>CM076604.1:59480000-60730000 GCA_038502835.1 Octonoba sinensis | reverse complement strand
GTTTCTACTCCCTTCGTCCCTTCTTGGGATCCTTTAGCCAATCAGAACTCGGAGAAAAGTTTTGGTTTATGTTTCAGAGTGTACCCGTAAAAAGGACCCAATAGGTTTTAGTTCAGGTTTAGAGAAATTTAAGTTAAAGGTCCTAACGGAGTGTGATTTTACTAAGTCAAAGAAAAGAACAATAAAAACGTATTGAAATTATTATAACCCTCACACATATATTACGAGAATACTCCCCGATTTTTTTACATTTTCGGATCAGAATCACCCATGCAAGTAAGTCAAAAAGAGTACCACTGCAGACATTGATAGACAGTAGGCAAAAGAAGAGCATAGGACCAGAGCTTAGACGAAACAATAGCCCAGCGTTTCGCAAGGGACCGTTCATAAATGTCACGCTTTTATCCCATATATTTGAACCACCTCCCCCCTTTGACCCCCCCTCACACTTCTTGTTACCCCCCCTCCCCTCGTCAATTTCACGAACCCCCCTCCCCCCTCGAAGCGTGACATTTATGGATCATCCCCAACTGGTGGTTCGCGAAAATAGTATTGCAATGGAGGAATTTTTAATTACTAACGTAAAAGGGGGCGGGGGGGGGGGGGGGAAACGAAATAATAAGTTTACATACGTTTTTGGAGGGAGCGTAAGTTTTTTTTTTTTTTTTTTCTTAAATGAATGATACGTTTTTGGAGGGAGCGTAAGTTTTTTTTTTTTTTCTTAAATGAATGATACGTTTTTGGAGGGAGCGTAAGTTTTTTTCTTTTTTTGTTCTTAAATGAATGGCTTGCCCGTAAAAGCGTAAAAGTTTCGGACTGGCATAGGAAGCATACGCACAAAATTTGAAATGCACTCATTCTACTGTTATCTAATTTCAAAAATTTGAACCTCAGTGAGGTGTCGAGAGATATTCTTTGATTCATTTTAAATTTTGAACGAAATTTCTCCCTAGCGCGCAAAAGGAGTCAAAAATATAAAAATTTACGAAAAGGCAAAAATTTACATTCTTTTCGGCTAATTTCTCATATGGAACCGGAGAAATTCATTTATTAATTTTAAATTTTGTATTCGCATTTATCACACTTTACTCCAACTTATGCGAATTTTGTATTTTTCAACCCGAAGGTGGAACCGAACGATATTTATAGATTTATTCAAAAATTTTCAACGCTTAGGTGATAACTTTTTTTTCTCATGTAGATAATAGTTCTAAATAGATTATTTTACGCTTCGTAACTCTTTCAAACCTCGTAAAAATTCTAAATTAGTCATATTGTTCTCATTTAATTCAATACGTGGTTCACACTGCAGGATTAAAAAGGAAAAGAAAAAGAAAAATAAATTATATATATATATACCAATGGGCACATGGGTGCCCCCCCCCCCCCCAAAAAAAAAAAAAAAACTTTGTAGTTTGAAAATTTTATTCAGTTTCAATTTAGCTTGACACTTTTGGTTTTGACTCTCAAAACACAATTAACTTTCAACGCCGGATCTTCGATTTTTACGAGGCGGGAAAAGACATCCATCTTCCTTCAAGTTTAATATATATCATTAAAAATGAAAAAAAAAAAAGAAAGGGGTCGAATTTATAAAACGTAAGATAAATTTAACACTGAGAAATTCTTAATGAGCAAATCTTTTGGCTTTATTTACTGTTCCTAAAAACGAAATTTTAGTTTTAACTTTGGCGATGTTAGGGGAAGAAAGGAAGGGATGTTCGGGGGGGGGGGGGGGGAGTGCGAGGGTTTTTTCTCTCGGAAATTTTTTGAAACTTTAATCCCAAAAAGATCTTTCATTAGCATTGGGGCTGTTGGGAGAAGAGAGCCCTATCCCAAATTATTTTTCAAAACTGAAGTCCTAAAAACGTATTATCTTTGCTGACAATAGAAGTGCGAGGGAGGACGAGTTTTTCCCAAAGAAATTTTCAGAAAGTTACGTCTTAAAAAGGTAATTTTAGGTTTTCTTCGATAACATTGTCGAGATTCCCTTAAGAAATTTTCTACGAAACTGACGCTAATTTTAGACTATCTTTTCAAAATTTGGGGAAAGAGGAACTCGGGGGCTTTTCTCCGGAAATTTTTTGAAGTTGAAGTTTTAAAAACGCATTTTTAGATGATTTTGATGATAAGGAAGGAGGGAGGGGCACTCACGCAAATTGATTTTTCAAGAAGTCAAAAGACGGGTTTTCGGCGACTCTTCTTCAGAAATTTTTTGAAATTAAAAAAATATTAAAAGCGTATATTGGATCAATTTTGTTGATTTCAAAGGCAGGATCCCGGGGTTCTCTTCTAGAAGGGAAAAAGAGGAGGTTGGAGAGGAGAGGGTTTCTCCCAAAATTCTTCTCGAAATTAATGTCAATTTTAGGCCAATATTAGAGGAAAGAGAAGTTCATGGGAGTTTCCTTCTGAAAGGCTTTTTAGAGCGCAAGTTTAAGCTGTCTTTGGTGATTTTTGAAAAAGAGGGCGGTCGTTGGTCCTCCGGAAAATTGTCAAAATTAAAATTCTAAAAAACTCATTTAGTGACCATCTTTGGTAACATTCGGGATAAGATGTTCCGGGATTCTAACTAGAAATATATATATTATAGATAGAGAAATTGAAATATATATAGAATTTAAAATAGAGCGTTTACAAAATGAGGTACAATTTTTGCTCAAAGTTTTGGAAGTGAGCCGTATGAACATTGAACCGTCGTAAAAATAAAAACAAATCAGTGTCACACACGGAAATGCCAAAACACATGTAGAACCTCTGTTAACAGGCTCAATTGGAACCGATGGTAAGACGGTTAAGTGAAAACGCGTCAAAGCGGGAGATATTATATGCAATTTAAAAGAGAGTGGAGGTGCGATGATTTATTGCGTTTTAGTACAGTTAACTTGATGGTTATATTTGGAATTACGTTCACTCTGTTTTTCCGGACTTTTTGCTAAGCTTCTGCAATGTTTGCCTTCAACTAAGGTACTTTCCGAAAGCTCTGAAAGAATGAGTTCTTCTTTTATTTCATAAACATGGTAAACCACTAAATTTATTCTCATCATATCGCTCAATAACATTACTTCCAGTCAGAAGCGTAGCTAAAGGGTGGCAAGGAGGGACAGCTATCCCCGGGAGCAGCGTCAAGGGGGCGCCAAATTAATGATAATTTATGTTATTTTTTAAATGCGAAAAGAAGATTATTTGAACTGGAGGTGTGAATATGTTCGACAAAAAGTGGTCGCATCGCAAAAGGAATGACCGTAGCACAGGAGTGCGTGGGATAATAAGGCAGAGAAACAACTTTTGAGTAGGGTGTTTTCTAGGGATCGGACCCGTGATGACTCTCTAGGGGCTAGGGGCATTTTCTTTGAGCAGCAGAAATAAAAGAACCGGACGCTCAGAGAACCCAGGAAAGATCACTTGAGAAAGAAAAAAAAAAATAATTTTGCGAAGCCAAAGTGTCCCAATTTGCATTTTGAAGTCGCTAATAAAAATGCACGCTAAAAGAGCTACTTTTTAAAGCTAATTATCATTTAGAAAGCATTTTTTTTTTAAATTCCCTTCCAGGGGCACGGAGGGGGGGGGAGGGCGCAAGATCTGCAGTTGTCCCCGGGCGCTGAAAACCCTAGCTATGCCTCTGCTTCCAGTATTGTCAAAAGTTCTTGAAAAGCTTATTCTTAACAGATTACAATATCATCTTATCAGCTCTAATCTTTTAATAGTGCTCATCAATTTGGATTCACACCTGGCCGCTCCACAGAAAATGCTTTGAAAAATCTGTTTGATAAAATTTACAACTACATAAATAACGACAAAGTTACCCTATTGCTCTCACTCGATGTAATAGGAGCATTCGACAATACTACATGGAACTCAATATTGCAACAACTTACTCGTGTAAAATGTGAAAGCGGGGTTTTCGGGATGTACAAAAGCTTTTTATCCCCCCCCCCCCCAGACAGAGCTATTACAATCATTTTAGGATCCACCTCGGTGACATCGCACCCATCCAAAGAATGCCCGCAAGGTTCCTGTAGTGGTCCAGAACTTTGAAATTTAGTTCTTGCTCCATTACTTGATAGATCATGTCCTGAAAACGTCCAAATAGAAGCTTTTGCAGACGATATCATTCTCGTGGTTTCCGGCTCAACCCTGTATGAACTAGAATCCACAGCCAATAATGCACTTAGAGACTTAGGGATCATTCATAAATGATGTCACACTTCGAGGGGGGAGGGGGGTTCGTGAAATTGTGACAAAGTGTGACAAGGGGAGGGGAGGGGGTAACAAGAAGTGTGACATCATGCATTTTGAAACATAGCTCGACGCGTGACGAAGGGGGGAGGGGGGTCCGCTGAAGTGTGACATATTGTGACAAAGGGGGGAGGGGGGTCAAATATATGGGAAAAAAGCGGACGTCATTTATGAACGGCCCCTTAGAGAAGTTTAAGAATGGCTCCAAATAAGCCACTTACAAGCTTCTATAGAAAAAACTAAGGCTCTTTTTCTTAGTAAACCACAAAATTATAAGCGACAACCAATAATAAAGCTTGGCGACAATTTCATCAAAAGGCATAAAGAAATAGATTATCTTGGCGTAAGGCTGAATAGAAAACTCAACTGTACAGCACATCTGGAAAAAATTCATAAAAAATCAATTCATCTCCTCAGTAAACTGCAATGCATTTTTGGAAAATCTTGGGGAGCTAATATCCAGTTACGCAGATTGTTATACCAAACAGTAATAGAACCTTCAATTCTTTACACAGCAGCAGTATGGGGTCCATTTTTGAAACAGAAAGACCTAAAGAAATTAGCAACTATACAACGCCACTTCCTTCTTGTTGTTTTGGGTGCCTATAACACATCAGCTCACATCACACTACATGTTCTTGCGGGAATTCCACCAATATCTCTCACGATTCATCGAATAAGTTCTCTAGGTAATATCTTCTTACGCAAAGTTATAACTGAAGTTTCACCTAATAATACTTTTTCATATGATGAGTTTGAAGAAAATTGCCATAAATGGACAGAACATCCAAACCTGCAGTGCATAACTCCGAATATTTGCTTAGAAGAACCTGATGTGTCAACACTTCCTTCTGGTATTTTTACGGACGGATCGAAATTAAGTGATGGAACAGCTTCAGCATTTACTCACATTTTCAATGATCAGGTTGTTTACGATTGGTCAGCTAAACTTTCTTGCAATAATTCAGTCTTTCAAGCAGAACTTTTTGCAATCTTTCACGCTCTGCATTATATTACAACAAATAATATAAACTCCGTCACTACAATGTTCTCCGATAGCATGTCTTTTCTTAAAGCTTTAAAGGACCCTATGCATACTTAATGTGACCAGACGTCCCGTTTTGAACGGGACTGTACCTTTTTTTGATTACGAGTCCCGGTGTCCCCAAGATGATCACCGGGACGCAAAATTGTCCCGTTTCCGGAAACCGTGCAAAAATTGAAGAGCTGGCCGGACGGACGCCAGCGTTGTGCGGGAGACGCTCTCTGAAAAAGCCATTAATAGGTATCTGATGTGGAGCCCTTGTAGTTCACAATGCAATCAAGTCTGCTGCAGACAGGATGACCTTAGATTACGAAAGCATTATTGTGAAGATATATTCATTGTTTTTATATTTACACGATTCGAGTTGAAGCTTCGAGTTTTGCGCCGAAACTGAAACGGAATATTAGCAAATGCTCGGCTACAGCAAAACCAGATGGCTTGCTCTTATGCCTGCCTTGGAAAGGGTTTTAAAAATGTATTAAGTACCTAAGCTACTAAAGACCTACTTTTTGAGCATTGAAAAATGACCCCTGTTACTAAAAAACTTTTTTGAAGATCCCACATCAGAATTGTGGCATTATTTTTTACACGCTCAGTCAGGAAGTTTTCACCCAGCTGCATTGAAACTTGAAGGTCAGACTGTATCGGAAATTGAAGCTGCAAATAAAATCAATCAACTAAAAGACAATTTCATTTAGAAACAGACCAATCAGTTTCTTCCGTTTACAGTCCGTCAATTAATGCTGAAATCGAAAAATAATGGTACTGATATCGATGAAGAGTTTGTGACAAGGACGGCTACAGAATTTTATAAAACAAGCTGTGAATATCTGGAGCAGTGGACTTGCTTTCTTAACCAAAGAAATGGAGATATTTTATTGGGCAGATTTAAAAAAAGTACCCTCATGGGAAGATGTTCAAAAATCTCTGAATGTATTAATTAAAAGGGAATATATTGACTGTAATTAAGGTGCAGAAGTTTTTGACGAATTTGCATTAATTTCTAACTATATCACATCGCAGAAAGTAATCGAATGGAATAATCTGAAGTTTTCCATGGAAACTCGTTGGATGTAAGTATTCAAACACTTTTACACCAACAATCTTCAGCATGAAAACTTTTGTATTTTAATTGAATATATTTTATGTTTGCCTGCTACAAATGCTCCAGTAGAAAGAGTATTTTCTATGATGAACAAATTGTGGACATCTGAGAAAACCCAGCTTCAAATTCCAGTTCTAAAGGCGATTTTGATAACTAAGGTGAATATAAAAAAGCGTGCCAAGAGTTTTTTTCTTACTTAAAATCAACACCATCTGTACTAAAGCAAATTTGTTCCTCTGATAAATATAAATATAACTAAACATTTTGAATATATTTTTAAATTTGTAATAAAATAACAATTAAACAGTTAAAATAACAGTTTTTCTAAATAAATAACTTTAAAAAGTGCATTTTTTTTTTATTGACTACCTGTTTAATTGACCAAAATAAACCAATGTCCCGTTTTGAGTCAAAAAATAAATGGTCACGTTATGCAGACTTCAAAATTAGTCCGTGATATTCAATCCCTCAGCAGAGAACATCCCATAATAAAACTGGCATGGATTAGAGCTCACAAAGGCCACTTCGGCAATGAACTAGCTGACTCATTGGCCAAGACCGCAGCAAAAAACTCAACTCATCCATTAGTACATAAAATCCTTTACCTAAATCGTATCTCAAATATCTACTTTGGACAGATCTTCTCAACAACTGGCAACAGATATGGGACACCGCTGAAACTGGTCGCAGGGTTCACGATGTCCTGCGAAAAGTAAAGCTGAAGCCGCGCTGCAAACATCCATCGGAAGTACAATTTCTCAGTGCACACGGTCCTCTTCCTTCATATTTACATCGCTTTAACATAATCAATTCTCCAGTATGTGTTTGCAGTCAACCGGGTACTCCAGATCATTACATTTTCAAGTGTCCTTTGACCAGTTCCTTCCATTGCAGATATGATTCCAATAGCACTTTCTCTCAAAACATCATCCATATTTTATCTCATACAGTAACTCGAAAGATCTTGCATGCAGTTATGTTCCTCCGAAACACTCATGGAGATGACTTTCAGCTTCCTTCGTAATAATTTCAATAGGACTTTCATTTGCAGCTCTGAAATCTTTCTTATTTTAATTGCTCATCATATTTATGTCATTTTATTATTATTATTATTGCTGTTTGTTATTTACAATGTGTTTTTTTTTTTTTTTTTTTAAATTTGTACTCTATTTTCTATTTTTTTCAAAATTTGTATAAGTAGCATCACATAATCTGTGACACCCAGAGGGCGTCGCTCGAAGTGTCTTTCTTTTCTGTTATTTCCTCTCAATCACCACATCCGAACCCTCGTCAGGGTAGGTACGGTGGTGATTGATGAGGTATAAATAAATAAATAAATAAAGAGTACAGTTACTTTGAGAGTTACATACCTCAGTGGTGGCAGTATTAAAGATTTGCATTTCCTGAACTTTCAAAACAATTTCCTGAACCTTGAATTTTTTTCATAGGAACTGTATTTTCTGGCATATAAGACGAATGTAATTTATCTAGTTGAAATTTATGAAAACTACTTGATTCAGACAGAAATAGAAAAAAGTACTTATTTGAACAGGGGTAGCAATGGAAAATGTATAAAACTTAGGACAACAAGAAAATGGTACAAAAAGGGCATACTATATTTGAATAAAATGTGTGGATTATCAAAAGAAATAATACAATTTCCTCCAAAAAATCATCAAAATGAGGAAAACATTATTAAAATTATTTGTTGCGTTTAATTTACTCCTTTTGCATATACCAGTTTATTATTTATTGCTCCCATTTTGGCTTTTGCTGCTTCAATACCTTGCATGATTTTTCGTTTTAATCCTGTTGCAGACCTTTGCTCTTCATTTATCTATTATCACCTAACTATGCAGAAACAATGCAGAAAACGCTGACTTTCAGATTCGCGAATTTTGTGTAGTTGATCGAGTTGAAATTAGAACTTGTTTAAAAAAATAAATGAAATAAGACTGAAAAAAATTAAAACCCAAAAGCTCTTTTTTATTGGTTCAGAATAAAAGCAACAATTAACAGTCGAACAGCAAACACGAACCCTTTACTTTTCGCGATCGCAAAAATGAAACTACACATTTCCAATTGTAATTACCAATTCATTCCCCTTCTTTTAAAAACATTTATGTGAAAAAAATTCGCGGCAAAAACGTTTCCGATTTTTCTCGGAAAGGTCGATTTACACGCGGCTTTTTATTTATTTGTCTGATAGTTGGGGGTTCTGCTTACATGTGAATCGAATTACACGCAAGTATATACGGTAAGATATTGATAAAAATAAAATAGAATTTTGTTTGCTTACTTCATAATAAAATTTAAAAAATAGTTAAAATGGAAAAAATACGATTCTTGTACAGGATTCAGAAAGATTGCGCAAAGAAAAGAACGCATACGTTTTCTTGCTTGCACGTGCAAATTACGCCTAAGATTATTAAAATTAGGCCCATGGGTGCAAGTCCTGGAAGTTGCCAGGACTGAACAATTTTTGCGCTGCCTCACGGGAATTTTTTCATGGGGGGAGTATTTATTATTTATATACAGGCGTCACGCCAGAGGAAATTCGGGTCCTCTTTAGGACTCTTAGCTAGATTCAAATCAATCAAAACACACAACTTCACAAAATTCCAAATTTTACTTTTTGCACCATTATTTATTACAAAAGTGGCAAATAATAATAAAAAAAAAATCATCACTATATGTTTAAATTTTTAATTTTCACAAAATTATTGATTTTTCACAAAAATCTCTTTAAAATTCACAAAAAAAGACCCTGTTAAAAATGCTGAATCGACCTGATATAAGCAATAAGATCATATACATACCTACACATGGTAAGTTTTACTACTTTTTTTACTGATATAACCTCATTGATATGCCACTATTCTTTTCCTTTCAAGTATACTTTATGAGTGAGTTAAAATTTGAGATACACAGTATGGGACCTTAAATCCGGAGCGCTCGGCGCCGCGATCTTTCCGGATTTTGGATCCTAATTCAAAGAATTTTGTAAGTAGCATCAGAGCGATTTAATTTGCATCTTGCTTATTTATAGTATTTTTTATTATCGTATATACTATAAGTCGCGAAGTTTAGCACAAAAAACGAAGATGGTGTCGGCTTACTTTCGAGGCAAAACATCGAAACCATCTGGACTTTTCCCGATATTATTTTAACTTCTTTAACTAACCGATAAAAGAAAAGAATTCCGTCAAATTCTGGTATGATTTTATACTCTAATTCTCTAGCCACTAAATTGCAGTAAAAGATCAGATAGCGGGAAAATGCGAGGAGCGCCGATTTTCAATTTCGCGAATATTCTGTATCGCGCAAAAATTAGAGTTCATTTAAAAAAAATAAATATAATAAAACTGCAAGAAATGAAAAAAAAAGCAAAATTTAATGATATTAAATTAAAATTAAAGCAACAATTAATAAAAACTCTAATCTCAAAAACGAACCATTTTCAAAAAAGGGCGAAATAACGTTTTTGAAAACTGCACATTTCCGATCTTAAAAATGTTTATTACATTTTGTTTTCCTTCTGTTTAAAATGCCTATTTCCAAAAAACGGTGCAAAATCTTTCCCGATTTTTCGTCGAAAAACAAAGGCTGTTTTTCTTCCAGTTGCCGATTTTTTTGAAAAAGTTCCGGATTTCGGGATTCCGTATTTGGGGTCCGGTACCGTACATGTATCATTTTCATGTACTAAAAATAAAATTATTATAATTAATAAATGAACACATGAATATGAATCAATCAAGAGAATTTAAAATAAAAAATAATAATGAGAAGTACTTTTTAAACGAAAGTATAGGAAAAACTGAAGCTTGATTATGAAAAAATGACTTCAAATTTAACAAAAAAAGGGGGAGGGGCTTTTAGGCAAAAGATCAGTTGTGACCAGCTTATTATGGTTGATTAAGAAATTAAAGGAAATATCTTTGCCGGGAAAATTTTCGCAGAAAACATTAAGCTTCCTTCATTAAAAAAAGGGGTATTTGTCCAAAATATTTACTGAAAAAAAAAAAAAAAAAAAAAAAAAAAAAAAAAACCTTTTTTCCGTAGTATAATAGCGAAAATATCTGAAAAATACCAAAACAAACCCCCTTAATCCTTGCAGAAATCGGAAAATTTTGGAAAGCTTTAAAAAATATAAGTTTGAAAAGGAGCATATTGAATGTACTCTTTATGACTAGTTAAAGGCTTTAATGTGGTAAAAAATTATTAATTTTTCCATTCATAAAGCAGGGATTCCGACAAAAAGTTTTTTTTTTCACTTTTTCAAAAACGGATGAAAAATAAAGTCAGACAGCTTTTTTTATCGAGCTAAATACAGTTCTGCTTTTCTTTTCATTCGCTTTTCTCTTTAAAACAAAGTAAAAATAATAAGTGAAAATTAAAATAAAAATAATATCAACAGTCACCATAAGAGGAAAAGAAACTTCCGTTACGCAAACTAAATGCTGCGTGTAAAACATCCTTCTAATGATTCATCAACCAATTGGTCTTTAATCTTATACTTATTGAGTCATCCCTATTTTTTCAATGAAACTTTTAGTATGGTACAACCTCGTGCATTTCAAATAGGATATTATCCATATTATCAGCTATTCAAATTGAGGAACGATGGCGATAAACCCACAAAGTCGTCATTTGTAAAGTAAAATGATGCGCGCCATTTTGAAAACACGTTGTTTTAAAAATAGTCCAATAATTCAAGCAAAGATTTTGAAAAAAATGAAATGCTAATGACGGAATTTAATAGCGGAAATTTGCAATTTTTGTACTTGTAAAGGCTCCATTGAGATTGCGATCTGTGTAAAAGGGTTCGTTTTTGCGTTTGTGACTTTTAATTGATGAGAGCGAGTGGAAAATTCGTTTGCGGATGAAAAAAAAACAAAAAAATCCCTTCCTTCCTCGCGATCTTTTCGTATTTTTTTCCGTCCTCGAGTATTTTCAAAAGACAGAAATCCGTCCCATGGACGGAAGTCTTGCACCCATGATTAGGCCCTAGATATTTTAAAGAATTGCATAAATCAAGAAATATGTATTGCTGCAATAGCAAAAATAAAAGCCGAAAATGTAGGGTCAGGGAGCAAAATAAAATTTATGGAACTTCGGCAAAAAAATTCCGAAACTCGATTGGTTTACTTCCGGAGGATAGAATCGAATAGTTTTATTTCTCGAGCAATGCATTTAGATGATTCGTAGTCAAGTGATTGCGAAAATGTCTTTTTGTAAGTAGGTAACAAAGGCGGATAGCTTCTTTAATAAAGCAGCAAGTATGTGTGTCTGTCTGTGTCCGGCGTAGGGCCCAGACCGTCCGGCGGATTTTCATGAAAGCCACTAAATTAACCTAAAAAGAAGTTATAAGCGTTTTTCTCTGTAGTTCGAAATTATTTTTTCACAGTAATTAACTTTAATTTTAGTCGAATGGTTACCATGGCGACTGGTTTATGATCCTTTTCTTTTTTAACGAATTAATATTTATTTCTTGACGTTTTTACCATTTTGCGGAGCAGCCGATTTTTAATTAATAAATCAATTAATTTATTTTTTGAATTTTGATTATTCTTTTTAGCCTACTTTCCCGTAAAAGTAAAAAAAAATAATAAAGCATGAAAGAAGGCTTAATGTATCGTGAAAATATAGTTAGAAATCAAGAAAAGTCAAAAATAAGTTAGGTAATTAAATAAAGATTGAAAAATAAAAAATTTGAAAGTAGGGTATTGAGATGGGGAAAAAGTGTGTCGGTCGGTCTGTCCCCCCCTAATAACTTTTGAACGAATTGTCCGATTGAAAAAATTCTTTTTGCATTCGAAAGATCTCGGCGAGGACATCTCATTTCCATATTTTATTTTTTGATTTGAACAGTTCAAAAATTTTTAACATTAGCGCCTATGGGTGAAAATGAAGCACATTATGTAAACTCTGGGTACAAGATATAAGTTCCCATGAACAAGCTCACTGGAAGAAGTTCTTGGCGTGAAATATTGATTTGAACAATTTTTGTTCATTTTTGAACAGTTCAAAAAAAATTAACATACCGCCTACGGGGAAATTTCAAGCCTATATAATTTCTGATCTAACGGACCGATTTGCTTGGAACAAACTTTATCGGAAAGCTCTTATGACGTAGAACATGTAAAAATAGAAAGTTCATCCAGAACTAACGAGCCTATTTTCCTATGAAATTTTTTGATCGGGATTTTCAAGAATATTTTTGAATGAATGAATGATTAAATGAATAAGCAAAAGAATGAATGAATAAATACATGAATGACTTAATAAATAATGATTGAATGAATATGTAGTAACCGTTGAAAAAGGTATATTTGAAGCAATTAAGAACTAAAGCTAAACGAGAAAGACAGAGAGAGATAGCTAGATAATAAATTTGAACTCTGTGTATACGGGAAAGTAGGCTCGTGTAGTTCCAGACGGAACTTTTTTTAAAACGAATTAAAATACCGCACAAGGTTTTTTTTAAAAAGAAATGTTATCCTTTATAGCGATTTTTGTTACTCCAACTTATTATTACTATTTATATTTTTATTTATTCAATTTTTTTCTCCAGTGAATTAGCAAACATGTTATTTGTCTATTTGGGCTCAGATGAAAGGTTTTTACGCTTTCAAAGCTTTTCTTGCTGCTGTTAGTTTCTGCAAGCAACAAAATTTCGTCTTTCTGTTCTGCTGTCAATGAATAATAGATAAAAACTAATTATAGTAAAAATTTATTAATTAAAACTATTGCAATGGATTATAATCGTCCTTTTTGTGCGATGTATCGAAATTGACTGTCGGATCGAAAGATAGTTTCCTTAAATTAAAAACCGGAACGGAAGCGAAGTTATTTTGAAATTGTTGTCCTAATGCATATGAATTTTTGGAGGTTGCTGGCTTTAAATTGTGGATTTTAGAAATGTTTTACCGTTTAAATAGGATTTCCGAGTACTGTTGCCGATGTTCTACTAGGATTCTTTAAATAAATGTTTACTTATATATTCACAACAGAATTTTGGACATGTGTCACTTCACTTGAGATGATGCAATGTTATCCCGTGCAACGCCGGGCATTTCAGGTAGTCTGCTATTTAGGAGTAATATTAAAAGCTATTATCATAACAGTTTAACTGAAGGCTTTTCTGAGGAGCTACTAGCCCTACATCTGTTAGAGAGGTTTTTAATACATTAATTTAAAGCCATAATACCTCACTGCTGCTGCGGAATTAAAAAATGGCTCTGTAGGCAGAGATCCTGTGTCCTCAATTTCATGTAAATGCCACATGTTTTTAGTGCCATAAAACACTCATGACCGATTAGAAGGGGGGGTCGGAAGGTAAAAGACTTAAGGTCTCTCTTAATGAAACAATATAAAAAAAATCAATAATTGCACAAGTATAAGTGTTACTTCAAGCTTTATTTAACAGTAACAATTAATCAAGTCCTCTTAATTCACGCTGCATATTAACCCATACTTTAAATGGTCCATGGTTGTTGTAGTAATGACAATAGGCACCATCAGGTTTGAGGCGACCATCAGCTCTCATTGCTTCAAAATCTTCTTTCTCCCATTTTGTAAAACCCCACTTTTTTGATACAGCAATCTAGAAATAAGAAAAAAGATATTTTTCCACACAAGTTTCAATAATGATTACATACATCAATTATCAATGCACATGCACTGATGAGTTTGCAATCTTTAGTCCCCAGGTCATGGGTGCTACTCATGCCTCAGGGCCCTTTTACGCGAAAAAAAAAAAAAAAAATCGGAAAAAGTGTGCAGCATGGCCTTTCCCTCCTCCACTCAACATGCATATCTAGGCTCAAAAATAACCCTTCAAGTAATTAAATGAAAGTTCTAATATTGATACCAGAGGCATTTAAACTGTCAAAGATACCTTAAGATTAAGGGTAGATTTAACTGTAACGTGCTCGATCAAATCCAAAATGCTCGAATTTTCAACTCTAATTGAATCATTTTCAAAACTGATAGAATTTTGGCGTTCAACTTGTTTCCTGGATTTCGATCAAAACGCATGGGGTTGCCATCGAATGCTTTCCTTGCTCGGCGCTTCGCCACATGACCAGAACTTTAAGCTGAACCAATGAAAAAATTGAATGAGAAAGATAAGCTAGTTTAACTAACATTATCTGTTGGTATTTTTGTTTTTTTGCTATGCTGTTTGTTCCCTGTGTTGATTTCTGCTGATTGTTAATACAGAATGAGTCATGAAACATATATTAGTAGATATAAAAAAAAAAAAAAAAAAAAAGCCTCAGGACCTAGGGACCTAATGATCGTAACATCGACAAGTGCCTTTGTCACGCTGGCAATTTTTCTCTTTACTGTTGATTATAATATGTAGTGAATATTCTTAAGGTAATAAATAGTTTGCATTCTTACTGAAATGTGTCTTCCTAGAGGAGAATCTATACCTTTCTTTGCTCATTAAATGCATTCAATTCTACTTTATATTTCCTACTAGTCTGTTTTTACGAATGGCAAACAGCAGCAGGCTAAGAAATAACTTTATCACACATTTAGAATAATTTAATTAAATAATTATTAGCTATTAAAATATGTGCCAAGAAAAAAACACCTGCAGACGATTGAATGACTTTATGCTTTTTCAATGACAAAATCGCATTCTTTTTCCTTCTCTTTTTTAGCCTGACATCTTGTGCGCCAGTTTTCCTTCCAGCTCATCACATAAAAATATAAATGTTTCTTTATCTAAGCGATATCGTTGCATAAACTCCCATTCACTCAAATCTGATAGATTTCTAAGGACTTGTATCACGGAACCAACTGTTTCTTTGGTGCGACCTCAGTTCGCCACAATGGCCGCAACAAATCGTGAAATTGATCGATGAAAGCAATCGTGTTGGTCACGTGGTTTAAAAAAATGGCAAAATGATTGAAAAACATCTCAGCAGAATCACTGCCTAATATCTAGTATCTTTTCAGAAAACAGACTTTCTTAAATTTTCGAAAAAGGTGCTCGAAAATTTTCGGAAATGTCGGAGAATTCTGGACCAGAGTCACCTATGCACAGTGTATGATAGCAGGGTCCCCACTGTCCTAGCAGATTAAAAGAGGGCCTCTTTTGGGCCAATTTTTAAGTATATACATATGATTACTTTACATACTAAATTATAGTAAAATATTTTCCAAAACAAAGATCAGGTATATACTTTTTGATTCAAGTTGCTCTATTATTAAAAAGCACTATTTCATTTTAAACGTTTTTGGTAAGTTATGTGCGGGCGTGGCAAAATGGCAAGTTCTCTATCATGCAAGATTAAATATAAGAAAGTTGCTACTCTACATATTTAAATGCAAAAGTAGTTTAAATCAAATCATGGAAAAGCAGATCGTGTCAGCTGTCAAGATAAACTATTGTTTGAATTTTAAACACGTGCACCACTGATGCGAGCTTGCTTGTAATTGGCTAGTGTTATTGCTGTTCCGATTTTATCGGTTCCTGTGACACCATTATTGTTATCGGTTCCTGTGACACCATTATTGTATTTTTATATATAGATTCAATCAGTCATTAAAAAACACTTAAAATTTCAACGATTTAGCATAATTTAAGATGAAACTTTCAAGATATGATGAAACAAAATCTTACAATGCAGATAAAAAGTACAGATGTTCATTTCTAAAATAGCATTTGGTAGTTTATGCAAAAAATAATAGAAACTTAATATCTGATTTAAAACATGTCTATATATCCACATGAAAACTGAGAGCGTTCACGTTCAACCCGGTACATCTGCACGTTTGGGCTAAGTTATCACAATCACGGAGAGGTGGCGTGATAACCCATTTTTTACAAATTGAACAAATGCAAAAAAAAAAGTGTTTTATTCTTGTTATATGGCTTTCATCTACGAAATATCGCCCTCAGAGGCCCTAAACAACAAATTTCAAAAATAGGGCCTTCCCCCTCATATGCCTTTCCCTCCTCAAAACTACTAAATAAATAACTAAGCATTTGTCTACAGGGTTCACACTAGGGAAAAATACAAGGTAGGATTTCCCACCTTGACCAAAATGTTAAGTGGGATTTTTAAAATTTAAGGGGTGTCAGAACGCTCCATACGGATAATGATAAATAGGCGTTTTTCAAGGTACCTTTTCTGAAAATCTATTGGAAGTACACTCAATACTTTTTTTGCAGGTTAATCATACCTTTGGTGTTACATTGAAATGAGCATTTTGTAAAATTTTGATTTAAAGTTTTTAAAAAAAAAAGCTTTTTGTCGCATACTCAGAAAACGTTACTTTTTTACAGAAAAAAATTTAAAAAAAAAAAATATATGCATGATTTTGCTAAAAGCTCATTTCAGTAAATACTAGGGTACATAAAAAATGTGCCATATAAATTTTATGGACATGTGAGTAATACTTTCTGAGAAAAGGTACATCAAACTTCCAAAAATCGACCTTTGAGCAAAACACGTTTTAGTAAAAAAAACCCGTAATATCAAAACATTTCTGTCCCATATATTGTTATCAGCATAAAATACCCTTTACGCGTACCCCCCTACCCCTTACTTTAGACCTACGCATTTTATAAATTCTAATAAGCTAACCGTAACCAATCACAGTAATAATTGTATAACAGTGTCAACAGATATAATTATACAGAACACACTTGATCGGAGTGAACCAGTCACAAGAGGCATATTTATATTCAAAAGAACATAAACAAAGCACAATCGCAGTGGCAGTTAGCTGTATGTAGATTAATTCTATTAGAAGAAAAACAGTTGGGCTTGTCAGTTAGCAAAATAAAAAAGAAGCTTATAAATGAGGTCAACTTTTGACATGCCAAAGGGGATTTGCAATGTTTACATTTCTTATGTCCCTTTAAATCGTTAAGTGTGTGTTGGCTTTAAAACAAAATTTTGGCATTTCTAATTGAGATACAGGTTAAATAAGGTATTTTTTGAAGAGGTGATGAGTTAAACAAGGTAAAAATGCAATAATCTTAAATTAAATTTTTTTTGAAGATTTTTGGTTTCCAACAAAGTGGAAACTTTTCTTTATGGTTTTGTTTTTAAAAGTATTACTATGTCCGATACTAACTATGTAATAAAAATGGATTATCTAATCAACGCTCAGTAAGGAAAGAATAAACATTAACAAGGTTCACACAAAGTGGATCCTTCACAAAATTCTCGATTGCAAAAATAGGTGCTTTGAAAAAAAAAATCTCTTAAATAACCAAAATTCTTCAATGTGTGATTTTTACAAAAAAAAAAACTAGTTGATATTTCTTCTATATTCCAGATCATATGTAATTTTATCTATTGACGTTTTTCTATGAAAACAGTATAGAAGCCAGCATTCTCTTGTAACTTGTAGAAAAGAAGGTTTTTCAGTGTTTATCCTTGTAATGTATCCTGTGAGTTTGAAAATGCTTTGTTTCAAATATAGTGTGAAAATTCAAAAGGCAATATTGTGAAATAAATTAAATTTCGTACTCTATGCAAGAATGGCTCATTTTTACTATCGCGATTTTTTTTTTTTTTGGAAAGGTTTGGTTTTGCGTTTTTTAAAAATTGTTACTTTTATTCTATGCGAAAAATATTCAAATTTTACGGTTTGATTTCTTGAAAACTTATTACATTCAATATTTTTAAATGAGCTCGAATTTTTACAAGCTCAATTATCTGAAAAACTCGTGCATATGGAATTCTACCTTTCACTATCCTAATAATTGAGGCATTTAAATAGATATTTTGATGATTGGTTAGACACAGGGTGAAACATTAATCCATTATAAAGTGAAAAAAATGACAGAAAAAAAGAATGCAGCGCTGATACGTTTATATGCATCTCTTTATCAATCCTGATTTTCTGGAAAGATTTTTTTTTTTGCCATCATAAATTTTGAAACGATTAAATTCAACAACATAAATAGGGTCCCTAGATCTTTCCTTTCATTAATGGGGATAAGATGGCAGTTGAAAAGTAACTTACTTCTTTTAGTTTGTATTGAATATCAGAATAGAATAGTTAGTTTCACGATCTTTTGAAGGCATGTCCACTAGTTGCGGGAACAACATGCAATCGAACTTTTTTTGAGTGGGATTTCGAAAAATACTGCGGGAATCGCGCAATCCCGCGGCCTAGCGCAAACCCTGGTCTTCAATTAGTCTGATAAGTTATGTACAATGTTTCATTCATTTTCAAAAGCATATAAAATGTTTGGGTTCATACTATCTGATACAACTGGATTTAAATCTCAAGTGGACGTGCATAATCTGTAAAAGTTCACAAATACGGAATTGCTAATCAAAACCAATCAGAAATAAATAGCTGCCAACTTAGGAAAAATATAGGTGGTCATGTATGGGCGTTTCAGGATATTAAGATTACAGAATTGTCGCATGAAATTCTTGATGTGATACACTATGGAAGTATTACACCTGCAAACATCAAGCATTAATGTACCCCAAAAGCAAAACTTGGATCTCTACAATTCGAAATAAGCAATAAATGTAGGGGGTATAAAAAAACTTATTTTCAGCAAAACAAAAATGTTCTGCTTCGTACACAATCAATTTATGTCAGTGCTAGCTTCAACATCATTTATTAAATTAAACTTCTTGAGCATGCTCTTTTGCATATAGAGAACTGAGTAAAACAAGAGGACTATTACCTTTTGTCTGCCAGGAAACTTGAATTTTGCTCGACGCAATGCTTCTATTACATTTTCTTTATGCTGATCTTTAGCTCGTACAGACATTATCACTTGACCAATATCCACTCGAGCCACTGTTCCTTGGGGTTTGCCGAACGCACCTCTCATACCAGTTTGGAGCCTAAAAGGAAAATAAAAAGTTTGCAACAAAAGCATTTTAGCAGTTAAATATAAGCATCAATTTAATTATCCTAAAATCTGCACCTACCAAAGAGAAAGCCTGATATTGTCATCAACTTTATGCCCAATGCGTAAAACTTGGCAAGTAGGATACAGTAACATGATTATAGGTAGAAGAATGCCTCAAGACAATATATCCCGAGATAAGCACAACTAATGAACAAATTCCCCTGACACCCAATTTATTTACATCAGCATAGACTACAAAAGTTATCCATAGCTTGTGTATTTTCAGTGTGGTGGCAGTACAATACAAACTGTTGCATGAGTTTCTTGATATAAAATACTATTCAAGTATTATATCTGCACACATCAAGCATTAATGTATCCCTACAGCATAACTTAATTCCTATAGTTAGAAATTAGCAATAAAAGTAGGGAAAATGTTTTGACAAGAGTACTAAAAATTATATTATCAATACTGCCACACCTTAACAGACATGTAGAACAAAACCATGATACAGAAAAAAAAGCACTCACTTAACTCTGTTGATAGAGTAAACTACATTTGATTGAAATGAGCGAGTTAAGAAAAATGGCTCTACTCCCCGAAGACCCATATGCAATTAGAAATTTTGAATAGCAGTTATAGAACCTTGTTCATGAGATTGTTGTGAGAAGTGTGTCCACCCTTTCTGAAGGAAGTTTTAGCTTGACTTCATTTGTCTATTGATCGGATCACCTTAGGACATGACTGTCTAGACCTCCTTAGTCGAAAAGGCCACATCTGTTGGCAATAAATTTTAGGGTCTTGGGACAGACATTCTATTTTCTCTTCATCCTTTTATTTTCTTTTCATAGAGCCAAAAGAAAATATCTTTTATTAGCTTTATTTTCTTCTGAAAACTATCAACAGAAAACAAGTTTTACCCAGTGTAACTGGTTTTTTTAGGAGATGTGTAAATCAAATGCTAATGCTTGGGGGTCAATCTCACAAGAGATTGACAACCTAAAACTTCTGTACACTGCACATAGACAAGAGCCTCAGCTTGTGAAAAGAACTCATGCACAAAAATCACACTGAAAACATGAGATAAATTTTCATCGTTATTTTTGATTAAGTAAACTGCGTGTCTAAATTCTGTTATTGTAGAGTAGCAGAGCTGAGAGTGAAATTTTTTAAAGAATATTTGACAGCATTTATTTATTAATATTGTCAAGAGGCATTTAAATTCCTATTTCCTCTTCATTCATATTCCCTATTCACATGAAACTCACAATAAATTTACTGAAAATAAAAGCAATTTTATAGGAAAGCCTTATAGGAAAGCTTAATAAAAAAATTCCAATTTTAACAGCGTATGCAAAAAGATCACGTTTTTCAAATATAAAAGGGGAAAATAAAAAATTGTAGAAGTAGAATCACTTAAGGAATGCATTTTTATAGGGCTATATTGACCAACGTTAATAATTACCAGCGCTATAGTCAGAAATCTGGAGTAACTTTGAAAATAATCGGTCATTTTTAAAATAGAGGTATTAAGGTGTGAAAAAATAATAGAATTCCGGTGTATAAAAAGAACAGGTTAATCCCCAATCTCTCCCCCCCCCCAAATTGTCCGTGAAATTTTGATTTTCACTCGGCATAAAAATTTCCTAACAGTTCCCTAATTTCCCAGTCTTGCTGGCATTGTTAAAGCAACTAAGCAAGAAAATGCCTTTTAGAGGCATACTACCCCTAAAAACTTGGCAAACGAAAAGAAGATGCTAAAAGATTGCTGTACGTAGAAGCATATTTCATTTTCTACGTGCAAATAGAAGACTGACAAAAGTAATATAAAGTACTGCCAAAACGAAGTGAGAAGAAAATTTTTTTTAATCATCAGACACCTTTGACGCTGCAGAAGAGGCGAACCCTTTTCTTTTATAGCTTAATTCTTTTTTCCCCCAAAGTTAAACTAATTTTATCGACAAATAAAATATAAACCAAAAATTACTAGCCGTTGGAAAGAAAACTTACCTATCAGCTCCAGCACATGATAACATTTTATTGATTCGAATCACATGGAAAGGGTGCAGCCGCATTCTTAAATGGAAAGAATCTTTTCCACACATTTTAACAAGATACTTATTTGCACAAATTCTACCAGCTTCCAAGGCTTCAGAAGAAATTTGTTCAAATTCATTGGAAACTAAATGTATACACAAGGGTAATTCATCAACTTTAGCCTTTTTCCGCCCAAGATCAAAAATACGAATCTTTGCATCTAAAAACCAAAAAGAAACTATTAATTAACTTCCATACCAACAAATTGCATTTAAAAAAAAGTTGCATCACTTCTTTTTGATGCAAAACTATCATACTATTGAAATTGCACACATCAGACATTTATGTACCCAAACATTATAACTTAACATTAATGTACTGCAAAACAATAATTAATTTTAGAAGGGTTTGAAATTATTTTTGAAACAGCTTAACGTTCCTGGAATTTTGACGAAAAACCCATGCTTTTCTAGGTTTCAGGATACATTGATATCTCTAATTTTATTTAAACATTGTACCCGACTCCTTGTTTGGCTTTTTTACCTTACCTAAAGTCATTTTTTAATCATGCACCTATCTCTTACCGAAATTTTATAGCTTCATTGCATTGAAACATACAAAGTACATTCTTTGTAATTTACTTCACAATTTCAGGAATAGAAGTGATCAACTTAAAAAATACAGGATTTTTTTTTTTGAGAGAATATAAGACAAAAAAAAAAAAAAAAAAAAAAAAAAAAAAAAAAAACACACACACAAATGCATTCACATATAAATAAGTATAGTATGCATTAAATGATTAAATATAATAAAAACAATGGGGAAAAATGATACAATATAAAACTAACAAAATTGAATGTTAGAGAAATGATATTCATTTGTTCCAAAAATGTAAAAGAGAATAAATTTTATGGTATTATATCTATCCCCTATTATGCAGTTGGCATATTGGGGCATGTCCCAAGAATTCAGTACCAAAATAAAGCACCATCACTAGCTCCAATATCGTATATGAACAGCCTTGTTTTAAATTTTGCTCAGAGAGTCCTATCATGCGTTAATGTGGAAATTTTTTTTTTTTTAATGCGGTTTGGATATTGATAATTATACTTGTCCCTGATATTTTCCAAAACATAAAACATCCCCAATTTTCCCTGATGTGTTTCTACCCTGTTACCACATAAGTTTAAAAGATGTACGGGAAGGAAGCAGCATAAATCTTAAGGTAAAATTAAATTTATTGACCAGAGAAGCTAAATAAAAATTGGACCAGTGACAATCTAGTAACTATCAAGTCAAAAAATAAGTCATAGAAGTAAAGAAAAAAAAAATGAATAATTCGAGCACAATATTTACAATTTAAAAACACTACTCAACAGACATTGGCTATTTTGATTTACTTCAAGCAGTTTATGAAATCAAACTGTTTATTTTGCACTACATTAAGTTGCTATTAAAGAACTAGTGTGCAGATGTATTACCCATCAGTAACAATAATCATACGTGCCAACCTTGGAGGAAAATAAACAGGAGATTTTGTCAATACCCCCCCCCCCCCCACACATACATACAAAATGAACATTTAAACGGACTTACATAAATAAAATTAATTTTTTTATGTTCATTTTAGCAGTATTTGATAAAATTTTATCATCAAATGTCTTTGAATGATCGAAAAATTTTTTAGCCAAATTAATTTTTTATGAGCAATAGATGTTTTCTTGATTTTCAGCAGATTTACAGCATTGGACAAAACTGTTTCCGATTGCAGAAAATGCATCACTGCAGAATGCACAAAATCCCAAGAATTTCATGTAGTTTGTTTTTTATGTTACGAGGCAAAAATTTGGCTTGAACATCGAATAGCTTTTGCATCCGCATTTGTTTTGGCATTATAAACTACTGATAAGCACGGAAAACAAATTAAAATTGATCGGGTAACTACTGAAAACTTTTAGATTAGTGTGGCATCTCTGGTTTAATTTAGCAAATTTAGTGGTCAACTTATAGAGGGTGGAAAATTTTCCTTTTTGGTCACTTCTTACACTATGCGTTTATTTGTAACTAATTAAACATCATGTATAGACGTTACTTTAAAATTTGTAGTTAGCTACTTTTTTCAAAATTGACTAAAATCTCATTAGATAAATTTAACCTGAATACCTTACAATATATGCTATACAACTTTAAAACTAAAGCACTTATTTAAAATGAAGTTAATATATTATGTAAGTTACTTATTTCATGGTCAAGGTTTCCTAAAAATATATAATTTTCAAAATGACTTGATCAATTCAAAGAAATTTAAAAGAGTGTTCATACTAGTTTCCCTACTTGATTAACTTACTCTTTGCAAAAATAGATAAACAAATATAGTAATAATTAATTGGTCAACTTATTTTTGTGAAAAATTCTATTACAGTAAAACTTGTAAAGTTGACCACTTTTGTGAGGAACGGAATTAGTCGTACATTGTATAATGTAGAGAAACCTTGGTGACTTGATCACCTGGCTATGTTGATCACTTATGCCAGATTCGGGTGGGAGTATTATAAAAAGCCCTTTATAAGTTGACCTTTATAACTATAATAAAATTATATACAAAAAAAAAAGACCCAGTTAAAAATACTGGATCTACCCCGGCACATTGAAACTTTGAGCCACACTATTTTTTTAATAGACTTAAGCAGACTCGGGTTGCTTTATGACAAATGTTAAGGTGCCGAATCATTTCCCTCTCTGCCAATGCGTACTGGGGAGTTATAAAAACACTTGGTAAACTTTTTATACCGGGGCCGACTCAGCATTTATTACTTATCAAACAGCATTAGATTCTTCTGAATGAAATATTTGTGAAAATCCTAATATGAAACCATGATAAAGTTTTCAATAAATAATTTTGTAAATATAGTAAGATTTTGTAGCTCGGAATTTTGTGAAGCTTCCAAATTAAACCTAGATTTGAGCCTACAAAACTGAAAAATACTGCAGCTGAGTTAAAAAGGGGGGGAAAAAAAGGAATTACTAACCTGGTACACCTCGACAAAACCTTGATTTAGGATATGGTTTATTCTTGCAATAACGGTAGCTATAAACAAAGACAATTGATTAGAAACGCACAATAAACGCATACAAAATTAATTTAGCCTAGAGTAATTAGATAGGTAAAATATCAGACCAAAATTATATAAAACCTAACATTTTCGTTCATTGTTTCCACAACTGCAATAAGCTATCGTACAGGAAGTTGGGTAACTATTGCAGGGAATAGATACCTGTTCTTAGAAGCCTTACAGATGAAAATTATACATGCTACATTTTTTGCTAATCGTATCACAGCATTACTAGGGTACTGTTATATTTCGACTACTTAAGCGTTGAAGCCAAGTGGTGAATTGACAAGACTATGAGTACATTTCTTAATTGACAAGACTATGAGTAAATTTCTTCTATATTTTTACAGTAAGACACGAATTAATCACATTTACAAATGAAGGTGGCAAATTGGTAGATTCCAAATTATTATCGAAGGAAATGAGATCATAAGATATACGAACTTATATAGAATAATCAATATGATTCAAAATAACATATGAAATGAATGTTGTCACAGGATTATACTTACCATCGCGCAGGACGTCGCCCCATTTTCTAGAGGGGAAAAAAACAACGTTATTTTAAATAACAAAATGTCATATATTAATACAAAATTTTTTATTTAGTTTTAGACAAAATGAATAAAAGGATGATTAAAGATTTTAAAGGGAGCTTACGCCGTGCTGCTCGGTGAAGTTTTCGCTATTCTCGCAAGGAATATATTTTGATGTTGCCACCCAAATTTTAAGATGAGTAAAAATTCGTCAAAACGCTCGTAGCGGTTAAAACAAAAAAGGACAAACAAAAAATACTATCATAAGCATAAATAATGATTTAGTATTTATAATAGCATGGGTTTTAAATATTGATTCTTTTATCTCTTAAATTTGAAGATTAAAATTTCAGAAAATTTTATTCTAATAAAATAGGTCAAGTAAATATGTATGTATATAAATTAAAAATGGCTTTTAAAAACAATGCTGAACTTCATTATAAAGTTTGTAAAAAGAAATAAAAAGTTAACTTTCTTTCTTTCTTTTTTATCTTAAAAACCGCCCCTCTGTACGAAGAAGAGACATGCTTCGAAGTTTCAGTTTATTATTATTATTTTTTTTATTATTCAGTCCCGCTGCTGTAAAGCATTGCTAGGGAGTTGTTGTTCACATTTAAACTATAGTGATACTGTTTACAATGGTTCCAAGATCATTTTTCTCTTCGCATTGTTTCAGATTGATGTTGCAGACATCTAAAAGACTATAGTTGATACTTTCATATGTTATGTTCTTTCTTGAAACTCATTAAACGAGCTTTAATATGTCATCAGGTACATAAAGAAATTTATTAATTTATTGATTTTATATATGTATTTCTTTGAAACATAATGCCCTAACGAAAGATCCTAATAGGATACTTGTGTTTAAATACATTCTACTTTTTTGAAGCTTTTGATAACATAGTATTTATTTCAGCGCTTAACGTTGCTTTCTAAAATTTTACAATTTCGTTTGTGTTTAAAAAGAATGTGCATTCGGATGCTCATTTGTTCTTCTATCTATAAGTTCTATGTCATCGAAACGTAGTTTAATATTTTTTCCTCCTCATATACCATCTGTGTCATGTGCAATTTGTTTACCTACATCCCTGCATCAAGAAAACAATCAGATTAGGTTATGTAATATGGTTATCTGATATGGGGTGGAATGATTTGGATCTTATTTTTCATTAATGTTACTAAGCTAGGTTGCGTAATTACTCTTCCATAAAAACAATGAATAAAGAAACAGCATGCACTTTATATTGCTGAATTATTGTTATTTATACCTCTTGTTTTTTTTTTTTTTAATTTACAGTTTTAAAACATTTTTATGCTAATAATAAATATATGTTATAAAGTAATATGAATTTATGTTAATAATAAATCCCACAAGATGACTTTTTAGCTGTTTGTGGTATTTTTCATTTAGTAATTGCAAGAAACATTTAGAAAGTGATCGCTAAAATAACCTTTCTGCCAAATCATTCCTTCTTAACAAATTTCAAAAATCAACATATTGGCCTAAAAGGAACAAAACTCATCCGTATAACAAAAAAGTTCCATATTATCTTCTATTTCTCATGTTTATATTTCCTAAAGATAATAGCAAGACTTGATAATTCTAGGATTATGAAGATAGTAAAGATGCTGATTATCTTTTTTTGCTGGGATTATAAATTATTTAAATATTTACATTCATATCTTAAGGAACCATGGAGTTATTTAATACATGAAAATTGTTGCAACTTAGTGAAAGCTAAACTTTTCTTATTAAGTGGCTCTGTATACTAAAGCAAAAAAAAAAAAAAACTATGTTATTAATAGAGTAGTAATCTGTGTGAAATAAAATTTCTCAAAGGATATTTGTTTTGCCCTGAATAAATTGGTATCATGTGGGAATATGCCTTTACAAGTTGTTTCTCACTTTGCTGTTAGTTCAAAAAAAATCAATAATTGGTGCCATAATTCACACAATAGCTGTTAGTTCATAAAAGATTGTCTTGAGCAACAACTCTAAATGATACAAAGTAGTTCTCGATAATCTAATTACAAGAGTGGTACTTAAATGCATAATGAAACGTTCCAGGACATAGGAAACGTACTATCAAGACAAAAAACCAGCCCTCTGGGTATTTGTAGGTCTTTCTAGGCTTTTCTATGAATTATGTATATACTAGCCGTGCCCGGGCTGATTTTTGAAAACGTTGCCTACGGCGCTGTCCTTGCTAAGAGTATAAAACAAATGGCCTGCGGCATAAAGCCTACAGTATTTGAAAAACATTGTGTGTTTATTTATCAAAAAAAAAAAAACATTAGATATTGTCAATGCTTGAAAATGTAATGTAACATGTAGAAGGATCAGTTAAGAAAACTTAGGAACAATTCCATCAGTAGGGTCAGATTTGTCACCAGAAGGTTATTAAAACTGCCAAATTGTAGCACGGCGTCATTTATTGCTTTACTTTTCATCTGAAATGAGTCTTGGCAATGATCTTAGATTGATTGCAAGAATGAAATTGCAATATCATATTAATTTTATTTTCCAACCATTGTGAACTGTTGTCTCACTAACCGAAAGATAAGTTTCATAATGAAATGAAGCTTCACCAGCAGTACCATAGAGGTGAAATCGTAGATGACAATATTATAATTAAATGATACTCTGAACCATATCTAAAAAACATATGTACAAAGTACGATTTTGTTAGTATTCTTTATCGCCAGTTTATCACCAACGCCTAATTAAAAAACTCGAATTGTAGCGTGTTTGCCGCGTCATTTGAAATCTAGAATGAACTATACCTCCGTAAACTTTTCAAGGCGATATTTATTTAAATGGTATTGCTAAATCAAGGAAATCGTAAAAACGGGGAGACAGAACATTTATCAAGTTCAATCTTGAATTTAAAACCTATTGCTAATTTGAGAAAATCGTTAAATCAAAAATATGCTTTATTATTGTTTTATCTTTATTAAACTGAACTATTTTGAAAAATTAGTTTTATATTGAAATTAGGCTAACACTAATCTCCCGGAGTTGAAAAAACTGCTAATTATTATTTTTGGGTCAAGGTAGAGGTTGGGTCTTAAGAAATCGAACTAAAAAGCTTATAACTGGCGTTCTTATTGACTTAGAAACTTCAAACAAATTTCATCTTGCACAAATAAATCTGCGTTTTCGATCGATATATTATATTAATATGTGCAAGGTTTTTGTCACCCCCATGTTGGGGAATTTATGGGAAATTTTGCGTAAAAATGGAATACAAAAAGAACTACCTGTCGAATTTTTTTTCTAACAGGTCTATGATTCGTCCTCTTGAATCATTCTATCTATTGCCGAAAACCGCATTCAAATCCGTTGCGTAGTTTAAAAGATCTCAGCGTACAGACACGAGAAGCGACTTGTTTTATACTCTTTTAAGATGGTGCCATGATTTATTTTATTTCTAAATAACATATATAATAGAAAATAATACAAAGTCATTAAGTGGAATAAGAATTTTTTTTCCAATAAACTCCATTTTCTTGAATTCCTCAAGTCATTCATTGTTTTTTTTAAAATTTTTTAAACTTAAAAAATATGTATATGAGATTTATTTATGCATCTCTGCACCTGTCTTTTTATGAGACTTCTGCCACAGGCGAGTTCAGTCTCACCTATATTTTGTTTTTACTATGCTCTTTGATTTAATTATCATAGAATATTGCTGCCTTCGCACATAGCTAAATTATTATTTTCACAAAATTTTCTATTTTTTCTTTCATTAAATTCTTATTTTGTCTCATTTTTGGTTAAAAAAAACATTGCATATATTTAAAAATTTGAAAAAGTAAAGTCTAACTTGTCAGTCAAGCCTGTCATTGGGGCGATCAGGGAGGGGGGCAATTGACCCCCCCCCCCATTAAAAAAGACATTGAATTTATGCACGTTTTTACGTATTTTTTTAAACCTATAGTAAGCATTGAAAATATATCTTTTACTCCCCTCTCCTGCAAAATTTTAAAATGACGGTTGAGGCATTCTGAATTTTTATTTGTAAGAGGTTGCCCACACATAATGGTATTAATTAAAGTGAAAAACAATAAATATTATGTATTTCTTTTAGGAATGTTTTAATAAAATAAAATTTGAAAAAATGAAATAATTGTCTTTTAAATATTAATTATTTTATTCTGTCCTTTGCAGCTATAAATTAAAGTCTTAAAAGTCAATTACTTAGCCTCTTGTTTATTCTATTTAGTGTTCAATAAAATCCCATCAGAAGGTTTAAGAAACAACTTATTTTTAAGTCTACTTAATTGCAATTAGTTTATGTTTAAAAGCATTCAAGCTAACTACTTTCAAAATTACTGTAATTTCTAATATACAGTGATGCCGCAGACGCGCTATAGCGTGTCAAATATGCAAAAATCGGAGGTGGAAACGCAAAAAATAAAATTATGACGTAGCCCTGGGATGTATAATTTTCCATGATAAAAATATTTAATCCATGATAAAAATATATTTGGTGTAAGTCAGTATTTTTTTTCTATTATGTTCAATTTTAAGCATGAAGTTCGAAAAACCCACCTGTAGGTTTTTTTAAGTGAGGCTGGATTTTTGATCCAGCCTTCAAAATTTTATACCCATGACATATAAGGTATATATTATGAAAGTATGTTATTATGTTTGGTCTAAATTGTTTTTTTTTTGTTTGTTTGTTTACTTAAGTAAAGTTCAATTTTGAACAAGAATTTTGAATAAACCCATCTATGGGTTTTTCAAGTAGAGCCCAGCCCCTTATGGCTGGTGCTGGTTGTCAGTTTGTCAGAGAGTTTGTGAGAAGTTCGAGGAGGACAGCGCTGCAGTTGCACCCCTTCTACTGGGGGGTAGTCCGGGAAGGCCTTCGATGCTAAATGCGGTATGGCTGCAATTAGCATTGAGTACCCATGACATATAATGTATGTATTATATTTGGTTTAAATCAGTATTTTTATTAGTTTACATAGGTAAAATATAATTTTAAGTGACAATTTTGAAAAAAACCTACTGGGGTTTTTTCGGGTTGGACAAAGTCGAACCAACCCTGCCTGTTGTCAGTGTCAGTAGTCTGAACTGAAACTAAGGTTTTATAAGCATAAAGTCAAAAAAAAAAAAAAAAAGTAGAACAATTTACAAACTACGACATGTGATGTCTTAGGCAAAGCATGTGCACAATACAAGCAGTGTATTAAAATAAAGAGAATGCACAAAAAAGGAACCATTGTTTTTAAAAATTTTCTCTAAAGCATTAAGTATTGTAATTTATTATTGTTATTTAACTTATTTTTTCTCTATCTATTTATCTATCAATTATTTTCTTTTTGTGAGATTTTTTTTTTTAAATGCAGAAATCCAAGCAGTCCAAGAAAGACAAGCTCTTCTGTCGAAGCTTTTAGATGCAGTCAAGCAGGTAGGTGCTACATTAACTTTCTATCATAAATTATAATAAAAATTGATGTTGCAGTCCAGTTAAACATTAGATTAGGCAATCTTTCTTTTTTTTTTTTGTAATTATTACTAGTCTAAAATTATTAATATGCAAAAATGTGCATACATATAGCTCAATTTTTTCACCATTCTGTTGTGAAAAACAAATGTTTAATTAAGCATTTTATTTTTTTTCTTTGAAATAAAACTAATTGTACTATATATCAGTTTAAAGTCTTATGTTAATAATTTCTTCTCAGTAATATTCTTTCTTTCATTAGTGCCAAATTAGATTTGGAGGTAGAACTGAGCTTGCTACTGAAAATGATAGCAGGTAATTGTCATTTTTATTTAGTCATTTCTTCCATTCTATAATGTTCATGCTTGTGTTCAATTGCATATCCATTTAAAAAATTTTGTTGAATGTTTCTGTACTTAACCATTTAATAGTTCAAAACATTAAGAATGAAAAAGCAAAACAAAAACTGCCTTGAAAATGTCTATTTTTTTTTATTGCTGAATTTGTAAAAAATTTTTACATATGAAGAAAATAAGTTTAAAAAAATCCTTATTTGACCTAACATTTAATTCACTTGTATAAATACAGAAATTGTTAAAAATCATTATGATTTTGTACACCATTTTTAATAGACTATGGAGTTTAGAAATTGTATCAAAGTAATCATTCCTATGGATATGCGTATAAAAAATTCAAACATGCAGTCTCGGATTGGATACTGAATCCGGTCTTAGTGTGAAGGGGATACCTTACCCACAACAAACTTAAAAATAAAGATCTTTTATTTATACAAAATTTGATGCATATGAGCAATCTCCATGGAAAGAAGAAAGAAGTTATATTAGGTTATAATTAGGAATGTAATGAATACTGAATATTCAGCCGAAATTTCTTCCAGGCCGAAGCTGAATATTTGGCCATTTCTCCTATGCCGAATATTCGGCCACCGAATATTAAAATTTCTAGAAAATTGTTGCAATAGAAAGTATTTGTCATATTTAAAGGGATTCACCAAGTCAAACACCAATTCCACACATTAATCAGTGATGTAAGATTTAATTCTGTTTGTTAAGAATCTTAAACTATCCAAAATTAATATATTTTCTGTCTTGTTTGGAATGCAAACAAACTGAGAAGTTCACACACAAGTGGAATAGAAATGACAGGTTTTAATGTAGGCATTAGCATTATTTTACTAACTATTTAATTCAAATTAAAGAAATACTATTGCTTAGTGAACTGTTACCTAGCTCAAAATGGTTTTTTTTTGAAGATATTTTAAAAGTTATAAAAGTCAATATTTTTATTTTATGTGTTTTTTTACACACCTATTTTAAAAAGATCTATTAAAATTTAATGCAATTAACTGGAATACATTCTTATTTCCAAAAACGCCAATAACTTATGTTATCTTAATATTCATGATCAGAGTCCGACAAAAATCCGAAAATCTTAGGAGCCAATGAAAATTTTTTAGGAGCCAGCTATAATATTTTCATTTGGCGCCACCTGAAAAACTAGTCGCCAAGGCATATTTTTTAGTCGCCCGGGCGACCTGGCCCCGGGATTTTTCGGACCCTGTTCATGATATATTTTAAGCTTTTCACATTTCTCTCTTACCCAATACTCACAATAAATCAGTCTACCCAAACAAAGTTTGACTTTCACTTTGTTAATAATAACAAAATAAAAGTCATATTCTCATATATGACTTTTATTTTGTTATTATTAACAAAGTGGAATCATAAATCATAATAAACGGGAAAAAAAAGTGGAATCATAATCATCATATAATGAACTATTGACAGCTTTTGCGAGCAAATGCTAAGTATAAAATACAATATCATAACTTTAAAATCTATTACAAACAATGTTTAAAAAAAGTAGTTTTTTACTAAATTATTTTTATTTATTAAAACTATATACTAATGTATTCTTCTAATGTGCAATAACTATAATACAATTTTAAATGTTTAAAATCTACTAATTTCTTTATATTTTTAAAATTTTTACCATAGCAGAACTATTTGGCTGACTAGTCCATCAATATTCGCCAAAGCCAAATGCCGAGTAGTGGCCGAATATTCATAACATCTCGTTTTAATATTTTAATAACGAATTATTCCATGAACAAAAACATGGCTTTGGGAATTATATTCATTTAAATATCTTTTAATGGTAGTAGTCCGGTTGAATATTCATTATTGGGGTGCCGATAACTTGTACAGTTTTGGGACTAAAATATTGGGTTTCTGTCCATTCACCCTACTCGTATGTAGAAGCACAGAGAATACCATTTCTGAAAGAAGAGCTTTCATTTTTCAAAAAATGAAGGTTAACTTTATTTTTCTCTGTGCCAGATAAATGCCATCTAAATTTTCATAATGGGAAAATTTCTGGTGTAGAACTGTTAGGGAGGTCATTATATGTAAAATCCAGTGATTTAGTCAAGGGGGGACGTAGGGGGACGGCATCCCCCTACCTTTTAATTTTAATGCAAGCATCCCCCCACATTTGTTAAGTTTTAATGTAAGCGTCCCCCCATGTTTTATTTCAATTTCTTATCTTCAGATGTATAAGCGTCCCCCCAACTTTTTTTTTCAGCACTACACCACTGGAAAAATCATGTTCCATCATGGTTGCTGTATTGCATGTGAAATTACATTATCTTTAACAGAAGTCTATCAGTTTTTTTAAAGGTCGTTATAATGCATTGTGTAATTGTAGCACAGAGTGGTTATAACACAAGTCGACCATATTCCTGTAGAAGTATCTTCCATTTCCTTACATTTATATTTTTTGAAATTATACTACATATAAATAATGGGAAGTGATTTTAATACAGATAAATTTTCATTTTAATTGAATTTTTAATCCTGGTTAAATTTAATATGTTCAATTTTAATCTAGACGAAATTCACCCTGGCTTAAAATTATGAAGCAAATTTTTGTCACCTTCAATTGAATTAAATCAGATTGAAATTATGATGATTTTAGTGCAAATGAATGACTTTAGTCCATTGAAAAAAATTAAAGTCAGACACTGTTGTGTGTAGAACAATAACCTATAAAATGATATATTCTATGAATTCTTGCAATTTTTTCTTAACAGTAATAATAATAGTTATTATTTTTGAAAAATAAATTTAAGTCTCGGCTTGAAATCTATTGAAATTGCAACTTTTTATTGTTCTATATATCAATGTATTATTACTATAATAATAATAAATTTTTTAGAGTTGTTTGCTTGTGTGCTCAATTTGAGGCTGTTTTACAACATGGCATTAGAAAAAATAATAAAGGTTTTCCACATTTAAGGTAAAAAATATTCAGTCATTTATACTTTAAAATGATAAGTAGTGAAAAAGGTTTTTTTTAACTTTGCACCTCTTTTGTACATCATAATTTACTATTTTAACAGATTCTACCTATAATTCTAGTTAAACTGTTTTATGCAATGTAACAAGCATTTTAATAAATCAACGGTTATTTTTATATTTTTGTATTTAACAACCATTTTATATGATATATTTTTAAATTACTTGAAGTAAATCCCTTAATATGATGATTTTGAATTATAAGATAGTGATACACTCCATAACTCTATCACTCCATGACTCTATCATTTTATTTTTAAAGCTATTTTGTAGATTTATAAATTTCTAATTTTGTCTCATTTCCCTTCATGCTGTATTGTAATCTTGATTAATGTTTTGTGAAACTTCACTTTGGTTATAGCTTGAAAACATTTCCAAAATCCATTACTGTAAAATCCTGAAAGTAAACCCCCTCTTTTTAGAAACCAAACTGGCAAATTTCAGATACAGGGATTATAATCGGGATTTTCGAGAAGAATTATCAAAAAAAAAAAAAAATTGTATTTAGTATTAATCTAATCAATGTAAAGTATCTCAATGTAAAGTTTCTACAGTTAAATAATGAGTATAGCCCATTCAAAATTGTTTTAAAATATTAATAGAAAACAAGATTCAAAAAATAAATGAACGAAAACCTGTCTTATAATTTTCTAAAAGTAAATTGATTGCATGGGGATGTCATCTTTTACCGAAGAAAGGATTTAGCATTTAAGTTAGCAGAAATCCCTATAATTTAAATTCAAAAGAGTATTAAAACCTAAGTTTGGCATGTTTTTTTTTTTTTTTTTTTTTTTTTTAAATAGTTTGTACTCTATTTTCTATTTTTTCAAAATTTGTATAAGTAACATCACATGATCTGTGACACCCAATGGGCGTCGCTCGAAATGTCTTTCTTTTCTGTTATTTTTCTGTTCTTTCCTCTCAATCACCACATCCGGTTAAACCCTCGTCAGGGTAGGTACGGTGGTGATTGATGAGATATAAATAAATAAATAAATAAAAAGTTTGGCATGTTCGGGACCAGCGCTATGTCAGTGTTTCGTAATGTACCGAATTTCAAAACGCGGCCGAAAATGGTGGATTTACACGATCAAGAATGGCGAGATTCAAAAAATAATAAACAAAAATCTGTCTCATAATTTTCTAATAGTAAATTGATCGCATGGGGATGCCATCTTTTACCAAAGAAAGGATTTAGCACTTAAGTTAGCAGAAATCCTTATACTTTAAATTTGAAACAGTATTGCTGTTGCCTTAATCACACTGGTACGAGAAATAAAATAGCACATGAAACATAATCACGTAGCATAGTTTTTTATTTAAGAATCTCTCATTATTTCAAATCAAATGTTTTTGTTTGAACTTGTAAAATTGAACATTCTTCAATATGATGTCAATTTGTATATACACTGTTTTAAATGCAGCCCAATAGGTGGAAATAAATGTTTTAAAAAGAAGAAAAATAAACATAAAGAAAATGAACAAGTTTAAGATCAGAATACAGCAAAAGCTCGTCTATCCAGAATTCAAGTAACTGGAAATCTCAAGCATCCATAGTTTCTTTTGATCCTCTTCATTTGACTCTACCCCCTCCATTTACTGGTTTTTCCTTCCACAAAGAAGAAAAAACAAATAATATTTTTTTAAAAATGTAAGATACATTCAAATCAAAGGGTTGGTTACAGTGATTCATTCCTGTCGCCTATTTTAGATGCTTTTTGATATTTTAATGCAATGGCACTTTTTCTTCATATCCATTCAAATGTTTTACAAAAGATTATAACTGTATTTCTTTTGTACAACTCATTATTTCGGATCAGATGTTTTTGTTTGAAATTGTCAAATTGAACATTCTTCAATATGGTGCCACTTTGTCTATGTACTGTTTTACACATAGGTCTAGAGGTGAAAATTAATGTTTTAAAAAGAAGAGAAATAAACACAAAGAAAATTAACAAGTTTAAGATCAGAAATGTGTACTCTCCTTAATCGTGTATTAGATTTGTCCTCTTCTGTGATTTGCAAGTTTTGTAATGGCATCGTTTTCAACATTGTGATTTTTACTAATCTTTGCTTTTTTCCTGGAACAATGTTTCGATTAGTTTACTGTATATTACTTTGCTGCTTCTTATTTTTTTACTGCTTATTATTTTGGATTGGACATTTTCATTTGAACTAGTAAAATAAACTCTTCAATGTGACGCCATTTTGAAAACGTGTTGTTTTAAAAATATTGAAAAAGTTGAAATTTGAAAAGAAAATAAAGAAACTAATCAAGTTAAGGTCAGAAATGTATAACTTACCAGGGTGCGTACGCGGCCTGGAAAGCCTTGAAAGTTCTTGAATGACATAATTATTTTTTAAGGCCTTGAAAGTCTTGGAAATTTGGAATAATGTATAAAAATGTCGGGAAAGTCCTTGATTTTCTCATTTTTACTAATACTTTGCAACTTATCAACAGGAAAATACACCTTTCTTCAAATTCCTACCTGCAGAGATGTGATTTTTCCATATTTTGACGGTATTCCGTAGTTTTGTTAATTTTGGAAATTAAAAATTTCGCTCCCGCGAAAATTCGTAATTTGGATTTCCCTATGAACATTTTTGAAAGTAGCCTGCATTCATTCCTGTGAAGTTTCACAAACTAAGAGTAAAATTTAAACATTCAATCTGTTTTTTGCGCTTTTAAGTGTCAATCTCGATTTTTTAAGCATTTCGAAATCCGGTTGCATCGGCTTCGGCAAAACTTCCTAGTTCTGGTTTTATATCGAATTCTTTCCCTTAGACATCAATAAAGTTGAGCTTATCATTATTTTTTATCTTTCTTAAGTTTCAGCTTCTGTAAAGTTCTTGCAGAAACGTCATTTCCTCACTGTCCCTCACTTGCTGTTCCTCAACGAACAGTAAGAGCGTTTTAACTGCAATCGCGCGGCATTCTTTTTGCATTTGCTTTCATTTTACAATATTTCTAGTTTTTTTATTTATAATTCACAATAGAAAGTATATTGAGTAAAAATAGAAATCAATTTATTAAAATGTGTTTTGGTCGAAATTTTACCAGTCAAAGTTTGACTCTCATCTTCCAAAGATGAGTCAATTTTTTCAAATAATATTGATTATGTGTCAAATGTGAGTGTGCGCAAGCCCTGCAGGACCCAACGCAAGTTTCGTTCCTTTTAAATGTCAAATAAAACTCCAAAAAAGCTAAATTGAGCCCAAAAATGCGCACATATTACCATGGTTTTTAACTCAAATTTGAACTATTTTTACTCTGGCTTGCGAAAAAACATCTTTTTAAAAATTTCATCTTTCATTAAGTAGAGGAAGCTTTCCTCTACCTAATGAAAGTTGAACGAAGAAAATTCATTAAGTTCCCCCTCAGATATAATGGTTCAAAAATGATCAAAATTGGCCATTTTTGAAAACCGCTGCATGTTTAGGTAACTATAAATCAAAACCTAACTTAATGAAATTTTCAGAATACGTCAACAAGTAGTTGACTTACATATATACAAAATTACAAGTGTATAAGTTTATTTACTAACGAGTTAGAGCAGTATAAAGTTTTAAAAAATTTGTCAAATTCAATTTTCAGCCAACTTTGAATGAACACAATAGAAAAGAAATTTCTTGGTGGCCTTTCAAAACTCAAGCACAAAAAGTTGTCTGTGCAAAACAAATTTCGGGGTTGTGCTTTTATTATGTCGCTCTCCAGGTTCATCCAAACATGTCTACTTGTTTCGTTTGTCAATGGCAGCCATTTTGGTTCCTAAACTTAGGCGTCCTTGCTACATGAGTTTTTACTTTCAAAGTCTAAAAATTTGACTAACTTAGTTTTATACCTACCCGGAACTTTTTTTATCAAAATTGGAGATGGTCCAGTGAGGATGATTTTGAAAACTGGTCCAGTTGACATGGAATGACCCATATAATTATAAGACATTCATAAAAAAATGCTATTTTGGGGAAAATTGGAGAATTTCGGGGTACTTGAGGCAAGGGTTAAGAGTTGACCAAAAATTTTGAAATTTCGTATTTGGCATTAGGCATGTCTGTATGATGGGAAAAATGCACCGGAGCTAACATTTGAGTCATTTTGGTGTTTTTGAAACACCCTATTGCTCAGAATCATGTTTATTTCTTTAAAAAATGCCATGCATTTTTATATATTGAATTCAGACTCAACATATGAATATAAGTTCCAAAGAAGTTTGGACTTCCACCCTTTGTTTGGTTAGACATAATGCTCCAATCATTTATATTAAAGTAATGAGTTGACTTGCTTAGTATTTGATAATTCTATTGCATAGTAATTTATGCTTGTAATATGAGGCTTTTTAATAAGCTTTTACACAACGTTATGTTATGATGCCATGATTTTTCAATGTTTTTTTCTCCGTGAGGCACATGTCTGACCGGACAAGCAATTAAGCTATGGCTCGTTACATCTATCGCATAAATCTAATTAGTGTGTGATCTGATAATTTTTTATAGTACTGAATATGAAGTTATTTTATCACAGTTAGAGTGCTCTAAATTAAATAGTGTATTAAAGAAATCTTTCTGGCTTGTAATGTAACTTGTATTCAAAGTGGTTAGATTTACTTCATTTGAACCACTTGATTTTTGCTGTGAAGAGTCCTGGAAAGTGCTTGATTTTTACTCAGAGAATAGTATATGCACCGTGCTTACTTAATCATATACTAGATTTGTCCAGTTCTGTGATTGAGAATTTTGTGTTTCTCTAGTGCATTCTATATTCTATAATGAAAGTCTCTTGTTTGTGCATCATCCAGTTTGAAGGCAATCTTTATTATTGCTCTTGTGTGATATTTCAAAATATTATTGTTTGTTATAAACAATACTTTTTAAATCAATGGAAGATTTAAAAAACTATTTAGCAACATATCTTTCCAAAATTGTTTTATTAATGATCAAAATTTTTGCAATGGAATCTTTAAATTGTTTTTTTCAGACATGTTACTGGCATGATGAAAGGCCTTAGTATTTTAAATGGAGAAACTGATGCAGGTAAAGTAAAAATATTATATCTTTATTATTTATTATTTATAATTGGAGAAGTTTGAGTTTATTATCAACTAAGTATATGTTCATTTTCATTATTGTCAAACTCATTTTCTGAAATAAATGAATAACTTTAAATGAAAGAAATTCTTAAACTACATTTCTAACTTTTTAAAAAATCCATTGAAAATATTGTGAAAAACAATTTTATTATAATTATAAAAATAAATTCTATTTTTAGTATTTTGGCAGCTGATACGTTTGGTTCTGAACAAACATGAATATGAGCGATATATGCTGTTAAAGAACATCCATTCTGATACAGGACGAGGGAGAGCTTGGTTGAGATCTGCTCTGAATGAAAATTCGTTGGAACGTTATATGCATATGATTTTAGCAGATAATAACCAAATAAAGTAAGGGTTTTGGCAAATTTAATTTTATTTAATTTTTCACTCAGCATTACAAAATGAATAATTTTGTCTTGTTCTTAAAATTTAAGTAAAATTAAAAATTTGAAAAACTATATAAGCTTTTATTTATCATAAACTTGCATTGTTTTTGTGGCATATCCTTTAATATTTCATGAATTATGTTTTATTTGATTATGTTTTACACTACAGTGATAATAAAACTTTTACCATGAGAAGAATCTTTTTGTATCATAATGATTTTATTAGTAGCATATCATATGAAGGATTTATACTTTATTACGGCAGCTATAGCAGGATAGATTGTTTTTCTAAAATGAGTAAATACTTTTGAAAGATTTTACTGTGATAAATTACAGTATTTTCTTGGAATTTAGTTAGACATACAATCCATCTTGAAAAAATGTTTTGAGAGATGGGATTTCTATTTGCGATTTAATATTTCAATTTAAGTATTGTGTAATGACTCCAAGAAATTGGACTGAAGGCAGCAGTGACAAAAATGTCGTTGTTCATGTTCTTACATCTTGTATTTTTTGTACTAAAAAAAAGGCAAGTAAATGCAAAACCTATGAATTCGGTATGTGTGAAGTTCAATACTGAAAATGATTCAACATTGGCCTGTAAAATTCGAGGTGATTGTTTGACGTAAACGTAAAAGCTTATTATATGTGTTAGTTGTACCTTATGTTTTTAAGATACCAAATTTTTTGCTGGATCTGTTTATAAAATCATAATTTTTTGAAGGGTCTTTTTTTAAAGTCATAACATTTTGAGAGATTAGTTTCCAGTTATGACAATTTTTTACAAACACATATTTTTCTTTTCTTTTTTCTTTTTTTTTGAGACCTCAAAACAGGCTTTTTTTAGCATAGGTGTGATTTGTTACCTTATTTTACTAATGGGTGTAAGTTCGCCCTATTGCAAGCTCTTAATTTCAAAAATGGGAATGTTATTTCCGTTATTCCTTCAATTTGTTAAAAACTTTTTATTTTAATAAATATATTAAGATATAAATTCATCCAAAATGAAATTTTAATAACTATCATTACATCACTAGCAAACACACTATCTTGTATAGCGAACTAATATTTTTGAAAAATCACAAAAAAGTCCCATAAAGGTCATGAAATTTCACTTTTGAAATTCTGAAGACACTGTTTTCTTTTGAATGTTATTCTAAAGCAAGTTGACTGTAAATTAACTAGTACATATATATATATATATAATAGTAAAAATATATGCAACAATAGACCTAAAAATGTGCTCCATAATGAAAAGAATAACAAAATTTGAGTTAAAGATGAATGAATTGCAAGTTTTTATTGTTTTACATATTACTTAGTTGTGTCAGTATATTTTTTAACTTTCAAATTATATTACAGTGATATTTTTCTTCTAGGAATTTCTATGAAGACTGGGCATTTTTAATGGATGAAGAACGCAGTAGCATGTTACCTATGATGGCAGCAGGTTTTTATTTATAAACTTTTATCTTTTAATTTTAGAAAAGTGATTTGTTTGATTAATTATGTGTGTATATATATATATATAGAGAGAGAGAGAGAGATAGATATGAACGGAAGTGCAGTATAACATTTTTGAAAAGTTTAAAATTTTTTAAAAAATTGAAAAAGAGACAAGGTGCTGGTTTGTCTCATAGAATGAGATGCAGAGCACCTCATAAATTTCAAGAGAAATTACACTAGAGCTGACAGCAGCATTGGGGAAAAGCACAGGCTAAAACTTTTTTCAAAAAACAAACCTAAAAAGCATTATTAGAAATGCAAAATGACCAGGAAAAGGAAATATGTGGGGTTTCGTCCATGCTGCGGTTCTAAGACCAGAAAAGCGACACGTCATCAGACTTCCTCCCAAAAAATTAAAATAAACCACACTTACCTCAACGTCCTAGTAAAAATACCAAATATGTGTTCAACTGATCAGCCCATTCCAAGTCTTCATCCAAAAAGAGAAAAATAAAGTCAAATCGGAGAAAATCATTGTCTGTATTCATGCCAGGTTGACCAGCCAAGCTTAAAATAAAATTGCAATATCAATGCAACGCGCTTTTGAAAATTATTGTCATATGGGTAACAGTTAACAAAAAAACGAAGTGTGCGTTGAAGGAAATACTTGAAAAATATTAGTTTAAAAATGCTGAAGGAAAATTGTTACTTAAAAGCTTCTTTTTATGCAGAGCAATTTTGCTATCAAAGGTAATCTTGGTGTTGCAAATTTTTTTGATCGTAATTGCTTGAGAATTAATAATCTAAATGAGCACCTTTTTACTGAGGCAGGAGGAGACATATTGAAGGCTGTTGACGGTAAAATTAATTTCACTGTATTTATCGTAGATTGTTTGCAAGTATTTAGGTGATAAGTGTCTGCTTTTCTGTATTTACCTTCTTTCAAATTTGTCTTTCCTATATATATACATACACACATATATATATATATGTGCATAGTAATGCTTGAAAAAACAATTTTTTTTCCAGTTGATGCATCAATGTTTTGTAAAAGCACATTTGCTGTTTAAAATCCTTAAAATTAGTTATTTTTATTTCTTATTACAATTATAAAAAAATTTTCATGCAGCAAATTGCAAAAAGTATAGCACTGTTTGGTAGCTAAATTTGGAGCTGAGAAACTTTAATAATTTAACAAATATCATGAAACTAATAACTGCATAGAAATTTTATTAGATATAGTATCAAATGTGCATTTTATAATTTTAGGTCTAGGTTCTATTCTGTTTGCCATTAGTATTGATAATCCAGACCTGAATGCATTTCGTCCATCTTCAACTGAATCATCTGTTGATGTAAAGCTGCCTATTAATAAGGAATTAGAGCCTAAGCCTGTAATACTAAAATCAAGTACAAATGAAATAAGTAAGCTGTCTTACTCTTCATTCATTTTTTAAACATTCATAAAAAAAATTAAATTACTAGAAATCTGTATACAATTGGTTCTCTTAGTATCACTTATTTAATTTACATCTGACTTCAGAATGACTTTTGCATGAACATGCTTTTACGTTTTAGGCATTTTTACTAAATTTAAATTGAAAACAATTCTTAAACCAGAAAATGTTACACATACTAAAATATGTTGTTGAAATTGAACTGTTATTGGACCAAGATTCAAGTGAATTACTCAATACGAGTTCATTAAATTAGAACAAGATTGAAATGGGTAAAAACGAGTTATAGAAAAGGATAGGGAAAATTATAGGCAATTTTTTTTGATTGCAATAAATACAAAAACAAACTAGTCAACAATTTCAAGTTTATTAATATTCTTTTAAGTAAACTTTTTAGCAATCAAAAATTCCCCAAAAGATTTATGAGTCACTGTAGTATATTTTATTGGGTAATAATTTTGCCATTTATCAATATTGTTTTTTAAAAAATTTTTCTTGTAATATGCAATATAATTGTGAAGGAAGTTTAACATTAAAATGGGGGGGGGGGGGGCTCCTCTCTTAGAGTTGTATTATTTGAATTCCTTTTGGAGATGTTCTTTTTGTATATTTCTATTTATTTTTTTATTTAATTCCATTTGTCCTGTGATTCCCTGTAACCTTGAAATAAGTATTTGCAATTATTATTGCTATTTGTAATTCTATAATTTTTATTCTTTTTACTTTGTGCAAGTGTCAATTTTTTACTTTTTGTAAGACAAATGTTCAATATAAGCAGAGTTTTTTAAATATAGATCATGTTTCATTTGTGTTTTTAAGAAAACCAATCAGCAACCTTTTTTGCTGTTTTAAAAGTTCTCTTGAATGATTGAGACTTCACCAGGTGTATAATAGTAGTTTGTAATAGTAGAGGCAAATTAAAATATATATAATACATAGTGTAGGCATGAATATTTCTGATGATTTTTTTGGGGAGTTACTGTTAAACTCCTTTAAGGAAAAAAAAATTGTCTCTTTAATCAACAAGTTTTTAGTAAGATGCAATACAAATAAAATGCACTCTTTTGTATTGTGTATTTGTTTACAGCATGTTTTTTTTTTGCACAAGGAGCACAGTTAAAAAACAAAATCAGGGTGTCTACAGAACCGGGAAATCAGGGAAAAGTCAGGGAATTTTATCGATCGGGAAAAATCAGGGAAAAGTCAGGGAATTCCGAAAAAATAGCAAAAATTCAGGGAAAAGTTTTCACATGAAAAAAAAAGGAGAAGGTTCTTGCCTTTCACATCTGAGTAATTTTCGCCAAAAAGGCAATATTTCGACTAATAAGGAATAAGAAAAAAAATCGGGCATTTACCGCCGTCATTTTTTAAACTGAAATTCAGCGAATTTTTTTTCCGCTATTGTTACTCCAAATTTTCGACGATAATGCCAGTAGTTATTACTGTTGATTATTATAGCCCTATTAAAATGCAATACTGAAGATCTTCTACTCATAGAAAATCTTTTATTTTCCGTCTTTGCATTTGATGCTTTCATTACAAAAAAATGCAATCTTTTTGCATCTGCTGTTAGAATTGGAATTTTTCCACTATTGAGGTTTATTAAGCTTTGTTAAAAGGCAAATGGGATAAATTCCTTTTTATTTTTTGTAAAATTTTGATTTTAAATTTTTGAAACGAAATTCTGTGCTTGTTAGGAATGTGCGCTCTCACATGTCAAAAAGTTAAATGCTGAATTCAGGCTTATTTTTATTTTTGTGTTATTTATTTCGGCTTTTGTAATGCATATAAATGCTACCAAATCATACTTTTTTCAAAATTATTTAATAAAAAATAACAAAATTTTTTATCACTTTATGTTTAAATTTTGAATTTTCACAAAAATGTTTTAAAACCACAAAAGAAATGGACCTTGTTTTTTTTTTTTTTTTTTTAAAAAAAGCTGGATCGACACCTGCACATCTTTATTAATAAGAATGTTAAATCTTAGAATCGGTTCCCTTTGTATAGATTAATAGATTTTTCTTATTACAGCCCATTTAAATAATTTTAAAAAATATTCCATATTTAATAGCATACACAATTTTCATTAATTTCAAAATACTGTGTTTATAGCAGCGTATGTCTTCTTTTCTTTTTTTCAAAATTACCTAAATCAGATTTGGGAATTTGGTCCCTGCTATTATAAAAGATAGAGGGATTTCAGGACTGTATTAAGGGTTAAGAAATATATAACACTTGTTCATAAAAGTAATGAAAATGTCACCCCCCCCCCCCCATTTTACTCTTAAAAAGGTCAGGCATCTTTTCATGAACTTACTTAAAATCACTCTTAAATATATTTTGAACTGTATTATGCTGCTTTACTTGTATTTGAAATTTAAATTCGTTAAGTATATTAACAATAATTGCATTGAAAAGAGTAAAATCTTAATTTTTTATTGCCCTCCTGAATTCCCCTTGATCAGAAACCTCCTGCATTTCAATTCTAGCAGGTTGGTACATCTGGAAGTGCCCCCACTAGTCAGAGCTATATAATTGCTAAACGTCTCACCAGTGACCCTTTGTTATCGGCAAAATTAGCATTTTTTTTATTCAGTGGCTCAGGAGTTTGATAGTTTTTAAAGAGTATATCAAGATGACATGCCCCTTGTTCAATTTCTTCATGAAGATTTTTCCAGTCTTGTATTAAGAATTTTAAGTACATTGTCAAAGAAGTACTGATGGAAGGGAATATTTTGAATGTGGACTTTCAAGATGCGAAAACTTTTCTTCCTTTGAAAAAAGTCAATGTTGGAATTTCGGCATTATGCCACATAAAGAAAGCTAAAGCTTCTGAAGGTCAGGTGAGCATTTTTTAAAAAGATTGTCGAAAGTTTTTGATAGTGTGTGTTAAGAAGCTGCAAGAGAGATCCCCATTGAAATATGCTCTAAGAAAAGCAGTTTCATGTTTTAATCCTACTATTTCTATTAATGAAGCATTGTTTGATAAGAGACTCACAAAATTGTTACTAATTTTATGCGAAAAAAATTGGCTGATTTCAATTGTAGCAGATAGATCAAAAAACCAACTGAAAGAAATCTGTTCAAAACCTTCTAATGCGTCAAAACTTAAAATGTATAACAAAGCAGAAAGACTTGATGCATTTTGGCATGATATGCTATCAAGCCAAACAAAACCTTGCAATGATTTATTACAACAGCTGTAAACATTTATAATGCTATATTTAATATAAAGATACTATAGTTTTCAAGTGGGGGCAAAGGGGAAGTTCTTATCATTAGTAACGTAAATCAGGGAAATTCGGTGAGCTTGATCAGGGAAAAGTCAGGGAATTTTTTTTCTCAACTCCTGTAGCCCTGAAAATAAACAAAATAATTTTAAAATAATGTTCTTCCTGTATTTTCAAATCTCCCTTTTCTTTTACTTTTATTTTCATTTCTGTCTTCCTTTTTTTTTTTTTTTTTGAGTTCAAATAACATATGTTCAAATTGTGTAAAGTACGAATGTCACAAAGCGATAATGTAATTGTCAATGAGTGTAGATAATTAAAATATATCAACTCTCCCTCTAGAAGACTGACATTTGTTTTTGTGCAATTATATTGTTTTGTGTTTTAGAGGTTCTCTTTTATTTATTTTTTAGCAAAGAAGAAAAAGAAGAAAAAGCGACCTGCATCACAAATAGTTTCATTTGATGATGATGATTTATCTAATGAAACATCTGTGTAAGTAGAATAAAAAATATTGCTTATTTTCTATTTTTAACACAAATTATTAGAACATTTAAGATTTGAATAAAAGTTAATGTTATAATCAGTGCTGGATCTGGGGTAGAGCGAGTGGAGCGGCCGCTCTAGGCGCCAGATGGCAAGGGGCGCAAAAGCCAAATGCAAAATATAATTTCCAGAGCAAAAAAAAAAAAAATGATTTCGGCTTTTGAGGGGCGCTGGAACAGAGTTTCCAGATCAGATAAAGCTAAACTGACTATTTAAAGCGGCTAGTCCTAACCTAGTCCGTAATTAAATTACATCTTCGCAAGCGAGAATCCTATCCTCCCCTTTGTTGTATTCCAGTTTTCTCACTGCACATTACATTATTCTTGGCAGAAAATAATTTGACTTTTAGGGGACGTGAATGTTTTGTTATATATACACAAGTATCAGACTCCAGTGGCTAGGGTATCACAGATTTATTTCTGGATGAGGGGATAATGAAACAGGATTTAGACATGCATGATTGTAGGGGCCAAGGCAAAGAAAATGGCGCCAATATGGTGGGGAAACAGTAAGGCATCCAAAGCCGTATTATTAGAAAATTTCCAAGGACTTTTTTGAATCCTTGCGACTGTCACAGCTTGAACTTGGTTATTTCTGTGTGTGTGTGTGTGACGCTGCTAAAACTTCAGTTAAATCAGTGTCGTTGTTTGGGGTTATATAACGGCTGTTTGTTTTTTCTCCTCTTCCACAAAGAGATGGGAAGTAATCTCAAAACGTACAGAAGCCCCGACATTAAAAAGAGTCTGTGAAACACGTTGGGAATGCAGAGTCTCAAGCCTTCAAGCTATTAATTATCAATATAAGGAAGTGAAAAATGCACTACAAGAAGAATACGAGGATATTACCGACCCCGTTGCTGCTTCAGAAGCCGATTCTCTTGCCCACCACATGGATCAATATGAATTTTTGCTCTTTCTTGTGATTTGTTATGATTTACTATGCCAAATAATAATTGTTAGCAAATCCATGCAATCAGAGTCGGCAGACTTGTTAAATGCAACTCCACCTGTACTTCAAAAAACAAGAAACCGAAAAAGAAAAAGAATGTTTGACTATGAATCTCAAGATGAAACGCCAATAGACTCGGAACAACATTTTAAGACCACTGTGTTCTATCCTTTGATAGATACAATTGTAAATTCGCTGGAAATACGTTTCGAACAGCTGTCTAATTTTAATGCAAGGTGGAGTTTCTTATATGATATAAAGCGACCGGTCGATAAGCCTGAATTAAAGCAATCCTGTTTAAATTTTCAAAATATTTTGACACATGATTCACACAGCGATATTTCTGGAGCAGATCTGGCTCAAGAAATACTTATGAGCCTGAAACAATTCTTAGACACAGACCAAGGACAACCGAAAGATGTCCTTAATGTCTGGAACAAAAATAATTGGTTGCGATTTGTTTCCAAACACTTGGACTGCCCTTCGGATACTACAAACTATTCTAGTAAGTGTCGCAAAAGGTAAGCAAAGTTTTAGTAAACTTAAACTGATAAAAACCTACCTAAGATCAACCCTAGCTCAGGAAAAATTGTCAAAACTGGCAATTTTATCAATTTAAAATGATATTGCTCAATCCATACCTATAGATAATTTAATTGAAAAATTTGCGAGTGCAAAAGCAAGAAAGTTAAACTTTGTATAGATTAATTTAAATCTAGATCGACATAAGGAATGTTTTCTTTTAATTAGTTATTACAATACTTACATAGGTAACAGATTTATTTAGTGACTGGTTGAAATTCGCACCAAATACTAGTTTAATTATATAGCAGTAAAAATTTTCTTAATATTAAAGTGTCAATAAGTGCTGATATTTGCAATAAAAGTTGATTTTTGAAAATTTGTAAATTATTATTAACATAAAACCAAAGTAGAATTTACGTGAAATGAAAGCGGGCGCCGAAAGACAATCTCGCTCTACCCTGATCAAGAGCTGGATTCGGCGCTGGTTATAATCTTATGCTTTAAAAACTATTAGAAACCCTTAACTAAAAGCCTACCTCTTCTCACCATTTTAGGGCATTTAAATGAAGCACTTTATAGTTTAATGCAAATAAAACTAATTAAAATGTTGTCAAAACAGTTTGAGAGGAGTTAACATTTTATTTTTTGTACATTGTTTTTGTTTTCTTTTTCATTACTTACAAATTTGTTATGTCTACAAAATGGAATACATGTTTTAAAATAAAAATGTTGTGTAATTTTACTGTATTTACTCTCATTAATGTAAATGTAATTAATTTAAAGTTTTTAAATGTTGTTTTAGGCATCTTGATCTGCTTCCCGAGTCATGTAGTGCTCCAGCTACATGTTTATCATCTCCTGTTCAACTCTCTGGGAATTTTCATGCATTTTCAACCTTATCAAATCAGAGTCTAAGCATTTCAAAAGAATCTTCAGACAAAATTCATTCTTATAGTGATTCTAGTATTCTAGAAAGGACAGTATCTACAAATTCTTCATTCAATGGAGGTGTTAAAAGTATTTCAGAGTATTCTGTGCAAAAGGTTATTCAAGCTTCATCATGTCCCATTGCAATACTTGGAAGCAATAGTGAATTGAAAGAAGAATCTGAAAATCATGTTTCGAAATGTGGATCTTACATTAAAGCTTCACCTTCTCCATCTGGGGTGTTTTCAGATACAGTAATGACTAGGTAACTGCATGTACTATATATTTACAACCAGATGTCAAGTGCTTTTTACTGTTTAAAAGAAGTTTATATGATGCATGTTTGTCACATTTAAGTAAAACAAAATATTATACCTTTTGAAAGGGGGTATTAAATCTTACTAATGAGGACTTGATTAATTCACAGTTTGCCTGAACAAGATACTTTAACACCGATTGGAGACGCTTCCATTGGAGAATTAATACCAATTGTTCAGATGGAAGATAGTATCAAATCAGGTATTTTCATTTCCAGAATTATATGTATTACACTGAAATGTAGAACTTTAGAATGACTTTAACATATATGAAGGAAGGGAAAAAATTACGGAAAAGCTTTGGTCACAATATCTTGATGAATTGTCAAGGCTGGCCCTCATTTTTATGATGAGTAAATGTGACAAGTAAAAATCACTGATGTGTGTGTGTGTTAATTACAAAGTTCTTATAAATAATGTAAAATGTAATTATTATTTGAAATAGATATTAAACTCTAGTACCAAACAATACTTGTGCTAACTTACCCAGAAAAGTTTTAAACAAAAATACTGAATATTTTTTCTGTGGTTATAATTTCTATTTTGAATTTAAATGGGCTTCCAAACTGAATATTTTGTAAATGCAGTTCTATAAAATCATAACTGCAGAAAGTTTTTTTTTTTTTTTGAGTTTTTCCATAGCATCAACAGAAGAAAATATAGTTCTGTCTTCCATTTCAGCAACTTCTCTGTCACTTTTTAATGGGGACATCTTCAAATCGGATATATTTAGTACTGTTGAAATAATGATGTTGTATCAACAAATTCTTGTTAATAAAAGCTTCTAAATTGAAATAAGTGTTATCAAAACTGCCAGTTAAGTGCAGTTATATAGTTTTATATATATATATATATATATAGCTTTTTATAAGCTAAAATAAATTTACTCATATAATTCTGAGGTGAAAAATCTCTTAAATGTGTGTCTTTAAACTTCAACAACGCATGTGCATTGTGCTGATTAATTAAATAAAAAAGATTTTTACTTTGGTGTTGATATTCATAGCCTCGTCTAATAGTCGTAGACTCTCTTAACCCCTTTTTCGTCAGATTTCTTTTTGAATTTCTGGCTCAGAAAAAAGCATTTTTTAAAATTTATTTCAACGCACAAATTGATTTAGATTTCGACTCAAAGCAGGAAACACAACTGCGAAAATTGTGAAAAATATGGGATTGGGATTGCCATCTCTTAGCAATGTTCAAAAATACAAAAATAGTCGAGTAATTTAAATTTGAATGGGAGAACCAACAATTTCAGTTTGAGGATGGAATTTTTCTCTTCTTCACCGACTGTACGAGCACAAAAATGCCGAAAGTGTGAGATGGGATGGCGACCAAGAATGGGTTAAACCTTTTGAGTCGTCTTGCTATGCTTATTAGTCTCATAATGCTTTTGATTCATAAAAATTACACTTTTAATATTACTCTATCCTCATTGCAAAATCAAAACTTCATCAAAAAATATTTTATCTATAAATCTATCAAACTTACCAGCTGTTACTACCTATGTGTACTGTGCTTGAAGTAAAATGAATAAATTAAAATTTGCAGTCAATTTTTAAGAAATGCTTTCGGAGTTCTTCAGCAATGTTTACTAAATGTGTGCCCATTGATTTAATAGTAATTTCAAAGTTATGCTATTTATTTAATTCAAGCTGATTTATTTATTTCACTATGTTGTTATATTTATTAAAGGTTTCATAATTTTATCTTAAAATATGTTTTTGGTGAGTTAATGCATGCATCTTGTTTAACTTTTCTATGCCCTTACTTCTCAATGCTATGTTAACGTATATTTATTGCCTTAGAAATGAGTTGTAGCAATTATATTGATTTTTTTTTCTTAAACTTTGAGTTTAATTTACAATAATTTTGAATACAAAATGTTTATTTTCCATCCCACTAAGCATTCCTTAAGAAACGGTTATTAACAGGTGAGTAACATTATATGAATTAATTTATTGTACTGTTGTTTTATAGCCTTATTTAAAACTTATGATATACTTTATGTCTTTTTTATCTTAGAATTTATGTTAGAATATACTTTTTTCCCCTAACATTATGGATTTTTTTGAAAAGCATTTTATATGAACATAGAACATTCTATAAAAAATGTAAACTTTTTAGGAAAAATAAAATACTCTCTCATACATGTATAATTATACATAAATTATGTATTTTTTTGAAAAAATAAATAAGTAAAAAATCTTAAGAATTATTTTTTAAATCCTGCAAATTGCATATAACTACAGTAGAGTCTCGATAATTCGCGGTGGACGGGACCGGAGCTATCTTGAATTATCGAAAACTCGAATTATAGGAATCATAACATTTTATAAATAAATAAAAGGGAAAACAACAAATTTCAAATGTTAGTGTCGTATATTTACGGAAAAATTTACTTTTATACAGCCACGTGGTTGAAAAGTTAATTATATTTTAAAATAATTCTTTTCTATTTTAATACACTGCTCCTACTTATTAATGAAATTTTTGGTCACAAGTCATGACTTAAAGTAGCACAATTCGCTATTTTTCCTGCAATTTGGCAAATCTACGTCCTTGATCTATTTTTGGAATGTAGGGAGACAAGGTCCCAGGTCCCCTACAGAAGAAAAAAGGTGTGAGGAGAGCACGGGTTCATTGTACAATTATTTTCTTGGAATTGATCCGCACTATCTCCTCTCCCTATTACATGTATAAGAAGATGGAGCCGTTTTGTTTGTGAGGGAGGTTTGGCACGTAGCTTCTAGGTGTGCATTATTACATGCATGAACCGTCAAATAACAATAAAAACCTGATGTAACGAGTTTCGCTGTTGTTGGTCATTATTTGGCAGCTAACTCCATATTTTTTCGCTACCTTGCATTTATGGGAAACTCGAATTATCGAGACTCTGCTGTATTATGTTTTCGTATTTTATTTTCCCCCTTCCATATTCCTTTTTGAGAAATATGCCAAGTTAAGTAAATATATATATATTTTAAATATTTTGGTTCAAATTCTTTTGCTTATGCCAGAAATATTTTTTGTACATTTCTTTTGCACAAAAAAATCTTATATAAATGTGTGTTTTGCTTTTTTAATAACTTTGAAAATTTATGCATTTTTTGTATCACAGATCTTTTTTACCTAAAGATTATTATTTGTATTCGATAATAATTATAGTAATCATTTAGATGATTCCGTTTCAATACCAAGTTATTGTGAAGATGTAGACAGTGCTGTTGCTGCCCTTGCAGTTGCTCAACGCATTCCTTCTTGGTCAATTTCCTCTAACAGTTCTCAGGGAATTTCAAAAACTCAACCGAGAAGTAGAACTGAGACCTTAACAATGACTGCAGGTATATTTATGGATTTTTTTGAAACTCAAAATATTAAGTGAATTCAAATTTTTCAGTTTCAAAAAATTAAAAAAAATCTTGTATGCAGTAAAAGCTGTTTTTGTGCATCAGATAGGGGCCGCATAAAAAAGTCTCGCTTAAAAAATGTGTCAAAAGTTGATGAAAGAGCAAGAAAGGGATTTTTCAAAAAATGTAACTTTTAATTTTAAACATCAAACAATTTGCAAAACGTGCATAATTCAACATTAACATTACTGCGCCTTCAGGGACGGATTTACATATTTTTACACCCTAGGCCAAAGCCCCACTTTGCACCCCCTTATTCCTTCCATTTAAATTTTTGACTTAATAAATAACATTAGATTTAATATACAGTAAGAATTCTTGAAACATATATACTTAATAAACATTTGAATAACATATTTTCAATAAAAAATTTCTACATAATTTCTTTTAATTTATCTAAAAATTACAATTAAAATTTTTCCCTTCGTGATTTCGCGAATGAAAATTCTTCAATAGTTTCATTGAAGCCGACAGTTCTTGTCAAATCTGCTTCAATGCAAAAGAAGTGCAAGGCATTAAGTTTATCTTGTTGCAGCGCCTCTTAACAAGAGATATGAAATTCTGACAGTTAAAGGGGGTCCGGGGGTTTCTCCCCCGGAAAAAGTTTGAAAACTATATGCAAGCTGGTGTATTTTAAGGCCTCAGTAGATGCATTTGGGACTTCAAAAACTTTAGGGGAAAAAAAAGCAAACAAAACTTTTTTTTATTTAAACGCTTTTATTTATAAAATTTATGAACAAAAATTGGCATTTTTTTAAAAATCCTGGGCTGGACCACCCCCTCCTTCTTACTAACGCCCATATCGAAGAGCCACGTGTTTGCCTTCTAAAACAACACTTTCCAAGCTCCCACCTCTTCCCAGAAGGATGCTTTGAGAGTTTGTAAAAGGTAAACTATTATGTATTGTTTGATCATAGCATAATTTACACGTATTTCACTATTGCAAGGGGAAGAAACCTTGGCTTTTTTAATTTTAAAGCTTTAAATTTTAACATTGCGAATTTTGCTGCTCCCTAACCTCAATTTTAGAATTTCCGACAGTTTATACAAATAAATAATTCTATTAATCGGTTTTAATCGTTAGCAAAATAGCTGATATATGATAAAATCGGTGCACTTAGGATTTTAATTATCTTCCAAAGGTTAAATTTTCTTTATCAAATATTTTTTCTTTTCTTTCTTTCCTTTTTTCTTCTCCTTTTTTTTTTTTTTGTGCATCACAGTTGAATTTGCCACCTCCCCCCCCCCCCCCCCCGGCTTGCCCCGCCCTAGATCCGGCACTGGAATCCTTTTCATTGATGAAAATACTGTTTTTCACGAAAGAAAGAGAAGACAAAATGAGATGCTCAAATTTTTGTTTGTTTGTATTTTACATCACTTTTATAGTTATTAACAAAGTGTAAAATGAGCAAAACTTACCGATAAGGAAGCACTTCCTATATTGTGAATGTGATGGATCAAATTACTATCTTCGCCTGTCTGCAAGGGTGCAAGGACACATTAGGAAGATAAATATGAAGTGGTCCCCTTCGAAATTCAGAATTTAGACATGTTTCAGAGGTAGAAGGAGTGAATCTATGTATTGATCTATATATTTTTTTTCGATTGGTCAGGACCTCTTTCCGGTCCTGCAATTGGTTAGTTACCTGTCACAGATATCAGCCCACATACCATCTGGCATTTCCATTTGCTAATTACGGAAGTGCCATACTGCTTTCTGAACACACCTTGCAGTTTTGCGGCATGTACAAAAAAGGCGTGTAAAATTTACTTTCCAAAGAGAGCAATCACACAAAAGTCAAAGTTACGTTAAGTTCCATGTTCCATTCATAAGCCAGACTTGCTGTCTGCTTCTATCAATTATTCGTACGTTTGTTTGAAACCGAAAATCTTATGGGAATAGGTCAACTCTTTTTTAAGAAAACTATTATATGAAGCCGCCAGTTGGCGGCTTCATATCATAGTGAAACAAACAATAGCAAAGCAACTAGCTTCTGTATGCTGTATGGGCCAAAAGTTTTTAAGCTGATGTCTGGTCTGGTGTCCTTATGGAGTCATCAGGCAGTACGCTGAACGTCATTTACGTAGATTTACAGCACACAGCCGGGACTAAAGACGGGAAAGGATTTGTTTTCAGCAGAGCTTTGAAGTGTTATATAATGATGGGAAGATAATGCGGCAGAAAATAGTGAAAAAGCAGGAATACACTTCCATTTCACTCAGAGTCATTTCAAGTTTTTTTTCCCCTTCAGTTGAATTTGCCACCCCCCAAGAGGTGCCGCCCGGGGCAAGGGCCCCTGCTTGCCCCCCCCCCCCCTAGATCCAGCACTGGCCATTTTCTAAAAGAAAGGCAGGCAGATGAGATTTTTGCATCTCATATGCTATGAGTGCAAAAATCCAGTTGGGTTTTGGCGCCCTTTATTGGTACGATAATAAAACATATCAATGGAAGTTGAATATAATTGAAAAAAAATTTTTGGGGTATGAAGTAAAATAAATAAATTATTTACTTTATCTGTTTATCTGAAATCTGTTTTTGGAGGAAAAAGCGAAGTCTGTTTGCACTTTGTCAAATGTAGCGAAAGATACAGGGGAAGTTGTCTTTTGTGAGGTTCAAGTCCGACTGCTTTCTGCAATTATTGTCCCTTCAAATTGCAAGAATTTTTAACCTGCTTCCCGTTAACTCATAATGGATGTTTGAGAAAAGAATGAAAGAAAAAGAAAGAAAGAATAAATAGTCAGTTGACGAAAAAGTTATTTCAAAATGCGTACATTGCAACTAACATTTTTAGCGATACTAAAAGAATATATATAAATAAAATTGAAAAAAGAAAAAAAATGACCTTTATTGTTTTATATCGATAAAAATTTTATAATTTGGTTGCTATTCCTTCTAAATTTACGCCCTCTTAACGGCTGCGCTCTAGGCCATGACCTAGGTTGGCCTTATGGGAAATCCGTCCCTGTGCGCCTTAGTCCAAAATGTACATCTTCTTGTTCAAAGTTGCTTTCGCCCCTTGAAGAGTTAATTTGACTTTTGTTACCATGAAGTCGGTGATAAATTTTTGTGTAGACGCTGACGGTCCGCTTGTAAACCTCTTGATAGCCAGGTAATACATGATTAAGGCTTTTTTTCTGGAAATTCAAACTCCATTCAGAATTTGCAATTGCAATTGGCTGATGCAATAGGTATATACATTGCATCATTATATTATGTACATTAATGGAAAACATTACCATGGTGTCATAGCAGTGCCAACAACGTTGGTATTCATTCATATACTGCAGATAAAAGAAAATTGCATATAACAAATCATATCATATTTGAAAAATTGCATAGAAAAAGACCACACAAAACCAATGACTACCCCATAAAAGAGAGAATCACACCAAACAAATCACATTAAAAAAGAAAATCACACAAAACAAATTTCATTTAAAAATATGCATAGAAAAAAACTGCAAAAAAAAAAAAAAAAAAAAAAAAAAGGTTTGACTGTATTCTCAAAACTCTTAAGAATTTTATAATGTTTTGTATCATTTATTCCATAACTTTCATAGTAAAATATTGTAGTTGCCTTTGATATTTTCAAAATCAATATATGTTTTCCAAATGCTGAAAATTTAATTGAGTTTTAAAAATTTATTTCTTGGTTTATTGTGTACTTAATAATTACATTTTTAGAGTTGATTTTTGTTAGATGAGCTACGAGAAGCTTTATTGTCTGTCATGCAGAAAAAAGAAGAAAGTGAAGAAAAAAATGGGTAAAAATTTAACACATTTATAGCTAAGTCTTGTTTTCTAATGTATAAGGTATATGCCAAAGAAAAAAAATTTTGTTTTAAAAAGATCACCTAGGTTATGATTTAGTAGTCCAAAAATTTGAACTTGTTAAATAAATAGATAAAAGTAGTCACTGTACATAACTGCACTTTTATACATATTTATGTCATAAATAGCAGTGTTTTTGATGCAAAAGCAGCAAATGCATTCAATTTTAAGATTCCCTAAACACAAGCTGTTTTTAATCCTTTAGAACTCACATCATGAAAAAAATGTATGTCTTGTATTATACTTCATAGGCAAAGGTGCTGCTCTGTCTACAGGGTGCGTACGCGTCCTGGAAAACCTTGAAAGTCCTTGAATTACATAATTTTTTTTCAAGGCCTTGAAAGTCCTGGAAATTTGGAATAATGTACAGAAATGTCTGGAAAGTCCTTGATTTTCTCATTTTTACTATTACTTTGCAACTTATCAACAGGAAAATTCACCTTTCTTCAAAGTCCTACCTGCAGACATGTGATTTTTCCGTATTTTGATGGAATTCCGTAGTTTTGGTAATTTTGGAAATTAAAAATTTCGCTTCCGCAAAAATTTGTAATTTGGATTATTTTTCTCTATTTTTTTAACCCTATGAACATTTTTGAAAGTAGCCTGCTTGCATTGCTGCGAAGTTTCACAAATTACGAGTAAAAGTTACACACTCGGTCCGTTTTTTGCGCTTTTAGCTGTCAATCCCGAGTTTTTAAGCATTTCGAAATCTGGTTGCATCGGCTTCTGAAAAACTTCCTAGTTCTCGTTTAATATCGGATTCTTCCCCTTAGACATCAATAAATTTGAGCTTATCATTATTTTTAATCTTTCTTAAGTTTCAGCTTCTGTAATGCAGAACGTCATTCTGTTGCAGAAACGTCATTTTGCCACGCCCACTCTAAATGTCGCCGATAATCAAGGATTTTTTAGCCTTTAAGTTTCAGTGATACATCAGTTGATTATAATTATTAAATATTAGAGCTTTATTAAAAATCTGTTTTAAAATATTTTTGCCAAAAATGTTTCGTTTTTTAAATTTGCTTTTTTTTTTTTCTTTTTTCTTTTTTGCATGTAATTTAAAATGTGTTTAAATTTTGGATCATCTTTAGCGTTAGGGTTCCCCCCCCCCCTTTCAAGTACTCATTTTACATTGTTACAAAATAAATAATATTTCTTTCTATTTTAATTCAATATATAAAAACATGTAAAAAAATATTCACACCTATGAACATTTTTGAAAGTAGCCTGCTTGCATTCCTGCAAAGTTTCACAAATTACGAGTAAAATTTACACATTCGGTCCGTTTTTTGCGCTTTTAAGTGTCAATCCCGATTTTTGAAGTTACAGTGAAACCTCCCTAAAGCGACCACCTCCTGTTCCTACGAAATGCGGTCGTTCAGAGAGGTGGTCACTTAATGGAGGTTGCTCGGAAATATTAAGTAACAATGTTAAACATGTGACGAAGTATCCAAAATTAATTAATTAATTCATTATTTAACCAAATAAACATATTTCAGATCAATAAAAATAATAACATTTATTTTGATTAAAAAAAAGAGCGGATCGATGTTTGCTTTAAATTTGCAAGCTTTTCTTTAACAACTTTTTTTTCCAAAGCACTTTTTAATTCATTGAACAAGAGTGAGATATTTTCATCTTCAATTACTACACTGGAAGTTTCAATCAATTTGTTGAGTTCTTTTAGAGTTTCTGGTGCGGATAGTTTTGGCTGGGTCTGCTCTAAATCATTGAGCTCATCATCAGAAGAGTCAGAAATATTTTCTGTGAAATAAAAATTAACTCATTAATTTTTAACGATGACTTCGATTTAAAAAAAAAAAAGAAAATGGAAAAAAAAACATTACCTGTTTCGACGTTTTGCTTGATCAGCCGTTCTTCCCAATTCTCCGACAAATCATCATAGCATTCCAAGAGTTGTTCAGATTTGCAGGCTTCTGCATCATATTCTACTTGAATTGATTTTGAAAGTTCAAGTAGATCTTCTTCAACAATTTCAACCCTTTCTGCACTATCTGTATCCCTGATGTCCGACTCCACTCTAGCAATCGTGAGGCCACAAGCTGCAAAACATTTTGAAATAGTTTGCGCTTTCACATTTCTCCAGGAAGAAGTTGTCCAGGAAACAGCATTTCCCACAGTTATCTTTTTCAGTAGATCAGCCAAGCTTTCAGCACACTCAATCTGGGAAACAAGTGAGCGCAAGACAAGTCGACGATATTCCAACTTAAAGCTTTGGATAATCCCATGATCTAGTGGCTGCAGCTTTGAAGTAGTGTTTGCAGGTAAAAATTGCAGTTTGACACTTTTTAAATTCGCGTTATGATTGTGACAAGCTGCGTTGTCCAAAAAGAGAATAACGTTCCTTTTTTGCCGAGTCATTTTTTTTTTCAAACTCTTTCAGCCATTCTTCAAAAATAGCAGACGTCATCCAAGCTTTGGAATTTGCCCGCCATTCTACACCTATTTTTGACATGTCTGTATTTTTAAAACAACGTGGTTTTAAAGATTTTGCGATAATGAGTAGTTTTTCTTTTTCACCTAAAGCATTCACACAGAAAACTAATGTCAAACGTTCTTTGGATTTTTTACCCCCTTTTGCATCTTCCGATTTTTCTATCAAACTTTTCGTTGGCAATGCACGAAAAAATAACCCAGTTTCATCCAGATTAAAAATGTCTTTGTCTTCGTATCCTGACAAAAGAAACGGGATGCGCATATTCCAGTCCTGACATAAACTTTCATCTACGTCAGCTCCTTCTCCACAAAGTGTTTTAAAAACAATACTGTTTCTTTTGCAGAACTTTTCTAGCCAGCCATTGCTTGCTGCAAAATCTGCGATTCCAATGGCTTCCGCAATCTGAGTGCCTTTCTCTTTAATTAACGTTCCGCTAATCGGAATTTTCTTCGACCTCGCAGCTCTGAACCAATCTATCAGAGCTTCATTCACATCAGAAAATTTTTCTGATCTCTTCCTTTTTACTCCTTTTGACTTGTGATCTTCCCACTCTTTGATGAGCATTTCTCTTTTCTTTAAAATGTTGTGGATTTGAGTTTTTCCGCATTTAAACTTCTCTGCTAATTTTCTTTCGGATTTCCCATTTTCGTGCTCCTTTATGACATTTGTCCGATCCTCTAAAGTCAGAATCGCTCTTTTATTAGACGCCATTGAGAAAAATTGACCAAATGATCTTTCAGTATCGGCTGTTTAAGCAAAATAAATTCTCTACTGACAAAAAAGACTCGTGTTCTCCGGCTCTATCAACATCAATTGCTCAGTTTCTTAATTGCTTACAAAAGTGAAAAACATCTAAAGGCTATGAGAGGGAAGGAGGTCTTCTCAGAAATGGGGTAAAAACCATTTTAAGGGGTCCCCGCATTGTCCCCTGTCTCATCAAGGGGACAATGCGGGAGGGCTGCTTATCGGCCTAATGTGTTTATGCCCAGAAGGAGTTATTCTACGGACATGTGTTGGAAAAGCTTCTATTCAAACTTCCGCGAAGAAATCCCTCCCGGTAAAAAAGCCAATTCACATCTGGATTGCAGCGGCACCATGCCCCCCCCCCCCCCCTCCGCCGGGGAGTAGACAGATTTACACAAACAAATAACGCATTGTTTTACTGGTAGTAATTGATTGATTCAGTAGTAAAAATGACAGAAGTAGTTTTTTTTTCTGGGAAAAAAAGTGGTCGTTTCGAGAGGTGGACTATTTGAGGGTGGTCGTTTAATGGAGGGCAAGTTAGCATTAAATTAATGCGGAGAAATTCTGTTCCATGAAATTTTGGTCGTTTAGAGAGGTGGTCGTTTAATAGAGGTGGTCGGTTAGAGAGGGTTCACTGTATTTCATTTCATTAAAATTTTTATAGTTATCAAGTATGAAATAGTTATTTCAGTTTAAGAAGTTATTACTCAGAAACATGTTTATTTCTTTAAACAATGCCATGAGTTGACTTGCTTAGTATTTAATAATTCTATTGCATAGTAATTTATGCTTGTAATATAAGACTTTTTAATAAGCTTTTACACAGCGTTATGTCGTGATTTTTCAGTATTTTTTTTCTCAGTGAGGCACATGTCTGACCTGACGAGCAATTAAGCTATGGCTCGTTACATACACAGCCGATACAACACATAAATGTAATTAATGTGCGATATGACAAATTTTTGTAGTATTGAATATGAAGTTATTTTATTACAGTTAGTTTTCTAAATTAAATGGTATTAAAGAAATCCTTCTGGCTTGTAATGTAACTTGTATTCAAAGTGGTTAGGTTTGCTTATTTTTTTCTTGAGTCCTGGAAAGTGCTTGATTTTTACTCAGAGAATAGTGTATGCACCCTGTGTCTAGCTTCTCTTTGTAACCTTCTCTTGCTCTCTTGATCTGTTTCACACTCATTAAGTTTTTGTCCGACTATTGCTAAGGTGTTTTCTAGTCAGAGTAGTCAAGTGTGAGTGCGAGCGTTTTTCTCATCGTGGTAGTTCTGGCAAACTTTTTTTTTTTTTTTTAAAGTGTGTGTTTTTCTTATCAACCAAGTGCTAGTGTGATTTACTGAAAACTTTTTTTGAATTTTGTTTTATCAAATATCAAACCAGGTATTTGCCTGAATGGTCTAAAGCAAAAGAATAAATCAATTACATAGTATAGTTATTGAATAACTTAAATTTCTTTGTGCTGAAGAACTGTTTTTATTTTGAGGATGGACTTCACATGGAAGGTTGTTGTTGTTGAAGGTTCAAATGGCTTTGGCCAAAATGCTTTTTATAAAACTTATAAACTAGACATACATAATTTTGCAAAAACAATTTTTTCCTTAAGTTTCATAAGGAACATTTTGAAGATTCTTTAAGATTATTTTAGTCAACATATAAAATGCAATTCCAATGAAAAAAAACCAACTTTCTCACTAATTGATCTCTATGTACACATGTGTAAAGTGATTTTTTATTTTTGTGTTAGTTTTCTTTCACATTTGCTCTTTAATAAATATTTTGTAACTTTTTTATTCCTCTCACCATCAAATGAAAAATTTCATAGGTAGGTTGTGAAGTACTTTTGATATGCAAAGTAGATCTTTAGGAGAGATAAATTGGCCACATCTGCTATAACTCATACTATATTTAATGTTTTTACTTAATGTCAAATAAATTAAAATCTTGAGTAAAACAACATCCTTTTAAATATGAACATATGCCGAGAATTTTTTTGCAAATTATGTTTTCAAAACGATGCTCAATTACGAAAGCTGAACCTATCAATTGCTGGCTGCTCGACTCTGAAAAGGGGGGATATCCTGAGGTGGGCCCTTTCTATAGTTAAACTTTAGATGTGCATTTTATTGTTGTTTTTTTTTCAATGTGAATGTATTCCATTTCCAATTTGAATCTCAAGCTCAAAAAGGAAAGAAGAAACAACTAGCATAAATGCATACTCATAAATCACAAACATTCCTTCATTATCTCTTTTTTCACCCCCATTTCTCTGATATCTTCCCTTCCTAGCTCATTGTGTGCAGTTTAAGTTAGACATGCTTGCAGGCCCTGACCATAGCACGGACATCCAAGGTACATCATCAGGGTACGGGCATCCTGCCCCGGGCAGGAAATTTTTCCATAATATCATTTAAATTCCTTTTTAAAAAATTGTAACACAAAATAATCAGTTTAATTAATAATAACAGCTGGCAATTCGTCATAAAAAGAGGTTATTCTTAATAATAACCAATTTCACGTTGACCGTAGTACATGCACACTTGCATAAATGTAAGTGAACCATTCCAAGGGGACAGGAAAAGTTGACGGTGCCCTGGGCAGGAAAACTTATTATTAGTCGGGCCCTGCCTGCTTGCTGTATGATTTGGAATATTGCATTAATCAGAGGAATAAGTGCATGCTCATAATATGCAAGTGATGCGTGCCACTGCATATTATCTACCAAATTTTCAACAATGTGTATCTTATAGATTATACTCGAAAAAATATGGTTTAGTTGAAATAGTATCATTTATAATATAGAGAGAAAAAGTTACAATTCTGTTGCAAGATTTTAAAAAATATTGTACACAGAATCTTTTAATTATGTTCCAAAGTTGGTAGCTATGCAAATGTAAACAAATACAAACACATAGTATCATCTGTAACTGTATAAAAATTGCTTAATAGCAAAAATTGTTATTATTTTTGATGCAGAGGTAAAAGTTAAAAGGGCTTGATGATAATTAAAATATGCTTTATTCATAGGGCACTGCGAAATTTACTGGAAAGAGAAATGGAAATGGGTGCTGGTTTGCGAGCCGAGATGGAAGATTTAAAGCGAATTTATGAAGAGAAAATTGAAAGGCTGGAAATAAAAGTACAGACTATCACAAGGCAAATTTATTTTTGGAACGTAAATTTGTGTAATTTATTTCGGATTGTTGTATATTTTAAAATTAAACTTTTGTTTTCAGGGAAAACGAATTATTAAAACATCAATTGAAGAAATACATCACTGCTGTACAAATGCTAAAGCACGATGGTAGCAAAGTTCAAGAATGTAAGTATGCATTTGTCTTCTTATATGTGTTCTTATACTGTACTGGTAATCAATTTTCGTTTATTATTGCTTAGAATTGAATGTTAGTTTTAAAGTTATAAATCACGGTGAACAAAACCTGGATCTCTACCATCAAGGTAATCAAGAGTATTTACAGCACGGGAACAGCATTTATCTGCTTAGGCAAAGGGGAAGCTAAACTCTCTCTAAAAAAGATTTTTGGCAAGAAGCTATGATTCCCCTTCATTATTCACTTCAGTGTTGGAAGAAAGCTTTTGAATTTTGTATATTGATCAAGAGCGGTAACAAAATAAATGGAGGAATTTCTCTATTATGTAAAGTTGTCATATAATAGAGAAATAATATCCCAAATATAATACCAGATAATTTGTAAGGACTCCAATGAAATAAAAGAGAGTTTATATATATATATATATATATATATATATATATATATATAAAGAAAATGTAGCTCTTACAGTATAAAAACACACACACACACACACACACACATATATATATGTGTGTGTGTGTGTGTGTGTGTGTGTGTGTGTGTGTGTGTGTGCTTTTTTATACCGTAAGAGCTTCATTTTCTTTTTGAGACCATATTATTCTGTATAATAGTGCAGTTCCTTGATAGGGTTTGTAAAAGAAATAACTAGTAAAAACAGAAGAATATTAAATGTTCTAAAATTCCATTCCCATTTTTTTTTCTTTTCAAGTGTAAATATTTTCTTTTTATATTTTTTTTCAAGTAAAATTCACGTAAATGCAGTTTGATGTTGATTATAGGCTAGTTAGCATTACAATCGAACCTAAGTCTAGACCTTTCTAAATGCTGTAACCATGTTATTTTGTACGAGGGCTGAGACGAAAGGGACTTTTTCATCATGAAAGTGTCAATATTTAGAGGGAAGTAAGGATTTGCCTGCATATTTAGATTTATTTTTAAATGATGAATTTCTGAAAAATATTTAGATGCAAATAAAGAAAAACATGGATCCACTAAAAGCCCTTGAAAATATGTATTTCCAAGTTCTTTTTCAAGAAGATGTGTAACTTTTTTCTTCTGCATTCTCTTTCCCTTCTAACATTCACTTTTAAGAAAATAATGTGTTTTCTATGCATTTATTCTGAATTTCAAATTAAGAAATACAGTGCACAATATAAGGCTCAGAGAATATAAGCATGAAATTTAAAGTTTTCTATATTTACATTTACTTTACTTAAGTTTACATAAATAACAATTTCAGCATTGTTTTTACAATTCTGAAAAATTGAGCATAATGTGGTATAAAAAGAAGAAGATTGGTGAAATGTGTTATAAAACGTTAGGGAAAACCTGGAAAAGTGAAGGAGATTTATTCTCAAGAATGCTGGAACTATTTCTGCCTTAGCTGGACTCTATTTCTGCCTTAGCTTTCAAAAAATATTTAAAAGATGTGGAATTTTGTTGGTTTTTGATTATTATTTATAGATGGACTGAAAAATATAGCACATTAAAATTCTTGTGAACTTGTTGGTAAAAATTGCTAAAATCCATTCATATTTATAAGTATGTTCTAACAGTCAAAAGGAAGAAACTAAGTAAACTGAAAGATCCACATGTTCAGCATTTATACTACATTTTAAGATTCGAGCATTGACTACATAAACCAGGCCTGTTATTTGGGCAATCAGGGGTGGGGGGAGCAATTGCATCCCCTCACCCCTCGTTTTCAGAAATACAATATGTTTATGCATGTGTTTGTGCATTTTGTTGTTTTTAACCAAATAATATGCATTGAATCTATACCTTTGCACCCCTGGAAAATTTTGAAATGACGGGCCTGACATATACTTTAATATTTTTCCATAATTGTGTTAAGTTAAATTTGAGTTTCAAGATGTTTTTTTAAACATAGACATTAATTATTTTATTTTCCAAGTGAAGTATTGAAATTAAGGATAAACTTTATAATCTTGTGTCATCTTTCTATTTTAATTATTTATTTGTTTCATGAAAAATTAGTGAACTCAATTGTGGGAGAAATTCAGCCACCCATTCCTGAACCTAAAGTTTTCATTGATCATCAGTTTGAAGCTTCAGAGTATGAAAAGAAATTAGTTCAGGTATGTCATTTTATTTGCCATTAAACTTAACATAATAATATAATTGGGGCTTTCTAATTTTAAGATCTTTTTACCTGATTGCAAATATTTAATATATTTAAATATACTAATTTTTTAAAGTATTATTCTATTGCTAATTTCAATATCATATTATATTTATTAAGGAAGCATATTGGTAACCTTATTCCATGAATGAAAATGTAATTAAGCTGTTGCTACAAATTTTATTTGGAAAATTCACATTCATATTTGTCTCAAGTGTTGCTATAAAGTGATATTCATTTTGTTTGTGTCAGTGACTTATTTGGTGGTCGGTGAAATACTTTTCACTTCGAGTTCTAAGATTATTTTTATTAGTTTCAACTGAAAATCCTGTTATTATTAGTGATTTCTTTTTAAGTCATGTGTACATACTATTTTGGCAGACATGTTAATATTGCTTATCTGTTACAATGATTTTGTAATCAATGCCATTAGTATATTTTTCAAACATTTAACCAAATTTTAAATCTTTGATAGTAATTTATAGAATATTCATCAATAAAAACAAGTGCTCGAGCAAAAACTAAATTTGTTTTCCAATTATTTTATTGTTATTAGTTAAAGTAACTTTTTTTTAGGTTGCTGAAATGCATGGAGAACTGATGGAATTTAATGATAGGTTACACAGATCGCTCTTACAGCGTGAAGCTGTCATACGAAGATTGAAAGAAGAATTAATTGATCTTAGAGGTCCTGTAAGTTAAATAGTTAGTATAAGTGATATTTTTCAAGCATGTTTACAGGGTTTTTAAGGAAATGTTTGTTGTTTTTTGTTAAATTACTGTTATTCTTTTAAAGAACCTGTGTTACACCACTTCTCAAAATTATAATTAAAAATTTCTAAATTAATGAATAAAAATATATATTTTTCAATATCATTATATTCTGGAAATTTGCTTAAGTATCTGTTAAACATTATTTTCCAAAATTCTTGAAGAAAAATGCAAGTTCCAAAGTTGTTGAAGAAAAAGGCCAAGTTATGTCTGACTGAATTTTATTTTTCATTTTGGCTTAATTTTATTTTTCCTTTTTGGATGGTAATCAACAAAAGCATTGAAGTTTTGTTTCAGAACTTTATTTGTGCATCATGAAGATTTGAATACAACCTGAAGGAAAGTTCATATTTCTTTAGGGAAGGAAAAAATGCAACTTAATTGTAAATTTTCAAAGGGAAGATTTTTGAAGATAATCATTTTGCATTGCACCTTTACTACTATTAAATTTATGTTCACTAAGTATTAAGTCTAGTGTGACCTGATTAGAGGACCTCAGTCTGAGAATGGATGGAATATCAAACAAAAGCAAGCTGTTAGCTAATTGAAAGTTTCTTCTTTCTGTACTTTTGTTTTTGGATCTAAATTTGTTGCTTTTATTGTAGTAACTTTTTATCTTGATTTGGATATTTTAGGTTCTTGCAATAAAAATGGTTATTCATTTATCATTATCATTTTCTTCCAAAGTCAGCCAAAAAACTGATATTTTAAATTGCATAATTTTTGATTTGTTTTACATTTATAATAAAAAAAATGTTAATGAAATAATTATTTTTAGCAATTTTAAACATTTAGAACCATTTTTTAAATTCCTAATAACATTAGGATATTTTCGCTGGAAGTGTTTTTCTTGTTAGATGAGCACATAACTTGAAAGGTACTTAGAATTGTACGTGTAACAAGCTTAAAATTATAGAAGCATTAAAAACTTTATAAATTTGGCACCTTAATTATTCAAGACTTATTTTAATTTATAATGTTTGTAGTTGCATGTTATCATTATTGTAACTCCTGGTATAATCGCTTTTATTTTTTATTTTATATTTATTTGTTGAAAAGAGTGAATCCCTTGAAATATTTTGAAAATATGTATTTATTTAATATCTATTTTTGTGTACCGAAGTTTTTTTAGTAACATAATCTTGCATTTTACTTTTTTTTTTGTTTTAATGAAATATTTCATGAATATTTGCTTTTGTATGATGAACTGTTTTTTTTTTTTTTTTCAAAGCTGCCAGATGATAATCAAACATCAGATGATGAATTGAGCATCACGTCCGATTATGATGCGTAAGTAATACAAATTTTTTTTTCAAGCAAATTTATATAATTAATCAGGAAATTATTTGAAACTATCATATTTAGTCACATCTGATATGAAAAAATTATTTTATTTCTGCTGCTCTTTGAAAAAAAAAGTCTTATAAAGGTTTGTCTAATTTTTAAATAATACCTAACGATTAAGCTAGGTATCCTATTGCAATCAATGATATACTCGCAGCTATGTATAGTCGTGTAAAGTGATTCTGATCCGAAATTTCCGAAAAAACTTTAAAGAACCAGTTCCTAAAATAAAAATAAGAATTCGTTTTCCGAAAATGTTTCAATGTATTAATTTTCAGATTTCCTCGACAAATAATATCTGTGCTTTTCTTTCTTCCTTTTAACATGTAAAATATTTAGTACTTTAAAAAATTTAGAATACTTTGAACAAGGCTTAGAAAAAATCAACTTCTGTTGTTAATATTACTGGTATTTAAGTGTTTTTTTTTTTTTTTGAGCTCATATATGTATGTATTGTGTGTGTGTGGGGAGGGGTTACATATTTACTTAATTTTTATTTTAAGTTTGTTGTGCATACTTTTTCTGAAAATTTTTAATAAAGTTTAGAAATCATTTTTTCCTTGAGAATCACCCATGTAGTTGTGTTTACTGTATTAATGTGTTACTGTGTACTTTCTGACATAAATATTCCCTATAAAGGAGCTTATCTAAATTGCAGTTCAGATGATCTTGAACAGAACTGGCAAATGATTCCTATCATCTGTTATTGTGCTTTGGAGCTACATAACTGAAAATGCATATTAGATTTTTTTTCTTTTATTTTTTTTTCATGTTTAAATTTATTAATCATTATGAAAACAAAAGATTAAGCAGTACTTGGTTAAGGCATGAAAATCAAGATTAATAATGATGAATTTTCTTTAAGTTAGATATAGTTTAAAAAGATGGGTTTTCCTTTTTTTTTTTGAAAAATAAATAAAATTATTATATAAAATTAATAAACTATTTTCTAAAACATGCTCTTTAAATCTTTTTTCTGCCATGCTGCCATGCTAGGCAGAAAACTTTAATCATCCATTTTTCATCTTGAGCTCAGCTGCAGATACCACATTTGGTAATATTGTTTGTGATATTAAATTGGAGCAAAAAATCAACAAAATCACAAAAGTTAGAGGCATTTATATCAGTACAAAAAAAATTATTCTAAAGAAATAAGTCTCTTTTAATACATTTGTGATGTGCTTAATTTTTTTCGATTTAGAACGGTTCAGAATTGTGTTTATGCCTCCCCCACTAACCTTTCTTTTACAATTTATCCGAAGTCTTTTTTCCTTGTTTTTTCTTTGCCATGTTGGAATAGCTCTTTTGCTTTACAATAGAACATGGCAAAAATTTAATATCATCTAATGTGTGACAGCAGAAAAGTGTACTTTGAATTCCTTAAGTGCCTGCTATTGAAATAAGAATAAAATGTACAAAGTTTTTTTTTTAACATTGTTTTTTACAGTTCTTCTCAAACAGCAACTGTGAGGCCATTAATAAATGTCTGGATTCCTTCAGCATTTCTTACCGGGAAACCAGCTGATATTCATCATGTATATCAGGTTAATATGAATTTTTTAAGTAACTTATGTAAATGAATAAATAAGTAATTGAAATAATGTAGGTAGTTTACTTTTTTTACCACTTCTATTTGTGAAGCTTTTTCAGTACATAATATGAGTTACAGTTTTCTTCTGGACAAAACTTGAGACAATGTGATGTTTCAGCACAGCAGCATTTAGTAATTTGAATGTTAAAATATGTGTAACATCTTTCAATGTCTTGGTAATTCTTTATGCATTTCACATCTGTTCATTGTGTAAAGCTGAGCAGTAAAATCTCTTTTCCATTCAAAATCACAGATGTAGGTATGCTCCAGTAAATCTATATATTGGTAAATATGTAGAGGATCTCAAATTGTGGGAAAACCTGTCAATATTTTTGAGATAAATTCGTTTTAAAAAAGGAAAGTCATTGTGGATAAACATGATATTCATTGTGCAAAGCTGAGCAGTAAAATCTCGTTTCCATTCAAAATTACAGATGTAGGTATTCTCTAGTAAACCTATATAAATTGATAAATATGTGGAGGATCTGAAATTGTGCGACAACCTGTCAATATTTTTGAGATAAATTAGTTTTAAAAAAGGAAAGCCATTCTGGATAAAAATGATATTCATGCATTTTCTTTACACATTTGCCTGTACAAATCTTTATTATGTGGCTGCCAAAGTGTATGGTGAGTTGGCATTTTACAACAAATCACACCTTTGTATCTTTTAGTTCCAGTGCAGTTAGCTATTAAAAATTATTTTGGAAGATCATCTGTTACCAAAAACTAATAATTTTCAAAAGTTCAGTCCGTAAAACATCAAGTAATAAATTCTTTTGTTTATAACTTTTAAATCCATAGATTGACATTAACTTATTGGCTGGGCAATAAACTTTTTAGAGAAGTTTACTGTAAGGCTAATATTGTAAAATTATGGACTTGGTAGGATGTGCGAAGGCCATGCGTGTCAATTTATTACCAATCACATGATCTTGGTCATGATAATTCGCATCTAATAATAGCATAAAACACAACATTAGGGGCTCACCATAACCCCTTAACTGCCCCGGGCGTATATATACGCCTTCCCGAAGTGCAATCCTTTGCCTTGTGTTGCAATCAGTGAAATTACAACTGAGACTTTGGAATGACATAAACAGGGGTGATTCTGATCTGAAATTTCCGAAAATTTTTGAGAACCTGATCCAAAAATTGAAAATTAATTCGTTTTCTGAAACTTTTTCAGTGATTAATTTTAAGATTTGTGTGACGATACTGAGTTGTCAGCTATCGCAATTATTGAAGGAGACTACTGCTTTATACCCAATTACCTGATCTTCCATTTTTTAGTTTGTTTCTCCAGATTTTTGTAAACTGATATTTTTCATCTGGAAAACTGGAAATTTTCTTTTTAATTTCCCAATGTTTTAAAATTAAGCTTAACATTTTTATTTATGATCAAAATTCTTTTGCAACCAATATTATCGCTTCTCTACTGTTTATTGGATATTTTACTGTGTGAGAAAACGATATTTTTAGATTCCCCCATCCCTCACCATCAATCATGATTTAATCAAAATGCACTATTGCGAGATTTTCTTTTAAATGCACCGTAAAATCTGCTAAAGATTTGCACAAACTTTTAAAGTTCTTGAATATTTTAATTGAATTTTCTTAATTTCCACACGGTATAAGTAAAAACTCATATTTTGGAAGAGTGCCAACATTAAACACGCGCTTTTCTGAAAATTAGCTTGCCACAATCCTTTTGCATCCTATAAATATTTGAATTGTTTTAAAAAGTAGGAGGTATTTTCACATATGCTACCTTAAATAATTCTCTTATTACATGAGTTTATTTTAAATACGTAATGCATACTTTTTCCGAGTAGAATTTTATGTTAAGTTCAGAATTTTTTTTTTTTTTTGCTCAGAATCACCCATGGGCATAAAGTAACCCTGATAGTGTTTGGGAAGGATGTATTCATTTCTGGGGGGGGGGGGGGGCATGCAAAATGTGCTTCTTTCTCCTAATACCCTATGTAACTATGTGTACCTATTTTTAAAACAGTGGGAAAAGGAAGCGAGTCTTGTAAATTTTCCTCAGCAGGTAAGGGGTTAAAAAAGGAACTACTTATGAATTTTTTACGCACTAAGTGTTTTTGCATGCTTTCCTTAGTTTTTATGCGTTGTTTATACATTGTTATACTTTTTATGCAGTTTAAGCAAAAAAGTCTCCAAACTACTGCATCCTAAAAAAATATTTTTATAAATAGAGGCAGAACTGGAACATTATTTTACTTTTTATTGAATAATTGTAACCATAAAAATTTGTAAAATTCCACTAATCATCCCAGACTTTTTTTCATCTGTTACAATAGTTATGTTCATGTTTATTTGCTGGCTTTCTCTTCATTGCTAAGTGCTGTGGAACATTATATATATGCATTATTATAGAAGTTCTTTTAGTTATAACTAAAATTTGATTATTATTCCCTTCACTTCATGGAGGAAGGGTACCAGTAGAGAGAACAGATCCTTTTGGAATCATGAGAAATGTTGTGCAAAGACCCGACACTTTCTTGATTGTCACAAAACAGTCTTTGCATTCTCCTTCATATGCTGTTGTATGTTAGTATGAGGCATTGTTGTAATCCTAAGCCTTCTTGCTGAAAGGTAGGGAGTTAGGGAGAAACGTTGTTAGTAGTTGTCTTTCCTAATTTATGTATTAGTTCATTTGTGTTAAAACAGTTTTTATACTTCTCAGGTTTATATTCGAATAAGGGATGATGAATGGAATGTATATCGCAGATATGCTCAGTTCTACGCTCTACATAAACAGTTAAAGAAAAGGGATCCTATTGTAAATACTTTTGACTTCCCACCTAAAAAAACTATAGGAAAAAAGGTATGTCACATGTATTTTTAAAATTCCTTTTCTTTTTTTGGTTCATTTGAAATTCAGCATTCTTCTTTATCCTTTTGTAATAATGATGATAGAAAACTTATTTTAAGCCAAATCGAAACAGACAGTAACTTCTTGATTAATTCCTGACCTGCTTTTGAAAATTGACAATTTTAACATTGTTCTAATTTTTATAATTTTAGAATTTACTTTAAGCATAAATTTGTAAAGGTACTTAGTGCATTTTAAATTGTAGGCTGTCTTAATTTAAAGAACAGTGAAGATAAGTTAAAAAGCAATTATAGACAACTGTGCCATGTAGGAACTTTCCTACATGGCACAGTTGCGAACACAGATAATAACTGTTCATTATTAATACTTGTAAATGAGAAATGTGTTGCGAAATAGAAATATGTGAAACATTAAGAGAGAAAGACTTAAGTGTAAGCAAAAAAATGAAAATTGTTTAATAGTAGTCAATTTACTTTATCCTTGAATGACGAATTTTTCTCTTGTAAAATGTCTTTACTTGTAAGTCGTTCATCAACCTTTTTTTTAAGCATTCATTTTTTAAAGCATGAATTAGTAGAAATTCAAATGTCTAATTGTATCTTTTGATTGCTTTCATGAGAATTTTACAAAATTCAATAACCACAGGCTACACTAAAGCAGACGAATGTATGAAAGAATTGACTTTTTATTAATAATAACATAACTACAGAGAAGAGCTACCAAATAGCCAGCTAACTAGATCGCAGCCCTGAACGCAAACAGGATTTGCTCAAATATTGCAGCCAACCGAAAGTTGAACATTGAGTTGACCGTTCTGCTTTTATATTTGCCGCTGCACGAGGGTGTTTGGCCAATGAGTTGAGAGGTGCTATTCAGCAACAAGGGGGAGTGATTAAAATATTGCTACTTCAAAATTCTAATTTTTCTTATGAAATATATCCGAGTATAATTATATATTAAGTAAATAAATGCAGGTAAAACTATTTGAATCAAAATTGTTTTTCAGGATGCCAAAGTAGTAGAACAACGAAGAAGGCGTTTACAACATTATTTGCGCTGTGTTTTAAATTGGTTACTTCAAACTAGTTCTGATATTTCAAACAGTCCAGACAAAGAAACGTTTGTTTCTCTTCTTCCATTCTTTGGGTAAATATGTTTCTTTCCATTGAAGTTTAATAGGTTTCTGCTATTAAAATGTTGAAATGTACCAAATTATTACATACCAAAAGCTACAAAATATTTCTTATTTATATATTGAGTAAAAATAAAAAAATAAACCCAAATAAGAATTGATCAGGAATGCTGTCAAGCCGTCCGGACAATTGTGAGATGAAAAGTGTATTACAGATCCTGTACTTCATAGATTTTTTTCCTTTGGTGCTACAAAATCAAGGTTTTGTTGCAAGTCACCACATTGGTGCTGTGTTGTGTTAGCAAGCTATAATTAATTTTTAAGAAAAAGAATTAGACTTAGTAAAAGTTGTTTCTTGGTGAATGCAATGTCTGCACTGAGAAAACAACTTGTCTAGACTATGATCATGTTAATTTTTTCACTGCTGCCAAATAGTGTAGTACTGAAGAGAGGTCATTAAAGGTGAAAAATAAATTTGAAATGAGATCGATAACACAGCACTTTGTTTCTGAACTGCAATTACATATCCTTATGTAATATAGCGTGACGTGTGACAAGGGGTTTTTTATTAAAGCATTCTCTTATGCCAAAGAGGAAGCCCCCCCCCCCCCCCCGATCTTGGAATCAACTATAAATCTTACACTTTGCGTCTTGAATAGAAATTCAATGCTCTTTCAAAGCAATACTATTTATAGAAATGTTTATTTCACAAACATCGTTAAATCATTGAAAAGCATAATACTCTAATTCCTCAAAGAGTGATGTCATTTCAGAATTTAAGAATTACTTTATAAAGTAATCTCATCTTTTTTAATAAGGTAAATAAAGGAAATTTTCTTTATTTTATCTTTAGGCAATTTTCCCAGCTTCCAAATTTTTCATCATAAAACTTTCTTATATTAATACTATCATGAGCATTACCCATAAATGGACACTAGACATTTCTGCTACTTGTTAAGCAGGAATTCTAGATATTTCTAATTATATTTCATGTTTGTTGTAACTACCTTGTTAACCCCTTCTCTCTCGTTTCTGTTAAAACCACGGGATGAAGGTAAACTTTCATTTCTTGTGCCCCTGATTTTTTTGGGTTCAAAATATTAAGACTAATTCATTTCTCTTTTCCTGAAAAATATTTTTTTTATTATCTTGCATACTACCACTAATGCAACTGACCACTGCAATTGATTTTTTTTTGTTTTGATTTACACACATTTATTTACAACTCAACTTTTTTTGATTAAAAAAAAAAGAGAAAAAGGAATTTTGGTTGTTTTTCTCTTGAAAATTGTATGGTCACAGAGGGATTAAAGTTGTTTGTAAAATGTAGCGCTAAGATCCTAAAATTCTCTCCTTTTCCTTTATATGACATGGCATGTAAAAAGAGGATATGAGTTGTACCCTCTCTTTACAGTCTTGATCAAGAGAGTGATAGACATATTAAGAATTAAAGTGCAGTATTCGAAATAAAAATATATTTTAATTCTATAGTGAGTTTTTCATTGCATATTCTAGTGATCAAATGAATGTTCAGAAGAAAATCCGTACCAATAGATCTCGCCAAATGGACGCCACGGCATTGGACCAAGACCAACAAACAGTTCCTCAGTATACTGGTTTGTGATACGAATAGACATTCCAGTTTGTGTTTGTAATTGCTAAACATTTAGCATATATTCCACCATGTGTAAATTGTGTTTATTGCTGCATATAAATAATACATTTATCATTTATAATGCATTAATAGCTTTAACGAAATCAGTTTGGTAAATCAAAATGAATTCAGATTTTGTATAGTTTTCTTGTAAAAATGATTAATGCATCTGTAAGTAAAATTGGCTGTGAAATGAAATTCAAAGTTGAAAATGTAAATTATTTTTAACTAAGTTTTATTTTTGTTACATAATTTAAATTATATTTATGAATTTTGTTATTTTGCTTACAATTTGTATTTTTGAAGTTTATAAAATATTTCTTCTTTATAATGTTTTTGCATGGAAAAATTTTCTTCTAGTCATACTTTCAAGTTACAAAACAAATTCAATTTTTCAAAATGGGAAAGGAATTAAAGAAAACTTCATTTGAATCTATGAATGACTAAAGGGAGATAGAAGGGAAAATATTTTACCATAAAACATGTGTTTATCAAAGACAAGCAAAATGATTAAGAATAAATTGCTATTTTTTTTTTCATGTTCTCAGCACTATGGTCACTGGTCAATCAATTTCCTGCTTTTCATTTCTTAGAAAACATTTTTAGCTTTTCTCTGATCTAATACTGGTTTTTGTACGATGGAAGGCTAAAGTAAATTGACTACACCTATAAAAGAAAATAAAAAGTTATACAAGAAAGTTGCATATTGTGACCAAACCAGAAAAGAAAAAAATTCAAAATTCTCAAAAAATTAAGTATTGATGGGATGGTTTGTAATACTTTCTTTACTTTCTAAGAGTGTGTAATAAATTCAGAAATTTTGTTTTAAGAAAAATAACTTTAAAAATAATATTAACTTTAATAAAATCTCCTTCCCATAAAGAGACTTTTTTCCCCATTTGAAAATGATAGATTTTGCAGTTGTTTATAATGTTGTACTGTGCTTGTTGTAAATTATGTTATTCCAATCTGGGGATGTTACAAACATCAGAATTTATGTACATAAATATATTTTTATTTACCAAGGTCTTGAAGAGATGATCTGAAAGTTATTTCCATATTTGTGATTTTTAAATTAGCTTTGATTGATTCCATTTGGCTAAACTTTCTTAATTTTTTGGAAGTATGTATTGCTTTAAATCATTTTAGTGTAGAACATAACTAATTCAAAATGGTAATGCACGAAAAATATCAAGAAAATGTTTTTTCTTTTGTTTTAATTTTTCTGTCTAAAATCATATTTTTCTTGTGGCCTTCTCATTTGGCAGTTTTTGTACTGCTGGCCATAAATCATTTTATAAAAATATCATTTTAAAATGTATCAAATGCAATTGTATATGTTCAGTATTCAAAGCATTTTACATACAAAAGCTTAAAGTTATGTTTAGCTTAGTATAGATGACTTATAGGTTAAATATATATTTTCCTAATTGCACTTATTACCATAGTTACGTTCATCTGAAATGGTATTCATAAAAAAATGTCACTTTCATGAATTTTTAGGGTAAATTTTTTTTGCAGTATTATTCAGCTCTCAATTTTCAAAACATTTTTCTGCAAAACCATAATTAGAATACAATGGTTTTATTTTGGTGGGAGGGTGGAATTTTTTAAAATAATGTAATCAAAAAAAAAAAAAAAGAAAGAAAATCGAGAAGTGAAGTAAAATAGAAACTATGATGAAAAAGTCTGATAATTTAAGGGGTAATAGAAAGTAAAGATTCGGAGAAGCAACCTTAAATTCTTATGCATCCTACCATTTTAATTTAGATCAAATTATTATTAGTTACTAACTTGAGGGGAAAACACTTTCGTAGTTACGTAAGATATAAACACTATTGGAGAATTCAGTTCCATTGTTCTTTTCCAATATTATCTTTTAAAACATCCCTTCTCGATATGTTGCTTATAGTGTTTGTAAATTTGCATCATAAGAAATTATGTTGCCTTTATTTTCTGCTAAAATCTGAAAGTATTTATTTAAAAAGGGGTTTAGGGGCTTACCCTAACTTGTTCTGATGTAAACATATACTGAGGTGCCTATTGGGGGAGGGGGGACATGGCACATGCTGCACTCATTAAATTTTTTAGGATTCTCAGGTGGTTTTAGCTATTTCTTGCGGGCATCGTTTTGGGGAGGACTCTCGTTTTTTTCTGGAAGGGGAGGGGGCATTCCCATACGAATTGTCTCTTATTATAAAAATACTAAAAATAGGCACATTGTGCAGTGAAATCTCATTATGATGAATCCCGAAACAATGAAATACTCGTTATAACAAAATAATGCTTAGTCCCATTTTAAACTCTATTACTCTATTAGGATAAAGCATGTTCTGTTACAATGACATATTTTCCTGGTCACTTAGAGTAAGTTGTATCTGGATTTCCATGTATATCAAAAATCAGAAGAGTAACCTTAAACACAGCCTCTTCTTTATCAGTATCACTATTATGGTTGAATAAAACAGAATAACTCTTGAGCAATAAAAACGAACTAAAATCCTTTATTTGCTAGAATGTGTAATGTAAAAGGGAAGGGGGGATTCATTTGTCATTAAAACTCATAAAAAAACTGTGCCATTTATTTATCATTCATAAAAAGTCATGAAAGAAGTGATTTAGTACTAAGAAATGTAAAATGTCTATTTTCGAAAGCATTATTGAAATATTAATGAAATATTCAGTAAGCTCTGCATCAATGCAAAGTGCGGCTTTTATAACTTTAAAACTTTTCATGTTGATGGAATGATCTTCGATCTATAAAAATTCACATCAATGAAAAATAGAAAATCTGAATTGTAACTTTTCCAAGGACTATGTTACACATGTAGTTTAATGAATAATAAAGACTGAGTAGCTAAATAATGCATGTACATTTAACCTGAATATCAGATTTGAAATTTCCATTTTGTGACCAGCTTTGTGATTTGAAAATTATCGAGAGAAGTGAAATGGGCATTGTGAAAATTCCAAATTTTGGAGGAGTAACGAAATCGAGCAACTAAACACTGTACAAAGTCGACCACTGCCAGATATAGATATATTTCAAAATAAGGATGTTAAGGGTTTTGTATATTAACTATAAATTTAAAAAAACATCTGTGTGTGATAGTTTTAGTATTTTTTTAAATATATTTTTTACCTATATCTCAATAGTAATAACAAGAAAGGATGGAAAATGGAAAGGAAAAAAAAGCTATTACAAACTTTGTTAAAACATGTTTTAGCACAGCGTTTTTTAAATTGTGTTTCGCAGAACCCAGGTTCTGCGGAATCAATCCTGAGGTTTCCTCTCAAGGGTTCCATGAATCTTGCAGGCTTTCCCTTCATACCATTCAAGGTCATTAAAAGGGTAATAAAATTTCGAAGAGCCATTATCTTTTAATACGGCGCGCCTTCCAGTTAAAGTTTAATTTTGAAGTCTTGATATAGGCGGTCATTTTAAGAGTTGGCATTAATGGGGCACATTGAGGAGGCATGCAATTTTTTGTACCTGATTTTGCATTGAAAAGTTGACCATTCGACAGAAATAAACTTGTTGGAATTATCTGTTTTAGCATAGTTTTCGCAAAAATCGATGAACGATATTAGACCCTTCAAGTCAAACAAGTACTGCTCATAAAAAAAATTCTCCTTTAAAGTCAAAGACAGAGTTCGTGAAATTTATATGCATTTCAAATTCTTTGATTTCTTCCAAAGAATTAAAGTTTGATCAGAAGGGAAAGGTTAATAAGAAAGACATTCAGTCCAGAAATTTTTGAGCATCTAAAAGATTTGAGTGGAATTAATCGGACATTTTTTACGGCAATTTATTCATTTTCAGGAATGTGGTACAGTTTCATGAATACCACATTTTTGAAGAAAATAGGGGGAGAGGTTCCACAGTAGAAGTAGAAATTAATAAGGGTTCTGCTTATCAAAGAAGTTAAGAAACGCTGCTCTAGTACATAGTAGTAATATACTGATAGTATTATGGTATTATAAGTTCTATAAAAGTAGATTATGTTCTTAGTATAATAATTTTTTATGGAAATTACTGAAGAAACTATTTTAAAGTTCTTTTTTAAAAATCTTTTGTACGTATTAAATGCTCCGTTTTTTTTTTTTTTTTTTTTGTATAGAATTGTTATTATTATTTTATTTTTATGAGCTAGGTAAAATATACTGTAAAATAATTTATATTTGATCAATATTAAAATAGTTTATATTTAATCAATGAAAAATATACATATTATAAAAATTCATGCAAATATAACATCTTGATAATTGTTTTTTAATGAAGTATAAATTTTCTACAGAAAAAAATTTATGCAAATATTTTAAATCTGAACAAGATGATTATAAAGTATGCAGACCTGCATTGATATTTTTTATGTACAAGTACTTTATTTAAATGTTTGTTGTCTTTGCCTAATTATTAATTTATACATATTTAATGGAGATTATAATCATAAATGTCAAGCCTTTTGTATGAAAATAGCTTCTTAAAAATTTAAGATGGATAAATAAGATATGAAGTTGAAATAATTTATGTATATGATTTGTAAACTCTTCTTTTTTGTACAGTCATGTTTTTTTTTTGTTTGGAAAGTGATGTATAATATAGCTATTTATTTATTTAAAACAATTTTGCTTTTGTATGATGCAAATATGTAAAATAAAATCATATAAGTAAAATGTTTTATTTTTGAGTTATTGAGAGTATTTTTGACAAATAATTGTAATTGAATCTCATGGTAAATTTTATATATATTCCAAAATAGGAAAAAAGTTTTAATGAATAGAAATTATTTATTAATGTATTGTAATGAAATGAAGTTCAATTTTTGTGATGGCCTTCAAAAATTCTTCTTAAGTAAAAGCTATTAAATTATCAAAGTGTATAAACATACAAAGGAAAAAAAATCATATTTTAAGAATTGAAATGACAACTAAAAAAATTATGTTCAACTGAATTTGACTTAAAAAAAAACAAACTAAACCAGACTTTTAAGAGACTTCAACAAGGACGTGTGCGAGGCGCTAAATTCATAACATATGTTTTCTTTCCTTCTTTTTTTTTTTTTTTGTTTAACCGTACCTTCTCACTGGGTGAGTAGATATCAATCTGGGTAAATAGATGTAAGTTAATGTACAATAATTGTATCCCAGGAAGAGCTTATTAATCCTCCAACTTCTTATCACGTGATTTCTTGGTGCAACGTAAATGTAGCGAAAATCGCTCATCCCGCGATTTCCATGGGTATGAGCTTTTTGCATGTATTAAAAATTTCATCCCGCTGTTTCATCATTTAAACGTCAGTAAAGCTATTTCTGAAGTAATTAGAGATTTTGTTCCAGAGATGCCTTTAGTTGCACAAAGTTTGCAAATTTTATGCCTAAAATTGATGTCTCAGAACATTTGTTCTTATGATCTAAAATAATAATAATTGAAAAAATCTTCGTTGCAAAAATATATTACTGATTTAAAAGCGAAAACATTTGTAGATTTCAAATATGTAATTAATTTTTAAAAATATGCATATTTTGAAGTGAATTCCCTAAAAAATGAGCAGTCAGAGGGTTAATAAAATCCTTACTACCTTTTAATATGCATTTTCAATAGCTATGTTTGCATAATTTTTGAAATATCCTTTTAATAATGTAACACAAAAGCAACATTGTAGACATTTATTTGCATACTTTGTAAAATTGTTTCTTTTTATTAAAACTAGATTTTAAAGGAATAAAAGCATGGCTTTACTTAATTTTGGATACAAAAATTCAGCAGATTTTCAGGGAAAAAAAAAAGATTGTTCAAGCCAACTTGCTCACAAGGCTAAAGAGATAAGAGTTTTTAACTTGGATGTTTTCATTTATTTACAGATAGTATTACAATTTAAATTAAGTTTAAAACAAATAGCTGAGCTTATTTTTGATCACGACTTTAAAAAGTAATGAATAGCAAAATTACTGTTCAGAAAACAAAAAGTATTACATACTTAAACTAAGATAGTGTTTCCAAAGGTAAATTAAAGTCTGTAATCCAGAAACTTTATTTTAAATACAAAACAAATTCTCTAATAAAAGCTCTTTCCGTTTAAAAGAACCAGAACCGAAAATCTCCCCCAACAGAATGTCAAATAAAACAAGTAATCTTTCCCAGAGCATATGTTAAATTCAAAAGATTGGCAGATTTCCAAAGCACTTATATGGTAGTAGTTATCAAAGTAGTTAAATTACCGAGAATGATAAAACAAGTACTGTTCGTAATTTTTTGGTAGAGCCATGAAAGAATTTGCGCATGCGCCAGGTCTGCTTCGATTTTATCGAAATAGGGGCGATAGGTTGATATGAGACATTACGATGAGTGTTTTGTTTTTTCCTTTTCTTTTTTTCTCGTATATTAATTCAGCCTAATGGGCGTGGGTTTGTGCGGATGTTCTTTTTTTCATTGGTTTATTTTTTTATTTCCCTTTCTAAGCGGATTTTGGAAAATTATATAAAACTTTTCAGAAATGCCGCCGCGATGCATTTTCTTAATATCAACTTGAACTTCAAATATTTATTATCTTTTTAACGGTGCGAACTGAAACCCCGGAAATTTTACTGGCCTGTTTTGGATGAGTTACCGGAGTATCAGTGGCTTGTGGCGGTACGATTTGACACCTTCAAAAGCTATCTTCTGTCCTGGCCTTTAGGTACCTTTTGGCAAAGCACGGAAGCACTGGCTTACCATCAAGAAGGTCCGAGGTTCTATCCCTGCCTTCGGCAGGCATCCTCCACCATCACCTCCATGGCCTCTCTCGCTCGCCACCGCCACAGGCTCAACGAGATTTTGCTTGGAAACTGAAATGGAACAGGAGCAAAGAAGTTTATTGTGCTCCACTGATCGAATTTTTTAAAAATTATTTAAATATTTTATTAGACAATAAAATTAATTAACTTAAACAAGAAGTTCCGTCTAGAACTATACGAGCCTACTTTCCCGTATACACCGAATTCAAATTTATAATCTAGCTATCTCTCTCTCTCTGTCTTTCTCGTTTAGCTTTAATTCTTAATTGCTTCAAATATACCTTTTACAACGGTTAATACGTATTCATTCAATCATTATTTATTAAGTCATTCATGTAATTCACTCATTTATTCATTCATTCTTTTGCTTATTCATTTAATCATTCATTAATTAAAAAATATTCTTGAAAATCCGGATCAAAAAATTTCATAAGAAAATAGGCTCGTTAGTTCTGGATGAACTTTCTATTTGTACATGTTCTACGTCATAAGAGCTTTCCAATAAAGTTTGTTCCAAGCAAATCGGTCCGTTAGATCAGAAATTATATAGGATTGAAATTTCCCCGTAGGCGGTATGTTAATTTTTTTTGAACTGTTCAAAAATGAACAAAAATTGTTCAAATCAATATTTCACGCCAAGAACTTCCTCCAGTGAGCTTGTTCATGGGAACCTCAACAAAAGTGTTTCAAAGCCCCCCCCCCCCCCCCCCCCGAAAACATTTTCTGGCTATGGCCTTGCGCTCCTCCTATCCAGTTCAATGACTTTCCGTGTACTGTATTCTCAATATCCCCTTGCCTAACGAACATATACCGAATAACCGGCTCTAATTTTTGAAGCCTGTAAATTTTGTACATATTTTTAATACCAAAACAGCTAACAGCTTGCAAATACGTAGTAAGTTCGTAATTTAGATACGTTTTCAAATCATGCTGTTTAACTAAATTTTAATAATCAAATTTCGCATGCCAGATTGCCGGATATTTCGCGCAATGGCAGAATCAGATTCCAGTTATTTAAAAATTTGTTGGATATCAAAAATCCAGTTCATACAGCAAATAATTAACTTCCGAAAAAAAAAAATCCTCAAAAATTCTGATGGCGCAACTTGCACCATGATCCCCCCCTCCCCCTGCGGGCACTACTGTCCCTGCTCAAGAGAAGTTATGGAAGCATGTTGGTGAAAACAAAGTTATTTTATTCAATAAAGCATTAAATTGTAGGGCAAGGGGAGGGGCGGAGGGATTTTAATTCCTTTAAAATATGAGAATTTTAAAGGGGTTGCAGATTATTAATCTAAGAAATTTACGTTATTTTTCCTTCTTTTTCGCCTTTCCCCAACTACAGTAAAAACTTCCATATGGGAAAAAATAGGAACAATCCCCCCCCCCCCCAAAAAAAAACAGGGATCTGGGGCGGATAGTAGAGCAGGAGCATGGAGCAGTGAAGCAACGAAATTTTGCTCCAACTTGGAGCGTAGCCGGAACAAAGAAATTTGTTGCTTTCCAGAACTCCATTTTTTTTTCACTTTTAACTTTATTACATTAAAAAAATAATAACTTTAAAAAAAAAAATGATAAAAATATTATCTATTAAAATTACTCTGAGCATGAAGCAGAGAAACTCAAAATCCCCGCTAAAACTTTTTTGGTAGCGCCAAGCATTTGGACTCGCATTAAACGAAACAGACTAAAAAAAATTAAAAATGGGAAATTAAAGTAACATTGAGGAAGAAAAAAAAAAAAACTATGAGATAAGAAATGCACGCTTGTGCCCATCCACGAACCCTATCACCCCTTTCTGAAGTGGAGCCGCGCGACCTAGCTAGGTCTGCGAAACGAAAATGAACAGTAACTATTAAGTGATAACAAAACTATGTAAACTAAATTACGTACATGTGATTGGAATCGTCTTTGTCAATGCAAAAAAAGACCTTCAGCAATGCAAGGCATCCAAGTTGTGTTTGTGCATTATAGTTTTGTAAATGCTATTCATTTACTGCACAAAAGCAAGGTGGGATGGGGGGGGGGGGGGGGGGAGGAAGAGATTTTGGGTATCAAACCCAAAGAGCTTTTAGTTTTTTTTTAGGTTTTAAGCCATGTGGCTGATCCTAGTTGGAAATACATTGTACATAAAAGAAACAACACCTCCCTCCCAGGAGAAAATTCTGATTGCACATCATTTCATATGAAAAATATTTAAATAGACAAAGTGAGCATTTTGAGGAATAGTACTTAAATACTTCAAATATTTGAAAATTAAAAATGAATTAAATAGAATCTTCCACAGTTTTTTTAGCAAAAAACACAGTATCCTTCTAATGAAAATTGTATGCAGCACTGATATCACAATGTCCCATTCTGTAACCCATGTGCTCTAGAACTTTTGTCGATAAATTGAAGCCTTGAAGGTTATACAGAAAGGAAGCTATCCATTTGAAAATATTGAAATTTGAAAGTATGTATTGTTCCAAAATTCAAGAGTTTCTGGGGCCTTGAAAAAAATTCCTTAGTTTAGAAGTTTAGCAAGAATACATAAAAACAATAAGACAAGCTAGCTATGCATATGATATTTCAGAAACACTTAAAAAATTAGTTTTTAAAGCTAAAGATTAGTAAAATTCTGGCACATTTTGTAAATTCCTTAGACTTAATGGATATTAAAGATCTTGTTCTTAGTTCATCTTCAAACTAACGCAATCTTAGAAAGACACATTTTATTTGTGGATTTTTATATATTTCTCAAATGATGAAGAGATGATTTTTATATACATACATTTTAAAGTAATCAAGGAGATGCCTTATGGTTTTATAACTACAAGTGAATATTTTTGTCCCCAAGTAAATTTTTATGTTTAACTCATAAAGATAAAATCAAAGAAAAACCCAACAGTAATCCTTGTTGTGAAAACGTTTTGCTAGAAACAAATTCAATTTTTTTAAAATCGTGTTAATGTGACTTCCCTAAAAGAAACATGTCAATCATATTAAAATTATTTTATTTAACTTTGAATGTACAAAATACTGTAAAAGAAATAGACTAGTAAGTTTACATTTTAATTGAAAAAAAAAAAGAAAACTTAGGAAAATATTTAATTGTAATTGTTATTCATTATTTATTAACACACTTAAAACAAACATCAAAACAACACAAATGTATAAACTATATAAAAATCCTTCACACAAAATCTTATATACACAACACAATATTGCAACTTTTAAACTGTAACTTGAAAAGGTGCAATTATAACTTGAATTAACATTTTACATGATGTCTGCAAGTAACTTTATTGTCAAGCTGAATTACTTTTCAGTACTATTTATTAATGTCAAAAAATATGCTTATTAATAACAATAAAAAAATAGTTTGAAATAATAATCAACATACTTTGACCACTAGTATAAAGACAGCACAGCCATTCTCACAATATGTATGAAAAAATATGTTAATTCTTCAGTACAATTAAATACCTTAGATGAATTTCTAGCTTTACGTTAATAATTGCAGAGCGCTGTGATTGTGGGCAAAAAAGTAAAGTCCATCGATTTCTTGATGCTCAATGGCTATAACCTGCAGACATCATGTTTTAATTACAGCATTTAATAGCAATTCACAAGGACGGAGAAAATAGTTGCACACACAAAGGCATGTTGATGTTTGTAAACTTACTATTATTCACTTACTGAACAATTGATATTCTATTTTTTGCAATAAACTTTACGTTTAATATTTTAAGCATAATAACATATTAGATGCAAATGCTTAGAACTTTATAAATATTTAGATTAGGTAATGTTATTTTAATCAGCATGTTCATTATTTCTATATGAATCAACATGTGGAAAAACATTTCTGTCACTTTCAGAGTTTAAATGAATGACTGCAACAGTACTGTTGACAGATTGGCGATTATTTGTAGAATTTGTAGGTGGAATACTGTAAGTATCATTTTTCCTGGCTTCTTTTCTCCAAAGAGAATTTCTATCTAATTCTTGTGCAACAACAAGAAATATTTCTCGATCTTTTCCTTGAATTTGTTCTCTCAAATAACTAACAAGATCCCTAGTCTGCAAAAATAATAAAATATATAGAAACACATTTTTCCTAATTATAATAACATAGATTAACAAATCTAAGTACGTTTAATGAAAGAAAAAAATATTTCTATTCTTAAACAAAGTATCTAAAGCAGGGTTGGTTGGTTTAAACCATAGGTTCTCAACCTTTTTTTGCCCACCGCCCACTTTGAGAATATTTTTTTCCTAAAGCGCCCCCCCCCCCCCCACTTTTTACTTGCAAATCTGAAATAGCTACTCCCCCAAATATATTTTTTAATGTGTAATATTATACATTTTATTCGTAGATAGGCTATGACCCTATCCTATTTGTTTTTAAGTAAGACTATTTTAATGAGAGCAATCAAAATGCACTCTTAATTATATTGAAAAGTATTTTTATTAAAATTTTCAGACATCGAATTCGTAACTGAACTAATGAGAAGGTTGAATTTGATGCATTTGAATTAGTTTGCTAATATCAGGCTCGATTTTACTCAAAAATAATCGTAAGTCGCCGCGTTCAGTAATATGGAGACTATTTCTCTTTTTGGTTACCAATGTTGCTATAGCACTATAGCCATGTTCAGCTAAATATGAAGATGGGAATGCTACCAGAAATCATTGAACAATCGACCATAAACCTAATACTTTTGTTAGTACATAATCAGCGTGTTTAGTCTATTTTAGACAATATTTAATTAATCTGCCCACGCCCCTCCGTGTTATCTCAACGCCCCCTAGTTTTCTCTAGGTCTTTTACTGCCCCCCTGAAAGTCTCAAAAGCTCAAAAGGGGGCGCTATCGCCCACGTTGAGAACCTATGGTTTAAACCAAATGGTTTTTAACAAAAAAAAACACTTGGTTTAAACCAAATCTTTTTTCATTTATTTTGCACATTACTAAAAATTGCAAAATCCAATTTATGCAGCAATTACAAGCACAGCATTGGATAATTAATGAATTTGTAAATTAACAAACTTTTCTTTTAATCAGTACAAATTTTCTCATCTATCCACATGTCAGACTATTTGGGTTTTTCAAAAAAATTAGCTCTGAAAAAGCTAATTTGAGAAAAATCTTCTCAGTCATCATAAAATTTAAATGATATTGCAATTGTAATTCCTGGAGTTAAAGAATATATATTAGAAATAATAGTAAGTATCTTCATAATAACCATTTTTAAAATGTATGTTACAGATAACAATTTTTAAAAAAGCCAAACCTTTTTTCTTTTATTTTACATATTATAAAAAGCAAAATCCAATTTATGCAGAAATTACAAGCACAGCATTAGATAAATAATGAATTACTGAATTTGAAAATTAACAAACTTATTTTTAATCAGTGCAAATTTTTCTTTTTTTAACTTAATTATTCTCTTACTTTTTAAAATGTAATCTGTAATCAGGAAAAATAAAGTTTGTGCCTTGTATTACTTTTATAAAATTGTTTTTGTTTTTAGTAATATATTTAATCAGGAAAAATAAAGTTTATTTAAAACAATAAAAATAATGGTGATAATTTCTAAGCCACTGTTGCTGATTTGTATAAGTGTTATCATTGGGCTAAATCCGATAAGTGATTGAATTTTTTACTTTTAAAGTAAAATACATCCATAGTAAGAGACTTGTAATCATTGTCAGTAATTAGTTGATATTACTAATACTCTAATGTAAATCAACACACATTATTTTTAATATATCTTTCATTTTTGCTTATTTTTTTTGATTTAGTAAAATATGCTTTTGTTAAAACTCAACCCGCATAATAATTATCTCTTTAATAACTTTCAGAAAGGTCTGTATAAGTAGTGTATTATGTTAATACAGTAAAACCTTTAAAGTTGACCACCCGTCTAAGTTGACCACTTTTGGTCAGGAACGGAATTAGCCCTTCACCCTCCATCTTACTTATCACTTATGTAGGCCAAATTTCGGTGGGAGTATTATAAAAAACTCTTTGTAAGTTGGCTGCCTAATTATTACTATATTTATTTGTTTACCTATTTTTGCAAAGATAAAAAAAAAAAAACTTAAATAAGTACTCCAGGATAATATATTTTGTGCTATAATGTTACAATAGTATTTGGATGGATGAAACATCAATATAAAGTTTGCCTTAACCTCTGTGCAAGTTAACCATTCGAGAAAACTACTATGAGCACTCTTTTGTTCTCTAAATAAGTTTCTTCTTTTCCTTCTAATTGATCTAGCCATTTCAAAAAATTATCTATTTTTAGGGAATCTTTACAATCGAATAAGTAAACTGACATATTTATCTTTAACTAAGTGCTTTAATTTTAAAGTTGTATAAGATACATTGTAAGTCATTTAGATTAAATTTATCTAATAGTATTTTAGATAATTGTTAAAAAATTGCTAATTTTACTAATTTTAAAGTAACGTTAATACATGAAGTTATATTGTAATTAGACACAAATGAATAAACGTATTGTGTAAGAAAGGACAAAAAAAAAATCTCCACCCTCTATAAAATGACCACTAAAGTGTTGCACTGTAAGTGGTCAACTTACACATGCTTCACTGTAGGAAACTTTCTGAAAAAATAAAAACTATATGTATAAGGTAATAAAACATCCCCGGTTTTAATTTAGTTATTTAATTAATTATCAGTAAATTGATTACTAATAACATTTATTCACAATAAATGATCTAAAATCTCCATGATTTTCCGAAAGTCAAATTGTTTTTCATACAAATGCTATTTAAACCAAAAAACCCCGGTTTAAACCAAGAAAACCTGTTTTTTTTGGTTTTTTTTCAAAAAAAAAGCCAGGTTTTTTTTTCCAACCCTGATCTAAAGCAAATACAGGTAATCATAGGATGGTTCTGAGAAAATGATTCCTGTAGTGATTGGAAAATTTCTAAAACCTAGATGCATGAAAAATTGCAAATCTTTGCCTCTTGTGTATGATGCCAATTCCAAAGCGTGGATGACTCAGGCGATCTGGGAAAAAACTCTCAGGAGGTGGGACCTACATTTTTCGAAGCAAAACAGGAAGATAGCATTAATTGTAGATAAATGTACTGCTCACTGCCCTGTTGAGGGTTTGAAATCAATTGAACTCTTTTTCTAGCTTCCAAACAGCCCGTGTGTGTTACAACCTCTGGATCAAGTATTAATCCAAAGTTTCAAATCAATCTATCGAAAGCTTCTTTTGCGAGACATGATCTCAGCCATTGACAGAAAAGAAGAATTTCAAGTTTCAGTGTTAAATGCGTTATTCTACATTGACCAAAGTCGGAACATGGTTTCGCAAAAAACTATCGAAAATTGTTTTCGACACGCTGGATTTCAGTTCTCCAGAATCTCAAGAATCCTTAGAGGATCCTGATGAAGATCTTCCCTTAGCTGAGTTGGCAGAAAACTTACAAGAACGAGGCTATGCGATGCCGGATGAAAATCTCTATGCTCAGATAGATGGAGATGTGCTTACAAATAGTGAAGCAACAATCGAAGGTATTGTTTCTGATGTCTTAAACGTAAATGCTGAAGGATGCGACGATGAAGATGATACCGAATGTGATAAAAGGTCTGTATCAACATCCGATGCGCTTCAAGCTATCGATGACCCGAGATATTTTTTTACAAACTCTGTTGCAGCAAATGAAAATTGAAAGACTCTTAAGGACTTAGAAAAAATTGTGTTAACAAGCAAGAAGCAACGGCAATCCTGCTTAACAGAATATTTATCTTAAATGTAAGGTAAATGATAAGGTAAAGAATTAAAGTTTTCTAAATAGTATGTATATATGTGTTTATTTCTTATTGCTTTAACATTTAAAACGTCTTAGGAAGTTTTTTGTTTCTTTTACATTTAAAATGTCTTGGGAAGTTTATTTGTTTAAGTTCTGATTCCAAAAATATATCTATGCCAGATTAACTGTACAATTTAATGTTCCGTATATATGGTCACCCCGCTTATAAGGTCATATTTTTCTGGGCCCCAGAGGTGACCATATAGCTGATACTGACTGTATATTTATGTAACAGAAATGCAGTAAAATATTTTTGAAAGGTTTACAAATCAAAACTTTTTTTTAAATTTGAGAATGAGACAAGGATTTATCAATGTTGGTGTGTCTCAAAGAATGAGTGATGCAGAGCACCTCATAAATCCCAAGCAAAAACACACTAGATCCGACAGTAATATAGGCCATAAAATCATCAAAACAAGCATAAAAAATAAAAATTTAAACACAAAATATGGGGTTTCATACCATGCCACAGTCCTGAGACTAAAATAAGTGATACACTAACAGACCATGCCAGACCAACATTGAAGAGTCCTTGTCTCATTCTCAAACATTCAAAAAAAAAAAAATATTTGTAAACCTTTAAAAATATTTTAGTACATTTCTGCTATATTAATTACTTAAATTATTGCTGCATTGCGCATGTTTAGGTGATAAGTGTTTATTTTTATGAAAATTTTTAGTGGCATAGTCTGTACCCCCACCCCCTTGGACTATAATGAAACTAAACTATGAACCTTGATGATGCAATGAACATGAATACATCGATTAATTTTCTTTCTTTCAAAAAACTAAGAGACATTTATTTCCAAAACTGATCTTGTACACTGAAACTGATGAAAGTTTTTACCAACACAAAATTTGTATATATTTTTTAAAAATACATTATGAAGCCATTTAAAGTTGTTTGATAAAGGATTTAGATTTTGGTAATGGCCCTTATAATATAGTTTCAACATCAGTAACTAAAATAACAAATATAAGGCTGCACTTACTTTACCAATTGAAACTGGATTATCAAATTTTGAATCCAAATTATAAAAGGTGCCATTGATTTCTTTGACTGCAATCCAATGCTTTCGGTTCAGTCGAAGAGGTAGAAATTTCATTTCACTTGGCACATTTAGTATTAAACCGACGATCTTGCTGAAGTCAATATTATTTGGATCTCTAAAAAACAGAAATATCATGCAATTATTATTTTTTGGAAATAAGCATTTTGAAAAGAAGGAAAATAAAATGCAATGAACATGTTTAAGATCAGAGATGTGCTGTTTTCAAAAAATATATTTCGCGATTTTCTGAAAAGGGTTCGTTTTTGTGATTAGTTTTATTAATTGTTGCTTTAAATCTGAGTTTATATCCTTAAATTTTGCTTTTTTTTTATTTCTTGCAGTTTTAATATATTAATTTTTTTAATGAGCTCTAATTTTTGCGTGATACTGAACATTCGCGAAATTGAAAATGGCGTTTCTCGCATTTCCCCGATAGTCTGATCTTTTACTGCAATTTAGAGACTAGAGAATATAAAATCATATCAGAATTTGACGGAATTCTTTTCCTTTATTGTTTAATTAAGGGGGTTAAAATAATATCAGGAAAAGTCTAGATGTTTCGATATTTTGGCAACTCCAACTTTGTTTTTTTGTGTTAAATTTCGTGACTTATAAACGAGTATATATGATAATAAAAAATGCTATAAATGAGCAAAATTTTAATAAAAACTTCCAGAGCAAATTATATGGGCTCTGATGCCACTTACGAAATTTCTTGAGTGATAACCCAAAATTCGTAAAATTCCGAAAGATCGCGGCTCGGAGAGCTCTGGATTCGAGTTCCATTACGTATAAATTATGTTAAAATTCATTAAAAAATGGCTAATTCTAATTGCTAGAGGGAGACTCGACCTTCCTCCCTCCTATATAGGAGTTTATGCTTTTATAATATGGCCATTTTGCGAAGATTTAATTTTATGAACTATTCAAGTTTAAATAAGAATATGAAGTTGATTTTTCCTTTTGTCTACAAATAAAACATAAAAGTACCAAAAATAACTACAAATTCAAGTGCAATAAATTTTTAATAAATAAAAATGGATTGAAAGTAAATTTCTCTCCTGAAAATAGGATGAAATAAAATTTTCATTACAGAGTGAATTCTTTACTTAATAAGCACATTATCATTTATTACAACATAAGCCTCCTAAAAAGGATAGGCACCTTTAAGAATTCAGTGTCATGTTAATTTATATTTTTCTATCTTATACATATAGTTAGTGTACAGATTTTGGCAAGTGCATTCTAAAGTCAGGGGGTGGGTGGGATTGGATCATGTTTGGAATTCTTGTTTTTATATTTCGCATATTAGCAAACAGGGAACACTATTTGTTATGACAATAATATTAGTACTGCAGCCAAAAGGTAACTGAAACAAAAAACTAATTTTTGTTGATATATAACTTACTTCCTTTTATCAAACCACAAGGCTTCGTAACCTCTAAGTTGTAAGGCAGCCATAAGAACATTGACATCATAATTTCCCAGGCCAAGTAAACTTTTATGTGGATTCACCAAATTATCAGGTGAAAGACTTGATAAAAGAAAAGAAAAAACATTTTTAAATAAATTAGCAATTAATTTTCTTTTTTACAATCACATATACATTTTAGAGTATAAAATGTTACATAAGTATTATTTCTACAAAATTTAACACTTTTAAGAGAAAATGAATTGGAAAACTCTTTTGTGATAACTTTACACAAGATTAACAAGATACAAACTTCAACAAGTGCATTGCACAATTCATGCTGTTTAGAGGCAGACTGGCTAACTTTGGCCCAGCGGGCAAAATTATACTTTGGCTCACTTTTGTACCTATGTATTAAAAATAAATTGTATACTACTGCTGTACAATAAAAATTATATAGGCCCTACTGCCTACTGCAAGCTGAATGTTAAAAATAAAAGATTTACTACCGTCAAGAAGCAAGTGTATGCAGCATGTAATAATGACAACTCTGAAATTTACTTAAAACTTATTTATTTCATACTAAGAAAGTAGTTAAAATATTTTAATTTTAATTACACATGAAATAAATTAAAATTACTGTAATTAATGAAATAACTAAAATTGATTAAATAACTAAAATTAAATCATATTTATGAATGCTCCAGTACAGCACTGAAATAAGGGGTGTTGATTTTACACTCAACTATCCAGTACTCGAGCTAATTCTGCTGAGCTGAAAGCTACGCTGTTTATTACTTTCTTGCAGTTCTAATTAAATTCTCTCTAAACCCTACATGAACTTATAACTTGACTTAATTGCAGATAAAACAAAAGTAAGATACAAAGACTTTATTATTTGGTTAGTACTTAATGACAGAAAAATTATAATACATTAAAAATGTTCAGCATAAAACAATAAAAGTGATTTTAATTTCCAACATTTTCTCATATTACTCATAATAATTTTAGATTTTCAATATTAGAAATCCCCCCCCCCCCCCCAATAATTTTTCACCCACAAATACATTAATATAATTCTAACACTGAAGATTAAATAACATTTTTACATGCATTTCATTAATGCTTTGCTATGAACTGAAACAAAAATATTTTCATTTACAACTTCTTGTGGAATAAAAATTACTGAAAATTATTTCTTACGATCCTAATATTTTACCATTACTCTTTTACATTAACCGTTTACATGCCGAACTATTAACGGATAACCAAATATGCATAAATTTTTGAAATTGATCATGTTTATACTAAATAAATATGGAATCATCAAAAAATTTCTAGAAAATTTTTTTTTACCTGGTTTTTTAGTGTGTTCCATTTTTGGAACATTGGCGTTTTGGATGCATATTTTTCCAAAATTCGAGTTTTTTATACTAAATGATTTTTTGCGCATTTTTTGCTCTTAGTATATTTTATTTCAGAAAATTATTTATTTTAATTGATATTTTGTCACATACCTGCATTACAGAATCCACAACATATTTTTTCAATTATCCGAAAATTCATTGTCCATGGTAAGAAATAAAGTATTCTTGGTAAATTCATTTTTCACAATGAAAACATTTTTTTTGTGGTATTTTTTTCACAAACTACACATTGTCCTTGAGTAGTTGGTACAGTATATATTTATTTAATTTACGGTGAAGCCATCTTTATTTACTTTACCGTTGTCGCGTAAATGAAAATTATTTTTTAATTTTTTGAAATCTATTTTGTGGCACAACTTTTGGCACAATTGGCATTGATGTGTTTCCTGCACTGCTCCAATACATGTCTTCAGACTTAACAGAATGATAGCCACTCAAAAGGAGCAATCTGAAAAACTGTAGCATGTCATTACTGTCAACATCAAGTGTTTCTTCTTTTTGTAATGCATATAAGTTTGCCACATGCTTCAAGTGTTCTAAGAACTCGAAAGGCAAAATTTTAAAGAAGAAATCAATTGGTGAAAAATTCATAATGTTTGGAAATGTATGCCGGAGAGTTTCAATATCTTCAGTTTTTATTTGCTCATTGAAAGTAGATTATCTCTGCCACGTGACGTTTGATTTCGTTTTCTTTTTACTTTCATTTCCTAATATGCGTAACTTCCTTTTTCCCCGATTTTGTTGGCAGAATTTCACCAGTTGTTTGATACAATGTCTACCATTCCGCACACGTCAGTTGGCATAATTGGTTCTAAATCATGTTCTATAATGTCTTCTTCTTCAGTTATATTACCTAGTTGATCAGGAGGTAACTGGAATATATCTGTATCAGATAGATCCAAATCTGATAAGGTTTCTAAATAGTCCCCTTGAAAACTGCTCTTTTTGATTCCTAATTCATTTAGTATGGCATGACTTTGTAACTGTCATTCAGTACCATTTAGTTAAATACACTAGGGGTATTTAGAGAGGTATAACTTACTTTAAACTTAGTTAGTTTAGTCAATGTTTAGAGGACAGGTGCTCAGCAAATTCCTTGTTGGGCTCCCCGTCCCCTTTTTTTATTGTTTTTTTTCAAACCCTACTCAACACCCTTTCAAAGTATAAACTGAAACACCTGCTAAAGCACCTGTTTTTAAAACATCTGCATGAATACGTTGTCAAGAGAAAGATAAGAAAATGAAAGAATGCGGAATTCCCCTTGTAAAACGGAGTGACACATTTCCGGGAAGTCCGACTCCTTAGAACCGCCATTGTTCCAAAATTGGAACAATCTTTTTTGAACATGTGTAGCTTTTCGAAATATCATCCAAGTTATTTGCTAATATGTTAGCATTATTTATTGAAGTATTCTGTAGATGTAAAATGAATATTATATAATTTTGTGAAAAAGCCGATTTTTGGTAAATTTGCGTGCAAAAAGCGACAAAACTCTAAGATATTCGTAAATTTCGAAAATTCATTAAAAAAAAACTTAAATAGATAAAGATTCCAATTAAAATTCAAAAAATAGTTCAAAACATGCTTTACAAGCTTAGAAAAAAAATATGTAATTGAAACATTATTTTTAGGGAAACTGTTTACTCAAATATCATGTTCCATTTTTGGAACATTGGCAGGTAAACGGTTAAGAACAAATGAGGAAGTAAAATTAAGTAGAATTTTACATTATAGAAAATCTTTGCAAGTGTTAGGAAAACAAAAATAAGCTTCAGGGGTGTACCCTCAAAGTTTTTAGAAATTGAAGTCCTGAAAATGCAACTGTAGGCTATCTTTGGTGAGGTTAGGGACTGGGATTGAAAAAAAAGGTGAGGGGAGGTCTAAACCTGCTTGTGGGCATTTTACTACAAATGAGAGTATTATTAGTGATGTATAGTGGCACTAACAGACACAAGAGTAAAGAAACAGATAGTAAAAAGGAAAATAGCAGGGATTTAATATTATTATTTTGCAATAATTTATACAACTTTCCATCGGTTTGATATCCTGGTCATCCCTCTCTCTTCTGTATATATGCCCCTATTAACAACTAAAAAAAAGGGGGGGGGGATTTATTTATTTTTTACTACAACCTGTCTGAGCTTCTGGGCACTCTGCCTCATTCCCACCCCCCTCTTCCCTAAAAATACACCCCTGATTCTTTCCTTTCAGAATAAAATTCTTTTTTTCCCCAGATTCTCTTACATTTTCTTTCTTTTTAGAATATATTCTTTCTTTCTTTAGAATACATTCTTTTTCTTTTTGGTAAATAAAATCGCTCTTGAATTCCGAGTTCTATTCCTCCCCCACCCCCTATAAATGAGAATATCAAAGCCTAGTTCTAGGTATTGTCTAACTATTACTTAGATATTTCCTAGCTTAATATCTAGGTAGTACTTGTAAATTAATAAGGCGACAAACTGTAGAAAAAATAAACTAAGAAATCTTAAGCATAATCAGCATACTATAAATTCCTTACCTGTGACATATATCATCAAGCATTTGTTTGTTAAATGCATTTTTATCTTGAAATAAGTTATTTAAGGCATGAAGAGCACACAGTTCTTTCACCTGCTTTTCGTGATAAATGTTCTGATCCTCATTTGATTTGTTCTTTGAAAGTAACTTTCGGTCTCGACCAAACCAGTGCTCCACAAAATTCAAGCAAGAATTGTGCATGGATGACAATCTTGAGCACAGAAACTGTGGAAGAAAAAAGCAAGTCATAGATTGATCATCAAAGATTTGATTGAAAATGTTTTGTGCAAAAGGAAGAGGAAAAACAAAAAACAAACATAATCTAGCATAAATATAATAGATAGTCTAAGGTTTAATAGCCTAGTCTTATGAATGACTTTTTTTAAAAATTAAACACCAGATTTTCAAAAATTAATTATTTTTATTTTAAAACACAATGAATACAAAATTATTTTTTTAGTGTTCAGGCAAATATTATAAAGCATATTTCCCCCAGCAATGTAGTTGTGCCTGATACTCTAGAACAGCATCCAAATTACCTTTTTCACTGACTTTGCAAAATAAATGGGATAAAAAAACTGTAAAATATATATATTTTTGATGCACCAAGTTCCTGATTTAAACAGCCATACCTATTTTGTAATATTTACCTCTTTCAAGATAACCATAAGGTTAAGCTATAAAATTAACCTTCCTCAATTTTGGGGTAGCGCAACATCTTAGCATAGCATGCCTAGTAGTCAAGCTTATTAGCAGGCGAAACTTCACAAAACTTTTATTTATGAACTTTTCTACAGCTTTAAAATTCAAACAGTGAGTGTAAAATTCTAAACAGTGAGTTTTTTGCCAGAGGTGGCCAAGGACATAGCCAGGACTCCTGTTTAGAAAGGGGGGGGGGGGCGCAACATTACTTAACAGATGTATAACTAACATCAGGCTTGAAAAAATATATATTTTGAAGAAAGAAAAAAAGGAAAAGTATGTGCGAAATCTTATTTTACACTAAAAATGAAATAAACTAAAAAGGTACCCTGTATTCAGTTACAGGGAGTAAAACTAGTTGTAAGGTTTAAAATACTGATTATACCTACCAAAATTTACAAAATACCGACTTAGTTTTTAAAAGCATAGTAATCAATTCCGCAATCTATAAATGCACTTAAAACCTGGCTACGCCCATGAAGAACATGTTCAGGAAGCAAGCAACGGGACCACAGGATTTAAAATTAATTTTCATTTTTAAGGGGGGGCCACAATGCTAAAAATATTGAGAAACGATGGGTTAAGCTGGTATGGAATTTTTTTGCCACATCACATAGGAAGGGTTTGTAAATGCTATAAATCAATGTCTCAACAAAACTGATACACCTGACCAGTGACCAACAGAAAAATTTAATCTTGGGTCAATCCATAATAATTCATCCAGGGTATGAAACCCATGGTCTCAGATTTTTATGACTTTTTTTAAATTTGTTCATTTTACTATCACGATTACCCCTGTAAATTTTTTTGTTGCTATTTTTAATACTTTTTGAGGTATGAATTTTTAAAAATGTGTTGTAAGAGACGTCTTCGCTTTACGGACACATTTTGTTCTAGCGACATAGTTCAAGCAAAAAATTCATAACTTTGCAAATTTTCATGATATCACAAAACTTTTTTCACTAAAATGTTCAGAATAACATACAGAATAAAGCAAAAATGCATTTAAACAAATATCTATTAAGTGATGCAGTTAGTATTAGCTAAAACTTGGATTTCAGAAATATTTTGAAGAAAAAACATGAAATTTTAAAACAGCAATAAAACTAAAAGGCGCTGCAGTAACCAAAATATACTTTTTTTAAAAATCATCCTCTAAGTATAAACTAAAAGGTTCTAAAATAAAATTGGTGGTTTTTTTAATGCCAGTATATTTAATTTCACAGTAAACAATTTTAAAATATGTACAACATAGCTTTCACAACATTACAAGTTTTGGCTTCTTATTATAAAATACTAATTGCTTTAAAATCCCGAAATACTGACTATCTAATTCAAAATAAGTTTATTTTTACAATAAATAAGTTCATAATTTAATGTTTATATAGTAAAAAAAAAAAAAACATAAAATTGTGAAAGAAAAAAAAAATCACTGAATAATGATTTTTTACAAAATATCAAAGTATAATGCAGGCTCCATAGGCGTAACTAGGGTTGGGGAAAGGGGGGGGGGTCACCCTAAAAATGTACAGACTAAACACCAATAAGCAGTGCACAAGAATTCAAAATTTACTAGTCATCAATACTTGTCATTACAGATATACTACGTATTTATTTCAGGCATCTCTCGGGGGGGCTACCCCCTTGGAGCAAGTCAACTCCCCCCCCCCCCCCATCGGCAAAAAAAAAATCAGATCACAATTTTTAAAAAAAGAAAGAAAAGAGAAATTACGCTTTTAAGACATCTTAAGGCCTAATATTGAATTATGAGTTGTGCTAGTATTGCTGCTGAAAAGAATGTGTATTTTCATGTTTACAATCTGTTCTTAGTCCGAAACGCGTGTTTTTTTGAGTTGTGCCACTATTTCAGCCCATGAGAACCAATCAATTCAGATCTTTTTTGTTCAATGTACATTTATGATTAGGCTAAGTAAAAGTGTAATTTTGTCACAGTATTTTTCACCTTCGCAATGTCATTATAAACGCTCTATGGGACCATTCATAAACAGTGCCACACTTTCTTTCAATATATTTGAGCCCCCTCCCCCCCTTCGTCACAAAATCACTCTCCAACACACCCCTATCCCCTTCGCTACGTGTCACCCTGTATCACATGAACACATGTACTTGCAGTTCAGAAATAAAGTACTTACGTTAAAGAATCACATTTTTTATTTTATTTTTTAACTTTTAACGACATTTGTGGGCATAACAATAAATGATAATGATTACACATGGACTTAAATAGCATAAAATTAGATTAAGGTTAAAATAGAAAAAAGATAATTAGTGCATAATAGTGAAAAATAATTAATTGACTTCTGAAAAATGACCCGCACTTATTTATTTTAAAAGTAAATACCTAAGAAGAGTTTCTTTTAAAATTTTAACTAGAAGTGACTTCAAACCTTAATAAGCATCCGTATTTTCAATATAAAATGAAATCAATGAAACTTTAAAATCAAATTATGAAAATAAAAAATCATCAAAAATAAGTTTAATCTGCTGGTTTTTTACACGTTTTTATAGAAATCAAAATGTGTAATGTCACACTTCTTGTTATCCCCCCTTGTCACAATTTATCGATCCCCCCCCACCGCCCCACTCGAAGTAGTGTGACATCATCCCCTATGAAGTTAAAAAAATGAAAAAGAGGATTAATAAGCAGTTTCTCAGCATGGGAGGAAGAAATAAAAAGTTGAAACTAAAAATGCAAAAAAAAAGAGGAGGGGGCAGCTAAAATATTATTTCGAAAAAATTACATAAAAATAATCATACCTTTCTTGCTTCAGGGTTTCTTCCCAAAATAGGACAAAATACTTTCACCTTTTCTTTTACTCATAATCAAAATTTGTGCGCAGGCGAGCAAAGGAGACTTTTGCAAGACCACAAGAACCCACTAAATTCCCAACTGCCAAGGTCAATCAAGGTCTCTGTTTTATTGTGCAAAATGGTTGGGAAAAAAAGAGAATATGATTCGAGGAGAGGCATCCGCAAAGGGGCAAGAGCCCTCCCCCCGCCCGCCTTGTCGGAAGCGTTTCTATGTTGATTCGATTTTACGAATTGCTAGTTTAAAAAAGAAAATAAAAGAACTAAGATTTGTTCCAGCAATAACAGCACAAACATCCATATCCTGCAATCGTAGAAGCAGGGGTCCATTAGGCATTAGCTTATTTCCACAATATGGGTAGTTAGAGTGTCGCCATTTCCACGAATGTAACATTCGGGCAAGGATGGACAAAGCACCAAACTGCTATACGTATATTTATGGCAGATGTGATTCCATGAGGCTCGCATTTTGCGAAAAAAGGATCACTATATTTCCTGTTTTTGTGTGGTCAGGTGATTAGAACCATATGCAGTCCTTAGGCAAGGAATCAATCCGTTATCTGTTGATGACACGCGGGACCTATCGTCTGGAGAATTGAGAGAAAAAAGGGTCTTTTTTTGAGTTCTGGTTTGTAGGCCCTAGATGTTTGAAGCGCCGTCTTGTCGTTTCCCCATTTGTAAATCAGAGGACTCCCCTCCCGTCCCAAACAGGTTTGTTCAAAGAACAAGATCTAATTATTATTTTTTTTTGTTTAAATTTTTTTTTTTCAGACAGGTTAAAAATTTTGAAAGTATTTCGGGGGAGGGGGCTCGGGTCCGTTGCCCCCCCACCTTGCTTACGGCTTTGCCTACAACACCAGTTTATCAGAAAACAAACCTCCATAAAAGAGGAGAATACTTTCCACGAAACAGGTGCGATTGTGTTCCCAAATTGCTGCCTTTGGGTAAAAAAGACATCAAGAAGGTAAGAAAACCATCTGGAGTGATTGAAAGGATCTCTGCTGTCTGTCAGTGTGTGGTACGGTGATTGAAGCCACCTTTCGCTGTAAAATTCCTAAAGGTGATAAGGGGGTTGATTATAACCAGATGAAAAGTCCTCTGTAATATGAGCTACGTACTTTGGTCATGATCACAACCCTTCAGAAAGAGGAAATAAAATCATATGCATATGTGTTTATTTTTCTTAGGGAAAAAATAGATATGTGCTTCGCAAGGCGTAGCCAGAATTTTTTTTGTGTGCCTAATAAATGTGCCTAAATAACTAAATACAAAATGGGGGGGGGGGGGTTGAATCCCCAAAACCCTCCCCTGGTTACGCCTATGGCAGAAGTCACTTAAAATTATGTTTATAATCCTTTAATATTACTGTTATTAAGCTGAAAAGGTAAATTAGGGAAGGAAAATGCTACGCATTTTGATACTAAATGAGTGATGCATGAATCTGAATTTTTCAACTGCAGAAACTGAAGCACATGGCGCTCACAGCACATTGGTAAAAAAGAAAAGAAAGACATTGCACATCTGTAACTATTTTGCGATTTTCTTTCAAGCTATAGACGATACAAAAGGGTGCGAAACACTAACCACAGCCGTACCGTCTATAGCATCTGGGCCTTCACGGATTACCCCCCAGTATGAGGGGGCACGACTGCGACGCTGTCCTCCTTGTCTTCCCACAAACTCTCTGACAAACTGACAACCAGCACCAGCCATAGGGGCTGGGCTGGCAGAGCTTTGCCGACCTGCTTTACCGACCCGGTCATGCTACAAAGTCATAGTCATGCTACAAAGCAAGCCTTACATCACCCGGATCGGATGTTGCTATTTTAGTCGCCTCTTATGACATGCATAGCTACATCGGCGCTATTCTATGCCCGCCACCGCAGGGCGCAATACAAAAGGGTATCCCGTTGCGTCTTAACCCCCCCCCCCCCCTTCCCAACAAGTTTACATCCCTCGGTTTTCTCGGAATTTTAGAACGAAAAGAAATAGCAACCCCTCCACCAATTCCGAGAAACTCCAGTTCAACTTTGGCTACAAGTGCAAACTCGCCCCTAAATGACGATTGACAGATGCTTCCCCCTTTATCACGTGACTTTCAGTTTCAGTTTCTCACAAATGTGAACTAGTGGTGGACCGTGCTCCAGGCCCCGAGAGTCTTGCCCATTCTTCTCCTTCAACGTCCATCTCCACGTTTTTGTCCAAGCAAAGAGTTGCGGGGAATTCCACAGCTTGTCTCCTATGTTGTTCACACAAAGTAAAAAAAAAAAAAAAGAAAGATTTTTCCAATCCCACAACCCGATTAACTTGACATAATTTCCACCAAGTCGAGGAACAAAAATGAATAAATAACTAAATACCCAATGTGGGGGGGGGGGGGGTTGAACCCCCCCCCCCCCCTGGTTACGCCCTTGGCAGGCTCAGTACCTATTTACACCTGTGGCATATCCAAATGAACAAAAGTAACTTTTACTTTTAAAATAAAACTATTTTAAATAAAAATTTGTGTGTGACAATACCTTTTTTATTGTCCTTGAGTCTGTTTTAAAATGTTTTTGCACTGGCGATCAATTGAAGTAATGTCCTTCTGCAGAAAGTAATACATTCTACTTGATGCTTTTGTAATTGGAGCATTGACACAAGAAATCACATTGCTTATGGAAATACAGCAAACATCTTCTTTTGTGGTCCAGTGAAAAGATGGAGCTGGTCCATGGGAATGCATGAATGAAACTTTAACCTAACCTTCATCTCCCCATTAGTTGTCATAAATACAGGCAATGTAGTTGTGTACACCAATATCAAACATTTCATTTTCCCCCATGAATTTTTATGTGTAACAAAAGTATTATTTTTTTAGTAATCCTCAGAGTATAAATTAATAGGCAAAAAAATAAAAAGTTTCATTTTGTTTTAAAAGTAAAATAAATTGGAAGAAAAACTACCAGTAAAGATTCCCTGCTGCTGCAGAAAAAGAAGTGGATGTCCATAACCTATGTAAAATAAACAAAAAAAAATTATCACCTTTGCTTTTTTTAAATATTTGGAATCTTAAATAAAAGCTCCCATGAAGATGTGGAGTAAGGGGAGAGACAGCCAGGAAAGGAATGAAAAAGAAAACAGAGCCATATGGAACCAGAAACACCTGCTCTATAAGAGTTGTTTATATTAGTGTAGACAAGAACACCATCTGGGATAATATAGTTTTGAAAGGTTTCAAACCAATCAAAAAAGAATTCTGGAAAGTTCCAGGACAATCAGGAAGAATAGGAGTAGTATTCAGTATTTAAAAGAGCCTCAGAAGATTCTTTAGTTATTTTTTACATTTCATTTGACTACCTGGGATGCTTTACAATTGTGAACCCTCATTTTTGGTTCTTTACAGTGGTAACTAAAAGATGTTTTATTGTAGTATAATCTAGAGTTATGCCAGGTACTAAAGATAAAGTAAGTGTTTCAAAAAATGTGTACCTGCAAAAAGTGTTGCTGCTTGGAAATCTAAATGAGGTGTATTCTGCTTTCAAGTTAAATCAACCCGGATATTAAAATTGGGTTGTCCAAGTTCTGCATGCTTAGACCTAAATGGTGTGTATTAGCAGGTCCAGATGGAATACATTTTGTTTGTGTTTGTACGAGCCATAAAAATGTTTTGCTGTTGTTGCATGCTTGTTCAATTGAGGAGAACTTCAATGAACTCCTGGAGAAGTTAGTATTCTCAAATGAAAGAAAAGATTGCATGTGACGGTGATGTTCAATATTCAATTTGCATTTTATGTGATAATCTTGAATCTTTTATCATGAAGAGATTTGAACAGTGGGATCCTGATGATGAAGTAACTTATTCTGCTTCGATTTCCACTGACAGAACTCAACAGGTGCAGTTCACCATTTTCTTTGCAGAATATTTGGAAGTTCTAATTGAAAGTCTAGAAAAACTAATGCCACACTCCTTTATAGCTAAATCTCAAGCTAGATATTCAAAAAAAATCAAAGGTAACATCAAATTGAATGAAGCCATTCTTCTAATGGGTTTTAGTGAAAATTATTCTTTTGTCTTGCAAAATGAAGCCCAAGGATACCATTGGACAAATGATAGCTGTTCTCTTCATAAATAATAAATACATGTAAAGAAAACAATGATGTAATAGTTTCTAGTTTGTGTGTAGTGTCTGATGACTTGGAACATGATGTAGCATTTGTTCATGATACAAAAAATTATGGGGGAAAAATAATTTTACAGCTGTGAGAAGTGTGACGTACTATAGCGATGGGTGTGCTGCACAATATAAAAATTGAAAAAATTTTCTCAATGTGTGTCCTCATGAATGTGATTTTCAACTAAAAGTGCAATGGTGTTTTTCTTCCACCAGCCATGGAAAGTCTCCTTGTGATGGTATTGGTGGCAAGATCAAGTGTACTGTAACAAAAGAAAGTCTTCAAATGACTCCTGGTTATGCTAGTAATGCACAAAAATTCTTCAATTTTTGCTCAACAAAAATTGGAAACATAAATTTCATATTGGTAAAAAAAAAAACACTTATAGGAATTAGTAAAGAATTGGAGACTCGTTTCTCCAAGGCCAAAACTATTTCTGGAACACGTAGTTTTCACTATTTTCAACCTATATCTGAAGACTTAATTGTAACAAAACGTCTAAGTTTTGACCAACACTTTTGCACTGTCTTTAATTTTTCAGGACAAAATTCATCAGTGAAAATTCATATTGGTAAAAAAAAAAAACACTTATAGGAATTAGTAAAGAACTGGAGACTCGTTTCTCCAAGGCCAAAACTATTTCTGGAACACGTAGTTTTCACCATTTTCAGCCTATATCTGAAGATTTAATTGCAACAAAACGTCCAAGTTTTGACTAACACTTTTGCACTGTCTTTAATTTTTCAGGACAAAATTCATCAGTGAAAATGTTTGATATTGGTATACACAATTACATTGCCAGCATTTATGACAACCAATGGTTTTTTGGATTAGTTGTATTAAAACACAAAGATGAAGGTAAGGTTAAAGTTTCGTTCATGCATCCCCATGGACCAACTCCATCTTTTCACTGGCCCACAAAAGAAGATGTTTGCTGCATTTCCATAAGCAATGTGATTTCTTGTGTCGATGCTCCAATTACAAAAGCATCAAGTAGAATGTATTACTTTCTGCAGAAGGACATTACTTCAATTGATCTCCAGTGCAAAAACATTTTAAAACAGACTCAAGGACAATAAAAAAGGTATTGTCACACACAAATTTTTATTTAAAATAGTTTTATTTTAAAAGTAAAAGTTACTTTTGTTCATTTGGATATGTCACAGGTGTAAATAGGTACTGAGCCTGTTTTATACTTTGATACTTTTTAAAAAATCATGATTCAGTGACTTCTTTTTCTTTCACAGTTTTATGTTGTTTTTTTTTAACTATATAAACATTAAATTATGAACTTATTTATTGTAAAAATAAACTTATTTTGAATTAGATAGTCAGTATTTCGGGATTTTAAAGCAATTAGTATTTTATAATAAGAAGCCAAAACTTGTAATGTTGTGAAAGCTATGTTGTACATATTTTAAAATTGTTTACTGTGAAATTAAATATACTGGCATTAAAAAAACCACCAATTTTATTTTAGAACCTTTTAGTTTATACTTAGAGGATGATTTTTAAAAAAAAGTATATTTTGGTTACTGCAGCGCCTTTTAGTTTTATTGCTGTTTTAAAATTTCATGTTTTTTCTTCAAAATATTTCTAAAATCCAAGTTTTAGCTAATACTAACTGCATCACTTAATAGATATTTGTTTAAATGCATTTTTGCCTTATTCTGTATGTTATTCTGAACATTTTAGTGAAAAAAGTTTTGTGATATCATGAAAATTTGCAAAGTTATGAATTTTTTGCTTGAATTATGTCGCTAGAACATGGTGCTGACTCTAAGCAATTTTGACAGGGCGCTGCGCCCGGCGGCCCTTTTAAATATTTTTTGCGCCCGGCGGCCTCTTTCTTCCCTTTTCTATGCGCCCTGCAGGGCTATTCAGACCATGCGAACATCGGCCGAACGGCCTTCAAAGCGAGAAGTGCAATAGGAAAACGTCAATCCAGGCATCCTTCCCCCACATTTATTAGTCCCCAATAATTTTCTCAGAACTCCAGAGCATTATTGTCTTCTCCCCTTTAGCTTCTTGGAATAACTGGGGTTGGAAGAGGGACGCATCACGTGCCTTTTTTTATTTTAAAGTGTTTAGCCTGAAACAAATATGAATGTCTGCAACTTATGCTATTATGCTATTTTTAGTTAGGATGGGCAGTTTGCAACCCGCTACCTGCCGATGATGTGCGGCAATTCGAAAAACTCCCGATTTTTCAAAAAAAAAAAAAAAAACGAAGCAAAAGCGGCAAACTCTCCGTATTTTGGGTCCTGATTCAAAAATTTTTGTAAATAGCACCAGAACTCATATTTGGCCATTAGCATTTCATTCATTAATAGCATTCTTTTAATACAGTAGATACTCTCTTATAAGTCGAGAAATTTAGCACAAAAAACGAAGTAAATGTCGAGTTACGTTCTCGGCAAAACATCGAAAAGTCCCGACTTTTCCCGTTTTTTTTAAACCTCTTTAATTAAACAATACAAGAAAAGAATATCATCAAATTCTGACATGGTTTTAAATTCTCTAACTGCTTACGAAATACTTTTAATTATAAAAGATCAGCTTATCGGGAACGAAAAGAAAGCCCGAACTTCAATTTTACGAATTTTCTGTATCGCGTAAAATTTAGCCCTCAGTCTAAATAACAATAATAATAAAAAAATAAAAACACAAAAAATAGAAAGAAGCAAAATTTAATGACATTAACTTAGAATTAAAGCAATCATTAATAAGAACTCTTAAAGCAGCGAAAGCGAACCCTTTTTCAGAAATCGCGATCTCAAATATGAAAACTTTTTCGGACACGATCATGAAAACTACATTTTTATTTAAACACGTTCATTATAATTAATTTTTTCTTATTTTTAAAATGTTTATATCCTCAAGAAAAAAACAGTAAAAAGGGCTTCCCGATTTTTCATTGAAATCAAGATTTTCTTTTGAAAATGTTCCAACTTTTGGGATTACATTTTTGGGGTTCTGGGTTTAGCATTTAGCCTCACCACTGAAAAAAAATATAAACAAAATAAAACAGTAAAAGTCATCGGCATCATTTCACAAAATCTATACATAAGTCAAAACAGTTAAATACTATTTTCAAAGCCAAATAAGCATTTCTTTTCTTTTCAGTTCAAACATTTTAATCTCTACATACTAATCAGTTTATATGTGATAAAAATATTAGTTGTATCTTATGTATTTCTTCGTTTGCACGCGGAAAATGGTCATATGCTAATTAGCGAACTGCGTAAAATCGGGCAGCCATCTTTTAACATCTGCTTTAGGTTTACAATATTTCTTATTATTTCTTAAACAGTGAACAGCAAAACACTTATTGGGCCTAAATAGTTATTCCTCTCCAAGACTTTCGACTCTCCCCCCCCCCCCTACCCACCTCAAAAATCTGTTTAACCAAAAAATTCAGGCTCTATTAGAAAGAAAATTTTAATTAAATAAGATGTTGAATACAAGGGCAATTTGCACATTATTTTCTTCTCATAGCATTTTCCCATAAAAGAATAAAAGGAGTAAAGATTGCACTAGCATTGCTGCTCCCATTTGCCCTGTGAATAATTATTTGATTTAATTTTAGTGTTTTCTTGCATATATTTGTGCGGCATTTTTTAATCACCTGATATAATTTCTTTCTTAATGGTAAAAAGGACAAAATATATTGAGCCAAAATAAAAAGTTATTTTCTCCAAAGTTCCCACCAGACCCCTCCTCTAAAAAGAAAAAAAAAATGTTTGAATTAGAAACAAAATGATTCAGGAGAAATTTGAAAGCGGTACTACTGTGATATAATCCCCCCTTGGCGACATTCGAGCTAGCACGCCAATTTGTAATGATTTTCGGTTGGCGATAACTTTTCGTTTACCCAGCGCCATCGATGTTGGCTGAGGTAATGTGTGGCAACCCTGATTATGCAATGGGTGTTTTTAGAGTGTGATGGTTGGACGTTTAGAAAGTTCTCTTTAACTAATAGGTAGCTTTTTAGTAGTTAATTTCATCGTTAAAGTTTGTGGAGATATTTCCTGTTGATAAAGGAAGAATGTAAAGTGTTAAAGTGAATTAATTTAGTTCAATTGTTTTGTATTATGGCGAGATAAATGAATTCATATTAGTTTGTTAAGGCGCCATTTTTCGAATCTGACGGAAACGTGGTTTGTAGTTTGTGCTATCTGAAGTACGAAATTGTTTTGGTTGATAAGTGCATAAGTTTGGTTAATTGTGACTAAAAGCAAAGAAAAATAAAGTAGTAATTTTTGGACCATTTCGTCGTATTGGATTGTAAGTTTGATGCTATTTGGGATTAACATTGAAAAGCCAACTGGTTTAAAGTGAGTTCTTTATTTTTGTTAGTTTATTATCTGCTTATGTTATGTGTTTGTAAGGTTATAAAACAATGAATTTTCAATTGTTCTAAAATATTAGCTGTAGTAATTAGGGGCGTTGCTAGTTTTGATAAAGTGGGTTTCCATTAGTTTAATGTAAAATGTATTTGAGTTTTCCGTGCAATTGCGCAATATTTTTACTATGTTTTTCGTTGAATAATGCATGTCATTTTATGCAATGATAATTAATTGCAATAGTCATTATTGTGCATGAAATGCATGTTCTTTCAACGAAGTGTTTTTATGGTATTTTTAATGTTGGTTTATAATAGTTTAAGACAAAATGTACTTGAAGTGATGACCGTTATTAATTTTGTTGTCTAGTTTTTATGCTAGTTTTAGTGTAGGCTTCCAATAGATTGATGTAATATGTGCTTTAATTGATCAATGTTTTATATTTTCTAATGGAGTCTCTTATTTTAAAATTCCCACAGCTTTAATAAACATTCGTTTTGCGTTGAATTGCGCGATATTTTAATTATGTTTTTCATTAAAGAGTGCATATCATTTTATTCAATAATGAATCATTGCAGTAGTTATTATTGGGCATAAATTGCGTGTTCTTTAAAGAAAGGGTTTTTATTCAACTTTGAGTGTTTGTAAAGTAAATAATTCTATTTTTCGAGTAATTATCGATCCGTTAATGTATTGAATTGCTGTTGAAAAATGCTGTACGTGCTTTACATAGTAGCGTTGATATTGTGTCTAAGATATAGTTTGCAATTTTTGGTATTTTACTGTTTTTTAGTGATTTTTCTTGACATGTTTGCTATGTGTATGATGTAACATTGTTGGCGATATAATCATCGCCAAGAGTGTTGTATTGTGTTTGAAGTTGGCGACATAAAAATCTTGTTGTTGGCGACGGTTTCTTGGCGCCAACGAAAAATTCGCCAAGGGGGGGGGGGGGGTTATATCACAGTAGTTCCTTGAAAGCTCTATGACTGTGGTTTAAAATGGCACCAAGTTTGAAATCCTAGGTCACTGTCACCTGAAATACTCGGGGTTCACGCTAGGCCGCGCGATTGCCGCAATATTTTTTTGAAATCCCACTCAAAAAAATTTGTTTGCGCTGAAATTTTAAAAATCCCACTTAAAATTTTGGTCAAAGTGGGAAATCCCACCTTGTATTTTCCCCCAGTGTAAACCCTGATACTTGTCAATAATAATCAGAGCCAGCCTTAAGCCTTGTGCGGGCCACATTGAGAGCACTTTTGTGGGGGTCGCGATTTGTTGGAACTTTGGTACACCTCTCCCAAACCTAGTCGTGGAGAAATGTCACCAAGACCTTAAAATTTTCTTTGTTGAGTAGTTCATAATTTTGCAGCAGAATACTTATGAAATTGTGCGTAAATGATACATACTATATACTTATATATTTTTCAAAATGAAAACCTATATTTTGAGATAACATGCAAAGTTTGTAACCTTGCTAAACTTGAAGCTTTTTCAATGCTTAGATTTTTTTTGCACGGAGGGGGGGGGGGGGGGGTAAAAAATATTTTTTAAGCGCGACTCAAGGGTGCCCTTTTTGAAGAAAACATAGGGCCCTTTTCAGAGTTCCCCCTGGCGGCCCTTTCATCCTGGAGTCAGCACCAGAACAAAATGTGTCCGTAAAGCGAAGACGTCTCTTACAACACATTTTAAAAAATTCATATCTCAAAAAGTATTAAAGATAGCAACAAAAAAAATTTACAGGGGTAATAGTGATAGTAAAATGAACAAATCAAAAAAAAAAAAAAAAGTATAAGAATCTGAGACCTTGGGTTTCATTTTCATTTGTGACTGGATGATTTGAAATGGAATGACCCTCTTGTATTGCAGACTACACCAAATGCTGCATAAAAAAATTGAAGAAAATAAAGGTTTTTTCTTTTCCGGTAATTTGTGGACAAATACTTAAAAAGTTCAGCAAACTGTAAACACAAGGATATATTTTTTCCAGAAAAGATCGTGCATACAATACTTTAATAGAGGGAGTGGACAGAGTTTTTAAAAAATATTCTAAGCAATAGTTTCTGGACAAAATTTGAGCTTGAATAATTTTGGAGAAAATTCAATTCTTGCGTTCCTCTTTTGCTCACATTTCTCAATATAGAAGCCTATTCAAAATACTCATGAGCAGGATGGTTATCCTGCGGGTTCGTTAGACTCTATAATTTCAGGGTAACAAAAACTATAAATTTCTTTCTCTTTTCTTTTAAATTTAATCACATCTCACATTATGAGCACATTTGTGCATAAATTCATGGCAACATTATGTTGGTTTGTTAAATTTTGACAAATTAAAATGAGAAAGAAAAAGGGGGGGGGGGGGATTACACTCTATAAAGCATACACAAAAATGGTTAAAGTTAAGTAACTATCTTAAAGACGAATGATTAGAATGCCACTTTTGTGTAAACTACAAATTATCTTTTCCTTCATCAAATTATACTCTATTATTGTAACCCAAGCATTACATGATTCATGAAAAATCTTTTCCTTTCACCCCCATACCAAAAATAAATACATACAGTAAATATTTTATAAATTTACCACTTGATCTATAAAGAGAAATTTACTTTAATAGCTTTTTTCAAAGTGACTTCCAAGTAAAATATGTCACAAAAATTAAGTAAGTTAACATTTTGATTGACTTTTTATCGCATAAAATAAAAGTACAATGGTTAAAATATTGAATTACCCCTACTACACTTATTTTTATGAAAAATAACTCAATTTTAGTGTGTAATAGATATAAAATATATGTATTTAACATATATAAAAGCTTGAGTTCAAGAGGGGGGGGGGGGGGGTTCAACTTCTGACTCACGATAAAAGCTGCATTTAAAATGATAAAAGTTACAATATTTTTTAGAAAGTAAAGTCTAGTTAAGCTTTGAAAGCTAAATGATAATGATAATTCAACTCACTTCAGAGAAGACAGCAGCGAAACTATGAGCTATGATGCTTACTAACACTTCCATAGGATTACATTTTCAATGCAATAAAGTTATAAATCACGGTATTTGCACATAAGTTTATGATTGAAGTAATAACTTCATTGAATTTTAAAGATAAGCAACAGATTTTTATACACAGAAGGGATAAAAAAGATATCACATTTTATTTTCCTAATACTTCACAGATATCCAGTTTTTATAACTGTTTCTACTCAAATATTTTTCTTTTTAGGTAAATGGCTAATAAGAGAACATGAAAATCCACTATTCATTAACCCCATTCGTCATTCCTAAAGCAATTATATAGAATACAAAATTTTATAACTAAAACTGTGCAAGAGAAACAGCCAAAACATAAACAGTATTCCCAACACGACTGCACATGCGTAGATGACGTTTATCTTCTGTCTTCACTCTCTCTCTTTTTTATAACTAATAACGATGATTCAAGGCATATCTATATAATAGGAGGAAAACGTGCTATCTTGTCCGCTGTTAAATTAGATCCAAATTACGAGTTTCTTTCGCTCAAAAGATTTCAGAAATAATATGCAACATCTGATCTAACTGATTAATTGCGAGATATTAACAACCATTAGCATTATATAAGTATCTATATTGAGTTTTAAATATTGAGATTGGAGATATTTTTTCCTTTTACGCGGTAAATTTGCATTTCTGTATTCATTCGCTGGGTTTCTTGGCGTTGTTTTGAGATGTCCCTACGCTCCTAAAATCCCTACTAGTTTTTGACGTTAATGGCAGCCACTAATATTTCTTGTCCGCCGGCTGGATAACGGGATTACACATGGCAATTTAGTTGTTCAGAAGTTTTGCTGTCTTTAAGCGCCTTCTGGAGTTTGTATTGCTTTAAAATTTCATCTCTATGTTAAATGAGAATAGGGATGGTGTAAATGAAGTGGTACTTAAATTATTATCATGGCATCTGTAGAACTTCCTAATGACAAAAACGCTCTTGAGAACTTGCTTGGTGTGTGCATTTTCTTATTTGAACGTATATTTCAATTTTTATATTATCTTTGGATAAATTATCTGCACATAATTTTATAGCCTTTTACTACATCATGTGATAATATATCATTATCCGGTAAAGTTTCTCAGTTCAATTTTATACTATTTATATCATTTGTTGCTTTAAAACTTTGGTAATCGATGAATTAAATACGACTTACAGCTCTTTTGAAAGTCGGTTTTTGCTTTATTTCATGATTTAAATTAGGTATGAACTAAAAGTATATAAACTTGCCGCTGATAGTCTTGTTTAAAGTAACAAAATATTGAGAAATTTTATTCCAAACGTTTGTCAGTGATTCCTGTAACACTTAATTATTTGTCTTTTAATGTTTTCTTCTATGTTTATTTGTAAGCTTACATGAATGTGAAAGAAATTGAACTCTTTGTGAAGAAATTAAACTTTCTGTTATGTGTTTGTACCTTCACATATAATATGCATGCAATAATATTTTTGCATTGAGTCAAATTCAAAATGTTGTATATACAAAGTTTTTCATAGCATAGATGCTATGCCACTGCATTTAAGTCTTTTTGTAACGAAATCTCCCTACTGAATTTTTCTCTACAATGAAATTTTTAATCAGATTGTTAAATGTCATTTAAAATGTTCTCCCATGACTCCATGTAACAAAATTGTCTTCCTATGACAATCTTTTTCAGATCTTTATGTCATTGATTTTTAAGAAAGTTGCTAATCTCTGTGCAACTTGCAATCAATTTGCTCACACTGTTTTTTCTGGAGCCACTCCTATTTTTTTTCTTGAGCTGTTTTCCAATAACTCACTTTCCCAGTAGCAGAATTTTCTGTATCAATCTGCAGCACAAGTTTCAGAAGTCGAAACTTATCTGCTGCACCAAATGATGTGGGACCAAATTTACAATCATGAAAAATAGCAAACTATGCATTTTAAAATAGTTGACATATAAAAATAATACATGTAGACAATAAATTTTATAATTATTCAATATTTGAAAATTATTTATTATATAACAATGAAAACAGGGTAAACATTTATCTGAGTCATTAATAACCCTACTAACTACTAGGGATGTAACGAATATTCCCCTACTATTCGGTATTCGGCCCTTTTGCCGGATATTTGGCCTGGCCGACTAGTCATTTCATCACCTAGCTGAATATTCGGCCTGGCCGAATATTGATGGACTATTTGGACGAATAGTTCTGCTGCAGTAGAAATGTAAAAAAAATAAAGAAATTAGCAGATTTTAAACATTTAAAATTGTTTTATAATTATTGTTAAAGAATACATTAGTATTCTTTTAAGTTTTTAGTTTTAATAAATAAAAATAATTTACAAAAAAAACTACTTTTTTTAAGCCTTGTTTTATGCTTGACTGAGCAAAAACAGATTTTAAAGTTGTAACATTGTATTTTATATTTAGCATTTGCTCCCAAAACCTGGCAATAGTTAATTATGATAGAGAATATGAGAAATTTATTTTGTTATTATTAACAAAGTGGAAGTCAGACTTTGTTTGGGTAGACTGATTTATTGTGAATATTGAGTACTAGTAAGCCGGGCGGTCATACGAAATGACCACTGTTCTAGATATTATAAGTTGTAATTAAAATGATTTATGCAAAGGTGTCTGCTAATTCAAACTGAATTGCCCAGGTCAGGTGGCGAGGACGCCCCTTCGCTTACAGCCCCACACTACTATACATTTATTTACTATATAATCAAATTGTTTGTGAAAAATATATATTTATCATCGAAAGAACTTATTGAAAATTTTATTATGCTTTTCAAAACAACAGTTTTAATGAAACTGAAAAAAAAAGAGCGCTGCCACTCTAATAAGAAAAATATGAAAAAGACAGACGATAAATAAATAAATTAAAAAGAAAGGATTAAATTAAATTCGCGTATACATTAATTTTTAACGGAGATTGAAATACAGCGAAGCCTCATTCAATATGACATTAACGGAGATAAACGTTTTGATTGTTATTAGTATATTTGCTACATTTATGACAATAACTGACAACTGCATTGATTTGTTTGTTCACACGACAACTGTAATTATATGTTTGGAAATGAGGGCAACAAGGCAGAAGTAAAATAAAACGGGTCAAAAAAGTCATTGAAAAATTTTTAAAAATAAAAAAAAAACTAATTGAGTCACCACTTTCATTTTTGCGGCGATGCGTTTCTCGGGTCGTAAACATTAATCGTGCCGAATGTAGTCCCGATCGGTAAAACGGCCTAGGATCCTATCGCGGACAGACACAGACAGAATTAGCCGCTTATATATAAGAAGAGAGAAATGTAAAAAGCTTAGAATATATCATGAATATTTAGATAACATAAGTTATTGAGGTTTTTAAAAAATAAAAATATTAACTTTTAAAGCATCTTCATAAAACAGTTTTGAGCAAGATAAACATTCACTAAGCAATGGTAGTTCTTTCATTTATATTAAATAATTAGTAAAATAATGCTAATGCTTAGTCCCATAAAACCTGTCATTTCAATTTCACTTGTGACTGAAATTCTTAGTTTTATTACATCCAAAAAATAGAGAAAATAGATCAATGTTAAATAGTTTTAAATACTTAACCAACAGAATTAATTCATGCATCATAGATTGTTAATTGGTGTTTGACTTTGAATAATTTCAAATTTGGCAAATACTTTCTATTACAACGATTTTCTAGTAATTTTAATATTCGGCCAAGAAAAATGGCGGAATATTCAACTTCGGCCTGGAAGAAAAGGCCGAATATTCGGCTATTCGGCCAGATCACTATTCGTTACATCCCTACTAACTACTTTTGAAGTAAGTTGGCTAATTAATCTGCAAGCCACAAGATAAATCTGCGGCACCACGATTTCTGCTACCTGGCTCACTTTATTAAAAATAGCAAAGCTAGTTATTAAAAAAAAAAAAAAAAAAAAACTGGTATGTAAAACAAAATTTAATTTACATTTCAAAGTGATAAAAATCCAGTATTAGTCTTGCAGTACATGCTTATTATTTATTTTAATAAAAACCCATATTATTGTGCAAATAATGATTTCTGAATAAAATTTCACCTTTTGAGCCACTATGTTCTACTCAAAAACGTGTTACTTAAAACGTGAAATTGGTTGGTATTAGGGATGTAACGAATATTCGGCCACTATTCGGTATGCGGCCCTTTGGCCGAGTATTCGGCCTGGCCGAATAGTCATTTCATCACCCAACCGAATATTCGGCCTGGCCGAATACTGGGTAAGATCAAATTCGGCCGAATCGTTCTGCTGCAGTAAAAAAATTAAGAAATTAGTAGATTTTAAACATTTAAAATTGTATTATAATTATTGGAAAAGAATACATTAGTCCACTATAGTTTTAAGAAATAAAAATAATTTAGAATAAACTACCTTTTTTAAATCTTGTTTTAGGCTTGACTGAGCAAAAACATATTTTAAAGTTGTAATATTGTATTTTATATTTAGCATTTGCTCCCAAAACCTGCCAATAGTTAATTATAATAGATAATATGATAAATTCATTTTGTTATTATTAACAAAGTGGAAGCCAGACTTTGTTTGGGTAGACTGATTTATTGTGAATATTGGGTTAGAGAGAAATGTGAAAAGCCCAGAATATATCATGAATATTGAGATAGCATAAGTTATTTGGGTTTTTGAAAATGAAAACATATTCCAGTTAAGTGCATTAAGTTTTAATAGATCTTTCAAAAATAGGTATGTAAAAAACTCCATAAAATAAGAATATTAACTTCACTAAGTTTACTAGTATTTCTTTTATTGCAATTAAATAATTAGTAAAATAATGCTTATGCTTACTACCGTAAAACCTGTCATTTCTATTTTGCTTGTGGGTGAAATTCTTAGTTTTATTATATTCAAAACAATAGTGAAAATAGATTAATTTTAAATAGTTCTAAATTCTTAACAAACAGAATTAAATCATACATCATAGATTGTGTGTAATTGGTGGTTGATTTTGTGAATAATTTTAAATTTGACAAATGCTTTCGATTACAAGGATTTTCTAGAAATTTTAATATTCGGCCCAGCCGGCCTTGAAGAAAGGACCGAATATTCGGCTTCGGCCTGGATGAAATGGCCGAATATTCCGTATTCAGCTATTCGGCCAAATCACTATTCGTTACATCCCTAGTTGGTATGGCCATTATTAATCAGAGTAGGGTGTACCTTGTAAGGCAGAGTTTCTTGAACTGTGCTCTGGGGAGCTCTTAGTGATCCATAAAGCAATTTTCAAATCAGTGCTTCATGAAAAGATATGATTAAAATTTAAAAAAAAAAGTAAAGCATATATGTAAATTTAAAATTAAGTCTCTACAATTGAAAAATAAGGTCAGGAAAAAAATTTTCTTATGAGTTTGAAATTATAATAAAATGTCATGAGCATAAAACCACTTTCGAGTTCAAAATACTATGCTATAGCAGGCAATTACTGTCTCTTGAGTTATTGAGAGACTCATTTGCTAACTATAAAAACACACATGTATATACATTCTCACTCTAACCAGAAATAAATACTTAGAAATGAAGTTTCTTTTAGTCTAAAATGAAGCTTTTTAGGTTGTAAAAGTAATGTTTTTGCTTTATCCTATATTTAATATATAGAAGGTATTGGATTTGAATTTTTAAATTTCTACGTATTTCCACGTTTTGAGGTGTGCTGAACCCATTTGACCATTTCTAGAAAATGTCTGTGTGGGATCTTTTCTCTCTCTCTTTTTTTTTCTGTGGCCACTGTAAGTCAAAAAGTAATGCATGGAATGGAAAAATAATTAGTGGCCACATTAGCCGTTAAGAGAACTGGTGCTAATTAGTCTTTGGCCCGAATCGCAAATCCATTTGAAGGGTGCAGAGAAATCAAACTTTTTCTTGATTAGCATAAGTGCTTTATCTCAAGAAGTAATGGAAGAATTAAAACAAAGTTTGGTATACAAGATACAAGTGGACTCAATATGAGCAGTTGCTGATTTTACATTATGGCGCCAATTCACTCCAAAGGGTTTAGAACAATCGAAAAGTTTTACAAACATGGCATGTTCTTGTATAAAATTAATTGATTTATTTTGGAAAGATTCTAATGATGCATTATATTTTTTTGGTTTAAAAGAGTTTTTTAGCAGCTCTGCTAGTATCAATAAAAGGTTCTCCTTTTTATTTCTAGCTAGAGCTACAAATCCATTAGATTCAGTACCTGACACTGAAGCTGTAGCAGAATTTTGCACTTTAATTGATCAAGAACATGATGGTCCTCAAAATGCTCTTCGATTATTATCACACAAGATTCAGTCTCCCATTGAAAAAGAATCCTTAGCTGCATTGTTTGTAAGTATAACATTTTATTCTGTATTAAAATAGACCTTCTATCAGTGGTGTAGTCGAGGGAGGACGGCGTCCCTCTACATTTTTATTTTAATACAAGCATCCCCCAATATTTTTACATAATAACATAAGCCCCCCCCCCCCCCACTTTTGATATAAATTGTTTATCTTCGTATGCATACGCCCCCCCCCCCCCCCCCCAACTTTTTTTTCTGGACCATGTCACTGCATTCTATTCTTAAACACCCAAGATAATTGTTTGCAGATAATGTAATCTGGTAATTATAATGACAGACATTACCTCTTCCTTTGGTTGTGAAGTTAGCTTGCCGGAGTGATATGAGGCTCTGTGAAACATGATTTTAAGCCTGTAACATGCCAAATTTTTTTGGGACGTTATAGGTCAAATTGTTCTAAAATACTACTTATGTTTTCATCTTCTGAACATTAAAAGCAACATTTTCATGCTGTACATCTCCTGTTGTATCTATAAATAATTGAATCAAAAGATCATCTCTCATGCTGAATTAGTATTGTATGATGTCCAGGCATTTCTGTTTGTTATAGAAATTCTGACTAGGTTGCCATGCACCTGAAAAATATGGAAAACCTGGAATTGTCAGGGAAAACTAAAATGACCAAAAATAGTCAGGGAAGCTCACAAATCTCTGCAATTTCTGGGAAAAGTCGGGGAAATTATTTCATTTTCCAGTTAGCACGGCTCCATTACTTTAGCAAATTTTTTTCAGTGTTGTTCTTTTTCACTTTGCAGTCCTATTTTTATGAATTTTAAAAAGATTTTTATGAAAAGTATATTTTTGTAGAAATTTAAACATAGTGAAAACATTTTTTTTTATTATTTATAAATAATTCTGTGAAAAATAAAATTTGGTAGCTTGGAATTTTGTGAAGGGTCTGAAAATGGACCCAAATTTTCTTTAGTGCAACCCTTGAAATTGGCAAAAAAATTGCAGCATAATACTACAGATAAATTTATCAAAATTATAATTTCTATTGAATATGATAAGAACGATTAGACTAAAGCTTGTGATGTTGACATTGTAACTCTCAGTCAGTAGATATTCAAAAGAAAATATCTTGCAATAACATTATGTAGATAGACCTCAATCAACCTGGAATATTTTCTGAAATTGCCTGAAAAATCTGGAAAAGTCGGAGTTTCATTCCCTAACTTTAGTGGCAACCCTGTCTGATTATTGTTCAACAGTCAAGCAAATTCTTTATAATAATTGAAAATACTTCAAACCTGATAAATATAATGTACGTTTTTGTAATTTATTTGTTAGAAGAAGTTATTAGTATTGCCCGCAGCAGATATAAAATGTTTTTGTTTGTTAAAATTATTATAGTTTGAGTAACATTTTAGTTGGTTTTTGATATTCTGTTATAAATAGGCTAACAGCTAACCCCTAACATATATTAGGTTGCATACCAATGCTACCTAATAATAATAACTAAATTTTAAAAAAAACAAGCACAAATAAATTGAAATTGGTTGTTTTATTCCTTGGCTTCATGTTATTGTTACTGCTGCTCCCTGAGAAAATGGCTTTGACATTCTGATCTGCCCATGCCCAATTCATCAAACTCTAGAATTTCATTCTCATTTGCTACTGAGCTTTCTTAATTTTTAAGCCATTATGAAAATCAAAAGATTGCAAACACCAAAAGTATCTTCCTTCTTTTATAGGGAAGTTTCTAGAGCATTTCCCAATTTGCCATCTTCTGTTCTTAGTGGAATTTTACACCTCTATAACTCAAAAATGAGTGGAGGTTTCGGAGAAAGTTCATTTTCCTAAGTCTGTATCAGTAGTACATCTCTGCTACTTTTCAAGAAAATATAAGATGATGACATTTCGGGCCTGTGTTTAATTGACGTAGAATAACCCCATGTTTTATGATCAATTCTGATAAAAATGTAGATGCCCTTTATACTTTTATCAGTGAAACGTGTATTATAAAATAACCGTAATGTTATTTATAACCTCTATTATTCACTAAAAATGTAAAAATATAAAATAAAAAATGTTTATAGTTTTACATTTATGTTTATTTATTTTGTTATATCTGTATTTATTTTTCTGTATTATATCTGTATATACTATTTTCTATATTTATTTTTCCCTTTTTTTTAAAAAGTTTTACTCAGTTTTACATTGATTTTTACATGTGAAGCCATTTCAATTTTAATGAATTACTCTTTTTTTTTTCATGTAAGGTTCTTGAGCAATGTGTTCAAAGATGTGGAAGTAGATTTAGATCTGAACTTGGAAAATTTAGATTTCTTAATGAATTAATAAAAGTTGTGTCTCCTAAAGTGAGTAAATGACATTAATGAGCTAAAAACATTTTTAAATGATAATATATATATTCAATTTTTAATTATATTGAGTCTCAACTGCCATTATAAACAATTTATGTGACATCCAGAACTTGAAAACTAGGTTATGCTTATATATACGAGCAAAAGGGTTAAGTTAAGAAGATATATTATTCATATTTTAACACTAGAACGACTATAGCGGTCGTTTTTCGACAGCGCTTCTTTGTGGTTATTGCTCTTTAAATCTTTATTTCAGATGAATGAACTTTCATTATTTTTTTGAGTTTTTTAAGTGCATATCCATTTTTAAATCCAATGTTGAATAATAAGTGCTCAAATTAATCTTTTACTTAGAAAGACCATTGTAATCAAAAAGACCCCTTAGAGATATGTGCCATCTGCATTTGAATTACAATTTTTTTTTCTCAATTGCTTGTATTATTTCTTTCAGTAGCACATGCACACAATTTTGATGATATTCTAGGGTTACTTTTTTTGTAATATACGGCTAACTCAAAGAGAACTTCTAACGGTTTTCAAATATGCAACTACAGCACACATCTTATACGAACTTCCAATGAAGGACAATAATGCTCCCTCTTCTTCATCAATGTAATCAAAATAAATAAATAACTTCGTCTTGGATAATATGCTTAGCATTGTTAACATAACATGTTGTGTGATCATTTATGAATATTAACATATATGAAAAATCAGCTTATATATATGAAAATTTATGAGCATTTCTTTCTGACCAACAGTTATTCTCCGGTTAATTCTAACTGTAATTTCTTGCAAAAAAGAAGGGAAAAGACCTTCTGGGGTGTATTAGCACAAAAATAAGTGATTTCATGTTGCGTAAAGTTTTTTGACTGTGTTCTGAGACCTTACACCTTTCATAAGTACGTATGTTTAAATTCCAATGAGAAAACTAAAGTATATGAAACTTCGTTACCTGAAAAATACCACTGTGTCAATGACATTACAATTTACATAGCAGGATTTATCACAAGAACGTTAATCGTTTCTTTGCGTTTCCATGACTGCATTTTAGCATTAAAAGGTGATGAACAAATAAGTAATTTCATACTGTGCAACTTGAAAAAAGAATTTTTCAACAAAAAGGGTATTATTTGAATATTATTATCAATTCATTTAATACTATGACAATTTGGTATAAAAATCCAAAAAGGGAAGACAGGACAGGGTCATTATAAAGCAAGTCAGCTGTACAATATTTTATTTCAACATTTTCTTTTGCTTCTTTTATACTTTAAAAGATGTTTATGTCGCCCATATAAGTAAATTGAAAAGAAAAGTTTTTAGCTTTGTTATGAATTTTTTTTACGAAATATATACTTTCTGTTAATAAATTATGAATTTTTTATGCTAATCTGATATTGTTTTTTTAGTATTTAGGTAACCGTGCATCTTTATTAGTTAAACAAAAGATTGTTGAAATCTTATTTCTCTGGAGCAAAGAATTGAAAACTGAACCTAAAGTGCTTGAAGCTTATCAAATGCTTAAAAGGCAAGGAGTTGTAATTGAAGATCCAGTATACGTGTTAGATGTAAGGCTTTTGAAAATCAACTTTGATTGTCGATTATTGTACTTTAACTCTGTTTTTCATTGTGCAGAAATGAAAATACAGATTGTTAGGTGTGTATGTGTGTGTTTAGCAGGGGTAGTGCCGGAGAAAATTAAGGTCCGTTTATGGAACCTTCATAAAATTCCAATTAATCTAAACGGACCCTTCACAAAATTCCAATTAATCTAAACGGACCCTTCACAAAATTCCAATTAATCTAAATGGACCCTTCACAAAATTTTAATTAATCTAAATGGACCCTTCACAAAATTTCAATTAATCTAAACAGACCCTTCACATAACTTCAATTAATGTAAATGGAGTCTTCACAAAATTTCAATTAATCTCAATACAAATTCACAAAATTCCAGTCAATCGAAACGGATCTTTCACAAAATTCCTAGGTGCCAAGTGTTACTTTATATATAATTATTTATTAAATAAGCATTAAAAAATAGTAAAAAATGCTATCACTGTATGTTTAAATTTTTAATTTTCGCAAAATTATTTCATTTTTACAAAAATCTTTTTAAAATTCACAAAATTGGACCCTATTACTAATGCTGGGTCCACCTCTGTCTATATACTTAGAAATACCTGGAATCAGGGTTCGCAAGGTTTCGGACACTACGATAAAAACCACTGTTTTTACAGTCTTGTCCAGAACCCTACTTGCATCCTAAAGTGTCTAAAACTGTTCAAAACTTTATTTTTAGTTGCATTTTGTGAGCAAATATCAAAAGCAGAATAAAATGTATTGAAGTAGTATTTTATTAGCCTACTTTCCCGTAAAATTTTAGAAAAAAATAATAATGCATTAAAGAAGGCTTAATATATAGTGAAAATATTGTTTAAAAGCACAAAAAGTCAAAAATAAGTTGAGTGATTAAATAAAGATTGCAAAATAAAAAATTTCAAAGTAGGGTTTTGAGAAGGGGGAAAAGTGTTGATCAGTCTGTCTGTCCCCCCTCTAATAACTTTTGAAAGAATAGTCTGATTCAAAAGATTTTTTTCATTAGAAAGATCTTGCCGAGGACATCTTATTTCCATATTTTACTTTTCATTTGAACAATTTTTTGCTTACTTTTGAACAGTTCAAAAAAATCTTAACATTACCGCCTATGGGGAAATTATGTAAACTCTGGGAGTAATATCCGAGCTCTTATGAAATAGATTATTGGAAGAAGCTCTCGAGGTGAAATATTTTTTGATTTGAACAATTACTGTTCATTTTTGAACAGTTCAAAATAATTAACATAGCGCCTATGGGGAAATTTCAACACTATATCAATCCTGACCTAACGGATCAATTTGCTTGGAACAAACTTTATCGGAAAATTCTTATGACGTAGAACATGTACAGATAGAAAGTTCATCCAGAACTAACAAGCCTATTTTCCTATGAAATTTTTGTTTGGGATTTTTAAGAATATTTTTGAATGAATGATTAAATGAATAAGTGAAAGAATGAATAAATAAATGAGTGAATGAAGGAATAAATAAGTAAATGAGTGAATAAATACCTGAATAAGATAATGAATGAATAAATGACTGACTGAATTATATGAAAAAATGAATGAGTGAATGAATATGTATTATTCCTTGGAAAAGGTATATTTGAAGTAATTAAGAACTAAAGTTAAACAAGAAAGAGATAGCTAGATTATAAAGTTGAAGTTGGTGTATACAGGAAAGTAGGCTCGTATAGCTCTAGACGGAGCTTCTTGTTAATAGTAAAATGTAAGTAAACTTAATAAAACTTACACAGATGACTTTAATTTGGTTACATAGAAGTTGAATAAGAATAACACTGGTTGGTCTACTTTTACTAAGTGAACATTGCCTTACTTTCAAGAAAATGGCTTTAGTGCCATTTCACTAAAGCCATTTTATGTTCTGACACTAAACTACCGCCGAATCTACACTAGGAAAATCTAGATAATGTTTTCTAAAAATTAGTCAAGTTACTATATTTTTGTTTATTGTTACATTATGTCAAAAATGAAAAATGAATGTTTTGCTAGTTTTAAAATATAGGTGCCAACATTTTGTCATAAATATATTATTCTTCAATCTTGGATTAAAAAAATAATTTTTGTTAAAAAAGCATGTAAAACATCACATTAAAAACAATTTTTTAAAAAATGTAAGTTTTTTTCTTCTAAGTATATAATAGCATTTAATATCAAAATAGTAATTATGAGTCATAAATGGAACTTAAAATATATTAATTTTGGTACTTTCTTTTCACACTTTGATTGGTGCCAAAAGCCAGTTCCAGAGCATGTATACTAGAAAATGACGAATAATCACCTCCTTAAATTTCTCTCAAATTTGCGAAGGTGCTGGAGAGGCCCCTTATTATTCAAGTGACAAACTTCTGATTGAAACCCCCTTCTTGAGAAGTATTAACATAGTGCAAGCTCATCTAAATGTCATTTATGTAATCGTAATTTCTTCCGATAGTATTTAATTTTGATTCCCTTGGAGAGACAAAAATACCGAATAATTTTCTGATCATCCTAAATACACAACTCTGATTCTCATCTCATCACAGGATTTTCTTTACAAAATAAATGCATTAATATATAAGGAATAAGAACAATCAAAAGAAACATTTTATTTGGAGCTAAAACAATCTTGTAAGGCACGTGTAAAAAAACATCCATCCTGCGATTCATCATCCCGATTGAAAATGCAGCTTACATGTTATGATATATGCAAAATAATCGTCATGATACAGATCATGCAATATGTATATCTTCCAACGATACTGTTAATACATATTAATTTGCATAATTTTTGGTAGATCTTTTACTGACACTGATGAAATGGCTATTGCCTTAGATAATAGCTTCATTTCATCTATGAGTTTACTTTTTGAAGTTTAAAACTAGTTTTCTTTGTCAAATATTGCAGTATTTTAATGAAAACGTAAGTATGATAAAAATTTAAATTGCAATAGGAATGTTTCTAAAATTTCTATCAGGCTCATTAATTTGTTTTTTTTTTTTTTTTTTCTGATGAATAGAATTATGAGCCTCTTCCACCTCCCCCTCCTAGACCAAAAAATGCTATTTTTGAAGATGAAGAAAAAGCACAGGTTTGTTATTTTAATTTTCTATATGGTCCAGTGTTTAGAAATTTATAAAATCTAGTTTTTAAAAACACTATGCAGTGTTAATTATGACAAGATTCATTATTCTTTTAAATGAATTCAAAGGCTTTTGAATAATTATCTCGGAAGTATTGAACAATCTATTTGATTTACTTTATAGCCAATCCTCTTTCTATTATATTCTTTAAAGAGAAAAATAATTCAAACTGAAGTTTTACTGGTTATTATTCATCTGACCATGTTGAGATTAAATAGTTAATTAATCTTTTGGTTAACAATGTTACCTTATGAAATGTTCTTATGTAATAATTTTCAAATAATAAAGGAAAACAATGGGAATGTTTACTACATGTATGAATATGATTTCAAGCTTCTTCAACTTTTGGATTGTTTAAGTGAGTTGATCAAGATTATAAAAAATATTTGCATTGCAGTACATTTACTGTAGGATTGATTTTGAATACCAAACTTAAAAAACTCTTTATTGCATCATTATTTTTTGTATGTAATAAAACTGTCTATGTTCTGAATTATCATTTGCTTCTTCTTTAATTTATAGCAGTTTTATCATCCTATAATTGTAGAGGATATACTCTTGAATACTTTCTTTTAAAATAATTTCCTTGTATATACAGTTTAATATCATTTTCGGTGTATATTTGTATTCAAAGGATAATAATGTTGAAATTATGTATTAATTCGTTTAGGGTATTTTTGTATAATATGGAAAATTGTGGACAATTTCTGCTAATGATTTTCATTATAGGGTCATTCCATGTCAATTGGACCAATTTTGAAAATCGTCCCACTCGACCATCTCCAATTTTGATAAAATTTTGCACAAAGTTTCTTTTAGGTATAAAACTAAGCCAGCCAAATTTTTAGACCTTGAAAGTAAAAACTCAAGTTGCAAGGGGCGCCTAAGTTTAGGAACCAAGATGGCTGCCATTGACAAACGAACTAAGTAGCCATGTTTGGATATACCTGGAGAGCCACATAATGAAAATACAACTCCGAAATTTTTTTTACCCAGACAACTTTTTGTGCTTAATCTAATAGCAAAGTTTGAAAGACCACCAAAAAAGTTCTTTTCTATTGTGTTCAGTCAAAGTTGGCTGAAAATTCAATTTGACAAAAATTTTCAAAACTTTATACTGCTCTAACTCGTCAGTAACTAAACTTATACACTTGTAACTTGGTATATATCTAAGTCAACTACTTTTCGACATATTCTGAAAATTTCAAAAATTTCATTAAGTTAGGTTTTGATTTATATTTACCTAAACATGCAGCGGGTTTCAAATATGGCCAATTTTGATCACTTTTGAACCATCATATGTGAGGGGGAACCAAATGAATTTTCTTCGTTTAACTTTCATTAGACAGAGGAAAGCTTTCTCTACCAAACTCGAAATTTTTAAGAGGGTGTTTTTTTCGTAAGCTGTAGAGAAAAGGGATGAAAGGGGGTGAAAAAAGGGAAGATGAAAGTCAAATTTTGACTGGGTAAAATTTCGACCTAAAAACATTCTAATACTGAAAAATTGATTTGTATTTTTGCTCAATATGCTTTATATTGTGAATTATTAATAAAAGAACTAGAAATATTGTAAAATGAAAGCAGATGCAAAAAGATTGCCGCACGATTGCAGCAAAACGCTCTTACTGTTCGTAACTGGCAGCATCAAAGAAACGTAAAAAATAAGCTAAAAGTAAAAAAAAATCACCAAATAAAGACCCAATGGGAATAATTTTATACATTAAGATAAGTAGATAAATGAATTTTAAAAAAAAGAAAAGAAAAACTAATTATGAAAAGTTTAAGAAATTCAATTTTTTTCAAAATGGCTGCCGGTATTTTTCTTCTCCTCATGGCAATAATCAGTTGATTCTAAACCAATCATTACTTTCATATTAAAATTTTTGAAAGAATAATATGGCAGAGAATTAGGATTTGACTTTTTAAATTGATGTAATCAAGCATTTACTTAGAAGTGTGATTGAAAATAAAATTCCCCTCCTTTTTAATAAAAACAAGAATTTGATTTAAAATATTCGAGATCAGACAATGTCTCCAAATAGCTTTCTTTTTTAAAATCTGTAATAAAAAAAAGTTTTGTTATGTAATTTGTAATAACATACAATACACACCCCAAAAGTTTTTAATAGATTATCTAAATTTTTAATTGATTATCTACAGATTCATACTAACCTTCCATATTTTCAGGGTAAAATCATCATGACTACGACAGCGTTTTTAAAAAAATATTTTTTCTTTTGTTGTTGTTGTTGGCGTATCCTTGCGCGAAGCGAGGAAGAATTAGTGCGCTGCTCCTGAGGCTAACGGGGCCTTTATAGGCAGGAGTCCGACTTCCGCCCCTTTATATGTTATCTCTTAATTTTACGAACCAGCTCCCAGATACTGGGGTTAGCACCCCCAGAGGTATCGTTTCACTTGGAGGACATTGGAGCCACGAAATATTTAACGTGCACCAGCTCCCTTTAGCGAACACGACCTCACAGGAACCAGCCGCAAGAGGTTGTCACCCTCCCAAGCACTGACCTAAGTCGATGTTGCTTAAACTTTCGGTGTTCTACGGGAACCGAGCTTCTAACTATCTAAATTGACTCGTATTTTCCAAAAATTAACTTACTTTTTTTTAATTGTGAGTCAGCCTGATAGTCGCATATTTTCAAGCCTAGAGTAACCTGATTGGTGGTTGAACCACTACTAGTTTATGTTTACACAGATAACCCCTTTGCCAAGGGGTCATGTCCAATAGTCACGCTAGTCAGCCACAGGCGTAGTTCTCTTTTCTGTAGGACCCAGGGAGGAAGACCTCAAGCCTGATGCCAAGAAATAAACAGCAGCTATTTTGCCAAAAGTTGAATTTCTTAAACTATTCATAATAAGTTTTCTATTTTTTTTGAATTCATTTATTTACTTATCTAAATGTTTAAAATTACTCACATTGGGTCTTTACTTGCTGAACATTTTTTACTTTTAGCTTATTTATTACCTTTCTTTGATTCCGCCTGTTACGAACAGCAAGAGCGTTTTGCTGCAATCGCAGGGTTTGCGCTAGGCGAACGAGGGGGGGGGGATATTGCGGGAATCGCGCGATTCCCGCAATATTTTTTGAAATCCCACTCAAAAAAATTTTTTTTGGGCTTAAACTTTAAAAATCTCACTCAAAATTTTGGTCAAGGAGGAAAATCCCACTTTGTATTTTTCCCCAGTGTGAACCCTGAATCGTGAGGCAATCGTTTTGCATCTGCTTTTATTTTACAATATTTCTAGTTCTTTTATTAATAATCCACAATTTAAAGCATATTGAGCAAAAATACAAATCAATTTTTCAGTATTGGAATGTCTTTAGCTCGAAATTTTACCCAGTCAAAATTTGACTTTCATCTTCCAAAAATGAGTCAATTTTTTCAAATAATATTGATTTATGCGTCAAATGCGAGTATGCGCGGGCCCTGCAGGTCCCAACTCAAGTTTCTTTCCTTTTAAATGTTAAATAAAACTCCAAAAAAGCTAAATTGAGGCTAAAAATGCACACATATCACCATGGTTTTTAACTCAAATTTGAACCCTTTTTTCTCCGGCTTACGAGAAAACACCCTCTTAAAAATTTCAAGTTTGGTAGAGAAAGCTTTCCTCTATCTAATGAAAGTTAAACGAAGAAAATTCATTTGGTTCCCCCTCAGATATGATGGTTCAAAAGTGATCAAAATTGGCCATATTTGAAAACCGCTGCATGTTTAGGTAAATATAAATCAAAACTTAACTTAATGAAATTTTTGAAATTTTCAGAATACGTCGAAAAGTAGTTGACTTGGATATATACCAAGTTACAAGTGTATAAGTTTAGTTACTGACGAGTTAGAGCAGTATAAAGTTTTGAAATTTTTTGTCAAATTGAATTTTCAGCCAACTTTGACTGAACACAATAGAAAAGAACTTTCTTGGTGGTCTTTCAAACTTTGCTATTAGATTAAGCACAAAAAGTTGTCCGGGTAAAAAAAATTTCGGAGTTGTATTTTCATTATGTGGCTCTCCAGGTATAACCAAACATGGCTACTTAGTTCGTTTGTCAATGGCAGCCATCTTGGTTCCTAAACTTAGGCGCCCCTTGCAACTTGAGTTTTTACTTTCAAGGTCTAAAAATTTGGCTGGCTTAGTTTTATACCTAAAAGAAACATTGTGCAAAATTTTATCAAAATCGGTGATGGTCGAGTGGGGACCACTGGCAGAGGCTTAGCTAAGATTTTCAGTGCCCGGGGACAACTGAAGATTTTGTGCCCCCCTGAGGGCCTAAGGGTGCCCCTAAAGGGAATTAAAAAACTTTTATGCTTCCTAAATGATAAATAGCTCTAAAAAGCAGCCCTTTTAACTTTCATTTTTATTAGCGACCATTCACTTCTAAAGGAAATAAGGGGCACTTTAGCTTCGCAAAATTATTTGTGATTTCTCACACTCTCCTGTGCTACATTGGTCATTCCCGATATGATTTGCAATGCTCCCACTTTTTGTGGAACATATTCACATCTCTTCAGTTTAAATAACTTTCTTTTCGCATTTAAAAATAAACTTAATTGCAATTAATTTGGCGCCCCTTGACGCTGCGCCCGGGGACAGCTGTCCCTCCTTGCCCCCACCTAGCTACGCCTCTGACCACTGGTCCAGTTGACGTGGAATGACCCCTTCATTGACCCCCCAATGTCTTTCCCCTTTCCCCTTCAGTAAATGAAGCAACCAGCTTATTATTTTTTCATAATCATTGTATGGCTATTTTTCAAACATCTATGTTATTTCTTTTAATGTTTTTTTTCTTCCAAAAGATGAAACAGTATTTGTACTGTGCCAAGTTTATCTAGAAATTATTTTGAAATTGAAGCTTAGTTGAAAACTATATAAAAAATCATGCATCAATCAATTTAAAGAACTTAATTGTAGAAATAAAAATTATTTTAAGAGTAATCTTAATTTTATCCATTCAAAGTTCTTTTCTTTAGTATATAACACTGATTTAATTTTTTTATGTAGCAACTGCAAAAGCTATTAAGAAGTAAAAATGCAGAAGATTTACAAGCAGCTAATAGGCTAATAAAAAACATGGTCAAAGAGGTATAGTTTATATTTTCTTCTGTTTATTTTCTCTAAAGAGCAGAGCTCTGTTAGATGTTTTATTTAAGAGCCCCAAAAATTCTAAAGCAGCTTGTTGAATTGTTTGGTGGTATAATATGTGTATGACAAACTGATATTTTCTACAAAGTCATTTCTATGAAAATTTATTTTATTTGCTTTGATAAAATTTATAAATTTGCATGAATTTCCTCTTCCATATTTTATAGGCTGACAAGAAAATGGAATTGATGGCTAAGAGATCCACTGAATTAGAAACAGTTCACAACAATGCTAATGTTTTAGCCGACATGCTGCAGCACTATAGACCTGGGGAAACGTCAGAAGAAGAAAAAGATTTGATGAAGGTTTATACTTTTTAAAATATTTGAAATGTTACAAAACTTTTTCATGGGCATCTCAATGGCACGTCTCGCAGCCATATTTCATGTATAGTTTTAAAAATACTTTTATATTTAAAGGATTTCTTGTGACTAGAGTTTGTCCCACAGTCAAAATTTGACCATAATTCATTAAATTTTCCTTTCAGTACAGATTCGAAAGTTTGAACAGCTTGAGAAATTTTAGTTTTTCTGTTTGACAACAGTTTGTTTTTTTCTTCACTGAAATACTTCAGTTAGCCCTCCTCAGTGCAACTGATTGACTACTGAGTTTATTTCATTTAAATGCATTTGTAACACATATCATACATAAATTTTGTCTTTCTGCACTCTTGGTTCAGGATTCATACCATATGTATTTAAACTTCTTATCCACACTAGTATTTCATTTCTGCTCTTCGAAATGACAAAAGGGGCTGATTACCCTTGAAACCGGTAAACGGGAAAGCTAACGAGAAACTTTTTCTTACCCTTGGAAAAGAAAAAGTATCTAAATGTTAGTTCAAATTAAAAGTATTTTCTTTTTGGTTTTAATATAAGTTTTAAAGGATAAAACATAGCAACTGACAGGCTTCTTTTTTTTAATCCAATAAATAAGTAGAAGCAGATGAAAGAAATTAAAGTTTTTTTTTTTTTGTATTATTGGAAAATATTTTAAGCTAATAATTTAATAGCAATTTAATGTCATTTTTTCTGCATACTTTCGCCTTTACAAATGTGAAATGAACTCTGTTATATTTTGCTTTTTTGTTTTCACCTACTAGATGTGATATAATAAGTGGTTTCACTATTTGGGTTCTTAATTTTTCACCAAAGCAGAATTTTATTATTTTATGGGCTTTTTACTTATGTATATGTAGCAGTTTTTAGAGTTTTATTGATTCTCTTGTTTTTGAATTGTATAAAAATGTTTTTTTCTTTTCTTTTATCTAGGAACTCTTCCAGAGCTGTGAGAGACTTAGGCCAAAGCTTTTTAGGCTTGCTGGAGAATTAGATGAAAGCGATGAAGGTCTTGGTAAGTTAAATTCTTTAAAAGTTTTTTTTTTTTTTAAACATATTATTTCTTCTGGGAATATTAGCTGATGTAGTTTTTATTTCTTTGAACTAGGTGATATTCTGAAAGCCAATGATGAACTGACTGTTGTCATTAACAGTTACAAAAAAGTCATGGGGCTATTATCTGACAATGGAAATTTAAATACCAGTATGTATTTATCCCTTTTTTAGAGACATTAAAGAAAATATTGATTTTAAGTTATTCATTTGTTGTCAAAAGTTTAAAATTGATATTAATAAAGTTTCGAGTAATAGCACCTATTAGATTTCTTGCAGTATAGCAGATTTGCTTTAGGGGCGGGGAATCCTAAAAGTTGAGGTTATTAAGATCATGTGTTTCTTTTAATTTATTTCTTAGTGGTTTGTTTGGAATAAAAAATTGTACATAAATAATTAAATGTTGACTTTGACACACTTATGCTAAGGCAAGTTTCAGGGAGGAATATATGCTACATTGAGAAGAATTTTTTTTTTTTTTTTTTTGGGGGGGGGGGGGGGGATACAGCCTTGATTGTACTCATTTATCACATATTCAACAATTTTATTTTAAAACATCTCTCCTCTACTTGTGTTATTCCTTAATATTTGACGGTTATTGTATTTTTAAATATTTTCATGAAATTGTATTTTATAAATCCTTTAACAGAAGAGTCTTCTCTGCTGGATTTGGGTTCTCCTGTTGCTGAGACTCAATCGAAAGCTCGGAGTTCAACTTTATTGGATGATCAGTTGCTTGCTTTAGGTAGGAATATTTCTCATTATCATAAATTCTTCCTTTCTCATTATCATAAATTCTTCCTTTACTGCCATTTACTTTAATACACAATCAATACAGATATTTTTCCCCTTAAATCTGGCTTTGTATCACTTTTCATCAATATTTTCTCAACAAAATTATTTTACAATTTTCATTTTAATTTCAGGTTTAAATGATCCTGTAGATAATCCAAATTCAATCCAACAATCTAGTGGTCTAAACGAAGTGAACTGTGCTTCTAAAACTGTCACATCTATGGCATTATCCGAGTTGGATCAAATATTCTCTGCACAAAGCAATGCATCTAAAACTGACATTAAATTGCCTTTCTCTTCTGTAAATCCGAACTCTTCTATGCATGTATCAACTGCAAACTCTGTGATAAAGGATAGTTATTCTGCCAACTTGTTTTTCAGTGGTGGTGACATAAAAACGCCTTCCCTCACACCATTGCCATCTTGTGAGTATTTGGAAAATATTTTGCTAATTGTAGAAATTACATTAAAGTTGTGGGACAGCTCTTCTTTGTCATGTTTCGGAATTTTATAGGTAGCACCTGGTTTCGAGGTCAAGAAATAAGTACAATGGACCTTGTTCATAGCAACATTGGAAAGTCCATTATACTTATGATGTTAGAAACCAAGGTGCCATTAGATTGCAAATTAAATTACATATTGTAATATAGGGATAAATGAATAAGTAAATAGAAGAATTAAAAAAAAAAAAATTCGTATGGTGTAAGAACTTTTATACATTCAAATTGTTTCATATGAACTTCATAAAATATGCTTTTTGATAGTAGCATTTTTTAAACATTTCTCCAGTATCATGAAGTTCTGGTACTATATTTAAAATGTTCAATGCTTCTCAAAGGTAAAGAGATTATCAGGGCACTTGTCTATATTGTGGATTTTATGACAATATTTATTTAGTGTGGGAATTGTGATTTCAAGATCTATTATTTCATCACTGGTTTGCTAAATGCACATGCTCATAGTTTCACATTCACCTATATCTTCTAAATTAAGTTCTAGGTTGAAATTTGTTGAAATCTAAAAGATAGACAATAACCAGTACAGATTAATCAGCCAGTTCAATCGATCTCGTAACAACTGCTATTAGTGGGACAAGTGAGGTAATTCTAAAGCAATTATGACTTTCTAACAACATGGATTCTTTGAATTATATTGAAAGAAAGGTAAAATCAAAAATGATTTTGAGAAATAGTATTAAAACCAAAGTTGCCTTTTATAATACGACAATGTTGCCTTTTAACGTTATTTTCATTGAAGATCTTCTCAAACCAGTAATTTATTGCCATTATAAGGAACTATGAGTCTTTAAAAGTTATTCTAAACAAGTCTAACTGTTTTAAAAATGGCTGTTTTAACACATCAAGGAATATATTCCTGTTTGTTTTGAGGACGTTAGAAAGCTGGGGGGGGGGGGGGGGTTGTTGGAAAAACCAGTAATTTTAAGTAAATTGCCTTTTGATTTTGTTATGATTTGCATTTATTGAATATGTTTAGAGTCTTAATATTCAGGAATATACTGGCTAAATGTTTGCTTTTCTGTTGAAATTACTTTTAATTCCATCAGTAAGCAGTAATTTATTATTTTTAGTTTTATTTCTATAGAGAGATTTATTTACATTAGTGTAATCATGACGAGTCATAACTTTCTGTAAAATGTATAATTTTATTTAATATGGTGACTTGGTATATTTCTACAAATTTGCAATAAACGAAGAAATATATGTATGCATACCTTGGACTAGCTTTTTTTCAGACATATTTTATGACTTTATGTATGATCAAATGTAAAATTTGTAAAATTAAGCATGTTAAGGCACTTTGATGTTGAAAATAAAAATAACAACAATATCAATAATAACACTTTAAATTCACAAATAATATTCAAATTTTAAACTTGTGGAAAAATTCATTGATGCTGTTTGAAAAAAATGACGTGAGAGTTGTGTTTAAGAATATGTTGAAGTAATGTTGTCATTATCATTCGTCAATATAAATGTCTTTTTTTATAAATTTTTTATTTTTCCCTTTTTGTTTTTTCCTCTCCTTTAGTCCTCTACCCCTCTGTTTGTGTGGGTCAGTGTGAAATAATATTCAGGAAATAAAAGCTATTTTTCATTCAACTATGCTATAAATAAAATCAAAACCTTTTAACTATCTTCACATTTTTCATCATTGCAGCCTGCAATTATCATGTGCAAAAGTCTTTTGCACAGTTCAATGTAAGCTGCTAAATTAATGGTAAAGTGCCGACAATGCACTTTAAGGACATGTGCATTGTGCGATTTTTACTCACATCATCTATTTAATTATAAATTTTCATCCTTTTTTGTTTCATGTATCAAAATTAATGTATAGGGGGTCGGGTTTATTTAGCTGTTTTTTGAGTGGGAGGTCATCATTCTTGGGGGCTTTGCGGGAGGGGGGGGGGCTACGCCATCCTTCTTAGGAAGGCACCCTTGATATATAAAATATGCTTAAAATAAATAAAACTGAAAACAATATTAAAACCAAGAAATGGCTAAGAAATGTTTTTAAATAGTTGGTTAGGATGAGCATGATCTGTGATCTAAAATACTTCAATTAAAGTGGATTATTTCAAGTTACTACAATGAAGATTACTCATCAAATTTCTTAAAATAACCCATCTAATAATGAGTCTATCTTTTGTGGATACTTGTTAACAAATATGAACTATACAGAAGTAAATAGTAAAAAAAAAACCAAAAGGATGGGAACTTCTATTATAAGAGCATGAAAAGTGGTGTATGTAATTTTTTAAAATTTATTAATAATTATTTTATTTATTTATTTTTAGGATATTTGGGTTAACTGAATGGCTTTGAGCATAGTATTAAATAAAATAAATTAAAAAATTTGCTGTCTTACAGTTTTTCTTGAATGCAGCTTGCAGATACAATTATGTACATAAAACATTTGCATAATTCATTTCAAGCTGCTAAATCAATGGTGAATTGCCGACAGTGTGCTTTAAGGATATGTACACTGTGCGATTTTCAACTACATCATTTCTTGAAATGTATTTTTCTCCCCTTTTTGTCTCAAATATCAAAGATGAATATTGCATTATTGCAAATGGTCACGGAATGTAACTAAGGTATTACAATACATTTTCCTTTCTCCTTTACATTCTTAAATGCTTAGTTTTTGAAGAAGCAACTTTTTCCCCCTTTGTTTGTTAGTGTGAAAAGTATCATATAAGAAACCTGTCTGTTATTTAAGAGATTGTTATGAACCTCTATTTTTCATTTTTTAACAATGAAAAATATATGCGATGTTGCGGCTCATCTTGATTGTCTACTGGAATTTTTTTCTCAGAATATTGACAAGTATGTTTTTTGGATTCAAGATAATGAGCAAAAGTTAAAATACACATATTTCAGGATTTGTAATTTATTTTTTTAAAAAACCGCTTATCATGCATTAACTCAAATTTATTTAATTTTTTTTAGGATTTGAGATAATAACCAAAAATTTTTAGTTAAATTTTAAAATTATTCAAAAAGAAGTGTACAAAAACAGCTATCAAGCAGTATGTTGCCTACAGTCTACACTATGATAGAGATGATTAACTTGGCCTGCTGGTGTAAATAATAACTGTCTTCTGTAAAAGTACAAGAACTCGAATGAACTCTCCTAATGTGTTAAAAACTAATAAAGGTGTAAATCAAAATTTACACATTTAAAATCTTACCACCCTCATTCAGACAATATGTCTTAGTTTGTCTGTTAATATAAGGTGTGTAAAAAGATCACTGCTACAGATCCACTTCTCCTTGTGGACGAAAAATCATTTAATGGTTTTCATGTTTATATAACTTTAAACTTAACATCAAAAATATTCCTTAATTTGTGCTTGGGAATAGTTTTTAATTTTTTAAAACATTTTAAGGCTGTATATTTACCGCTTCCACACACAATGAGCGTCGCCTTGTGCACCTGTAACCTAATAGCAGGTGTGCAATGTTTGAAATATAAAACCATTCGAAAGCTAGCAAATTTTTTAAAATAAAACAATCTTGTTTCAGGAAATGGGATTCTGCAAATCAATCAGCTTACTGTGAACTAAACCACTCAAATATCTTCTGTGTAAAAACTAACAATAACATTACGTACAGTATGTTTTAATTGCATGGTATTTCAGCAGGTTTACAGCTCCAGATGTGACAAGAGCGTTGAAGGGGTTAATAAATCTTGTTCAGAACATTATGTTTGTATAAAATTTATGTGTTGTTGTAGAAGTGTGTAGAAATTAATAGCTATGAAAAACCATTTCATCAGGAAAAAATTAAGAAGATTTTACATAATAAAAGATCATTTTTAAAAAGCTTATAGCCAGCCATTGATTTTTTTTAAATATTTACTTTTAATTTTCACATGAATAGTATTTTTAGGAAATTATTTTAAGTTTCTTTTATAATTTTGGGACTTGTAAAAAATATTGCATTATGTCTGTTCTGTTTCAGCTCTTAGCAAGGTATCTCATAGTGAACCTACTCCAAGTACCACTCCTATTCCAACATCTAAGGGGTTGGAGGAACTAGATGAGTTAGGTCAATCACTTCTCAAACAAAGCCTGCCTGCAACATCTGTAAAATTTGAATTTCCTAAGTTAGTTTTAATTTTGAAACCTTACTTTTATTAAACTGCATTATCTCCCCGGAAGTAAAAGGATATATGTACTTATTATGATTTTAAATAATTTTATGTACAATTTTCAGTACACCTCAGAAAGTTCCATTAAGTCAAATGAAGCAGGAACAGAAAGCCCAAAATATTGAAAGTATCTCAAACTCTTTGTCATCCAAGTGTTCACTTGCGGAGGCTAATAGTATTAAATCATCTTTGCCAGATAGACTATCACCATTGTCCAGCCCAGCTCATAGTATTATGTCACTGAAGGATATGTTTGTGCCTCTGGAAACTGTGCAACCTGGTAATTTTGTATTTGAACTATTTATTGTATAAAAGTTGTCTAAATTTTAATGCCCACATACTAAATGCTATATTGATATCTGTATTTGAGTTAATCAAATATTTTATATTGTTGTACATATTATTTATATAAAACCATAGTTTTTCGATGGAAATAATTTGTTGATTAATAAAATAAAAATGATGCTTTGTGTGAAAAAAGCTATCTGATTGTACTAGACCAGTGGTTTCCAATCTTTTTATCTTTGTGAACCCCTTCTAAAATCGGAAAAAAAATGATGAACCCCCTTCATTAATCATTAGTAGCAGGTAACAAAACTATTAAAATTTGCTAGCACATTTATTTTCCATGTTACCCATAATATCTTTGTAACAAGAAATAAAAAAACACAATTGTAAAGCACCTAAATTTAAATAAAAACTAATATAGTAATTAACTACAAGAAAATGAATGAATGTATGTTTTTATGATTTGATGCTTTCTGAATTATTAATACTGCATTAAAACATATGTATTCACAAAAATTTTTTGTAAATAATTTTACCGATAGTGCTAAGAAAAAATTGCGGAATGGCAAGGCAAAATACATGTAAAATTTTTTGAATCGGTCAATACCTTTCTGTTCCACTTTCGTGTGGAAACACATGGAATTTGCAAAAGTAATGGAAATTCGCAGACATTAAATTTACATATTTTTCAAATTTCTTATTGTGATAATGCAGAAAAATTGAAATAAAGTGTGAGTACAAAATTCGAAATTAATCAGTAAATATCTTCCGGTTCTACATATGAGGAATGAGCCAAAAATAATGAAAAATTTATATTTTAGTAAATTTTCATCATTAATTCAAAATTTAAAATAAATTCATGAATATCTTCTGCTACCACTTTATAATTCACATGTTTGAAATCAGGCGAAATTAGAAATGTGTTTTCAAATTTCTTATGGCAGTCCAGAACTTTTCCTCGTTATCGGGAAAGCTATTGAAAAGTCATTGTTACACTGTGTCGTAATATGTATATGTTAATTTATGTATTTTGTTATTTTATTTATGTTTGCAATTAATAATTCCATCATTGCAACATCATTTTCACGAACCCGTGGAGTGTTCGTGAACACCGGTTAGGAAACACTCTACTAGACGAATGTTTTTTTTTTTTTTTTGGATTAAAAATTCCAAATGAAAATACCCTACCATTTGCCAGTCACTTAAAAATTCAATAAATCTTCAAAGCTGTTAGAAAAATTGTATTTCGTATTTAACAAGTGTAGGTTCTTTTAAGCAATTTGATTATAATAACTAAATTTAAAAGTCGTTGCTACAATATGCGAGTTGTAATTTCTTGCATTCAGTCATAGCAGATATGTGTATATGAGTAGCAACAGCAGGAATATAGCATCATTTTTAACGTTAGGTTTCCTTTAATATTGCACCAAATGCAGGTGCTTAATTGTTTTTTTTTTTCCCTCATAAAAATTATTGAATCAAGATGAAATTAATATTATTAAATCTTGTTAAATTTAAATGTAACGTTGAATTTTTTTTCCTAATATGTAAATAAAGAATTTTTCCTTGAATTGTTTTAATTTTTGAACATTTAATGAGCCTGCATTGAATGCATACAAATTACCTTTTGTGATATTCTTTCAACCGCTGATTTTTTTTTTTTTTGCTCTAAATTTTAGGTTCTTTACTGCCATTGACTTTGCATGAGAAAAATGGATTGACTGTTGTGATACATTTTGGTAAAGATTCTCCAAATCCTGATGTTTCTGTAATGGTTGTTTCAACCATGAGTAAAAATTCTAGTCCTGTAAAAAACGTTAGCTTTCAAGCTGCCGTTCCTAAGGTATGTTTTACTATGCACGTCCAGAGTTATGTTTTATTTTCATTCTTTTCAAAATGCTACTTTTAAAACATGTTTTCAAAATGGCATTGCATTGCAAAATCTTTAATTTTGGCTAGTTCAGACCGAAAAATGGACAATCTAAAATGAATATGCGGAAGATAAAAAAAAATTTGCACCAAATTTAAGCATTCATATTACACTCTGGAAGGAAAAAATTGTAAACACTGAGGTGTTCCAGATACTGCACTGCAGTGTGGACAAATGGGGGGAAGGAATGGAGCTTAGCAGTGAGTTATGTACATTTTATGGACCTTGTGCCTCCCAAGGTCATTGAATTTGAATGCTGCATTTCTAGGTCTTATGCAGAGAGGGGGGCGGGGGAATGACCCAATGACAAACAATGTTTGAAAAAAAAATCAATAATTGAAAATATTGCATTGACAGAAATGACATTTTTGGCAGAGTTCTTTAAAATTCATAAATGCTGCTTTTTTATGTATATATTCTAGACTTTTCTTCATATCATTCACACATTTTTGTACATGGGTTAATTCAATTTATCTTATATGAACTGATGATTTTTTGCCTAAAATCTTATGAGTGTTATATTTAAACTATTCTGATAGATGATTTAATTATAAATTTAAGTGTTTATTTTTATGATTTTTTTAGTCTATGAAAATAAAGTTGCAGCCTCCATCTGCTACTGATTTACCATCTCATAATCCAATTCTACCACCTGCTGCTATCACACAAGTTATGTTGTTAGCCAACCCCCAGAAGGTATGTGTTATTGAAAAATTAATATTACTCAAATGGTCTTCAGAATAAAATTTTGACAATTTTTTCAAGTTTTTATAAAATAGTTAATTTATGCATCTATTTGCAGGGTTCATACTCCCTGGAAAACCTGGAAAAGTCATGGAAAAGTCGGAGAAAAACGTAAATTTTTGACAAAACCTGGAAAAGTCGGATTTTTTCCCCTTGGAGGGAACCTACACTCGTTACGATGTCAGATCCTCTATTCTCGTCTTTCTTTTCCTATATAGGTTTTTTATTTATATAATGGTGTTTATTATATTGTCATGGCATAAAAGTGCCTACATCAGCATTTCTTTAAATATTTGTTTTCATACGTTATTATAGATTTAAAAAGCTGATTTGTCCCTACTGGGATCATCCTAATTTTTATTTTATTTTATTCTTTATATTTTATGTTTTAAATTAGTTTTCTAAAATTTAAAGAAATATAAAATGTTGGATGCAAATATAAAAGCCCAATATCTTTTGGCAACATTGTGTCATAAAATTTTGATTTTGAAATTCTATAGTATAAGTTTATCTTAATGTGCATCTGTGGTATTTTTTAATAAGCGGTTAATATAATTGTATGGGGGTATAAAATGTTATGGGCGGGCGTATTTAATGTACAAGTAGTGCATTTGCTAATAAATATTTTTACTTAGAATGTTAACCTGGAATTCTGCTTTGAACTACCTGGAAAAGTCATAAAAATTTTTTTGGCTATTTGAGTATGATTGAGTCCCTGTATTTGTCAAACTGTTCATATATGAGCAATTTTTCGTAAACAGCTGTTATGATGTGACACAACCATTTAGACAACAGAATTTCATATAGTATTACAAGAATATAACTGCATTATATACTGTTATTTATTTATACTTATTCTATTGATCTTTTCAATTCACAATAGCTAAAACTCTGTAAAACATGGTATCATTGTTCAAAATAATGTTGTTGAATGTTATTTGAATTCTGTTTCAACTATTGAATTTATAATATTTTTGAAATATCTATTATTTTCAGGAGAATGTTAGATTTAAATACAAAATCAACTATAGAATTAATGGGCAAGATTTTACAGATGTAGGAGAAGTAGACAATCTCTTAGCTCAACGGTGACCCTACAAAAAGTTTCAAAAGGGAAGTCTACATTACTTTATTCCTACACATTCAATAAAGATCGAACTATTATTTGTACAGTGTATGTAAACATATTATATTTATCTATTATTTGTTTTATCAAATATACAAGATTTTTTGCTTTTAAATATGTGTTAAGTTTAATTTCTTGACCTTGTTTCTTCAAAAATATATTCAATAGTATTTAACTGATTTGATTCTCCTAAATATTCATTAATATAATAATAAAGCACATTACTGCTCCATAGATTTCCCTTAATTTACATTCAAAGTAAGAAATTGTAAACTTACAAACATTGTCCACTTTTTGGTTGATTACATTTGTGTATGAACTCATATAAGGTATGTTTATTGACAAAGCACTCTAGCAAAATGAATTTTTTTAGGCCTTGAAATATAATGTATCAAGGTGGCTACAAGTCACATAAGTCAGGAAAATAACGAAAAAGTTACAAAAATTACGAATAGGTCGGGAAAATGTATCATCCAACAGGACCGGTCCCCTCAAAAAGCATCCGACATCTAGCATCTGACAGATTTTTTAATATCCGGAATCCAATCCGACCATTGCATGAAATATCCAGTTATCCAGCATGTCAAATTTGAGCTTTAAATTTTAATTAATATTTTTTATGATATTATATAAATTACAAAGCTGTGGGATGTTTAAAAGTATATATAGAATTTTAAGGTTTTAAACAGGGGCTGGATATCTGGTACGGATCTGTCGGACAAGGATATCAGATATCCAGCAAAATCTATATCTGACGTCAAGAAATTTCACTTTTGAAAATTTGTAGACACCTTGTGTCTACTTATGTAAGATAAAATACTGTTGCTAAAATTTATAATATGGCTAACATTTTTCAGGGTTTTTTTTTTTCTTCAAATTAAAAAAAAAATATCTTCATTCTTTAATTTCATAATTTTGTGTTAAAAGAGCAGATTTTCCCTTTTTCTTATTGTCAAAATTTTATTTGTATTATATATTCTAGAACAAATAAAGATTTTTTTACATATTTAAATTTGTAGGCATGTGATTCAAAAGCACTAAGTGCTAAATTTGTTTTGTATTATGCAAATATTATTTTAAAAAATCAGTAAACATATTACAGTATCTGAGAATACTGCTGAGCCACCAGTTATATGTTCTGTGGAACATTATGCTTGAATTTCCTCCATGAGCTTTGATTAGTAATTTATCATAAAATTGAAATAAGAATAATTATATTTTTTTCTGATTCTTTCTCTCTCTATTTCTTTTTTCTTCCTTTCTTTTTAAGGCACTTCTTCTTTCTTTTTTTTTTCAATATACATATGTTGCCTTGTTTTAATTCAAATTTATCACTTAACTTTATTTCAAAATCATGTAACAAAAGCTATTGACCTCAATGCATTGCAGACTTGACACTCCGTTCAATCACCTTCCCAGAGACTAAACAATTGAAGAGGGGAAAAAGATTTTATCCTTATTCCATTAATTGATTCCTTGATTCTAGCTTTCATTCTGTATCTCCGTCAGAACATATTAGAAGGGTAAATTTTTGCATGAGTATTTTACTTTTGGATGATTAAAATAATAAAAAAAAATATTTGATCAAATAGATGTATCTAATACCAATTTATTTGTGGTTGATTTAAGAAATCTCAATCGTTGTCATTGTGGGTGGGGATTATAAAAACAATTTTCTTTTGTTGGCATGAAAAGGCAGTGGAGTAAAATATGTTTGTAACAGTGTGTGTGTGTGTTAGATTGAAATACGAAGCTGAAACAGAGCACTGATTTTATATGCATTGAATGAAAAAGTGTTTTGTCAAATTGGAACTGCTGGATTTTAGCTAGGCCAGAAAAAGTCTGCTGCCATTTTCTGGTATAAATCGCTCAGAAAAGCTTATTTTTACTACTAACAAAGCTCTCTTAAAAAAAGAATGTTTTTAGCTTCTGTTTTCAAAAAATATGAAGCTAAAAATTATTTATATAAATAATGCAATTAAATTGTTAATTAGCAAATTTCATGAAATAAAACTAAAAATAACTTACAAAAATTATAGTACATACATCACAAAGAAGAATAAATTGCAAGTAGTCAAGTTTAAAACTACTTGTATGAAAGTAATTAAAAAATCATGAGTGAACAAAATGTTTTGAATTAAATTGCTGAACTTTGTTTAGATTTAAGAAATCAGCAAAAATCTAAGAAATTGTTCCAAAAAGTGTAAGAGTCTTATTTTGACATGATAGATTTAACAACTAACTTATGACTTAATTGCTTTGATTAGAAGTGTATCAAAAAGCTAAGAGCTTTATAAATATCCAAGCTTATATTTTTGAGAGTAAGTGTATTGCTAGCTTTTACGATGGCCTGGCCATGAGGCAAAAATGAATGTATTAGGTCCCTATTTGAAAAACAGAATAAATTTCAATTTAAGTATTCAACTGTATTTAAAATATAATATTTATATTATTCATTTATGCTCTCAGTTATATACATTTAATGTTCATATTATTACAAATCCAAAAAAATAAAAATAAATAATAAATAAATAAAACTTAAGTATAAATTTTTAATGTTTAAAAGTTTTAATTGCGTTTATATTAACTAATATAAACGCACTTAGGAGCAACTGCTATAATATAACTAACTATTATGTGATACTAATAGCAATCTTCTGTTTAAACCAACTTAAAAAATATTAAAAAAAAGAAATTACTAGTAAAAATTGTTTTCAATATTTTTCAGACAAGGAACGTCTAAAACGAAAATTTTGCATTCTGGATTCAAAATATTGCAAATTTGAAATATTAGGAGTTATAAGCAAAATACTTTTTTGATATTTTCACATTCCAATCCATAAAAATGTGTTATTAATAAAAAAAAGAATCAGATTGATTAGTTGTGTGTTTTTTTTTTTTTTTTGTATATAAGCTATGAATTTTTTGTGCAATATTTCTTCTTTCAAAACTCATTGTAGTAAAAAAATGTATGTGAAATTTTAATCTTTTTTTCCCATAACAAATTTAAGGAACACAAACGGAGTGAATATTAATTATTGAAAAAAAAAAAGTCTAAATATTTTAAATTGTTTGATTTGGTGTATGGAATTAATTCACAACATATAAGAGGAGCAATAGCCCTGTTCATATTCTAATCAAAAACTTGCTAAGCAGTTTTTATAGGTTATATTTAAGTGAAGTATGACAAGAGTAGGAACCAGTTCCCTTCCCCTCCTGGAGTTCTCGCCAATGCTTTTCTTAGCAGTTTTTTCTGCTATTGATTTATTTAAAACCTTTTACAAAGCATGCATTTTTTGGCCAAAACAAAAATAAGCATGCATTTTTTTTTATGATATGAAATTAAATAAGGGAAAGAGGGCTTAGCTCACTGGCGGTTTAGGCCGTGATATCACGGCATGAGGAATGGGCGGAAAAGCAACGCCTCCGACGCACCAGGGGGCCTGTTTGGGAAAAGGGGAAGGAATCTTGCAAATATACGCTCCAGACATGTTGACATGGAAAAAGTGCATCATAATATGGCTTCGACCATTTCGAGAAAGATTCCAGATCGCCAGTGGGTTAACAGATACGCAGTGTCTAGAGGTCCATTGTTTAAACCCGAAGCGAAAAGACTTAAAAAAGAGCAGTAGCTGAAACGAGATTCAGAAAGCATCTCATGGGAATGTCATGAATCTTGCAAGGTTCATTTACATTATGACCAAGGTGTTCAAATCATAAGCAGAGAACACTTCACAATTGTTTTAGATGTGTATAACAATTTCTTCACAATAAATGCACCCCCCAAAGTTGTGTCATTACTGATGCCCGTAATGGCAAGATACAGCTTGGTACAGTGAGTGACCTGTAAGAAGACCAATTGCCTTCGTTCTACTGTCTATTTAGTTTTAAATGCTCTGTTTCTTATGGTAAGATGAAGCTGAAACGTTTTATCTGTGAACAGGATGTGAGCTTTTTAGAATGAAAAGCACTTTTATTTTTTATGAAGATCTTAAATTATTGTTAATAATAATTTTCAAATTTGTGAAGTAAATAAGGAATTTTTATTGTACAAATGCAAATATTGTGATATTGAAGGATTTAAATTTGCAGTGTTGTACAACCTGTTACTTATGGGAGGAGGGGAGGAGAAAGATTTTTTCTGTTATTCTTTTCATGTGTTTCCTCCGAAAAGCTTATTTTTTTATATGATATAAATGAATTTAAAGCATTCCAATTTGTTGCAGTAATTTAAATCTAAAAAGAAAAGTTTTATAAATTACATAGAAATATTTTATATTGGCAACAACTATGTATTAATTATTGAATTTATTTAAATCTTTTGATATAATTCTTTGAATGTTTTAATATTAGTATGTTCTGCTTTGTTGTATCTGAATTGTTGGTTTATGTCTATTTTTTTTCCCTTTGCCTTATGTGCTAAATAAAATGTTTAAAAAAAACTGCATTGTAAACCATTGAAAAACATAAGTACTGAAATAAAATTTTTATGAAATAATTCTCAGAAATATTTTTTACAGGTTTGTACATCAACAAATTTCTGAAGCTTGAAGTTTCATTAATTTTGAAATAAAAAATTATAATGAACAAATTTTTTATACACATTCATTAAACTCTTTTATAAAAGATTATCACTTACCCGCATGGCATTGCCCATGGCAATATTCAGATGAAATTCATATAAATCAAAACCAAATAATTATATTCAGGGCAAAGGTAAAATAAATATTAATGAGACTGAAAATGATTAACTCTCTGAGTGATGTATTTATTAACAATAATAATCCGTTCTAAATTTTGACAGATTAAATATTGACATAATTTAAAAGATCTCCTTGTGGAAAAGAGGAAGAACTTGAACATTAATTTATGAACAACAATTATATCGCGCCAACTTCAGGCACTACCTCCGGAAGTGTTACTGAAATAGGGCTTCAGGAGAGGGGGGAAAATGATTCCGCTTCCCCCCCCCCCCCCCCCCCCCCCAATGTAAGGACTGAACAAATAATAAAGGGAAATCTTCAGTTAGAGAGGTGGTGGGTTCAAGAATTTAGTTCCAGGGAGGGAGACATTACTCAGGGAGTCGTTTAGTAATGCTGTTTTTTAAATGGCTATGCTGTTTTCCCTCCTCGATTGACACGTGAGGATAGGGTATCATAAATAAATATTGCTAATAATTTCTTACATATACGGAATATCGATGGTAGGTAAATAAATAAAGTGAATGAAAATCAGTGTCGATAGTCTTGCATAGTATTAAAACCTTTCTTCCCGGAATGAAAGACTCGGTGTGTTATGAGGTCAAGGGACAGGGGTTTTGAATCAATGTATTATATTAAGACCAAACAAAATACACAAGTCTTAAATCCAGAAAAACGATTGAATCCTAAACAATATAATAGTATAATCATAACAATTAATATTACTTTTAAGATAGATACTTAAAAAATATATTATTTATTGGTTAATTAAAACAATATTAAAAGAAAAGTGTAAATGTCATTTATTCATTTTCGAAATAAGTAAGAAAAATTCAATAATTAGTTTTCCTTCGGAGAGGAATTAAGATTTTTAAACAATTAAAATAAGAACGTTTTGTTACTCGAAATAAAGTACCCGAACAGCGTTCCGCCTACCCATTAAAAGTATCGGAACGGCATATCCGGCGCGTTTTCTGCCCCAACTAACAACCCTGATGAAACTATGGGCGAGTGGGGTGAGTGGATAAATGAATAAGTGAGTCTGAATAGATGTTCACTTACATCTACCACTTATTACTCACTCAAGACCTTCCAGTTTTTATCGATCGGGTGTGGAAAAAAAGAGCTAAAACGGAGCACTTGCTGTCATAAGTAGACTCCAGTCTTTACTGAAGTGAAGTCTAGTAAACCAATAATTAGCCAAACAGGTTTTCACGTTTTTCTCAAATGAATTATTTCTTATTTGTATGCCCCTTTTTGGTGCTTACTTCTTGAAGATCTTTTATTAGAACACCTAGAACGCTTTTGGTTAGTGCCCGATTTTAAATACACAGCCATTAAAGTAGGGCAGTTTTAGGAAATCCATGTTCAATTTCTAAAATCGATTTCCAAAGTTCGAATAATGTTTAGGTTGTGCATTTCTTTTGTGCTTCAAGAACAAGCCAAATGTAAAAAGCCAATCTACGAGTTATGGCGTAGGCAGGACAGGAAAGAAATGTAGGGATTTTTCAAGTTTCTCTCCTCTTCCTTTTTCCCTGTATCGAACAGAAAGCTGCCAATTGGCGATCTTTTTCAACCAATCATAAGCATACAAGTTCCTTGACATTTAAACATTTAAGTCGGAATGTTTTCTGTTAAAAATATGTTTCGCATATTCGCATATCAGCTGCAGTTTATTTGACAACATGGCGAGTGCGGATGATGAATATGACACAAGTTGGTAAGTTTAATTTACTATGTGTATTAAATAAATCACATTTGTAGATCAAAGTTAATTACTCAAATGACCGTTCTAGTATAATTTAAGACTTCGACTATCATTTTGATTTGTATGGCACATAAATATTTTGCCGATTAATTTATAACCATCTTGTTCTGCTTTCATACAGATAAATGATTTGATGTTAGTTTGTTTATTAAACTTTTAACATGCATTTAAATTTATATTTTTGATCATTTTGAATTTAATGTCCTTAGGGTAACTGATTTGAAGCAAGCACTTCTTTCTGAGTGCAGTTTGGAAAGTATAAAAAAAGTATGCCAAGGGAGACCACTTCCAGATACTTTAAGAGCAGAAATTTGGAAGGTAACATCAGTTTTATGCTAATAAAATAAATTTTCTTCTTAAACTAGCATAAACTATATTTGTAATTCATTTCAATTTAGTTCTTATATTATTTCATTTTCAATTTAATGCCATAGAATCTGAATTCCTTAAAATAATAAATTCAATTTTCTTGGCATTTTATAAAAGATAATATGTTTGTTTTTATTTAATATGTTTTTTTGGTACCATTCTTCTGTTGAAAAATCATTACACTGATAACTCATTAAAAACTTGAACAACACTTGTTGGGTCTAATAGGCTCATGCAGACATACTGAAGGATCTGGAAGCCAGTGTTGTAGTGGAGGAGAGACATCGTAGCTCCCATTTTTAAATTTTTATTCAGAAACTTTTTTACCTCTATGTCTTTTTAATTTCAATAACTATATTTATATTTTTTCATGTTACCTTTCCTTTTCTCAGAACTACACAACTGTATCAATGTGAGTTAATGCAGATATTTGCATATACACAGTACACACACACTCACCAGAGTTGACATGGTATTTATACCACCTGGTGGTTTTTACCACCCTAGGAAAAACCTGTTTTACCAGTGGTTTTTACTGCCTTGGGAAAAAAAAACTATTTTCTCTTGGTATTTTATTTTCTTTCTGCTATTTGTCAAAACATGTCTTAAAGTGTAAATTTAAGGCATGGATGTAAACCTGAACGAAGTTCATAAATTTCAATTCCATGGGCTTCAATTGGAGTGAGCCAAGAAAAAAATTGATGTGATTCGTAATTTAAAAGTCACTTAGGCATCTAAGAGCCTTAAATCTGCCTACCAAATAAATGGTTGCTGAATATGCATAACAACCACATATTTTAAAGATCTCTTCTGCTTTTTTTTTGGGGGGGGGGGGGGCAATCTCTTGATACTGCCTTGAAAGGATGAACTTGTCTTTTTTTTTCAGTTTGATTACTTTCTAGAGAATGATTTCTTATTAATCTTAAGATTTTCTCATTAAAAAAATGAATTTGAAGGTTATATTCATAGAATTAAAAAAAAAAAAAAAGCATTTAAAAGCAAACTGAAATAAATTTCCATTTAAAAATCATGTTGGACTTTCAAAAATCAGAACTTGCCAAAACTTTTAACGATATGATTATTAAATTTGAAATGATACTAAATGCCTCTCTATTTTTCCAGTTCAATTTCGCATAACTATAATACTTTTATTAAAACAGATTATTTCATATCATTTTTTCTGATGTGGTTCAAAGTTACCCTGAGTGTCAGGGTAATTTTGAACCGGATTAATAATTCATTTTAGATGGTTTTTGTAATTAATACTCCTTAGTTTTTAGAAACTATACAATACTTTGGGAGTTGTTCTTTAATTTTATGCCAATAATAACAATAACATTATTAAAATATTAGTGGATCGATTAAAAATAGAAAAATTGTTGTGCAAAGTTACCCTGATTGACTGTAATTAAATAGTAATAGTCACCTTAAAATGTAGAGTTCTTATTTTTCCATTTTTCTGAAATATTTTTTTATACATTTCTTGCACATTTTCATTTATTTATATATTTTTTTTTTCTTCATATTTTTATGGTAGCTGCTTTTAGCTATAAATGTGAAAAGTGAAGAGTCATGGGATGAAATTTTTGACTTGCCTATTCAGCCCTTGATTAGGGAAGACTGCCAAAAGTTAGTTGGTAAGTGCTGATTAGAATAGATAAATGAAAATAAATAAGATAATTGTAAAGATAGCTTGTGAGTCTTTTTATATTGCAATATTATAACTGAATAATAGTCACCTTAAAATCTATAGTTCATATTTCCTCAATTTACCTGAAATATTCTCTTTTAAATTTCTGAACTTTGTTGCCTGCCTATAATACATTTATAAAATCTGTTGCACATAAAATTGAGTAAGAATAAAATTTAAGTTCTTTTATTGTTTCACATTTTAAAATTTTATTTCATGAACCAGTTTTGTTTTCTTTTTTGAAACAAGCTGATTTGTAGCGATAATCCTTTATTTTGATTTTTACATTAATGTTTTTATAATTGTAATTTTTAAAACATGTAACATTAACTATTCTTAAAATGTAACATCAATCAAGTTAAAGTATGAAAAAAACATGTTTTGCTATTCCAATTTTTTAAAAGTTGCTTTAATTTTAATAAATTACATGCAGGACCCATTTTTTACACCCTCTACTTCATTTGCTCAACATTTGTTCGTTTGAATATTTTATTTTAACACTTTTAGGAAAAAAATTGATTTTTGGCAAACAATTTTTGCAATGTTCTCCTTTTATTGAAATTATTGTTATTTAAGCTATTACAAATTCATTAGCTGACAAGAAATAGTCCATGTGCCCAACAAGTTTGGTGCTGGTACAACGTGAATTTGTATGTTAGTACATGAACATGTTTTCTTGAACATTTGTTTTTGTAAAAAAAAAAAAAACATATATTAAGGTTAATATGGAATGGCCTAATAAATAATAGTTATTTATCATTTTGACCATGTATACATATTTTAAGAATTTCGGTAGTAATATTTGAATTATTTTTTTTTATTTTTTAATGATTGGATTGAAATTATATAATATATTTTTTCAGACAGATTAGGAAATGACGAAGAAGATAAAGTTTCTGTTTTATGTGATGTAGAATCTATGATCACAAAGTACTGCCGCCAAGCTGCTTTTGAATATGATCGAAATTGGGTTCAACTATTAGAGCCATTAGTTGCTTTACGTTTGCCTAAGGCACAACTTTATTCTTATTTTCACACAATACAAAATATTTATGTACCAAAGTAAGTACTCATTTAGACATCTGAGTAAACATTATTTGTTGCTAAAGTGCCATCCAGTAATGATTAATGCTTTTGACTGTTGATATATACTTGGTACATACTAGCATAGATAGGTATATTCATATTTATGTTCAGCAGATGTGACAAATAGGAGTGTCTTCCTTAATCTGGAAAAATCAGAAAAATATTTTAGGCCAAAAAAGTCCAGCAAATTTTTCTTTCAATTAAAGGTCAATGTTGTTTTTTTTCTATTAAAAAGTTGGACAAAAATTCCCTTGAAGTAAATTGTTTTTACAACAACTTGAGATTGTGAAAAGAAATTGTTCCTTTCTTTAAACCAGTTTTCCTTTGTATACTGTAATACATTCCAAGACCTGATTTGCAAATAAATTATTTCTTTCTTTAAACCAGTTTTCCTTTGTATGCTATAATATATTCCAAGACCTGTACACTCCAACTATGCTGATGTTTGGCACACTTTTGATGCTTCAATTATTTCCTCAAAAGTTATCCAAAAGTTTTTCCTACTGAAATTGTTGTAGCATCTATTGATGCCTTAAGCACAGCTGTGTATTTTTAGTTGTCTGAATTATGAACACTGGTTATTGATACTTAAATTTTGAAAGACAAGGGAGGTTGGGTCAACCTGCTCTAGTAGTAGTTTGGCTCACTATATTTCAAGCAGATGATATCTTGAAAAATTTAGACAGTTTAAATACTTTAGGAAAATCAAATTAATTTTTACTCAATTAATACATTATTTGATTGAGATGATCAACTTCCGAAGTAGGATCCAAAAATTCAAGGATGACTCGCCGATGGCAGCCAAAGTGTGTTGTAGTGAGGCCTGTGACTGCTACGCTGGGAGGGGGAGGGGAGGCAATTGAAACTTTTGATCACAAGTACAAAACTTCTCACAAAAATCTTGACTCTGCAAAACGGAACCCTTCACAAACGTATCATAATTAGATAGCATAAATACCTGTTACCTATTTCTTTAAAAATCATGCTGTTAAATTCATAATAATGTAATATTTTCTATACAATGATTTTGTTTAATTCATCTATCCATGTTTTTACAAAACAAAGTAATTTTTTACTAAAAATTTATCTGGATTGATTTTTCTTAAAAAAGAAGGTTATATTAAAGCAATAAGAAAAATTTAGTGTTGTATAGTTGCATTGTGTTGAGCAAGAGAAAAATGTAGTCTTATTATTTGATTAAAAGAAAACTTTTTCATATGTGTTAAACTTAAACATTATTAAAAAGATTTAAATGCTGGATTCATTTATTTTAAATACAGTAATGAAAATCCATCATGCATTTTCTTTAAGAAAATATTTTAAAATGCTTATTAAATTGGTTATGGGGAAATTTCTGAGTCTGCTTTTGGTACGATATCAATTTTCTTGTTTTAAGAAGCAGTTTAACAATTAACTTTTAACTATCACTTTTGTGTTCAAAGGAGTAAAAAAAAAATCTCGATTTAACGCAAAAAAAGAAGAAGAAGAAGAAGAAAGTTTTAGCTGCATTAACAAAGAAAAAGCATGTTTATGCACTAAACCAAGCTGAGAAGTTTTATTTATTGTATAGGGTATTCACAAAATATTTAAAGTGAGAAGTTTTATTTATTGTATAGGGTATTCACAAAAGATTTAAACTGAGAAGTTTTATTTATTGTATAGGGTATTCACAAAAGATTTAAACTGAGAAGTTTTATTTATTTTGGGCTTGAATAAGTTTTTGTTTGATATGCTGAAATAATATAAACTTGTAGTTTTTTATTTTTAATTCTTGTTATTTGACTACTGAGTAATAGTGTTTCACGTTTTGTTTGTTCACCTACTAGTTTTCTGATCTGCAATGAAAGCATAGATATTGCTACTCAACAATGTACTCTTGTAAAGGTTAGGCATTGCGGTGCTTGTTGCTAAAAATATTTAAATAAATTTCATTTGATTTCTAATTTTGGAAGTGACACTAAAAGAAATCAGTTGCTTATATCTGGAATTTTTGGAGATCAGCATTTAAGCATGTAAATTCTTCTGGAAATTATATCTATTTTCAGAATTGCAAACCCATTAGTATTTTTGCCTGTACAGTACATAATTTGACTTTTGAGCAAATTTGTGAGGCTAGTATGGAAATACTTGGAAACTATTTTTCTTCAACTTAGATTTTAGTCTACTTTGATATTTACTATTGTAAAGAAATGTCATAGAATGACTGATAAAAAAAGAATATTAGTCTAAAAAAAGGAATTTTTTAAATTTAGGAATTATTTAAATTTACATTCATTAAGATGTATTCATCATTCTAGGTATTCTAGCAAGAATCAAAGTTCTTTCCACCTTTTACGCCTTTTACTGCTTTATCATGAGCCTGAAGTTTGCTCATTTTTGGATACCAAGAAAATAACTCCTGAATGTTATGCAAAAGACTGGGTAAATTCAAAATTGATTTCTATTAGCGTAATTCTTTGTTAAGGATCAGATATTCAATTGACATTGTCTGTTTTTGCATGTTGTTTAAAAAAAAAAGTGTCATATTCATCTAGGCTACAATGCAAATTTTCTGTTGTGGTACAAAAAAAAAAAAAAATCTTATTTAGAGCTGTGGATTTTTTGAAGCCTTAATTGCTTATAATATTTCATTATTGTGTCCAACTGTATTTTATTTCTTTGTTCATACAGTTTAATATATTCTAATAGAAAATGTAAGACAATACATAAAGGAAAAAAAATAGAAAAATAACTTCAAGGTTTTGGTATATTTTATTTATTTTTTAACCATTAAAAGAATGAGAGCCTAATATGTCTGCAGGCTTTTAATATTATTAAGATATATATAAGATAATGTGTGTGTGTGGAGAGAGAGAGAGAAAGGAGAATAACTATTGTACAATCTATTTCAGTTTGGTAGTTTATTTTCGTCTACATGTTGCCTAAAAGTTATTCGTGTTATGTGGGATATATATTTTCAAGCTTCTGAGCCATTCCTTGTATTCTTCTTGGCATTAGTGATTTTGGTTAATGAAAAGTAAGTACAGCTTAGTCATATTTATCCGAATCTCTTGCATTTTATTTTGTATTATGCTTAAATGTTACAATATAAACAATGCAAGAAATTCAATTAAATGTTTTAATATTTTCAATAAAAAGATGCATTTTAAAATTGTTTTAAAGCATTAGGTGTGTTTATCTGAATCTCTTGCATTTTATTTTGTTTTGTGCTTAAATGTTATAACTTAAGCAATGCAGAATACAATGCAATAAATTCAATTAAATGTTTTAATATTTTCAATAAAAATATGCATTTTTAAATTGTTTTAAAGCATTAGATGTGTAAAGTTTTTTATGTATGTTTTAGAGAACAACTGCTCCTTATGAAAGATGATGATAGACAATCCATAATAGGTAATAAATAATATACTTATTATGCATAGTATAATAAATTATTTGTAAAACAACTATTCATTTTACTCGTAGTTGTTCCGTAGGAATTTTTTTAGCCCATTTAGATCTTAGGTTTATTTTCAGCTTATAGATTTGTTTAAATATGTTGCATTGAAGCATGAGCTTTTTGTAAAATATGAGTGTTGTTGGTTTTTTTCTCTTTCTGACGCTTTCTCTCGTTGTCATGTTCTCGGGTGTGCAGAGTTTAAGGACTAAGTGAAGGAGTTAGCATAATAGACAGAAAGTATCAAACAAGCTGGCAGAAAAGACTGAAAATTAATGCTCCCTTTAAATATGTCCTTGGCGTCAAGGGCATATCTTTTTGTCCTTTGTGAGAGAAGCTGCTAAAAATTCATCATCTCTGATTGGTACTACTCCTACTAAAGAGATTGACGACAGTGCTTGTTAACTTAATCCTCAACTTTTGGATGATGCAAATCCTGTCATAAGTATAATACTATTTTAATTTTGTCCTTAAATCTAATTTTTCAACGATCTTCCTTTATGTTGTTTGTGTACCTAATATGAAGTTTTGTTCACTTCCCCTGTATTTTTATCAGTTTATATATAATATGATTTGAATTTGCTTCTGCATGATTGTATATTAAAACGTCATCCCATAGTTTACCTCACAAGTTCATATTGCACTTTCAGTTTAATCTCTGTCTTTTCTTTTGTATTACTACATTTTCTCATGATAGTGTAATGTCTCTTTGAAGATACTTTATCAATGATGCCATGTGGCCTAGAACCAGAAGATGTCGAAGATTTTTGTACAGTAGCATTTCATTACATGTCTTGCACGCCTCGCTCATTTTTCAAGGTAATACAGTTATTTGATTTGACTCCCCCTTCCCCCATTTTGTGAATTCTTATGTTTGAATATTATGTTATTGTGAGAATTCCTTATTTGTTAAGCATCAAAAAATTTATCATAATTAAATTAAAAAATATATATTTAGTTGCATACAGTTATTTGATAAGTTCTTTTCAATTTTTAGATTTTATTGTTGAAAAATTCATAGTGTAATTTAGTAGCAGGAAAAATAATAAATTAATTTTTTTCGCATGCTATGGTAGCATTTTAGAAAGTAATTACAAATGTACCGATTACTCTTTCTGTTTTGTGTTCTGCACAGCGATTTTAGTTCTTGTATTTCCCACAGTTTATCGATTTTTCAAAGAATGAGTTTATACTTAATTTTCATCTTATTCTGAAAGTCTAATTTTCATAAATTACTTCTTAATAACACGACAAGCGTGTGGTACTTCCAGTACCTTTTAGCAACTTATTATCATCAATAGTGACTTTAAATTACAATCAAAACTCTTGAAATTTTTTAATATTGGCCAGGGTTCGTTGATTTAAATCAGCTTGATTTAAATCATGATTTAAATCACGATTTAAATCAAGTGATTTTTTTTTAAAAAATCATTGATTTAAATCAAGTGATTATTTTTCAAAAAAATCATTGATTTAAACCAAGTGATTATTTTTCAAAAATATCATTGATTTTACAATGTTAGAAAGTGTTGTAAAAATGAAATATGTTGCAATTACAACCACTGTTTTAAACAAAACTTTCTAAGTTCATCTGTCTGTCTGTGTGCATAACATATTTCATAAGTTTAGAACTAATTACTATTTTTTTTAATTTTACAACATTACTCTTAATCTTCAAGCATCTTAATAGCAAAGCACAATTCATTCAATCATACAAATTATAGCATTCATAATAATCATGAATCATTCTGTGGTTTTTTCTTGAAAATAGTATTTTAGATCAATTTAATAAATGCCACACAATAAATAACTCAGAATGATAGTGTTTATAACAACAATTGTTCGAATTTAGAATATGCATCCTTAAAGTTTCATCCATGTCCCCTGACAGCTTAAGGTTTTTTCCTTCTATAATATTTTTATCATAGAAGTTTTCAATAAAGATATTTGATTAAAACACAAAGTTTCAGTCTTTAGTAGTAGTGTGAGCATATGATTTTACTAAATGGGTAAAAATATTTCAGGCTTTTTCATTTATAAAATAAAAAAAATGATTAAAGTACACTCAATGTAAAAATTAAATACACACAATTGCTACTTTTTTTTCAGCTTTCAACAGCAAAATAATTCAAATTCAATTTATTCATTTTCTTTGTACTGGTACTATTATTCCTGGTAGGGTTAATTTTCATTTGAGTCATGCATTTATATTAAAATTTGTTTATCATTATTATTAAAAAATATTTATTACTGTGAAAGTAGCTTAAAGTGGGTCTTTGCAATTGATTAACATGCCATATTGTTTCTATTAATGTGGCATAATCAACATCCAATTTATTTAAGGTCATTTTTTAAAAAATCAAAAAAATCTGATTTAAATCAAAAAAATCTGATTTAAATAAAAAAAACCCAATATATATATATTTTTTTTTAAATCAAAAAAATCACGAACCCTGATATTGGCTGAAACTTTAAATAATATAATTTGCAGTAACTTCAAATTGTTGTTTTTATCAATTCTTGTTTCCAAAGATAAAATTACTCCTGCTTTAACTGGAGTTTTTGCTTTATCAATGTATATTCTGATTTTAGTTTCACACTTAGTTATTTTATGTTTATAATCTATATAAACTAAACTAAACTCAGTGGCATGCCAGCCCTTTTGGGGGCCATGGCCTACTGTGCCCATCCCAGTTTTCGAGACCGAGGGCCCTTAGGTGCAGAAGCAGAAGTTTCGGTCAAGTGGTCGTCCTGACGAGGAACCCCCAGTGTTTAGTTCCCAAGCATGCTTGGTCCTCATTTTATCGACCCCACTGCAGGGATGAAAGGCTGAGTCAACCCTGTCCAGCCCGGGAATCGAACCCTGGACCTGTGCATTGTAGCACGGAAGGCTATCGCTCAGCCACTGGGCTTGCTTATAATCTATCACTGCCTGGAATTGTTCCAGGCAAGAGTCAATTTAAACATTTTTTATCCATAAATATGTCCCATTCATTTAATTTCCCCATTAGAACCTATACTCTTGAACTGAAGAATCATCTAAAGGTAATCTTGGTGTTTTTGGTGCCAGTATTTCATTAAATTGCATTGTGATGCTAAGACAAACTATTGGTTTTTCTTCCTTCACTATTCATAGTGAGTGCACTATTCATAGTGATAGCAAGTGCAATACACATACAAAAAGGCACAACACAACTACAGCTAACTAGCCCACAGTTATTCTACTTGATAATGAGGGGGAAAATGAAATATTATTCACATTGCACCAGCTATAATAACTTTGTTGCATTTAATTATGATTGAAGTGTTTACTTCTGTCTTTTACTTAAAGTAAACTAAAAATCATTTATTAATTGTAGTAGAGAACCACGAGTACTCAGTAGTAAAGAAAAGTGGTCTGTGGTGAAAACTAAATTTTACACCTGTAATTCTTTCTTTTTGCTTATGAAAATTAGACATTCTTATGATATTAAAATGCTTAAAGTTTTTTTAAACATTAATGTTCTTTTAGGACTATTATTCTTTAGTCTTCGAAGGAAAAGATGATGAAAAAAGAAGTTCCTTTCTCTCACAAGCTTTGTGTTTACCTGTGTCTGTTGATGACTTACTTTCTAGAAGTTATGCAAAAGTAAGTTTTGTTGTCAATATATTTACAGCAAGTTTTATTAATTCTTTGGGTTTTTTTTCAAGAAAAATTTTAAAAGAATGTTTTAAATGTTAGAATTAGCATTTCAACTTGTCAGTTTAAAGAATTTCTTTTGAGAGTTTGCAATGCAAGATAAAAGTGACTTTTTTTCTTCTTCTTTTCTTTTTCTTTCACTTTTCTTTGTTTCCTTTTTTTTGAAGCTTCGTCATAAATTAGTTGATAAATGCAATTTATAATTTGTGACAACAATTACCCTCAAAATAGCTATTTGCATTATTGATTTAACAACTTGTGCCTTATTTATGTTGTTTTTTCCTTTGTACTCATATTTTAGCACAAAGCATTTTTGATGATTTGTCTTATAATTTTATCATCAGTCATTATTATCGGCCCACCTCAGTAGCTACTAAAAAAAAATACTGTCAATAAGGCAGTGTTCCCCTTAAAAATCTATATATGCCAAGAGTTTGTGTTTGTGCGTACGTTCCTTATACAAATCTGTAATTTACGTTGGATCTTCACCAAATTTTCCATGGAGGTAGTTTGGTACCGAGATTTCATTATAGGGAGTTTCAAAAATTAAAAAAGTTGCAAACAGCCATAATTTTAATTTTAGAATTCTGAAATTGTATAAAATTGCGCTTTTCTATGCAAACTAAAGTCAATGTAATTTTGAATTTCGTACCATGATAAATCATGTCAAAACTATTAGATAAAGTTGGATCAAAATTTGTATGAAAATTACAACTTTTAAAATGGCTATTCTAATACATCATAGGCTCATCTACATTCTGACAGGCTATGTAAAATAATAAAAGTGAATAAAACTATTAATGTGAAATATGAATTAAATTGAAATAATGCACTGCAAACAAATGTCGTTTTTTTATGTTATTTTAATTAATGGTACGTGTATTGAGTAGCAAAATTATGGTGCATCTATGAAATGATATTTCAAGTTTTGTTTTTTAAAAGTAAAAAATCCTATCGATTTTTCAAGCATGGGGTTCAATGCTAACGATTCAATGCAATTACTTAAAATTTTGGGAAAATGTACTTCATATTCTGCCCTTTCTTGCTTATTTTCATTTGATGAAATTTGTACTTCCACATTATTGAGGCATACGAATTTGAAGTACACAGCTACTCAAGCAGTACTATTGTTTTATAAAGTAAAAATTTAGCGTGAATTGTGCAGATAAAAATAATTTATTGATAAGAGACTTGTACTTTTTAAAGAGGTACAGTACCACAAACCAAATTTTTTTTCGATTAGCAGTCGGATAAAAAATAAAGGCATGGATTTAATTCCAATTATCATCAAAAATGAAATTTGAAAGTAGATCCTCACTATAACCAACCATTAATTTAAAATTAAAAAAAAATATTTTTCTTCAATTTTAAAAATTTCTTATAACTTTCTCAATTATAAGATTTTTTCTTTGTAATACTTCCCAAACATTCTACAATAAAAGTTAGCTTGCAATTAACTATCTGAAACTTAGTTGAATTAAATTATTTTTTTTTTTTTTTTTGTTAAAATCTCAGAAAAAAGACAAAAAACTCCAAAATTCAAATTCCACAATTAAATGAAAACAAACTACAAACTTCACAGTCAAACCCATGCTAAATTTTGTTAAACATACTCCGTGGAATTTACATAAAAAGTTTCAAAGCTGTATCTTTAGCTGAAAAAAGCCTTAAGGGACTTTACTATAAGTAATTGGTCCAAAATACAAAGCTGAGAAAAATGCATTGAAGTCATTTACAAAAACAGGAATATCTTTTAAAATATTACTCTCATAAGTTTGAAATTTTGCAAGAGGTTTTAAAACAGTATGATCTATTAAAACACATAATATATATATATTTTCTACTTTGAACAATTTTGAGGCATTGTGCCCCGTTAGACTTCATGTACCGGTTTATTTTTTCGTTACTTGTGTACTTATTATTACAGTAAAACTGCTCTAAAGCGGAGAGTAAATTTCTAATAATGTTATTCAACATAGAGTGGAAGGGCTTTAATGAAATATTTGAACTTCTGAACTAAAATAATCATACTGAATCCCAAAATACCAGTTTTTATTTCATATTCTTTAATAGCATACTTTTGAGGTTCATTAAAAAAAAAAAAAAATAGCCTGAAATCTCCTGTGCTTTCAGACAGAATATCCATTTGAAAAATTGTTGTTTTGTTCCTTAAAATTTATAAAATAGCAAAACTTTAAAATTTTTGTGTCTTTAAAAAGTAAGCTGGACTTTTGAAATGTTTTTTTTTACATATATGTAAATGTTATTGTTGATGTATAAAAAACAAGACAAAGATATGTTGAAAATGAGGCAAGTTAAGAATTATTTTCATAAGCAATGCTGGGCATACGCTAAGCTTAATGGTGATATTTACATCAGAATTTTCTAAACTTTGACATTTTTCTCTCTCAAAAAGTATTGGAAATATGAAAGTAAAATTTTACATGTGTTCTATACGTGGTTAAAGTAACAAGTAAAAAAATAATTCAACAAAATCTGAAGAGGTGGGTGTCAAATTCAATTTTTTTTTTGGGTGATTTTACATGGAATGACCTAATAAGTAAAAGCTTTTTTTGTCAGTTTTTTGTTTAAATAATGTCATTGTCAGTTTTTTGTTTAAATAATGTCACCTATATTTGCAATGTTTTTCATGTTCGACCAACTTGTTATATATCCTGTGATTATTTCTAACATCAATTTAACCTTATCCTTTTTTAGGCTGATAGTGATATAAAATATTTTGTTGTTGATTGCCGTCCAGCTAATCAATATAATTCTGGGCATCTTTCCACTGCCTTTCACCTAGATGCTAGTCTGGTATGTAATTTGGAACTTGATTATTGTTATTGTTTAGCATTATTTTTTTTAACAGTCAAATTTTTGTGATTGCTATTTAAACTAATTTTATGGTTTTGTTAAATTATTTGAAAAGTGAATCTTTTTGTAATCGTATGTTATGCTTCTCTAAAGCATACTACATATTGTTCAATATTAATAAATTTTGAACTCGGTTTATTTTTTTCTCCCTTCAAAATAATGGTAATAATAATAATAATTAAATGAAAAATATGATTATAATAATAATCATAATTATAATCAATAGAATGCAAAACTATTGAGAGTTCTAGGCCAGGGGTTGGCAACCTTTTGAGTCGTAAGAGTCAAAAATTACAATTTACAAAATTTCAAAGTTTTTAAAGAGCCACAATTTATTTTTTTTGCCCAACAATAAATAGTACTTGCATAACTAAAGTTTTTTTTATAGAAAAACTAATCTATTTATTCATAGGAAAATATATCTATTCAGGGGTCGCAGACCTCCTTTTTTCCTATTTTTTTCCTTTTTCTTGAAACATGCTCTTTTTTTCCCTCGTTTAAATCCTTTTTTTTAAAACATGCTCCTTTTTTCCTTTTTTTTTTTTTTTTTTTTTTTTTTCTCCTGATCGCACTTTTTTTTTAATTATCCTGAATGTTGTTTTCGCGGCAATTGCAACTCGCACCGTATGATTCCTTTCTCCAAGGTCAACTGGATAACCAATCCCAAACGTTTTTGGATGAGCGGCTGTCAATTCGCCGAAAATGGCTTCCCGTGTTTGAGATTCCAGTCCTTCTGCATCTCTTAAATATTTCAATTTTTTTAATGTTTGGAAGTTATTTTAACTTGTTCTACCTTAGAGTAGCGTATTTTATTTTTTATTTTAATAATTAATAAACTAATTTTGTTTACTTTTTATTTAATGTATTTTTGTTATTACTAATTTTTATTAAATTTTTACTAAATAAACTCTTAATTCTTTACTTTGTCCTTTGTTTTAAACAACTACTTACAGGGTATAAAGATTTTTCACATATTAAAGCATTAAATTGGATGGCTTTGAAAAGTATAGACAGGTAAAAGACCACAGCTAATAGTGTCTGATAACATTGGGAATACTCCCAGCTATGCACAGCTGCTAAGTAACATGGCTTTAAGCAGGTTTGAATTAGATGTAGTGCTTACATTGAACATTCAATACATAGACTTGGTTTGGGTTCAATATATACATTGAGAATGCCAAATTCTTAATTCAGAATTGATTGTGTTCCGGTTATGCTCCGGAATTTCTGTATTTTTTGGATCTTGACACCGGAAATTCGGTATTTTCAAAATTTCGAAAATTGGCGATTTTATTTTCCTTGTTTTTAATTTGCTTCAAATTTCCTACCATAATGCTGGTTTTGTTAGTCTGGATCATCCCTATTAATGCCATCCTAATGTTATTCTATTTGTAGAAATTCTTTTATTTTCCCCCTATGTTTTGATACCTTCATTTATAAAAAATGCGATCTTTTTGCTTACGCTGAAAGAATTGAAATCTTTTCACAATTGATGTCTATTAAGAATAATTAAGGGGAAAATATAAAAAATTTGCTTTTATTTTCAGTAAAATCTTGAGTTGAAATTTTTTAAACGATATTCTTTGCTTGTTAGGAGTGTGAGTTCTCAATTGTCAGAAAGTTGAAAAATGCTGAATTCTGGTTTATTTTTATTTGTGTCAATTATTTAAATTTTTGTAATTTATACATATCTCCAATCGTTCAAAAAATTTGAAATAATAAATGAAAAATTATATAAATAAATAAGGAATAAAACTGATAACATTTTTAAAATTTCATTTAAAAAATCAGAACAAACAAGTTGCTGTTTCATCATAACAATGATCATTTTTATTTAAAGCACATTCATCGCAGTGTATGAATAAGTCATTTAAAGTAAAAATAGTTATTTTAAATTCATGTCTAGCCAAAAGTAAAATCTAGCACACATCTTGATTAATAAGAATGTTAAATCTTAAAATCAGTTCTCATTGTATAGATTTGGGCATTTGCTAAGTACATCCCATTAAATTCTTTTCCATAGTAAGCAGCAACTGCAATCTTAATTGATTTCGAAACACTTTATCAATTTTAAAGAGCAAAAGTTTTTTTTCCAAAATTATGGGAAAAAGATATTTGAACGTTGCAGCCGCTATTTTGGGTGTTTTGCATCTAGAAGCTCCCTGTCGCATTGAAAAAGGGATTCCAAGCAATCCCGAAACATATGTCTGCATTTTAATGCTCATTTGTGCTTTAAAATAACGTGAAATTATTTTTTTTTATTACAGTATATATCACTGTTCATTTAAAGTAATGAAAGCGACAAGCTTCCCCTCTTTTTTACCCTTAAAAATTTCAGGTATTTTTTCTTGAACCTAAGCATTCTTCATATGTAGTTGCAAAAGAAGCTCAGGGGAAAAAAAGGGGGCGGAGGTTAAAGCTCTTGAAAAAGCTCAAGAAAATAAGAAAGAGAAGGTAAAAAATGAAAGGAAACAAAGCCAAAATAAAAATTAGTATCAGTTAAAGAAATTAATCTGAAAAATTGAAAATTTACAAAAATACCTTTTCAAATATGTTTAACTGAAGGTAACCAGTGATTAAAAATCACTGAAATCTAAAGATAAGAATAATATGAAAATTAATTTTACGATGATTAAAACATCAGTAGTAAAAGAAAGAATATGCGTGATAAAGTACTTGCAATCAAGTTTAAATTTAAAATAAAAATAAAAGATTATAGTTTTATTTAACATTTGTTTTTTTTTTTTCCTTTTTGTTTTGCTTTGTTTTCTTTCTTGCTTTTTTGCATGCTACTTGATTAGGAGCATTATCTGCATGCAAACAGACTACCTACTGCATTTCATATGTATATATATATACAAAGTCAGACCTCCGATATAAGGTCTTCCTGCATATAAGGAAACTTTTCTAAAGTCCCGGGTCATTGAATATCAAATATGTATGAATCGGTTATGAGGTTATTTGCGTTAAGTCCCGAGGGGTGGTCTTATATCAAGGTCTGACTGTATATATGTGTATAAAAATTAAAACTTTTAAATCTTAATCACAATTTCCTGAATTTTTCATTCGTGCTTAAATAGGGACTTACAATTCAGGGGGAGGGGATGGCAGGATTAGAGGATTATATCCCAAATTTCTCAGATCCCTGACAGATATAGACAGGTTGGTGAACTCCAATCCCTGGAAGAGAAAAATTCCGGCTTAAACAAACTTTATTATGCACTCTTTGGTTAAAACCATATGGCCAATCCTAGTATACTAACAAATATGTATGCAAGAACTGTTATAACCCCCTCCCACAAGGAGAAAATTCTACCTTTCTAGTAGAAGTAGAATTTATTCTTGACTATGATATAAGAACTTTTACAATCAAAGAATACATAAAAGGCCTGAAAAAATCAAATTATTTTGCCATTATGTCTCTCTTTTGAAAATATGTAAAACTATGTATAAAGCTTGGGGGGTGGGGTGGGGGAGCTCTCCCCTCCACTTAAATATTTGGATTTCAAACCTTAAAAGTGTTTACTAGTTTATCAGCAGTACTAGCAAAACTGAATAGATAGCAATTAAATGTATATGCATTGCTCTTCAAACAAATACCTTGAAATTTCATTATAAGCACTTAACTTTCTGCAATGATTCTAGTAAAATTTCAGGCATAGAAAACATAGGTACCTGAGACAAAAATATTTTTATGTTTTCAGTTGTTAATCTATAAAGCAAAAAATGTCAAAATAGTGGTTGAAAAAATGCAAAGGATTGAAAGCTTTGTGAGTCTGATCTTTCCTTTGTGCTAAACTAAAATTCGAGGACATTAACTAATGGTTTTCTCCCAATGTTTCAAATGTTTTGGAAAGATTTAAGTATTTTTTAAGTAAGATGCAATTTTGTTTTTTCTATACATTTTTTGAATAATTTTTCTTCAATTTTCAAAATATCAGCTTTGAAAGGGTTTTTCTTTTAATTTTGTTTTAAAATTATGCATAGCCCCCTTAACTAGATGCCTTCCGAAATGGAGCGAACCCCATTACCTTACCGGCAACGATTTTCTCCCGCTGACAAAGAAATCACAGCTAGAGGGCACTACCTATTTGCTATTGGAAAACGGTGTTTTACTTGTAAACGCTTGGTAAATTGCGGGAAAAAAGCGGTAAAAATTGTTCTTTTAAAAAAATCATTTGATTTTTTTTTCATATTTAATCATATGACTCAATAATTACATTTTTTTCGCTCTTACTTTATGATGCAGTAAAACAGTGGGAAATTAAGTGATATTATTAATTTTTGATATCTCGTTAGTCTAGGAGCATTTTAACAGAGCATCAACTTAAAACTTTTATTTCATTAAAGAGGTTTTCTCCTAATTGTAGGTATTTTGAAAGAAAAATGTTGTTACACAAATTAACAGAATTTCCTTTAAAGTAATGATTTAAATGAATAATTATTTATGCAATTCATACGTGAAGAATATAATACACATAATTTCAACTGGCATTTTTACCGATGTAAGGAAACAAATAAAAATCCAGCTCTTGACTAAAACTTTTAATTTTAATATTTGTTTGAGAACGATGCTATGGATAAAATAATTAAAGATTTATTTGGGGCATTTTGAAAATGTTTGAGAAGATGTAATGTATCACTTCCAAGATCGATTAACAACAAAGCTATACATGTGATATATATTTGAGTAGATAGTTATATGGATTCATTTGTTTTAGAAAAGAAGAATGTCTTATTATTATTATTATTATTTACTTATAGTGATCTTGAAAATTAAAATTTTTTCCCTGAATTTTAAAAGTCAAGAGTTTTGCAAAGGCTCTGAAAAGATGTTCGAAGTTTTGAAATGCTTTTAAGTGTACTTACAGTATGAGATATATTTTCTCGCAATCTAATATTTTCCAAGAAATCATTGCTTCAAAAAACGAGCAGAACGATGAGGACGTTAAATTGGGAAAGTTGGAACCAAATTCTTCATTTAGGCAAGTTATAAAAATTTTGCATAAAAGTCAAGTTTTTATTCTTATAATAGAATCAAATTCAATCTTATCATAGAATCTGCTTTATCCCCCCCCCCCCCCAAAAGAAAAAAAGCCAGTCCTTTTGGTTTCAATAAATAAAATTATAAATAAATAAATAAAAATTATACATAAATAAAATAAAAATGGTTAAATATGTGAATAATTACAATTTATTATGCATTGTACTGAAGTGATATTTTAGGCATGAAGAATAGGACAAATATTACTTCCAAATTATTCTCATTAATTCATCCATAGAATTAAATATGTTCTTGAAATCTGACTAGAATTCGATCCTATGCATGAATAATAATTTGTATTTCCTTCCTTTCTAACTTTCATTATTTCTTATTGATTAATACATGTCTTCGTGTAACTAGTTACATTTTTTAATAAAAAATCAATAAGTTCAATTTAATTAATATTTGCATAACATAAAATGCATCATAATATATAATCAACCGTATTCCAAGGACAAGCTACAGTAAAGATTGGACAACATAATAAATAATGTATATTCTTATAAAAATAGTTTTGCACTATATTGTTATTAATTAATTGATGTTTTACATTTTTTTTTTTGCCAAATAGACGTTATAAAAGACACACACATAATAATAATAAGAAGAATAATTCCCTTGTCTTGATATAGCGGAGATCCATTTTTCACGCAAACTAATGTCCGATTGAAACTATTTTTTTCTTTTACTGAATTTGATGTGCAAAATGGAACAACACAGTAAACCATCTTTCTTTAAGTTACATTGGTCCTGAAAAGGACCGTTTTTAACCCAAAGAATCAAATTATTAGGGAAAAAAAGAAGAAATAGCAATGTAAAACCAATTTTCTACCCTTCAAACTAATGCAAGGAGCGCGGTTTACAATAGCAGATAAGTAGCGTTCCTGGTGGGAGAAAAGGTAACTAAAATCCGCGGCCAACTTTCCCCGCAAATCGCTAGGCATCTAGTTAAGGGGGCTATGAGTTATGCCGTTATGCATATGCATAATGCCTTAAAAGTATTAGAACCATTCCTTTTTTTTCCTATTGAAATTCCTTTTTTTCATATCAAGATCCCTTTTTTCCTTTTTTTTCTTCCAAATTTTCACTTCTACCCCTGTCTATTTATTCATATACAGGGTGGGGCAAAAGGTATGAACCTGTTTTAAAGGAATGTAAAACAAAAACCATTCAACTTACAGAAATTATGTTTATATTGTTTAATTCAGTACAGAATCTAGTTTTTTACATTAAGTTTTAAAGATGATATTACGTAGGTGGCGGCCGTCAGCAGTGCTGCACTCTTGAAGGCGAATTCTGAAGTTTTTAAACGCCCTTCTGCAGATTTCGATGGGTATTGCCGTAACTTCCTCTCTAATTCTTCTAACTCTGTCCTTAAGTTCTTCCAGGGGATGTGGTCGATGTTTAAAAACTTTTTCCTTTATGTACCCCCAAAGAAAAAAATCACAATGCTCAAATCTGGTGAGCACACAGGCCACTGAACGTCACCCCTCACAGAGACGAGGCACTGAGGGGAACACTTGCCTCAATCTCGCCATTGAAAACCTAGTATTGTGGGATGTAGCCCCATCCTGTTGGAACCAGATGTCTCCTAAATTAGTTGCTGCTCTCAATTCTTCCAGCTCAGGTTCAAAAAACTCTTCCAACATTGTCACATAACTCTCAGCGGTGACAGTGATGGTTCACCCATTATCCTCAAAAAAGTAAGGACTAATAATCCCAAATTGGGATATTGCACACCGTACAGTTACTTTAGGGGAGTGAAGTGGCCTCTGGTGAATTTCCCTTGGGTTTGCATTAGCCCAATAACGAGAATTCTGTTTATTAACAGCTCCACACAAGTGGAAGTGGTGATAACAGAATGGCTATTTTCAAAATAAGTAATATCATCAAACCTACCATACTCTCCTGTCCAAACCATGGTTGCTACTGAAAACTAGACTCTCCCACTGCCACAACAAGACCCCTCCCCTTTCCCCACCACCACCACAAGCCAAGCGTCAGCCAATCGAAACCGGTTCATACCTTTTGCCCCACCCTGTATAAGTAGTGTTTTTCACAACAAATTAGAAAATATGTACAGTAAAACCCCTCAAATCCGAACTAATTGGGGCTGTAGCTTGTTGGGATTTCAATTTGTTTGGATTAGCCGAAAACTATTCATAACACAATAAACGAATCCTCGTTATGGTATAGGACTTTACCCTACACTGCGCAATTTTTTTCTTCTTTGTAAATATTTTTTCTTGTTTGTTTGTTTGTGCTAGTTATAAGTGCAAAACATACTTAAAAAATTCTTATTTAATTCGGAAAAATAGATTTCGAGAAAATTTAACATGTTGTTTAAAATCAACACTGCGCATTTAGGGGTAACAATATTTTTTTAATATAATCATTTTAATAAATGAAAGACAATCAATAATAAATAGGTATGCATTATAATCGTAAAATAGAACTAAAATAGTAACACGCAGCAGCCACGCTAAAGGATGCCATGTTTATACGACACTGGAGCACAATTGCCTCCCCTGGAAGGTTTTCGTCACTTCGACAATTGAAGCCGACATCAAGCGAAATTGATATTTTGTGAGTTTGTATTGTTACAGTAATTGTTTTATAAATTTAATAAGTAATAGTTTTTAATTGTTTTGTTGTGACAAAATAAATAAGTTTCTCTGTTTTTGCGTGTGTTTTTCAAATTTAAATTTGTTAAAAAAAACCACTTGTACGGATTACCCGGGATTTCGGATTTTTGGGGTTCGGATTTGCGGGGTTTTATTGTATATGGCATTATTACATAATTACTTATTATTTAAGTAAAAAATTAAAACTATTGATCATTTACTTACAACACTAACTTGTACTTCAATAACAAACAATTGAGCAAACAAATTCAATGGGAGCGATGGCTTTGCATGGTTATTCAAGTAGAAACAAATTCAGAACGATTTTTAAATGTCTTGATAAAATAAATAATATTTGCGTATAGAACTAAAGAGCCGCAAGTTGACGACCGCTGTTCTAGGCATATGTACCATCACAATTTTTCTAGAAGCTAAAAATCAATGATTTTCTTGTATTTCAGATGCTTCGTGAACCGACAGCCTTTGGTACTGCAGTTGAGGCTCTTTTTGCTGCTAAAAAGCAGGCTAATATAGTTGGTTCAGTAGCAGCTGGTGAACATATTTGCTTTGTTGGCAGTGGAAGAGAGGAAGAAGATCAGTATGTATATATGGTTGTTGCAAGTTTTCTTCAAAAGCATCAGAGATATATAAGTTTAGCTCAAGGTGGCTATGCAGGTTAGTCGGCTGTTATTTTTTAAAATCTAATTTTCCTCTATTATGCATGTTTGAATTTTCTTTGAAGAAATGTGAAAGTAAGAAAAGGGGAATGATAAGGAAATGTTGAACAATCATTTAATACAGAATGGGCTGCTGTGATAACTATTTTTATTATTATTATAAATTTGAAAAATGGGCTCCCAAGGGTTATGTAATGGTCAATTTTTGGTATAAAAGTAGTAATAAATGATCATGCACCATATTAAAAAAATGTGCCAGTTAAAAGCATTATTTCTTAATGAGCAAGTTTTGTATATATAAACTCATGTTTGTGAAAATTGCAACACCATGAAGGAATCGTCATAATTGAATGAAATTAAATACACAGTTGAGTGGTAGTGGTACAAATAAATGATTAAATTTTCAAAGCAAACAAACAATAACAAGAGATCGGAATCAGTATTTTGTGTAGCCACCACGCGCCGCAATAAGTGCTGCTACACGACGTGGCATGGAGTCAGACAAATTTTGAATGTCTGCCTGAGGAAGAGCATTCCATATTGTTTGTATGCGTACCCAAAGTTCGTCTACAGAAGCAACAGGACGAGGATCACGAGCGAGACGCCGGACAACAAAATCCCACACATGTTCAATTGGCGACATATCCGGGGAATACGCAGGCCAAGGAAGAAGTTGTACCTGCTGCGTTGCAAAGAAGGATTGAACTGTCCTAGCTATATGAGGGCGGGCATTGTCCTGTTGAAATACAGCGCCTGGCAAGCTTTGAAGGAAGGGAACAGCTTGGGGCTGTAGAACTTCACTGATGTACCGGTTGCTGTTCAGATTGCCCACAATTCGTACCAAATGAGATCGTCCATGATAGGCTATGGTGTCCCAGACCGTAACTCCGGGTGTTCGTCCACTGTGGCGTTCGATAATGCACTCCGGAAGGTGGCGTTCACCGGCATAGCGTCTGACACGAATGCGACCATCATGGTACCACAAATTAAAGCGGAATTCGTCAGAGAACACGACATGCTGCCAATCAGCACGCCAGTCTCTATGCTGATTGGCCCATTGTAGCCGCAGGCGGCGATGGTTTAGCGTGAGGGGGATCCTGTATAAAGGAGTCCTTGCGCGCAGTCCACGCTGCAGCAGACGTCTACGAATTGATGAAGCACACAATGAAACACCTGTCGCTATTGACCACTGTGCTGCCAATTGTCTAGAGGAAGCTGTACGGTCCGTCCGCGCCATGCGGACCAGGTGTCTATCATCGCGAGTTGACGTCACATTTCGGGGTCCACTCCCGGATTTCCGAGTTGTCCGACCCTCGTCCGTCCACTGCTTCCAAACACGCATCACTGTGCTGCCGTTACGCTGCACACGAGCGGCTACTGCACGATACGACAATCCAGCTTCACGAAGGCCGATGATTCTCCCCCGTTCAAACTCTGTAAGTTGTTCAAATCTCGCTCTCTTTCGTCGAAGAGGCATAAGTAAAGATTGAGCTAACGTTTACCACTAGCAGATAACCACCGATAACCATACACGCCTCGCTACAGCCGTCTATTTATTCGGATCCATCCGCCGTTCAGAGGACGCTGCTCAGCATACGCATGCGCTACGGATTTTAAATTCTAAATCATTTGCATATCATGCGCTACTTTGCATTTCCTGAAAAATTCGGCTCGCTCGCGTGAGTCTTTCATGGTGTTGCAATTTTCACAAACATGAGTTTATATGCAGAGTTAAAATCTGGGGCAAATCTAGTTCCATGCTGTGTATAGAGTGGCTTGCCATGTTCCCTCACTTAAAAAGAACCAAGCTTACACTGACTTTGAAATCCTAACTAAAGCGTGCATCGTCTTTTTCATCGAATTTAGTAGTGCTTGGAAAACACATTTATTAGATGAATGAATTATTATGTGAATAGAAAAATAAGAAACGGATTTTATAGACAATGAAATTTATTGATATCTTGTTTTCTGGAATAGCTAAAAGAAATATATATAAAAATAAAATTTACCACCCTAAGCAGATGCCTACTCTGCTTTATCAGACATTTACGAGGGTTGTCTGCAAATTTTCCAACCTCGATATGAAGATGGCAGCTCTAGCAAAACAAAAGGGTGGGAACTTGCTTCAGGGTTCTTTGATAACTCCCAGTTGAAATTTCGGCCATTTTGAACGTGATTCTTTTGCTTGACAGTTATTTTTGTGCGTTAATGCAACTTGTTTTTCGAAAATGGAAAAAATCGAGTAACGAGCTGTCATAAGATGTACTTGTTTTTGAAAGGCAATACGCCTACACAGATTAAGGCGGAGTTGAATGCTGTGTATGGAGACTGCACTATCATTTACTACTGTGAAATTGTGGTCAGCAGAATTTAAACGTGGCCATACCAGCCTGGGTGATGATGAACGTTCTGGGAGACCAAAAACTGTTACCACTTCTGAAAACATTAAAGAAATGTATCAAATGGTGTTGGATGACCGTTGAATAAAGGTAAGAGAGATAGAAGAGGTTATGAGCATCTCTTAAGAACGTGTTTGCCGCACACTAAACGAAGAATTGGGAATGCACAAGCTGGCTGCACAATGAGTGCCGCGTTCGCTCACTTTGTATCAGAAACGCATCTGCATGAGCATTTGCACAGCTCTGTTGGCTCAATTACGGTGCAATAAATCAGAATTTTTTCCACGAGTAATCACAGTCGAAGAAACATGGATTCACCATTATAGCTCAGAGCCAAAAATTCAGTCAAATCAGTGGACTGCAAAGAGGGAATCTGCTCCAGCAGAAGAAAAGAACTGTTCCTTCTGCTGGAAAAGTGATGGCGACAGTTTTCTGGTATAGCCATGAGATTATTTTCATAGACTTTCTTAAAAAGGGCAAAACTATTACTGCACCATACTATGCAACACTACTGGACAACTTAAAGGCTGAAATTGTAGTAAAAAGACCCCATTTGCAAGAGAAAAAAAATTTGTTTCACCAAGACAATGCTCCCTTTTACACCTAATTTCAATGGCCAAAATTTATGAGTTAAAAGTTGGAACTACTTGACCACCCACCCTACTCTCCAGACTTGGCCCCAAGTGACTTTTTTCTGTTTCCTAAGCTGAAATGAGCACTAGGAGGAGAACAATTTTCATCAAATGAAGAGGTAGCTTCGTAAATAACCATTTTGCAGAAAAAGATGCCACATATTATTTGGAGGAGTTAAAAGGATGGGAGCATCGTCGCAGAAAATGTATTATAGCCTTGCAAGAGGACAATGTTGAAAAATAAAATTTATTTTGGGAGGAAAATGTCTTTTTTCTTTGTTAGGTCGGAAACTTTTCGGACAGCCTTCGTAGCTGTGGTAATAATGGCAAACAAGTGCCTTTGGGAACTCATAAAACACAATATGTCCTAAAAAAAGAAGTTCCAATTATCTAGAAAGATAAAACTGCAGTTATAATTAAAAATGAATTAAGTGGCTTATTTTTTAAAACGTGAAACAGCCAATGTACAGTTCTACCACCAAACCAAAGCAAGCCGGCTGGCAGCTTGTCATGAAGAATCCATTCATGCTCAAGGGAGGAACTGCTGGTATAAAGAATGTGCCTCTATCTTCTCGTTCTAGTTTGTTTAGCATATTTGATTTTTTCCAAACTGATGCTATATGCCAATTTATAAACGTAGCTACTTTCAACAAACAGAAAGGCAAACCTTCTGATTCATGTGCTAAATAAACTCATCTGCAAAACAAGCTTCCCTAAAACTCGAATGGATTCGTTCTTTCCTACTATTCGCAGAAGAGTCCAACTACCAAAATTCTGTGGTCAAACTGTAGTGGTACTTTTTTCAGAAACAATTACTGATGTATTTAATTCCTATCATCCCTGGACGACACTTAACAACTCCCAAGAAACCATGGAAATAATCCTGGTTAAAACTGCTTTGGGTAGCCCTGAATATTGACACTTTTATTAAAATTTCATAAAAAATCGATTTTTAGAGACACATTTAAAGAAATAGTTCACAAAGTGATTAAAAAATAGAAAGTATATTGGTAACCTGGAAAATTGTGTAAATGGGATCCCACCCCCCTTTTTTAATTTGTTGCATTTTTCTTTGCAAAATATATTTAAAGTGACCCACGTACATATAATGTTTTTCACTGTAATGAAATTTGTTTCTTTCTTTAGCATTACATGAAATTATTCCGCCCAATGACATTAACTTGATGCTGGCATCTCATTGTTATAAAAGCTGTCTAGTTTGTTTGTCTAAAACGCCTGTGAATGGAAGTGCCAATGAAAAAGACATATCTATTTTTGATCAGGTATTTATAAATTTTATATACACTTACAGAATGGAAATACCTTTTGTAAGAGTTCTTTAAAGTGTTTGCATGTAGCTGGGAGATGTATTTGCGTATTATATACCTAAACAGATAGCGAGAGAAGGGGGTATTCTTTATAATTATCTCATAGTATTATCTTATCAGGTGAGGGATAGAGACGGATATCTTATCAATAAATTATCATTCAGAATACTCAATAATAACTCGCTTGTTTATTGCCTGTCTATGATTTATATGTTTATAAGAAAATGCACAAACAATAAAATTTATGCATGAATAATCCATAGTGTTTTAAGTATTTGAATGCATTTTTTGAAATCTTGTTTCAAGTTCTAAATTCCGAAATTTTCACAAAGTTTGAGAATATTTTGGCAGCTGAAGACAATGAGCTTAAAAATTACAAAAGCAAAAGTAATAAAGTGGGACTTAGATGAATCGATCATATTAGAACATGACTGAATTTGCATGGAATGTGTTTTCTTTAAAATTTAAATAATGCATTTCTGTAAAATTACCTATGAAAATTCAAGTAAATAAGTTAATGCTATAATAACATGTAATTTTTACTTAAATTAAAAAAAAAAGGTTGTTTTTGGCTCTTTTTTGAATTTTTAAAAAAAAGTTTATAACCATTTGGAGTGAGCTAAAATTGATTTTTGTTGTATTGAAGTCTTCTGAGATTCTTGACATTTTTTATGGGAAATTGCATGATTATAGTAAATACTCTAGTATTATTTTTATCATTGTTCTTTTATATATGCATGGTGTTGTGTTTAAATAAAAGAATATTTTGAATTTTATTTTGTAATTATCATATAGTTGAAGCCAGACAACTTGCATTAACACTAGATTTTCCAGACCAGTTATTTTGATTGTTTCGAACCTTCCATTTTGCATAATTTGTTACTAATTATAGTGCAACTTTCAGTTGCATTGGTTTTTCTTAATACACAGTAAGTAGGACAAGATAATGTGACTGAAAGTTTTATTATACTAATTAGTAGCAACTTGGTGTAAAAGAAAAGTTTAATGGTTGAAAACGGTCTGGTTAAGCTAGTGTTAATTTATTGCTGGTATAAGTTCCAAAAGGTGATTTGAATGAAGTATTATTGAATGTTATAAAATTACATAATACTAGATTTTTGCACATGTGTTCAGGTGGGAAAATATTTCCTCAACTTTGTAGGTAATTTAATAATTTTAAACTTTTTTGATCATGTGTTTTATTCTATATTCACTAACCTATTATATGTTACAAACAAGTGATGAACAGTTCCGTCTTTTTCACAAGTTATACCTTTGTTAACTACCAAAAAAAAAAAACTTTTATAAAAAATTTTTTTTGTTTGTTTTTCAAATTTGATACATTTCCTTTTTGTTGTAGTTGGCTTCTGCTGTTAAGTTTAAAGGTAATTTTGTTAAAGAACGTCTTGTAGAATATATCACAAATCCACAAACAGAAGAAGACAGGTTAGTTTATTTTGTAAAAAAATTATTTAATCATTGTTTTTCTTGACTTTTGTAATTGCTTTAAATATTTCAATTTGAAAAGTTTAGAGTATGCTTTTAAAATAAATGGAAAAGTTGTAGGGAGAAAGTAAATTTGGCAAGTGTTGAAACTTTGGGACATTTTCTTGTTAAATGTATATTCTTCTCGTCAAAGTTATCTAAAAAAAAGAAAAACGAGTTATAACCAGTTTCATTACTGAAAGAGGTGGCATATTAATTTTAGTAGTTTGTACAAAATGTTTTAGAAATTTTGTTCAAAAATTAAAGATATATACCATTCGAAGTTTGGTTAATTTTTAATTAAAATCTGAAATAAAAAGCTTGATGCTGAAGTAAATTCATTTTTCCCCCCTTGAAAAAACATAATAAACATAAAAATATCCCTTTTTGAAAAATAGTTTTCAATCATGAATAACTAAGTGTGGGAGAACATTATGCTGGGGTTAGTTCAACATGAATTTTGAGCAAGAAAAAGATGGTGGCACAAAGTTGATGCTCTCATGTAATGCCACACTTCTTGGAAAAAATCTTCTTCCCCTTCCCCCAACGTACCCTTGCTACCTAAATCTTTTTCAGCCATGGGATGGCATTTCCAAGATGTGTAGTTATACTGGTTAAATTTCTCATCTTGTTATCTCAATAGATATAAAAGCTGAACTTAAAAATCATCAAAATGTACCACAAAGTTAGTGGACTTGAAGATATATTTTATTAAATGTACCTGAAAATACTTTTCCTGTTCTTTATATCCTCTGATGATAATACATATGTAAAAGCTATATATTATATATAAGAGTCAAGTATAAAAATTGGCATATTTCTCTGTATAACATGGTAGCTCAACCGTTCTTTTGTATTTATATTTTGTTTTCCTAGACATGTTAGCAGCAGTGATCGATTAGGAAAACGCTATAGAGGCATGGCCCCTGTTTTTAGCATAGGAGATGATGAAGGTAATTACATAATCATTTTATTTTTCAGTAAAATATTGTATTTTTACTAAAAATAAAAGTTAACTAATACAAATGTTGACACATTAATTCTTTCAAATTAAGTAAAAACCCATCAATGCTTTTAAAAACTTTAAAAAGCTATCAACAGATTAATTTATTTAACGGATGTCATTGGAGTTGCATAAATTTAATAGAATGAGCCAGTCCAGTATTTAGTCTATAAGGACTGAATGTATGCAGCCTATGTGACTTCAGAGCATCTTTTTTTTTTTTTTTTTTTTTTTTTTTCAGTACTGTCTGCTTAACATGTTGATGTTTTGTAGTTATCTATGTCACAAACAATTGCATTATTACTATTCCCTTTATCAACAGCAGAAGTAGCCAGCATTTTTTTTTCCTGGTATTCATTCAATTTGGTTAAATTTTTTTCTGTTATCTATCAAGTTAGATTGATTCTTTATTTATCTGAAGCTTTGCAAAGGCTGCCTTGAAATGCTGTAAGCTATTGGTTGAAGTAAAATTATACCAAAAGCAGCAATTCTTTGTCAGGTGGGACACAGCATCCCGTGTGAAAGATATTTTTTTGCAATTGACATTGTTGTTTCTTTTGTATGTTTAAACTTTGCTCAAGGAATTGTGTGTGTGTGTGTTTTTTTTTTTTTTTTGAGAAAATGGCAGTTTAGGTTATTATTGTACTTGAAAATTAATTATGTTCAACCATTGCACCTCTTCATTTTGAAACTAACTTCTTTTTTTTACGTTCCTGTGCAGATAAAGTAAATACACTTTTTTTTTACTCAGATTTCAATGTAAATTTCCATTTTACTCACCGTAATATCAATTGTGACATGTTTTGTAATATCCTTACTTATCTTTATGTGTATGTTGACATACATACAACCAAAATGTCTATTTTTATCATCCCTGAACCCATCTTGATATGTTTTGCTCTGCAATCAGTTCATATATGAAGCACCTACGAGCAAAGGGGTGTAAGTGACAGAATTGAAAATTTAGAGATAACTAGTGCAAATGATAAGGAAAGCACCATTCTATATTGTGGCAAGTTATGTTAATGATACCTCTAATGTATGCCCCAACGTGATTTAGAAAGAAATTAACATTGCAGCTACCATAAGATCCAAACTTTGAACACGTTTTTCTCGGAATTGTTTCTGCTTGGTCACCTTACATCCCTTTACTTCTCACTGCCTCATATAAGTTACGTTTTGTGAGTTTGTCCAATATTCTTGCACATGAAAAGTTTTTTTTTTGCCTTATGTGTAATTTGTTACATTGTACATTTGATGTAAAGTTTTTTTATTGGTATATTTTTTTTCCTTTTGAAACTTTTTGATGGCTTTATATATTTATGTTTACATTTTTAAAGAAAACTTCAACTAAAAATCTCCTTTTTATTTATTCTCCTCCCCCCCCCCCTTTTTTTGTAACATATGTTGGAAAATAGTTATTTTTGGTTTCAAAAATTCAAGTTTCTTGCTGCAAAATGTTGCTTTCTTTTGCCTTCTGTTCTTCATTAATGCTTTTTCCATCCAGATCCAGACAAATTTACAGAGTCCGAGGAAGAAGTTTCATATGAAGAAGTCAATATTCAGACTTGGTTAAATAAGCCTGGTGTTATAGGAAAATTTGAATGTGAAGAAATCAAAGATTTAGAAATAAGATATCCAGGGTAATATTGAATTTCAATGTGTCCTTTTTTCTTCATATAAGAATAATATTCATACATGAATGTGTGTGGTTTTGATGTATATGTTTTTACACACCGGCACTGATTAAAGTATTGTTAGTTATTTATATGTATGCATTTCTTTCAGTTATCTTATTGTCACAGAAACTCACATGTACATTTTGAGGACCAATCGTCAAAAGAAAGGATACGCTCATATTGTTGGTACTCATCTTCTTACTTCAATTGTAAAAATCACAAGCAAGCGGAAATATCCAGAGTGGATTACTTTTGCTTATGGTAATATGATTTTTAATTTTGTAATGTAATTATTCCATTTCATTAACTTTTTACAAAACAATTTAAAAATTAACCTTATGTTGCAGGTGGAACTAGTACTTAGAAAATTTTATCCCTTTTGTTTATGTACCTCTTACTTTCATAATTTTGATTGAGCACTCGCACACACAAAAGAAAAATTAAGAAGTTAATAAAATAAAAGGGGAGTAACCCTCTAAATCTCACATACTTTATTTCAGTTAAAATGTTTTTTGCTTATCCACATTGAAAGTATTATATTTTCATTATAATAATATTCAAGGTTCTTAGAACTTTTAAGCTTTGCAACTGTATTTTGTTGTTGTTGCAATTTTTATAATTTTTAATCAAAATTGGGAGACTAAGTCCCTTCATCTGAAATGATGCATCATTTTGAACATGTCGAATGTGAAATCAACTGAATATTAGTTTGCATTTATCAGAAGTTCTTTCAGATCTGTCCTTGAAGTACATTATAAGGAATTTTTATTCAATGCAAAATGTCAAAAATTAAGATTTAATTTATCAATAATCTGTAAAATAAAAATATTATTTACTATATCAAATTGTTTGTGAAAAATATTTATTTATATCCAACATAATCATTGTCAAAACAATAGTATTAACGAGACTGGAAAAAGAGCGCTGCCACTTTAATAAATATATAAAAAGCGCAGATGATACATAAATTAGAACAAAGAAAGAAGGATTAAATTAAATTCGTGTTTACATTAATTTTTAACGGAGATTGCAAATCTCGCGATGCCTCACTCAAAATGCTAGAGAAATGTTTTGATTATTAGTATATTTGACACGTGTTACAACAATGGCAACTGCATTACAGTTACGCAAGCAACCAATAAGCTATCAGCAACAGACACTTAAGCCGCTCATATATAAGACATCATTTTTATATTAAATTATGATGCCTCAAAATAATTTAATTTTTGCAAGTTTTAATTAAACTGTTTACAATTTATCAATTGGAATTTTTTTTTTTCAGGACATACAGAGGAGGACGGTCTTGTTATCAACTCTAGGGTGCATTTACTCATTCCAAAAGCGGGAGATGCTACTAGTCTTATCAAATATAGAATCTATGGCATTAGTGAAAGTAATTCATCCAATAGTCAATCCTGACTTCACTCACAAACACAGAGTAACCAGTTTATTTGTGGTTTTTACAGAATTATATCCTTGTTCTAATGCTATGCATTATCATACATATGTTAGATGATTGTATTTTCATTCCGAAACTATTTTTAAAACATAAGATTTTAAAATGTACTTTATCTCTTTATCATCATTTTAGTAATTTTGTTTGTGAAGGATCAGTGACTCTTTAAAGACAATCTTATGTTTTAAATGCAGTTTTATTGAAATGTTATTATGTGTTTCAATAATTTTTAAGTCCCATAGATTCATTCCAAGTTGATATATTAGTTTATAAAAAATGTTCTTGCCAGTATACTTTAATGCAAATTTGTACAAAAGTATGTTTCCTAGTTTTGTTTTATATGGAAATCATATGCCAAATCAGTGGATTTACAAGTAATTATTTGTAAATTTCTTGTAAAAAGAAATTGAGTCAATTCTAGTCTTGCGTATTGTATTGCCTTGCAAATATACATTCCAAAATTGAGTATTGTTTATAGTTAAGAATTTTTCATAAAGCAAAATTTTATATTTATTTTTTGCCTCCATTAAAAATTAGCTTTTTTTAAAACTCCAAAAACTTTTATTGCTTTATTAAAAACATGTTATTTTTATCAACTACTCAGTTTTTTTTAGAGTAGTATAAAGTACTGTTAATACTTTAATACACTAATACGCTAGTTATCAACAAAATGACAACATGTTAATAAAGTTACAAAAATGATAATTTCTAAGCATTTTATTGTTATAAAATTTACTTGCTAACTTAAATTACGTAACTGTTATGAAAATCATTTTTGCTAGCATTAAAAGTTTTATGATTTGAAAAATTTAAAAATAAGATAATACACCCTTCTGTTCCAAATATAAAACCTTCTTTTGTTTTAAATATTAGTTTAATGGAAATATTCTGAGTTGCTGAATCGCATAAAAATTTAGTCAATAGTACTCTAAGAGTTATTGAATATATCTTTAAAGATCATAATTGTGCTGCACTTGAAAAAGCTCATTAAAAATTTCATGTGATTTATTTTGGCTTTTCTTTCCTTCTTACATGAGGCTTTTCATTATAACATTCCTCTCATAAATCATGTGTATTTTAAAGGTTGGAAGGGAATACTAATGCAGATCTGCTCAAAAAGAAAAATCAGATTTCAAACATTTATTTCTTCCAAAGTACAAAAGAAAGAAACACAATTCCAATGCTCCAGGGACGAAAAAATTTTCAGTTTTTAATTTTATGCATTAAATATTAGCACCATGTGTTATACGGCAAGTATCAAAACATTCAACAGAACGCAGAATAATTTTTACCTGTTGTGCCGCCACTTTGGGTACTACAGATAATCAACATGAGAAACAACAGGGCCAATGTGGCCAGAATTAGAACTATCTACTTGGACTGCTCAAATTTTAAATTTTTGTCTGTCCACAAATGTTGGTGTGATAGTTCTACCTTTTGTAAATTGGAGGAAATAAATGGTTTGAAGTCTGATCCCTCTTTTTGAATAGCCCTGTATAATAAAAGTTCAGTGCACACCTTCTTTAATTATTAAAGCATTTGACAATTTTCTGAAAATTAGGAATGCAGTCTCACTGTGTTTGGATCTTTTAAGGACCCATTTTTTAAAAAGTTGAAGATTTAACTTATTAAATGAAACAGTAAATATGCTGTAATTCATTTTTATGGTCATTTGCAAGCTGTTTGGATTTTAAAAAAAATGTTTTTTTTTTAACCTTTTCTTATAACCAAAATTGTTAACATAAATTGAGCTCAAATGATTATATTTTAAATGATTCTATGCCATGTATTTTATGATTGTTGACTATTATTTTTTCTTTGAAATAATAGTTGATTAAATTTCTTCAACGCACAAATGTAATATTATTTTTAAAGGTGACTGTAAAAAGTCACTTTCCAATATTTTTGCTTAAAAAATGACAACGTAAAATAACTTCAGACAAAAGCTAAACAACAAAATTACTACCCCAAAACAAAATCATAAACCATTTTGATAAGGTTGCAAATCATTGCAGGGGACTGGGCTTGGGATAGGGAAAGTGGTTAAAGGGAAGGGATTAATTTCGGGGAAGCTTCATCTTTGTTTTGAGAAAGTTTATGTGATATTCTCTGTGGCTACCACTATTTGTGTATAAAAGCCATGAAAACGTATTATTTTGTTTTCGCAGCTTCAGATCTGAAGCGGCTATATCAGTTTTAAATAATAATTCTTATGTAAGTCATACAATGGATGTAATATTTTTGACCTTTTTTCTCCCTTTGAAAAGAATTAAACCGCACATAAAATAAGGACAAATTTTATGGTGACGGGGAGCTATTTTTAAATAAATTCCCAGAATGTATGTGTCACTTGAAAATATCAACATAAGAAGCATTGATATTTTGTTATTAACTGCATACAACTGGTACCACATGCGCAACAAAAAGAAAATATGGCATAACAGATCCCTTTAAGGCCATTAACCACTTCACTTCAGTTGATAATGACAATTTATCGCTGCCATGGAGCTTAAAATCTTGCAAGATAATCACTTGCATGTTGTTAATAGCAGTGTATGTAGATATTGAATGAAAGGCAGGTACTAATTAGAAAACTTACGCAAATGAAAATAAGTTTTTGTGTTGATTCACTTGCAATTACTTATATGAAAATATATTTTAATATGCTGTCCAAAGTGAAGCCATTGATAGACTTATGTGAGGATTATGTTGGGACTGGTTGAGCTTCGAAGCACTACACAAAAAAAATTACAGAATATATGTTCAATGTTTTTAATTTTCAATCTTTGTTATTTAAAAGCCATAAGTTAACTTTCAAATCTTTGATACTAACCTGTTCAAAATATTATCAATTTCAGAACTTCAAATATGGAACAAAATTATCTTACAATGGCCGTTATTGAATTAATACAAAATATTTAAAAGCTCTAAATGCAAATTGTTGAATTCAGTGAAAAATAATAGTGAAGAGAAGTAAAACTTGCCTGTAGTGTATCCAAGAATTTTTTTTAGGGGATGATATTTTTTGAGTGCCGTTTATTAATGGCTGTTTTTTAAATGGATTTGTTTACATTTTGAATTTCAAAGGGCAATATATCCCAATATTCCAAAGATATGACCATGCTTGAGCTTTTTTTTCCCAGTAAAAGAATAATCTGAGAATAACATTTGAGCATGCAGCGCCCATGTTGTAGAAAAATGGTTTTTCTTTATATAATTCAACAAATTATAATAATAATAACTGAGAAAAAAATATTTATGTCTGTTATAATCAGGTTCGCAAAGTATGTTTCACACTTGATGTAAAAATATATAAACTATGTAAATGATAGTAATGATTAAACTTTGTGCAAAGTAATAGAAATAAAATTTCACGTTAAATTAAAGCACAAATGAGCATTAAAACGCAGACATATGTTTCGGGATCGCTTGGAATCAAATTTGGTTAATGATTCTTCCTCAACTCCTTATTTTTCACAGGTCTGGCATAAGTTCCTTTAATTTGTTGTTCTTTCTTGGTTTTCTTGTTAGTTTTCCTTTTTTTGTGTCAATTTTTTTCTCTCTCCCCCCCTCCCCCTCTTTTGCATGTGTACTTTGTTTTGCTTTTTGTTTCGGTATTTTCTGTACTTATTTTATTTCCATTTTATTCTTTGTATTTTATTTTATTTTTTTGCAATTTTCATGTATTTTCACATTTTTATGCTGTTGTCTTTTTCTTTGTTTTTATTGATATTCCTTTTTACTTTCTGTACTTCCAACTACATTCGTTTGTTGCTCTCTTATTGGTGCCTTTAATACTACTTCTACTTCCACTTCACACTACCTTTATTCTCATTGGTTTACAGTTAATTCTTAGGCTATATAAGCTTTGTTTTTGTTGTTCTGTCTGCTTCATTTGGATGTTTTGCATCTAGAAGCTCCCTGTCGCATTGAAAAAGGGATTCCAAGCGATCCCGAAACATATGTCTGCGTTTTAATGCTCATTTGTGCTTTAATTTAACGTGAAATTTTATTTCTATGTAAATGATGTTTACATTGACAATGTAAAAAGTTTTTATAATTTTATTTATTTTGGAATAAAGCTCTATCTGATTCATAGTATAATTTTCTTGGTTATGTAATTACTGTCATTGTCATTTTTGTTGGAAATTACTTTAAACATGACCTTATAGGGGAATACTATTATACAGCTATCTCAGTTTGTAAAAATTGTATAGGAGTACACATGTTTGCACACGATTGAACTTGAATCCTCCTTTAGATTTGCATCATGTAGTTAGTCGATCCATTTTGTACAACTTCATATGTTTTTTTTCTTTTCTTATTTATTTAATCAATTATTGAAGTGCAAGATTTTTTTTATGTATATAAATCGCTTTCAAATCAATATGTAATGTAAAATGATAAAGCAAAAACTTGCAATGACAATTAACAAGTCATATGCAGGCATTGAATTATATGTAAATATGCTAAACACAAATGTTTATATAATTATATACAATCTCGATATTCATCAATTCTCGATAACTCAAATCCTAAGGGACCAAAGAAAAACTTTGACTTATCGGAAGTTCGACTTGCTGCTAGTTTCGGTTTTAAACTTTTTAGGAATGAATACTTTTTGATATCTCAATAAATACGCTGGTAATTGATAAAAATTACGTAACTGATTAGTTTTCCTAACAAAATGCGCACAATTTAATTAAAAATGTTAATAAAAAAACAATCAAAATAAATAAAAATGCATAATTTTGTGTTGTAAAACTTTCATTATATATTGAGAGATAACATGTTAAACTTATGATATCAATAAATTTATTTATCTAAAAATAGTTTTGAAAAGTCTGTACATACATTTAACGTTATTTAAGAGAGGTATAATTTAATAATAAAACAGATAAAATGCTATCTATATTTATATAAGTATCAGCTGCATTCCTCTTCTATCCACGCCACGATTTTTGAATCCCAGCCTGGCAAGATGTCATCATCATGCAACACCTGTTGAAGAGATTGCATTATTTTCTCATTTTTTCAATATATATACAGTAGTGATAGTCAAAATATTTAACAAAGAGTTTGCTAACAGAAAACTTTATTAATTCATTTATTTACTCCATTCATTCATTCAGAAATATCTTTAAAAATCCTGATCAAAAAATTTCATAGGAATATAGACTGGTTTAATTCTTTTTGAAGTCATATCTGTACATGTTTTATGTCATAAAATCTTCTTGATAAAGTTGTCCATAACAAATAATAAAAAACCATAAGGATTTATATAGGATTGAAATTTCCCCATAGGCACTATGTTAATTTTTTTTTTTTTTTTTGTACATGTGGCTCATTCGTAAATACGGCCCTGGCTGTAGTATATAACTGCAGATGTGAGATCATTTAGGGCCAACGTCTTTGTGGCTGTTATTGTGAGCGGTGTGTAAAAATCGGTTTCTTTCGGAACTTTTCTTAGCAAATTTGTTTTTCTGCCCATGCAACAGGGTTTCAAATTTCGAGGTAGGAAATGACTGCTGACCACTTCTCCCTCGCCGTGTGGGACCACATGGAATCCTTATATCCTTATACTTCATACTAAAAGTAGATAGGAAAAAAGTAAACTGATGTCAATTTATATAAGAAGTAAGTAAAAAATATGTTTTTGCTTAGAGTGGCCAGCGTATTATCATTAGATTCTGCTTCCCAGTAGTTATTTATTAAGTTGAAAGAAAGTGGCTTTCTGGTAGACATTTTGAGTCAGATTTACAAATTGCAACGAGGTATCGTCTGGGGAAATTTCGAACAAGATGTTCGGAGGGGTGACGGGTGAGGTTTCACCGTCTACTTCTTGTGCCCGAAAAATTTCCGGGTTGGATTGCTCAAAAGTAGCGCACCGAAACACACTGACATAGAAATATTCCAATTCTTATGGCTGGAAAACACTTTTTTTTCTTCTATTTTACATGTTTGATGCCAACACCAAATTATTTATAATTTAGTTAAATATATATTTTTTATTTTTCAATTTATGAATAGTTTTTTTTTTTTTAGTTTTCGCAAATAAAAAATACACTTTTGTTACCAGTTTCTTGAAAATTATGCAATCGTTAACGGGTTAATACAACTTTAGAATGGGGAGCATAATTTTTTGACTACTAACAATGATATGCATTTCATTACATATTGGATTACAAATCAGTAACAAAGATCACATACTGTTTAATTAACATAATTTTTAACGAGCATGTAAAGATAATTTCCGCAAAAAAAATTTGGAAAGAAAAAAAAAAAAGTAGCGTTTACCTCTTCTTTAACCATTCCAAATTCGGGATCCAGTGTTTTAAAGTGGTACCTGTACTGACCTGGACGATCAAATAAAATTTTAAAGTCTCTAAGAGTTGCTTCTCCAATCCTTTAAAGAAAATAAAATCGCTTTTAGTGAAATGCAGTTGATCTTGGTTATAGTGACAACTCTGTTATAATATCAAGAAAGTTCCAGTCCCTTTATTCGCCAATAAATAGTAATGGCGATCGCTTTTTGCGACACTTGGCTGCAACGTCATAAGTATTTCAGTCTCTTGAATGACGTTATAATAGAGTTACACTACGTTTGAAAATTCATTAACAAATATTGCATTCCCCCCCCCCCCTTCTTGAATGTATTACCTTTTGTGCATGATACACCGGAATGGGGTTAAAGACTTGTCCATGTAATACACAACTTTCGTGCTATTGCTGTTAACCAATTGCTTCTCAGGCGTTTCACCTGTAAAATAAATAAAAGAATATCAGAATTTTTCCAACCCTCTCCCACTAAACACTATAAATAATAAAAATAAATTTTCAAAAAAATCGATGCATTTTATTGCTGCACATGAAACGAGACTCATATTTCTAGAAATTTACTCTGTAATGATAGGTCTTCTTTGAAACAAATTAATTAAGCTGTTAAAGCAAACAGAGGTAAATATGTGGTGATGGCATTGTATGCTAATTTTGCAGAATTTGGTTGTTCAACTTCAATCGACCCTTACTTGTTCTATAGCAAATGGATGCGTAAAAAGCGCATTCAGTTGATCAAATGTCAAGTATAGCCAACAGGAGGGTTCCTACTCTTAGTCAAGAAAAAAAAAAATTCAAAGACTTTCAAGGTCCTTTTTAAAAAAAAATCCAGGACCATAAAATTAAAGAGACCAATTTAGGTCTACCCCACACTTCGCCCTTCTATTGTTCAGCCCTACCTGTCACCATGAATAGAAGGGTCTTGGGGGATTAAGAACGGACAATAGGGGTTGGAAGCGAGAATTGGACAGCTGACGTGCTCCTTGAATTTAGGGAAAACATTCTTTCATAGGGATATTTAGCGGGATTTTACTTATCGTGTGGCCCCACATTTCGCCGCTCCGGAGACTGGCTCCAGATTTTGATGGATTGGGGACACTCCCCCTGCCAATCAAACCCACAGGAGATTTCCCCAATTGCAGGACGGGGTAGTGAAGGGATTTTTTCCCCCTCTAACACCGACACGTGGTGGCTTTCGGACTTTGGCCATTTTTATTTCCTTTTCATTAGCGCATTCACGTCTTTAATAGTTTAATGAAGTTTAATTTCACCGAATCAAGGCGGGGAGGGAAGTTATTGATGCACAATGAGTATGTATTTAGGATTCACTCCAGAAGTGGGATATTTAACACGTGCTTTGCATAAAATTTCACGTCGCATTTCAACTTTCAATCTTTCAGCATCCTGTATGTATTTAAAATCATTTTAAAAGTTCGACATAATTTCAGCACGTGCTAATTCAAATCTGCATATTTCCTGTTTTATTTCAATAATTTATTTATTTTCTAAACGATCTTAGAGTCAGTTTTCAATTCTTTTTAGCAATTTTAAAACGTAGCGACTAACAAAACTGAGTCTACCAGCCACTGACGACTAACCAAATTTTCCAGTTTTCACCTATATTGCAAGTCCTTATTAACTTTTCACCCTGGTACTGATTAATAGGGACCCATGTAGTCCTCGTTTTCCAATTTGTCAAAATTTAAATGTTTGTTCAAATTTGATAGTTGTGCTACTTTGGCATTTAAGCAACTTTGGTGGTTGAATGTATATCCCAATATCGGCTTATATCATAATTATTGTGATATTTATCATCTTATATAAATGTATATATCTATTAACACTAATAATAGCACTAATAATATTCCTGTTCCTCCCTTTACAAAGTGCTTATCTTTCACTAAGCAAATGATGTATGAATGGTTGTATGAAGAGAATAATATTTTTTATAAATAAAATGCCGTCTTTTTGTTCTGTTATCAGTTTGCTACTTATTTATAATGCATAAGGGCAATGTACCAAATTCCTTTAAAGAAGAGTTAAACTTTACTAGCACCATTCATTATCATATTAAGGGGGACCGGGTAGGAATGGGGTGCTTAAGGTTTGAAGCGAAGTTTTAGGTCTAAGCTACTAAAAAAACCATATCCTAGGTTAAGAAACAGTTTCTTAATATATTTTTAAATACACTTTTATGCACAAAGTTTTTTTAAAAAGTTAAGATATAATTTTTATAAATGAAAAATAAAAGTAACTCGATCAACCCCATTCTGCCCCTTGCGTGCGGCAGAATGGGGTACAATGGTTTTTGGAATACTATAGGTTATTTGTATTTAAAGTATTTCGAAGTTCACACATCAGTACTGAATGTAATAAAAGGAATTTGGGGGGGGGGGGGGGCATTTTATGGCCATATGAGTGTGTATCATATTATAGTGATATGAGACTCAGACAGAATAGGGTAAGAGTTTTTTTTAATTTTAAGACCCAGTTTGGTCCGAAATAAAACAAAAAAAAACTTATTTTTAATGATAAAATTGTGTTTATTTTCTATGAATTTGTAAATTATTAAGTATTAAGTTATACAGTAAAGTAATAAGTAGTATTAAGTTATACAATGCTTATGGCTTGCAAAAATCACATATGAATATTGATTCATCATCGTCTTCTTCAATACCTGCACATGAGTTGTGTGCTCACTTTTCGCATTTAAAGCATATGATGTTGAATACAGATCATCACAATACAAACACAAATATGACGCGTCTTTATCTTCTTCAGAGCTTTCATCTGAGCGGTCCTCTAACGCCTCATTCTGTTTGTTTGGTCTCTGCTTACTGATCTTAGGCCCTTTTTCTGAACCAATAGGTATATATGTATTATATATTTGTTATATAAACGGGGCGGAACGGGGTTCCACGACCCCGTTCTGCCCAGCGCGTTAAAATGTGAGAGAAAAGTTACGTGACTAATATTAACCATTTATGTTTCGATCATTGCATCATGGAAAAATATATTTAAAAACATGACTAAATCAGTCGAATTAAAGTTAATTAGGGAAAAAATACGGAAAGAAAGCTTATCTCGCTTCGAAACTTTCCAAATATTGCACTTGCACACAATTTATAGCTAAAAGCTGGCAAAGGGAGTTAATGAACTCCAGCAGTCAGACAGACGCTACCCATCAATGTCCGACATGCAACTGAGGCTTTTGAAGCTTTGCTGCGTTACTCTAAAATAACGCCACTGGGAGAGAGGGGAATAAAGGCCGTATCTCGTTCTATCCCGGTCTCACCTACTTATAAACTCTTACTTTATTATATAGGATATAGATAATTTCCATAACATTTCCATAATGCACTCTAACGGAAGTTACTGAATTCTTAAGGCTATAGCAAGAGGCATCTACAGTGTGCAACAAAAGAAAAATAATTGAATAAAAATAGTTAAATATAAAAATAATCTACTCATCTATAAACAGAATACTTAACGAGTTTTATTAACCCTACTCCTTGCCGCTCCTAGTTCTAATAAAAATGATATTAAAATATTTTTAAGTATTAAGTGTAGAAGTTCAAATCTGTAGTTTCAAGCTAATTGTATACTAATGAATTACCCAGCTATCCTTTTCATAACCACCTCCCATTCATTTTATTATCCCTTTCCCCACAAAACTTGTAATGACTAAACAGAAAATGAAATAATTAAAACCTGGTTTACCTTATTGAACATCGTTGTTCTGTAGAGACTTACTCATAAAATTGAACAGCAGCGTTGTCGCTCGCATTAATGTAAGGAAGAGTCACTTATGCGAAGTAACATGAAATATTACTTTAAACATTGGGCGATGAACTTTTCCAAAAATATGACTGCATATGCAATGCGAGTACTTTGCAACAAATTCTCAGACAGCTCCAGATCTTAACCCATTAATAACTGACGCGAAAACGCATTTTTTGCCGTTTTTCTTAGGTATATTTTTAAGTAACTTTTTTTTTGTATGTGCTACACAACGTTTCAATGAGTATAGGGATAAAATTCCACCCAAAAAAAAGTTACCTAAACAAAGAAAAACGGCAAGAAAAAAGTTTTCACTAACGTTGCGAAAACGCAACGTCAGTCATTAATGGGTTAAATCTTGCAAAGAACACAGCTGAAAACATAAATTGAACCGGTTCAATTTGCACCATTCGTTTCGTGTTCTTTGTTTTGAAGAACAATCCCTAAGTTTTGTCTAAGAAATTTACTAAACATAGAGAAATTGTATAAATATCGACACAAATAAAGTCGTACAGAAATATCAGCATTTATTGAGGGAAAAAAAAATACTGAAATATCACGACAGAATGTTGTAAGCTTAATAAAAAACCTTATAATACAAACATAAATTACTATGCAAGAGAATAATAATATAAAGCAAAGTTAAGTCATTACTTTTCACTTTAATATAAAAGAGTAATTAAGGCTTAATGTCTAACAAAAAAAAGTGCAGAAGTCCTAAATTCTTCGGAACTTAGTGAAATCAGTGCAAGCTATAAAAACTATTTCCATTTTGTAAAGAAATAAACAGGCTTTCAAGCATTAACGTTTTAAACGGAAGTAACTGTTTCATATCTACCAACTATTTAAAACATTAATGAATAAGGTGTGAAGTGAAAAATCGAGGGAAGTGAAGAAAAATAAGAATTGCAAAAGTACCAAAGCATTATATGAGAACAAGATGATTAATACGCAATGTAAACACACAGTACTTTTATTTGGAAATACAGTGAAACCTGTAAAGTTGACCACCTTTGTATATTAACCACCTGTCTAAGTTGACCTCTTTTGCCAGGAATGGAATTCTTCACCCTCTATAAGTTGATCACCTGTCTAAGTTGACCACTAAAGCGTTGCACCACATGTGATCAACTTACACAAGTTTCACTGAACTACTTGAATAAAAAACTTCTAATATATCAAAAAGAGACACGATCAAAAACCTTAGGTTTATTTTTTTCTCAAACTTAACAATTGTTTTATAATATTGGAAAAATCGCCCAACAGGCAATTGCTGATTTTTCTCATGCTTTTTAATTATATACTGAATGAAAACAGAAGAAATTGTTAATGCATTTTGTAACGTTATGTACTCGAAAAGAACAATAAGTACTTGAAAAGAAAAAAACCCTAATGCTAAAGACAACCAAAAATTTAAAAAACTGAGATTAAATTGCATACAAAAGGGGGACATTTTGGGCAAAAATATTTTTATAACTAGATTAATTAATAAGGATGTAATATTTAATATTTATGATTAACTGATATGATCACTGAAACTTAAAATAAGTTTCAAGAAATTCCTTATATTTTCGGCCGAATTTTCAAGTGAACGTGCCAAAATTACGTCCGTGCAAGTTGTTTACTACAGAAGTTGAAACTTTAAAAAAAATGTTAAGCTCAAAGTTGTTAATGTTAAGATTCAGAATCGGATAGTAAATGAAAACTAGGAAATTTTACCGAAGCCGAACCAATCGGATTTCGAAATGCACAAAAAATCGGGACCGACCCTTAAAAGCACAAAAAAAAAAAAAAAAAAAAACGGACAAAATGCGTAAATTTTTCTCGTATTTTTTAACAGTTGGAAGTTGTGCTAAATTAATAAATAAGCTTCCTCCAAGTAGGCTCCTTCACTAAGAATTTACAATATAAGTTGTAATTTGATAGCATATTTATGCATCAAAGTTAGCTAGTTCCTTCCGAAGGAAAAAAATCATGGAAAGAATCAGCCAGAATTCTTGGAAAATCTCCTGCCACTATTTCCAAAGCAGGTATGAAGATGTGTTAGCATACTAAACAATATTAAGGGTTTTTTTTTACTATAAGAAATCAAACAAAAATTTGAGTTTTGTCACGTCTATCACATACACCAGTGGTTCCCAACCTTTCCTTCCTTGCGAACCCCTTCTGAAATCTGAAAGAATGGCATATATTTTGAAAGTTGCATACTTTTAAGCTCTTACATTTTCTAGATTATATTTCAAAATTAGTTCTTTTAAAGTAAAATTCCACTGGAAATGATGTATAGCATGAGACATAGTGCAGTACAAACCATTTGAAAAGAAAATACTGCAGAGAACAACAAAGGTCTTGGGTCTCAACAGTAACCAAAGATTTCAACAGGGAAAATCTCTCTCCCCCCCTCCACATTTATACATTCCCTTTATTACCTTAAAAAGTTTAATTTCAGAATTAAAAAAAGAAAAAATGCACTGAACTACATGTAAGGTACAGTTGTTTTCGTCGTGTTTTTTGTGTTAAACCAGTTTCTATTATTTTTCTCAGTACTTTTTAAACTTATATAGAATTCGAATGCATCAAAGTTTTCTATTTGATGTAGCACTAAATCCGGAAAAAAAAATTGAGGATTGTACGGCAGTAATAGAAAAAGATTTATTAAAAAAATTGTTCGCTCTTTTACCTTAAAATATCAAAATTTCTCTTTTACAATTAGATTTTAACGATCAAATTTTACTGTAAATGACATAGCGCATACATTTTAAATAAATTAATTTTATTAAGGCAACAAATAAGGTCACAGGGTGCGGACTCCCTTTAAAATTGTAAATGATGTTTCAACATTATCAAAGATTTAAACAAGGAAAGTTTTAATGCTGGTTCAAAAGTTTTTTTAGTGAGATAGTGTAACATATACTCTTCCATAATTGCGAAAGTTATGTTTTTTTGTAACTGTAAGAAAATAAATCAATAAAATTTTTTTCAAAAAAAGGAATCCTAATACTACATTTAAACAACAACAAAAAAAAAAATAATAGTTTAGAAAACCTGAGAAATGCTGAAGTTAATAATGGCCGAACAACGAATTAAGGTAATAGAAAAAGAGAAGTGAACTAGTAAGTGAAATTTCACCAAACATCCCTAGGAAAGAATGTTTTCCCTAAATTTAAGGAACACGTCTGCTGTCCAGTACTCCCTTGCAACCCCTATTGTCCGTTCTTAATCCCCCAAGGTCCTTCCATTCATGACGACAGAGAGGGCCAAACAACGGAAGGGAAAAATATGGGATCGACCGTGGGGATCAGTGGAAAAAAATCCCTTCACCACCCCCGTCTTGCAATCTCCTGTGAGCTTGATTGACAAGTAGGCGTGCAGCCAATCCATCAAAATCCGGGCCAGGGCGAAGTGTGGGGAACACGTAAATTTAAATAAGCTTTATTCAAATCTTACTGCATTAAAAATGAGAACTATTCTCAATTGAGAAATGGATCTTCCACTGAAATTGGAAGAGTTGGCAGGTATAATTTACGCACATTTGCGCAGTTCCTCCGATTTAACAATAATATTAATTCCAACTTCTTTAATTTGTTCATTTTTTTCTTTAATTGCTTTTTTTTAATGAGCTATATTTTATAAGTAATGAAATGTCATTCTGTCTTTCTGCTTCTTCAGTGAGATTTTCAAATGTTTTTTTTTTTTTTTTCCATGGGAGGAAACGTCTGTTTCCAAACAATGTCTTTTCGCTTTCAGATAGTCCATCTCCTCTGAAATGAGCTTTCGTTTATTACATATTTCTAGGTTTCTTTTTGTTTTTTGTTATTGTTTTTGGCTTAAAAGTAGTACAGTCATATAAGAACTACAGGGGCGCTATAGTACGCATGCCGCCCTCGGGAGATTTCAGGGGAATACTACATAGATTACTCTGGGAAAATCGGTTTAAAAGAATCCTGATATTTTTGTGTTAATGAAGTAAGAGATTTCGTTTTCTGTTTTGAGCAAATGATGAAGGAATACAAGCCTAAAACGCGCGCTCGACGGCCCTGGAGTTTAGCAACCACATCTCTTTTAGAAAAGGATGTTACCCGAAAACGAATCTGTTAACAGGCTAAAACAAACCTTTCTAGAATTTTTAGAAATCAATTTAGTAGCTACAGTAGGTTATCATGGGGTGCGTGATTTTGAGAAAAATAAGTAGGAATCCTGAAAAATTTAGAGAAATAGTTAAAACCAATGAAAGATATATAAAAATACACAACTAAATAAAAAATAAAATAAATTTTATACATTTAAACACACACCGTGATTTCGATTTATGCCGTTGTATTTTTTTTTTCGATGATTCGTCTTATTCTTATTTGATAAATTTGCCCATTTACCATCAGAATAAGAATTAAATTTGTTTCTTTGTTGTGAGTTTTCACTATAAAGCTATCTTAGAATGATTATATTTTGTGTGTTTTTCGCATCTTGAACTTCGGCTATCTTAAATATTTCCGAATGCTTTGAGATATACCATATATATTGACACATACTGTTAATCAATCACACATAAAAGTACTTTTCTGTGCTTATAAAATCAACCTTTATGAAATTTCAAATAAATTCGAGGACATTTTGGTTACCTTGTAAATGCGTTGGGATAGGAGTAGCATCTCTTTCGTGTGGTGACTTTCTTATAATTGGACTTGATACCTGAAACAAGATTGTAACTTTTTTGAATACTTATAGAAAAAAAAATGAACACTTGAAAGTATTTTTTCCCCTACGTATAAATTAAGAAATGATTCATAAACAACTCTGTTTGCGTGATTTTATAAAATTTGTATAAAAGCCATTTTGTGTTTAATTGGTAGACACGCTTATTTTCTCTTCAGTTTTGAAATCATGACCTTTGAGTTGTGTGATTAATCTATACAGTTCATTAAGACTTAATTTTATCATTTATTATTATTATTGTTGTTGCTTTTTATACGATACATTTTTAAGTTTTGTATTCTATGTTTCAAAATTTGTATACGTAACTTCACATGCTCTGCGATTCTTCAGTGAGAGCTCATCGCTCGTGGATTCTTTTTTTTTTTTTTAATGTTCTTTTCTCTCAATCACCCAATCCGGTTAAAACCTCGCCAGGGTACGTACGGTGGTGAATGGTAATTGCTGAGGTATAAATAAATAAATAAGACTTAATTTCAAGTCTGATCGCAATCCAATACCTTTTCTCATCTCGCCCGGTCATTTTCTCTTAAGTTTTTCATGTCGAACAAAAATAGTCGTTAAAAGCAAAGTAAACTTCTAATAATAATCCGCTTCCGACATTGAACCGGAAGGTTTGGGGTTCGGAACCCGAGCCGCTGAACATCCACCGTATGGGGGACGTGAACATTCGGGATATGTGGATATAAAATCAGTGGACCCTGAAGTTCCGAGAGTACCAGAGGCTGCAGAAATTTCCCTACCCTTCAGTCTCAGATATAAAAGGGAGGTGGTGTAGTTATGGGGGCACCATTTGGTGTCATCCGACTACAGCGTGTTAGAGTTAATGCTGGTCAGCTTAAAGGGGAACTTTCAAACATGGACTGCGATTTCTGTGACTTTGAAAAGGCAAGAATTCCAACAAGGCAAGTGCCTCCACATTGTGAAATAAATAAATAAATAAATAAGTAAAATAATAATTAAATAATAACAATAATAACTCGTACTCCTGCACCCCCAGAATCGTTGCCTTTGATCTCCTGTAAGGAGAATCGAAGCACGAAAATTATTTTCTAATTAATAAGTTAAAAACTATTACCTAATTAGTTCTTAAATTGACTCTTTTTAACAAGAAAATATTTCAGTAGCTACATCCCTGAACAGATTTCAGAATGAGATAAATTAAAAAATACTTCATTTTTAGCTTTGTAATTTAACTGTTCTCATAAAATAAGACCTTAAGTTTCGAAATTGATTTGGATGTTAGTTTAGGGGCCGTTCATAAATGATGTCACGCTTTTCCCCAGATATTTGACCCCCTTCCCCCTTTTGTCACAATGTGTCTCACTTCAGCGGACTCCCCTCCTCCCCTTTGTCACATGTCACTCTATGTTTCATAATGCATGATGTCACACTTCTCGTTACCCCCTCCCCTCCCCTTGCCACAATTTCACAAACCCCCCCCCCCCCCTCGAAGCATGACATCATTTATGAATGCTCCCTTAGAAACTTACTTTTTCGAAATTAATTAGGATGTTAGTTTAAAAACTTAAGGTTCTAAACTGTTTTTAAGTAATAGTCATATTTCTGATTGTCCTCTAGAATTCGAGTTTTTTGAAATAAGCTTTAGCCTTTTATTCGAACCCCTTTTATTTCTCTTTCTCTTTAAGCGATTCGTCTCACTCAGTTGACTTTCTGACGATACGGGTATTCACGCAAGACTGCACACCACTTTGCCCTTTCAAACATAAAAATAGTCTTCCTTATTGTCTCTTTGAAAAGCTCGATTGCACTTCACTATTCAGCATAACGTACCTTAAGCAGCTTCAGATGAATAATAATAATAATAATAATAATAATAATAATTTTGATAGTAATGATAATGTTAATAATAATAATAATAATAATAATAATATATTATTAATAATAATGATTTTGATAGTAATAATGATGATGATGATGATAATACTAATACTACACTCTCAAAAATGGAATCCTCATTTTCGACGATTCTTCAAACGTCAAGAAAATTTCGTCATTTATAACGATCTTTCCTCGCGCGAGCACATGGCTTAAAAAAGTTACTACTCACATTTCGGAAATTTGACGAAAGGTTTACTCGGAACATTTTTCACGAAGCCATTTCGTCAAATACGACGAAAGTTTCGTGAGATTTGAGCATGCGTTTCTGAGAGTGTAATAATAATAATAACTAGAGTTCGCCCAACAGTCGAAATTCGACCGTAATAATTAAATTTTAGCGTTGAAAACATTATGCTACTTATGTAATTACATAAGTATGATTCATCAAATTTGGCGATTATAACGTCAAGTTTATTTTGATCATCCTCACTTAAAGCAAACGTATTCTAATTCATTGTCGCCGCAGGGCCAATGGCGCTTATAAATGTCGCCGCTTGTACTTCTGCGGATTTCATACTAAGTTGAGAAGCAGTTGAATGTAACTTAAGTGTTTAATCTATACACTATTATCATTTTCAATTTCATTGTCTCAGGGAAGCCTTCACTCAACTCTTATTATAATTGCAACCAAACTCTTTTTAACAATGATTTATTATCTAATGATTTACTCAACCAAGATATGTTGCCATCTGCTATCTAGAACAATATTAGGGATCAATCATAAATGATGTCATGCTTCGAGGGGGGGGGGATGTTCGTGAAATTGTGACAAAGTGTGACAAGGGGAGGGGAGGGGGGTCCACTGAAGTGTGACATGTGACAAAGGGGGGAGGGGGTCAAGTATATAGGAAAAAAGCGTGACGTCATTTATGAACGGCCCCTAACATTACAATTGTAAATGAGGATTGCCTGCCAAAAGAACAGGTGAAATAATTAGCTAATAATAAACTGTTTCCAAAATTTTCTCATCACTAAAACTTGTCAATAGCTACGAAATAAAAAAAAGAGTAAGGTAATCGGTTGAAAAACAGAGAAGAAAAAAGTTGTTAACTGTTTTCTCTCCGTCTATTTATGTATAGATAGTAAAAGAAATACAGGGTGGTTATAAACAAAGTTACCTTGCTTAGAGCTATCTAGAGCTTGCTCTAATGGATGTATATCATTGAATCTTGGTATATATATTACCTGTACCATGTATAGTTCAAATTTTTTTCCACTAGGTGAGAAGGGGATCATGAATAACAAAATACAAGTTAGAAATAAAATAATTTTGTTTTCGTACAGACTTTTCGTTCAAAATGCATTCCATTTGCCAGGCCCGTGCCATGCCTGCTCAGCGCCATTGTTCGAATTCCTAACGAATACCCCTTTCAATAAGGTGAAAAAAAAAAAAAAAAAACTCGGGATTTTTACCCCCCCCCCCCACTTAAATGTTTTTTCGAGTTTTATTGTGTTTTTATTTATTTATTTATTTTAGGGCGCCTGCGCTGCAGGGTTTGCCATGTGCGTCAGTCACACGTTCAAAGCGTGTTATAACGCATTGAGCAGTAGCGCCGAAGGGTTTCTCAAACAACTGCAGCAACTTGACGATCTGAATTGCAATTTATAGCAAATCGAGAAACAAACTATACCCTGGCCTAGAGGTAAAAATTTGCACTAATATTTTCTTATTGTAGAATTATTTTCCTCTCTACCATGTAATGTATATAGATACACCAAGTTTCAGCGACATCCATCTATTAGATCAAATTCTACGCAGATCTAAACTGTGTAACTTTAATTCTAACCACGATGTATCTTGGTGACGTTTTACTCACGATACCAAGAGAATTTTCTTACTCTAATCTAAAGCCACATAATTTTGTAGTTCTTTCAGTTTTGATTATTTGGAACTCAATGCGAATTAATCTTTTAAGCGCATACAAGCTCCGAAATGGGAATTGTCTTTCATCTTACAGACAAGTAAAATTAAATCGATTAATATTAAACTAAATGCTATCATTACCAAAGCTGCTGGCGGGGACATTTCAAGAGCATTGATTCGTTCTAGAAGAGCTGCTAGAGATTGTTCTACAGTATCTAACGTATGTTGACGGGAGTCGTTTGCAGGAAAGCATCGTCTTAGACTTCCCAAAGCTTCTGCCACCACCTGCAATTCTTCGTGCTGCAAAAAAGCGAAAGTTAAAGGTAATGAACAACATAATATTTTCATTTCCAAATCAATGTGAAAGTAACATTTTAAAACTTTTTTTGGTTGTGATACAAATTGCTTCAAGAACTTTATATTGTAATGCTTTTGGTAATGTATTAGTTAAATTTTAATTTTACAATCTAATCTACATAATAGACTATCCATAAAGGTCACGCATTTTTTCATATATTTGATCCCCCTTCCCCCTTTTTCACAAAAAGTCACACTTCAACCTACCCCCTACCCCTTTGTCGCATGTCACGCTATGTTGCATAAGCATGATGTCACAATTCTTGTCACCCTTTCCCCACGAAGCGTAATATAATTTTTGAATGATCCCTAACAATTTACGTTTTTATTCTTTATAGTTACAGAATTTCCTTTTGATGGTTTCGAATTATTTTACTACTCGTTTCACAAACACAGTATTAGGTACCTCCCTCTATAGTTTTTCAGAGAAACACATTTTGTTTTAATTTTAGTGCGAAATTATTTTTATTATATAAGTATAATAAATGCTATGTCTCTCTGATTTTTTTAAAAATTGGTGTTTAATTAAAATATATCAAAGCAATCGAATTTTCAAAACAAAAATTGCGTAATAAAGGTAATGGTGCATCGTTGTGCTCCAGCTGACCCTTGCAAGATAAATTAAAACATTTTATTACCATGGATTGAGCGTGGGCAACACCATGACTGTTCCAGTGAATTCTAAATTATTATTCAAGTAATTCAGTCAGCCATCATTCATCCTATTCTATAATTACTTATTCATAAGTTTATTTATTTATTTAGTGTATGTTTGTTTAGTGTTTTTAAAATAAATGTTTTGTGTGTTTCAGACCGTGAACTCAATTAATTTAGAGTAAGCGGATCTGCAACTATAAATCCTAAAGCAATAGTATTCCGCCAAGTTAAAAAAAAAAAAAAAGCACGTAGAAAAACCTTTTTTTTCATCACTATCACTTCCAAATAAGTCATAAGATGAAATTCTGCTGCGCAACAATGCGCCTCAAACATAAACGAAAAAAGATTTTTATACGCAAGTGAAAATGCGCTCACGTAATAAAGGAATTTTATATTATAATTAGCAATTTCTTTCCAGTTCTTTATGATCAAATTTTTCCTTAGCTTCTGAAGAAAAAAAATCGATCGCAATTTAATCTCAAATATTAGCTTCAATTTCGTTATGAAAAACAGGAAATTGGTCTTTTAAGAATAATGACTCTAGAATTTTTTTTCCTTCAATGGTCAGAATGCGAAAGAAGATCTCAAATACCCCCGGCATATCCCCCCCCCCATAAAAAATGTAAATTCGGATACGGGTCTTAATTGAGGATTTAATATTGTGCTACCACATTATTGTTCAGACTATAAATCGAGTGTGCTACTGCTCTGTTAATTCTATTTTCACCACATCAGCACTCGCCACTCCTGGAGGCCCGCCATTTTAACATTTTCCGGGGGGGGGGGGGACGAAGGGTATAAACTAAAAAACAACAAAATACATGTACATACATATCAATACATTATTTTTCCCAAGCCAGGGATGGGCAAATTGACCCCCCCCCCCCCCGACCTCCTTGCATCTCTGCAAGTTTATGAAGTTGCTTCCAACGTTGCTTTATGCAGTATGGATTTTGGGGGCTATTTTGGAGATCATATTTATGTATCAGTAAAGAAAAAATAGAGAAATTTAAAATAGCTTTTTTTCTTCGAAACTGTACCCTCAAAAACATGTACGTAAAGGTGCAGGTTATATTGGGAGCGGGTACACTAAAAAATTCTAGTTCAACCTTTCACCAAAAAAAAAAAAATTCGTGAAATTTAGCTGTAACCAATATTTGGTACTAAAGTTGAACCATTATTAATGGTTCCTAGTTTCACTAGTTTTGCGATTGCGATCTAAGGTTGCAGTTAGTTGGGACGGCCGCCAAGGTAGGATCAGAATTGGCAAGATATCGCTCAACTCAACAATAATGGTTCAACTCAGTACCAAATGTTGGTTACAGCTAAATTTCACCATTTGTTTGATGAAAGGTTGAACTAGGATTTTTTACATTGTAGGTAATCCGGATTACATTGTAGGGTCAGTTGGGGTAATTGTAAACGCTTTTTCAATGTTTTAATTTTTGATCCTTCCCTACCTCTTGAATGAATTCAGAGATAAAATTGTAAGCATTCTAGCCACTAATGTACTTCTTGTGAGTAAATGTGCACAAAAATTTTGACTTTATATGACTATTTGTTAGAGAATGAGCTCGTTTACAATTACCCCAGAGATCTGGGGTAATTGTAAACTGATTTATTTTCGAATTAGTTTGATGCAATTGAAAAATTGTTTCATACACAGTCTGATTAAAGGCTTAAGAAGTTCCGGAGCGACGGTTCTCAATCCGCGGCCAGCAGGCCGCATGTAGTGCACTGAGTTATGTTATGAGTCGGCTGAGATCATTTAACGAGAAATATCTTGCAAAAAATCAAGTAATGCGACAAATTTATGTAAAATTTGTCCCGCAGTGGATCCGTCGGTTAAGCTTGGATCCCACAGAACACCGAAAGTGAAGTACAACAGGCCGTAGTCAACGTTTGGGAGGGTGACCACTCCCGCGACTGATTACTCTGAGACCGAGTGCGCTAAAAGGAGCTGTGTACGTTTTTAAAACCATCACAAGTGCAGTTATGAAGCTTGTTTACAATTACCCCAACTGACCCTAATTTGAGTAGTGATGTTTCTTAACTGATTTTTTTTACTGTGTAACTTTACTGTATAATTTTGTGGCATTTAATTTTGCAAGAGCACTTCTTTTTGTCTATGTACAAATTTCAACGGCCTCTTGATAAATATACACGGTTAAAGTTGTTTTTCAGTTTGTTCACAACTCTCGAGTTTCTGGAAAATTGCCCTCAAACTTTTAAGTAAAATATTTCCGTTAATTTTTATCGCTCTGTAAGAAAAAAAAGTTCCATGCTTCATTTTGATAAAATAAACAAAATTCTTACTAAATATACCAACTACATATACCATATAAAAATTAAGGTTTCGTGTTTCTTGCAAAAAGAAAATTTTTACACATAAAAATCCCGCAATATAATTCATTTGCAACATTTTTGCAGTTGGAAGTTTATATCTACAATCAACATTTTACGAAAATAAAAGCCTGATACAATTAACATGTTGCATCACGTACACATGATGCTGTTTGGAAAGATTTTTTCATTGTTAACCTGGCTTGAGCGTGTAGAAACAAAAGCTTTGTTTACCTGCATCCTTGCTGGAGCTGAATAGGGATATTTGAAATTTTTCACTTGCGATGACAAAGACAACTGAAATAAACAATTTCACACATTCAAAAATAAAAATTTTAAGTTTCAAAATATTGTTACAAAATTCTGTTTATAGATATTGTTTATGCACTATAATATGTTTATTTTGCTCTTATGTATCTAAATTTGGTGATTATTCCATCATTTTCTATTCAAAGTTTGCCCATAGCTTTTGAATCTTAACTTGAAGTTTATATTTTCTGCCGAGCTGAAAAATTAACATAGGCGAGAATCCATTGCTCATAATTACGTCATTTTCGTTTCGTCAAACTCTCCCTGTCGAACATCTCAACTTTTTATTGTGCTGTTACACTTAGGGTGCTTTCACACTGAACGCAACTGCAACATATTACAAAGACAAATGTTTTCAGAGCAATGTCATTGGTTCTCTGCCTAATTTTATAACCACGCCTTTGTGTTGACTGATTGGCATTTTTATTGCGTCATTAAGAAGGAGCCGACAGTGATTGATTCATTGCTTTATTGAAGGTACACGTCATCGCGTTTAGTTTGGTAACTATAGCAACATTATGTTACGACGGAGACATAATGGCTTTGTTGCTTTTGTTGTGATTTTATTTTCAAGCTGCCAATTGCCTACTAAACCAAGGTTAAAGTTCATTATCTAATATCTCTATAGTAATAATTATTTAATTAAATAGTGTGCATATTTCACACACTATTCCATTCCGAATATACCAATATACCTTTTTGAACAACTGCTTGAAATTACAAGGTAATCGAAGCGATAGATTTACTTGCAGAAGAAAATCTAACATTCTTAATACCGAATTTAGATAATAAGAAATACTTACTTTAAGCCTTGCAATTTCTTGCTCCTTTTCTTCAATGGTCCTCTTTAGTTTCATCTAAGTGAGTGGGGTGAAAAAAACTTATTTTCTGGAGGATTGCATAGCGTTACAAAGATACATGTTTATATTAAATATTCAATTAATTTATTAGTCCGTATTCGGAATAACCGGATGCTACGCTACGTTTGATTTTACACTGATGTCAATATTTAAAATAGAATGAATAAACCAGGAATTTAATAACCATAATCTTATATGCTTAACAAGGAATGAATCGTCTTAACAAGGAATCCTCTTAAAATTTTAAAACTAAATACAAAAGCAATCACCGCTGCTAAAAATGATGCTACTATTTTGTCACATTGTAGCAGTGACGTTGATGTGTTTATGTCGCATTGATATTATTCTTTAAACAAATGTTGAAACGGCATCGCGCTTAGAATAAACACGTGATTGACCAATAATAATTGAGGTTTCTTTAACAGTCACATAGCACACTCAAATCAACATAGCGGTCATTCATACATGATGCCACGTTTCGATGGGGGAGGGGATCGAGAAATTGTTACTATTTGTAAGAAGGGGAGGGTGGGGGTAACAATAATTGTGACATTACACATTTTTGTTTCCACTAAAACATTTAAAATCAGAAAATTAATTGTATTTTAAAAGTTTTTAAAATCGGATTTTTTTTTTTTTAGTCTCATTGATCATTTTGTATCGTAAACAGCGATGCTGATTAAGGTTTAAATTTGCTTCTTGTTAAAAGTTTAATAAGAAATTTTTTTAGGCATTTACAATTTAAGATAAAATTGTGTGGGTCTTTTTTTCAGAATTCGAACAATTAATATATTTTACTGTTCTATACTTATTATCTTTTGTGTTGTAAACCTTAACCTCATTTTTTAAAAATTAAGTATACACGTTATGATACTAAATCATTATTAGTATCATAATGCTCACAAATGTCAGTAAAAGTTCAAAATTAAAATTATACACGTGATATATAACGTAGTGCTTTGTTGCGGAACTGCAAGTACATATGCTTATGTAATAGAGCGTGACATGTGACAAAGGGTGTAGGAGGGAAGCGTGACATTTTGTGACAAAGGGGGAAGGGGGTCAAGTATATTGAAAAACACTGTGACATCATTTATGAACGATCCCATATATCATCTTTGGAACTACAGTTGGCAGAGGACTTCCTCAGAGGGAGCTTCCGGGCTGCCTTCTTGCTGGTTAGCTTTTTTCAGCTTCTTACATTTACAGTTTTAGAGTTCTTTTTCGAAATCTATCCCAGAGGTGGCAATCCTAGGGCCAGCAGTTACGTGTCAGCAGGTGGCACGTAAAATAAGCATTCCAGTGGTGTACTCACTGGTGCATATTAAATCACCTTTATTCAATCACATTAAACTAAAAACATTTTAAAAAGAGAAAGAAAAAGAAAGGAAAGGGTTCTTCCAAAATTAGCGGCCACTTTGCGAAAATCAATTATCTTTAAGGATAATTTTTAAAAATAAAGATAACAAGTGGCACGTTGGACACCTGAAAATAATAAACTGATTTAACTGCCACTCTAATTAAAGAAGGGGTTCGGATATATAACCATTATGCCTAGCGACGTTATTAACTTCTGCTCTTGGAACTGTAATGGCATCTTGAGCAGGTACCACAGTAAAATCGCTGAACTTAACAATTTTCTTTCCCATTATGACCCTGTTATTTTATGTTTACAAGAAACTAAGTTAAAATTTTCGGATAACCTTTACATACCAAATTATAACATTGTTAGGAATGACCGGAACAGTAAGTATGGAGGAGGTACTGCCGTCCTAGTTCATGAGGGTATTAATTACCGTGTTCAAAGAATTGTTACGAACTCGTTTGAGAATTCAACTATTGTTATTACTTTTAATAATCTTAATATTCAAGTTTCGTCGGTTTATTTTCCACCTCAAAACACTCTCCAAACCGACGAGCTCGAATATTTACTTACACAAAATTCTCATACCCTTGCAGTGATTGACTTCTTTGCGTCGTTTTCCAAATATGCCAAGCGAATGACAGAAATGATCATTAAAAAATAATTCCACTAAAAATTGAATTTGGTGGGAGATAATGAGACGGGTTAATTTGTTTAACACTTGGCATGCGGGCATACTTCGCCGCAGAATTACGCATGCAGCGGGCGTGTTTTCGTAAATCGCGCGGAAGTTTGGTTATTCAGAAGGATCGCAGTAAATCGAAAACTACTTCGTTTTATGAACGAACCTTTTCTTATTTTACACTCTATTTTACAACTACAAGTAGAACCGATAACGTGTTAATAGTTTTTTACAGTATGGTACCGTTCGAAGCATTTTCCTCTGTGAAGAGGAACACAAGCAAAGCAAACAACACGCATTAATGTCACAGGTACATGTAATTGTGCGTATTTCGTAGATTTGTGTTGGTTAGCGGGTATCCACCACAAATCTACTAAATACGTATTTTTACGTGACCCGCGCTCTAGTGACAGACTGCAAAAAACGTAAAAATACGTTGCCCGCATGCCAAATGTTATAAGCTCAGCCCATTCCCCCACCCCTCCTGCTCTTTCTCTTTCTTTCTGTTCTTCCATGAATCGTTCGCAAGTGAATTCTGGAATTGCCAATTTTTTAGGAAATCGGATAAAAATTACAATTACAAAAGTTAAATTTTAAACTTTTTCGGTGGTATTGAAGTTATATTAGTTTTCTTTGACAGAATATGGCAAAAAGAAAAATTGCTTGGCTCATATATTAAATGCATGCAAAAATAGTAAAAAGAATGAAGTTTAAATAATTACAGTTTCATCTTGAAAGTTGTCTTTCTTCTGAGAATCAATGCAACTTTTTCGTTCGCTGCGAATCTATAGATTGAAAGAAAAAGAAAAAACATGTATTTTTAGGATTCTTCAAAATTTTTCAATGGAAATCAAAGCAACAATGGAGTATTTTATGATCGGCTGAAAACGAAATGGCTCGGTAGATTTTACAAAAAAACCAGTGGAGAAAAAAAGTATCTTACATAACAGAAAAACCAAGGCCGTATCCAGAGGGGGGCCGACGGCCCCCCCCCCCCCCCGAAATCCCAAAAATTTTCGCAATGTAGCATATATTCTTCCCTGAAACTTTCCCCTACACTAGTATTTCAAAGTCAAGGCCCTCAACCCGAAAAAAATTTCTGGCTACGGCCTTGAGAAAAACGTAGTAGAAATTTGGGAACAAAGCATTTTACTTGGTGCATTTGAAAACACACACACTAAATAAATAAATAAATAAAATAAAATAAAAATTTACAGCTATGTTACCTATCTATTTAGATAAATCTCAAAATTTTGCAATATTGAATTACAAAGAGGTTGCTATTATCATATCAATGCAGTTTCTTCGAGCGTCTTCCAAACTTTTTATTTTCTTATTGCTAAAATCTTTCCATTGTGTCTGGGTTGACAGTTATTGCTCTCAAAGTAGTAATTGTTTTAGTTTCTAAAGAGAAAATTGGACAGGAGGAAGAAGGTTTTCAGACAGCATTTGATTATCGATTATTGTTAGGTCATTTGATGGGTGATAGCTTCCGTTTGATTTTGATTCCGTCAGTAGAAGTTTCCCTGAACTATGAAAACATTGGAAATGAGTGGGAAAGCAGTCATGAAGACAATACGTTGCAAGAAGTCTGGCTGCAGAATATTTTATGTATTGTTCAAAAGGCTTTATTATGTAGGTTTTTTTTTTTTTTTTGAATGTGTAAACACAAATAAAATACACAAATAAAAATAGTTAACTTTATTTACTAATTTATTCTGTCTGTAAGGTTATATTAATTGAAAAAAAAAAACTTCTTTCTTTCAAGTAATATAACCTTACAAACAGAATTAAGATTTAAAACCCGATTGTGAGGTTAAACTAATAAACTTGTACAAATAAAAATTAGTAAATAAATTCAACCATTTTTATTTGTGTATTTTATTTTACTGGTGATTCCTACCTTTCTTTTTGTTTTTTCTTTGTGGATTTGTAATGACAGTAATATATAAATATAAGCTTAACTAGAAACGTGGGCGTATCGCACCTCCAGTTCAACAGTGCAGTAATTCAAAACGAAGTGGAAATGTCAGAGTAAATTCATAATTAAGTATCTCTATCTGCTTAATTTTTTAAGGTTTTCGAGATAGTCGAGCCCGCTTAGAGGAAAAAGCCAATTTAACACGAAACTTTATTGCACAGAACTTTACATGCATTTAAAAACAGTTATACAGCATAAGAATATAACAATTCCAAACGTTGTTTAAACCTAGATAAATGTGAATTCAAAAGAAATGTGAAACTATGGTTTTTACAGTTATGGTTACAATTTTGTAATGCCTCTCCTAAAAAAGTAGTAGGTTTTGAGTTCTGTTCCTCTTGCGCTGGAGGCGCGATATGTTTGACTAAAATTTAATATTATGACTTGTTTGTTCTTATAATTTAATTACTTTTTTGAAATGCTAAGATCCGCAATGACGACTTTAAACGGAGGCTAGTGTATTGACTTATTTATTCGTATGACTTATACATTCTTATGAATTAATTTATCAAATGTTAAGACTCGCAATGACGACATTAAACGGATGCTAGTACATTAACTTATTCATTCGTATGGTATGACTTATACATTATAAATTAATTTATCAAATGTTAAAGCCCGCAATGACGACATCAAATGGAGGCTAGTATATTAACTGATTTGGAAAATTTCAAAACATTACTTGGAACGAAATTTCTTTCAGTATAGAAATCAGGATATGTACACCACAATAGCGGGAAAATAATGTATTTAAGAGACATAGAACTAACCAGTATTTCTTTGAATTCAATTAATCTTAACTTTTTAAGATTAGTCGACTGATAGTTTGAATGACATAAATGGAAAGTTTCTTAAACATAACGTTACGGATTTAAAAATTTGAAAATGAAGACGCAAAAAAAACCAGATTTTGGATCTTTTACTTCTGATGAGCTGCATACATATCTAGGCTCTCCACCATTACAGACCTAGTACATTCCCAGAGATTAGTACAAACTCTTTCAGCGGTACCACAATGAGTGTGGTACCCTTGCCGCAAAATTGGATGAAATTTTGACATCCAGTTTCTTCACCTGCAAAGGTGAACACCCGGACTCTGTTGACGCGAAGTTTCACTAGGAATTTAATTTAACCGTGAGTATCCAAGACAAGTGTCTGCTCAAGGGATCTTTTACATGCCGCATAATCATATGACATGGGCGCAGACGATTTTTTTGCACCTTGAAAAGATGCCGGCACTGCGCGCTCAATCCTATGAACAGGGGTGTGCAAGTACCGCGCCTTACCACGACTCCACCGAGCCGGAGTTTTGATTTTCATTTTCTATTATGTTTTACTTCAGGGAAAATATTAAAAACAAAATCAAAAACTGTTTAAGATAATTTAAAATATTAGTTAATTTAAAAAACGAAGAATATAATGATCATGATCAATGAAAAAGAATCGGAAGAGTTCTTAGGTATCATTTTAAAAATAGCATAATAGACGCTACTACTGTAAGGTTAGAAATAACTTAGTATTTGTTAATCAATTAAAGCATAAAAAAGATAAATTGATGTAATAACTTATAGAAACATTTGTATTTCTTATTTATCAACTTTGCTTACCGGTATTGAAGTATTCTGCAGAGGAAATGTACGTTCCAGTTTCCCATTTGACAACTATAAGTAAAATTCCAACCTGTAATACCATAGACTCGAAAATTTAATTTCTGAGGATGCAACTATTGTGCAAAACCAAGCTCTGTGATTTAGTTTCATAGTGAGCAAAAATGTTTTTTTTTTTGCTGTAAATTCAATAAGACTTGCATTAATAATTAACAATATGTTGAAACATTTCTGTAATTCTAATATCACGTGAAAAAGTGTCAAGAGAGAAATTGAACTGCATGATAGATAATTGTTATAGGTATTTAAGAATGAAACATGTTCACTTCATAATCAATGCCGTAAAATTTTCTTGCTTTAACGTAAGGAAATTATCTTAGTACTGCACTGTACTAAGGAAAAAAAAAAAAAAAATGGAAGAAAAACTAGTCTGTTGTGGCCATTACGGAACTTTCTTCGATATCCTTCATATGAATATTACTAATCGCCAAATACCCCTATTATGAAACAAATCCTTATTGAAAAAAAATTGGTATTAAAAAAAGATGATTTTAGACCAAGACAAAGTAAGTTCTCAAAACAATGTATCACATTAAAAAAAGGTTTCGATGATTTTTAAGAAGTTATTATTTGCATATTGATAAAAAATAATTTTCCTTTGACTACCTTGCTACAAAAAAAAAAAAAAATAGTTTCTGCGAGCGCTCTATAAATATTGAATTTGATATAATGTCCGGTATCTAAAATTTATTTTAAAAAGTATGAAATTTTATCTGTAAAAAAGAAGACTGTCAATTTGAATTAAGTATTTATAAAATGCTGTATAACAGAGAAAAAGGAAAAAAACCTTTTATTTTAACAAATTTTATAGAAAGATCATTTTATTTGATAATATTTCAAAGCGTTTTTGCTAACTTTATACATAAATATTTGCGGTAAGCATTTATTACATATCTTAGCCGTAGTAAAATGCTTTGGAATGTATTTCAGAAGCAATGTTATTATTTCCAATTATCCATTCCTTAATTGGGTAACCGCACTTCCTCTTTCGACAGCCGAGTAAGGCAACAAAAATGCGGAAAGGAGCTCCACGCTTCAAACGAATAAAAAGAAAATAAACTAGAATGTTGCATGAGAAAAAAATGCAACCGTCTGAAAACCTGCCACTGCATGCTTTTTTCTGCCAAAGTCAAATCATCACTTACCGACTTCCATTTGAATTTCTTCCGCCAGGAGGTCCCAGCGGACCCCTGGTCTTCCCCAGTGGCCAGAAGTGGAATCTTGGAGCTCTCCTGTCCCGCCCTCAAATGATCACCGACTCACCTGTAGAACTGTCCATTACCTAATGCTTGATGCCGATTTCAGGCTCGCCTACGTCTACCTGGTTGAGCACACAACAGGTTGTTGTGATTCGTGACGTGAGCGGGGGTTTTGCACTTGTTGCGTTTCCTCAGAAATTAGACACAAGTAAACATTCATTTTTACGTATACTTTTTGTTGTACGACTGGGGCAAAAATGACGGCCCGTTCGTTGAACTAAAATCACATAATACGTATTTGCACAAATCATAAAATGTATTGAAATATTTAAATTAAAAATATATGGCCTAAAATAAAATAACAAAACCTTTAAAGTGAAATAAAAAGGGGAGCGGCAAAATATTTTTGAGCACACGTTTTGGACATTCACAAGGCATTATCTATCCACTCGTTGATTTTTTGACGTAACAAAACTAGTATTTGAAATTCTTTTACTCGAGTTCTTGTTGTTTAGGAAAGCTTATAAGCTTTCAATTCTCTACTAAATAGGTAACAATTACTTTTCTACAGGCAGACAAACGTAAATTTCATTAGGAAAATTTTCTTCAGTCTCCAAAAACTTCCTCTACAAAACAGCAAATTTGTAACATTTTATGCTTATGCATTAAAAGGAGTCGCAGTTTGGAAATGAATTTCTTCTTTATTTAGATACAAGGATACGGAACCGACACTTTATTTGAGTTGCTCCGCTCCGACTTCTAAGTTCTTGCTCCGACTCTGCTCCAGCTGTGTTCAGTGCTCCGAATAATTTTTTTTAAAAGTTTGTTTATTTATTTATTTTTATATGATTAAAACATTACTTTCAAATGGTATATTAAATATACAATATGGAGCGATGATATTTTTTACATCAAATTAAAACATTCGAATTTAAGCGTATTATACTTCTTTTTTTTTAATTTGATAAAAGTAATAGTATTTTCATGTGACAATTTGAAGTAGTTGTTCTATTTTATACATTATAAAATATAAATATACACTCCCGAGTATCCGGCTCGCAACTATCCGCCCTCGGTACTATCCTACATTTTTTCCGGCTTCAATTTATCCGTACCATCCGGGCTTGTGCCATTGTCGCACTTACATACTACGTGGCTTTGCACTAAATAAGAAGTGAGAAAATAGGTATTATAACAGAGGGTTTTGGAAAAAAAAAACTTTCTCTTCTGGTATTGGTGGGGCAAAAAAAATGAGTTCATAGAATCCGGCTTTTTTGTTACTCGGCCTACGCGTCCGCCACATTTGACTGGATACTCGGAAGTCTACTGTAGATAAAATATACAAGAGTTTATAAATGAAACAGTATTTCAAGTAAGGGATCGTTCATAAATGATGTCACGCTTTTTCCCACATATTTGACCCCCCAGCCCCCCTTTGTCACAAAATGTCACACTTCAACAGACTCCCCTCTCCCTCTTTGTCACGCGTCACGCTATGTTGCATAAGCAAGGATGTCGCACTTCTTGTTACCCCCTCCCCTCCCCTTGTCACACTTTGTCAAAATTTCACGAATCCCCCCTCCCTCCCTCGAAGCGTGACGTCATTTATGAATGATCCCTAAACTGAATTTATAAAAAGAAAAAAACATACACACACACACACAATTTACATGAATTGCACCAAGATCTGAATCTAAATATACAAAAATGAATCTTTGTTTGCCCTTTGTTAGACTCATAAACTAGCAGCTGGATTTCGCTGAAAATTTCACAGTTTGTTTGTATTTGAACTGGGCATGTTTAGAGATCAGTTCGAAAAAAAATCCGACGAGTAGTTCTATTTTTATTCCTATTTTAAGCAAAATTTCCACATAAATTCCTTAACTGGAGGGTGAAAAAAACTTTGCAAAAGTCAAAATTTCTATCCGTTCCACTGTATTGCTAAAATTTCATAACAAAAAGTAGTAAAAGTGTCGGTTCTGACAAGGCTATGAATAATAGAACTACTTTATTATTACCTGTCAGTCGTAAATAATATATTCAAAAAATAAGACTGAATAATTTGCTTATGTGCGTTCCCGACAATCATATAATTTATTTACTCATATTTGCATTTTACATTTTCGATTTTCTCGTGAGAATTTGTTCTGTTTAATTTAATACGAAATACTGCAATGGCCAAGAAACAATAGATAATTTTCAGCACAGCTTGTAATTGTTTCTTCTGGGATTGCATACTTTTTTAAATTCATTCAAAGAATTCTTAAGACTAGGTTTATAAAATAGAAGAGAAACTAGTAATTATATTTTTTAAGGTATTTTTATTCGAAATAAGCTCCTTCGGCTTCAATACATTTGTTACAGCGATTTAACGACGATTCGAATGCCTGTTCCAGCTCACATTGTGGGACTGCCTCCAAAGCTCGCGTCGAAGCTGTTTGTATAGTGTCAATGTCGTCAAAGTAAAAAAAAAGTAAACAAATGAATATGGTTTGGTTAAATATTGTGAAGTTTTTTAAATGTATATTATTGATTATGTACTAGCCAGAATTTTAGGACGACACGGCTATTATATTAAACACATTCTTTACCATCATTTTCTGTAAAAATTCCATTCAATGTTGTGTATATTACTGAATTATACAAAGTTTTTGTTATTTATGGATAAAAAAATGTTTCACAGTTTGTGTCTGCCTAACTTAAGCTATTTGAATTAAAATTTTCACTAACAAGCTTTTTTTTTAGCGTATACCAATGGCTCACTCAGATCAGAATTTTGCTGTGGGGAGCGACCAAGGCAGGGTTAGGTATGCATCGGATATTGATTTTGGCGGATATCGAATATCTGATATCCCTTGCCTAACGGATCCGTGCCGGATATCCAATGCTTGAAGCCTGCAAATTCTATGCATTTTATATAAACATCCTAAAGCATCCAAATTTATTGCAAATTTTTAATCGATATGCATTTTCAAAACATGCTAATTACATTTTAAAAATCAAATTTTCAAGCCTTCCGTCTCCTGTCCAGGTATGCTGTCGTATGTCTCTGCCTTCCCTCGTCGGATGATCTGATCTTTAGTGCAGTGGTCAGATCGAATTCCATATACCTGAAAATCGATCGGATACCGGATATCCGATGCCTTCTGGGGGGAATTCTCCCGTTCATCCCTCCTCGTCGCTGCGACTCAGAAGTACATACACTGTGTGTCAAAGAATTTTTAAGATTAGGTTTATAAAATAAAATAAAAACTAGTAATTATATTTTTAAAGGTATTTTTCATTCAAAATAAGCTCTTTCGGCTTCGATACATTTCTCACAGCGGTTTAGCAACGATTTAAATGTTTGTTCCAGCTTCACTGTGGGACTGCCCCCAAAGCTCGCGTCGCAACAGTCTGTACACAGTGTGTCAAAGAATGTTTAAGACTACCGCTGGAACGAAGCCTACATTGGCGTTATTTGTGTCATCGAGCATTCGTAAAACTCCTTAACTATCAGCACTAACTCATCTACTGCCAAAACCTCAGTTCATTTGTTTACTATTTTTTTACTTTGATGACATTGACACTATACAAACAGCTCGGACGCGAGCTTTGGGGGGAAGTCCCACAATGTGAGCTCGAAGAGGCATTCGAATCACTGTTAAACTGCTGTAACAAATACATTGAAGCCGAAGGAGATTATTTCGAATAAAAATACCTTAAAAAATATAATTACTAGTTTTTATTTTTTTACTTTGATGACATTGACACTATACAAACAGCTTGGACGTGAGCTTTGGAAGTAGTCTCACAATGTGAGCTGGAACCTCGAAATGTACTGTTCCATGTACCTTTCCCGCCGATCAGCATGTTCTGCATTTGATCGAAGAGGGCAGTGGTACGGATTTAGCTTGCTACAGTATCCCTTCATTTCGCAACGCCAAGCGAGCGGAACGTCGCGCGCATCCTTTAACACGGACAACAAACAAACGGCAATCACGGCTCTTTACGTCGTCCATTGTTTCGTCCCTCGACAGCGAAGCGTTGCCGGCCAGTGAAATGAGAACCGAAACAAAAGCATAATGGGCGACCCCTCCTTCTTTGGCCAAATGACCAACCTCTCTCTTTAAACAGTTTCTTCTCCGGCCGTGGATTGACATTCGAGTAAATTGAGTGATTTCGCTGTTTCATAGTTCAGTGCGATGTCGGTTCACGGTCATGATGGTCGTGGGAGAGGACTCGATTATTCGAGTCTTTTATTCGAAACTCTCCGTGAACCGAAATTAATTTCTCCTATGATGTGTTATCCCACCCCCCGGTTGTGAGTGGGTGTGGGTATGTACGTATGAGAGAGAGAATTTATAATATTCAAGGAAAAAAAACTTCTGCACATGAAAATTGGTAATAAATAAAATTTAAAACTTTCTCAATTACCTTTCTGTCTTTCATGAACGCAACTTGCAATTATTTTACGCGAATAAAACATTTTCATAATTCATTTCAAGGGATCATTCATAAATGATTTCACGCTTCGAGGAGGTGGGGGGTTTTGAAATTGTGACAAAGTTTGTGACAAAGTTGAAATTGTGACCGGGGGAGGGGCGTCAAGAAGTGTGACATCCCTGCTTGTGCAACATAGCTTGACATGTGACAAAAGGGGTAGAGAAGGGGGTCAAATATATGGGAAAAAAGCGTGACATCATTTCTGAACGGTCCCCAAGATACTAAATTATTGGTGGTAAAGTGCCCCTTCTGTGGTAATGTGCACCTTCTGTGTAGATGTAGATGCCTACCTTCTGTGTAGATGTAAAATGTGTAGCAGTTGTCCACAGCAAGAAAACTTTTTTGTGAAATTTACAGCTCATTTCTAGCATTTTACGATACAGTATGTTCGAAATTAGCTTTTCTTTTCTTTTCTTTAATTTGTTGTTGGTCCCCTAAATGCACGCATGATGAAAATTTTGCTGGAATTTTCAAGGTGAAGCATGTTTTTTTTATATGACCGAAATTATAGACCTTTTTTTCATGTATTTCTCTCGAAATTTGAAAGGAGGTTAAAAATTGAGTGCCCGGTGGCTTTTGGCTATATAGTGTATAATATATACAGGATTTAATATGCATTGGAGTTAGCGGGAGTTGAACTAATTCAATTTCTTTTCAAACTTAAATGAATTTTTACGTGCGAAAATTTTCTCACAAATCCATAAAAGGAAATGGAGGATTAATTACAAAAAAAGAGGAATGAAGAAAGAAATGTGAATTTAAGAAGCATAACTTCTAAAGCGTGTGCATGAGTACACACAAACAACTACTTTTCTAGTAGTTAACAAGAAGTCCCGTCTAGAACTATACGAGATTACGTTCTCGTATAAATCAACTTCAAATGTATAATCTAGCTATCTCTCTCTCTCTTTCTCATTTAGCTTTAATTCTAAATTACTTCAACGGTTAATACATATTCATTTACTCACTCATTCATTCATTTATTTATTCAGTTATTCATTTATTCAGTCATTCATTCACTCACTCATTCATTTATTTATTTTACCAATTAATCACTCACTTATTCGTTCATTATTTCACACATTCATTTAATTATCCATTCATTGAAAAGTATCCCTAAAAATCCCGATCAAAAAACTTCATGGGAAAATAGGCTCGTTTAGTTCTGGTTAAACTTCGTATCTGTACGATCTGTACATGCTCTACGTCACAAGATCTTTCGATAAAGTTTGTTCCAAGCAAATCCATCTGTAAGATCAGAATTTATATAGGATTGAACTTGCCCCGTAAGTGCTAATTTTAAATTTTTTTTTTTTTGAACTGTTCGAAAATGAACAAAAATTGTTCAAATCAAAAAATATTTCACGCCGAGAGCTTCTTCCAATAAGCTTGTTTATAGAAACTTGGATCTTACGTTTTTACGTCGAAAATTTACATAATTTCCGCATAGGCGCTAATGTTAAACTTTTTTGAACTGTTCAAAATTGAACAAAAAATTGTTCAAATCAAAAAGTAAAATAGGGAAATTAGATGTCCTCGCCGAGATCTTTCGAATGAAAAACAAAATATTCTGAATCGGATAATTCCTTCAAAAGATATGAGGGGGCGGGGGGGGGGGGGGGGCAAACAGACCGACAGACACATTTTCCCCATCTCAAAACCCTACTTTCAAAGTTTTTATTTTTCAATCTCTGTTTAATTACAGCATTTTTTTACTGTTCTTTATTTTTAACGATATCTTTAGGGATCATTCATAAATGATGTCAAGCTTCGAGGGGGGGAGGGGGTTCGTGAAATTGTGACAAACTGTGACAAGGGGGGGGTAACAAGAAGTGTGACATCCTGCATTATGCAACATAGCGTGACATGTGACAAAGGGGGAGAGGGGTCCACTGAAGTGTGACATATTGTGACAAAGGGGGGATGGAGGGGGTCAAATATATGGGGAAAAAAGCGTGACATTTATGAACCGCCCCTTACGATACATTAAGCCTTCTTTCATGCCTTTTTATTTTTTTTCCTTTTCTTTTATGGGAAAGTAGGCTAAAACGGATATAAGGAGTCAATCTCAAATGATGTCACTCTTCATTCAAGACAGGGGGAGGGGAGGTTCGAGAAATTGTGACTGTGAGGAAGAGAGGGAAAGGGGGTAAAAAGTGTAACATTACACATTTTGGCTACAGTCATTTAAAATTAGCAGATAAAATGATTAAAGTTAACTCCTAGTTAAAAGAAAATCTTTTTGGGCATTTACATTTTTAAGACAAAATAGCTTGGGTTATTTTTACAGGACTCGAACTAATTATGTTTTTTATTGTAAACCTTACACTCATCTTATACAAATTCAGTATATATGTAATCATTATTATTGTTCAGCTCACCATGTCAATAAAACGCATAGTTAAAGTTTAAAATTTAAAATGTGATGTATAACGAAATATTTTGTTTCTGAACTTCAAGTACATAAGCTTTCGTAATAGTATATCGCGTGTCATGTGACAAGGGGGATAGGGGGATATGTTGAATTGTGACAAATGGGGGAGGGGAGTGAAATATGTTGAAAAAATGTGACATGATTTATGTACCTCCCCACTCGCTCAGAAATAGAACTCTCACTTTGGAGGATTCTTCAATCGTCAAGACAAATTTCCTCATTTACAACGATTCTTTCTTCACGCGATCACGTGACTTTAAAAAGTTACTACACAAATTTCACCAATTTGATGAAAGGTTTATGTTCCGTTCCGGAATGACATAAGGCTTCCTCTAGCGAGCCTGGACGAAAAAAAAACTCAGAATGCTGCTGGGCGACAATGCTCCAACACATATTTCTGAAACGATCCACCCGTTGCAAGCGGTGGCAACAATTTGTGTCGATTAAGCATTAAGATTTATGTTGTGTGGTTTGTTTGTCTTTATGTCAAATAAAAAAGTAATTTAAAAATCTACAGCCCACTCAGGCCCCGCATGGGGCACCCGGGGCCCATGCCCTGGGCAGGAACTTTCTAAGGTGCAGGAAATTTTTCGATAATATCATTCAAATTTCTTTTTAAAAATTGTAATGTAGAAAAACAAGTTTAATTAATAATAACCACTATTAATTTTTCATAACAGGCCATTTTTAATAATAACCAATTTCACATTAACCGTAGCGCACCATACATGTATACATGTACGTAAACCATCTAATGGGGCAGGAAAAATTGAAAGTGCCCGGGGAGTTTTCCCCACCCTATATTGGCGACCAAACTCCAATTTATTCGGAACATTTTACACGAAGCCACTTCGTCAAATACGATGAAAGTTTCGTGGGATTTTAGCATGCCTTTCTGAGAGTGCACAGTATTATTTAGTGGTGCACATATCAGATTTTTATCGTCACTATACTCCAATTGTCGTTAGGGTACTTCATAAATTTTTCAACAATTGCTTGAAATGAAAATTCTTCTTGAATTCTCAGTTGCATTTTAACAAAGCACAAAAAAAAAAAAAAAAAATCATTTCCTTCTAAAATGTCAACAAATATCACGTGTATAACGAAGGACGTAGATGTTTTATGTACTCTGTGCAAATACAAGTTACATTGCCAATAGGTTTTGTATGTGATGCAATTTCGACTACGTATAGGGGAAAGTTGGATAAAACCGGGACCCAGCATTTTTAGCTTGATTAGTCTTGCCATTTGTCGGAAAACTCTTGAAACTAGTTGCAAACAACCGCCATGTTATTTGGAGTTAAATGAAAGGCAGTGTTGTGTATTTGTTTGACAACGCCGATGTTTCGAAAAATTCGAGTGGAAAAGTTTTGATTTTTACACCTCCGATTTCACTTTGTAGTTTCTAATTGCTTAGAGATTTGTTTTAGGTAAGTACAACATTTGATAACACCTTTTTCAGCATTTATTTTAAATTATTAAACCAGGTTTTGCATCATGTTTGAAATGTGCTAAGCCGTCTTTTCTGATTAATGGCGTTGTCGGATAAAACCGGGACCTTGGCAGTCGGACAAGACCGGGTAGTACCCGGTTTTGGACGACCTTTTTTTTTTTTACTGTGTGAAATATAAATAGTTTAATTTGTAAAATATAAATCTGAAAAAGCAAGAATCATCTCATAAATAGTATAAAATTAAATCTTTATTACTTTTTAGGAGGGACTTCGTATGAATATAGGCTACTATGTTATAGTATCCCACTTAGTACAAATATAAAATTAAAATTATTAACATTTAAAATAAAAAATATTTTTGTTAAAGTAAATCGTGTTTGTCAGTTCATTCCAAAAAATGTTTTTTCTTCTTTTTTTTAAAATAGGGTAGAATGAAAAAAATTTAAAGCTTTTACAAATTTATAATCTTGTTAGAATAACAATTGCACTCATAAAAATTAAGGATACTCGTCAGTCAATTTCCGAATTCAGATCACTAATGTTTAAGTCTATGGGAGTGTGATGCATTCGTATTTTTAAAAATATCTCCTCGAGAAATTGTTATTTTTTTACTTCATTTTTCTGTGTACTCTTCTTAAGAGGGGCTTTGGCACCTTTCAAATGTAGCAAATTGATGAAAATACCGATTTTCCAATTTTTTGCTTAAAATGTGGCTTAACTCTCCTTTGTATATCTGAGTGAAGTTTTGAAGCGATACAACCAATATAAATGTAGTTAAGAAGTAAGAGAATTCAAATATTTCTGATTTTTTTAGTAGGATTTTGTATTCTTTAAACTGCGTTTTCTCGGTTTGTGTTTTTTCGCAATATTGTAGTACTTAAAATGCTAAAACTTTTACATATATTCATGTAGCAACTTGATTTTTTTTTTTGTGTTCAATACGATGTGCTTGATAAAATTAAGGATCGATTTTGCTACATATTTGCAAAAAAAAAAAAAAAACAAGTAAGAAAAGTCGCTTTTTTTCAATGTTTTACCATCAATGTAACTTTAAAAACTTTTTTCTCAAAAACTAATTAATTAATAGCAAAACCCATCCCTAAAATTGTAAACCATACTATAATAAGTACTTTTAAAAAAAAATTTTGGGTTTAAAAAAAATCAAGAAATGAACAAGAAGAAGGAAATTAAAAATCGTTAAATTATTTTAAAAAAAAATAAATTTTAAAATTTTCTGTTAGTTGAATTTGGATTTTTCACGTGAAAATCATTTTGTTGAACAATAGCACTTCATAATATACAAATGAAATAGGTAAAAGTTATTGAATTTGAAAAAATTGTCAAAAGGTGCCAAGATCCCTTTTTTTATTTCTCAAAATATTTCCAAAATATATACTTAATTTCATATGACGTGTTAAAATAGTACACATACAGTTCGCCAGCTTTTAATACACAAAATATTAAATTAAGCATGTATTTTAGAAATATTTTGACAATTAATTAAAAAGAAGACATCTTTTAAGAAGTCTACACAGAAAAAAGAATTCAAAAATACAATTTCCGGAAGAGATTTTTTTAACCCACCTCTCAGCATAAGAGGGCCATTGTACCAATTTATTGTTATAAATAAATATTTCAGTAGTAAGACAACAACAGTGGTTCTAAAAAACAGTGGTCGTTTTTTTAAGTGGCTCTAAACATACCCGGTTTTATCCGACCTGGTTGGATAAAACCGGGTACTTTTATACTTCCAAAAAAAATTTATTTACCCTACAAAATCTTGTTCTTCCACATTGAAAAATATTTATTTATGTAACTAAAGAACTAATTTATCATTCAAATAGAAATTTAAGCAACTTTATTCACTTAACTGCTTAGGAAAAAACAAAAACACTTTGGGACCCGGTTTTGTCCAACTTTCCCCTACCACTTGAATGACCAACACTAACACTTCTCATGAGTCACACATTCCAGAAAGCGTACAGAGATAAATAAGTTATTTTCACTTTTATCTAAAGCGTGATGAATGTTTCCTGAAATATTTTCAAGGACGCATAATCATGAGGTGTCTCTTTTCATTTTTTTCATTTTTGGCATTTCCAGTGACTATCGATAACACGCGAAACTAAATTACAAAGAAACAAACTCTTTCTTTTGCGCAATGCAATTCTATTTAAAAAATGATTCTTGTACATTTCAACCTCGGTGTCTCATAATCGATGTAAAACTTCTTTAAAAACGTGATTTTTCAAGACATCTGTGTACAGTAAAAAATAAAAATAAGAGTTTTCGAATCTTTATTTCAAAATTTTATTGTATCTTGATTTCTCGTAAAAACGGTTTTTATATGGTGGTTTAAATATTTTGCATAAGTATTGTTTTAAATATTTTACGAAATTTTAAATTATCGCCTTTTATTAACCTTTTGTAACATATATACCACTTTAAAATATCTTTAACAACTTGTTAGTGTTGAAATAACTTATTTTAAAATAAATGTTTTAAGAGTAAAAACCTAACATTTGTTTAAGACTAAGGTGTTTTAAAAAGAAATACTAGAAACAACTGTAGTAAAAATGCTTACGAGTAATCATTTTCACTACAAATGTTTTTTGTACGTGATAGGGAAGATATTGAGTTTCAAAAAAGCGCACAAACTTTTATTTTCATTTCTATTATTTATTTATTGATTGATTTTTGACAGACAGCTCCTTATTCTGGCTCTTCAATTGCTTCTTGTTAGGGATCATTCATAAATGATGTCACGCTTCGAGGGGGGGGAGGGGGGTTCGTGAAAGTGTGACAAGGGGAGGGGAGGGGGTAACAAGAAGTGTGACATCATGCATTATGCAACATAGCGTAACATATGACAAAGGGGGGAGGAGGGTCCGCTGAAGTGTGACATATTGTGACAAACGGGGGGGGGGGGTCAAATATATGGGAAAAGAGCGTGACATCATTTATGAACGAGCCCTTATGCCTTTTGTGCTATTCTTTACTTATTACACGACCTTCGTTTTAATAAACAATAATTATAATGTTTCAATAACAGCTCCCCCCTTTCCGAGACCCGAAATTTCTCTTTCCTTCCTTCTTACTTTTTTATTTTTTATTTATTTATTTTAAAAGCATGTATTTTAGAAATGTATTAAGTAATGCTCCCCCTTCTTGTACTTATTTTGGTTAATAACCTAGGAACTAAATGCCACACTGCATTTAGTTCCTGTACTTCTTTTGTGTGGCAAAGTCAAAAACGTGGTTTTATTTTATGTATCTAGTGTATATCCAACTCAATTGGTTTGGATGGAAGTTAAAAAACAGGTTAAAATTCAATGTTGATATAATATTTCCTAAAAAAAAATATTTCAATCTTACTAATTCTTGCAGAAGCATCAGTTGTCTCTTTGCTTGGTGCACATCTTTCTGCAGCTGCTCAACAAATCCTTCAGAAATTCGACAAGCATCGTCTGCAAAGTGAAATTTATCTTTCAATATTTGTTGACACCCAAATAAATATAACTAAACCGTGGGCGTAGTTTGATCAGGGTGCATTCAGACTAGTAACCAGGTCCATCATTTAAGGGGGTCACGAAGGGGCAGTTGGAAAGTGACATTGAGTCAGCGCAAAGTATAATTATTGAATTATGCCGAACCAATGACACCCGCTGAAAGCCGTGCGACGGAGTTTTCGTTGCTGTCGCTATGGGTTTAAATGCATTTTCACCCCTTGACTGGTGCGAGTGTAAATACACGCCTCGGTATGGCAACGCGTTAACAACTCCGGACGTATATATACGCCTACCGAAGTGCAATTCTTTTCCTTGTGTTGCTATAAGTAAAATTACAGCCGAGGCTTTGGAATAGCATGAAAGGATCCTGATAGTGTTTGCGAAGGATATACTTATTTCTGAGGGGGGAGGGGGGCATTCATATGTATATTATTTACTGTATACAATTTCTCTCCCATACACTTACATGTATGTTCAGAAAGATACCATGCATTGTATGCTATTTTCCTTGCTACTTGCAATATTATAAGGAAAAATAAGAGACTTTTCATGATGAAATAAGATACTTTTCATGATGAAAAAAGATGAGTAAAATGAATGCACAAAATAAATGGAGCCCTAACTCTCTACCTTTTAACATAAAAGACATTTTAATATGTGAAATGAAGACAAAGCTGTGTTCGTTAGTAGATTTTGTAACTAGCGTAATCTCTATGCAACTAAATCTGGATTTTATAAGCGGTGTTTTCCGAACGTCTATACGTTGTACGGAATTTGGTTCCTGGAGGCTTTTCATTTACGCTCGTACAGTAATGCGATGTACTGACAATCTAATTTCTATGTCATTTCAATTTGTTTGACTGTTTTTCTTGTATCTTTCCTAATTTTAGTAACAAATTATTCGTATAGATGGCAGTAATTGCGTTTCTGCTAAATGCGATTCCTTGTCTATTTTGTAGTGTTCGGACTGCACCAAATAGCACATTTTCATACTTAAAAAAAAAACAAACAAATAAATGAATTTTTGGACCGAATTCGTGAAAAAGAAAAGGAAAGAAGCTATTAAAAGGTTAATTCATAAGGAAACAAAATAAAATCTATAAAAGTTGTTTCACTTCTAGTGAAGTGTCGATGCAGTTAAAACAACATACCCTTGCCACAATATTAAATTTTTCCTCCGGTTGTACAAATTTTTCTTTTTAAACCGCTGAAAATTTTAACCAAAGAAGTAAATCATGAATGAAATGAAAATAAACTTCTCTTTCTTTCAATAATTTTTTTTTCCGGAATAAAATGATAAGTTTCAATATGAGCATCGTATTCTGAACGTAACATTTTTATGAATATTTGCTTATTTACGAATAGGAAAAATCTCTTAACCAGAAAGAATTGAGAGACGTTTTTAGTTGCGTAGAATGCTAGTCGTTACTTTTGCAGACAATTTTTCGAATATTTCCAGCCGATTTTAAACTGTGCGAATCGTATTCCAGAAAAAGTTTGTATTAAAATATTCGATTCCTTTTGGAATAAATTAGGATTTTCAATGAGTTTGGAACCACATTTTAGTAATTGAATATCTTTTCTCATGCCCGAGTCAACAACCGATTGTCTTGGGCCTCAAGTTTATGAGTGATAGCTGCCATGTCCCTGGTAGCTATTACTAGTAAACTTAAATTTATTTTCTCACAGTTGTTTCATACGTTTAATTTCCAAAATGAAATGTTTTTCTAAACGTTTTGCATTGTCTCTGGACGATATGAAAGATTTCCACAATTGTATGTGTAGTTTAAACACATATCGCTTATAGAAATAAACAGTGTTATATCTGAGGAAAAAAAATGTTCAGATTTTTGCGCTCTTTATACTTTTCTCCACCAGACCCCTACCTGTTAGCCGAGGCCTTAGGATTGCTTACGCACGGGGAGAGGTAGTGGGGTCTACGGATTTTACATGCACATATCCCCAAGTATACATGGTGGTCTTCAGTGGGTATCGAACGCGCGACCTTCCAGGTGAAAGTCCGACGTGCTAACCACTAGGCTGCCACGGCCCCGCGCTCTTTATACTGGGAATACTGCGGCAAGTAAATGTTCAAAAATTAAGGCTAGTGGCCAACTGTATTTTTTTGGTGCAATAATGTAATAACTAAGTTTTATGGTTATTTCTAATTTTTTTGACATCATTAACATCCATCATGTGAGAGAAAACTAGAACAATAACTATTTTCTGAACAAAATCGATTATAATAATCATTGAAACAAATAAGGTTATTAAATAGAACAAATTGTAAAAAGTTCAAACTCCTCTCTTGAAAAATGCCTATTGTTCAGATATGACACTGTTTATTTCTATAAGCGATATATTTCACAAATACTCGAAACATCTTAAAGACTTCCACAGCTGGTTTAAATACATTTTGCACAAATATTCGGCACTCGTCCATTTTCCCATGTAATCACAGAAGTTGACTGTCTTGAGAATATTGTCATAACTGCATTATACGAAAATATACCTTCTCAACCCCAATCCCTAAATAAACCCCAAATCAAAATCCCGGATATTTCGTAAAAGTTCGGATACCATTCTCGTATTTATGTCGCTGATCACTAATGATCACTTCTCTCCAAAAATTCATTATTTTCTTAGAAGTCGACACCGGTTATAGAGTACCTGGGATATAACGTACTATCGCTTGTAACATACTCAGATGCTTGGTCCCCAATGAAGTTCGATACAATGTAATGAATTACAACTTCGGCTGTAACAGACTACGCAAAAATCTTATTCTGACCATAACGTACTTTTTGGACTCGAAGGAAAACGTCAAATTTGGCTTTCATCCTCGCATTACCGATTTACAAACTGTTTTAGACGTTTGATTCATACATTACCGTGCATAGTAATTAGGGATGTAACGAATATTCATCCACTATTCGGTATTCGGCCCTTTGGCCGAATATTCGGCCTGGCCGAATACTGGGTAAGGTCAAATTCGGCCTGGCCGAATATTGATGGACTATTCGGCCGAATAGTTCTGCTTCAGTAGAAATGTAAAAAAATTAAGAAATTAGTAGATTTTAAACATTTAGAATTGTATTATAATTATTGCAGAAGACTACATTAGTCTATAGTTTTAATAAATTAAAATAATTTGGAAAAAACTACTTTTTTTTAAACCTTGTTTTAGGCTTGACCGAGCAAAAACAGGTTTTAAAGTTGTAATATTGTATTTCATATTTATCATTTGCTCCCAAAAGCTGGCAATAGTTAGTTATGATATATGAGAAATTTATTTTCATATTATTAACAAAGCGGAAGTCAGACTTTGCGTGGGTAGTCTGATTTATTACGAATATTGGGTAAGAGAGAAATGTGAAAAGCCCAAGAATATATCATGAATATTTAGATAGCGTAAGTTATTTGGATTTTTGAAAATAAAAATATATTCCAGTTAAGTGTATTAAATTTTAATAGATCTTTTAAAAATAGGTATGTAAAAAAAACCCCATAAAATAAAAATATTAACTTTTATAACTTTTAAAATATCTTCATAAAACAGTTTCGAGCCAGGTAAAAGTTCACTAAGCAATAGTTATTCTTGCATTTGAATGAAATGATTAGTAAAATAATGCTGATGTTTACTACCATAAAACCTGTCATTTCTACTCCACTTGTAAGTGACATTCTTAGTTTTATTACATTCAAAACAATAGAGAAAATAGATTAATTTTAAATAGCTTTAAATTCGTAACTAACATAGTTAAATCATACCTCATATATCGTGTGTAAATGGTGTTTGACTTTGTGAATTATGCTTAAATTTGACAAATTCTTTCTATTACGACGATTTTCTAGAAATTTTATTATTCGGTCGTCGAGTATTCGGTATTCGGCCTAAGACATAGGCAGAATATTCGGCTTCGGCCTAGAAGAAATGGCCGAATATTAGGCTTCGGCCTGGAAGCAGTGGCCGAATATTCGGTATTCGGCTATTCGGCCAAATCACTATTCGTTACATCCCTAATAGTAATCTTACGGCATCGAAACCATCCAATAGTGAGATTGTTTTGGTCAAATAAGAATATCTGGTTCAATTAATAAAGACATTAGTGAAAGTGATGATGAAGATAAAATTGAAGAGGATGTTCCAAATGTATAGGAGGCATTGAGTGCTACAAACACTTTATCACAGTTCGTTGAATTCCACGCTGACTATTCAGAATCTGCAATTTCATTAAATATTAAAAATGTAATTTTTACTGAGTCATATAATTAAAAAAAAAAAAACGATTATTTTACCAAATAAATACTTTTAAGTATAGTAAGATGGTTTTTTGCTGTGGTATTTTATGTTGAGAAACTCGTTAAATTTTTATTTAAAATTTCTGTCATTGCATGTGCTATTATGCATTTTTTCTTGCACGTCTTGTATTGAATTTTATAGATTCTTCAACGTACTTCGTTGAAGAATCTATACGTACGTTTTTTGTAACGTACTTCGTTAATAACGTACCATATTTAATAGTCCCTTTACTGTACGTTATAACCGGAGTCGACTGTATATATAAGTTTACCAGCGTCTTACTAACTTTTTATTTAAATTTTAAGTTGCTCCTCGGGGTTCTGTAAACATTTCTAAAAGCTCATTTTAAGCAATTTCCTGCTATTGAAAGGAGAAATCTTACCAAGAGACGCAGGTTCGCTTTTGGAATTTTGCTGTTGAGGGCGCAAGTTAGAGGAAAATTGCAAAGGCGAAACTTTACAGGACTTCTTTGGTGGCTTTACTTCTTCTTTTCGGCTGTAAATAACATTTCAACTAGTATAAATTTCAATTTATGAACAATAAAATATTTTTTTACATATGTCAATTCATACATTTTGCTTTTATAAACCGGTTTGTCAGTGCTCCAAACATCATAAAATGCTTTAGAGCAGTGTTTCTTAAATTGTGCTCCACGGAACTCCAGGGTTCCGCAGAGGTCACTCTAGGGCTCCATAGGAAACTCGCACTCTTGCCTCTAATGACATTCAAGAAAGTCATTGGAAAAGCAATAAAATTTTGAAAAGACTCTGCGTATCTTTAAAAAAAAGAATTACTACTATTAATAATAAGGGATCATTCATAAATGATGTCACGCTTCGAGGGGTGCGGGAGGTTCGTGAAATTGTGACAAGGGGAGGGGGTAGGTCCCTGAATTAAGATTCTTAGTTCAAGTACGCCTCGTTTGGGCTCCGGTGCTGCTACCTAAGGAAAAACTAAGTGTCAAAGTTCTCAAAAAATGGTTATGGCATTCGCCGTTAGTAATGCTACTTCAGGGAATGGATGCCAGTTTCCGGGGAATGCACTAGGTCTGCAAAGGTTAGTGACCATACGCAGCCCCATTAGAAAGAAAAGAAAAAAAAAAAAGCTGGGTCCCCCTATATGCGTAACGTTGATCCTGACATGAGAGTTCTTATTCCACACATAAAGCCGCCTAATATGAAGGATATATGCTATAACTAAAGTCAGTACTATTCAGCTCAATAATATTTTTCCTTCTGAAATCTTGCTTAAATGTGTTATTTAAAGTTATTTTTAGAATCTAAATCGTTTTTTTATCGAACTTAATTGTTCGAAATTACTTTTTGAAGCTAATAAATATATTTGAACCAAATTCTCTAACGAATTATCCGTTTCCCGTATGTAGCATTAACACCGTATTATTGAAGAAAGTATGGGTACCACGAAGAACCTGTCCTTAAAAAGGATCCACGCATAAAAAAATTAAGAAACGCTGATTTACAGGATTGTGAGAAAGAAAGTGACAATTTTATTGCTGTTCTGACTTTCTTTCAACGTGAGTACTTGAATTTTTTTGGCAAAACGTTAAAATCGAAAACGAAATAGCGGGAAAAAATGGCGTTGAAATCGAAGTTGCCGTTTTAGCTATGATTTTACAAGCGAGGTGGTTTAATATTTCCAGTGGCGATCTGTTGGAGCAAGAAATTTCTATGACATTATAACCAATGTGCCGTTAAAAGCAGTGCCGCTAGAAACGAGTTTCACAATAATATAAACATCGTTGCAGTATTCATAGTAGTTTTCAATTGGCTCTTCTAAACCTCAGAGGGAATTATATTACACTCTGTACACTAATGCTAATAGTAAAAATAATTTATTTCACTTGTACATCATTTGCTCCAATCACGATGCATTCAACCAAGCGAAACCTTTCAGGGTGCTTCATTGGTTCTACATAACGTAATAACCACGCCCTAGTATTGACTGATTGGCATTTTGTATTGCATCATTAAAAGAACTCTTACTCTGACGTCTGTGATTTGTCGAGTGCTTTATCGAAGACATTCGTCACCGCTGTTAATTTGATAATCATAGCAAAAGTCTATTACGACGGGGGTAAAATGTCTCTGTCGCTTATGGTGGGAAAAACCCTAAAAGCCGAGATCCAAATTGAACTTTTGCAGGTTTCAACATTATCCCGTATAGCCAAGATTCACATATCGCGTGCCAGTCATGAATGTATATCTATTTTTAATCAAAAGGGTGGAAAAATATATATAATGATATATAACAAGCTCTAAAATTTTAGCATTAAACCTTTTAAAAATTAATTGTCGAACATCATTACAAACTCACCTTAATGTTGCGCGCGGAGGATTTAAAACTGTATCTGGCTTGTAGTGAGAAGCAACGGCATGAACCAATCTCATGATTGCTTTTAGATCCCCGTCACACACTTCTGAAAAATGAACACACTCATTAACACATGAACGTTTTGTACAATTATATTTTTACAGTTCTAACATCAACCAAGCCATCTGCTTGGCAGAGTGCCAAGAGGAATCCATTCATGTTCAAGGGAGGGATTGCTGGTGTGAGAAATGTTCCGTTTTTGTTCTCTTTCCAGCTCGTTTAGCAAACTTGATTTCTTCCAAACTGGCGCTATACGGCAGTTTATAAGTTTAGTTGCTTTCAACAGACAGAGAAGCAAACATTCTGATTCGCGTACCAAATAAAAGCACCTGCAACACGAACTTCCCTAAAACTCGAATGGATTCGTTCTTTTCTGCCATGCGCAGAAGCGTCCAAATATCAAAATTTCGTGGTCGAACAGTGTATGACTTATGACTTCTTTTTTCGCGCTCAGAGTGTAATTTTGACACACAATAGAAGCATCTTTGATCAAAAGTGTGGCTGGAATGACGTCATGCATTTCTGCAGCCAAACGAAACATTGCTAACATTTCAGCTCAGAAATTCGCGGACGCGGTTCGTCCTCGCGCTCGTTGGAAATTTCTTACCAAAATGCTGTGGACGTTTGTTTGACATTAAAGGGATATTTGCTTCACAGTTTTGGAATTCAATATGATGTGAGTTAAAGTATTTTCAAAAATTAGATGAAATCGGATGACCCGTTGAAAAGTCGCGTTTTAGTATTGCTTTTCTATTCTTTGCTAAAGTCCCAAATTCATGGTGAATTTGGCTTCAGTAAATGGTGATGCACATTTTTTTCTGCATGTTTAAATGGCTTTCATTTTAAAGAATTATGAGAAGTATAACTGTTAACGCGCTTTCTCTCGTACAAAAGAACGACTGTCGCTTTCATCCAGATTGAAAAAAAGAAAAAGAAAAAAAAGCTTTCATTTGGACTCTAAGCCAAATGAGGGAGTGAGTGAGAGGGATCGGTAATGTTACAACATTGAATGATGATTTAAGGGAAAAGTGGGCTCGCATATAGGTACGTACTCCCCTTATATAGATTAATAGAATATGTATACCGTATTAAATATATATAGAAAAAGATATACCTTTAGGAGTTATTGAATGGAGTGGTACTCCTTTCCGTATGAGGAATCGGAAAAGACGTTCCACGTTCTCTTTCGCATGAGATTCTGTTCTTGGATGAGGATCAATTCCAGGAACAACGTCTCCTCCTATATAAAGTAATTCAATGAATTTATAAAATTGAGTTAAGTAATGAAACAGGAATGCTTTCATGAACGTTTTTATTATTTGAATAAAATAAGAATCGTCTGTGGACAATCAGTTTTGGTAGGGTCAGTTGGGGTGATTGTAAACGCTTTTTCAATGTTTTAACTTTTGATCCTTCCCTACCTCTTGAATGAATTCAGAGAAAAAATTGTGAGCATTGTAGCCACTACTGTACTTCTTGTGAGTAAATGTGTACAAAAATTTTGACTTTATGACTATTTGTTAGCGAATGAGCTCGTGTTTAAAATTACCCCAGAGGTCTGGGGTAATTGTAAACAGTGATTTATTTTCGAATAAGGTTGATGCAAATGGAAAATTATTTATACACAGTCTGCTTGAAGGTTTAAGAAGTTCCGGAGCAATGGTTCTCAATCTGCGGCCAACAGGCCGCATGTGGTCCGCTGAGTTATGTTATGAGTCGGCTGAGATCATTTAACGAGAAATATCTTGAAAAAAATAAAGTAATGCGACAAATTTATATAAAATTTGTCCCGCAGTGGATCAGTCGGTTAAGTTTGGATCCCATAGAACACCGAAAGTGAAGCACAACTAGCCGTGGTCAACGCTTGGAGGGTGACCACCTCCCGCGATTGATTACTCTGAGACCGAGTGCGCTAAAGGGAGCTGTGCACGTAAAATACATCGTCGCTTCAAATGCCCACCAAGTTAGAAATAATTTCCGTTGAGGGACCATCCTAGGAGACGATCTTTCATCTGGGAGCTGTTTCAACGCCTCCAAAGTTGTTTCGAAACTTACGAAACTGTTTCAGTGTCTTCCTTATGCAGCCAGTTCATCCCTCACAAGCAGTTAAGTTTCAAACCACCACAAGTGTAGTTATGAAGCTTGTTTACAATTACCCCATGTTTACAATTACCCCAACTGACCCTATATGACACTTCATAATTTAAAAATGCATTAAACGCGTGAAAACTTTACTTTATTGAACATCTCACGCCTCCAGAGCAACGGCGCTATAATTCAAAAATAAATAAATAAATAAATAAATAAGTACAAAATATAAATAAATAAAATAAAATGGAAAATAAATAAATAAAAATATAAATAAATAAGATAAAATAATAAATAAATAAGTATATTTTTAAAAAAAAGTGAAGCCGGAAGTGAATTTAGAACTATATTTTACCGAGTTATTTTTGGTACAGATGGCATGTCTTTATTTGCATTAACTTTTAAACTATTCGAGACAGTTTAAAATAATAGATGTAACCGAATAATGAGACAATTCTATAATTTTTGCACATAAATGTACATTCCTATAAAAATAACAGTGCTCGCATTGGTAGAAGGTGTTATGTAGTTTTTCGAATGTGTAAATACTAATGAAAAACATTGATCTCTTTTCCCGAGTAATTTAACTTTACAAACTGAATTAAAATTTAAAACCCCGGATTTTAAGGTTAAACTATTCTTCAATTGGTACAAATAAAAAAAAATAAGCAAATTTAAATATTTTTATTTGTGTATTTCAGTTTACCGATGGTTTTTTTAGTTATTATTATTTCTTTCGTTTTTCTTTGTGGTTTCATCGCAGGAATCCGCAATTTTTTCTTTCGTTGACATGGACCCCCTGTAGGTCGCAATAGACCACTGAGGGTTCAAATGGACCCCTATAGAAACCACTGTTGCAAGTAAAAAAAAGTAAAAAAAAAGCCAAACTTTCTAAACAATTCAATTCAGCGCAACAATTTTGATTTAATCGTGAGGAAGTTCAAAAATTCCATGATCTAATCTTTATTTTACTTATTTATTTATTCAAAATCCTATAAAAATAGATTAAATGTAGGTCAAGATCGATCATCAAAGCATTTACTTCGAAGCATTTAAGGCACGAGGGAGGAAAGATAAGAATTGAAGATTGCATAAGCTTTGCAAGGTTAAGAACCTATAATCACTTGGAAAATAATATATTGCTCTGGCTAATGGCTTCGGAACGCTAGAACCTTGCATGCGTGACGTATCTCCGGTACAGATTATTTACAATGAAACCCAATATGTAGAACATTAACAGCTCAGAATATATTATGTTGTCTTGTGAATTAATCTTCAGAGTTATTTTTTATAGAATTCTTCTTGAATATTTTTCTAAAAGGAATGCTTGATGGTTGTCTGTTTATTGTAATGCAACAATAGATTGCAATAATTGATTGCAAGAGATTTTGAAACTACATTTCTTTTTTATTGTGTAATGAATGCTGGTTTAATTGGAAATGGTTAAGAAAAAAAATCGGCAGCATCATTGCTTGATATTCTGCCAGCAATATGTCAAAAACAATTAAACATACTGTCTGATTTTAATAGCCGAGAATTTACTCGAATTTGCGCATGCGTCAGGTTTGTTTCTATTTCATCGAAATAGGGGTAACAGGATGTATAAAGATAAGGAAATGTTTAGTTTTTATAAAGAATAAACTCCTTTTTTTTCCTTTACTCTTTTGTGTTAAATATTCAAATTCGAAATAGAATATAACAGCGGTCGGCAACCAAAATTAGCTGAAGATCTACTTTCCAAGTACGGCAAACGCCAAGATCGACTCAGAGGGGGGGGGGGGGGGGGGGGTACATACACTATTAATAATTAATAGGACAAGTTGGGGCTGCGCCCAGGTATTCAAGTTATAGGTTAATTCCTGCCAGAACAGGTTTCGATACTTATAAAATACCTAAAATTTCTAAAATATTGCTGTGCTAACAACCGTCAACTCGCATTAAAAAAAAAAAAAAAAAAAACTCAGATACTAACGTATTATTTCTTTTAAACTTGATAAAATACTGGTAGTTTGTTTTGTTTTTTAAATAAAACACACATGTGACACCCCGTTACATATTTTAATTAACTCACCGAGAGCACAGCTAATGTGACGACTGACATTCCATGTTGTTGACAAGTTTTTTTAGGTCCGACGAATGGTCTGATAAATTAATAAGCATTTTCTGAAGAAAAAAAAAAAGTTCGCCTCCTGATCCAAAAGTCATTGATTTTTTTTTTCTTTTCAAAACTGTCCCGCTATCGACCAAAAATGAGCTCGAGATCGACCGGTCAATCGCGATCGACGAGTTGTCGACCACTGGAATATAACATCTTTGGGAGAAGGCAAAAATAGCATGTAAAATATAATTTAGAAAAGTGCCCAACTCAACGTATCACCCTTTACCGGATAGAATCTTCCCTACAGATAGTCTTGGCTTTCGTAACAGAACTGTAATTTGTTTTCCCCCATTATTTTCTGTCGAAAAACATTTAATATTTTGACTTGTACTATAAGCATCTATTCTCCCCCCCCCCCCCACACACACTCAGCTCAATGTTTAAAAAATAATTTCAAAAGCTTTGTTAAAAAATGAAAGATAGCGTTAGCGGTAAAAATTAGTTAACTATTTGGGTACTATACTACTCGTATATGCGCATTAATAGATTGCTAATATAGAAGGGTTTGGCTTTGTGTAGCGAATATATTATACAAACAAACAATCGACTCTACCCACAAACAAGTTCCTTTGTAAACACAGATGATAAAATTCAGGGCCCCCACATCATTCAATTTTCTTCCTGTTTTAGTAAATTCTCTATTGAAATATGAATAAATTTCTGTACAAAATTCGTTTCATTTTAACAACAATTCCATAACTTGAATACAAAAGCTCCAAAGATGAAAGAAAACTTTGATAAGGAGTCATGAGCATAAGCATTAAAAGAACGCCTGGGACAAGCTCAGGACTCCCTTAAAGTAAAATAATTAAATCTAGAACAGCGAGCCAAATTTATGAAGAAACAAAAAAGACTACAGATCTATTTTCATATGAATTCTTTTAGGACTAATAAATTAAGGGAAAAAGAAGTCTTTTAGGACTAATAAATTAAGGGAAAAAAAAACATTCATCTTATAGGTATAATAAAGGTAATGTAAATAATAACAAAAATAATCATTAAAAAAAGCAGTTAATAAATTAATGCTTTTATTATTTTTTTTAGTAACAGCATTAATTTATTTTTGAACATTTATTTATAATTAATTTCTTTTAGATTCTTTTGGTAAATTATTCCATTTTTTTTTGGGGGGGGGGGGTCCAATAGAGTTAAAAAGTACATTCCTTTTTGTTGTCTGTGGAATTAAACTTTATGTCTAGTTTGATAACTATGGATAAAAGGTCCGAATTTATTATTTCATTCTTTCTGTTGTATTTTATTCTTTCAAGCATCACTAAACAAAAAATCATGGGGGGGGGGGGGGGGGTTTCCAGATATTATGATGGGCCCATCTCCCATATCGTTCGCTGCCCTCTTATTTCCTTCTCTCGGTTTAACTCTAAATTATACTCAATGCATGCTTAAAAAGTGATTTTTTTTTAATACAAAGCAAGATGTTTAAGCAAGAAGTACTAAATTATTTCCATCTCCAACAATGAAATGATAATCTTTGCTGCCGTCACAGTTAAAAGACTGCAATCCCATAGCCTCGTTTGCTTTTTTTTTACTCACCAATTATTGATTTTAATAATTATATTTATGCTTAAAATATTTCGGAAAAGAAATAGCTAAATTCGCTATAAAGAACTATAAAACAAAGTTCTCACTGATGTCATTAAAAACACAACACAATCAATGTCACATTGAGAATAACTGGTAGCCTACATTTTCCCTTTCATTTGGCTTCTATCTTGTGCAGTATAACCCTGGCGAACTATTTCTTATGTACTTTACAGTCTTATCCGGCAGAACAACAGCTGCTCTTTTGGGCCGCTGTTTTAAGTGAAATCCGAATCACTACAACATGATCGGAAGAAATGCAAGACCGATCGAACATCCATCCCCCTGGCCGGTATTCGAACCCAGGCATCATCCTACATTTTTAACGGAAAGCACAATCTCACATAACCGTCAACCAAACACTACTAAGCGGGGGGAAAACGATGATAGTTTTAAAAAATAAGCTCCTTATTTACACCCATTGAGTGAATATAAGCAGCATGAACGTTGCATTTTTCGCAAAGAGCACTGACATTGGAGCCACGACGGATTTTACATGCACCAGCTCCCATTAGTGTACACAGTCCCAGAGCAACCCTCGCAAACACTGACCACGGCTAGTGCTCCGCTTAATCCATTCGAGACCGATTGCACACCGTGTGTGCAAATTGGTTTCCCAGGCTACAAGACCGTGTGTGAAATAACAGAATGTTCAATAATCAGTTATTCTGAGTAAACTAGTCGTCGAAATTAGATTTTTCTTGAACTAATGAAATCTGTAAAGTACAGGAAAATTGTACGGTGTACAATGATCTTATTTATGTGAATTCACTTATGAATTGGATGATTTCCATAGTAAACATGTTTTTTTATTAAAAATATCTCGCTCCTGGGGACCGTGTTCGAAAAAAAATCGTCGTCTCGAATGGATTAACTTTCGGTGTTCTGTGAGAACCGAGTTATAACCAACTGGTCCACTGCGGGACTACTTAACAATTTAACTGTTTTGGTGCTAATTGACTATACTAATCAATTGTTTTTCCCCCGTGAAATGGTGAAGATTGTCTAGAATTTGGCCAATGTCCTGTAAAACAATGAAATTAGCTCACTTTTCCCGAAGAACCCCTTCTGAAATGATGAAGATTGTCTAAAATTTGGTAAATTTCCCCTGTAAAACAATGAAATTAGCTCACTTCTCCCGAAGAGCCCCCCCCCCCTCCCAAATCCGGGTCTAGCTACGCCACTGGAGAGCTCCCTTAACGTAGGGGCCCCGTTGCCATGACAAAGGTAGCACCGTCTTTGTGGGGTCCTGATATAATTCCGACGACATGGATACTAACTAAAATGAGGCAAAGGATTAGCTCGCGATCATGTCATCGGAATCACTCATAACCTGTTGAATTATCGGCGTCAACTCCGTACACCCGAACGACGTGTGTCAGTGGGTCGTGAACTCACCGAGCGTGGCGACGAGCTGTGCTAAGATGACACCGTCTCGGAGGTCGTTGCGCAGGTCGCTTACCCGCCGGCTGCCTTCTTCCTTGCGGAGTTGAGAGTTCAGCCAGCCGACATAGGCACGCAGTCGAGCCTACAAAGACAAAGCAGGAAATTATGCCCCTGGTAAAAAAGAAGTAGTCAATAAAATTAAAGGCTTTCTTTCGTTTATTTTTTTATTTTTTTCCCTTTTCAAAAAAACAGTTTTGAAATTCCGTAAGCTAAAAAGTTTGTTTCGATGCAATCAACTGTAAGCAATCCAGGGGGCAGGGCCGGCCCCATAAGTGTGCAAAGTGTGCGAAGTACAAGGGCGCCAGCGCCTTGGGCGCCTTTGCGAAAAAATGTGTAAATAAATAGTTTAAAATAAATAAATAAATAAAATCATTTTTCCAGCAAAAATTGCAAAAACCGTTCCCCTTTTTTTGGAGGGCACTTTTAAAAAGGATAAAAATTTTAAAGAAATTTCCGTAACCTTCCTATCTGTTATTTCCTGTATTGTTGATAATTTCTCGATATTTGTCCTTAGCGGCAGATTGGCGGATTTTATATAATATTTTTTTTTTATGTTGAACCATTTGAAACAGTCTTAAAATACCTTAGGTAAGTTTTACCGCAAGCATTTAGCGGGGGTGACTATTTCGTAAAATTGCTAGTTTCGATTTTTTATATTTTTTTCAGATTTTCTTGATTATATTTACAATGCATTACGTACTACAGCTGGAACCTAGTCGTATAATATTCTTCGAATTTCATATATTTTTATATTAAAAGAAAAGATTTTAAAGTTATTTTTGGATTGTTTATTAAAAGTCTTTATACTAAAATTATTTTTGATTTCTGTCATTTTATTACATTGGAGAAAACCTTAACATTACAGTGTCAAACATCTGAGTTGTTAATATCTTTTGACATAAAAGAATTTCTCATTTTTTGAATAATTCAATTCTGTTTATTTTTTGAATATTTGCGATTATAATTAAGTAATATGCTAGTAGAGGTGGTTGTGTTCTAGTTATATAGCAGAATTTCGGTCTTTATTCGTTTTGTACTGGAATTCTGGCATCGTTGGTTTATCTTCCCATCTTCGTAAAAAAATCGTTAATTTTTACTTAATTCCAAATTTTTGGCGATCATGTAGTAAATGTTAATATTTGTGTTTTAATGTAAAAATCGGTGACTGCATGTTTCATCAAAGTTTTAAGGACACAGTCACCCCCGCGCTGCATTTTACGGTTTCAGTCACCCTAATTGTGTGATTAAATTTATTTAAATGGTATATGCATTTGCAAATTTGGGGGCAACTGGTGAATATGAGTGAATTATTTTTATTTGAATATGTCGATGCACAGTATATGTGTCGGGCGGTTAATTTTTTTTAGAGATTAAGGGGACACAGAACCTTTGAAATGAGAATGTTCTTTTTTAAATTTTTCACTGTAGTTGGACTTATTTTAACATTTATTATGCACATCTTGGTTAAATTTTAAATATTAAGACAAGTAAAAATATTTTTAAAATAATAGAAAAATTATGAAAAACACAAAAATTGACCCTTGCGTCTGAATTTTTGAGCAATTTACTTACAACTTTTTATGCAGTTTCGTATGGGTGTTAAATTTTTTTTGGCATTACTTTTTATGAAGCAATTATTTAAAAACATTTTGTACTGGTTTAATTGTAGAGAAAAGAAACAATTTATGAAAAAACTATGCTGAAAGTTAAAAAAAAGAAAAAATCAAAAACTTATACGATTAAATAGCAACTGTTCGCCAGAAAATATATATATTATTTTTACGTATCTATTTAATGCAATTTGGATGAAATTTCTGACGCAAGACTCATACGTTGTGTTCTTCATATTTTCTCCTATTTTTTAATAGTTAAAATTTTTTTAGTCGCTAAAATTTTTTGTTGGTATAATATTTCAATTTTAGCCAAAATATTTATAACTAATGCTAAAATAAGTCCAACTGCAGTGAAAAAAAAAACTTTTTTTAATTTTAAAAGAAAAGAGAAAAATCAGTGGGAAAAGGACCTTTTATCTCTAAGGTCCTGTGTCCCCTTAAACGCTATACTAACAAAGAAACTCTCTATTATTTATTCATTGCTATGTGTCAGGCAACAGAAAGCTTCCGATTCGAGGGACTATGGGGTTGAAAGAAGAATTAAATTTGCTTTTTATCCTTCAAATTAGGAACCGTTATATTGCGACTCTTAAATAAAAACTTTGAATTTTTTGGCCCACCCTTATGTTTGTATTTTGTGTTAAAATCTTTAAAAAAAAATTGTAATATTTATATTTATCACCCCCACCTTGGTTTAGGAAAAATCTGTCAGGTAAATTTAGTAATCTAGAATTAGCCAAAACTACTCACGAAATAAACACAATCGTACTGCGATGAAAACGTTTGTGATAATAGTTTTGCTTTAAGCTATTTTAAAACCACAACTCCCTTCTTAACTTTGTAGGCGCCTATAAATGACTCAGAAGATCAAATTAATGTCAGTTTCCTAAGTTATTCTTATTTTCTGTATAGTTAATAAAGGTAAAATGCCGTTAAATAATTAAAATTCCATAAATTAAGTAAAATTAAAGCACATGATGAAATTCTTTAATATTTTAAAATACAGTAAAGCACCGTTTATACGTTTTTCAAGGGACCGAGCGAAAAAAACGTATAAATGAAAAAACGTATAAACGAAAATCACAAAATAAAACGAACATTTTCGTAATAGAAAACAAAACAGTAACTTAAAATATTATGAAAAGTAAATAATGAGTACTTTTAATAATACATTGAATTACAATCACTACGTTTCATATTCATGCAGTATGTACATCCACATTAAAAACGTTCTTTGGTTCATATTCTTTTAGCAGTTCTGGCAATTGGTTTTGAATCCAATCATCCACTGTTTCACAATCAACATCTCCTGACTCTCCACTTACAGTTTTGCCTGTTATGCCGTGTTTTAACTTAAATTTATGCAGCCATCCCGAGGAAAATGATGCATCGCGTTCTACATTTAACTTCTTCGAAATTTCTTTTGCATTCTCCATAAGCAAAGGACCACTGATGGGAAATTTTGCACTACGACACTGATTAAACCACTGTAAAAGCACTTTCTCTACATCCGAAAATTTTCCGCTTTGAACTCGAAGTTTTTTTGAAGCACTAGCACCACTTTGATTATAAGTTTCCTCGATGATCTTACGCTTATAAATTATGGTGCTTAAAGTTGAAACTGGTAAACCTAATTTTTTGGCTAGGTCAACTCTTTTTAAATGTTGGTTTTCATTCGCTTGTTTTAAATGCACATTTTTTCTTTCAGAGACAGAGGTTTTCTACTACGCGAGCTCGAAGCCATCGTGAATGCTAGTGAACGATAGATCCCAGAATTTTATAAAGTTGGTAGGAGCAGTGTTGCTGGGTTGCCATAAAGTCCCCAGGCTACTTACTGAAATTTAAGGGCGCCTGCCGTGGCAACACTGGTAGGAGAGGAAAAGCGCTTGTCACCTGCTATTTCTAGGTAGCACCACAATCAGAATGCTTTTATCTGTGAATTTAGGATATTCGCATTCTTCCGGGGTATGTCTTTTGTTCATTTAGGCAGGTGAGTGACCACCGTAAGTGGTCACAGCAGGTGTGGGTCAAGTTCAAATGGGATTTCTAAACTGGACAATCGCTAGCGTATAATCACGTTAAAATGTGCGTTTTTTCTTTGACTTGGGGAGAAAAAAAAACGTATAAATGAAATGTGCAATTTCAGGAAAACGTATAAACGAAATTATTTAACATTAATTTGTATGAGGTTTCGCCGGGGCCGTTCAAAAAAACGTATGAATGATAAAAACGTATAAACGAGAAACGTATAAACGGTGCTCCACTGTACATGTTTCGAAAGCGTAAGGAAATTAAATTGTAATTTGAGTTTCGGTATTTTTGTTTTCGATGTAATTTTTATTATTGATACGTGTTTTAATGATTTTACATGTAAATGTTTCTATAATTAATGATTATGCAATAATTAATAATAATATATTAATGATTATTAATAATAATGTATTAATAATATATATTATTAAGTTGGAGTAATAATCTCTAACTTTGCGTGTGGTGAAGAGGTTTGGGGCGCTAATTTGATTTGTCCAAGGGCGCCGTATACCATCGGGCCGGCCCTGCCAGGGGGACGGCGTACCCCACTTTTTTATTTTAACTCAAGCATTCCCCCACTTTTTTAAATTTCTCAAGACTACACTATTGAATATTAGCAATAACTCAAAGTATCATAATGAAGTTGTCGCTTTTTGTTATTCCTTTCTCTCCTTTCTTCTTTTTATTTAACCCTTTAACGGTTGGATAATTTTCAAGAGAACAACAACAGAAGCGCCTATTCTTTTCAAGAAAAACATTTTAAAAAATGTTCAATCTCTAATTATACTATAAATACAGGGTGCGTACACTATTCTCCGAGTAAAAATCAAGCACTTTCCAGGACTCTTCATAGCAAAAATCAAAGGTTTCAAATGAAGTAAATCTAACCACTTCGAATACAAGTTACGTTACAAGCCAGAAAGATTTCTTTAATACTATTTAATTTAGAGCACTCTAACTGTAATAAAATAACTTCATATTCAATACTATAAAAATTTATCAGATCGCACATTAATTAGACTTATGTGTTGTATCGGCTGTGTATGTAACGAGCCATAGCTTTATTGCTTAACAGGTCAGACATGTGCCTCACTGAGGAAAGAAAATACTGAAAAATCACGACATAACGCTTTGTAAAAGCTTATTAAAAAGTATATTACAAGCATAAATTACTATGCAATAGAATTATTAAATACTAAGCAAGTCAACTCATTACTTTAATATAAAAAAATGATTGGGGCATTATGTCTAACCAAAATAAGGCATGGCATTTTTTAAAGAAATAAACATGTTTCTGAGCAATAACTTCTTAAACTGAAATAACTATGTCATACTTGATAACTATGAAAATTTTAATGAAATGAAATAACTTCAAAATTAGGTGTGAAGAATTTTTAACATATTTTTACATATTGAATTAAAATAGAAAGAAATATTATTTATTTTGTAACAATGTAAAATGAGTACTTGAAAGGGGGGTAATGCTAAAGACGATTTAAAATTTAAGCACATTTTAAATTACATGCAAAAAAAAAAATTAAAAAACGAAACATCTTTGGCAAAAAAAAAAATGTAAAACAGATTTTTAATAAGGTTCTAGTATTTAATAATTATAATCAACAGATGTATCACTAAAACTTAAAAGCTAAAAATTCCTTGATTATCGGCGACATTTAGAGTGGGCGTGGCAAAATGACGTTTCTGCAAGTCCTTTACAGAAGCTGAAACTTAAGAAAGATTAAAAATAATGATAAGCTCAAATTTATTGATGTCTAAGGGGAAGAATCCGATATCAAACGAGAACTAGAAGGTTTTGCCGAAGCCGATGCAACCGGATTTCGAAATGCTTAAAAAAATCGGGATTGACACTCAAAAGCGCCAAAAACAAATCTAATGTGTAAATTTTACTCGTAATTTGTGAAACTTCGCAGGAATGTACGCAAGCTACTTTCAAAAATGTTCATAGGGTAAAAAAAAAATAGAGAAAAAGAAATCCAAATTACGAATTTTTGGCGGGAGCGAAATTTTTAATTTCCAAAATTACCAAAACTACGGAATTCCGTCAAAATACGGAAAAATCACATGTCTGCACTTAGAAATTTGAAGAAAAGTGAATTTTCCTGTTGATAAGTTGCAAAAAAATAGTAAAAATGAGAAAATCAAGGACTTTCCAGACATTTTTGCACATTATTCCAAATTTCCAGGACTTTCAAGGCCTTGAAAAAAAATTATGTAATTCAAGGACTTTCAAGGTTTTCCAGGCCGCGTACGCACCCTGTAAATAGCTTGATACTATCATCTAGTATGTAAGAGAAGAAAAAAAAATTTTTTTTGGATTGAGGAATGGATTTTTTTTTAAAAATGTTTTGGTGCGCTACTTTTGAACACTTCAGCCCGCGATTTTGACGGGAGCGAGAGGGAAGGGATTAAAGGCTTATTTCTAATTCATAACTCTCTGACATAAAACGACATTTTGCTGAATTCGCTTCAGCACGGATTCATGTAACGTCTCATTAATAGATGCCGCTATTAGCTAATAAAGTATAACTGTCGCGCTGAAAAATGTTTGCTGAATAATGTTAAATACTTTTAACAAAACATTCAAAGTTTCACCGCACATAAATTTCAAAACAAAAATTTTTTTAACCCAAAGGCTATTTTTATTAGTTTAATTTGAATTAAATTTAGGGAGAAGGAAAAACAGGGTTTTTAGTGAAAGCTATTCGCACAAACTTTATATACCACGAATTTCTTTTTCTCTAAAAATTTTATTTTAAAAGAAGCTAATATAAATAGCCTTTAGATTATTATTTTTTATTTTAGTTTAGTTTTATCATATTTTGAGTGAAATAAATGAAATCCTTTACTAATACATATCAAATTTTAATCATAACATTAAAATTTATCCCGGCCTTTTTTGACCTACATTATTTCACAAAGTCAAATAGCTTTTTTGTGTTTAAACGTAAGAAGCTCAAGTCCTCAAGATTTTTCTGCATTGGGGATCATTCATAAATGATGTCACGCTTCGAGGGTGGAGGGGGAGCTCGTGAGTCGTGAAATTGTGACAAGGGGAGGGGAGGGGGTAACAAAAAGTGTGACATCATGCTTATGCAACATAGCGTGGCGTGTGACAATAGGGGTAGGGGTATGTTAAATTGTGACATTTTGTGACAATGGGGGTAGGGGTATGTTAAATTGTGACATTTTGTGACAAAGGGGTGCAGAGGGGAGTCAAATATATGGGGGAAAAGCGTGACATCATTAATGGATGATCCCTTGGAAAAAATCCTTTTTACCCCGAAATACGTGTACTCGTACATGCAATATTTTCACAAATATGTGCTTTTTAATAATACTGATTTTATCAATTTGATACTTTAAGAGTTTAGGATATTTTTCTCGTGTAAAAGCACAACTCACCGTCCACTCTTGCCACGACGAGGACGTCATGAGTACAGCACAAAATTGATCACATCTCTTTCCTCTTGAACCTCCATCATTCTAATCCAGTTGGCAAAATTGAAGGGTTACCTAAGAAATACATGTTGCTAAGTTAGTTAAATCAAGCATCGAATTTTAACATAAAAGAAAAGTGAAGTAGGGTGATATGGGGCAAGTGTAACTCGTTTTGGCAAAGTTCAACTTTGACCTCCAATCTCCAATTTGTTATGTAGGGTATAATTCTGAAATTTCTCTTGCATAAAGTTGAAGAGCCACGGGGAAAAGCGATCAAGCTCCACTTTTTGCCTAATTTGACTTTTCAGTGTATACTGGTAGCTTTTTATAGAGTGAATGAAATGCGATATCATTTAGGCAATAAATATGCAGACGATCCATCTATTGAAGACGCTTCTTATGAGCAAAAGTAATCTAAGTGTAGGAGTTGAAACTTTAAAAACGTAATCCCGAGAATTTATTTAAGAGATTTGTGACATTGAGTTTTCAGTGCATACAGGTAGCTTATTACAGGCAGAATGAACATGTGATATCATTTAGGAAAGAAATAGAAACACGACCCACCCATTGATGAACAAAAATAATTAAAATCCAGAAGTTTCTTTTTTATTTCTAATGGGCTGCTGTTGTTTTCTGCCAGTGGAGGCAATTCACCGCTAGAGGGACTCATGAACGATCACCGTTGTCACGTGATATCCGCTCTTTGTTAACTAATATTTTCAATTGAGTTCTACGTCTCTATGTGGCGTTCACTAGGCAAAATTAGGTATCTTAAAATTAATTAGACTATTTTCACAGCTTTTTCAGATTATAACCCAGTATTTACATTTAATTTTATCATTATAAAAGAAATTTATTAATTATTACAATAGTTACAGTGTTGTATTTAATGTTGATTTTATGTAATGTAGAAGAACTTTATTTAGGCCTAGTTTTTAATTAGATTTGTCGAACGCGATGTAAGCGATGCTACGGCTTCCTTTGTTTACATTGCTTTCATCGGTGCCACGTGACCAATGATGTTGCTTGAATTGCCACCATTGCAGACCTAGTATACGTTCCCCAAAGAATGGTACCATATCTTTCAGCGAAACCACAATGAGTGTGGTACCATCGTCGCTTGAGAATTTCGACGTCCAGTTTCTTCACCTGAAAGGGAGAGCCCCCGGTTCTGTTGATGCGAAATTGCACTAGGAATTTAATTTAACCGATAGCATCCTAGCCAAGTGTCTATTCAATGAATCTTTTACATGCCGCATAATCATACGACATGGGTGCAGACGATTTTCTGCATCTTGAAAATACACTGACAAACTCAATCTTATTACCTGGGGTGTGCGAGTCCCGCGCCTTACCACAACGCCACCGTGCCGGCCAACCAGTTGAAAGCTTAAAAAACGTTATTCTGAGAATTGTGACTATGATCATTTCCACCCTCGGCATTTCAATTGCCCTTGAAGCTACGTGCAATTTTATTTCGCAAAAAAAAAAAGAAGAACGAGTTTAAATAATATTTTCCAAACTTCGTATTTTGAGGTTACACTTACCTCAGGATCTAGGGCAAGTACTGTAACATCGCTTTGTTTTGCCTATATAAAGCATTATAAAACAAACATGGAGGCAGAGGCGTAGTTAGGGTTTTCAGCTCCCGGGGACTACTGAAGATTTTGCGCCCCCCTGTGTCCCTGGGGGCACATTCCCTTAAGGGAATTTAAAAAAACTTTTATGCTTCCTAAATGATAAATAGCTCTAAAAAGCAGCCCTTTTAACTTTCATTTTAATTAGCTACCATTCACTTCTAAAATAAATATGGGACACTTTGGCTTCGCAAAATTATTTGTCTTATTTCCCACTCACTCTTGTGCTACATTGGTCATTCCGAATATGGTTTGCGGTGTTCCCACCTTTTTGTCAAACATATTCACACCTCTTCAAAGGATTTTCTTTTCGCATTTAAAAATAAAGTAAATTAACATTAATTTGGCGCCCCTTGAGGTTGCACCCGGGGACAGCTGTCCCTCCTTGCCACCCCCCAGCTACGCCTCTGCATGGAGGAAGAGTCCATGCTTTCAGCTTTCACTGAACATGGGACTTCTGAAGTCATTAAAATATATTTAATCTGACTCAAGATTTAAACTTTTTCGTGGATGTGAAGCACACAAACATGTTTACCTAAAAATAAATGTTAAAGCACAAAATAGTACTTACACATACGTTAATTGAGTTTTGTAATATATGTAGACTAAATTTCACAAACTTTTTTTTTCTTAATACATAAATTTCAGAGAAACCTTAAGCGTTGGGGGGGGGGGGGGGGGGACTTGTTTAAGAATTTCCCTTACTTGTTGTTTTTCATGTCAATACAACGGAGCTTTTGAACAGTATGTGCAATGGTATTTTATTTCCAATTTTAATCTTTTTTTTTTTCAATCGAGTATGTGAAGAAAGATAAAATATAGTGAACAAAGGCAGTTCAAGTTCCTTGCGAAACAGGATTAGATTAGTGATCATTCATAAATGATGTCACGCTTCGAGGGGGAGGGGGGTTCGTGAAATTGTGACAAAGGGAGGGGAGGGGCTAACAAGATGTGTGACATGTTTATAGAACATAGCGTGGCATGTGACAAAAGGGGGAGGGGGTATGTTGTGAAGTATGACTTTTGTGACAAAGGAGGGGAATGGTCAAATATATGGGAAAAAGGCGTGACATCATTTATGGACGCACCCTTAAGAATAATTATGTTTACCTAAATTAGATTTCTAAATAAAAGAAACGGAAGAAACAAATAAAGCAATGTTAAATAAATATTTCTGTTTGTGTAACATTTTTCGGGACAAGTGCGTACCTCCCGCATGGGCGGTATATATAAAATGTTGGGCTAAATATAACATTGTAAGCAGTTTTTAAGAGAATGTTCTCGTTTGGGAGAGTACTTTCGAGAACGTTCTCGGTGAAAATGTTCTGGAATATTCTCGTTTATGAGAGCAGTTTCGAGAATACTCTTTAAATATTATTCTGAGAATTTTACATCTCTTTACGCGTGCCAAACTTTGCAGGTTAGAAAAATTTCCCTGCATATTAAAATTTTTTTAAAGCATTAACAAAAAAATAAATAAATGAAATGTATTTTAATTGCTTTTATATTTAATGATAGCATGGCTGTTTGTTACTTTCCAAGCCTAGAAACCGATCGGCATTACCAAACTTTTAACTGCATAATAAGGTTCGTTAAACTAGAATTTCAATCGCATTTTTTCCCTCACATGAAGTATAATAATTTAGTTGTAAAATAAAATGCAAGTCATCTTTAACATTGTACAACAGGGTTCGCCAGACTTTTGAGGACATTGAGCAACTATACCGTTTTCTTCAAGTGAGCTACTTCCCTTCCCCCCTCCAGCTATCAAAGAAAAAAAAAAGCAAGACAAAAACAGTAAAACTCAAATCTCAGTTATTAGTTAACTCATAGTTGTTATATGATATGCCAAAAACCACGATCGGACAATTATGTAGGCACAATTATCACCTTTTCCTACTACACTTAATGCCAACAAAATATTCTTCAGTTTCTCTTAGAAGCCGCTCTCGCTTTTCAGTGTAAATATTGGCGAAATATGGAAAATCAACTAATAATCATTGGTTCATATAATAATGTGTAGGTAACCACCTGAGCGCGACCCCATCTACCGAACATTACCCAGCGAGCTACTAGTAATCCGCGATCGACAGTATGGCGACTACTGTTATAAAATAATTGAATAAAATACATAAATTGCGTGATAATTGTTTAATGTTTGTATGAAATTTGCAAACTATGAGTCGCTATAGCAGTCGCTATGAGTCGAAGCTGTTGGAACCAGATCAAACTCATGAAGTCAAAGAAACTTTGTGTTACCAGCTGAGAGAAAAATACACACTGGAGAAGCATATAATGAAAAACTGTTAAATCTGCTTTCGACGGATTAAAAGTAACACAATCAAGGATTGCTTGTTGTGAAAAATTAAATTTACTACGTTTTCAAGAAAAAAAAGACTTCACCAGTATGTTTCTCTCAAACTTAATTATACATATTCATATTATATTCCATCAATGAGATCATTAGTCATAACATTCTTATTGAAATAATGTTATATTTTTAATAACAATGAAAGTCTGAGGGGCAACCGCTTCAAACTTGCAAAAGACTTGATCATCTCGTGCAATAAATTATCGACATCATCTTTTGTATGTGACATTCCATCAAAATGTTAGTCCAAGTCTAACATGCAACCTGTAAACCTATTCTTTATCAAAGCTTATTTATATTTGTGTGCTAATATTTGTGTTCTAAATGTCTAGTAATAAATGTGCTTGTCTCGTAATACCCGGTTCATCAATTATAAAAGCGGCAACAGGCCACCTTCAGATACAACAAATAAAGATATTAAACCCATATTGTTACTTATCAGTTAAACGCCCTACATTTTTTTTGCTCGCCAAACATCAATAAATGAAACATAAACAAAGCAATGCTATTAGATTTAAATAGCATGTTGGCGACATTTTTAAAGCCGTTGCCGATGTAGAGCGTATAACCGATAAGTACCCATATATTTTTTTGACTTAAAGTCATATTATTGAACTGCAATATGGAAACTTATTTTCGTCAGTTGTCTTTTTGCACTGTTTTACATGGAAAAGTTTGGAAGACTTTCGGTTCCCAAGGTTATGAAGGTTTTTAACGAATTCTCGACAGATTAAAATCGTCAAATTTTAGTCCGTCAGTTATAGGGATTGCGAGACGAAGCTGGTTTCTAGACGGTATAGTATACAAGGTGTGGCTATTAAATAACGAGACTGATGCTGTAAAATATTTTCTTTTAATTTCATATATTTTTACTAGTTATCACCTTCAATATACACCCCTCCTCTATCCCTACATCGCTCCATGCGAACCTTCCATTGTTCGAAACAGTGCTGGAAGTCTTTTTGTGTCAGGTCCTTCAGGACACGTGCCGCTTTCTCCTTCACAGCTTCAACGGACTCGAATCTTGTTCTTTTTAATGCAGCTTTCACTTTAGGCAACAGGTGATAGTCGCAAGGCCCAAGATCTGGCAAATAAGGCGGATGGTCCAACACTGGGATGCTGAACTTGGCTAGAAAACTCTTGACTAACGATCCGGAATGAGGTGGCGCATTGTCTTGGTGGAGAACCCATGACTTGTCCTTCCACAATTAGGGTCGTTTTTTCCTTATTTTCTCACGGAGGTCAGCAAGAACTTGAAGATAGTAATCCTAATTAATCGTTTGACCTCCAGGAACCCATAGAAGGTACACAATCGCATGAATATCGAAACATCAATCAGCATTGCATTGAATTTTGATTTGCTCATTCGAGCTTTTTTGGCTCTCGGTGAAGATGGGCTCTTCCGGTGCATGAATTGGCGCTTCGTTTCAGGATCATAAGTAAAAAAACCACGATTCGTCACATGTTATTATCTTTTCCAATACGTTTGAGTCATTTTCAATGGCTTTCAAAGTGTGAGTTCGAACGTTTTTGCGAGCTTCATGCTGTTCAAATGAGAGAACTTTAGGCACCATTTTGGCACACACCTTTTGCATGTTAAAATTGTTGTGTAAAATCTGTCGTACGGATTCTTTATCAATTCGTACAGTTTCAGCAATTGCACGGATACTTAGCCGACGGTCAGCTCGAATGAGATTACCGATTTTTTCGATGTTTTTATCAGTTTTTGACATGGTAGGGCGCGAATCATCTTCAACGTCTTCCCTGCCATCTTGGAAACGCTTGAACCACTCAAAAAAGCGTGTACGCAACGAACATTCATCCCCATACACTTCTTTTTATAAATTAACAGTTTCAGTTGCAGTTTTTCCAAGTTTCATGTGAAATTTCACAACAATTCGTTGCTTTACTGCTACACTTAACATTTTTCCGGCGAAGCAGAAAAACAACTCCTAGTACAAACAAAGGCTACAGTTATACTAATTCGTTTACAGGAGCGAGGTGTATTGTATTCGAAAGAGAAGGCTCCAGGCTAACACCTGTCGGTACCTGACGTGTGGCGCATGCTCACTTTTTCTGTAGCAGCCTCAGTCTCGTTATTTAATAGCCACACCTTGTATATACTTACCAAGGTTAAAATGCTTATTTTTTTTAAGTTTGGCAAGATTCCGAATGTCGCCAAAAGCCTTAACCGAAATAATCATCCAAAAACATACTAAAATACTATAGAATAACAGAGGGCTCTAAAAATACATAACATTTCGATATACCTGACAATAATTTAAATTATAATGTTATAGTTTTAAAAATACTTTTTGCCTTCCATAACGATTTAATTTGCTTTATTGAAATTAAGCAAAAGACAGTAACTTATTGCCCACACAACATTTGTACAAGCAACACTGCTTACTAAAAAGTATATTTATAATAGAGACTTAAATAAGTTAATTCTTGCGTTTGATGTGTTTTTATAATTATTCCTCGGAGTAGTATAAAAAGAAACGCAAATATTGAGGCCCTATGGCCTTACATTCAGGTGGGTCTGTTATTGCTAGTATTGCCAAAACAATTTAAATGCTTTTTTTTTAAATTCATAATCATGACAGCAGGCTCGTTTTAAAATTTTGCATACTAGAGGTCTTCTCCCCCACCCCCTCCTCCCCAGCGTATTAGAGACTGAAAACCATTTCTTTAAAAAACAATTATAGAAAGATTATTTCAACATTTTTGGGCGCTTGCTAGTCCCCATTTTTTTCTCCTCTTTTTAAAACATTTTGCTCAACTTATGAATTATCTTCCGAAATCTCTAATAAGATAAATCGTAATCGTTCTGCAATGTGCTCACACACAACACAAACCCTGAAGACAATTGATTGAGTTTAGCTTTTAACTGTTTAATCAAAATTTTTGGAAACTAAAACAAAACGATTAACAATTGCAAGTGGTATGAAACGACCAATAGCTTTAACTAAGCTATACCACTAAGATGACCATCAGTGAGCTATGTTATTAGTAAAACATCTCAGTGATGATTTTATATAATAAGAACGATTTTTTATAAATAGATGAAGAGCAAACTTACTCTACTATATGATGATTGGCTGCAATGTCGTCTAATATTTTGTCAGAAACGAAAAGACTGTTTTGGCAAGCACTTCCAAGTCGGTTTCCTAGTTAAATAAGTTTGAAATACTTTATGGACAGGACAAAGTGAATGGGGGTGTGATAGTTGATTCCTCCAATTTTCCTAAAACTTTAAGGATATGTTAGTGGTACTGTGATAAGGAAGAATAAAGTGTGTCCACTTTGAAACCTGACTAGTTTGTCCTTGAAGAGGGGTCAAAGTTCGAGGTCTCGAATATAATGTGCAAATTTTACGACCTTGTTACTTCTAAAACCGTGAATGGCCCATGCCATTTTTTAAAAAAATATGGATACTACTTCATACTAGGTACATTATAAGAAAAAACTAGCCTAAGAAATAGGTGAAACGTGCATATTGCTGAATTATGCAAGGCGCATTCTGGAGGATGTAAACAAGCATGCAGTTAAAAAAAATCTACATGCATCATAGATATTTAACGTGGGTCTGAAACTGTTACACCACAGCACTCTCAGAAACGCACGCTCAAATATCGCGAAACTTTCATCGTATTTGACGAAATGTTCGTGAAAAATGCTCCGAGTAAACCTTTCGTCAAATTGATGAAATTTGTGTAGGAACTTTTTTAAGTCACGTGATCGCGCGAAGAAAGAATCGCTGTAAATGACGAAATTTTCTTGACGATTGAAGAATTGTCTAATATGAAAGTTCAATTTCTGATAGTGATTGGGTATGAGTACAAATGTGTCTCATAGTATCGACTATTGACTCTTGACTTACAGAGTAATTGATCATCAAATTTAAGCTTTTTTTGAAAATTATCAACTTTAACCCCTTAACGGTCGGATAATTTTCAAGAGAACAACAACAGAAGCGCCTATTCTTTTCAAAAAAAAACATTTTAAAAAATGTTTAATCTCTAATTATACTATAAATAGTTTGATACTATCATCTAGTATGTAAGAAAAGAAAAAAATAAATTTTCGGGATTGAGGAGGAGATTTTTTTTAATGTTTTGATGCGCTACTTTTGAACACTTCAGCCCGTGATTTTGACGAGAGCTAGAGGGAAGGGGCTAAGACCGTTTATCTAAAAGTATGAACCATGCTGGGGCTCACTTATTTGCTTAAGTACTATACTATGGCGTGTAATCAATTCAATAATTATTTGCGTGGGTAACTTGACGTTTTATTAGATGTTCACGTGACGACGGAATAAAAGCAAACAAAAACGACATTTTCGAAAGAACTGTGCCCTCAAAGCCATGAGTGACGCACCAAATTATTTATGCTAATTTGTACCTAATATAAAATAGTATACATATATATTTAAAAAAAATGTCATGGGTCACTCGCGGTTTTAGTAGTAACAGGATCATCTAATTTGCACCATATATTCGAAACCTTGAATTTTAACACCTTCTTCAAGGCAAACAAGTCCGATTTCAAACGGGTCAAACTTCACCACTTTTTCTTATCACAGTATAATATAACCTGGAAATTTTGGGAAAAGTACAGATATCAACTATCACAAGTTGTTCAACTTAAACTCTTAAATACGAAACATTTGGTAAATGCTGGTCAGTCGGCAAGTTAGACACAAAGTAAATTAAAAGTTCTAAAATCCAAAAGAGTCACGATTTAACACAGGGATCTGAAGCGTGGAACTTTTAAACTGTTAAGTCTTGCAAATAACAGAAATTTCGTCCAAAAAATGTAAAAAACCTCCAGCTCGCTTTCTTGAAAATTTTCCGTGGTACAACATGCATTCATTAAAGTGACTTTCACCATTTTCAGATAGTTTTATCTTACGAATTTTATACTGTTAAGTAAAGAAGTGCAATATCACCCATTAAAATTGTATTTCTAAGACGGAATATCTTATCTATAGCATTTCACCGAAGTGGGCTTTTGTGTACTTGGACTAGTTATCAGTATATCTTTCGTAAACGAAAGTAAAGATAACCAAAGGGTTTTTATGAAACGCTGGCGAGCTCGTCCGCCTTCAAGCAAAAGCCACTTGATGAAGAAGTACATTTTCGCTAATTGGCTTTACATTTAAACTGAGATGCACTAGATTCGAACTTTTGAAGGCACAACTGCAAAATGGTGTGATGCTCATGTAGTATACTTTTACTTTTGTATCTGCTGAATTTTTTTAATTAAAGATGTCGTTTGTGCGTTTGTATTTGCATATTCGCCATGCAAAAAAACCACAGCAAGACACCAACTGACTTATTGGAATGAAATTTGACACAAAATTCTATCATCCCTGAAAAGGGTAACCCTATGAAGATCCATTTATTTAAAAACTCTTCCACACTGTTAAAAAAAAAAATCTGAATTTTCAGAGTTTTTTTGACTCATTTTAACGGAAGATTTCCGTACTGCTTCAATATTCATAATTCATATAATTATGAGTTTTTTAATTAAATGATAGTACGAAAACTAAAATCAGAAATGATACATTCAATTAGTTTATGAAGTGTTAAAAGTGTAAAATAAGCCAGTTCAGAAGGGAAAACCTTTTTTTATTGAAACATAATAGTACATAAGTATAGGAATTATAGAGATGGGAAAATTTTTCAACATTTTAGCTGCTTTCTCCTTTTTTGAACAGACAAAAAATTACGAAAACAAATAATTATTCACATGTTTAGAAGTAAAAACACAGTACGAAAAGAGGAAAATAAACAAAGATAACTCTTTTAAACTTCACTTCACCTAGCTTTGTTTCCTAACAAAAATTACCCCCCCCCCCCCCCTCCAAGTATTTTTAGGTTTTATGAGAATTACTTTTTGTTTTGCAATAGTTTATTTTAACATATTGCTTGACAAATCTCTATATACCATTACATGATTTAAAGTACAAGTAATATACTTCCAAGACTACTGAAAATGATATTCATGACAATGATAAATAAAGTGGCTTATTATTAATTAAATTTTTATAACTAATAGGCATCTGAATGATGAGAATCAATTTTCTTAATTCATAAAATATAGTTCAAAGAAATTCTGGAACTCATCAAATTAAATACAACAAATGACAAACATCTTTTAAAAATATAAATAACGAAAATAAATGCCAGTACGGACAAACTGATATAAGAATAATTGTTAAATACAATCATTCAGGGAAACTTTGAAAAATGGGGGGTACATTGAACGAAGTCATAATTTTTAGTATATTTGACTAAAATTAAAAATTAAGAGTAGAAAACTGATTTATAACCTATTTGGCTGGGTGCAGCACATGACCTTCTATTTTCTTTAACCAAATATGCTAAAAGAAATAACGTTTTTGAAAGCTACCCTGAATGACTGTACTACACATATACGTACACATATAGTTTTTAAGCTTGCCTGATAGGAATTGTCCTGGGATTTTCCTGATCGTTAGGCAAATAGTAAAATTGTGATTACAGCCCTCCATAAACATGTAGTGATACATAAGAAATTTATATGAAGTTCAAAATAATAACACAGACACTTAATGCAGAAAGATATAGTTCAAAAGCAACCAATTTAATAAAAGTAAATAAAAAAGAACAGATTAGATTATAAGATAGAAGGAAATTGCTATTTAAATTGACATTCCAAAAAACAATTTTACTATTTTTTTATTGTTCGTAATGACTATTAATCTTGTTATTTATGATGGTAGTCAACTTTAAAATAAATAATGAGATAAATAAGGTGTTAAAATAATTAGGGGTAAAAACTAAATATTGAATAATTATTAAATACTGCACATACATAAAAATAGAACTTGCCCTGGCTTTCTCCTAACCAGTATGCAATTGGCATAAAATTATTTTTTGACGCAGTAATACCAGGAAATTTAGATGAAGCTCAAAATAACAATACAGAAGCTTGATATATGATTCAAAAGTTGCCATCTCTACTAATAACAAGAAGTTCCGTCTCGAACTATACGAGCCTACTTTCCCGTATACACCAAATTCAAATTTATAATCTAGCTATCTCTTTCTCTCTCTTTCTTATTTATCTTTAGTTCTAATTATTGAAAATATACCTTTTTCAACGGACAATACATATTCATTCACTCACTCATTCATTCTTTCATTTATTTAGCCATGCATTTATTCATTCATTCGTTACCTCATTCAAGTGTTTATTCATTCATTTACGCATTCATGTATTTATTCACTCATTTATTTATATTTTCATTTATTCAATAATTTATTCATTCATTCTTTTCCTCATTCATTTATTCATTGATTTATTCTTTCACTCTTTCATTTATTCATTCATTCATTATTTCACTCATTGAGTCACTGAGAAATATCCTTGAAAATCCCGATCAAAAAATTTCATAGCAAAATAGGCTCGTAAGTTCTGGATAAACTTTCTATTTCTACATGTTCTACGTTATAAGAGCTTTCCGATAAAGTTTGTTCCAAGCAAATCGGTCCGTTAGATCAGGATTTATATAGGGTTGAAATTTCCCCGTAAGCTCTGTGTTAATTTTTTGAACTGTTCAAAAATGAACAAAAACTGTTCAAATCAATATTTCACGCCGAGAACTCCTTTCAATAAGCTTGCAATAGGAACTTGGATCTTGTGCCCAGAGTTTACAGAATTTGCTTCAATTTTGTCCATAGGCGCTAATGTTAAAATTTTTTGAACTGTTCAAAATTGAACAAAAAATTGTTCAAATCAAAAAGTAAAATATAGAAATGAGATGTCCTCGCCGAGATCTTTCGAATGCAAAAAGAATTTTTTGAATCGGACAATTCGTTCAAAAGTTATTAGGGGGGGACAGACCGACAGACCGACAGACCGACAGACAGACAGACAGACACGACAGACACGACAGACCGACAGACACACTTTTTCCCCATCTCAATACCCTACTTTCAAATTTTTTATTTTTCAATCTTTATTTAATTACTTCACTTATTTTTGACTTTTCTTGATTTTTAGCCTACTTTCCCGTAAAAGTAAAAAAAAATAATAATAAAGCATGAAAGAAGGCTTAATGTATCGTGAAAATATCGTTAAAAATCAAGAAAAGTCAAAAATAAGTGAAGTAATTAAATAAAGATTGAAAAATAAAAAATTTGAAAGTAGGGTATTGAGATGGGGAAAAAGTGTGTCTGTCGGTCTGTCGGTCTGTCTGTCTGTCGGTCTGTCGGTCTGTCTGTCTCTCTGTCGGTCTGTCCCCCCCTAATAACTTTTGAACGAATTGTCCGATTGGAAAAATTCTTTTTGCATTCGAAAGATCTCGGCGAGGACATCTTATTTCTATATTTTACTTTTTGATTTGAACAATTTTTTGTTCAATTTTGAACAGTTCAAAAAATTTTAACATTAGCGCCTATGGACAAAATTGAAGCAAATTCTGTAAACTCTGGGCACAAGAGCCAAGTTCCTATTGCAAGCTTATTGAAAGGAGTTCTCGGCGTGAAATATTGATTTGAACAGTTTTTGTTCATTTTTGAACAGTTCAAAAAATTAACACAGAGTTTACGGGGAAATTTCAACCCTATATAAATCCTGATCTAACGGACCGATTTGCTTGGAACAAACTTTATCGGAAAGCTCTTATAACGTAGAACATGTAGAAATAGAAAGTTTATCCAGAGCTTACGAGCCTATTTTGCTATGAAATTTTTTGATCGGGATTTTCAAGGATATTTCTCAGTGACTCAATGAGTGAAATAATGAATGAATGAATAAATGAAAGAGTGAAAGAATAAATCAATGAATAAATGAATGAGGAAAAGAATGAATGAATAAATTATTGAATAAATGAAAATATAAATAAATGAGTGAATAAATACATGAATGCGTAAATGAATGAATAAACACTTGAATGAGGTAACGAATGAATGAATAAATGCATGGCTGAATAAATGAAAGAATGAATGAGTGAGTGAATGAATATGTATTATCCGTTGAAAAAGGTATATTTTCAATAATTAGAACTAAAGATAAATAAGAAAGAGAGAGAAAGAGATAGCTAGATTATAAATTTGAATTTGGTGTATACGGGAAAGTAGGCTCGTATAGTTCTAGACGGAACTTCTTGTTAACGATATTTTCACGATACATTAAGCCTTCTTTCATGCTTTATTATTTTTTTTTTTACTTTTACGGGAAAGTAGGCTAATAAAGCAGTAAGTATGTGTGTGTGTCTGTGTACGGCGTAGGGCCCAGACCGTCCAGCGGATTTTCATGAAATTTGGCACGAAATTAGTTTGGAACATGGGGGTGTGCACCTCGGAGAGTTTTTTCTGAAATTCGAATTTGTTCTTCTTTTATTCCAATTTATAGCCGAAAGTTTCATACAATTGTCATTTTCTATGGGAAGAAATTATCGCATCGTTTCGAGCTTGATACCGTTGAAAAGCGCGTGAAAAACTACCCCGGAATGAGTTTCGCCCCTGTGTGCGAAAATTCGAAGCCTCTAAATTAACTAGAAAAGAAGTTATAAGCATTTTTCTCTGCAGTTCGAAATTATTTTTTCACGGTAATTAACTTCAATTTTAATTGTTACCATGCCGACTGACTATTAATTCCTTTTTCTTTCAACGAATTAAAATTTATTGTTTGCGGTTTTTAGTATTTTGAGGAGCAGCCGATTTTTAATTTATTTATTTCTTTTTTAGATTTTGATTATTATTTTTTTAAAGCGAATTGAAATTTATTTCCTGCGGCTCACAGGCGATTGATAGTTTTATTTTGATTTCCTTATTTTGACATGTATTTTACGGGACCATTTTCCATACTGCACAGGGGTTTTTAAAAGAAATGTTATTCTTTATTTTGTTATTCCAGCTTATTATTATTTATACTTTCATTTATTTATTTATTTATTTATTTTTCGTCTGTGAGCCCGACGCTAAGTTTTGCACAACTTTTTGTCTCCGCAGTTCAACACGCTGCAGATAAAACGTTGCGTATAGATTAGAAAAGTGCGCAGTTTTGAGTCCGGTGCGAAGACTGTACAGTTGCAGCGATAACTGAGCTAGAAAGCATAGATGTCTTTGAACTGTGCAGACAAATCGGCACATGTAGACGGTAGCACCCTTTTCCGATTCATTTTGTTTCTCAGTTTCAATTCCTCAGGTGACAATGACCGACTTTCGGCAATGTTCTCAGGAGTTTCTCACTAAATTTATTGCATTATGCGAAAGTTTCCCATGCATTTGGCGTGTCAAATCCAAGGAGTATAGTGACAGGGATAAAAAGGGGGACGCTTATGAGAGTTTAGTGGAAAAATTCAAAGAAATTGATGCAACCGCAAACAGAGAAGCAGTTATAAATAATTAATTCTTTGAGAAGTGTTTACCGTAAAGAATTGGCAAAAGTTAATAAATCGATTCGATCTGGGGCTGGAGACGAAATCTACAAGCTAGCTCTCTGGTATTTTGATTTGTTACATTTGCTAAATGATCAGGAGACACCAAGGCAGTCTAGGAATATCATCGATGAAAATAAAGAGATTGCAGTTGTCGAACCACCAGAACAGGCAACAAAAAATATTTATTTTATGTAATCATTTGACCACTTTAAACGCCGGGTACTTCTGAGACGTTCCAGTCTTTTTTTTTAACATGACACCATGCCAAAATTGACCAGAGTAGTACCTCCTTCATGACGATACCGCACAAAACTGAGTGAAATATACAGATATCTCTGCACCATGTAGACGCATAAAAAACTGCAACGTTTTCATTCAGTATTAAGACTGCGTAGACAAAAGGTTGTACAAAACGTAGCTTCTGCACTCGGTGTTAATGTCAATAAATAATAGATAAAAATTAATTATACTAAAAATTTATTAATTAAAAATATAATTTATTATAATCGTCCTTTTTGTGTGGGTACTTGAACTAAACAAACAAAATGCGTTTTCTTTCAAATATTTTCTTTTTTGTTTTGTTTCGTTTCTTTCTTTCCTTTTTAATTGCGCGTGTTTTGTAAAAAAAATGCTTCAATGTGTAGGATCTCTGGCTGATTGCCGTGGGCAGCTAGTTTTTAATTATGTGGAATGCTATACATTTTAATAAAATAACATAATTTACACCTAAAAAAGTTATCACTATATACACAATGGCAAACCGACTGGTCTTTCCATTTTTTAACACGGGCATAGCCGTGCGGGTACCGCTAGTCTTAAAGATAAAATTGATACAACAAAAAAATAACTCTCGCCTATTTCCTTGGCGCCAACTCGCACAAAGAATTCATAGTCTTACCTAAACTGCTATGGAATAATCCATTACCATAGTGACCGCCACTCGTTTGTCTGCTGTCTGAGGATAGAAAGGTTGCGCAAAAATATGTGCAGAAAAATTACTCAATTTTACATCAGCAATCTCAATTTTATAATAACTTTTGAAAATATAAATCAGCATTATTTTTCCAACAGTTTTGTCTACTTTTGTTTGAAATAATAAATATTTAAACTTTTTAATAAAAATCTTAACCCTGCTTTTTCTTTTGGTAAGCCGTGAAATAAAAAAGGAAAATAAGAAGGGAAACTTAGAAAAGAAAAATTTGCTTTCAACTTGAAAGATATCCTAAAAACGTATGATTTAGTTCAAACACGTTATATGCTTTAAGTGAAGTTCCTAGGACAGCTGACAAAGAAAGTCCGTGGTACGACCTGAAAGGATTCGGATCACTGTTAGACATCCATAGGTTAAGCAAAATGGTAGTTCCAGGGACGTCATGCTTGACGCGTCCAAGGATGTCAAAATGTGGACATCCTGATTCTTACGATAAAAATTGGATGGCTTATGCGAAATTTTACAATATCGGAGAAAAATATGTTATTATTAAATCTATTTTTCTACTGGTAAATACAAATAAATACAACTACAAAAAGTACACCAACAACAGGCGCTAGGCCCAATAAGGTTGGCCTAGCGCCTGTAAACCGTAAAATAAAGAAATAAACGAAAAAAATAACAACATAAAAATGTTCTTCCAAGTTGACAGAAATATCCTAAAAACGTATGATTTAGTTCAAACGCAGGATATCTTTTGAGTGAAGTCCCTAGGCCAGGACATCGGAAATAGCAAAGCTTACGATTTGTTTTTAAAATAAAAAACCTAGTTTTTTCTTTAGTAAGCCGTTAAACAAAGAACGAAAAGATAAATATGTCTTCCAAGTTGACAAAGTTATCCTAAAAACGTATGATTTAGTTCAAACGCGGGATATAATTTGAGTGAAGTCCCTAGGACATCCGAAAATAAAGTCCGTGGTACGACCTGACAGGTGGCGGATCACTTTTGGACATTCGTAGACTAAACAAAATGTTTGCTCTAAGGACGTCATGCTTGACACGTTCAAGGATGTCAAAACGTGGACATCCTGAGACTTACGATAAAAATGGATGGCTTCTGTGAAATTTTACAATGTTAGAGAAAATATTTCTTATGTCTTAAAGAAAACAGGCTTAAATATGTTATGTGCAGTAAAATTAATCAATTTGTTATCATCAGTAACTTTAAAAAACATATATCAGCATTATTTTTCATGTAATTTTAACAACTTTTGCATAAAATGGTAAAAACTTCAACTTGTTTTTTAAAATATTAAACATGGTTTTTCTTCTGGTAAACCGTAAAATGAAGAAACAAAAGAAAAAAATTACAAAATAAATATTTTATTCCAAGTTGACAAATATATCCTACAAACGTATGATTTAGTTCAAACGTGGGATATCCTTTGAGTGCAGTCCCTAGGACATCCGAAAATGAAGTCCGTGGTACGACCTGAAAGGATGCGGACCACTTTTGGACGTCCGCAGGTAAAACAAAGTGGTAGTTACAGGGACGTCCTGTCTGACCCATCTGAGGATGTCCAAATTTTATCGGTTTTGACATCGGACCAGATTTGGACGTTCTGGACATAAAATGGACATCCAAAGGACGTTCTGTGCTGTCTGGGGACACACGCAGTGCCTGATTACCGCACAGGCCAACTAGGCCGCGGCCTTGGGCCCCCAAATTTTAGGTGCCCCGAAATGGTAAGAAAGATGTCTGAAAATATCTCTTAAAAGACAGTTTTTTTACAAAATGGAAAGATCTTAACTCATTTAAATGGCGAGCAAAAAGTATTTGCGTAAAGAAGGTAAACTATGCACAGTCAGATCAATATCTTCAGTGACTATCATGCTAAATAGTCTTTTAATCGCTGAGGCATCTCGACGCTTTTATTTATTTAATATTATAAACAGTAAAATTTGAAAATGCAATATGTATATTCAAAAAGTTTGCTTATTTAATGAATAACACAAAAATTATATTGAATAAAAACAATATAGAATGCAGAATAGTAAGATGTCATGTCAGTAGATGCTCCCCCCCCCCCCCTTGCCAATTGGGTATGAACCCAGTATTAATAGAATAATCTCCAAGCGTATTTAACTTTATACATTATGCCCAGTATTTTTACTTTTCGTAACATAGGGGCCCCCAAAATGATGTTGTTCCTTGGGCCCATGACTGTCTTAATCGGGCCCTGGACACACGTACATATTGAATTATGTTTATTCACTTACATTCATAATTAATTTTATTATTAGCAATTTTCCTTCAGAAACTGGATAATAAACAGTAAAAACATCTTTTGAGACTATTTGGGCTCTTCTTTTCCTGTAGAAGTAATGACTTTCCTAAGCTGGTAATGCACAAAGAAATTTTTACATCAGGTATTTTTACAATATGGTTTTTAGAATAAGAATGTTTCTTTTTGGAAAGAGCGAAACTATATCGCTCGATCCACAGCTTTTTTCCATGCGACATTACAAAAAAGCAAAATAAATTTGTAAGTATTGGACCATAATTAAATTTGAAATGAAAAGCTGTTTTAAGATTTTTTTTTTTTACTGAAAATATTCGGATTTTGTAATTCTTTATCAAAATTGCTCTACGTGTGTTTCAACACATCAGTATTTCATTACTCCATTATTTCCATCTAAGGAAGTAAACAATTTATTAATTTACAAAAACTTACAAAACATTTCAGCATTAATTTAAAATTTGAGAAGCTTCAGTAACTTGTTCGTTGACGAATCGTTTGCCTTGCTCTTTTCCTTGTTTACAATGACGTCACGAATCAACACCACGACTTTATCAGTTAGTTTACAAGGTGCTCATCAATTCTAGTGTGGATTCTGTTAGTCGTAGGCTCATTCACCATCAAAGCAGGTTAAGTCCTGATTTGCACATAACATTGAAAATGATCCTAGAAGCGTGGAATATCATTGCTAATGTTTTTGTGGAGTTTTTTTTTTTTTTTTCTTTTTTCTTTTTGAAAAACAGTGATTGTTTAAAATGATGCTCAAACTAAGAAGTTGTAGAATACACTACATAAATCAGTGTTTAAATTTGGAAGGAAAAAGGAGGATCTATTGAAGAAAATGGATTACTTTTATGTGAAGAAACACTTTTCGATCTACAATATCTTCACAGGTAAGCTTTTTGGGAATAGTAAACTGCAAATTTTAATAGTAAATATTTTGCACGTACGTGTATTTTTTCCTTCAAAAACAGTCTTTTTAAAAACTTACATTTCAGAATCAAATTACGCCGGTAAGTTCCAAAAACAAAATAAGTGTTACAAGTATTAATATAGGTACAGCTAATACTCCGAAATATTTCAAAATGACCTTAAATGTATCTGTAATATACTTTTTTTTATAAATTCAGTGCTTCCCCAAAGTGTGGTATGAGTAGCCCAAGGGGCAGTTTCTTGGGGCTGCACCGGACTGAGACCTCGTTCCTCAAATTTTCCTTTACTTCTCAGTTATTCCACATAATGTATGCCTCCGTCTCGCCCCAAACCTATAGGATTTTCACATTTTAGGATTTTGAATGTGTCCTATTTTCGATATGATTTTCTGTTGCTATAGCTTCAGTCTAAAAGCGAAAAGACGAGCCCAATTGGATCGGGTAAACGTACCCGACCAAAGCGAAAAGAATGAAAACAAGGGAACCAGAACTGTAAAAACAAGAAATAATTCGAAAAAAAAGAGAAAAATGCAGGACGTATTTTTTTTTCATTTGGCCTCTGTCTTCAATCCTTTAACATTGCTAGGGTAAGTGCGCCAGTGTTCAGTAGCTCTCCAGAATCAGTCACAATGACAGAAATCTCCTTGAAAATAATACATGCAATTTAAAATGAAACATGCCGCTTTCTCTCGCCATTCACTAGACTTTCTAAGATGGTACCTAAAATTTTGATGCAGTTTGTGGGCACAAAAACTAAAGAGAAACGGACGCGGTGTATGGCATTTTAATAAATGATGTAGAAGATAAGGATATCAAGAATTCAGAAATTTTTGTTAAATAGTGTAATTGCTTGCGCAACTATAACAATATGTTGTAAGGGTTGGCAAAAAATTTTATTATTAAAGGGCTTTTTTTTACATCTCGTAAAATTAATGAATATGAAGCGGTCAGAAAAGTATAGCCTAAATTTTGCAATGTTTTCGTTGTTGCATTGGTTGTTGAATTAAAATTTCACAATAATTAGCAATAGGGCCCACACTCCACAATCATCACTTGCTGCGCAACATTATTAAAATGAGTGCTAGTTAGTCTCTGGAATCTTCATTCCGTTTCAGTCGTTTAAAAATTATAAAGCATACCTCAATAGCTAAAACCCATCATGCTGGAAAAATCTTTAGAAAAATTTCTTACTTTTTGAAACCAGCTAAAAAAAAAAAAAAAGTTACGATGAAAATAAAATAAATGCTTAGCACTATCTTTAATTAGTGGAACTAAAAGCTTGATTTAAATAATCATTTAACGCAAAAGATTTGCTGTCAAATTTAAACATGTGAGTTTTCAGACATGGGAAACCCTTTCAATTTGTATAAACCAAAGTTTGTAAAAAATATTTACATATCGCTTATAGAAATGAACAGTGTCATAACAGCAAAATGGACATTTTTCAAGAGAAGAGTTTGAACTTTTTACAATTTGTTTTATTTAATTACCTTATTTGTTTCAATGATTATTATCATCGATTTTGTTCAGAAAATAGTTATTGTTCTAGTTTTCTCTCACATGATGGATGTTAATGATGTCAAAAAAATGAGAAATAACTATAAAACGTAGTTCTTACAGTATTGCATCAAAAACATACAGTTAGCCTCTAGCCTTAATTTTTGAACATTTACTTACCGCAATATTCCCAATATAAAGAGCGCAAAAATCTGAAAATTTTGATGTAAAAATCAAAAAAAAAAAAAAAAACGATTTTTTGCAGATATGACACTGCTCATTTCTATAAGCGATATATAAACGGCGTTTTCACGAATTAACCTCTGCAGGCACGAAATTTGGATTTGTTGCAATGCACAGGAAACTTTAGAACACATCGCTAATAGAAATGAACAGTCAATATCTGCCAAAAATCTTTTTTTTTTTTTTTTTTGGTTTTTGTATCAAAATGTCCAGATTTTTGCGCTTTTTATATTGGGAATACTGCTGTAAGTAAATGTTCAAAAATTAAGACTGGAGGGCAACTGTATTTTTTTGGTACAATACTGTAATAACTACTTTTTATAGTTATTTCTCATTTTTTTGACATCATTAATGCAATACTGAAAAATTACTTTTTATAGTTATTTTTCATTCTTTTTTTTGACATCATTAACATCCATCATGTGAGATAAAACTAGAACAATAACTATTTTTTGAACAAAATCGATTATAATAATTATTGAAACAAATAAGGTAATTAAATAAAACAAATTGTAATAAGTTTAAACTTCTTTCTTGGAAAATATCGATTTGGCAGATATGACACTGTTCATTTCTTTAAGTGACTGGCTTATTCGCTGGTATTAAAGATATCGAAAAGAAATATATTCTTGAAATAAGACCATGAATATTATGAATTTTTCATGGGCATAAGGACACTATATGCATCATATGTACATTAAAAACATATATGCTTTGTTTATTTATGTGAAATTCCTAAAAGTAAAATTTGCAAAATCAGTCGTGTTCAAGGCTTAAGGTAAAATATGGAACAATTTAAAGGCTTACCCTACAAGAGTAGACAATGAGATTATCACGTTTCTCGTGAATTCAAATCTGCACACACTTCTCGTACAGTGGTCTACAGCCATGAAGGAACATTTTCCGTGCGCTGTTGTCATAGAAACAAGAAACGGAAAGTACTGCTGTTGGATTGCCGAATAGCTTCGAACGAAAGAGCACTCACCTCCGCCGGTGCGGATGTCGAATTCATGCTCGAATTGCGCTCCCCTCCCATGAAAAAAGAAAAAGAAAGAAGACAATAACACGTTTTCGGATGCCTTTTCCGCTCCTTTCCCCTTTTCAGAAAAGTCTTTTGCTTCGGTTTGGGAGAAAACTCACACTTCAAATCAGCATTAGCCTACTTTGAAATAAAAAAAGAACTATATAAGGGGAAAAAAATAGCCAAAAGTGCAGAATAAAATTTCAGAGAGCAGGACGATAGGGACCGTACATAAATGATGTCACACTTTTTTCTCATATATTTGACCCCCCCCCTTTGTCACATAATGTCACACTTCAACAGACTTCCCTACACCCCACCCCGTTGTCACATGTCCCGCTATGTTGCATAAGCGTTCTTGTTACCCCCTCCCCTCCCCTTGTCACAATTTCATGACGCTCCCCTCCCCCTCGAAGCTTGACATCATTAATAAAGGATTCCATTTTAGCCCCCTCCTGCTTCTGTCACTCTACTGCGTTTGAAACACTCCAAGTAGTTTTTTAGGGAATAATGCGCTTGCAACCAATTTTTTGCTCAGCTATATAAAACAAAAGACGCTTAATACGAAGCTAAGGAATCATTCATAAATGATGTCACGCTTCGAGGAGGGAGGGGGTTCATGAAATTGTGACAAAGGGTGGCTAGGGGAGGGGGTAACAAGAAGTGTGACATCATGCTTATGCAACATAGCTAGACATGTGACAAAGGGGGTAGGGGGCCAAATATATGGGGAAAAAGCGTGACATCATATATGAACGGCCCCTAAAGAGATCGAAATATTTTTTCGTATAAGGCGGTGGGAAGTACGCTAAGAGAAGCATGCACCTCCCGCCTAAAAGGGAAGGGGATTGATTGAAGCGTTACCAGAGGCGTAGCTAGGGTTTCCAGCGCCCGGACAACTTTCCAGGACAACTGAAGATTTTGCGTCCCCCTGTGTCCCTGGGGGCACATTCCCTAAAGGGAATTTAAAAAAACTTTTATGCTTCCTAAATGATAAATAGCTCTAAAAAGCAGCCCTTTTAACTTTCATTTTAATTAGCTACCATTCACTTCTAAAATAAATATGGGACACTTTGGCTTCGCAAAATTATTTGTATGATTTCCCACGCACTCCTGTGCTATATTGGTCATTCCTGATATGATTTGCGAGGCTCCCATTTTTTTGTCGAACATATTCACACCTCTTCAGTTCATATATATATATTTTTTCGCATTAAAAAAAAAATTAATTAATCTTAATTTGGCGCTCCTTGACGCTGCGCCCGGGGATAGCTGTCCCTCCTTGCCCCCACCTAGCTACGCCTCTGAACGTTACTTTTAATAACACTTATAAATTTCATTGTTGAAATCAATCTAAATCTAAAAAATATTTTAATGTATTGCTACTGGAAAATAGCCTTGTAAACGGTTAAAACAATTTCATGTTAAACGAAAACCGATGCATGCGAAGAAAGTCCTTATCAGTAGTTTTGGTGACTCAGTCTGTAATAATTTCATTCGTGTTAAAATGTACAATACACATACGTATTATAATATACACAGTCCAGTCACATTAATGTGACCATCTGTCAAAAGCCAGAATAACCACCTTTCGCAGAGCGGACTGCTGCGAGACGTGCAGGAAGAGAGTCACTTAGGTTCCTGAAGGTGTTCACTGGGATGTTGAGCCATACCGACTCTAATGCCGTGGCCAGCTGCGCTAGATTACACGGTTGAGGATCCATGGCGCGAACAACCAGATCGAGATGGTCCCACAGATTCTCGATTGGGTTTAAGTTAGGTGAGTTTGCTGGCCAGGGGAGGACGGTAAACTCATCCTGGTGCTCTTCGAACCACGCACGTACACTGCCAGCTATATGGCACTTCGCATTGTCCTGCTGGTAGATGCCATCATCCTGAGGAAAAACAATGCGCATGTAGGGGTGGACATGGTCCGCAAGGACAGATGCGTACTTGTATTGATTCATTGTGCCTTCCACAATGATCAGTGAACCCAGAGAATGCCAGGAAAACATTCCCCAGACCATAATGCTCCCGCCTCCAGCTTGGACCGTTCCGGCAATGGTTGCAGGGTGTTTGCTTTCAGAGGTTTCACACCTTATACGCCAACGTCCATCTGTCCGATGGAGCATAAAACGCGATTCATCGGAAAACGCTACCTGTCGCCACTCAGTGGAGGTCCAGCTGCGGTACTGGCGTGCAAATTCTAGCCTTCATCGTCGATGAACAGCAGTCAGCATAGGTGCACGAGCCAGGCGTCTGCTTCGGAGGCCCAGACGCAGCAATGTTCGCTGAATAGTAGTTTGGGAGACACTTTTGGTAGCCCCGTGGTTCATTTTGGTGGTCAGTTGCTCAACGGTAGCCCGTCTATCTGCCCGAACGCATCTCCGCAACCGTCGTTCGCCTCTGTCATCTATGGCCCGTGGTGCACCACATTTGCCACGTCGCTGATTTTGGACAGTCCCATTTGCCATGCACGATACACTTTTACCACGGCGGCACGCGAACAGTTCACAAACTCAGCCGTTTCGGAAATGCTTCCACCCTTGGCCCGAAAGCCAATGATCATGCCCTTTTGGACGTCTGGTAAATCGCTTCGTTTCTGCATTACGCCAACGAATGAAATGTTTTCCGAAGCCCTCACACACCCTTTATATACGCTCAACTGCACTGTGCTGCCACCTGCCTTCTGTGATTGGTTATTTAATTCTGACGTGGAAAGTACGTGGTAGTCACATTAATGTGACTGGACTGTATATATATAAATATATATATATATATATATTAAGTAAAACCTGTAAAGTTGACCACCTATCTAAGTTGACCGCTAAAATGCTGCACCGCAAGTGGGCAACTTACACAGGTTTCACTGTATTAAAATGTACATAGTATTATACGTTGAACGTCGATAATACATATTCTGACGCAAAATTCACTGAAATTATTAAAAGCTTCATTAACTTCGAGACATAACTGATCCAATAAATTGACTATTTTTGACACAATGACAGTGCTTACCAACTCAAAGACAACCGGTAACTCCGCAAGTAGTAGTAAAGTTCCGTCATTTCGAAGTTTTCTAGGGGCCGGTGTCAAAAGACATATGCTATATACTTAATACCTATTATAGGGGAGAAAAATAGTATATGTACACACATATATAGGTGCATATTATTTGTAAAAGTTGAGGCAAGTGCTCTAGAACCGGGGTTCCCAACTCGCGAGTCCCTACGCCGGATGGAGTCGCCATATTTCTAATTTCAAATAAAAAAAATTTACACATGGAGAAAATTGACTCTTTCTCAAAATGAATATCATTTTGATTTATTTTAGGCTAAATTTAAGGACATAGAAAATAAAGAAATTTTTGGCTAGTGACATGACAATTTTCTTCATAGCCAAGCCAACCAGAATACAAGATCAAAAATATTTAAAAGAAAAAAAAATAGCGAAAAATATTCATGTATTATAGAGAAATATTCAAATAATGTGCAAAAAATATTCAAATGATACACAGAATTTTAATAAATTTAGATAATTTACCGAAATATTCAAATAAAAGCAGTGTCTCTTTCATTATATGTCGACAGCCAACTTTTGTTTGAGTCCTTCAGGTTATTTCTCGAGAGTGGTTATTAGAGTGTTTTTACACTAAAAGCGACAAAGATATATATACCTTTCTTTTCTCATCTGCGCAATCGCAGGGCATATTTGTGCCTTCAAATGCTCTGTGCTTGTCTAGATGAGAAAACGAATACAGTAAAACCTCGTTAAAACGCGGGCGTCGGGGGACATGTTTGGCACCCGCGTTATAACATATCCGCGGTATAGTGAAACTATACCGCAAAACCACATTATCCACACAATACTCATTTTTTTTGCATCATTTTTAACTTTATCAATTACTCGTGCCTTTTCTTCTACAGCATAATTTTTTCTTTTCTTCTTTGGTGCCATTTTATTAACTGTAATTGCTATGCAAGAAGCACCCCCATCACAGCTGCGCAATCAGTCCATTGAGCGATAGGCTACAAACCAAAACGTGTACATCAAGCCTATTATACAATAGGGCTTTACCTGTTAGTGTGTGTGATAGGGGAATTGGAGCTCTTTGGCTAGAATATTTGTGTGCTCCAGCTGGCTTTATTTACAAAGGAAAATAAGGAATCAGCTTTAAATGGCAATGATAAAGGGTGGTTTAAACCAGGACCATATAATAGCTTGACAAGGGCTGGTCCGTAGGACGTTTTCTCCCGTCCACGGTGCAAAGCTATCGTGACGTCACCAAGTTGACAAAGCGCTTGTTCCCACTACTGCAAAACGAACTCCGAAGCCAGTAAAACGGAAGTTTTTTTCTTGATTTTAACGTTGTAAATGAAAAAATAAAGGGGGAGGGGCACAAACACAAAAATGAATATTTATTATTATTTTTTGTTAGGAATCATATTTTTTAAATTAATTATCGCAGTTTAAATCTTGGAATAATTATGGGGTGATTCACAATGATCTCGCACTTCGAGGGAGGTGGGAGATTATAGAAATTGTAAGTTGATGACAAGGGGAGGGGAGGAATCAGAAGATAAAAGTTTTTATATAATTTATTTCATTTATTTATTTGTATTTACATTTTGGTTTTATTTTGAATCGTAAACATCAACGCTGATTAAGTTTCAATGAACTTTTATTAGAAAGTTCACATTTAAAAAGAAATTTTCTTGGACATTTACAATTTTAAGACAAAATAGAGCGGTTATTTTTACAGGATTAGAAAATTAATATTATCTACTAATTATGGTTACTGTCTTATATATTAATTATGGTTTTTGTTGTAAGCCAAAATTTCATTTTGTACAAATTAAGTACAAATATAATTATTAATATTATTACGCTCAAAAATGTCATTCAAAAATAAAATTAAAAAATGATCTATAGAATAGTGCCTTGTTTCTAAAATGCAAGTACATACGCTTATGTATTATAGCGTGTCAAGTGACAAGGAAGGGGGGTACATTGAAATTTGACATTTTGTAACAAAGGGGTCGACATTGAGTCAAATATAATGAAAAAAATTGACGTTTATGGGTGGAATCTACACGCTCTTATTAATATATAATATAGATATATAATGTAATGAAGAAAATAAATAAATAAATAAATATAGCCAACCGTTTTAACATATTACGCAGAGAAATCTGAATTTTAGAGAGTTTTCTTTTGCTAATAATAATTATCCTATCTTTCTAATTTTTGATTCCGAAAGCTTTTTTTTTTTTAATGTTGGCTCTGAAACGATCAGTTTAAAAAAAATATGTGTTTGCAAAAAAAAAAAAATAATAATAATAATAATAATAATAATTATCTCCTATTTTTTAAATTAAGTTCTGAAAAGGGTTTCTTTTCTTTTAGGCTCTGAAAAAGAACCTTTTGTTTGTCCTTTTTTCCTGTTCTAAGAAGAACCATTTTTTAATTTTTATGTGTTTTTTTTTTTTTTTGCTTGCATTTCGTCTCTTAGAGCAGAGTCTCTTTAGGCAGATTATCTAACAGAGCATTAGCTGCATTATCATCTACTAAATGCATGCTACAGATATCTTCAGAACGCTTTTTAGGACTGGTCATTTTTAACCTATGTTTTGCCTCTTCCAGAGTAGTTCTTTTTATTTTTCTTGCAGTTCTCTCAGCCTCAGTTGTTCCTTTGGGATTTTTATTGCCAAGTGAAAGTTTCAAAGTCGGCACTGCCCCATCTTTCAGAATTTTATTGCAATCAGAATCTTCAAGCAATCTTTTTTTCTTATCATCCTCGGAATCGTAGTCTGTAAAATATTCGCTACAAATTCTAGCGTTCTTTTCATTCACTGGATCTTTCCATTTACATTTTTGCAACCATATCTTCTTTAAATCCAAATCCTTTGAAAATACGTGGTAAACAATATCGCTATCCTTTGTTTCTCGATACTAATTACAGCAACGCAGAGGATCAGAATGCACCGAGCTCCCGTTTTGTCAACCCAGTGACGTCAAAACAGGTTTCCCCCCTTTCGAAACTGGTCGAAAGTCGGCACTCATTTTTACAAAGGAGTGGACCAGCCCTTGTAAATATCTGTAGTCCTGGGTTTAAACGCCGGGGGACATGATAGTCACCGCGGTATATCCGATTTCGCGGTATACTGTGGCGCGGTATAACGAGATTTTACTGTATCGTCTTTGTCGCATTTGGGGTGAAAGCCACATTACGCCTAACGAGAAAAACGTCCAATAGAACTACCGCTTTAGATGGGATTACCGCCCAAAACTACTCAGCACTGCTCCCCGTTATAGTCCATGTGTATATACAAATTTAGTTCCATTCCAAATGTTATATTTTCAGTTAGAGTGGAAGCAAAAAAGTGCTAAAATTAAAATGCGATCTTTCAGTCCAACACCACTGTAAATTTGTTTGTTTCAGATTCCTTGAAACATTGTAAAAGAAACACATTTACAGTAGGGTTGGTTTCAGAAACAGCTTGGAATCTAACGTATAATTTTGTTGTGTCAAAATACTTGTGTGAAAGTGTGTACAATATATGGGGGTCTTGCGTTGCTTAGTTTTAAAAAATGGGGTCGCGACCTGGAAAAGGTTGGAAACCACTATTCTAGAAGATCTGGAGGGGGAAGCAATTGCTCCTTCGTCATCCCCAGTGGTGTAGTCCTGGAGCAAAAAGTGGGGGACACTTACGTATACGAACATCAAAAAGTGGTGATACGCTTATGTTAAAGTTCAAAACAAGTGGGGGGACGCTTGTGCTGAAATAAAAAGGTAGGAGGGCGCCGCCCCTGCACCCCTCGACTACACCACTGGTCATCCCTCCAAAAGAAAGAATCTAGCTTTGCGAGTCGAAGCCTTAAAATTGCCTGACGACTTTCCTGATCATTATAGGTACCTTTTGTCAAAGCGTGGCGGCTTTCCGCCGTAGAGGTAAGGGTTCTATCCCCGACTCCGGCCGACCTGCTGCACCCTAACCGTATTTATTTGGCACCCCAATATGCAGAGGCATAACTATGCCATCTGAGGCCCGTGGCAAATTCATTGGATGGGGCCCGCAAAGAAAAATCGGCACGTTGTAATTTAATTTTAATAAAGCACTGAAGTAGTTACTCAACAGTATTACTAATATTGTGTGCATTTTAGTTAATTTTATTTTCAATAAGCATAGGTATTACATATTTATAATTAAAAAAAAACAATTTAATCTGAACAAGATATTTATTAATAAAATTCTTTTCTTCGAGCTTTTTGTTTCTTAAAAGTATCAATAACATCATCAAAGTTTCAAGATCGGGCCATAGAGGCAGAATAGCTAAGTTTTAGCCTGTCTTGTCCCATATAGTTAATTAAATAGGTTTTTATTGATTTTAGTTTTGAAAATGATCTTTCAGCACCATATCTGTAGTCATAGGAATTGTAACAAATAACCATCAATGCAGTTCATACTTCAGGAAAGAGGGAGGACATAAAGATTCTTTATTATTAACTAGCGGTGCTTGCACGGCGTTGCCCGGGCTGAATTTTAAAAACGTCGCCTACGGCGCTGTCCTTGCTAAGAGTATGAAAAAAATCGCCTGCGGTATAAAGCCTGCATTGTTTGAAAAACATCGTGTGTCTATTTGTGAAAAACAAAAAAAACATTAGACATTGTCAATGCAATGCTTGAAAAAGTAATATAACATGTAGAAGAATCAATTAAGAAAACTTGGGAACTATTCCATCAGTAGGGTCGATTTGTCACCAGAGGGTAATTAAAACTGCCAAATTGTAGCACGGCGCATTTGTTGCGTTACTTCTCATCTGGAATGAGTCTTAGTCTTGGCGAAGATCTTAGATTGATTATAAGAATGAAATTGCAATATCATAGTTATTTTATTTCCCAGCCATGGTGAACTGTTATCTCGCTAACCGGAAGATAAGTTGTATAATGAAATGAAGCTTCGCTAGTGGTACCATAGAGATGAAATAGTAGGTGATAATATTTATAGTTAAATGATACTGTAAACCATATCTAAACAAGAAGTTCCGTCTAGAACTATACGAGCCTACTTTCCCGTATACACCAGCTTCAAATTTATAATCTAGCTATCTCTCTCTCTTTCTCGTTTAGCTTTAGTTCTTAATTGCTTCAAATATACCTTTTTCAACGGTTAATACATATTCATTCAATCATTCATTTATTAAGTCATTCATGTATTTATTCACTCATTTATTCATTCATTATTTTGTTTATTCATTTAATCTTTCATTAATTCAAAAATATTCTTGAAAATCCCGATCAAAAAATTTCATAAGAAAATAGGCTCGTTAGTTCTGGATGAACTTTCTATTTGTACATGTTCTACGTCATAAGAGCTTTCCGATAAAGTTTGTTCCAAGCAAATCGGCCCGTTAGATCAGGATTTATATAGGATTGAAATTTCCCCATAGGCACTATGTTAATTTCTTTTTGAACTGTTCAAAAATGAACAAAAATTGTTCAAATCAATATTTCACGCCAAGAACTTCTTCCAGTGAGCTTGTTCATTGGAACTTGGATCTTGTACCAAGAGTTTACATAATTTGCTTCATTTTCGCCCATAGGCGCTAATGTTAACATTTTTGAACTGTTCAAAATTGAACAAAAAATTGTTCAAATCAAAAAGTAAAATATGGAAATGAGATGTCCTCGCCGAGATCTTTCGAATGCAAAAAGAATTTTTTGAATCGGACAATTCGTTCAAAAGTTATTAGGGGGGGACAGACCGACAGACCGACAGACCGACAGACAGACCGACAGACAGACCGACAGACCGACAGACACACTTTTTCCCCATCTCAAAACCCTACTTTCAAATTTTTAATTTTTTTTAATCTTTGTTTAATTACTTAATTTATTTTTGACTTTTCTTGATTTCTAACGATATTTTCACGATACATTAAGCCTTCTTTCATGCTTTATTATTATTTTTTTAGCCTACTTTCCCGTAAAAGTAAAAAAAAAATAATAATAAAGCATGAAAGAAGGCTTAATGTATCGTGAAAATATCGTTAGAAATCAAGAAAAGTCAAAAATAAGTTAAGTAATTAAATAAAGATTGAAAAATAAAAAAATTGAAAGTAGGGTTTTGAGATGGGGGAAAAAGTGTGTCGGTCGGTCTGTCCCCCCCCCAATAACTTTTGAACGAATTGTCCGATTCGAAAAATTCTTTTTGCATTCGAAAGATCTCGGCGAGGACATCTCATTTCCATATTTTACTTTTTGATTTGAACAATTTTTTGTTCAATTTTGAACAGTTCAAAAAATGTTAACATTAACGGGCCGATTTGCTTGGAACAAACTTTATCGGAAAGCTCTTATGACGTAGAACATGTACAAATAGAAAGTTCATCCAGAACTAACGAGCCTATTTTCTTATGAAATTTTTTGATCGGGATTTTCAAGAATATTTTTGAATTAATGAAAGATTAAATGAATAAGCAAAATAATGAATGAATAAATGAGTGAATAAATGCATGAATGACTTAATAAATGAATGATTGAATGAATATGTATTAACCGTTGAAAAAGGTATATTTGAAGCAATTAAGAACTAAAGCTAAACGAGAGAGACAGAGAGAGAGATAGCTAGATTATAAACTTGAATTCGGTGTATACGGGGAAAGTAGGCTCTGATGTAAATATCGGTAAATAGTACACAATCTCAGAGCTAAGTATAAAGCAAACAATAAACATTTATTTAGACATTGATGATAATACTACAAGAACGAGTTGAGTTGTATCATGTACTCTCTACAACACTTCCTCCACATGTCACAACTCACACATCATTAGAACATAGAAAAACACATTAAGATATAGAAGTCAATCCCAACATTTTTCTTAGTTTAGTAAACCTTGCAACAGGCAAGGGTTTAGTCATGATATCTGCTATTTGGTCTTCTCCTGGGACATGAACGATGTTAAGTTCACCTTCGAGAACCTTTTCTCGAACAAAATGGTAACGGACCTCGATGTGTTTCGATCTCTTGTGAAACTCAGGATTTCGAGCTAACTTCACTGCACTAGCATTGTCAACGAAAAGAGAAGGACAGTCCTTGATGTCAACTATGTCCCTAAAAAGTCGCTTTAGCCAAATCGCTTCTTTTGCAGCTTCACTCGCAGCAATGTATTCTGCTTCTGTGGTTGATAGAACTACACTTCGTTGCTTTTGGCTCAACCAACTTATAGCAGCACCTGAAAACTTAGTCACTACTCCTGATCTTGAACGTCTTTTCTTGATATCCCTAGCAAAGTCTGCATCACTATATGCTTTCAAATCCTCCGACTGCTCATTTCCCTGATAGAGCAATCCAAATTCAAGAGTTCCTTTTATGTACTTTAAAATCCTCTTGACGGCACACCAATCTGAAGACTTAGGATTTTCCAGACTCTCTGACACAGCGCTAACAGCATAGGCCAAGTCTGGTCTTGTTACGATAGCCAAATACATTAGGCTGCCCACGGCTTGACGATAAGGAACTTCATCTCCTATCACCGGATCATTTTTGTCACTACACATGTAGCTTTTGTCAGACGGTGTTGATACAGCATTGCAGGTATCCATGTTGAATTTTGAAAGCACCTTTTTTGCATAGGTACTTTGATTCACAAAAACCGAACCATCAGACAGTCTGGTTATGTTCATACCGAGAAATTGACTTATGGAGCCTGTGGTGATTTTGAATGACTGACGAAGTTTACACATAAACTCCTCCACTTCAACTTCATCAGTCCCAACAACTAGTCCATCATCGACGTAGATGACAACTATTAGTTTTGCTCCTTCGTGTTGTCTCACAAACAAACATGGATCAGCATCACTAGCTTTCAGTCCCTGTTTCTTCATGAAATCCACAAAACACATGTTCCAGCAGCGAGGAGCCTGTTTAAGACCGTATAAGCTCTTTCGAAGCCTACAAACTTTCCCACTATTGTCTTCAAATCCCTCTGGTTGCAGCATAAACACTTCCTCCTGAAGAGTTCCATATAAAAATGCAGTTTTTACATCAAACTGCTGTAGATGCAATTGCTCTCTTGCAGTTATAGACAGAACAGATCTTTCTGTATCATATCGTGCTACAGGGCTGAATGTTTCATCGTAGTCAAAACCAGCTTTCTGTGCATAGCCTTTAGCTACCAGACGTGCACGATATCGATCAACAGTTCCATCAGGTTTAAATTTCTTTCGCAGTACCCACCTGCAATTAATGACTTTAGAACCAATTGCTTTGTCGACCAGTTCCCAAGTTTCATTCTCATGTAGAGCATCTATTTCTTCTTTCATGGCAGCTAGCCACAAGTTCTTTTCGTCAGAGGAAACAGCTTCCGAGTATGTAGTTGGGTTTTCCGATTCATCTATTGTTGCAGCACTCGCAAAAAGAAATTCTCCTGTTTTCATCCAAGCTGGCACATCTCGCTTTCTTTCAGACTGTCGAACTGTTGTCTCATCTCTTTGAACATCTGAAGATCTGTCTTCTACTGAATTTTCCATTTCTGTGTCCAAGTCTTCCTCCACTTGAGGTGATCCTTCAGAGATTTCCTCCACTGAAATGGAAGTTATACAGAGTCTTTCTGGCTTGAAATCCACATCTCGAGATTTTATTATCTTATTCATAGAAGGCACATAAATTTGATGACCATCCTTATCATTTACATAGCCCACAAAATGACCTGGGACACTTTTGTTGTCAAATTTACGTCTGAAGATCTTGGGTATATGTGCATAACACTCCGTTCCAAACACTCGCAGGTTATTCAACCTAGGAACTACTTTGCCAGTCCAGAGCTCATGTGGACTTTTACTTTCTACTGAAGATACACCAGTTCGGTTAAGCAGATAGACTGCTGTTTCACAGGCATGAGCCCACAATGATCGAGGGAGCTCAGACACTGCAAGCATAGAACGTGCAAGTTCTACAATCGTTCTATTTTCCCTTTCCGCAGAACCATTCTGTTCCGGTGTATATGGAATACTTAACGTTAGAGCAATACCTTTATCAGCAAGAATTTGACGAACTTCAGCACAGTCAAATTCCCTTCCACCATCACAACGCAATGCTTTCACAACATGGCCAAGATTAGCAGCTTCATTGAGAAACATGCGCAGACAAGAGCTGACTTCACTCTTATGTTTAAGAAAGAAAATTTTACGAAATTTGCTATAGTCATCTTTAAAACACACAAAATATTTTGCACCATTCAAAGACTCAGTTGACATGGGCCCATTAACATCAGCATTAATTATTTCACCCACCGATTCAGCTCTGTAGGGTCGTGGTTTGAAAGGCTTTCTGTGAGATTTACCAAGAGCACATCCATCACAAAACTCATTTGTTGAAGCATAAGGCACATGAATGTCCATTTTATCCAATATTTTTCGAACATGACGTTTGTTCTGATGACCCAAACGCTCGTGCCACAGTTGTAAAGTTTCAGAAGCTGTTGCCACACTTATTTCAGCTGGACATGCAGGTACTACTACACGCATAGCCATAATGTATGTGCCCTCCTTCCAAGAGCCGACTGCAACAAGTTCTCCATTTCGATGAAACTCTACACTTCTGTCATTCATTTTCACTTCAACATTGTGCTTCGATGCTTGTTGAACAGAGAAAAGATGTCTTCGTACATCTGGAACATACCAAACATTTTCCATATGAGCTTCATACCATTTTCCATGGATACATACTTTGATGTTTATTCTGCCTGACCCATATGCATAGATCTTGTTCTTGTCAGCAAGAGAAATCTCCACTGGTACAGGAAAATGCTCATAAGTTACAAAGTACTGCTTGTTTGCTGTCATGTGATGAGAAGCCCCCGAGTCGCAGATCCAGATGTCTGGCTGAGTACCTTCGACAGATGCTGTAAATGCTCCCTTGTTGTTTCTTGAAGAAACATACTTATTTGGAAACTTCTTCTTCTTTGGACAATCTTTACACAAATGTCCACCACCACATTTGAAGCACTTTATCTTATTCTTCGTTCCATCAGCTCCAAAATTACTTTTTGGAAAAGCACCACGACTAGCTTCGTTTTTCTCAACAGGAGCTCGAGCTGAAAATGCACCATAGTCCACTGTTGCAGAAGATTTGACACGCTGTTCTATTGTGCACAGCTTTTCAACAAGATTATTCGTTGTACGTTTTTCAGCATCTAGCGATTCCCACACATTATTGAATTCTTGATATTCAGGGCCGACAGTAAGTAGAATTTTACCATGTAACAGTTCAACCGGAATTGATCCAGAACCAATGCGTTTTAATTCATTATTCATGTCAGTATAAATTCTTTCGACCTTGGCGGCGTGCGTCGCAACATTATCATCTTCATCTTTACAGACTTAGAAGAATTGTGTCATAAGAAGATTCAGTCTCTGAATGCTGCTCTGCTCGTACACACTAACAAGTTTATCCCATATCTCTTTGGCACTTGAATGGTTAATTACAAGATCAGCCACAGCAGAACTCAAAGAACAAGCAATCAACGATGCCGTTTTCGCGTTGTCTCGGCGCCATTCACTCAGCTTCTTCACTTCTGCTTCTGATGTTCCGGGACATTTTAAACTTCCATCAACTATCGCTGTCAGTTCATATTGTTCAAACTGCATCAGCATTTGCCATTTCCATTTGCTCCAGTTCTGAGAACCACTTAGCTTTTCAATCTGAATCTTCAGATCCGACATGACACTTAGGCCTAACGAACTTTCAATTCCAAGAATCAGTTCCAATTTGTGATCAAATCGTTTTTCACCTAATTTCTAAAGAGGCATGTACTAATTTTGCACAAAATAAAGCATGCTTGGCACCATAACCTGATGTAAATATCGGTAAATAGTACACAATCTCAGAGCTAAGTATAAAGCAAACAATAAACATTTATTTAGACATTGATGATAATACTACAAGAACGAGTTGAGTTGAGTTGTATCATGTACTCTCTACAACAGGCTCGTATAGTTCTAGACGGAACTTCTTGTTTACTTTTACGGGAAAGTAGGCTAAAAACGCATGCACAATTTTGTTAGTATTCTTTATCGCTGGTTTATCACCAACGCCTAATTTAAAAAGTCAAATTAAAGTGTGTCGTCATTCGCCACGTTATTTGAAGTCTAGAATAAACTATACGTTCGTAAAATTTTCGAGGCGATATTTATTTAAATGCTATTGCTAAATCAAGGAAATCGTAAAATCTGGGAGACGGAACTTTTATCAAGTTCAATCTCGAATTTAAAAATTATTGCTAATTTGAGAAAAACTTTAAATTGAAAATATGCTTTATTATTGTTTTATCTTAACTAAACTGAACTATTTGGAAAAATAAGTTTCTTATTGAAACCTAGCGGTACCCGCGCGGGGCTGCTCGTGCTGAATTTTAACCGTACCTAAATAACGTAAGCACAATTTCGTTAGTGTGTTCCGATTTATCGCCAATGACCAATTAAAAAGTCAAATTGTAGCGTGTCATATTCGCCACGTTATTTGAAATCTAGTATAAACCAAACGTATTCCTATTCTGGCGATATTTATTTAAATGCTATTGCTAAATCAAGGAAATCGTTAAATCGGGGAAACAATACTTTTATCAAGTTCAATCTCGAATTAAAAACCTATTGCTAATTTGAGAAAAACGTTAAATCGAAGATATGCTTTATTATTGTTTTTCCGTTGAAAACTAAACTGATGTCTCTCTATTTTGAAAAATAAGTTTTATATTGAAATTAAGCAAACACTAATTTCAATATAAAAAAAGATTTCGGAGTTGAGGAAACTGCTAATTATTATTTTTGGATCCAGGTAAGCATTAAGAAATCGAATTAAAAAGCTTATAACTGGCGTTTTTATCGCCTTGGAAATTTCGAACAAATTTCATCTTGTGCAGAAAAATCAGCGCTTTCGATCGATATATTATATTGATATGTGCAAGGTTTTTATCACCCCCATATTGGAGAATTTATGTAGAAATTTGCGTAAAATTGGAATAAAAAAGGAACTACCTGTCGGATTTTTTTTCTAACGGGTCTAGAAACCTTCGCAGGAGTGTACTCAACAACTTCCCAAAGTTTCATGGCGATCGGATAATGGTGCAGTAATGCATAAAGGACACACAGACAGACACACATACATTCATTTATATATATATATAGATAAATCAGCAAATAATACAAGACGGCTTAATAAATACAAGAAGTCTTCTTACATAACAAAACCGCTTTTTCATTTTATCTCTGAAGTTGGACCGAAAACTGAGAATTTCTCTGGCAAATGATTCAGATATGTCCTTTTTATATACATTTCACCAATTTTTAGAGTTTTTTAATAAAGTAGATCACTACTTTCTTAGTCTCGATTGACAAATTGCCGGAATTCCGGAATTCCCCAAGCGTCAGTAGCTCCGCCAGAGCCATCAAAGTGCCGCGGCAAAAAATGAAGCAACCAATGGATGCGTTCTAAAATTGATCCTGTTGTTATAATAATTTATTTAAATTTTATTATGGTCCTTAGTTGTCTCTAACTTTAATTAATTTAAATACTTACGTATTTATAATTTTTGCTAAATTTTGCCAAAAATGTAAGGCTACTTCTGAACTCGCAGCCTGAGCTCTGGGGGCCCCATGGCCGGGGGCCGTGGCACTGGCGTAGATAAGGGGGTAGTTTTGGGGATAACTCCCAGTGAAATGGTAAAGATTGGCTAGAGTTTGACCAATTTTTCTTGTAAAACAATGAAATTAGTTCACTTCTCCCGAAGAAACCCCCCAAAATCCGGATCTAGCAACGCCACTTGGCAATTGGCATTTTGCCAGCTCTGCCACCGTATAATTACGCCACTTCCAATATGTTTGTTTGACAATGAGTAATAACTTTAATTTGGCTCTGAATAGAATCATCCGTCCGTTATCTAAGGGGCGCTTGATCTGTGGCTACCAGCTAGAAATTGTAAACAAATGCAATGCAATATTTTTGGCCAGCAGTTCTACAGTGATCAAAACCTATCCGTCGGCAGTCAGTATACACAATACCATCAGGGCCAGATACGGGAAACTTTTGCCGTTATAAATGTGAGTGATCACGAGAATCACTACAGTGTAGGCATAAGATGGCTAGTAGATTCTCATTTTCAGTAAAAAAAAAAATGTTGGTGTTAATAACGTTGGTAAAACGTTTCAAAAACTGTTGATAATTCTATTTAGAAACCATTTTGCAACGGTGTCTTCACCGTATCTCAACGAGACATATTTTCGTCTTATAACTCAGGGAGAACGTTACAAATAAACGGTTTCTCAATGTTTTTAAGAAAAAAAGTTTTCAAGCACCTTTTATTACTTGGAGAGTTTTATAATCTGTTGGTAAAAACTATTTTGATAATTATTGTACAAATTTCCTTTTAAAAAGATTTAAAAAAAAACATGAACCGTGCATCAATTTCCAGAAAATACTTCATATATTTGTTCTCATCAGGGTGCAAACAATCCCTTTGTTGAAAAAGAAAACGTTAATGAAATTTCCGAATCGGTTAACTTTTACCAACTCCCTTTTATTCGTACTCTAAAGGGGATTTCCCAGAGGTGAACTGTAATAACGCCAACTGCAACTTATGCCGGGTTTTTGTTTGTTTGTGAGGATTTTTGATTTTAGGATTGGTTTGCGCTTTGTGCGCAATCGTATTATCGTGTTCGAGGATTTTGACGTGAAAATTAAAAGTAAGGTTAGTTTGGGTGTTGACTTTTTGGCTTTTCTGGGACTTAATATTAAGTAGGTTCGGTTTCATGCAGATTTTAATAGTGTGTATAATTGTTATTATTAAATGCCACATGTTGACATGCTGTAGTAATTTGATTTGATGAATTAAATCATGCCTTGATGTTGTGAAATAGCGTAAAAAGAAAAGATTCTTGTGACTTTATTCATTTATTTTTTATTTATTTTGTTTATTAATTCATTTGATTGCCATTATCAATATTTTGATTTTCACCTTTTTTAAAGAAATTTTCTTACATAAACTTATGTATCATAATATTCGAATATGTTTTTTATTTTATGTTACAGGTGTAACACTATTCATATACTCCCTTGTTTCATGATGGGTGCAATTATCCCACGTGAGTATAATATTTTCTTATGTTAGGAATAATTAAAATTGTGTAAGTAAATCAATTTTCAAATTGTAAGTGTGTTTCAGACAAATATACCATGTGAAAAACTATATTTGGAGTTCGAATGTTTTTATAAAAAAAATACTTATAATAATTATTATTAATGTGTGAAAAAATATTAAATTAATTGAAATTATGCTAGGAGATGTATCATTAATCAATTAATAATTAGTTTAATGTCAATTACGAATGCAATTTTCTAAATTTAGTAAAATGTGTTCAGCAGTTTCTTAAAATTTTTGAAGTAAACATAAAGCTTCTTTTGGTATAAAAGAAAAGTGCATAGATAAGAAAATCACTGAAAAACTTAAAAGCTATTTTCTATTAATGCTGCCTTCCTTAGAGCGATTTTACTGTAAAGCATCTTGTTTGTATGGCATTGATATTTTCCATTTTATTTTAAACTTACAATGGACCATTCATAAATGATGTCACGCTTTTTTCCCACATATTTGACCCCCTCCCCTTTTGTCACAAAATGTCACACTTCAACGGCCTCCCTTTGTCACATGTCACGCAATGTTGCATAAGCAGGGATGTCACACTTCTTGTTGCCCCCTCCCCTTGTCACTCTTCGTCACAATTTCACGAACCCCACTCCCCCCTCGAAGCATGACATCATTTATAAATGATCCCCAAGCAATGAATGAAATTAAGAAAATGTCCTTTTCCCTTCCTTCCTTCTTGGCCTATTAATAATTTAGAATTTCATGTTGCAGCCGCAAGGCTATTGTTTTAAATACTGGAATAAAAATATTTTTTTCTTTCCTTTACAACATGTTAACTAAAATGATTATCATTTGTTTAGATAATTTAACACATTTCTTAAAAATTAAAAAAAAGAAGGAGAAAGATATTAGTATTTCTCACTTCCCTATTGATATTTTAAATAATTTTGTAATGTAATGTTAAAGACCTCAAGAATTAATATTTACAGTGAAACCTCTCTAGGGCCATTTCACAGTATTTTGTCCAAACGTGTAGAGTCCGCAACATGACTTTTTTCGTTATAACTACTAGTGATGCAACGGATCTTAATTTGGCTGGATACCGGATATCCTGTCATACTTTGAGCCGGATATCCGGTATCCAGCCACAGTTCTTTTTTAAATGAGTATTTATATTTAATTGGATTGACAAAAACCATTATTATTTGCTTATATGATTATATATCTCTTTCAAATAAACTTTCAATTAAAAGTACTTAACTTTCAATTTCTGAATATCAATAACTATTACGTAAATAACACTTAGTTGAAGAATGTTATCTGCACTGAATATTGTGCTTAACTTAAATAAAACCACTGATAGACTATTTTTACTATACGTAGGTGGCAACAAACACCTGTTAAAGATTCAAACTTATTTATGTTAAAAATCAAACTGAAAAAAGTAAAAAGCTTTTCTTTTTTCATCAGTTAAGAAATAAATTGCTAGGAATTTGAATTTTAACAACTCTTAATTTTAAATTTTAGTATCACTGTAAATAAATCTGTCTCTTTAGTAAGTTAAGTGTTCATATTTTTAACAATTTTCTTTAAATAAACTAACTTTTAATTAAAACAAAGTTGACTCTGAGTTTCCAAATATCAACAGCCATTGAGTAAAACATTGCAATTCTAATTATATTAGAATAAAACAACAGATAGTATATTTAAAATTGATAATTGGCTGGAACCAAACATCAATTAATCTACTACAGATTAATGAAACAGATTTATTTATACTAATACCAAAATTAAAAATTAGGGATAAAAGTTTTAGCAGTCTACTTTTTATGTTATTTAAAAAATAAATTGTTATGAATTTACAACACTTGACCTTAACTTTTATATTTTAATATAATAAATACTATAAATAAATATGTCTTTTTAGTTAGTTTTTTTTTCGATTACACATAAGTTAAATAACCCCTTAATTGTTTTATTCTAACATAATTAGATTTTTATAAAAATATTTAAGTATTATTTTACATTCAAGTAAGCAGTTTTCCCATTCTTTCATTTATCACTTCAAGAAAAAATTAATAATTATGAAAATATTAGGGGGGAGGTTCTCTGTTCTACAAATGGGGAAACGACAAGACGGCGCTTCAAAAATCCAGGGTCTATAAACCAGAACTCAAAATAAGATGTTTTCCCTCAATTCTAAAGACGGTACGTCCCCCGTGTCGTGTCATCAACAGATAACGGATTGATTCCTTGCCTAAGGGCTACATATGGTTCTAATCACCCGACCACACAACAAGAACAGCAAATGTACTGATCCCTTTTTGGCAAAATGCAAGCCACCACATCTGCCATAAATATACGTACAACAGTTAGGTGCTTTGTCCATCCTTGCCCGAAGGTTACATTCGTGGAAATGGCGACTCTTTTAAAACTACCCACATTGTGGAAGTAGAAGATAAAGGAACTTTCAGAGCTAATGCCTAAATGGACCCCCTCGTCTACTACTACGATTGGATTGCGGGATGTGGATGTTTGTGCTGTTATTGCTGGGACAAATCTTTATTTTTTGTCTTTTCTTTTTTAAACTAGCAATTCGTAAAATCGAATCAACATCGAAACGCTTCCGACAAGGGGGGGGGGGGGGGGGGGGCGAGGAGAGGGCTCTTGCCCCTTTGCGGATGCCTTGACCTTGCCTTGCAGACATAGGCAGTTGGGAATTTAGTGGGCTCGTGTGCTCTTGCAAAAGTCTTCTTTGCTTGCCTGCGTACAAATTTTGATTATGAGTAAAAGAAAAGGTAAAGTATTTTGTCTTATTTTGGGAAGAAACCCTGTAGAAATGTAGCAGAAAAGGTATGATTATTTTTATGTATTTTTCAAAATAATATTTTAGCTGCCCCTCTTTTTTTTTTTTTTTTGCAATTTTAGTTTCAACTTTGTATTTTCTTCCTCGCATGCTGAGAAACTGCATATTAATCTTTCTTTTTTCGTTTTTTAACTTCATAGGGGATGATGTCACACTATTTCGAGGGAGGGGGGGGGAGAGGGGTTTGAGCAATTTTGACAAGAAGTGTGACATTACACATTTTGATTTCTATAAAAACATGTAAAAAATCAGCTGATTAAACTTATTTTTGAATTTTTTTTATTTTCATAATTTGATTTTAAAGTTTCATTGATTTCATTTTATATTGAAAATACCGCTGCTTATTAAGGTTTGAACTTACTTCTAGTTAAAATTTTAAAAGAAAGTCTTAGGTATTTACTTTTAAGATAAATAAGTGCGGGTGTTTTTTTAGAATTTAATTAATTTTTTTTTTTTTTTGCTATTATGCACTAATTATCTTTTTTTCTATTTTAACCTTAATCTCATTTTATACCAATTAAGCCCACGTATAATCATTATTATTGTTATGCTCACAAATGTCATTAAAAGTTAAAAAATAAAATTAAAAATTTGATTCTTTAACGTAAGTACCTTATTTCTGAACTGCAACACTGCAAGTACATGTGCTCATGTAATATAGCGTGATATGTGACAAAGGGGGTAGGGGGATCAAATATATTGAAAGAAAGTGTGACACTGTTTATGAATGGTCCCAAGAGCGTTTACAATATCATTGCGAAGGTGAAAAATACCGCGACAAAATTACTCGTATAGTTTTACTTAGCCTAGTCATAAATTTACATTGAACAAAAAAGATCTTGATTGGTTCTTCTTATTATATCGCTCATGGGCTGCAATAGTGGCACAACTCAAAAAAACTCGCGTTTCGGACTAAGAACAGATTGTAAATATAAAATACATATTTTTTTCAGCAGCAATACTAGCATAACTCATAATTCAATATTAGGCCTTAGATTTAATAATAACTAAAGCATTTCTTTTATGTTTTTTCCTTAGCAATGAAAAGTTTAAACCCACTTATCTCAAAACATGATTTTTTGAGCTGTGCCGTAATTGCAGCCCATGAGCGATATGTATAATTTTGGAAGTGCTTTATAATTGTCCACGACTGCAAATCAAAGTTATACAGCTTTTTTTGACTTCAAACTTAAAAAAAAAAAAGGAGTTTGCAGCATTTAGGTTAAGGAAAAAGAAAACATCCAGTTTTTAATTATTTACATTTAGTTATGACAAAATATGGAAGGCTTGAAACTTGAGAATAAGTATGAATTGCTTAAATTGTCAAAACTAAAACGGAATAGGGAGTAATTAATTCTCAAAACAACGTATGTTTTCTGTTAACTCTCTCTCAGCTTTTTTTTTTTTTTTGTTGAAGTAATACTTCTGTGGGCGAAATTGAAAATATAATCTCATCATGCAACATGCAACCAGTGTTTCTTTCAGGCATCTCTCCGGGGAGGGCACTGTCCCCTCAGAGATAACCAACTGCCGCCCCCCCCCCCCCCCCCGGAGAAAAAAATTCAGATCACAGATTTTTAAAAAAATGAAAGAAAAGAGAGATTACACTTTTAGGACTTCAGTTTCAGAAACACTTTTAGGGAAAAGACATCGAACACTGTCACTAGCGACACCAAAAGTAGCCCAAAAGATAAGAATTTATTTTGAAGAATTTGCGGGGGAAGACAAACCAAACCCCCTTCTGCTTCCTCTAAAATTACTAAAGAATCTCGAAATTGCATTGTTAGGCAGTTTTCAAAAAGTTTCCTGGGGAGAGCCCTCGATCCAGTCTATGCCTCCAGTAACATTGACAAAGATAGACTGAAACTTCATTTTTAAGACTGCAGTTTCGAAAATTTTCTTTGGGGAGAACTTCTGAAACTCCTTCCTCTAACGTCCCGAAAGGGCATAAAATTGCATTCTCAGGAGCTAAATTGCGAAAAAATTACAGGGGAGAACCCCCGGACCCCCCTTTCAGAGATATTCAAAATGTCATGGTTGTAAGATCAGTTTCAAAACTTTAAGATAAGAAGCCGAAGCCCCCAAAAAACACTGCCCTAACTTCACCAAAGATAGTCTAAAATGCACCTACTGTACATGGTATCAAAAATCTATCATATACTGTGACGTCATAAATTTTTTAAATCAAACAAAATATGGTTTACAAAAGGCCGTATTCAGAGGGGGAGGCCCATGCCCCCCCCCCCCCCCGAAATTTTTCGCAATGTAGCATGTATATTCCTCCCTGAAACTTTCCTCAACATAACTGTTTCAAAGTTAGGGCCCCCCCCCCCCCCCCCCGAAAAAAATTTCTGGCTACGGCCTTGATGCTAACTTGACCTCCATTAAGCGACCATACCTAAAGAGTCACCCTCTCGAAACAACCACATTTTCTGCCAGAAAAAAAATCTGCCACTCTTATTTCTGAATCATTCAATTGCTACAATCAGTAAAAAACGGTGCTGCTATGTTTGTGTAGTTATTTAAACCCCTGGGGGGACATGTAACCTTCCAATTCAGGTGTCAAGTGGTCAATTTTCCAGGAATTCCTCAAGGAAGTTAGCTTTTGGTGTCCATTGAATAACTCCTTCTGGCAGTGGCGTAGCTAGACCCGGATTTGGGAGGGGTTCTTCGGCAGAAGTGAGCTAATTTCATCGCTTTACAAGAAAAATTAGTTCAATTCTAGGCAATCTTCACTATTTCAGGGGGGTTTTTATCCCCAAAACAACCCCCCTTATCTACGCCAGTACCTTCTAGGCAAAAACACATTAGCCCAAACAAGCAGCCCTGCCACATTGTCCCTTCGATGAGATAAGGAGGGTGAGTGATATCCCCATATTTTTACGGACACCCCCCATTTCCGAGAACATTTTGATTAAACAGATACTGAAAGGATATTTTTTCAACGTTTTTATAAATGACATCTAACAAAAGCGATTCTTTATTTACAAAGATAGGAGTACAAAAATGGTAAATACGTAAGAAAATCGGCAGAAAAATTTAAATGTGTGAAAACTCAAATCCATGACAATTGAAAAAAAAACAAGGAAATGCTTACCAAAGGGTTGGAAGAACCCAGTCAAAAAAAGTAGAGATCAGAAAATTTTTCTTATGTGAATGAAGTTTCAATGGATCGGTTCGGAGCTGCGAGGTCAAACAAAATTCCTATTAGCGGAATGCTAATAAAAGAAAGAAGCAGGGCTGATACTTTTCCGGCCGTAGGCCGAAACTCCAAATATTTTGAGGCTTTTAAATCCGGAATTCCGGATCTTAAAAAATATTTCTAACTTTTTTTAGCGCTATCCTTATGTTTTTTGAAAATTTTGTGAAATATGTTAAATTAATTTTCAAAATGTGATGAAGAATTTTTCATAGGTTTTATCTGTATTTTGTTTGGAACTGTAAGATGGAAGTTATGCAGTTAACAGTGCATTCAGAATGTTCTTCAAAGATTAATAGATCTGTGAATACATAAAAATTTATTCAATTCTTACAAAAGATGTACCTGCATTGTTATGTGACAAATGACGATTCAGAATATAACTTTTCTTTACAAATAGTAATAATACCGTATATATATGTTACCGTTAAAGTATATAATGCAGTTATTTCATAGAATACCTAGTTATTCCATGAAATAACTGATCGTGTCCATTAAAGTGTGTAATATGTTATTAATTTGACACTTTAACTAGTTATTCTATGAAATAACTAGGTATTCTATAAATTAACTAATGAGAGACAGTTAAAGTGTAAAATAAACAATTTATCTAAAATGAAATAACTAGGTATTCTATAAATAAACTAATGATAGACAATTAAAATGAAAAGGAAGCAATTTATCTAATTTATGCAGCGTATAAATGGTATTTATGGAAACGTACCATAAAATCATTTGTTACAACAAGGATTACTAAAATGACACTTCGAATTACAAAGAACATTATTTCTAAAACAAAAACATTTTTTGTTGACACACTGGGTTTTTCACGAATATTTTTTAAATCCCTGACCAGTACCTAAACTTTGAGCTGTAGCAACCGACCGGAGCGATATTTCTACATCCGGTACTTCTTCGATTTTAATTAATTTTTGTTCACAGATATTGAACTGGGATCGGGAATATACAAAACAAGTTCTCTCCCTATGGCCTGGAATAGTTCATAAATGCAGTAGGGGTGGAAGAGGAATGTTTTTCTCGTGCGAGATATATGATATAGATTATTTTACACTTTAACGGGCTGCAGCTCGTTATTCTATGAAATAACTAGTTAAACCATGAAATACAAGAGAGTTTTACACTTTAACGGACACGATCAGTTATTTCATGGAATAACTAGGTATTCTATAAAATAACGGATTTCATACTTTAATGGTAACATATACATATAATAGCTTAAAACCTTGTTTCAACCTTAAAGATTCCGCAAATTAGTTTCAGGAATTTTTGGGGAGGGCCAGTATCACCCCTGAAGAAGAAATCTAATTCCTGAAGCTATTGGAATTAACAGGTTTCACAGCGAGCATTTTCTGGCTTGAAACAATAATTGTTTTAAAACACTTTGTGGAGAAAGTACTGATGTGGATGAAAGCTTATGGCCAGGACCATAATATGCGCATGCGGTGGGTACCTTTTGGCAGGTTATGATGAAAAAGACATTTATAATCTTCTCGAATATTTTCTCATGCTTTAACCAAGGAAAAGTTTAAGAGAAAAGTCTGGGGATCGAAAGAGCGCTTAACTTGATTTTTTTGCACGTTAGGGGAGAAAGAAAATGCTCTTGTAATCACAAAATCTTTAAAACCGTGTTTATGTTTATTTGTTTAATTATTTATTATTTATTTTGTACCTGCACATGTTTAACATTTTTATTGAATATTTTCAAACAACCTCGGACTGCTTTTCGTCGGAACGAGAAGTGGTCACTTTAGAGAGGTTACACTGTATACAGAAAGTGAAATGTTTGAAGTTTTTGACCAAAGTTTTTTTGACATGACGGTTTAAATTGCAGTGAAAAACTCATTTGTCAAAAACCTGCCAGCCCAGAATGAGACATGACTTAAATATTTATGCTACGTGTTATGATTTGGGAATTTAAAAAGGAGAAACACTACTTCTTTTTTTTACTAAGATCCAATTAACTTCTTGGACTAGTTTTTGCGCAATATACTTGCATCACGATAAATTATTATACAAAAGATTATGCTTTCATATGATAATAGCAGACCTTCCCCCAGGATTGAAAAAGGGCAGGGTGCTACTGTAAAAAAAGGGCACTTTTCCAAATTTAGGGCATCTTACCGAAATAAAGGGCACATGTAATTTGAAGTAGGGACCGTTCATAAATGATGTCACACTTTTTTCCATGTTGGACCGCCCTCCCCCATTGTCACGCTATGTTGCACAAGCAGAATGTCACACTTCCTGTTACCCCTCCTCTCCCCTTGTCACACTTCGTCACAATTTCACGAACACCCCCTCCCCCTAGAAGCGTGACATCATTTATGAATCCTCCCTTAGTAATACTTTATTGCCATAATTTAACATTTAACATTTTAGTCAAACATCAACATCATCACAGTGAAACTGAACATTGAAAATTATATATAAACTAATTTGACAATATTCATTTTTAAGATCGTTTTCAATATTTGAACTAAAGCATGAAAAAATGCTGTTTGTATATTCAAGGCAACATCAACCAATAATGATTTTAAATTCAATAAAATATCTAGCAAGGATTTTCTGAGTTATACATTTTTACTAATTTATGAGTGTTTCTTTTCATTCCAGTACTTCTGAAGATCTGATCACCTCTGACGAATAATAAGAAAATAAGAATATATCTTTTCTTAATACAATAAAGCTTCAGTAGTAATAATTAGAGCCCGGATTTTGATGACCTAAACCAGGGGTCTCCAAACTTTCCAGCCTTAGGGCCATATTGATTACTCCAGTAAATTCCAAGGGCCAAAACCATATTATCATTAATTGTTGCCGGTGGTAAAAAGTTGAATCAGTCCACTAGTGGTGTAAAATATGATTACTTTTTTGCCAGATGCCATTAGCTAGCTCTCCGCGGGCCGGACAAAATCTGTCCGCGGGCCGGATGTGGCCCGCGGGCCGTAGTTTGGAGACCCCTGACCTAAACGATCACTGAAAACACTCTTTAAAATTTTTAACATGTCTTAAAAACAGCAAAATTGCAAAAAGTGCCATTATAATTAATCAAGAATACCAATTGAAAGCAATGGTTTCTCTTAAAATGACAATAGTATATTTTTAAAAATTTAAAAGAAGCAAAATTAATACATTACATTTTCATTAAAGATTGAAATAAATGTTTATTAAAATAAAGAGAAAAAAAGGAAATGTCTAATATATGGATTCCTCACACATTGCCATCTTATTTCCCGCTAATTTTATTACATTTTAAAACTTTTCTTTCTTGAAATAACTAGAAAGCACCATTTGATTGGGATTATTAAATGCTTTTTCATATTTTGAATAGTAAATAGTTTCTTGTTTGAAAGAGCATTCTTATATTTTGGTTAGTTTTCTCAACGTCTACAGATATAATAAATGCATATTTGACCCAAATGGGTCCCTTATAAAGATGAAAAAAAGAATTTTCTTATAAGTCTTTGAGAAACTACTGTTCTAAATTGTATGAGATAGAGAGTTTTTAAGAGTTGCAATATAATCAAGCACAGAATCATTGGAAGAATTTCAGGCTACACACAAAAATTACCCAAAGCCAAAGAGACATAGAATGATGTGAAAAAAAAAAAAAAATCCCCAAAATCTCAAAAAGTGCCCGAAAAATCTTGCAACTGTCGGCCCTAAAAGAGATCATTATTATCATTATTAATTTTGCAAAATGTTTAAACTAAAAAAAATTCCTTATTTATTTTATGATTTGAGATAATTCTACTTCTTTTCAATAATTGTTTATTTAGCAAACGGTTTTCAATAATTGTTTTTTGTTTTTTAAGGAAGTTAGATCCAGGTAAATTAACAATTTTCTAAAAATTTCTTATTTATCCACAATTTAGTATTTTCTAAAAAGTAAATAGCTGTCAATACTAAAATCAAATTTGAAGTAAATAAATAAATGACACAATAATCGTGATTTAATAATGGTGAATAATTAGTAATAAACGCAGTTTTCGACTAACACGTGTTCAATATCGGCACAGTTCAAAAAAAAAAAAAACGAGAAACTATTGAAATAAAATGCAAAATAAGCAGATTTAGGGTAGCATGTGTGAAAAATATCTTCTAATTTAGAAAATAATTGAAACTTGTACCCGATGAAAAAGGATTAAAATCTCTAACGTAGAATCAAATTTTCGGCAAAGCACGTGCACGATTTTGGCTGTTTCTATCTTTATACTTTTTTTTCTTTTTTAATTGTTAAAATGAAACGACAAATAAGCAGGTTTAAGGTAGTGCATGCAAAAAATATCTTACAACTTTCAAGATAATTGAAATAATTCCAGGATGGAAAAAGATTGAAATTTCAAACACGGTAAGCAATTTCCGGTAAAAATCGGAGGAAAAACTAGTTTCCGTGTGGCCCAAAAATTAACTCCTATTTCTTTCTTCTTTATTTAATTTTTAGTAGACAAGAGAATTTGGGAAAGTGTCACGTGTCAAGATAAAAGTTCGGGAAAGGGTTTTAGCATTAGCAAATGGTAGCCACATTGGTGACTTCAATAAAAACAATGGTCGCCAAAACGTGAAAATTAGTGATCGCGAGTTTTGAGCTCTACAAGAAGGGCGCAATCTCACTACCAAAAGGGCAAGATGGGCGCGTTTCCCGAATCCAAGGGCGGGCAGGGCACGGCTACCTCCCGCCCAAGCCTAGGGGAAGCACTGAATAGTGTGATAATTATATTATCATATTTACAACATCTTCCATTTTAATTAATTGAAACTTTTGAATCATGTTCCCTAACTCTCCTCTGCTCAAGATTATCACCATATTAACAGGGTGTCCACTCAACCTGAAAATCGGAAATTGTTGGAAATTTTTGCTAGCCTGGGAAAAGTCTGCGAGTTATGCGAAAAAACTGGAATTTTAACTTTCTTCAGGTTTTCTTTTCAGAGATTTGCCATCAGCACTGCAGCTGCTTTTTCCCCTCTTAATATTGTTATTGTTACCACCTGCTATTTTGTGTTAAAGCAATTCTTTAACAGAGGAGGAAAAGGTGGGGGAGAAAATAGCATCAGTGCAGCCTTTCCTCACCTTCCCTTTACAATTGATTTAACACCTTTTTAGGTAGGCTTTCAAAATAGAGAATGCAATTTCCGTTTAATATTGTGCATAATTAATGTACAACGATCTCTTTAATTGCTATAGAGCAATTTCTGAATTTATTTTATTTCTTTTAGCTAATAGTTGGGAGGGTCAAATTGTTCCAAAAGAATTACTGCTAGTGTGCTAAGTTTTTCCGTTAACAAATTCCACTTTTTGTTCATTTTGTTAGTTATTGTTGGTACTAATTCTGCCCAGGAAGCAATGTTGTACTATGCTAATGATTAATCATAACTAATAATAAGCACCCCTTTTTTATTTTTCCAGATCCATAACATTTTAAGTATTTCTAACTTTTCACTTATTTTGAAAAATTATAAATTCTATGTCCGATGTTTAGAAATTTTAATATAAATTGTTGACTGTCTATGATTGAATGTTTTAAGATGGTTTTTTTTATAAATAGGTATTCTGTTTCTCATTATTGTGTCACTTTCTTGTTGTCTATGTTTTGATGCATCTGATCTAGAGAAAGGCAAAAAAGGTAATTTTTAATTTTTTTCCTTCTTTTTTACAAATTTTGATTAGTATTAATGCACTGGGGTGACCACAACAATTCAATGATGTGATGATTTTTCTGGATGCCTGATTTTCAGTACACCTTGCCTAAAATTTGGGTCCATTTACGAATTTTTCATATAATTACTTTTATTCGGAACGGACCCTTCACAAAATCCAATCAATCAAAATGACCTCTCTAAAAATAATTTATTAAATAAACCAGTGTTTCACAATTTTTTTTAACTTTCCAGGAGAGTAGCACTTAGTGTGTTCAACAGTTTCATTTGAAGTCGAATATTCTAAAAAAGGTGAAGTGGTGCAAAGTTAGAAAGTTATCCTGTATTTTCTGATGAATTGTTTTAGCTCTTCAATAAATCATCATGTATCAAGATCCTTTCATATTCCATATTCAATTCAAACCAGGCTCTAAATCTCACCATTTGCATTTTCTTGAAGTTGGAATGGATCTACTTTTGGCATATATTTAGGGAAAATTTGAAATGTTACCGAAGTGTGAAGGCGAAGGCATGTTTCTGATACATAGCTGTATATTTACAAACAAAAAAGGCTAGAAAACTACATCGTTTAAATTGTTCTAGAAGCTGACCAAATCAAGATAAAGATCTAGACAAGACTTCATTTTACAACTTTTTTTCTTGTCTTTCCAATGATATGCTACATTATGTATTTAAAAAATTCTCAGAATTTGATTAAAACTTTTGAAACTAAAATGAATTTTTTCTCAAGGTGTGTAAAATTTTTTTTAATATTAATTCTGTGTATATTTAGGAGCGCTGTAAATTACAATCAAAAAGAGGGTGAAAATGATTTCATAATTTAAAAAATTGCATATATATTATTTTTAGCATTGATATTTATGGTAATCATCTTTAATTGTCTTAAGAAGGAAGATATTATAAAGCCTCCCCATCCCCTGCCTTCAATTTTTTTCTCTTTTTTTAAAACCTTTAAATTTTATTCTTTTGTAACAAATTAATTTTTTTCAGTCTCTTTATCACAGCTTTGGATGTTTTTTGTCTGTAATAAAATAAAACTTACAAATTTATTAATCATTTTTTTTCAGATTGTGGCGGGAATTACACTCACCCTACTGGATCTTTTACATTGACTCTGCATAATCTTTCACACCCTTGCATTTGGTACATTAATGCTACCCACCTAAATTCTACTGGAATAACTTTATTGTTTGAAACTCTTTTCCTTCATGAAAATGATGAAGTAACTTTGTATAGTGAGTATGACGATATCGCTGCCAATAAATCTTTAATTGAACCTCTCCGAGCTCAGAATGGTAAGTAGTTTTTATTTAAATAAAATTTATTACTGGTTTCTCCTAACCGGTTCTGTTTCTATTTTTTCTGCTTGTAACTTAGCCTAGCTTAACTGCATAGTTTTTTAAAAAGTTTTTTGGTTTGGCATAGCTACAAACTTTTATGAGACATTGAGGAAACGTTCAAACTTCTAAAAAATATTACAATATCCTGGATTCTTGAATTTTCCATTTTTTTCCAAAAGGTAATAATTGTTCTAATTTAAAAACAGTTATTTAAATGATAATGGTAAATGGTGCCATTTTTTTAAAGTTAATATTTTCTTGATTTTGTTCAATGATAAGGTGAATTTATTTATTTTAACAGGTACCAATTTTTTTTTGTTTTCAAAATCGGAATTTTTTGACGGGTTGGCTTTTAAGAGTAAAAAGAGTTGGAAGTAGTTTTTGAGATTATCTTTCTTTCTTAAAGTATAGTTTGTTTTTCTACTCTTACTACCAGACTTAAATTTGTCGTATTAACTCGTCCTTCAAAAATAAGAATGTTTATTCTCTTTATTCTTTCAATTTGTTTAAATAACACTTTTATCTTTAATATGCTGAGATATAAATTCAACCCAAAAGAAAAATTTGTTGGTTCTGTACTTTTTTAGGCATTTAATGCTGTCCCTTCCCTTCTTCGAATGTATTAATGTTTTCAAGAACATTATTTTTACAAGTGATTCACTTTTATAAGTTTATGTGTTTGTATAAATATATGTGCATGTATATATACATGTGCATATATGTGGCAACGAAGAGTCGCCGCCAGAGGAAGAAGTGAAGAGAGAGTGGCAGTTGTTCTCGAGCAGAAGAATCAAATGGTGTTGTGAAGACGATCTGATTTGTAATGATCCGACCTAATTTAGATTTTAAGTATCTGTAAATAGTTTTCTTGTAAATGTTTCTAATCTGTTTTTCTAAATAATTGATTTGGAACATCTGTCGTCACCTAATCTCACATATAGCGTATGTATATATAGAATATTCATAATGTGTATCTTTATTCATATACCTTTCTTTCCTAGGCTCTATTACAATTGCCACAAGTGAAACGGAACTCTACATCAAATTGGAGGGCCATACTACAGATTATGATCGAACTTTTGCTGGGTATTTTCAAGTTCAAGGTAAGTTTAATTTTTCAATGTTCAATCTTTTTATTTCCCCTGATCATTCATTTCACTTCTATAACATTGCAGTTTTTAGTGATATAGTGTTTATAAAATATATTCAGTGTCAAATAATACTGATTAATAATACAAACAGTGGTGTAGTTTATGGAGAATGGCATACACCTACTTTTTTGTTTTAAATGGAGCATCCTCCAATTTCTTAAAATTGCGAGGGTACGCGTGCGTTAACAAGTGTGCATGCTTTTTTATGTTAACTAATTCCAGTATTATTTGTATTTAGTGGTGTAGCCCTGGGTAAAAAAGTGCGACACTTTCATATACTAAAACAAACAAAGCGTGAGTACGCTTGTGCTTACAAGCGTAATAAGTTTAAGTACTTTTACAGTATTCAAGCCTGGTCTTAACTCAAAATTATGAACATTTTAATTTCAATGTAGTTAAAATAGTTTAAAGCGTTTTCTTTTCATGGTGTGAATAGGTTTTAAAAGGGTAGTTGATCTTCATTTGGTTTTTGGTAGTTAAACAATAGCATCCCAAATTGGACCTAGAGTCTTTGGTTTTATTTTAATGTAGAGTGAAATTTGTTCTGCTTTTAATAAATTTTCAACATTGTTACTGAGTGTTATTTTATTTTATTTCAGCATGCGTGTTTGCAATACCTCTGTCCATTCATATCATGCATTCTCCTGTGTTAATAAATAAAACTGAAGTTGAATGTGAGTTCAACTTTGTTCAAGACAAGCATAAACCTTATTATTTGCCTTCCATTACCATGGAAGAGTTTAATTATTCTAAATCATCTCTTGAGGTAGAAGGAGGTACATTTTCTGGACAATATAGGCATGGTAATTCTTTTTTCTTATAAAATTAATTATGTATATACTATTGAATTTTTGTATTTTTCTAACATGTGCTTTTTACTTTATTTCTATAAAATCTTGATTTTTATTCCTCAAATATTTTATCCAAGAGAATTGACTGTATACACAGGTGTCAAAGAATTGTTAAGACTAGGTTTATAAAATAAAATAAAAACTAGTAATTATATTTTTAAAGTATTTTTATTAAAAATAAGCTCCTTCGGCTTCAATACATTTGTTACAGCGGTTTAACTGTGATTTGAATGCCTGTTCCAGCTCACATTGTGGGACTGCCTCCAAAGCTTGCGTCAAAGCTGTTAGTACACAGTGTGTCAACGAATTTTTAAGACTACAGCTGGAACTAAGCTTACTTCAATGGCGCTATCTGTGTTATAGTGCATTCGTGAAACTCCTTAACTGTCGGCTGATCCACTGCCAAAACCTCAGTTCATTTGTTTACCTTTTTTTTTTTTTTTACTTTGATGACATAGCCACTATACAAACAGCTTTGAAACAAGCTTTGGAGGTAGTCCCACAATGGTGAGCTGGAGCAGGCATTCGAATCTCTGTTAAAACTCTGTAACAAATGTATTGAAGCCGAAAGAGCTTATTTTGAATAAAAAGATTAATTTGATTAAAAAATATAATTACTAGGTTTTTATTTTATTTTATAAACCTAGTCTTAAAAATACTTTGACACACTGTGTGTATATATATATATATATACAGCAAAACTTGGAAAAGTGACCACCTTTGTAAAGTGATCATCCTGTCCAAAATAATTACTTCTACAACTTTTTGTGGGGCTTTTAAAGCAGGTCCCACTGCGTGGTGTGTAGGTATATGTATATAATATTTATACTGATTTTATTTTACTCATCTGAAACTTTTCCCCACAGATCCTCCTACTGACTTTTTTCCTGTTTGGAAGGGTACTGCAAACAAAATGACATTGAAAACTACTGTTGCAGAAAATTCAAATGAATATTATAGATTCCACATTACTTATGTAGATTTACGTAAGTTAAATAATTTGATTCATTTTCTTAAATTATATTATTGTATCAGTATTATTTTGTTTTTCAAAAAAGCCAAGGGAATTTTCTGTATCAATCTGCGGTACAAGTTTCAGAAGTCAAAATTTATCTGCGACATCAAATGATGTGGAACCAAACTTACAATCATAAAAACAGCAAAATATGCATTTTAAAATAGTTGGCGTATAACAATAATACATGCACACAATAAATGAAGTTTGCTGGTTGAAAGAAATTGAGAACCGATCATCCATTCTCATAAGAATGGAAGGTGTGTCAGTGACAAAGTAATCTGGGAGATTGATACCTTTAAGTTTGTGAAAGGAAGGGCATCTTTCATTCTTACAATTAGAAGAAAAGGGTAATTGTTTATCTTGGGGGGAGATTATATAATCATTTAAAACTGTAAAACTTTTTTTACGGTCGCATTTAAGAAATTTTTTTTTTTTTTGTAACGTGGCTATTTAATCTGCAAGCAAGATAAATCTGCAACTCTCGCTCCGTGCTGTGCAATTTCTTCTACCAGGTTTTGAACTATTACAATCATTAGATAAAAGCAGAAACAATGTGAATAGTTTAAACTGTAGCATTTTAACTGTGGCTTTTACTGTAATATATTATATATTAATGTTCTTAAAAGTAAATTTTTAAATCACAACTGAATGAATTGGTTTTAACTAACTTTTCTTTGAAACTTCCGACATTGCACGAGCTATCTCGAACAGTGTCTGGATGGAGGAAGACTGGTGATGTTACGTAGCTATTTTTCAGCACTCTGTTTAATATATATAAAAATTGAAAGTTAATAAAATATTCTTATTAAAATAAGGTCAACAGTCTTTTGGAATGATCACTATTTGAATAAGAAGAGCAGTCCCTAAAAATCCCTGGAATAATGACAACAGTCCCTGATGCATTAAGAGAATCAGTTGTTAGACAATGTCTACAGTATCTAAAAATTGCTATTAGGATAAGGACAACTGTTCCTTAAAATCCTTTTTATGATAAGAAGAATAGTTACTAAATCCTGTGGCAGGACTGCGCAGGTTTGAAATACATATTTATTGTAATTCTTAATTACGGATACACAGACGTGGCAGGGTTTTAATAGTAGAGAAACTCTAAAAAAATTGAAAGGATTTTCTGGCGGAAACAAGGATGGTAACATGGAACATTGAACAAATCTGACAGGATGAAGAAGTAGAGCCACCATCTGGTAGTTGAAGTGTAGAGAGCAATGAATATACTAGCTAATAATAGTTTGGCAGGACCAGATGGTATGTGACAAACTCCTGAATATTAATGAGCCTAAACTTACTAAAGAATAACATGCTATAATCTCCAATACCTGCACTTTGAAAATAATGCACATTGAATGGGGGGATAGATCCAGCACCCAATATACAAAAGAGGGAGACATGTTTGAATGCAGTAACTATAAAAGAATTACTTTATTCAATACTTCTTATAAAATATACTACTCTAACATTCTAGCTGAACAACTTTGTGCTTATTCAGGTGAGATATAATAGGCAATTACTAACGTGGATTCCAAAATGGTAGATATACAACTGCCCAAATATGCAAATAAGGCTTTACTTGAAAAATAAAAGAATTTAGTGTAGATACATTTCTTATTCATTGAATTTAAAACAGCATATGATAGCATTGATAGGGAGAAACTGTTTCAATCGATGCTAGAATTGGCAACACCTAAATAAAAATGCTGCCACCCTGTATCCCCCGACACCATCGTTTTAGTGGAGTTTTACTGTACTTTTGAATGAATTCATTCAGTATGGTTTTTTCTTTTTGGCATACTAAAAATTAATTTTAATTAAAAAATAATACTTTGTCGATTAATCAGAAAAAATTGGCCGATTATAAATAATTGGCAAAGTGACGGATCACTGCTGATTAATTGGTGCATCCCTAGTACGTACCTTTGCAGAAAATTTTGTGTGAAGTTCAGATTTTTTTAAAACCAAGAATTGACCATCTGTGGGCCTTAAAGTTTGTAGCTAAAATTTCATTCATATAAAATAGATAAAATTCAATGTTTTTACTGAAGTCGACTGTTTTTGTAAAATGTTACGAACTCTGACTTTTGAGCTTCCAGTTAACCACTTCCCAGTTTTGCCCGAACGCCGCTTGTGCGCTTGGAAGTGGGACTTTCCTGTTTTGCCCGAACGCCGCTCGGGCGACGTATTTTTCTGCTCTAATCCTCTGATTCTCCCGATATTTTTGCTTGATTAGTTTGCAATGCTTCTAACAGATGGCTCTAGTAGTCCAGTAAAGATCTGATTGCAAATCTGGTTTCTAGTTTATTTTTTACTGTTTTTCTTTTACGCGGGAAAGTTGCGAATTTTGTTTTCAATCAATCTGTTTATCGTACAGCTTGCTGCAAATTCTGTTTCTTTTGACGCTGAAATAAAGAAGAATGAGTGATAATGAACAGCTCATAACAGATGATAACTCTTATAGTGGATCAGACAGTGAATCTGAAATTTCTCTAAATGATTCTGGAAGTTATGAAAGTTCTTTTTCGGACTTTTCTAGTGATGAGGAAACGGAAAGTTCGGATGACCTAACTCAAGTTCGAAACTTTTGTGAACTAGATATTACTAATCCTCCTTCACCTCCACCGCGATTTCCTTTCACAGCAAATCCAGCTGTTCATTTGAATATTGATCTAAGTAATGGAACTCTACAATTTCTTGATATTTTCTTTGATGATAATCTTCTTGAAATTATAGTTTCTGAAACCAATAAATATGCAGATCGGACCATTCGGAATAGTAATCTGCGAAGGAAAAGCAGAGCAAAAAAATGGGAACCAACAACGAAGAACGAAATTCAAGTGTTTCTTGCTTTGAATATTTTGCAAGGAATTGTGAAAAAGCCGGATGTTGAGCAATACTGGAGTAAGAGACATTCAACATCAACTCCATTTTTTACAAAAATTGTCTTATCGACGCTTTCATCTTATTCACCGGTATTTACATTTTTCTGATGATACCAAATTTGATGCTAAAACACATGAGTGTCCAAAACTGCAGAAATTGTGGCCGATCATCAAGCATTTGAATACTCGTTACAGAGAAACTATCACACCTGAAAGAGATGTTACAATCGATGAGAGTTTGATGCTGTACAAGGGAAGATTACACTGGAAACAGTATATACCTCTAAAGAGATCACGATTCGGCATAAAAAGTTTTGTTTTATGTGAATCGAAGTCAGGTTATGTGTATCAACTTATTATATACACTGGGAAAGATACACTTTTTGATGATAATTACCAGCATTTGTGCAAGTCCTCTCAAGTAGTGATGACTCTTATGCAGCCACTATTGAATAAAGGATACTGCCTAACGACAGATAACTATTACACATCACCAGAACTTGCAGATATCCTTATCAACCGTCAAACAGATATATATGGAACCCTCAAACTTACCAGAAAAGACGTCAAAAGATGAAAAAGAAGAAAAAATTAAAATTAGGCGAAATCTGTGCATACCAAAGAGGAAAAGTCTGTCTAATCAAATGGATGGATAAGAAAGCTGTATCTCTATTATCCACAATACACAACCCTATAATGATTGAAGTGCCATCTTACAAGAATGAAGTCAGAAAGAAACCAAAGGTAGTGATGGAATATAATAATACCATGGGAGGTGTAGATAGAATGGATCAGCATCTCACCAATTATCCAGTCACAAAGAAAAGAGGAAAGAAATATTACAAAAAAATATTCTTCCACCTTTTAGATGTATCGCTGTGGAATGCATTTGTTTTATACCAGAAGCATGGAGGAAAATACTCGCATTTGAATTTCAGACTTGATATAATAGATCGCCTGATTGAAAGACACGGGACTGTAAATGAAAAAAAAGGACGACCAGGAATTTTGCCCAATCCCTTACAATTGACTGAAAGACATTTTTTAGAAGTGATTGGTCCCAGCGACAAAAAATTGAGACCGACAAGGCAGTGCTTTGTGTGTTGCTCTAAAAGAAACGATTTCGGAAAAAGAATGAGAAAAGAAACTAGATATTTTTGTCCCGACTGTGATGTTGGTCTATGCTTGTCACCGTGTTTTAAAATTTATCATACAAAAGCTGAATTTTAAAAGATATTAGATGTAAGTATAATGATGAATTCTCTTTTTTTAACATCCATTTTTGTAAAGTGTTTTTCCCAGTTTGCTTAATTCACCGGAAAAAAGCCAACTTTAAGTAAAAATGCAATTTTTTCATTGTAAATAAAAATTATAATAATTTCATAAATTCAACACGTATAATAGTTTTGACTGTTGATTTGAGTTTATAAAATCGATTTTAAAATAAAATTGTTTTTTAAAAATATGCTTGTTTTTTGACACAATATGTCAGAAAAAAGAGACTGTTAAGTGGTTAATCAATAATTTTCATTTAACAATTCTTTTTCAGGTTGCAGTGGCCTGGTGCTTGTAACAAGTACAAATCCTACACCTCTCATTTCTCCCAAATACGAATTGAACAACGGTTCTTACATAACTGAATGTCGTTATGTCATTCAGCATTCTAATTCCAAAAACATATTTGGTTTGGTTTTTGAAAATTTATATTTTAACAGCGTGAATGATATTATTGCAATTAATGATGGACCAAGTGAACGCTCATCACCCTTATTGCAAGTAACTACTTCAAATAAAAATAAGATAATGAGTAAGTAAATTTAACATGTTTTAGTGATTTAATTGTTGACTATATATAAATGTATACATTAGCAGGGCTAAAAGTCATCATATATTTCATATAAATCATATATATGTATGTGGTTTATCTATGTATATATAATATTAATTGAACAACAGGGGTTGCATTCCCCCTAAAATTCCCAAAAATTTTTGCAGGAATATTCTAAAGTTATACTAAAATTTTGCTCATGTTCCTAAAAAAATGCTTTTCCTGCCGCTCACTTAAGTGGGTTTTGAAGTTTTCCTATATCCCCTGCATATTTTTAAAAATTGGGGGGAAAACCTCTTATATTATTCTAAATTTTGATAGTTGTTCTATGCTTCTGCTGTAGACACTAAAAACTTCATTGAAAATCGTCTACACAAGCGAGAGCGCCACGTTTGGTCCACAGTTATGCCTTCATACAGCATTAGCTGAATGTCTTGTTTTATTTTTGTTACTTTTTCTTTCAATAACAATAATGATTTTCAAATCCCCAAATCTATTGGAATATGTAAGTGAATTAACCAATGCTGACTTACATTTTCCCTTTGATCAAGTATAGCGGCTACGTGAACAAAGTTGCCATGTTTGGTCATTCACGAAGACGGATGTAGTAAATAAGACACCAAGTGCATAAGTTTTGGAAGGAGGATTGCGTGCTTATTGCAGTGAAAACAGTGTAAAATGGAATAAAAAATTGTTTTTTTTTCTGCTTAAAAAAGAATTGATGTTAAAAGTATTTAAATTTTTTTAAAGAAACTTTTTTCCTTTATTTCTATTTATTATCATTTTTAAATTTTGGATAATAAGCCTAAACTACATTTTGCCTGTTTTTCTTCTTTTTTTTAAATTTAAATTATGGGGCACTATATAATTCCTTTTTAAAAGGGCAAGTTTCTTTAATTTTATTTTTCATGAAGCAAATAATTTAAGTTAAAGTTTTTTCTTTATAAGCATGTTTTTTAGAAAATTCTATTACTGTTCATCTTGGGGAAATAATGCTTAAAACGTTTTTTAAATTACTATGAAAATATTCCGGAAAATACCCCTCCAACTGAAAAAGTCCTTCCCGAAATTTGTAGCAAAGTCCTTATCTCTTTTACCTAGCTGAAGTTTCACAAGGATCCATACAAAAAATATAAAGGTCTGAAACATGAAAAAAAAAAAATAGTAATAATAATAAAAATGTTACCAATAATTAATTTTATGGCAGCAACAATTTGAGAAAATCGACTCCAGTTGAAACTCTTATATCAGCCAAGATCTTTTTTATTTAACCTAGAGCAACTGGAAAATATTTCTCTTCCATGTTTGTTCTGCAGTAATTAAAACAATTATTCAAAATTATTAAATATTCCCTCTTCTGACCATTTTTTAGGACTTTAACCTTTTCAGCCTGGAATAAAATTGTATAATTTATCCCAAAGTTTGCATGCAATTACATAAGGTCTGCAGACGGCGGCAGTAAAAGTAATCACTAGCACGCTACAGACCGTTGTTGGACATTGATTAAAATTCAGAATCAAATCACTACAAGCACTCTTCTTGGTTTCTATTACATTGTCAAAATCTTGCAATTCATTGTGAGCAATTGAAAGCAAAGCACAATTGTTTAGGCTTGCCTCATTGGTTCATTAAAGAATCCTTATTAATAATATCTTGTGAAATGCTGCTTCACCTTCAGCAACTGTTATAGGAATTGTGTGAAAGATTCTGATCACTGTTTATTTCTGAAAAAATTCCTTCAAGTCTTAATTTTAAAATGTTGTTTAAAAAATCTTTGGGCCCTTCCTGTCTTTCATCAATGTTTTTAATCATTGTTTTGTGCACATTAGTGTCTTAAATGAAAGTATAGGGGAAAATATTGATTGCATTTACATTCTGGTGGCAATTTGAGAGATAATTGTGTCTAAATATGCTAAGAGATGTAAAAGTAACAATAAAACAACTTGACCGTTTTATATTAAACGGTTTTGATTCATGTATTAAATCAAACTCCCCATTACTACTCCTGTCTACAGGTAATGAAATAAATTCAAAAGTCATTAAACTAGAAATAGATTATGAAATTTCACAATAAATTGCCCCTAAAATTTTCCTAAAATTTTGGGAGAATGTTCCTAAAATTCTCCTAAACTTTTGAAAAACTTGACTGCTACCCCTGGAACAATTTAAATGTGTGTGAAGCAGCAATATACAGCAGAACTTGACTAATTTGAACATCTCTAATTCAAATTTTTCTCTCATTCACTCTTGGTTTACTGTGGAGAGAGTAATCAATATCTTAATTGAGTAATCATCATAATTGATTATCAATAAGAAGTAAAAAATATAATAATTAAAAATAATAATGCAGAATAACAGGAAAATAATAAATTAAAGATCACTGCATGAAACGCAAAACAAGAAACATTGAAAAACATTTAGTAGTCATCATCAGCAGGTTATTTGGCTTTAGAATTTAATCATTTTATAAGCCATTACCATTTTTAGCTGATTGTAACCTAAGCTCATTCCTAAGTTAGTTTTGAATTATGTTTTGATATTGGAAAAAAATGGTATGTTTATTGATAAAGCTACATTAATAATAATGACATGCAAAAATTCACTAGCTATTCAGTGATCCTCACCATTCTGCTTGTTACAGATTATAATGGTTGCATGAGAAAAATATGTTGCTAGATATGGAAAACCCTTTTTCGATTAATACATAAGACAATACTGCAATTAAGTTCAGTAGATTATATGTTTTGTTAAATTTGATTACTTGTATAGTAAAGCACTGTCCCATGAAAACCTAATTCAAATTTAGTTGTACCAACATGTAATTCTTGGTGGATTTATGTTAAATTATGATTAACATTCAGACAGTTTCAGTTAAATGATTGATAAAATGTATTTCATTATTATGAATAACAATAAAAGTATAATTCTATTAAATCACAGCAGTGATTTTATGTTTCAAACACATGAAAAATCAATGGATTTTCATTTTGTCCAATTTCTTTCACAAAATAGTAACCCTTGCTACCAATGATGAACAAGATAGAAGCAAACATAAAATTGCAAAAATGATAAAATAAAAGTTTTTTAACAAGGAACGAATATTGATGTCATTTTGTCAATAGTTAATGACTAAATTGGCAAACTTCCACCGGACCCTTGATGTTCACAGACCAATTACTTACCAAATGCTAGTAATAATGCAAAAAAAAAAAAAAAAAAAATCAATTTATGCTTGTACGAGGGTGAATCAAATATAAACGAGACTTTTGGACCTGCGCGCGCAATAGTGATGGAAGAACGTTCCGCTGTTATTGGCTGTTAGGTTGGTTTGTCAGGAGTGGGGGAAGCACGTGACTCACCATCATAGACTCGCTCAGTGTCCATCGTTACGATGTCCGAGCAGGAGGTACCTCCCTCTATTGCGCAACGTATTGTTATCAAGTTTTTAGCCGCAGAAGGTGTAAAACCGGCCGAAATCTTGAGAAGATTGACTGCACAGTTCGGGGAAGAGACGCTGTTGCGAGCTAGAGTGTTTGCTTGGCATAAACAGTTCGTGGAGGGCCGTGAACGTGTTGAAAATGAGAGCCATGACCGCAGACCCTGCACCAGCATTACAGCGGGCAACATCGACAGTGTTCATCAACTTGTTGAAGGTGATAGGCGTCTAACAACTTCAGATATTGCAATTGAGGTTGGAATAAGTTATGGGAGCACTTACTATATACTCTCAGAGGAGCTAGGGTATCGCAAGGTGTGTGCCAGGTGGGTTCCTCGCCTTCTCACAGTTGACCAGAAACTGAATCGTTTTCAAGTGTGTGAGCGTCTTCTTGCACGATTTCGGGAAGAAGGAGACCCATTTCTTTCTCACATTGTCACCTGTGATGAAACGTGAATGCATCACTACACCCCTGAGTCGAAACAAGCGAGTATGGAGTGGAGGAAGAAAGGAGAAACCGGACCAGTGAAAGCCAAGTCACGATTATCGGCTGGCAAGGTTTTGGCTACCGTTTTTTTTGACCAGCGTGGCCTGCTGCACCTTGATTTTTTGCATGAGCGCAGAACAATTAATGCGGCATACTACTGCCAAATTTTGACTGAGGTCAGACTTGCATATCGCCGCAAAAGACGAGACCTTCCGATGAGAAAAGTGATTCTCCTCCATGACAATGCTCGCCCCCATACAGCAACCCTGACCGTACAAAAATTGGAGCAACTGGGTTGGGAGACACTGGAACACCCTCCATACAGTCCAGACCTGTCTCCCTGCGGCTTCCATGTCTTTGGTCCTCTCAAGGAAGCTTTGGGAGGGCAAAAATTCCACAGCAATAATGAGGTTGAAGCATATGTGCGCAATTGGCTACAAACACGACCTGACTCTTTTTACGTGGAAGGAATTAAAAAATTACCTATACGCTGGGAAAAATGTGTTTATAAATCAGGAGATTATGTAGAAAAATAAACTATGATTGTTTGTGCGTTTAAAATCAAAATAAATATTTTAAAAAATAAGTCTTGTTTATATTTGATTCACCCTCGTATCTGTAAGTGCCCGCTCCTTATTTTCTTCCCCCAGGACTACATTACTGAATGATGATCCTGTTATTTAATCCTGTTTATTTAAATGATTCTAATTGTTTTTTCAAAATTTTATTTAATCTGTTTTGCTTTGCTCTGGATTATTTAAAGTTCTGTGGTTTTAATTGGTTTTTTGCAATTTTGCGCAGCAGGACAGATGGTACGTTCATCGAGTAACTCTATGTGGCTCTCTTTCAATCCTGTAAATTATAGTTCATTTTTCTCAGCAAATATTACCGTTCATGGTAAGTGATATTCAGTGATATATATTAAATGCATTTTACGTTATATAAAACATTTGGGTTCCTATTGGTCAAGTATTCAGGAAAAATGGAGTTAAATGTATAAAAAGAATTCAAAAATTTGGGAATCGTGGGAATTATACAAAGATTAAGGATATTAAGATTTTCTCCTATGTATAATACATAATGATTACATGCTTTCTTTTTCCCTTTTATAAGGTTAATAAATGTTTTTATGTTTCTCCACTCATTTTAAAGCATCTGTCTTGTTTAATAAATGGAATTTTCATTTTTCAATTTTCTGTTAGTATCTTTCTCTCTTTAATTCATTTTTGCCTTAAACTCATTCAAATGCCTTCCATCCTTTCTTACGGACAGTCAGAAAAGTACATCTGAAGCACCCAAAAATAAACATTTCAACAAAAAATTGTTCTAATGTATTATTCCTTAACCTTAAAACATCAAAATAACTGGTTAGGAACACATTGAAAAAAATTTTTGTTGAAATGTTTATTTTTGGGTGCTTCAAACATACTTTTCATATCGTCCCTAAATAGAGACGGTAGGCATTAATGGGTTAAATTAGTGTCAAAAAAAAAAAAAGAAAAACATAGATCTAAAACTTGAATCTTTTTGATGTAGCTCATTTTATGCAATGTTTAACATGTTATGGTTTATTTTTGCAAAGTATGATTATGACATTTTTGAAATTTATTATTATGAAGACAAAGAAATGCAGTATACATTTTTTTTCAATAGTAGGAAGATATTCCATCATTAGGAAGATGCGTAGCTTGTTTCAAACTTGGTACTGCCAAATGTTTCCATTTTTAGAACAAATAATGTGCTGTCATGCTAAGCACAAAAGTCGTATCTGCACTTTTTGGCGAAATTGAGTTATTGCCACCAGGTGGTTCTTTGACATTTCTTTTACCTAAATACAATGTTTTGAGATCATTTGTCAATGGAAAATATTTCTAAAAAAATTCTGAAAAAGTGGTATCTGAATCAAGTACATGGAGGTGCAAAACTTAAATCTTCAGCATCTCATTTTAAGCTCTGCGAAATCCAAATCCGTATTCGTGCAAAGTCGTTCAGCCAGCACTGTTACCAAACATCAAATAAAATTTGCTCTGTAAAATGTGCTTTAGAAAAGTATTGTCATACAGGCAACAGTTAACCGGTTACAAAAAAGGGAAGTCTTTGTCGTAGGAAATATTTGAAAAATAGTCGCTTAAAAATGCAGGAGGAAAATTATTATTTAAAAGTCTTTTTTTTAAGTAAAGCAATTTCGCTATCAAAGGCAGGCTTGGTGTTGCAAATTCTTTTAATTCTAATTGCTTGGGAAATAATAATTAAAATTAGTACATTTTTACTGAGGCAGGAAGAAAAATTTTGAAGGCTATTCACGGTTAAATTGAATCTACGCCGTTTATCCTAGATGGAGGTTAAACAATTTGTGGAGATTAATGGAGGTTTAATAATTTGCACACAAGTCTGAATTATAAAAGAGCGTCAATTCGAACCTGTGATCAAATTTTAATCTGATGTTTGTTGATTAAATTGTTAGTGATTGTGTTAATGAGGGGGGTGAGTTTAGTCTAGTGTTTTAATTTAGTCTTTGTTGGGCCACAGAATACTATTTGTTTTAGCCCCTTTATAGATGCTAAAAGCTTGTGTTCCATTCAAAGTAACTCTAGCTAGTGAGAGCGCCATGTTTGGTCAGCACATAATACCTTCATAGTGTATTACATAATTGCTTTTATTTATTTTTATTTTAGTTTTATTTCAGTAACAACAATTAAATTTCTTAAATCCTCTATTGCACTGGGAACTACTAGCAAATTAATCAATGCTGCCATTATGCTTTCCATTTTCCCCTTTGTCCAAACATGGTAGCTATATGAATTTAGTGCCATGTTCGGTCATTCGCAAAGATGAAGGTAACTAAGACGCCAAGTACAAAAGTTTTGGGGGACAGTATTGTATGTTCATTCAATACAAACTATTAGAAACTAAGCAAAATGTTATTTATTTAATTTTTATTTATTTATTTTTTAATTCTTTATATTTATCCTTAAATTTTTCAGATCCATTGTTTTGAATACTAATATGCTAAAAACATGACTGTTTCCTTTTTTTTTCCCTAGTTTCTTCTAGCTATCAAATTCTTCTCTAAAAAAATTTGTTTATTATTATGTTAATTTTAGTTTTTGTCTTAAACTTTTGGATAATAATTCTGAACTGTGTTGTTCTTTCTTTATTTTCTTTAAATAGCAATTCTTTATGAATGATTAATGCTTGATTTTTGTGTCTTATAAATATTTACGTTGTTAAAATAAAGTTAGTTTGATGTATTAATACATTATGTCATTTTCAAAAAAGTTTGGATACATTTTTTTTTTCATCAACAAGAAATATTGTATTTTATTTGCACATTTTTTTTCTTATTTCTCTGTATTTAATTTTGATTTTATTTTTCGCATAAAACCAATGTGTAAATGTGGGGGAAGGGAGGAGAGCAAACCTAGATTTGTGTTACAAGGTCATGTAAAAATTAGGTAATTTTTTATCCCAATAGAGTACAAACCCTGAAAGATAGTTTCTTTCAGTGTAATCTTCAATATCATTGTATTATGTGCTATATAAACATTTTTGTATAGTTGACCTTAGTTTGAATAAAAGTGTTGGCATACAGAATAATTTGAAACCCTTAAATTCGCACACTGTTTGTAAAAGGTTGCCGACATCTGGTCTAGAGTACCCTAAGTATGATAATGTTTCAAAGAACTTGAATGGCAACTATTAAAAGCAATAAATACAGTTAACTCTTGATTATTGATGATTTCATAATAAGTGTTAAAAATTATTTTTCTTCAAAATTGCTTAAAAATAAAAGGTGCATCTTATACTTTGTAAACCATTGCATTTATGCTTGGGTAGATAGACAATATCATGGACAGGACATGTTATACCACAAGTTGACTGAGGTATCCTGAGAAAGTAATTTTCCATGGGTGCTAGAACTTGAAAAATTTTAGGACCCTTTCGATTAATAGAAGAATCAGCGTTTTTCTGAGCACGTCTGCTCAGGTCATACTGCCTATGACAAACTATACAGATTACAAAAAAATATGAGCGGCGACGGTGGAGCAAACATTGCAAACAACAAGAAAACTCTATTGTTGATGAAGAGTTTTTAAGCAATGAGGGAGATGAAAATGGAGCAAAATTAGTTAAGGTCATACCTGTTTTTATTGTTCCTGGTCACTCACCAGTTAAGTACACTTACAAAATAACTACTCGTTCGCTTTGGAACTTCGTAGAAAGGCTGCTTCAGCAAGTAAAAAATATAGGTGGTAATAATCAAGCTTGTGATTTAAATAAAATAACTGTAGATTTTATTATTATTTTGTAAGTGCAATCTAATAATATTTTTTAAACTTTAAATTGGAGTAAATAGATGTTTGATAATATTTTAAAGATAATGTATATGGTTTTAAAAATAATTCTTAACAAACATAATTTTGACTTGACTTTTCTTTCAGTTTGCAAATCATTTAGCAGAGCAATTTTTAGTTTTATAATATAATGAAAATTATATTCAAACGATTTCATACAGTGCTGAAGCAGAAGGCAACCTCAACAATAGTTGATTTGATAAATAGAGGTTTAATATTTAGTACAAGGCCGTAGCCAGAAATTTTTTTCGGGGGGGGGGGGGCACTAGGGGGCCCCTTTTCAGTACCTGGTCGAGGCAGTCCGGTTATGACAAGAAGTTAATTGTAAGAAGTTAGATTGGAATTTACTTGTACTTTATAATATGGCTAACTATACAGAGCATTGAAATTTTGTTTTCTCTTTTAAGGACAAGGAGGATATTTCAAAAATAATGGAAGCATTTCAATGGGTACCACTGTAGGAAATGACTCTGTATTTTTGCTAGAAGTTGAAGTTTCCAAGATTGTTTTACTTAATTTTACAAGCTCAAATGTAAAACCTCCCGGAAAAGTCGACATATATGATGGTTTCGATCAGAAGAATTTATTAGCTTCACTTCAAGGGAACATATGGTATCCTGTTTTGGGAAAATCTTCTCAGTTGATGATTATTGCAACTGGTTTTGCCGATAGCTCTTTCACTGCTGAATTTGAAGGTGTTTTACCAGGTAAATATTCATTTTGTATTCTTTATTGTACAGTGGAACTTGTTTAATTCGAATTTGGTTTTAATTTGAAGATTTCTCTTGGTGCCTTGAACTCAGTATTGAAATCAATGTTAAATGCTTTGGATAATCAACTTCTTTAATTCGAAATTTTTGTCCAAAATGATTATCCAATAGGTGGTTTAAATACTTTTTTCTCTGATAAAATTTTGATCCCGCGTCTTTAAACAAAGCATGAATGAAGGGGTTTTGTAAAATTTCTGCCTTGCCTTCCATTGCAAAAGAGCCTCCACAAAAATTGGAGGCTTTTGCTGATCAGCCGAATTTTGAAGTTACATCGAAGGACAAGCAAATGTAAATGAGATGGATTTTCCTTCACCAAACTTTTTCAAAGATTATATTAGAAGCAGAAGAATGAATTCCCTGAGCAGTCTGAAATGTTTCAAGTTTTTGTTAAACAGTAGCATAATTTTCTCTGGATTTTTCATAATGTAGCTTTTCTGCATATTTAAATAGCATGTATAACTTCTTATTTTTGTATGTTTTTGAGAGGGCATTCTTTTTTATTGTGTAAAAAAATAAATTTTATTTTGTTTACACATACAATATTTAATTATTTATTCACACGTACTTTGACATTTCTAAATGATTATGTTTACAGAATAGTGTTCGAAGTTTCTACTGACAGAATAACTTTTTTAGGTCTTTAGTAGACGTAAAACAAAGCTAAAAGTCTTTAACTTTTGTAATTCGAAGTTTTGGATAGTTCAAAGTTTTGCTGTGGTCCCTTGAGATTTGAATTATCCAAGTTCTTCAGTATTTAGTAATATTTTGGGATGGTTTTTATTCAAAGTTTCTCATTGAAATAATTTGATCTTTCTTGTTAGTGATCAAGAATCATTAAAATATTTTAAAAAATGCAATCTTGGGAATTGTTTGGAAAGTTTTCTCAACCAACAGAGTCTACATAGCTCCCAGAATAGTAGAGACATAAGTAAATTGTATTGCAAGGTAGCAACAGAACTAAGAGATCAGGGAATTCTAATGTTCTCGGAAAATTAGGGAAGTTTTCAAAAAGTTCCGGATCGGATTTTTTCTTTGTTTTATTGTTTAGCCTGAAGTTGCAATGATCTTATCTGAATCATAAATATTAATCAGCGTTCTCTCATTAAAATTCAATTATAAAATTATTTTACTAAAAAAAGTTCTTTTATTTAACATTTTTCATACATTTGTTGCCCATATATTGAAAAATGCAATCTTTTTGCATCCGCAATGGGAACTGGACTTTTCAAATTTTCGATGTTTCTTATGTTTTGTTAAAAGGTAAACAAATGAATTTTTTTATTTTCATAAAAATTTAATTTGAAATTTCAAATCGAAATCTCATGAATTGTGATCGTAAGGGCGTACTTTCAAACGTCAAAGATTATATCTCTAGATTTATTTTTCGTTTCAATAATTCTTTCGTTCGCTTAAATTATTTAAAATAAAGAATGAAACTGTTAAATAATCTTTATATACTATTTTCCTAGCCTGTTTTTTGTTGTTACGCGATATTTTCATTGTTCCTTTATCAAATTCCATGATTTACCCCTCATTTTAAAGTTTATCCAGCCGTCTTATAACGAAAAATAGACCCACAGTCTAAAAAGGTACTGCTTCTCTTAAATTTGAGATTTAAATTCATCTAAGAAGAAGTCTTTATAACGGATGCCAAATTGGCGTTGTGTGTGCTGGTTAGAGTCCGAGTGGCCAAATGCTTAGAGCACAAGGTTGGTATACCCAACACCCGTGTTTGCTGGACCGTTGATTTTTGATCAACTACAGTGAACCCTCTCTAACCGACCACCTCTATTAAACGACCACCTCTCTAAACGACCAAAATTTCATGGAACAGAATTTCTCCGCATTAATTTAATGCTAACTTGCCCTCCATTAAACGACCACCCTCAAATAGTCCACCTCTCGAAACGACCACTTTTTTTCCCAGCAAAAAAAAACTACTTCTGTCATTTCTACTACTGAATCAATCAATTACTATCAGTAAAACGATGCGTTATTTGTTTGTGTAAATCTGTCTATTCCCCGGCGGGGGGGGGGGGGGGGGGCATGGTGCCGCTGCAATCCAGATGTGAATTGGCTTTTTTACCGGGAGGGATTTCTTCGCGGAAGTTTGAATAGAAGCTTTTCCAACACATGTCCGTAGAATAACTCCTTCTGGGCATAAACACATTAGGCCAATAAGCAGCCCTCCCGCATTGTCCCCTTGATGAGACAGGGGACAATGCGGGGACCCCTTAAAATGGTTTTTACCCCATTTCTGAGAAGACCTCCTTCCCTCTCATAGCCTTTAGATGTTTTTCACTTTTGTAAGCAATTAAGAAACTGAGCAATTGATGTTGATAGAGCCGGAGAACACGAGTCTTTTTTGTCAGTAGAGAATTTATTTTGCTTAAACAGCCGATACTGAAAGATCATTTGGTCAATTTTTCTCAATGGCGTCTAATAAAAGAGCGATTCTGACTTTAGAGGATCGGATAAATGTCATAAAGGAGCACGAAAATGGGAAATCTGAAAGAAAATTAGCAGAGAAGTTTAAATGCGGAAAAACTCAAATCCACGACATTTTAAAGAAAAGAGAAATGCTCATCAAAGAGTGGGAAGATCACAAGTCAAAAGGAGTAAAAAGGAAGAGATCAGAAAAATTTTCTGATGTGAATGAAGCTCTGATGGATTGGTTCAGAGCTGCGAGGTCGAAGAAAATTCCGATTAGCGGAACGTTAATTAAAGAGAAAGGCACTCAGATTGCGGAAGCCATTGGAATCGCAGATTTTGCAGCAAGCAATGGCTGGCTAGAAAAGTTCTGCAAAAGAAACAGTATTGTTTTTAAAACACTTTGTGGAGAAGGAGCTGACGTAGATGAAAGTTTATGTCAGGACTGGAATATGCGCATCCCGTTTCTTTTGTCAGGATACGAAGACAAAGACATTTTTAATCTGGATGAAACTGGGTTATTTTTTCGTGCATTGCCAACGAAAAGTTTGATCGAAAAATCGGAAGATGCAAAAGGGGGTAAAAAATCCAAAGAACGTTTGACATTAGTTTTCTGTGTGAATGCTTTAGGTGAAAAAGAAAAACCACTCATTATCGCAAAATCTTTAAAACCACGTTTTAAAAATACAGACATGTCAAAAATAGGTGTAGAATGGCGGGCAAATTCCAAAGCTTGGATGACGTCTGCTATTTTTGAAGAATGGCTGAAAGAGTTTGATAAAAAAATGACTCGGCAAAAAAGGAACGTTATTCTCTTTTTGGACAACGCAGCTTGTCACAATCATAACGCGAATTTAAAAAGTAACTAAGAAGGTACCCATGTGCTCTATTTGTTTTGCTATGTTTTGTATTCTTCACAAGAATCAAACGACTTTCATTTCAACTACTTAATCGAACCTCAACTTTGGTTTGCTCGGGTCCGATACTATCGCGGCTTTCGGACAGACCCAAAACGGCGGATTGACAGAACCAAAAATGGCGGACTTACATAATTATCATTGCATTTTTACTACAAATTTCAGTGCTTTCTCAACTGGTAAATTAATAAGTAACTCTTGTTTTTTTAATTTTTTTGAAAAGTTATAAGTAAATTGATGTGTTATATATTTTGACAAAAAGAAAAGGTTCATGGATTTTGACAAAATGCTTCAAACTACAGCACTCAATTCAGTTAAAATTAACTTTTACCCACCCACATGGCAGTTCCCAATTTGCTATTTCCTGCAATTGTATGAAAAAGAAAATCGAGCTACATCTGAAAAAAAAAATTAAAGATTAGTAGGAGAAGTCGAATCAAAACACAAGCATTTGCACAAAATGCATTGGTGCCCAGTAACTGGGTACCTTTTAAGACCACAGAAAAATAAATCACACAAGTTCCCTCATTTTGCTTTTGAAAAAGAAAAGAAAAAGGAATAAAATTTGAAAAATGGACTTTTAAGGACTCGAGGGGAAATTTTTTTATAAATAAACAAAAAATCGGGAATTTTCGAAAAAGAGCCGAATTTCGGGATTTCAAATGTGGGATTCGATACTATTTATTAAATTTAGTTTCAAAGTAAATAAATATTTTTTTGCATGAAAATTTTTACTAAATCATCTACATTCTAAACAATTATCAATAAAGCAAGTGGGAGCAGCTCTTAGCAAGTAATCAGTAAATAAATATTGCTTTTGAAACTTTTTTTTAATTTAAGGGTGGGGGGGGGGTGGGGGTTAATACTTCAAAGATGCATATTGTTGACATCTAGCTCAACAAAAGAGATACATTTAACTAATATGTAGGCAAAAAAAACTTTCAGCTTTTTTTTTCCGTTTGGCCAATCGCATGAATGATTATCGCTTCTTTATACTGTTAAAGGTAAAAGAATGATTTATTTTTATTATCATTTTTCTTACAACTTACACTATAATAAGCGCCGAGTTGTCAACTCTCCCGATCGCTTTTTAGCTGATCTTTCGCTAAACAGTTTGTTCTCCCATTGTTTTTTTTTTAAATCAAACAAAATATATATATCTAAAAAATTAATTTGTTTTAAAGTAATGTTTTAATATTTAGTAAATTTTTATCAAGCAATTTGGCTTCTCAATCATTCGCTGTGGGGTTTTGTTGTGTGGGAGATGATGGATATTTGCTGTGTTAATCAAAGTTTGTATCTCGTGAAATTTCTTAATTTGCAGTAAATTGAAGGAATCGACCTCTTCTTAAACCTATACACCGTAGTTGCCAAATGCTCCGTTTTCCCCAAGTTTTTCTTTCTTTTTTTTTTCGTGTGAACTTCGAAAGTTCGATTTTTTGCAAAAAGATCCGAATTTTCAAGCTGATATACAAGTATTTTTTATCTAAAGGGATTGTACTACAAAACAAGAAAACTTTTGACGAAACTTTTTAAAAAGACATGTATTAATTTACATGAATTTTCATAACTTATAACGCGGAAATGTAAAAGCCTATTTTTCGTAAACTTGCTAACATCTAGCACGTGCTTCGCCGAAAACTGCACGCAGCTTTTGAGACTTCTATCTTTTTGCATCCTGTAAATATATTAATTATTTAAAAAGTTGACAGTTGTTTTAGTATTTGCAGCCTGTAGTCTGCTTGTTTTATTTTTTATTTAAAAATATTGTTCAATTTTTTGAAACTTTATTTTAGTTAAATTTTGGTAGTTACTATTTGAGGGTAATGTACGAAGTTTTAAGCGAATAAGCTCCATTTTTTTATTTGTATTTTGTTTCCGAAATGAAATATTTTTCTCAAGTTTAAAAAGTTTTTCAGAATTTTTCTAAGCTCTTCTAAATAATTTTAAAAAATTATTTATGTCAGAGATAAAAATTTAAGTAAGCCTAAATTGAGATGCTGGCAACATAAGTTAAGTAAAATGAAAAAAAATCTAAATTAAACACAAATTCTCAAGACAAAGTGCAGCGTTTTCTTGAACAATTTTTTTTAATTTAAATTGTTTTTCATTTAACTTGTATTTTATAGCATTAACCATTTTTGATAATTTTTCATTTGTTTATGGTTAATATTTGTGCTGTGTGCTTCTTATTACTAGCTCCAATAATTATTTAACTCCCCGACTGTATTGGACATTAGAAAAGCAACAAGACAAAGAGAGCTCCATAAAAGTGTTTGTGTTGTGTTCCTAATAAAAATGCGATGCTAAATCAATTTCCTCTTTCAATAATGCTTGCTTTTGAAATAAACATAACAGTTTGTATATTGCGAAAAATTCGTGAGGTCCTTAAAATTTTTTGTAGGTCCTTAGAAAGTCCTTATTTTTGGTTTTGCAAAAAGCGTACGAACTCTGAATTAGGCTACAAAAATTAGACTTGTGTAATTCAAAGTTTTGGATAATTCAAAATTTAGCTGTGGTCCCTTCAGCTTTGAATTATCCAAGTTCTACTGTATTAGGAATGTGTAGAGCTTAAACAAGCAACAGTAACTATATTTTAAGTAATTGAACTTTTTTGTTAGTGTATTTTAATGCAATGAGTACTAGTAATAAAAATAATTATCATTATTATTGTGATTATTTTATTATTGTGAATATATGAATAATAATGGGGGGAAAAATGTAATAGCTATTTGTACTGATGTATTGAATGACATGTCTCCTTTTGTACCAACACCCTTTTGTTTTTTTCGATTCTTCATAATTCCCTTTCTCCCAAATTAGTGCGGAATTCCACACAAGTCGAATGGTATGTTTAAATTTGAAAAAGGCAGAAAGCAAAGTCATTAACTATGCACAAATTTTAGCTTCATCATGGCAATGAAATTTTTTCTATTACACATATTCATTCTTTTATATACATATATATATATATTATATACAAAATATTCAATTAGGGAAATTTGCTGAAAATCTGGGAAAATTCAGGGAATTTTGCTTCAGAGATTCTGTAGTCATCCTGTATTGGTATGCCATATAGTTACTAAAAAAATAGTATGTTATTTAATACACAAACAAATCAGTCTTTTAATTCTGGTGAATAAAAGCAACAATTAAAAGTAAACTGATTTTTTTTGTGCATTTTGTTTCAGGTTGTTATCAAATGAGCACTCTAACATCTGAAAACTATATTTTGAATGAAAGTTGTAACACTACATGCCAGTGGGTTATTCCATCTCAGAATCTCCCTAATTCAAGTACGTATGCCTTTTTTTTCTTCAAAATATCTGTAAGTTGCAAAAGTCCTGAAAAATGTAGTAAATTCTGTTGTAAAAAAAAAAATCTTTATTATTATTATCATTATTATTTTCAGTAGTATGTCTTTTCATATTGACAGAAAGATGGAACATTGTAATTTGAATGTAGCATTTATAATTTCTACCTTTTATGTATACTTTAAAATAAGGAATTATATGCATTGCTATGCAAAATTTAACACAAAAATTTAAAAGGTTCAAGATAGTAGAACAGATATATTTTCTCCTCTTTGTTAGCTTCATATTTCTTAGGCTTTGCGTTATTATAAAATATTCTTCTATACTGCCTAGTCTCCAAGTTTGGTTTCCAATTTTCAAGATTTTCAATTCACTTTAAACATCTTCTGACCCTTTTTTTTTTTTTGCAGTCTGCAAAAAAAAAAAAGGTCTTTCTCTGCTCCGCATGATATCACAAGTTTAAACCTTTTGAATTATTATTCTACATTCTAATGTACAATATTAATTCTAATTGTACTTGAATGCAGCCCAGCCACAACAGAAAAGCATTATTGTTGATTTAATTTCTAATGCGTAATAGAAACATGCAACCAAAACCTGAGATTATTTTTTTCGTCATAAGTGAAAAAATTTGGATTAATGATCTGTCACTTCATGCACATTCATGTTATAATTCATATACAGTGGAACCCTGCTATTCGTACACAATTTGTTCTAGGAGGCAGTTCGAGTACTGAGTTGTACGAATAGCGAATTATTTTTTTTACATAAGATACAATGTAAATTGGATTAATCCATTCCAGACCCACAGATGGTTGCATATTTAAACCTATGAAAAACAAATGTACAGTACTGTACACGGGTTCTGCTTTCAAACTTTGCAACAAGTTCTTTTTTTAACTCAATTGTAGTTCTTACCGATTTCCTTTTACACATTGTTGAATCAGGCTGTTTTGGACCCATGGCTGCCCTATTTTTAATAGAAATAACAGCAAAATAAGATTACACGGATTGATATAATTTCATGGATCTTGCGTGGATGAAGTGCACAGAAAAAGATACGAGACTGAGCTGATGACAGGGCTGCTAGATGAAAAGGGTCTCAAGAAGCCAAACCGTTCTGAAAAAAGGCTTCAGAAAATCTGAACTATTTTTAAAAAAAGGAAGAAAAACGAAGAATTTTTCTAAAAGTGGGAAAAAAAAAATATCTTGTTTAGAAAGTTAAAACTGTCAATAAAATCCCAAAATGTATTAAAACTAAAAAAATCCAAAACGCAAAACAAATAATTCCCAGACGAGTTCAAAAAGAACAGAATTTCTCGATTTTTTTTCTTTAACCCTTTGAAGCAGATTTCTCATTAAACATAATTTTTAACCTTTTTTCATTATTTTATGCTATTTTAGGTTTAAATAAGTGGAAAATGTTAATTTTGAAATTTTAATTAAATATGGTTCTTAAATATAGCATGGGACACGGGTGTCCCTTTCTGCGTTAAAGGTGAATTCATCATGAAACATGGGTGTCCCTATCTGCGTTAAGAAAAAGGAGAAAAATGATGAAAAATATTATATTCGCTAAGTTTTAAGATTAAATAAATGTGATAAATAATTTTAATACATACCGTTTATTTTTCATGAAATTCTTTGAAACAATTACGATTATTTGTTAGACAGAAATGCATGTTACACTGCGTGCAAATTGTTTGTTCGATTTTCCAGTTTTTTTTCTGAACAGTTCTTGCATCTCTTCCTTCTCTCTGATGTATCCGGTAAGTGTCTCTTTGAATTATCATCGTTGGCATAAATTTGTGCTGCACGATGCCTGTTCAGAAATGAATGTACCGAGTGCTTCCTGCTGCAATAATCACCTATCAAAGAAACTGCAATTCTTCGCCTAAAAGTGATACTCTTCACTTTTGAAGATGGATTTAATTTTTGAAAGACGATGTAAGCATTATTTACTGCTATGTCCAGTAAGTCTTGAAATGGACGTAAATAATATTTAATTTTGGACCCTCTATCAATTCCATAGGAAACTTTCTTCTGGTCCATGATATCAACACCACCCATGTAGTTGTTATAGTCTTGAATCACTGTTGCACAAGTAACCTTTTTCTTTTCTGCTGTACCCTTTTCTCTCCGCTCAACTGTGATTATGTTATCAGGGCTACTTATTGTAGTGAGAAGCAGAACAGATCTACTATCCATCCATTTCACGATGTACATTCCATCTGCTTGTCTACAGTCAATTTCCCCTCTCTTCATTAATTTGTCTTTTTTCAAATCCGTTGGTAAGTCTTTTCGATCACATCGGATGGTACCGCAAGAAAATATTTTTTTCGTTTTGAGTAATACAAGCAATTCAGAACTTGTAAAAAAGTTGTCAAAATATAGTTTTGCACAAGTGCCTTCTAATTTTTCAGATAACTGAAGAACAACAGATGCACCAAGCCCATATTCAGTTTCTTTTTTCTTTCCAGTGTACATGTCGAATTCATACAGATATCCGGTCTTTGATCCACATCGAGCCCATATTTTGAATCCCCATCGAACTGGCTTATTTTTTACATTTGCCGCATAATGTTATGTCCCCGGAATTTAATCATATGCTCATCAATAGACATATACTCTTCCGGCTCAACTGCATCCTGAAAAGCTTTATTGAAATGCTCAATTATCGGGCGAATTTTGAATGCTCTATCACGATTTGCATTATCTATCGAGGTATTTTTTTCATTATCATTGAAATGCAAATATTTTCTTATAGCAGCAAATCTTTCATATGTCATTGTTCTTGCAATCAAAGGAACACTTAAATCTTCATCTGTAGCCCAATAGTCTCTAAAAGTAGGAAGAATATGATATCCCATGATATAACATATTCCTAGATATGCATATATCTCCTGAGGTGATGTTTCAAACAATTCACCTTTTTGTTGAGCATACAGATTTGTCTGGGGAACAATTATGTCTTCAACTAAATATTTTATGCTAGAAACTTTAGCAAAAATATCCACTTCTGATGAGTTATCGGAAAGAGATTGTAATTTTACTTTACCCCATTCTACTTCGATATCAGGTTGCGGTAAAAAAATGGGACCTATTTCATTTGACCAAACAATCTTACTTTTTTCTTTCTTTATTTTCTTACTCTTTCCTTTTTCCACGTTTGCCTTCCTTTTCCTATTTTTTGGCAGTTCTATATGTTTCTCATTTTCTGGTATCTTGTCAATTTCTTCATTTTCAGTTTCATCTGTCTTTTTTACTTTTGCCCCATCAATAATTACAAGAGTTTTTTCATTCCCCCCATTATCTAGATCCTGCACATCATCTTCTAAAAACTGTACATCTTCTTTGTCTAAATCCTCACACTCACTGTCACTGCTTTCAGCAAATAATATTGCATTAATTTGCTCTTGTGTTAATTCAAAATGCCTTGATCGACGATTTCTATTACATGCCATTTTCACCAACAGAAAAATCGTAGCTTACAGAATGTAGACCGACCTAAGAAATAGCACACACTACCTGAAATAGAAATCTCGGACTACAAATATCCTTCAAATTTCCGACTAATCTTTTGTGTAGTACATGTGCAGCACATGTGTGCAATAGATACCTATTATTTTCGAAAGATAAGACGACATTCTGCCAACATTCTCTCACGCTCGCACAATGGGTATTGAAGGAGAGCGAGATTGGGGGTGAGGAAGCTTATCGCAGAAAGGGACATATGTGTCCCTTGGGATATATGACCTTACCGTGCACTTAGGAATAAATATTTTTACAAATTCCACTTATCTGCATTTATTGAGATCTAACAGAAGTAATAATTCACTATTGATTTTTTTTTAATTGTCAAATTAAATTATAGATAAATTTTTGAAATTGGTTGATAAGATTTTTCAAACTGCTATTTTTAACATTTTTATTTTAGTAAAAATTTTACTCCGATAATGTAACAGATTTTTTACAGTAACTACTAGACTCTCTTTCATAATATAACATTATCGTATAAAAATAATATTTGAAATAGGACCGTCAAAAAATACATAAGCAAAAGGGACGCCGGTGTCCCATCTGCTTCAAAGGGTTTTAAAGAAAAAAATACTAGCAACCCTGTTCCCTGGTGCCATACAAATAGCGGGGAAAGTATGAATGGCAAGTTGAATTTTACTTGAAAAAGTTGTACGAATGGCAAGGCGGACAAATAGCAGGGTTACACTAATTTAAAGGGCTCATGAGTATGGTCAGTATCGTGTAGATGTACTATAGCTGCCTCTCTGTCTAAGCATTCTGATGTTTTATTTTGTTTGGTACTATAAGTAAGTCCTATCCCCACCTTAAGAGATATGTTTTAAAAGCAGTACTTGAGTGCTTCGGACACTGTAGTGCTACTAACTGCTGCTACTACCTAACAAAGGAACAGAATTACATGTAAAACTTTAAAACAATGGAACTAGAACCAGTATATATTTTAAGCTTTTTTTGTGTGTGTTGGCTCTAGTAACCCTCCAGTCTCAAGTACCTGCCACTCGTACTTAGGTTTCTAGATATGGGACTGTTCATAGCGCTTTTTTTCGATATATTTGATCCCCCTCCCCCCTTTGTCACAAAATGTCGCACTTCATTAGACCCCTTCCCCCCTTTGTCACACGTCACAATATGTTGTATAAGCCTGATATCATACTTCTTGTTACCCCCTCGCCTCCCCTTGTCACACTATGTCACAATTTCACAAACCCTCCTCAAAACGTGACCTCATTTATGAATGGTTCCTATGTTAGCATTCAATTATTTTGTCATCAGTAAACTGCAATCAAGTAACAGATATTTCCAATAGAAATTGCTAATTTCTGACAGTTAATGGATTAGAGAACTATTTTCTTTCTCTTAAAAATATCCCTACATAATTTGATTTTGAAAAAGCAACAAATATATATATATATGTTTTTTTAAACTAAATTATTGATAGCTTTTTAACTGAATCATCTGTTTTTTAAATTCTATTTAATTTTAGTTATTGTTGTTTCTTTACAGTGCTGGCCTTAGATATTCAGTATCTCTCTCTGAAAGGTGATACTAAGGTGGAAATAATTAAACTTGATCCAGCCAAAACCCTTTTAGGTAGCATTACTTCAAATGTAACACATGTACCACAGCTAGTTATTGAAGCTAATATTGGAGCTTTAGTCAAAGTTATTCAAGGAAAGTGTGATAAGTCTGATGATGTTATTTTAGTCGGACATTCAAGCTATGTTCCAAGTATGTTTAAATCTATTTCATTGTAATATAAATTACTCTTCTATCACTTCAAATCTGTTGCATAATTTTTCTAAAAAATACCAGCGCATGTCTACACATATATGTTTACAAATGTAGTAAAATATTGTATTGGAAGGTGGAATAAGTTCTCACTGTTTTCCAGCAAATGGCATTACCGGAAGTGATTGTGTCAGTTTATGATCGTGACACATCTATTTACAAGTACTATAAGCATGCTTGAAATTCAGTGTATGTGATTTCACTGAAGTGTAAACAACTTTATTTTTCATTGCGTTAAATGTCACATTTTCGTGCCAAAAAAAAGAGTTTGCGGGAAACACTGCACTATTTTAGTTTTAAAAAATCTGCAGTAGTAGCTCACAGAATTCTTGTTGAGTTGCTATCTTGCTCTGTCTGAAACAACATGTAGAGATTGGTTTAGACACCTCAAAAATAATGATTTAATATTGAAGATAAACGCTCTCCCGCACCGAAAAAGTTTGACGACAAACAATTGGAAGCATTACTTCATGAAAACGGTAGCTGAACTTGCAAAATCATTAGGAGTTCATCATCAAAATGGCCGATATACGAGCAGAGACACGACAAACTCATTTTGCAGCATGAGAATGCTCGGCGACATGAGGCAAAACCTGTAAAAACCTACTTGGAAACACTGAAGTGGGAAGTCCTACCCCACCCACTGTATTCACTGGACATTGTCCCTTCCGACTACAACTTGTTCCGGTCGATGACACATGGCCTGGCTGAGCAGCACTTTCGTTCTTATGAAGCTGCCAAAAATTGGGTCAACTCTTGGATCGCTTCAAAAGACGTTTTCTTTTTCGGACGTGGAATTCAATTGCTGTCGGAAAGATGGGGAAAAGTAGTGGCTATCGATGGACAATACTTTCAGTAACATGTTTTTAAATAATTTTTTAAAATGAAGCATTAATTTTCGCAAAAAAAAAAAAAACCCAGCAAGAACTTATTCAACATCCCAATAAAAAATTTTGCTCTCGGATGTTAAAGATGATCATATTAAAATTAATTCATTGTAAAATAATACTTGTAAGACTCTTTTATAAAATGCATGTTCAAGAATGAAATTGATAAATTCTTAAAGTTGAAAGTTTAGAATGTATACCTTGCAAATATTGTTTAAAGAATCAATAATTATCTGTTGGTTTTAAGATTTTATAAACCTTTTGCAATCATAACTTTTCTAAGATTTAATTTGTAAGAACTTTTTTTATTTCTTTACTTGACACTTATTTCTCATATAAACACCCAAATTAATTATAAGCTATATTAGGGTTTTTGCCATTTTCTTGATCATAAAAGGATTCTATGTTGAGGAATCAAATGTCAGACCAAGCAGTTTCAGAAGAAATGTGTTATGCAGTCAGACCTCGATTTAAGGTCACCACAAGGGACTTCACGAAAATGACTTTACAAGTGGGCTAACCTTATAATCAATTCATCCACATTTAATATTCAATGAGCCGGGACATAAAAAAGGGACCTTATAATCGAGGTCTGACCGCATAAATTTTCAGTTGTCTTTTTGAAATTATTTTTTTTTTTTTTTAAATTTTATTTATGTACTTATTTGGTTTTTTTTTTTTTTTTTTTTTTGAACAAATGATAGAATGGGTAATGGCAAAAATTTATTATTACTCATAAAGCAGAGGTGAGAATAACATTGATGGTTAAAATTTTTGCAATCCTAATTTTGCTATGAAAAAAGTTGTGCACAAATCTGTTGCGTGTAAAGAATTGAAGGCCGAGAATGAGAGCATATCGAAAGAAAAGAGAGCACATTTTCTAGAATTGACTTGACAAATTGAGGCTGTGGCCAAAAAACAGAAATGCACAGTGCGTCTGATTAAGTTCGTACATTCCTGATTTATTGGTGATAAACGATGTTAAAGCTTTTAAAGTTATTGCAACTTCCTATTTTTGCTTCCTTCACTTGCTAATTGAAGGCTTTCAAAACAATCTGCTTTTTCTTAGATCCTGTGACAAATGAGTATCAGGGGTGTCGTTGGGTACTCAGAGAACTGGGTCCCAAGGACCCACAATTTTAAAAGTGAGTCCCATCTTGAAAATTGTGGGTCCCCAAAACATTTTTTTAGCATTTTTGTGTGGTGCTATTGCTTCAGTTTGTAAAATACAGCATAAAGTAAACCATAATGCTTCAAAAAAGAGCTATTCCTTAATATAGCCCTAAAAACAACCTTTCTCTTTTATAAAAGCAGGTACCGAAATTCTATATTATGTACTAACTATATAACTACTAGATTGAATAAACAAAATTCCAAATCAATAGAATGAAAACAGACTCCAAGAGTTCACATTTAATAAAGACGTGTGCTAAATGAAGCAATGTTTTGAAATGAATTTTAGATAATATATCCTGGAAATGCACTATCAACTCGTGGTGATAAATAAATGTCTTGATTTAAGGTGATTGTTGCTATAATCAAGTAGCCAGGCACTGGCGTAGATAAGGGAGGGTTTTGGGGATAAAACCCCCCTGAAATGGTGAAGATTGTCTAGAATTTGATAGATTTTCTTGTAAAACCATGAAATTAGCCCATTTCTCCGAAGAAGCCCCCCTGAAATGGGGAAGATTGTCTACAATTTGACCAATTTTTCTTGTAAAACAATGAAATCAGCTCACTTCTCCTGAAGAAGCCTCCTTGAAATGGTGAAGATTGCCTAGAATTTGGCCATTTTTCCTGTAAAACAATGAAATTAGCTCACTTCACCCGAAGACAACCCCCCTCCCTAAAATCCGGGTCTAGCTACGCCACTGCAGCAAGGTGTGCCTAAACACCATTTTTCTTTTCAGACTTCTTCAAAGTAACGTTAATTTTTATCAGTTTCGTTCTTTGTTTGAATCCCTTTTGAATGACTGGTCTGCATATATTGCAAAAACTTAAAATTATTGAAACAAAATAAAATTAAACCTGTAATTGAGCATTCATTTTTTTTACTTTTTAAAGCTTGCACTCTTAACGATCACAGATTTCTTTTTAAACATCTTGCGATTAAATTTTAATCAAAATAAATATAAATTTCATTTACAGTATGGGACCGCAAATTCAGAAGCCCGAAATCCAAAAGCCCCAAAATCTGGAACTTTTTCAAAAAAAAATCGGAAAAAATCAGCTTTTGCATTTTGAAGAAAAATTGGGATTTTTTTTGGGGACACCACAAATTATTGCATCGGGTGACAAGGACTGCCACAGAGCAAGGTTAACTGAATACTTCTTTAAATTTCTTGCTCTTCTGGTGACAAAAAAAAAAAAAAACTGTTGCCCATGCCCATAGTTGAGAACTTAAAGTGACTTATACAGTTGGTACTCGATTTTACGAATCTCTAATCTATGAACAACTTGCTAGTCCTAAAAAAGCTTCCATTTAAACAGCACAATTTTTAATTCATTTTTCCGATCTAAGAACTGAAAAAAATCTCTTGCTTACAAGCTCGATATAGACTGGAAGAGGAAACCTGATGATCTCTTTTACTGCTACTGTAATTTCAACTAATCCTGCTATTGCATTTTATTTCTTAAAAGATACGTAAGCTTATTTTCACTAGTTCATACATTCACTTTGTTCAATACGAAATCTGTTTTCTGTGTATATCAAGTATAGTGCCTAGTTTTTAGTGTTTTTCAATTTTACAAACTCTTCATTTTAGAAACTTTTTCAGGGTCTCAAAGAGTTTAAAATTGAGCTTCAACTGTATTTGTAAACATTAAGGACTTTGTAGATAATATTTATGAAATAATTGAACATATATATATATAGTAATAAAAAATAATTTCACATTATTTTAAAGCACAAATGAACATTAAAATGCAGACATATGTTTCGGGATTGCTTGGAATCCCTTTTTCAATGCGACAGGGAGCTTCTAGATGCAAAACATCATAGGCTTCATTTGGATGTTTCCCAATTAATCCCGAAACATATGTGTGCATTTTAATGCTCATTTGTGCTTTAAATTGTTGAAATTGGTGAAATTGTTTTTTATAACTGTTTGCTTGCACAAAGTTAAATTATTATATATATTTATATATTTTTTTTCTCTTCATAAAAGAATAATGTTTAATATTGAATTGATTGAAATTATCTTTGTCCCTAATCTTTGTATTTTCAGTGAATTTACTAATATTCATGTAAAAAATTATCAACTGATATTCTTAATTTCTTTTTCTTACAGCTTGTGGTGGTAAGATTTCTCCTAAACCTTCAGAATCATTTTTCATTACTTCACCTCGATACCCTGACACCTATCCACTTCTTGCAAACTGTCAGTGGAATATATCTGTTGCCAAAGATAACTTTGTTCATATGGCATTTAATTCAATGCAGCTGGCTCCAAATCATTGCATTAAAATCATCAATGGTCAAAAAACATTTCAGCTATCTGGAAGCAAAGCACCTGATGACCTGCTTTTACAAGGTGAAACTGCAATTGAGTTTAATTCGAAAGATTGTAAGAAATCTTTGGAAGAGCAAAAGTTGGTTTCTGATGTTGGATTCATGTTAAACAACTCTGTTGCTGGTAAGATTACTTTTTAACTATTGTATGTATTTTAAATTTTCAACTAGTGTCCCACCTTGAGCAATGTGGTGAAAACGTTCTAAGTAGAGATGAAACGAAGCTTTGGCCTGGCTGAATAGTCAGCTGACCGTGATGCTGAATGATTCGGCATATACCAATTTTTGTATTGAATATTCTTTTTATGATAATTATTACATAATATAGTCTTTTAAATCTTGCACAATTGTACCATATAATAATTCCGGGTAGAAATTTATATTTAATTTAAAAGTTTGTCTATATATGTTTTATGTTCCCTTGTAACCACAAAGAAAGAGTTTAAAATATGGAAATTTACTAAAATGGAAAATGTTGCATTATTTGTGGCTAATTTTTCATGTACAAATCCCAAGTGGAGCCTAAAGATATTAATTCCATAAGTTTAAATTTTGTACTCACATTTATCACACTCTATTCCAATTTCGTGTACTTCAACCCGAAAGTGAAAACGAACAATACATATATTAATGGTTCAAAATTTTGTACATATAGTTTCTCATGTGAATTCCTTAGTTTTATCGCACCATTGAGAAAATAATTTTAAAACATATACTTTTTGTGAATACACATGTTTACTGCCATAAAAATAATTCAAAAAGAACAAATAAAAAAGTAATTTTAGTTTCTATTTAAATTAGATGCGTTGCAATTATATTTTCATTTAATGTTATGATTCTTCAAGATGGAAAATAATCATGGTAGCAAATTTTATAGTTTTGTTACCCGTTACTAATGACTACAGGAGGGGGTTTGATTTTGCCATTTTCTTTCAGGTACTAAAAGGGGCTCAGAAGGAAAAAAACTTTTGGGAAGCACTGGTTTAGACTTATGTAGTTTATGTACTTTTTGTATAGAGCTAATAAATGTAGCGAAGATTTGACTGTTTTTGTACCTTAAAAATTATAAAAACTGGTATACTTGAGCAACATTTAAAAAATACCGAATACTGGTATTGCATTTTTGGTTCGATATTGCAATCACTAGCAAGAGCAAATTAAAAATTCACCATCATATCAAATAAAGAAATAAAATGGTTCTGTGGTTGTAATCCAAATGGCAGACAATCTTGCATATTTATATTTTGCTAAACAGGTCAAGAACGAAGTACCTCTGTGGGATCTATAGCTTTAAGGGTTAGGCAAACACTAGGACATGTTCAAAAAAAGTTCTACATTGTTCAATAACATCTATGCCTTAGACTTATTAGACCAAGTTTAAAATTAAATATAGAGAGAATATCTTTATTTGCTGTGTACATTTCCTGCAAAGATTATTTTTCTATATTTCTCTGAAGTACGCATTAATAATAGTAATATTTTTTGAGTTGTTATTTTGAAAATTGTTTGTATGTATTATCTTATGAATGCTATTTGGTATCTCTTGAACATCTTTTCAGACTGTGGCGGTGTCTTGCAAAATCAAAAAACAGGGGAATTCACGACAAGCATTGTAGGAAATAAATCATTATGCATTTGGATGATAAGTATACCTGCAGAGAATGACAAGTTTGTCAATAGCATTTCCTTTACCATTGTCAAGAAAGATGCTCTGAAGAATTAGTGAGTAGTTTTTACGTTTTTATTCTTTTGTAAAGTTTCTCTTTCAATTAAAGGTCAAGATTCAAGATCACCACATGGCGACCTTATTTAAAATAGTGGCTAGCCAAAAAAAAAAAAAAGTCACCGATTTTTTTTTTCTTCTTCTTTTTATTTCCAAAATAAATATTTCCATTACACCCTGAAATACATGGATAGTATTTACGACTCCGGCGTCTTTTCTGCCCACAAGTGCAATAAAAAGTTATCAATTACGCACTCAAGGAACCGAATAACTGACCATAATTTCTATTTATTGCTTCTCAAAGAAGAAAAGCGAAAATTTTCAGATTGTGCCGGAGCCCGAATTGTCCTAATTTCCCTAAAGTTCTTAATTCTAAAATGTCCAACATTTTAACATTTGTTCTAATTTTCTTAAAATTTTTGTTTCTTTAATTTGAAACTTCATGAAATAAAACAATGATAAAAAAAATCATTTATTCTATAGCAAAATAACAACTTTGAAAAAAGAAAGTAAGTTAAAGAAAAATGCAACTATGTTTTAGGGAAAAACAAAAGCTATTGGTGGCGGTGGATCTTCAAGTGAAACTTTTTTATTTTTTCATGCAATACTTTGAAATTTTCTGTACTTGCAAATCACGCAATAAATGTACCGAATCTTTAAAAAAAAAAAAAAAAACATAAATAAATAAATAAATAATAATAATAATAAATGAAATTTTATTTTAAAATTTTAAATATTTAAAAAATTAATCAATTTTTAATTAAATTTCAAAAATTTCCTTGCTTTGCAAATTTACATATTTCCGGCTGAGTTGTTATACATAATCAAGAAATGAAATAACATTCTATATAAACAAAAAACATTCATTTCAGAATCTGTAGGTAAATTATTTTAATGTTTTTTTTTGTTAGTTTAAATGTTTCAATTAGCGGTAATCTCTACTCAGTGCGACTGATTGACAACTGAGTTAGTTATTTAATGTAATGCATTTATAATGCATATCATGCATAAATTTTATCTTTCTGCACTCTTTCTCCTAAAAAGAAAATAGAAATAAAAATTGCCATGCAACTCTATTAGTGTTTGATAAATTAGAAATACAAACACGCACTTTCAATTAAATCAAGAGTTCAAAATGCTAATGCAAATCAACAACTTTTTGAAACGTTGATTCGAAGCAAAATAAAGTGTCACCACACTTATCGCACTTTATATTACATATTGTTAGCTTCAAATTGTATTTTATTTGACATTGTACTGGACAAACAATTGAACTGACATCTTAAGATTAGTATTATTTTGCTTTAACATTCATTTAATACATAATATGTTCTCCTTTGCTTTGTTCCTTGATTTATACGTAGTAGAAAATGTATTGAGTATTGTAAAAATATTGTAGATTGTTGGTGTAAGCAGTAATATGAAAGTATGATGATTGAAGACATCTAAAAAAAGGCATTAATCTACATCAAAGTAGAAGAAAAAAAATAGTTAACTATTTCCAAAATTTTTTTGATTGATAGCAAACTCACCAATAGCTACTGGATAAAAAAAGTAAGGAAATCGGTTGGCAAACAGAGGAGAAAAAGTACTTAAGTGTTTTCTCTTTACCTATTTATATACAGTCGCACCTTTTTATCACGACACCCTGCGGACTTTCTATAAAGTGTCGTCATAAGTGGAGCGACGTCTTAACTGGAATTACTTCAAAGCACATAATTTAAAGAACATATAATGTAATAACACATTTCACAGCTATATTATTCATTTGACATTTTAAATTAGATTCTATACCGTCATTTTGTATTATTTAATAAGCCAACGCAAAAGCATTAAGAAAAGATAACTTACTTTCCATCTTGCAATAAAATATTATCCAGTAAAGGTTTGCTTACTTCTTGATTTACAATTTAGAATTTTTCTGTGCATTTTGTACAAAAAATGCAAAATCTTCCTGTTCAGCTGCTTCAATCGAAGAAATATATTTTTCTACTTCAATGCAATGCATCTGATTTACTTGAAAGTTTCTCCCCCAACTGTAAAACCCCTTTACTTTTGACCTTTATATGACTGGAACGTGAAAGCAAATTCCTTCTTTTCGAACAAAAAGCTCAATATGATAGCACCCCATTTTTAGAAGCTCATTTACAATGACCATTCAACTTCAGCATCAGTTGAATAGCCAAAGTGATTCTCCCTTGCCCTATCTTCGTAAACTCTTTCTGACTGAAAATTAAAATCTGTGTGCGGCCCTGGAATTCCAGAAACAAAAGTCGAGTTTCAAAATGGATTTTTTCTTTCTCCTGGTCTCTTTTATCCTTTTTTGAAGTATTGCTGAGTAGAAACTTGTCACTCATTTCTTGTGCCTGTTAATGTTGACAATTGTAAAATTCTTTTTATTCTTCAAATCTCTAATTCCGAGGAGCTCAAGTAAACCTGCAATACAACTTTATCTTTCCACCCAGGGCCTGTGGCCGTGTTTCCACCTGTCGCTTTCAAACCTACTGTGCACACCTTGCTGGCTCGCGATTGTTAGGTTTGAGGGGGCTGGGGATTTTCTCCAGGGGGTGATAACACTTGTCACTAATCCATTTTCAGAAATTGCAAGATAAACTTTTCGTCATTTTACTGAAAGGTTTAAGTTGAAAAATAAAATCAAGCCCGTTTTACTAATTTTTAAGTGTCGTCATAAACGGAGCGGTACAATAAATTAGTGTAGTGAATTGCGGAGTTATTTAACATTAAATTATATGTTGCAAGTTCGTGACTTTGAAAAATTGACATGACATCCGGAGTGACATGTCATCTGGGTGTCGTGGAAACAAGGTTCGATTGTATATAGGTTATGTTATGTTCTTTAATTTAACTGATATATTAGTTGATATTAATTATTTATTGATATATTCAGCTAAGTAAGAAAATGAAAGAATGAAAGAATGATAATTAGTGTTTTAATTTTTATCTTTATAATTGATGTGAATAATTTTGGCTCAATGTTTGCTTTTCCTTACAGCAATCTTCAAATTTATGATGGGGCTTCTGTTAGACAACCTGAGATACAGAATATGAGTAGTTCAGACATTTGGGCACGTACTAATAATCTAATTGTTATGTATAAACGTTTGGATCCTTCTAAGCCTTCAGCTGTATTTGTCTTCAACTATAAGACTATAAGTAAGTTCATTAATACATTGTATATATTTAGTATTATTCAGTACAGTAAAACCTCGTTTATCCCGCCCTCGTTGATCCAGATCTCCAAATAATACAGATCAAATTTGTACACTTTTTAAAATTTAATGTTGAAGAAAGGTGATGCTTACTCTATGATTTTTTGATTAAAATGTAAAGTTTTGATTTTGTTACATAATATTTAAAAAGCCTTTTCTTACAAGAGCACTAAAATTTGCTGTAACACAATAAATTGTATGGCATGCGAAAAATGAGAACTACTAAAATCGAACTTGTAAAAGATGGGTTTTTTTTCTGAAATGTTTTCTGAATAACCTTTTATTGTTTCTATGTGTCTTCCTACAAGTTTCTCTAAGGACTTTCGTTTAGAAATAAACATCAAAATAAAATTGTGGTCATTTTCTAGGGTAGAATAGCAAATGAGGCTTTAGCGCAAGTCCCTGGAGTCAATAATTTGACTTGACCGTATGCCAATCACTGGCACATGTGGTTGAACCAGATGATGATAGACTAATTCTTTGTTTGGAAATGATATGAAGAAAAATTGAATCTGCTGTAAGCATTGAATACGGTAATCTTTTTTGCACTGAAATGACTGTCTGGTCATTTGTTATTCAGATGGAACAAATGGCATAATTTTATTTTTCTATAACTCATTAGGTGCATCCTGTGTCACCCACAAACTTTATGCTTTGCATACTATGATAGATTACTGTAAAGATGTTTTTGTTTTATTTATTTATTTGAGCCACATGGGTAAAGACAAGCATAGCGGCAAGAATCACTTGCAAAGGGTGAGAGTTTGGTTTCTGCTTTTCTCAAATTGTCGGGAAAGAAGCAATTTATTCCAGATTTCAAATAGCGAATGAAAAATCTATGGAACAACAAAATATAAACCTGAATAGAGATTGGAAACGATAATCAACCTTTGGTTGCTTAAAAAAATTCAGAATTATTATAAGCATAGTAGCAAAATGCTCTCTACTGCGAAAAGTCTTTCAGGCATCCATGGTTAAATAATGCAGTAGCTTGTTTAAACTGATGGATACATCTAGGCTGCTTTGTAAATTTTATTTGTTAAAGTGGTTGTAATATCTAAACTAGATTATGTTAAGTAGTAGAAGATTACTTCTCCTCAGATAGATACATGTTTGTTTGCAAAAACATGTTAGCACAAACACTCTTGATCGTGTGTAGGATAATTTTGCACAAGCCATGTTTTCATAAGTATGCATTCCCGCCACCTTTAGCTCAAAGGCGACAAGTTTTGCTTTTTAATTTTTACTGTACCAATGCCCTTAATCTAGTTACTAATAAACAGGCAGTCATAATTTGCCAATGCTTCTCCTTACATTTTTTACTTCAGACCAGAGGTACCCAAAGTTTTTTCCTCAGTTGCCAACTTTTCTGTTAAAATTTTTAAGTGAAATATCAAATGCTCTATTTATGCTTTCCAGCTCTTTGTCCTAATGTTATGTTTTGTTCCCAAAACTAAAATTCAGCTTTCAGACAAAAATTCACCATACCCAGCACCTTTCACACTGTTTGTCAGTTGAAATATTAGTTAGCGGAATTCTGCCTATTAGTGAAGAGATTATTTTCCTTATTGACATTGGCTGTAAAAACCTTGCTTTTTATACCATAATTTTTACTCTTCAGGTTGCAATTCATCGATGCAGTGTGAAAATGGAATTTGCCTTCACCCAGATTGGAGATGTAATGGTATTGATGAATGTGGAGATTTTACAGATGAAAAAAATTGTGCATCAGTTCCTGTTCCGAAGACTGAGACTACAGGTGGTAAGTAGAGTTTTGATGCTAATTTGAAATTAATTTATGAATTGTGTTGTAACAAGTTGTTTTTTATGTGAATAAGTGAGTAACACTGCATATTTAAAAAAAAAAACCTAATGGATACTATTTAAAACAGGCCTGTCATTTGGGCAATCAGGGCTGCCTTTCAGAAATTCCTCGAGTTTATGCCTGTTTTTATGTATTTTGTTGTTTTTTACCTATAATATGCACTGAACATATAAACTTTTCCTCTCCTCCCCCCACCCCAGAAAATTTTGAAATAAAGGTCCTGATTTAACAATACACTGTGCAGTGTTGTTTTTAAACAACACCTCTGTTTTCGTTCAATAAGCTCTTGTTTTGTGTTATTTTTAACAAGTGGCTTAATTTTTCGTTTTATTTTGTATGTGAGATCATATTAGTTGATATAGTTTCCCCTCGATCTTGTAAACTGGGCTCAAGGTTCATCTTTTTTCACAAAATCGACAACAGAAAAAAAAAATTTGGGCAGTGTAGGGTTAAATGTAAAGGTCAAGATTTGCGGTCGCCACTCGTCACATAGCGACCTTGTTTGAAAAAGTGACGATTCAAAAAATTAGGAGTGATCGCCACTTTTCCTTTTGTTTTTTCTAAAGTAAAGTCCTCCTTTTCAAATACCATCTATTGAATTTTCCACTCTTTCTTCTTTCATGCATACAAGCTCAATAAAAACGCATCAATTCGGCATTCAAGTAACCGAATTTCGGCCGATAGTCTTCATTTCCCCTTTCACAAGAAAAAAATAGTGAAAATTTTTCCCGATTACGCTATTGTTTTTTCTTTGAATTCCTTCCCTCTGCCATATAAATCTTTTAAATATAGTAGGAAACAATCTTAATCTTGATTTTTTTTTCCCCCATAGCTTTCATTTCACACTTACATTTCAGATCGGCCATTTTCGCTTTAACTTATAGAATCGGACTTGAGTGTCGCGCCATTTTGAAAATGGTGTGAAAGCTTTAAAAAGAGTTTTGAAAAGAATGAAAATTAAATGTACTGAACAAAACTAGAACTGAAAATATGCACTTTTTTAATACTTGTGTTCGAAAATGGTTCATATTTGTGATCGCGGTTTTTGTAAAAGGTTCGTTTCTGTGAGGGGAATTTTTGTTATCTGTTGCTTCTATGATGCAAAAGTAAACTTTTGCATTTACATCTTTTGTGCTCTATAACATTGAACATGAAAAACTATATTGCAAAAATTCATATTCCCTTAATTTACCATCGCCAAGGTAGCAAGATTTTCTTTTTCCAATTTGAGAGTCATATACATTTGAAAGGTATAAGAGTAATATACATTTTTTGAAGACTTGATAGTTTTAACAATATTATGTTTTCTTCTTTGAAAATAAGACACATAAGGAATTGTAGTGCACTGATGGACCATGCCCCCCCCCCCCCCCCCCCGCTTTGCACTTATTCTTTAAGACTACTACATAAGTTTCGTTTAACCTTGACTGTAGATATTAACAATTTCTTCCTCATCACTGCTCATTGTTTTTAAATGGGCATTTATTTGGTTGAATGCAGTATCATAACTTTTATGTGCCTTCTTCATTTAGATTTTTTGCAGCTTTTATTATCTCTAAAAATATATAATTTTGGTTTCTTTGCTGTTTTTTGCCAGTTCATGGTTGATTTAATGATATGGAATGGAATGGAGGTAAAATTTCTCAGCTGCCAAATTTCCGTTTTATTTCAGCCCTAAAATACATACAAGAAAGATGAGTCAAGATTTTTAACTAAGCTTTAGGTCTTACTGTAATTATTTTAGTGTTAAATTATTTGCATCAAAATCATCCCCTTTTCATTTTCTTCAGAATGTTGACAAGTTATTGACAAGTTTGCATTTAATTGACAAGTTTGCATGCCATTTACATCATATATACTTCCAACTGCTAATACACTGGTGTTAATGTTTAACAACAACAAAAAAGTGAAAGATCCCTATATTCTTTTGGTGAATACACCTTTAACATCAACATTAGCATACCCATAAACCTTCGATTCTGATCAACTTAGCAAGTTCTAATGTGACACCAATTTCATTTTCTGAAGAGAATGTTTTCAGTTTCAACTGGAGTTGGTAATGTATTTTTCCAGTATAGATGAGAATTAACGATCGCCACGTGACAGTTAAAAAAGTGTAAGTGGAGATTAAGAAATGTATCATAGATTGCCACTCCTGCAAGGTTTCCCCACCGCTGGAGATTGGGAAGGAGAAAAATTCAGCTGCAGTGAATGGTCCACTTGCCCTTTGAACCCTGCCAGCATAAATTGTAGCTCAACCCAACATGTTGTTTCGCGCGAGTTGAAAGAATGGCTGATCGGCGATCATGTGGTAGAAACCGCAAAATAGAAGATAATGTATTTCTTATATAATAGAAATTAGACTTTGCATCATATTGTATGTTTTGCAAAATTGAGCGTTATTTTATGTACTTCAAGGGTTCGTTTCTAAGAAAAATAAGATGGAAAAAATAATTTCATATTGCATACATACTTAGATATGATAGACTTTTTTTGGTCAAAAAAATACTTTTCTACAGATACTTATTTTTTATAAAACTAAAATTTCTAAATAAGTAACGATTTAACCTTATTTTACTCATCAAAACCATAAAATATCATTCTTTACTTTATTAGAATGTTATGTGGTGAGTTATACTCCTAAGAATCCACTTTTATGCTCCCCCTTCTCATTATACTAATTTAGTAATTGCTTCATTTTCATTCTGTATGTGAACATTTTATCTATTTATTAGAAAATTGAAATAATTTTAATGAACTTTTAAAAACGAATTGCATTTTTATTTTCTAATTCTAATTATGAGCAAATCACCTTTTTTCTTCTTGAAAACATGCCAATATTGACCTTCGCCAAAAATATCAAGTTCCAATTCTTCAGTGTCCTGTATGTATTTAAATCATCTTAAAAGTTCGAAAACATTTAAGCATATGCTAATTCAAATCTGCATATTTCTTGTTTTATTTCAATAATTTATTCATTTTCTAAATGATTTAAGAGTTGGTTTTCAATTCTTATTAGCAACTTGGAAAAGTGGCCACCAACCAAATTTCCCAGTTTTCACCTATATCTTCCAGCAAGGCCGTATCCAGAGGGTCGCCCCCCCCCCCCCCCGAAATCCCAAAATTTTTCGCAATTTAGCATATATTCCTCCTTGAAACTTTCCTCAACATAAATGTTTCAAAGTCAGCCCCCCCCCCCCCCAAAAAAAAAAAAAATTTCTGACTACGGCCTTGTCTTCCAGTATCATTTAACATTGATGTAATCAACCACTACAGCTTCCACATTAGCCACTATATTCAATCTAGTCATTATTAAAGTAATTTACTTTTAAAAAATTAAAATAACATTATCTAGTATAAACTAAACAGTTTTGTGCAAAAGTTTTCAAAATTGTCAAGTGGTAATGGCATTCGCCAATGGGGGTGCTACATGAAGACTGCTTAGATATACATGTCTGCAAATAGTGAGGAAACAATAGGCACGACCCCAATAGAAACAAAATTTTGTTTGTTATTGGTTATTTTAATTTATGGTCATTGGAAGATGCCTCTGTGACTGAATTAATAATTTTATTATTATTAAAGTTATTTATTCTAATTATTATTATGTTTTATTTAGTTTCTTCAGCAGTGTTTGGGTCAGTTTCATTCATATTGCTTGTCGTGGGCATCTTAGTTGGAGCAATTGGACTTCATTACGTACGCAAGTACAGAGATGGATATAGCCGTTTTAGTTCTTCAATCGAGTAGAACTCTGTTGATACTGTGGAATAGATTTCAAAGCATCTGAAGAAATTAAAGATGCTTTATTTTCCAATTTACAAACTAAATTTATTCTTGATTATTTAACTTGGATGTATCAATGGCTCAATGCACCATCATAAAATGTTTAATTTTGTTTCATTCAATAATCTAAGAATATATTTTAAAGAAACTGTATAAAGAATTAAATATGTATTAGTTAAGGACTGCTTAACTAAATACATTTGTAATATACAAAAGCTAAGATTTGTGCCTTAACCTGTGAAAGACATTTATTTTTTAATCATAGAAAATAATGATTATTATTATTTTTCAAGACTTCCAGGGTGTCTACAAGTATCGAACATCATAAATTTGGAAATCAGTCATGAAAGTAACGAAAATACAAATATGTCACGAAACTTTCCATCCAACAGGATATCTGGTATCCGACCGGTTTGGAAATATGTATAGAATTTACAGAATACCTAGTACTCATAGGACACCGAGTATCCGCTGTATGGAAAAATAAATAGCCCACACTATTTTATATGGTCACCTATATTTTTTAAAGATCACAAAATTTAACTTTTGAAATTCTGTGGACACCCCGTCTTTTTTTATTATTACTTTTGAGTTCATGTTTTTAGGACATGTGATAAACTGGAATGATTGATCTTTTTAGGTATTGTGTACTTGATATGTTATACTTCATATGATCCTTACGTATCTGTTTCTAAAAATATAACAAGATGTATAATTTCTAAAATGTTTGATTTTTATTAATGTAATAGGAACCTGGTTAATAATTTTATTGTTATTGTAAGTTACCCAGAATGGTGAAGAAAAGGAGATGTTTGATGTAAATATTTTTGAAATAATCATTCAATTTGATGTTGAACAACTTTTGACAAATAAATCTTAATTTCAGTTTTTTTCGCTAATTCTTTGTTTTATCTAAAATTGTTGCCCAATTTTAAGAAGAGCAAACTAGTTTATTGATCTTAAAAAGTACATTCTGCGATTACATAATTTTGAAAGCAAAATTTAAATATTTGCAGAAACATTTTAGCGATTGAATCTCGAAAAGGGTGAGGGCACTAATTTGCATAGCAAATTTTCTAAAACTATTCGCTGATTGAATTCAAAGTCTCCCCCCTCCAATTCCCCCCAAAACGTAATTTTAAAAATCAAACTAAATTCTTATAAAATAATGCGGAAATGCCTAAGTACAATAAACATTTTTGCATACTATTCATTCAGCTATAGATAATGATGTAAAGAAATTTTAAAAATATTAATAAAATGAATGGACTTTGTATGTTGGTAGTGTACTGTACAAATGTGATTTTATCGAAAAAAATTCTATTGAATATTTTTCCGAGTTATGTCCAGTTTTTGGAAAATAATTTCCCAGTGTAAATCAATGAACCTTTTATCTCTTTTTGCTAACAGAAAGAAAAATTTAAATAATTAGTATATTCATATTTCATTGTATAGTGTTTTATTGTTAAATAAATATAGCTGTTTGTTTATCAATAAAATGAAAAGAAATTTAGTGTATTGTTTGATTTTTGAAATGAATGGAACAGTAAAAAAAAGTTGATAGCCACATTTTGTTCTGTCCAAAATGTCTATGAAAAGTAGGAAACTCAAAAGAAAAATGAAAAAAATATGATACCGTTTCCTTTTTGCATAAAAGATAATTCTACAATTTAGAGAATATCTGTAAGGCTGGGCCTGTCCTTACAATGTTAACTTTTTTTTATTTTTAAATAGTGGAATAAATCAAAGTATGGAATTGTTAGTAAAACCTGAGATGATTTCTTTTATGTGTTCATGTATGTTATGAGTAGTATAAAAGTAATAAGAAGATGCAGAGCCATCTGAGATCTTTAATACTTTAATCAACATTTACAAAATATTTTACCACAGGAGCTTTAGTTGCATACGCCCAACAAGCATAAAATAGTTTTTTCATTAAAAAGTGTTTTAATTATGATATGAATTCTAAATTATAATCTGAACCAATAAATATAATATCTATAATCTTAAAGCTAGTAAAGTATAAAAGAGTAAGATAATAACATTCCAATCAATAAAATATGAAAACAAAAGAGATGAAGTTTCCATCCTAAAAGCAAAAGGAATAATTACAAAATGAAGACCGGTGAAGTAGAGTGCAGATGAAAGCGTTATGAACAGTTCTTAATTCTGAAAGAGTGTACGAGTGAAATCTATGTAGTCATATGCTCCAGGAATTGTTCTTCCACTCTTATCCTCATATGGTTTCATTCGGGACAGACAGTAATCTGCCATTTCTTTTGTAAGATTCTGCAAGGAGGAAAATAAAAAGAAATGTATTAAGAAAAATGAACAACCCTTCTTTTTTTAAAATAAACTCCTACAACTCTTTAAAAACTCAATGTAAAATGAAGTCATTTCAAAATATGAAATAGTAAAAATTCATTTAAATTTAGTATGACTGCAATATAAAGTCTCATCCAAAAACTGGATTGTTTCAAAAGTTATTGCATTCAATATAAAAGTACAGAAAAATAGCATAAAAAGAATTAATCAACACTTACTGCATAAAGCTCTTCAGCTGTAACATATGGTCGTTCTCCAGATGTAATTGCACGGAAAGCATTTTCAACTTCTTCACTTGACCTGACGTTCTCAGTTTCACGAGATATCATGAAAGCCATGTATTCCTGTAGAGATACATAACCATCACGATTGGGGTCAACAATATTCAGGATAGCTTCAAACTCAGGATCTGGCTGCCCTTCTTCAACCATTGGCAGATCATATCCAAGAGCTCGAAGGCAACTCTTAAATTGGAAGTGGTTGAGCCTGCCGGATTTTTCTTTGTCAAAATGCCTGAAGAAAATGAAATAAAAAGCATTCAATCTCTCAGAAAACATATTTAAAGCCATAATATTCTTTGAAAATGCAAAACGAATTGCAATAAGTTGAAAATAAAAATACTTTCATCTCAAATGATTAAATAGTTTAAATATTTGCAAGTTTTATACTTATGGAAAACTTAAATTACAAAGGTTTAACTTAAAATGTTGGAATTTCAAGATTAACAAAAAAAAAAAAAAAAATACACAATACATTTTAAGAGCGCTCTAAAAATTTTTTAAAAAACTATTTGAACTAAAATAAATGATTAGAAAAATTATCAAAGAGCATTAATAAGAGGATAGGTTTCAATGTCAATTTTAGTAAATTAGCATTTGTAAGCACAGAGATTAAAATTCTCAATTAAAATTTCACATGATAGTTATAATGATTTGTCTAATTTCTCAGTAACTTAGTTTAAACCCTCTGATGATCGTGCATGTAACACTACAGCCTGCTATGCACAAGGTCTAGCAGGTAGAAAAGTGTTGAAAAGGCTACCAAAAAAAAAAAAAGAATTGGAGTGGAAGGAATTCTTACACTGAATAAGTACATAGCCATTTTAAAGGCATTACTGCTTGAACCCTAGTTTTCATAAGCCTTTTACCACAATTTTAGCCAGAGGTTAACCAATTCAAAGAACAGTACTGAATCAATACATAAATTCATCTAAGAACAACTCAAACATCAATTTTAATATAACTTTTTAACACATTTTCAAAAAGCACATAAACACCAAAATAGAGAAATATACTTAATATTTACTGGCATAACAGAGATTAGTAAGAAGATATTTTTAAAGTGTTTTTAAAAGGAAGTTTTGAAAATTAATAAAAAAAGGCAATCATACTTGAACATCATGCTGAATTCTTTAAGAGCATCTTCTGATACACCGCTTTGGTTCCTACAAAACTCAAACATTTAAATACACAGATATACCTACCTAAATATATATATTAGTATACACAATGTTTATATCATGCATAATTAGTAAGAATATTTTTTTCAAACAAATACAAGTCCTGGAAACATCAATATTGAAGCACAGAAAATGGTATACTTCATTGACAGTACATACATTCCACATGTAAGTAGATAAAAACATAGGTGCTTTTAGGAAACTTCACATTATTTTATGATATCTTGTGGTTATTAATAAAATATTTTTTATTATTTAACATTAAATCTTTACTGTTAAAGAGTAGCATTTTCAGCAGTTTTTACAAGCATCGAAAACCAGTTTAGATTTGCCAGTAAACCTTTAGTATCTTCTGAAAGAAACATTTACATTGGGCTGCCAACAGTAGCAAAATTATCAGAATACAATAAGGGACTTCATAAATGTCAGTTTTTTTCATTTTGTTGACCCCCTCCCCCCTTTGTCACAAAATATCACGCTTCAACATACCTCTCCCCTCCTTTGTCACATCTCATGCTGTATTACATAAGCACATATACTGCAGTATTGCATTTCAGAAGCAAAGCACTTGCGATATAGATCACATTTCTAATTTTATTTTGTACTTGTAATGACATTGTGAACATAACAATAATATTGATTACGTGTGGACTTAATTTCTGTGTAATGCGGTTAAGGTTTACAACAAAAACAATAATTATATAATAGAAAAAAATATTAATTGTTTGCACTCCAAAAAATGACATGCGCTATTTTAGCTTAAAAGTGTAAATGCCTAAGATTTACTTTTAAACTTTTAACTAGAAGTAAATTTAGACCTTAATCAGCATCAGTGTTTTCGATACAAAATGAAATCAATGAAACTTTATAAAACCAAACTCTGGGATGTCGCACCCTCCGTTCGAAGCGTGATGTTATTTATGAATGACCCCTAGTTGAATATGTCTTCAAAATTATTTACAGGAAAAACAAATTTTAGTTTTAACTATCAAGCGGGATTCAAAAATGCTAGGGAAGGCTGCAAAGCATTGGAAAATTAGTTAATTATTTCTGATAAATAAAAGTATGAGGATGGATCTAAAATCACACAGTAATAATTTTAAAATCACACATGTAACAAAATTTTGAAAGTGGGAAAATAGGTAAAATTTGGATTCCCATCAATGAACCAAAATTGTGCCCATACATAAAGATTGAAATATCTTCATCTTTTCAGGAAATACAAAATAATTACAACCTAAAAGCTTGATTTGCTGATATTTGTGGACTGAAGTTCAAAATCCTTTTAAAAAAATTTCTAGAGAATGCTTATTAAAAAAGGCATGTTAAATTTAACAAGCACCTTTTAATGTTATATATATTTTCTCCCAGTGTGCAAAACTGTTAGTTCAAGGGTGTTTTATAATATGCTTGTCACTTGGAAGTAATTTTTGTTAATTTAAGAATCGCAAGTATATTTTGGATTAGAAATTTCATAGACTTGGATAGAAAATTAGGACTGTGATTTATTTTAAAAATTCACATATAACCATTTTTTAAATTCAAGCTTCATTGAAATTTGTGTTGCAAAAAAAAAAAAGATTTTGGGTGATTTTATTTAGTTTCCGATCAGTATGCTTTGTGCATAAAATTCAATAAACATAGAAACAAATATAAAAATAACCAAAACTAAGCAAAGCTCTAGAACTTTTAGCTAAATTTATGTGACATTTATAAAATGGAAAATACAAAAAATGAATTACTGTAATTAGCAGGAATTCAAGAGTGCCACTAGTTCTCTTAGCTTCTGAATATCCTACTAAATATTTACTAACAAAACTAAATCAAATCCAATCAAACAAAAGTTATAAATCTAATTTGTCTATGCCAAACTGTACAACTTTTATCTAAACTTTTGCAATTTCTAAAATGGAAAATGCACAAATACGAATTACATTAATTAATAGATATTCACAACTTTTATCAGGGGCGTGAATCCCTATTAATTAAAGTTCTTTACATAAGATCAAAAAGTTTTTAACTTCTGCACAATATGTTTAGGTTTATATTAGAATTAGAAATGTCGTAAAAGTAAATAAAATATACCCCACAGTATAATGAAAGTGAAAAGTATTTGGATGTGAATTAAATCATCAAATTGAAAAAAGACAAATTGATGTAGAGTTTATGAAAGGAAAGGCTTTTCCTTATCAGACTTGTAAGATTGTAATAATGCTATGACAAACAGAAGTAGCATGATCTATTTTGAAAAACTCAACATACATAATTTTGCATCACACAATTATATTACATAGAATGTGGTTTTCTGTGAACTGTCACATGTTAAAATTTCTACATATTAATTTCATATCGAGTTTGTAAAGTGAAATTACTAATTGAAGTGTCCTTGAAAAGGGTAGAAATATTTTCAATCTGGGAAATACACAATGCACGTTCAGCCTAATTTTAAAATTAAATTACTCAAATTTTGTTCCACTTTCATCAAGTTTAGCAGCATTTGAAACAGTGCACAAACATAAAAATGTCTAGAAAAATTAAAATTACCTAGCCTGTATTTGTTGCTCTAGATTGTGCTGCATCCTCATTCCTAGTTGATCTAATTGATCCCATTGTTGTGCTAAGCCAACAGTGCTATGCTCTGTGTAACGATTGTCTAAAATAAGGTGCTCTTCCAAAGAAGCACCAAGATCTTCTATTTGTTTTAGTTCTGTCCTTCGTGCTCGAACCTCAGCAGCTTTCCTCTACAATAAAGAATATATAATGCTTATCATGCTGATTTTCATTCTTACATATTTTACTAATCATTATTAACACAATTATTTTATTAACAAATACTTCGATTGCTAGATCTTGTGATTATATAAAATATTTTCAAGAATTAAACAAAGCTATCAAGAATAAGGCTATTTTAAATGAAAAAAAAAAGTTATTAACTCATTTAAATTAAATATTTATTTAATTTAAATAGAGAGCTACATCATAAGATTACATAAAATATTTTCAAGAATTACACATAAAACTATCATGTATTAGGCTATTTTAAATGGAAAAAAAATGGTTATTAACTAAATTAAATATTTATTTTATTAAAAGAAATATTAAACTGATATCAGATTGATGAAACATAACTTTCCTACCAGAGGAGGAAAAAATATTTAAAGAAAATTAGAAGATGCAAAGCAATAAGGTAGGTAATAATTAAAAATTAATTTTAGCTAAATTGGAAGCAAAATTTAAAGAATTCATATATGTGCACATTCAGCATTTATAATGGTGAGATTTTATGGTAGCCTTTTGTTTCTAAAATTTCGAGATTTTATAAATATAGTGCTACTAACTCAGACCCTCTACTTTGCTTTTGCTTTTTTACTCTTCCCTTCCCCCACTCCGATTAAAGCACTTTACTTGAAAAACCATCCACCTTTTATTATTATAATAAAAACATTTAAAGACAGAGTCAGGAGCATTTTTTGAGCTGAACAGACCATCATTTATGCATTCTTAATATTTTTTTTTCTTGTATAAAACAAAATTAATTGATGAATTGCAATAAAATCCTAAGCATTATATATGAAACACAACAAGAATATTCAATCAATGAGATCAACTCATAAAACTGATGTCAATAAGGAATCTTTGCATATGAATTTTTTTTTTTTACACTTGCGAGTACTGAAGATTCGGTTTAATTCCAATTTGATGATCATGTTTCTTGCCACAGATCCATTTTTAAAGTCTGTTCTTTTTTTTTTTACCAAAGGTTCTTTTATCCTACCCAACAATCTTGATAAACAGACCTCTGTAAAATGTGGATTTTTTTTGTAAGAACTTTTGTGGGGGTTAAGAATTTTTATGAATTTTATGTGAGAAAAACCAGTACAGAACTTACCTTAGTTGCTTCAAGCTGTGCTTCTAATGAGCCAGTGCCTTCTAACATTGAAGAACTATAAGGGAAAAGAGGTATGATATCTAACTTATTGAAAATATTTCAGCTGGGAATAATAATGATTTTATTCACAAGAGAAAAGAAGTTTGAGAAAAGTGTGATAAATATTGAACCAACTATCAGAACTATGCTATCATGATTTATCATTAATGAAATGCATAACGGCTTTTTAAAATTGACAACAGATAGTATCCATCTACTTTTAAAACTAAGACAAAGAAAAAAAAAAATGGATTCAACTAATTTGTGTGTGAATTTTAAAGAAAAACAGTTGTATATAGTCTTGTTTTTTTCCTACAATGCACTAAATCTTCATTGTTACAGGGTTCGTACGCTTTTGGCAAAACCAAAAATAAGGACTTTTTAAGGACCTCACAAATTTTTCGAAATATACAAACTGTTATGTTTCTTAAAAGGAAGCATTATTGAAAGAGGAAATTGTTTTAACATCGTATTTCTATTAGGAACACAACACAAACACTTTTATGGAGCTCTCTTTGACTTGTTGCTTTTCTTATGTCCAATACAGTCAGGAAGTTAAATAATTATTGGAGCTATGAAGCTCACAACACAAGTATTAATCATATATAAGCAAATTATCATCATATGAAAAATTATCAAAAATGGTTAGCGCTATAAAATACAAGTTACATGAAAAACAATTTAAATAAAAAAAAAATTGTTAAAGAAAACGCTGCACTTTGTCTTGAGAATTTGTGCTTAAATTAGATTTTTTTTTATTTTACTTAACTTATGTTGAAAGCATCTCAATTTAGGCTTACTTAAATTTTTGTCTCTGCCATAAATAATTTTTTTAAATTATTTAGAAGAGCTTGCGAAAATTCAGGAAAACCTTTTTCACCTTGAGAAAAATATTTCATTTTGGAAACAACACACAAATAAAAAATGGAGCTTATTCGCTTAAAACTCTGTACATTACCCTCAAATAGTAACTACCAAAATTTAACTAAAATAAAGTTTCAAAAAATTGAACATTTTTTTCAAATAAAAAATAAAACAAGCTGACTACAGGCTGCAAATACTAAAACAACTGTCAACTTTTAAAATAATTGATTTACAGGATGCAAAAAGATAGAAGTCTCCAAAGTTGCATGCAATTTTCGGCGAAGCACGTGCTAGATGTTAGGAAGTTTCCGAAGAACAGGTTTTTACATTTCTGCGTTATAAGTTATGAAAATTCAAGTAAATTAATACAAGTATTTTTAAGAAATTTCTTGTTTTGTAGTACAATCCCTTTAGATAAAAATACTTGTACATCAGCTTGAAAAATCGGATCTTTTTGCAAAAAATAGAATTTTCGAAGTTCACAAATAAAAACAGAAAAACTAGGGGAAAACGGAGCATTTGGCAACTATGGTGTATAGGTTTAAGAAGAGGTAGATTCCTTCAAATTTACGGCAAATTAAGAAATTTCATGAGATACAAATTTTGATTAACGTAGCAAATATCCATCATCTCCCACACAACAAAACCCCACAGCGAACGATCGCGAAGCCAAATTGGTCGATAAAAATTTACTAAATATTAAAACATTGCTTTAAAACAAATTTTCAATATAGGAATTTATTTGATCTAAAAAAAAACAATGGGGAACAAACTGTTTAACGCAAGACCAGCTAAAATGCGATCGGGAGAGTTGGCAACTCTGCGCTAATTATAGTGTAAGACGTAAGAAAAATGATAATGAAAATAAATCATTCTTTTACCTTTAAGAGTATAAGTAAGCGATAATCATACAAAAAATTGGTCAAACGCAAAAAAAGCTGAAAGTTTTTTTTTGCCTACATATTAGTTAAATGTATCTCTTTTATTGAGCTAGATGTCAACAATATGCTTCTTTGAAGCATTTCCCACTCCCTTAAATTAAAAAAAAAGTTTCAAAAGCAATATTTATTTACTGATTACTTGTTAAGAGCTGCTCCTACTTGCTTTATTGGTAATTGTTTAGAATGTAGATGATTTAGTAACAATTTTCATGCACAAAAAAAATATTATTTACTTTGTAACTAACCTTAATAAATAGTATCGAATCCCAAATTTGAAATCCCGAAATTCGGCCCTTTTTCAAAAATTCCCGACTTTTGCTTATTTATTGCCTTGAGTCCTTAAAAGTCCGTTTTTCAAATTTTATTCTTTTTTCTTTTCTCTTTTAAAAGCAAAATGAGTTAACTTGTGTGATTTGTTTTTCTGTGGTCTTAAATGGTGCCCAGTTACTGGGCACCATTGCATTTTGTACAAATGCTTGGTGTTTTGATTCAATTTCTCTGTTAATATTTTAAATTTCTTTTTTAGATGTAGCTTGATTTTCTTTTTTATACAATTGCAGGAAATAGCAAATCGGGAGCTGCCATGAGGGTGGGTACAAGTTCATTTTAACTGAATTGGGTGTTGTAGTTTGAAGCATTTTATCAAAATCCATGAACTTTTTCTTTTTGTAAAAATATATAACACATCAATTTACTTATACCTTTTCAAAAAAAAATTAAAAGCACAAGAGTTAATTATTTATCTACCAGTTGAGAAAGCACTGCAATTTGTAGTAAAAATGCGATGATGTTTATGTAAATCCGCCATTTTTGGTCTTGTCAATCCGCCGTTTTAGGTCCATCCGAAAGCTGCGGTAGTACCGGACCCGAGCAAACCAAATTTGAGGTTCGATTAAGTAGTTGAAATGAAAGAAGTTTGATTCTTGTGAAGGATACAAAAGATAGCAAAACAAATAGAGCGCATGGGTACCTTCTTATTTTAACAAAAAAAAAAATAAGCACCTGGAATAAAAATAAGGACTATTTAAGGACTTTTTAAGGCCTTAAAAATGAAAATGAACATTAAGGACTTTCTAAGGACCTTTAAGGACCGTACGAACCCTGTGTTACTTATCATTTATATATTGCCATTACTTTGATTGTGTAAGTAACGCTTTCAAGAACTTTTTCTTGCAGGACTGATATATTTATTTATTTAATCTCAACTGTCCCAAAAGAGAGAACAAGATAGGAAACTAAGCATCCCAAAGAACAATTTATGTGAAAAATGTTGACAAAGTACTGACATGTTTATTTGACAATTCTAACTAAGAAAAACCAATATTAAAATACTCATAATAAAGGTACATAAAAAAGTTAGTATTTCACTCACCCATCAAGTAGCCACATTCTTCAAATTTACATGAAAAGATAAATGAAAAATAAATAAATACAAATATGACTTGGCAAAATGTTAAAAATTTCAAAATAAATGTGTAAAACTTTTAAGATTAGTATGTGGGTGCGCATAAAATACCTTGTATCTGTGAGCCACTGATGGAAGGCATTCGCATGTTTAGCAAATTCCACTCTTAATCTATCGTTTTCTTCTTGTCTTTGAGCTTCTTTGGCCAGTTCTCCATCACGTTCCTATAAATAACAAACAATTTATGAAAATTTGAAGCAGCTTTAAACATATTTCAGAGGGTTTTTTTAAAATAATCATTATGCATGTTCAATTTGGTATTTTATCATTAAATGATGAAGTCTGCTGATATTTTTCCTAGCTTTATGTTCATGACTTTGATTTTCCAGGAAAAAACATCAATATACTTGGATTTTTTTAAAAAAGTTAACAGACAGAATAGAACAGACCATCATTTCCCCTGGCTAGAAACCTTAATTTCAATTTTTAAAAAATTTTAATATGGTTTTATCGCCTTGAAAAGCAGATATATATATATATATATATATATATATACCCCTATAAATTGTAAATCATTATTCATGACAGATAAATGTTTGAGTTGGCTTAATTGCTTTTTGTATATTTTACGTATGTCACCAAGGAAATGCATAGAAAAGAATTTTTTTTTTAAATATCACACCTTATGACATATCTCCATGAAATAGAACTTATGGAATATTTCGAAGAGTTTTATTGGTAAAATAGGCAGTATAACTAAAAAATAGGTGATGGACAAATAATGGATGCCAAAATAAATTTAATAAGTTTCACTAAAAGAAGACATGCTTTTTAATATTAAATGTTTAACAAGGCATAAAATGGTACAGAATGAAACACAGGCAGAATTAAGAAAAGAGAAAAAGATCTTCATTTTGTCCCAATTAATTTCCACACTTAATGATTTTTATTATATATATATTATTTTTACGTTAAATAACTAAAAACAATAATACAGTATAATACAGATTTCCAACTTACATGAATAATCTTTTGTAGGTTACGCCATGTATCTTCTAAAGCTTCCATTGTAAACCAAGTGTAGGGATTTGCACCAACATTAAATGATTTTATCTGTTGGTCCAGAGCAGCAAGTACTTCAAAATCTGCTTGAGCAGAGCTTAAAGATTCTTGAAATTGTGCATGAGCTTCCCGCAAAGCCTGGAAAATAAACGCATAAATAAGAAATCATATCATATAATGCAAAGAAATAGACTACTGCTGCAACTGTTATGTACAATTAAAAATTTCTGTCGCAAGAGGAAAAGTTCTCCAGGTTAAACTTTGTTACAAGAATAAGAAAGTGCTAGTCTGTCATTACAAGCAGTGGCGTACGCAAGGGGGCGGAGGTAGGGGTTTAAAACCCCTCTTTAGCCCTAAATAATAGTGTTTTATTATATACTCGAATTTTTTTTAGTAATTTCAGAAAATTATGAACTGAATGATGAAAATTATGATCCCCTTGAAAAAATTCTGCGTATGCCACAGATTATAAACATATTGTCACATGCATGGTATGCAAGATGGTATAGGACAAATGATACATACTGCATTAATCGAAACTATTTCAATTTAACACTACAGATTCTTTCGGCTGTTCAATGGGAAACACATCATTTGGAAAATGGCTTGTAACTTATAATCTGAATTGCAGTTTGTAAGCCATTTGTTAGTGAAGTCTTTGTATTTTTTTTTCTGCCTTTAGGAAGTAAATGACACCAGACCTACTTTGAGATGGATTTATCCCTCTGACATAAAAAAACATACACAAAACTAAGTTCAACATTTTTATTGATTGAACAGTTATTATGCAAAAGAAGAAAACTAACTTTAAATGTTTAAAACATTTAACTCATTGTAGGTAAGAAAGAAAAAAAGAAACAAAAAAGAAAACATGTTAAGGTTTTTTTGTTTCCTTTTATAATACTCTTATTTCAATTTATTTTAGATTAAATTACGTTATTTAGCCATACAAATAAACTGAAAATCTCAGTGATACATACTCTGATTTCTTCTATGGAGTTACAGCGCACTGGGTCAGTAAGATCCTCTTCTGCATTTTCAAACCAACTGTTGAAAGCAGAAGCCTTCTTAGCAAAAGTAAGGAACAAATCTTCAATCTGAATCAAACACAAAAAGAATCAATGAGATTTTAATTTGAATGTACAATTGGATATATTTTTTCAGAAAAGGCCAATATAATACCTGCTTGAACTGCTCAAGCATGTGAAGTAAGCGTTGCTTTCGTGCTTCTGATGCTGCTAACAGATTGTGCCATCTGAAAGTCATTTTTAAGTATCAAAGATAGGGCAAACAAAAACAGTACAAATGTGTTGTAAAAAATCTTATAGTTAGTATTTTCTAAAACACATTATTACATAATTCACAGTAAATAAATTTTAATTATATCGTTTTAAAGTGTAACAAAACATGCAAAAAATAACTTGAAACCTGATGAATGATTTAGGACCAATCCAAAATAGTACATTAGCATTTTTATAGCTAATATATTTGTATAATGGTGTTGGCAGCAAGAATAGTTAATGATCAAATCATACAAATGTTTTCATATTTAAGTATTTTATAAGAAGTAAACATTAAATTAATATCACAAACCTTCCCATTACATCATCATGACGTTTGACAATAGCTGATGTCTGTTCGTGATTAGCTGCCAAAAGTTGATCTTTTAGCTGAGTGATACTTTGAATGCCTTCTTGTTCAAATGCAGCCAATCCAGCATCAAATGTTTCCTGTTTCGAAATGAAAAAGAAACGAAATTTGCAACCAATTTCATTGTGGGCATTTTTGCAACAGCACTAAAAACAGGCAACTTACTTGTTTTGTCAAAAGAGTCTGAACAGAAGACAAATCTCGACCGTAGTCCTCTGAACGCACATGTGTTTCTTTGTCCGCTGTATCAAAAGAACATTCATACATAAAAATTAGGAAAACTGTAGAATCAGTTATCTAAAAAAACTTAAAATATCAGTGTTTATAATTATATTTTGCTTTATATAACATTAAATAGAATCAAACATTTATCAATTGAATTTATTTAGAGGGAAGTATTAGGGAGAAAAGTTTCAATTTCATTCAAACAAATTTTCATTTTCAGCCATAACTTGAATACTAGATATAAACTGATTCACTCAAATTTAGGCTTCTATTATAGTTTTTCACGCAATAAATGTATGTAATAAGTTTCTCTTTTTCACTTATTTCGGCATGAACTAATCAGTAACCGGTCCGACGTACTTTCATAGTGAATCCCAAGTCTATAATTAGTAAACAAACATTAAATTAAAATATAGTCAAACTCTGTTGTTCCAAGGATTTAAAGAGGCAAAATAAAATAAAGGGTTTGTTTACCGTTAGAAGACCTTTAAAAAACTGTTTATTACAAGCATGGTTAATTTAGTTAGATTTTTAAAATTTTTTTTTCATGATGACATCTTCAAATTTTTTTACTTTAGAAACAAGCTTGACGAAATTTTGTCAAAATTCTGGTTAAAAAATTACGTAACAGCTTAAAAAAATTCTAAAAAAGCAAGTACAACTTATCTTCATCTACAATTTCAATGATGGCAATTGCCAAAGAACAGAAAATAAAAGTAGTCAGTTTTCCAAATAACACTGAATAGTTTCTGTTTCCTTGTACAATAACAGATGAAAGCTAAAAAAGTAGTCTTTCATAAATTATCATTTTTATGCAATAAAATTTCAATCTATAGTTAGCACCAATATAAAGAGCAAATTCTCTCACAGTCCCTTTATCCTCACTAAAACAGAGTTCGACTACATTATGAAAGTATATCAAGCCATATGCTAAAGCACCACAGTAAGTTACACACAAATTGTGTGTAAAGTTTGCACCCGCATCAGCTTCTTCTTCCACTTCTCATTCCTCAAATAAATGAATATAAAGATAAAGTGATCTGTGTTGAAAATGCTATAGGTAAAAATAATTGGAATTAAGAACAATTTTCCGATATTCTTTAATGAAATTTAAAGCATAACTGTAATTAAATGAAAATTCAGCTATAAAAAATCATCACAGCTGAAATAGAATACAAATTATTAAAAAGTGAATTCTGAAATCTAAAAAATACTATACCTATCCAGCTTTCTACAACATCTGCTTTCCACATAAATTGCAAGTAAGCAGAGTTGTCTTTCAACTTGCTTTTCCTTCTTGCAGCACTAGTATCTAGAGCATTTATTCTATCATGCAAAAGTTGTAATCTTTGACTAATACTATCAGAATGATGATTTCCTTCAGCAATTAATTGTTGTCCTTCAGATGATATTCCAACACATCTATCACGATGAACAGCAAAATCAATTTCAAATGCTTCATGTTTTTTCAACAAACCCTAGAAGAGGTACACATTGTATGAATAAAACGTAAAATGTAGCATGAATTATACTATTCTAAATTATACTACAAAAATTACTTCAGATAAGCATACCTCAAAACTATTTTTTACGCAATCACAACTGCTCCAAATTAGTCAATATATTACATAGATGCTCCCAGATAAATAGTAAAACATCTCAACATTGTTTAATTGCAAATATTTTTAAAATTTTAAACAATATTAGTACCAGTAAAACTTGCAGTGGGCTGTCTGTGTCCCATAGTAGTGAAAGCTCTAATAATGATATTACAAGAAATGCAAGCTATTTTTTTTATGATGCATTTGTTAAGAAATTTGATACATTTCAAAAGAATGTAATTTCTTCCCGAATATTAAATCAAAAACTGCAAAATTTCATTAAATATAAAAGCTTCATTTTTACTTTTTTATACAGAATGTAGTATGATACACTAAAAGGGCACTACTTAAGGAATTAACACTTTTATAAGTCCTAGCTAAAGGGAGCACAGGACTTCATTAAGCTTAGGACATAGCCTCCCCCCTTCAATAGCATTCACAAACTGTTTGTATTCAACTTCAATTAAATTACAAATGAAAACAAAAGTAATACATTCATTTAATCAGCTCTAAATTACAAATGCATGAAAATTACCTGAACTGCTGCCATGGTATCACCATAATCTTCAACAGTAAGCAATTGATGTTTTTCAGAAATCCATGCTTCTTCCTCTTCCAATTTAGCTAAGAAATTTTGATAAGAGAGGGATTCATTTAACTTTGTTCCCCTGTCAGAAGTCATCTGAAAAAAATAATAACAAGAAAAATAAAACATCAATTAAACAAGCAGACAATCTTATAATACAACATTTCCGTTTTTGCATCATAAACGAATACCTTTTTAAGTTCTTGCCAAGCTTTATCAAGATTTTTCAATCTGAGTTCGATTTCAGGAACACCTAAATTAGATTCAGCCATGAGTTTTTGACCAGCCTCTTGAACTGCTTCAATGGTTGGTTCATGAGCAGCTAATTCTGCTTCAAGTCGTACATGCTTCTTCCTTAAGTTCTGAACACCAGTAAGATCACGTCCATAATCATCAGAACTAACTAAAAGCTTCTTCTCCCTAAAAATGATGAATTAAGTATGTTATACACGAATGCTATATTAAAATTTGCACAGAAATAATTTCTCTTTCAAGAACACAATGTTAAAGTAATATTCATTTTAGAGCAAGGAACTGATTAAAAATGTCTAAAAAGGTCCGAAAGACCTGTCATCTTTAAGAGACAATAACAGACATTCATGTATCACATATAGAAATAAAGCATTTGATGTACAATAATTTCGAAGACAAAATGTTTCATCATTACATTTTGCTAGTAAAGACATTGCAAAAGTTTATTTTCAAAATAAATAAATAGGCTAAAAATTAAGGGAATGAAAATGATCTGATCAAAGGTTAGAAATTATTTGCACAATGTCCATTAGTCAAAGGTATTTTAAACATAAGAGCAATTGTTTTACAACCTGAATCACTTTTTAATGACTCTTCTAATATTTAATAGCGAACCAGGCCAGTCCGCCCCTATAATATACTTTTTTCTGCTGTACCTACGCAATAACCTCAATTATTTCTCGCAGATTATTTAATTTAAATCAATACACATTAAAGTCGTGCATGCTCATACATAATGTGCAAAGCAATTCAGTAAAAAATTGATCACTATTAGTAAAACAATACAAGTATATGATGCAAAATAAATGAAATATTCACTATCTACTACCTTGACCATTCATAACAAGAGATTCTTGTGTTTATCTTGAATTCAAATCAATGCAATGCTTCAGCACCAAACAGTAATATTGCAATTAACTTGAAACAAACATTCATCCCAAAAGGAAATATTCAATCATGTAATTTTTTGCTATACATTTTATAATAACAAATAATAAGTTTCAGTTTTAAAACTAACAAACATACTTAATCCATGATTCTTCATCTGCAATATCTCTGAAGAACTGATGCAATGTATTAGCTTCATTTAGCCTTGCTCTTCGATGGCCAGCAAGAGTTTTCACTCGGTTGTATCGTTCATTTATTGAGCTACGCTTTTCTTCTATAACAGCTGCATCACATTGCCCAGATTTAAATAAACTGTCAGCAAGACTGTTCATATCACGAATGCGGTCTTCGTGAGCATTTACATCAGCTTCAACAAGTTGATGCTTTTTAATTAAATTCTGTACTGAAGCCAAATCTTTACCAGATTCTTCTGATTTCAATAAAGATTCAACCTACACATAAAAAGATTTCATATGCTTTAATATTGAATGTGTTTCAGTAAAAATTACATAGTGGATAAGCTATTATAACTATCAATTAAAATTGATATTTTGGATGCACAAAGAAGTTAAGGAAACAATGCATACATTATAAACATCATTATAGGTCTTTTAGAAGATCTTTAAATAACAGATTTCTAATTTTGAGATGCTTTAAACAAGCCATAACACATTTCATTACGTGTTACCATTAGGTTTCAATGGTAAATAATTAATGGTGATAAAAATATCATGCTACTCCCTAAGGAGTGGTGCTATGTTTGTATTCAGTTCTGCCCCACAATACTTTAGATTACTATTTTAACACATTATATTGAATTTTTTTTAAAAGTCTTGCAAGAACCTTTTTAATACATTTTCAAATATAGAGCAATTTCGTTTAGTTGCTTAGCTGGCGTTAATGTGTTAAAAATATCTTTACAGCAATAGTTGAAATAGTGATTTCAAAGCATCAAATAAATGCCCCAGAAAAATCCCACCAAATCACAATGAATTAATTCATCATTCAAGTTGGTTAGCTTTAAAGCAAGATCTGTAGTCATTCAATAAATAATGAGTAAGAGGATGAAAAAATTTGAAAGCGGATTTAAAACCAAGATATTTCCAAGAACATTTTTTGTCTTGTTGAATCAAAGGCAATAAACAATATATTCCATGGCATATAAGAACCATTAAAGTGAAATATATATAAATTGGTTTTACAAGTCCATGCTATTTTTCACATGCAGGAGCTTAACGGTTTTCCAAGCAAAATAAAACATTAATACTTAAAAAAAAAAAAAGCTAAATTCATTAAATGAAATTTTTAATCATTTTTATATAACTTATTTTTTTTTAAAAAAAACCTCCCTCTTTTATATTTACTTCCTTGTTATGCTCTTAGTATCTGCCAATAAGCGTATAATTGCGCAAAAATACACTTGAAGCAATTTTCAGTCAGAGATAAACAACTGCTAAGTTGGTGTGAAATTAATTAAATTTTTTTTTTTTTTTTGACAATAGAAACATTTAAAAAATCTGAATACAACAAACTGAATTGATTAATACTGGTCAATAGCAAAATTTTTTTTTTGAAATTGCTGTAGCTAGAAAAAAGCTGCATATTCATCTTTCCTTTCAAATTATGCATGCCCACTTGGACAAGTTTTTCCTTTTCTTTTAATGATTTAAACTCTTTCTTTTGTAAACAAGCAAAAACAAATTAATACAAAAAATTTAATTATTTTAAACTATTTAACATTAATTTTTTGACAAAAACATTTCATAGCAGGATGTAGCACAGTGGTTCCCAAAGTGCTTCATATAGACCCGCAGGGGCCTACTAAGGCCAACAAGGGGTTGATGTCATCAAAATTAAAATCTGGGGGTGCATGAGATGAAAATAAGGGCCTATGAGAATGTATCTCATTTCAGTAAGTCATCACCAAATTTTAGGCATGATGCACCTAACAGAAACAATGTCAGTAGAAAGGCTGTAGTGGGAGAAGGGGAGATCCCATCATTAAATATTGGTGCATAAAAGTAAAATTATACATGACAGAAAAAATAATTCTTCCTATTTTGTTTTATATTATGTTTTGTAACTTTCATGTGACATTTCACCATCTGTTCTCTATCTCCCTATTGCTTCAGAACTTTTAACAATTTTACTCTGTTTTGGAACTTTCAAATATAAATGTTGCACTAATTGACTTCCTTTAGAATGATCCTCTAGGAAAGGGGGGGGGGGGGGAGGTCCATGGAAAATAGGAATGACAAGGAGTCCATGGGACAAAAAAATTACATGAAAGTACCTATGACATAGCATAGTCGACAGCTATGATATAGAATTGTTTTAGCGCAGGTTTTGCGCAGCAGTGGAAGCACTATGCATAAGATAATTACACATTATTGTAAAAATTTAATACAATCTAAATCGAGTTTTTGTTGAACTTGTCTCATTTGCTTTTAATTTATTTACAATTAATTACCTAACTATGATGCTCTTAAATAGTTTATTTATGCTATTACCTGACAGGTGTTATTTAAACTCTTCATTACTTAGTCGAAAAGAATAAATGTTTCAATATACATAGATTTTATAAAAGTGTTTGGTACAAAATAAATTTTAAAAAGAACATAGTACAAAATAAACTTACTTCTCCTAACCAGAAATCTATGTCTTTTACAGCAGCATTAAATGTACGCTGCTTATTTGCTTCTTTAATTTTGATGCTCTTTTCAATTGTTTTCTTTGTTAGATGTTCCCACTGTTCAGCTAAGCAACTTAAACGAGCTTGCACAGCATCTTCTGACCCAGCACATTGGTGTTGATCAATCAGGTTTTGACCATTAGCTAAAACAGACTGGATTCTATCAGCATTAGCTGCCAATTCTGCTTCAAAGGCTTGATGCTTTTGATGTTTGCTTTGTATATTAGTGGGATCTTTATAAGACTCATCCATAGCCATTTGAAGTTTCTCAGTGATCCAGTTTTCAATTTCATCAGCATCACGACTAAACTGTTGTAGGGTCATTGATTCACCTAATTTAGATCGTTTTTTAATCAGATTGTCCTTCAGATGACGCCATCTCTCAAGCACTTGATCTTTCTTTTCATTAATGGCATCTGAAGAATAATGATCGGCAGCAACTAGTTGATCAGCCAAAGCAGCTAATGCAGCTATTTTCTCCTCCTGCAAAAATAAAAAAGTTTTAAATATTTTTTGCAATAAAGTCAAATACGTAAAAAACATTCCATCATGTCTCCTTAACCTTTAAATTATGCAATAATTTACAAGGGACATATAATAACAGTCAAGCATTTTGTGTTAACAAGATGGGGCTGGATGAATACAATGATACACATAACTTTTAGCGATGGACGGCACTAAATTTAGTGTTAAAAAAATTCATAGTAAACCTTTTTATACAAATTTGTCTTTAAAGTAATTAATAAAGCTGCTTCATTATCAAACACAAAAAATTCAAAATAAAAATAAAGCTTTCTCAAGACTTTATTCCTGTTATTAAAGATTTAAATTGAAATTTTTCGGAATTTAATTAGCAGTCACTAATATGTTCATTTAAATTTTTTAAATATTTACTCCGATGAAAGAGGAAACCTAAATTACTTGCTAAATAAATAAAAAATGAATTCTTTTCAAAACTTTTAATATAATTGGTGTTACAACTATTATATATACTATTATATTAATATCATTATTATATTTTAAGAATAGCATACAATTAATAATATGGCCTAATCAAATGAAAATTTTTCTTTTCAATTTTATAAACAAGACATATTTAATAAAAATTAAATAAAATTAATCTTTGAATGATTTACTTGTGCATTGATAGCTTTATCAAAATCTTCATGCTTCTTGATTAATGATTCGACATTATCTCCACCCATGTCGTCTGAGCTGAGGAAAGCCTCCCGACTTCCCATCCAGTTTTCAGCTTGTTCGCAATCTCTGTAAAAGAGCTGTAGTTCTAGACACTGATCAAGCTTCATTCGTCTGGCAATCCATGCTCTAAAACGAGAGAAATAGTTAATGCACAAGCAAATAATATTCAGTACAAAAACATATCTTGTAATTACATATAATTGTACATTACGTCAACAGACAAAAGAAGCTACAACTTTGAACATTTTAAGTAGACAGGAGCTGTTGTACAATCATACAATGATTTATGATATCAATGTTTTAGGACTTAAATATAAAGTTGTGGTTATTTTTTAATTTTGAAAAGGCAGACATGAAACATATAATTTGTTAGTAAATTTTGTGTTTTAGCTGACAATTTTATACAGTATTAAACATGGAGTTCACACAACCTTCTAAAAAAAATTTAAGACCTAGTTTTTTAAAAAATCAGGACATATTATAAATAAATTTATAGCACATTAAGGATTATTCTAGTAGTTAAGCATTGACTTCAATGTTGCCATAATTAACATTAATACTTCATTTAGCTTTAGAAAAGCATAAAATCAGAAAGATAAATATTTATTATGGTTTTGTAGAACATCTTGCATAGTTTATGCTTGATAAATGCTAATTACACACTTCTATTTCAAATGAGTTCATCCTTTTAGGGAAGGGGAGTAAATTTTTAGATTTTCCCAATTATTCTGGGTTTCCAGGATTGGTGGTCACCCTAAAGAAAAATGGGTTATTACAAAAAAAAACTTATAACAACCTTTTTTTTTTTTAAAGTGAAAATGTATAAAAAAATACAATAAAAAATGGAATAATATAGGAATAAAAATTCTGGAATACCATTTTGGCTTATCATACCCAAACCAATGGAGGAAAAACCACATCCAAATATTCTTTATACAAAAATATTCAAGATGACTAGCAACTAAACATTTTGGCACATCAATAAGTGGAAAACTACTCCCAGCATATTAAATGAAACTCCCAAAATTTCAGGTCAAATGACGATATATTAGGACATTTCAGGATGATTGTTATTTTTCGGGAATTTACGAAATTCAAGACAAGTATGGAACTCGTAACCATAAGATGCTGTAAGTTTGTAGTAAGGAACACTTGCTACAAATGAAGAAACATCTAATAATACTACATTATCTATAGTTAAATCTTTATCTTACTAATTATCATTTTTGAATAAATTTAGCCTAAAATGTAAAAGGAAAGTAAAAGAAAAAGGTAAACTCAGAAACAAAGTCTCGGGGAACGTAGATTGTTTCAATGAACACATTAGCAAAAAATTCTGGACTTTGAAGGTAAATTGCACCACTATGTCAATGTCAACATGGTGCTGGTTTACAAAGTTGTTTTAAAGTTGTCCTGCCTTATTGTAAAAGGGCAAAAAGAAAATTAAAAAAAAGTGGACTTGGATTTGGAAAAACTGATCTGAGAAATTTATAGTATTCTTTTTATGAATATCATTGCATTATATATTACAAAATTGTTTATACAACTTTTATATTTTGGTACTATTCATTGATTAAAAAAAATGATAGCAAGTTGATTAACATACATATATTGTATCACATGTATAGCTTTAACAAAATATTAAAAAGTACTTTTCTAGTTCTTGTCTTGCATCGTTCATTTTTTCTAGTTTCTCCTGTACTTCAACACTAGCATAATGTCCACTTTGTAATAATTGTTGGCCAAACATTTCAAAAGCTTGAAATGTTCCTGCTCTGGCATCTATTTCAGTACGATGCTCCTGGTATTAAAAGAAGAAAAGACAGATATGTCTATAATCTTTTTTTTTTGAACACTTGCACATGTGTACTAACATGCTAACAGCATTGAAAACTTGCATAATCTTTATGAGAAATATACATGATATTAATTTTGTAAATTATAAATAATAAGCACAACACACCAATGCATATACTTTAACATTTGTTTCATAACTAAAAATGAGCAAACATAATATATTTTTTAAAGTTTTTTTTCACAATGATTAAAAATTATTAAATTTTGCTAATGTCTTAAATTACAAAATTTTACCACTTTTAAAAGACAGAAATTAAAAACTGATATTTCAGTAGTGAAATGACCAATTTTTACTTATTTTAACCTTTCCCTATATTTTTAATGCAATTCCATTTTAATCACATAATTACACTTGTGCATTTTTCATGTGGCTCATGAACTCATTTACAGCAATTCTTATGATCTTCAAAAGAATACTTTATGTTTTAAACCTTTGTTGTAATATGTATTTTACAATATTGGATTGCAATTAATTCTTTTTAATAAAATGGCAGTTTAATAAGAAATTTTGTATGTATTGTGGTGGGTGACAGAGCACTCTTAATCACCTTGTAACTCATGACCTGAAATCTCAACCATTTAACATGTAAGATTAGCACTGGCTAACTGCAAGGAGTTGCAGAACATGAACTAAAAGTCATTTTAATTTTAAATTCCTTTTCTTCACTGATTCTGAACATGCATTTACACTTCAAGCCACTTAACCACCTATTTTATACATTAAGCTATTATAGTTGTGCAAAAAAAAAAAGAAAAAGAAAATTTTTCCAAAAACTGAGCTTGATCCCACCTGATTCAAGAACAGTTATTCACAACTAGGAATATGGCATGTGTTGTATGTATATTTACTACACATAATATCATATCGACTAAGGAAAAACAAACTAAATAGCTGAAGGGTAGTGTTTTTAGTGAAGTTCAACTGTAATAAAGCAGTCAAAAGTATTTTCAGTTTAACTTTTAAATGTTTCTATGAGTCAAACAGTTAATGTCACCTTGATTTATTTTCTCATGTTTAATAACAATTTATACTATAAAGAGATGATATTGTTCTTTCTTTTTAGCTGGTGGTAAAAATTCAAACTATTTCTTCTAATTGACGGATTTTTGTTCCCCACAGTCCATATAGCTACGCATATGCAAAAGTCCAACGACATTTGTCTATTAGAATAAGCTCTATGTAGATCCTAAACTGGGTAAGTAATTATAACCCACTTGCACTCTTGATAATTTCAAAAAAATTTCAATATCTTTGAATGCAAACTTTAAAAACATACTTAAAAGATACTTGACTTTTATGTCCGACTTACTTTCTTTGGCTCGAGAATCAAGCAAAACTTGCAATGTGAGCAATAATTGGTCGCAACTTATTGTTTCAAATTTTACTTGTGAGTTCATTGTCCTAAAAAACTCAGGGCAGAGGTTCCCAAATTGGGCGTCACAGAAATAGATGAGGGATGCCGCAAAGCACTCATGATAACAAATGTTCCTCGTCTCTAAGCTAAATATTATATGGCTATGGTGTCACGAGAAAATTCTAATTCTACCAAGGGTGCCCCACCTTAGAAAAGTTTGGGAATCCCTAAGTTAGGGTGTTTACTACAAAAATCTACAGCAAATATATATTTTTAAAATTTACACCACAAAAGTTCTTTTGCTTTATCATAATAATATCAATGTAAACTTATGAAGAGGAAAGAAAACACCATTAGTCATAAAAAAATTTCTTTAACATATCCAGGGCTCCCACCGCCTTAACACAATTTGTAGCAGCTTTCGGAGCAGGTAAAATGTCCTTTTTGTATCAGTTTGGAGCAGAAGAATTTAACTTTTGTATCAGCTTGGAGCAAAAGAAATCGACTTTTGTATCAGCTTAGGAGCCGAAAATATCAAATTTGTATCATTTTTGGAGGGTTTTTTTCTTATTTTTTAAATATTAAATGGCTGTTTTAAAGCAATGTCATTTTCATACATCAAGGGTAAGAGCAGTTTCAAGTCTTCAAAATGATAGGAAATGTAAATGTCAGTCATCCTTCAAAAACTGAATTAGATTATTTCAAAAACTGGATTATTTTTATATTTCTTATAAGAAATTATTCATAACCTATTCAAAAAGTAAGACTAATTAAACCTATTACCCTTATAAAGGTGTTTTTCAATACTTTTCTCAAGAAACAGATTATTTAAATAAATGTTCTGTAGTTTTTTTTTTTCTTCTTCTTCTTCTAATGATTAAGAATAGCTAGAAGAAAGCTTAAAATTTTCTTCTTTTCAAAAATCATTACATTCTCTCTTTTTTGTTTAATAGCTAAAACACTATTCTTACAAGAAAATAAGCAAAAACTAACTAATATGAAAGGTTAAACTATTTAAAACTATTTATCATTGATTAAAATTTGTTTTTTAAATGGTACTTATTTAGGTATAACCATTGTGATTATAGTAACAGTAAAATTTTGAATCAATTAAATATAATTTCATATTTTATCAAAAAATATATTTGAACTCTATCCTATTTTCTACCTGCAGTAATATTTATTATTTTTCTGATTAAGAAATATTCCTTTAAATTTCAATCCTAAATGCTCACTTAGATGCCTTGGAAGTAATTAATGGCACCAAAAGTAAATTGCTGGGTTTCATAATTTTGCAGCAAGAAAATTCAAGAACCAAATTATATTTTTCAGTTCTATAACAGAAAGGCAAAATGTATTTCTTATTATAGGTTGATAATTTATTGTCTAATGATTTTTTTTCTAACAATTTATCTTTACATCTTTCAAAAATTGTGTAATAGTTACAATTAAATTTTAAGAGTCCTAGGGTTACAGCAATTGGATGCTGAAAGAAACTAAATTGAATTAAAAGAAAGAGAAAATGCATGATAATTTCATAGCTTTCAAATCTAGTTAAAAAATTGAAACTTTAAGCAAGAGTACTTTTATGAGGTCGTTCACCCACAACAAAATTTATATTTCTTCAAATAATATTGCTTAACATATTTGCTAAAGATCATCAATTCACTAAGATATACATGCTTTTTTTAATGGTTTTCTAACTTAACTAATTTTTTTCCTTATTTTGTTCTTTATATTTATGTTTTATGTTTTTGAATTGCTTGGGTTATATCATATAGATTACACAGCTTAAAGAGTAATGAGAAAAGAAAAAAAAGCTGCAATTCAATGTTTAACTTTACAGCGTTTGAAAGTCTATCTCTAAACACTTTCGGGAACAAATATATATTTTCAAACAATGTTTTTATTTAAAATAAAAATACATTTCATTTATTTACTTTGAAAAGGAACATTATAAATAGTTGGAATGAAAAAAAATCCGATTTTTGCAGCGGATGCAAAAAGATTGTAGAATGTATGCACTATTTTGCTTGCACGTGGAAAGTAGGCTTAAGGAATTTTTACGAATTGTTATAATGGAGCAATAATCTTTTTTACATCTGTTCTGTTATTGATTTTTCACATTGATTAGTATTTCCTAAACATTAGAATAGAAAACACAAAGTGCACTGAGGAAAAACGCTAAGTTTATTTTTTCCACGTCCTATGAAATTTTAAACTTTTTTTATCTATTTCAATAAAAATGTACTAAATAAAATATTGAACATAAATAGTGATAAGAGGAATTATTTTTCTCTCTATAATACTACAAAATATGAGAAATCGTCTCACTGTTTCTTATACAAGCGTGGGATACATCGCTCATTCTGCTCAATTTTCTCATCCATACTTGATGTTCTTACGAGAGGGTAGAGCTAATATTCATTAATAAACTGCTTCAAAGGTAAAAAATTAGTTGTCTAAAGGAAAAATGTAACGAATAATGCCGATTTTAAGGTGAAAAAAAAGATAATATCTAAATTTTTTTCGATTTTTTTTCCCGAAAATCGCGATTTGGCGCAATTTTTACAAAAAAACGCATTTTGTAGCAGCATGTAGCAGAAAAATCGTTTAGGCGCAATTGGCGCAGCCGTGGGAGCCCTGCATATCTTTTTCCACAAGGGTACAGAAGATTTTTGTCATTTAAAATGCTTTTAATTAATTAAAAATTAACAGTTCTGTAAGTCAAAATAAATATAAAATATACATTTATCATTAAATATACATTAATATAAAATACATATTTTCAACAGAAAATCCAATTTAACACATGCAAAAAGAAACAAAAAGTTTCAACATCAAGAATAATTATTAGCTAATAATTTACTAACTAACAGATTATACAAATACATGCAATTTATTATGTGTCCAAACAATGTTTGCACAGCTTTAACGTTAACTTTAATTTAGTCCTAAAACCAGCAAACTTTTTACGTGTAAAATGTATCAAAAGAACTGCAGATGAAATAATCCTCACAATGTTGGTATTTTATAGCAATGAATTCTCTTGCAAGTTCCTTTTTTACACAGTGTCAATACTTCAACAAAAAGATCTCAGGATTAATTTCCCTCATGCCAATTTAAACGTGAGTTTAAGGCTAAAAATATTTGAATCTCTTAAACACATAAAGCATTTTAATCAAATTGAATGTTATTTAGTTAATTAGCTAGAATCAGCAACTGCAAATAATACAAACAAGCTTTTTTTTCTCTTAAGGGCAAAGCATTTTAAACCACAGCAATAAGTGCAAACAGGTGCCCTTGCAAAATGTTAAAAAAAAAGTTGCTGTTAATTTCAAGCTCTGTCATTCTAGAATACCTGTGGGATACCATAGTGTGCATCAATCTCAGAACGGTAGTTCTATAAAAAAAAATCAAATTCTGAATGAAACATTAAATGACCACATGTACAAAGCACTTAACATATTAAAGTAAACCCCACATACCAAAACAAATAATAGTATCAAAGTGGTTAAACAAATTGTTAAACACCGATTAACTTACCTGGTGCCTTTCTAATAAAGCTTCTGCACCAGTAACATCATTGGCTAGTTCTTCAGAAAACACTAGACTCATCATGCTTTGAATCCAAGACATCAAGTCCCTGAAATAAGAAATTTAAGAACAAGTTACATTAATGGGAAGTTTTGTTTTTTTCATTTAAACTCTGAAAGAAAATGTGACTTTACGGTATACAAATATCTGGATTGTGAACTCTTAAAACCCACATCGAAAAACCAATCAAAACAATATATTCAAAACATTCATAGTCACAATCCTGGAAAGTCGAATAGTTTTAGTTAACATCAACCTTCATAGTCAATCAGAATATCAAAGCTATTAACAAGATACAAAAAGAAAGTTAATTCATATTTAATATCAACTAATTCTTAAAAGGATACAGAGAACACAAATCCAATTTGTGAATTTAAAAATTTATAATATGCAAACCAAAAGACTTTTTTTTTTTGACAAAATTAAGGGGAGAGGGTGGAGATAATAATTAAATTGGTGTTGAATGAAAAGATAGAACTAAACTTTGACATTTAATGATGCAACTCTAAAAGTTTCATGAATAGGGTTACATGTTTTAATAAATTTAAAATATTAAAGAACTCTTACATTTCATCAAGATTTTTGTTTTTTACCAATAAAATCATATTTGAAGAATAATTATAAGTTATAAAAGAAACCAGGGATTATAAAATAAAACTCTGAAAAAGTAAAATTTATACTTCAAAGCTGCAATACATTTTTTCTAGCAACTTGCTAGTGATGGGCATAATCGAGCGATCCTAATCGAGAACTCGATTATTCAGGATAACTAGAGAACTTGATTCAGACAACCATCTCGAATTCTTGATTGAACAACTCAAGAACTCGATTGAACATCCCGAGAACTCGATTGAACATGCCGAGAGCTCGACTGAACATCCTGAGAACTCGATTGAACTTCTCAAGAACTCTATTAAACTTCTCAAGAACTGGATTAAACTTCAAGAACTCAATTGAACTTCTCAAAAACTCTAACATCTTGAGTTCTCGATTTTCGAATATCTCGATTGGTTTACTTCTTGGAAGACGGAAGATAGAATCGAATGAATATCTTGAATGATTTTCCTCTCGGGCAATAGATGTGGATGATTCGTAGTCAAGTGATTGCGAAAATGGCTATGTGTCCTTTCAAAAGCAATGCACTTTTTTTTTAATCGACATGTTTATTTGATTCGCACCTCCTGTTTTTTTATCTTCGCAGAATTGTGTTATATCTAGGTGTGATTACATAATGCTTTACATTGAAAAGTTTAGGGAATTGCAGTGCTAGAGAAAACGGGTTTCAAGGGAGACTCTTTTAGGGTAATTTTCGAAAATAAAATCCTCAAACTACTTTTTTAAGCTATCGCTGGTGACATGAGAGGAACCGATTCGTAGAATTTCTCCGGACATTTACAAAATCTAGGAGCTAAAATCGCAGATTACTTACATCCCAAAGTTTAATGATAGCTAAAATAGAGAAAATCACCAAGATTTAATTCGATAATCGCTCAAGAAGCCAAGATGATCGCTCGAGAAGTAAATTGCTTGAGAAATCGAAATGATTGCTCGAGAGCTCGAAAAGAACGCTCGAGAACTCAAAATGAGAGCTCGAGAACTCGAAATGAGAACCCGAGAACTCAAAATGAGCACTCCAGAACTTGAGATAATCACTTGATTATCAAAACCACTCGATTACTGAAATCTCTCAACTCCTATCACTACAACTTGCAGTTCTGAAATTTTTTTAAAACAATTCAAAAGCAATCAATTCTTTATTTTTGAGAAATGGAAACATAGTTATAATCTTATTAAGGAGAAGAAGAGAAACAAATCAAAATGATTGAAATATGAGCCTTTTAATATTTTTTTTATTGGAAAGTAATAATCTTTAAAATTTTCCATTAATAACTATAGTCTAATGGAGAGCCTGGCAAATACCAGGTCCCTGGTTGTCACAGTTCCTAGATTTTCAGCACTGTCCTGTAAAAATATTAGCATGTATAGCAACTTGCAATTCCTTAATATGAGCAGGCTTCTAACTTGATTTTCGTGCCTGACTACCTAGATTTTTAGAGAATTTATCAATCTCTGGTCTAATGGGTGACAAAGGAAACAGTGGTAATGGAAAAGGAAGCAAAGTGTTTTGCTCTCAGAATAAAGCTTTTTAAAAGTAGTTTATCATTGATATAGAATTTTTTTAAACTTTCCTTTAGACTTATAAAGCTGTTTAATGCAAAAGAGAAGATAATTTATTATTCACCAACATAAAGAAAAACACCTATCTTTTTTTTATTGAAAAGAGAAATTTTAAAACAAATTGATTGTATCAATAATTTCAAGGAACATTTTTGTTGAGAAAATGCTTTTAAGAAACATTTCTTTCATACTACTTCTCATTAAGTTACATAAGTTTGCTTACATTTGATTTATATGAGATTCTTAATTATTCACTTCTTTTAAAAAGAAAATTCAATTTTTCTTTTAATGGTCTTAAGTGCAAAACATCTAATACTTAGAACAAAAATGAATATCCAGAATAATTAAATGTTCATATGTACTATAACACATTAGTGTTAAAATTTCATTTATGTAAATGGTGACTTCAAATATAAGTAATACTTTTAATTGAAAAACAACACAAACTCACATTGAATTTTGAGAGCGTAAAGGCACACACAATAGAATACTTCACAGTTTGTGTTAAAATGTTTATTAAAAATAAAAAATACTTTCTTTTTTCTTCAAAATTATTTCTTCTTTACAGAATAATTCTGCACAATTAATGTAGAATTTTCAAAAAAATGGATATTACACACATATAGATATATATATGTATAGCAAATTTAAAATAATTACCTATAATCAGCAAGAAACCTCTGTAAATCGTAGGAGTCCAATAGTTTTTCTTTTCTAGCATTTGCTTTTGCAGTTAACTGAGTCCATTCTTCATTGATTTCTTTCTGTTTTGTGTAAATCGTTTCAGCTGCTTCAGGATGTGTCTGCATCAAGCGACTTGCGGTGTCATCTAAGCTGCGAATCTAAATATAAATCAAAAATTTAAACATGTTAGATGGTAGGAAAAAAATATTTTTTATAGTTATTGATTAAAAGCATTAAATGGCAGTCTCAAAAGTACGAAAATATATAAATACGTTAGTGTAAAATTTAGCACTACAAAAAAGATCATTTAAAAAAACAAGGAATAATAGAACCAATAAAAAATTAACTTCCAGAATTTTTTTTTTTTTGTAAATTAGCTAATGTAGGAAAAATAAATTATTAAATATTGCTAAGTTTGATAATTTCCATATGAGAATATTTATGATGAACTTCATCAACATTAATGATCAGCTTCATATTTGAGCTTCTGAAAATAGCTGTTGAAAACGTATAAGAATAACATACCATGTTTACTCATACATGCATTCTAATATATGGTCTTGTGCTAGTTTTGAAAAATTCACTAAAAACCATTACGCATAAAATTCAGACCATTTTCTCAGGGCTTAGTTACCATATTACCCGTCTAACTTTGATCTTAAAATTAATTCCAAGAAAAAGGATGGACTGGTGAAAAATAATAAAAGGCAGGGTTAAGCAATATTTGGAAGGGGGAAAAACACTTTAGAAATTGAGACAGGATCATTGCTTAAAGAAAAAAATAGTGGCACTCGTTAGCTTAAGAAGATAATTTGTAAATCGCACAAAGAAACTTACAGAAGGTAAAACACATATTGTGATAACTCCTAGAGAACATGCTCTGGCTTAGTAACCATTAGATATAACAGTTAACAAACAAACTATTTAAAAATAACATGCAACAAATGAAATTTGGATTTTAATAAGTGATATCATTTCAAAAATAACAAAAGGTAGACATTTTTAATGCTTTGGATGGAAGTGAATATGATGTTTTAGAGATACAATTTTTCATCAAACATTAATGAAGATGGCATTGAAAGTCATACTATAAGAGAGAATTAATTATTATGATCGATTCAAAGTGTAATTTTCATTACAAATTTTGAAAAACTCTCAAATTGTATTGCAATTAAACAAATTTTTCATTCAGAATAAATTATAGCAACTTTTATATACCAAACACCTTCACCTGTTAACAGCTGAATTTTAGCATTCAATAATCAAAAGAAAAGGTGATTCATATGAGAATAAACAATAATATGGTTTAGAATATCGGCATACTTTGCTAAAAAGTTTCGGTAATTAAAAACTATAAAAACACCTAACATCAAACATTGCTGAATGAAGTTAAATAAATTATTCTGTTGAAGAACTTTACCTTAATTGAATTATGTTCTCATAATATGAAAGTAAAAGCAAGATATTGTAGATTAATTAACAAAGAATAGAACATTGTATTACCCTATCACCAAGAGCAGCCAAATCTCTTTCAAGACCTTCATGTTTTCTCTGCAAAGTCTGAACACTTCTCAAATCGTCACCACAGATATCAGAGTTCAGATTATCATCTTTTTCACGAATCCAATCTTTGGTTTCATCTACATCACGTTGGAAACGCTGGACTTCATGAGCCGAGCCCAGCTGAGTAGCTCTTTCTGCTGAAACTTGCTGAACTTCCTGCCATTTCTGATTTACTTCCTAAACCACAGAAATAAATACATAAATAAAATAATTGACAAGTTTTTTTCATTAGAAAAAAACTAATAATTTCTTTAAAAAGTCTGTTTAATGGGAAAAATTAATTTTGTTAAGTCTAATCTCACAAACCTGCACCCTTTTATTGCATATTGCTGTTTTTAAATCTTTAAAGTAACTATAGTGGAGTACCGTTTATACTACGCCACAGGGGTCATTTGAAAACGTGGTATAAAGGATAATGTCGTATAATCAATTTACCCTTCTGTCTGGCTAAACTGCTAAATCCAAGGTTTGGGACCACACTAAAACGTCATAAAAGTCTTAACGTCATATAAACGACACCCTACTATGTTTCAAAATAGCCTTTCTTATGGAGTCTTAAGTGTTTATTCCTTTAACTAATTAGGAATCAAAGTTCAGTATATTTTATCAAGGAAATAAAGTTTGTAATAAATTCTAATGTTTTGATTTTACAAATATTACCAAAATCAATTTTATAAAAAAAATTAATTAATTTTTAAAAAAAGCAGCTTAATTTTTTTTTACCACAAAAAAACTTTTTGAATATCATGAGTTACCATTGGATTTTTTTGCTCACGTTAAAATACATTGTGATTGTTTTTTCAAACTTTCTTTTTGGTTACACTATTTTTATGATCATAACTGCTTGATACATGCAAAACATTTCCCAAGAAGACTTTCAGTATGAGTTATGAATTTTTCCTTTTCAAGCAACTTGGAATGCAAAAGTTTAAACATGATTATAAAATGCTTAAATATTTCATTTTGATGCAGTTAAACATGGTAATATGAATATAGAATCACACAGTTGACCAACTAACAAAGTCCAAAAAAAGTAATGAATTACTTTTAAAAACATTTTCCTACTGTTGATTAAAGGTTTCAATGTATGTGCGTGTATACATCAAAAATATAGAATATTATCTATAAGTTCCAAATAAAAAATATACCTCAATTTGAGTTTGTATTTTCAAAGCAACTTCAGTATGACCAGAGCTCATTAGTCGACTAGCAGTTTCATTCATCTGTTGCAATCTTGTTTCATTTGTTAACAGTTCAGCTTTGAAGTCATCAAAATTTTTCTGCATGACTTCCACTTGTTCGAGATCTTCACCAACATCCTGAACTTGAGCTATTTGTTCCTAACATTAGGATGTAAGATATTAGATAACTTCAAAAAATTTGCATAGACAATCAGAAATCAATATCATGTGTTATTGAGTGAAGAATATGTAATAAGTTTCCTAAAGCACAGAAATTATTGCTATGAGACATTATTATGGACTAACAAATTCTTCAATTTTTTAGCTCAGACCTCTATTGTTCAAAGGGGATGATTAGAAACTGCCTTTTCTTCAGTTAAATTATTAGTATATTTTTTAAAATAATTAATTAATAACAATAATAACACACATTCAAGTGTATTTTTTAAATTAAATTTGTTGGTTTTTGCTCGAGTTTTATTTTTACTACAACATTTTTTCAATTGGCTAAAATTATGCATCTATTATAAAAAAACTTAAAATGAAATAGAATTAAAAACCAGATTCAATTGTAATTCAATGTTTACTTCTGTGACATTCAAACATTCATCTTCCACACAAATGCAGAATTTTGTTGATGTTTGAATGAGGCTTACGATTTTTTTAAGGTAATTTTATTTTCCTCATAAAAGTAAGTTTTTCCTATTTTAAGGTTTAATAAATAGTACTTGAAACAGGGGGAGAAAAAAAACTTAAGCAAAATAATTTTAGATTTTTTTTAACAATGCATTTATAAATTACTTAATAATGAATGGATTAAAAAATTAATGAATGAATTTAAGGGTTTAGAAACAGTGCATATCTGAAAATACAGTAGAATCTACCTACAACCAAGTCTCCCTACATCTAATTTCTTATTACAAAATTTTTAGTCAAAAAGTTTAATAAAATTCAAAATATTTTCTATATAACAAAGCAGTTGTCTCCCAACACTTAATTTCTTCCAATATCTATCTTCTCCAATTTCAACCTATCTGGAGAAAGTTGCTAATTTCTGAGTAACCACTTCACCCCAAAAGCAATAATTTAAACACTGTATAACATATATTACACTTACTTTGTAGTTAAAAGTAATAACTAAATACTTATGAACTAAGAGTCCTTAGAATAAAAAAACATTTACTAAAATAACTTCAAGAAGTATCGAATCTGCATAGAACCAAAACTTATCTATAGCTAATTGATAAGCTGGAACTAGAAGACTTCATTATAGAGAGGCTCCACTATGTTAATAACTATCGATAAAAATTTTAAAAAATTAAGTTAATCCATAGTTTCCTTCTCTTGGTTTTGATTTCTAAAATTGCAACAGAAGATTTGTTTGAATGTTTTTACATTAAAAATAGCAACAGTACTGATTTCTTGGCCTTTAAGTGAAATTCTAGTCAATAATATGTTACACAGTTTTGGTAATATGCCTTCTTCATTTGATTACAAAAGATCAAATATTGATAAATCGAGTAAGATTCACAACACATATTTTGTTGAGCTACAAATTTTTATGAGGATTTATCAAGATTATACCAATTTGGCATTCATAACAATTAAACTTTACAGAAATATAAACAGTTTGAATGAATGAATTGTTTAGGGGGTGGCTCTAAGGAGCACTAGCACTGCGACCTCAGGTCTATTGTACTAACAACCCCAAGTTAGTGAGTCTGAAACAGACCAGTGGCTGAGACGAATTTCAGCAATAATTTAGCAGGGAAATTAATTCCCAGGGTTCGATATAGTGATATCCAAGATATTCAAACCAATGAGCAGAGAAATAATCACATTCACACAAAATATATGTAGAGCTTTCCTCTACATCATGACATCCTCTACACATTGGGTCAGCAATCATGCCCATGATGTTAAGATGTCTCTTGAGATTGCAATGACCAGTTAAGAGACCAATGATCACCCTAATCTCATTTCTACTGAGTTTCAGCAGTTCCTTAGATCTTAACCAAGGGTAATTTTGGTTAAGTTCTTTCGCCTGTCTTTGATTATTGCTTTTAAGCCAGGCATTGTGAGCCTCTTTTAGGTGGAGTTCCTTGATTGTTTTCCTTATTGCACTGTAATGCAGATGAAGGACAGGTTCTGGGCCAATGAAAGGAGTTTCTGTGCCCAATTTAGCCAGTTGGTCAGCCATTTCATTGCCAAAAATGCCACGGTGACCAGGTACCCAATAAAGAGTCACCTTATTCATTGCGGCCAGTTCAGCAATATTGCTGGATTTTAGCTAAGAATAAGACAAAGTTAGAGTACTTTAAATACTTGAATATTAAAACTGAAAAGAAAATAACAAAGTTCTAGACAGAAGACAATTTTTTATACATATATAACATCAGTCTGAAATGGTTGGGGAATAAAACTGCAATACTTTGAAATTTTTCAAATAAGATAAGGAAATTTTTATGAACAGTTATACTAAAACCATTTCAAATGGTTTGAAGCTAAAAATTATTAAAAACTGGAAACATCAAAACAATTGTTTTTAAAAAATTGCATTAAAATTGCTCATATTAATAAGTTAACTAAGTACCTTATCTTTAAGCCATTGAGCAAGTTCTGCAGCTTCACGAACTAGTTGATATGCCTTACATGACTCTTCCAATTTATTCCTTCTTTCTTGTCCTAAGCCCATGAGATTTTCAAATTGTGTTTCAATTTGTGACTGGCGAGCAGAAATATTATTTGTATCAGCTAAGTTTTGTTGACTTGAAGAAAGACCAGCCTCTATTTTTTTAACATAAGCAGCCGGTACGAATCCTTGTCTGTCATTAACTTCAACTTTCCACCAATCCTAAAACAAAAATAATAATAACATTTTAAAATAATAAATATAATTATGACAGGCAAGGGTTATGCTTTGGGAAAATCGTGTCAATTTTTAAGACTATCTGCTTATAGGCAAAAGGGAATTAGGCTGCACAAGTTTTAATTTAAATCTGCATTAGAAAAGAAACATTTTTTATACAAGTACTTAAAGAAAATACAAATAAATTAGATTAAAAGAAATAAAATTTTATCAGAGAAAAGTTAAAATGTAATTCCTGATTTTATGGCAAAAATTCATTATTTTTTTATGAATCCTAAGCTAAGTTAGAATGTCAACATAAGATAAGGGCCCTAAACAAGCTGTGGGTAACCTAGTGGTTTAAGCACTGGAATCAGGGCCGCAGCACGCCAAGTTCTATCTCAGCCTCTACCAAATAGCCATCGTGTAAGCACATGCTGATTAAATTAGTGGATCTGAAAGTCCCATAGTCTGTCACTAGCAGTTAGTAGTGGTGCAGGGTGACTGGCAAAACCTCCCCTTTCCCCTTCAGTTTCATGCCGAAATTGTGGAGGTGGATGATAGATGATGCCATTTATCAGCTGAGATGGAATTTGGATTCCTACTTATACAGGCCACATCTCTTACAGGGGCAGCACACTCATTCTTCTGGTCCTTGCAAGAACATGAGAACAATTAAACAAGACCCAAATGAGATTTATAGGAACAAAGTGAAAATATAGCAATTTTCTGAATTGAAAAGAGTGCAATTACAGGGAGTAATCTCATACCAAAAAATAGCTTAGAGTTCTTAAAATTTACAAATTTGAAGTAAATTAGAATTGTTTTGTTAGAATCACTCACAAAATACAAAGCCAAGTAAAAGGTATCAAGGTTGAAATCACTATTTACCAGTTACTAACAAGTGCAATTCTTTTGTTGCAATCAAAAATCAGGCAATATGAATTATTTCTCTCACTTTTAACACTGGACTATAAAAGTTGCAGGCTTATCTCCCACTTTTATGGCTTATTGGCAATTTTTTAATATCAAACAATGGAGAGTAGAACCAATTTCAAAATTAGGTGTATAAGGTTGAAATTTGTTGGAATTGCTGTGTGGCTTAAAAAAGTGTATTAAATGTAAACTAGTAGATATTATCAACTACAAAGTTTAAAAAAAATAGACTAAGAATTTAGGTTTTAAATTACATCAATTTAATAGAAGCAAAACTTTCAAGAAGCAAAACTTGAATCAGATGCAATAAGTTTCAAGAAATTAATGATCATAAAATGATCAAGAGAATCCCTTTATTTCTTAGTTGCATATTAATTAGAATGAAAAATGAATACCTTGTTGTTGCTATTCAACAAAGTCAAAACATCTCCTTTCTTCATGGAAACTTCACGTGGACTTTTTTCAACATAGTCATATAATGCCATGACAAACTCCTTGCCAGCATGATCCACAATAGGTCTTTCTTGTTGCTGGAAAAAGAAAAGAAAGCTAAATGACTGTTTTCCCTGTGTTATCAGCAAATCAAGTAAGGCGACAACATAAAAAATCTTGCAGCAAAAAAAAAAAGCACTTAAAATTTTGAAAATTGCAGAGGTTGAAATTTCATTAAAGCAGTTTAAATTTTTGTTTTTAAAAACATTAAAACACCATCATCAATTGACTTTCTTACAAAATTAATACAATATGTATTTTAAAATCTGTAATATTTTAAATGGAAAAGAGAATTTGAACTACACTGAATAACATTTATTATTATTTTTTTTACACTATCAAAAATGAAGGACTGCCTGTTATCGGATTCTTTTAATGCAGACACAATAGAGGAAAATTTGAAAATAACATGATGGATAAAATTTTCTCAAATTCACACTGCATATTTTCCATTCATAACACCAGTAATTATTTTTTTTAATGTCAAAAATTGTTTGTTTTCTTCAATTTGTCTTCATTTAATTTTGTAACAGACTGCCCAATTTTAGCTCCCCCCCCCCTCCCATTTCAGTATTTGATAATTAACTAATACTAAATTTTAATCGATAAATTGAAAAGGGAAGAAAAAAAGCTCAATCATAGGAAATGGTATGCAAAATGAGAAAACACTTTAAAATGTAAAAATGATGTTACAAAAAAAAAGAAAACTCAGAAAAAAAGGTCAAAAAATGCAGAAAAAAATGAATTAAGACCTCGGGCCTGGCTATCAGTGACTATACATTCAAAATCTAGAATAATGTTACTTTTGAAGCTTAAATAGAACATCAATTTAAAACAACTATTGCATATATTTGTACAAAGAATTTAGCTATTCCTCTTTCCCTTAGAAATTGTACTTATTGGCAAAATGCTAAAATAGCGTGCGAGAATAATAAAAACCAAATGTTTTTGTTCAGCAATTAATCAAGCCATTTCTCAAAATTAATACAAATTATTTGTACCCTGCATGATTGTGCTTGTTCTTTTAGTGAAAATATAGTGTTTCCAAAAGCTTCAAGGTCAGCCATCAATGCTTCATGTTTCTTCAAGAGTGACTGAAAAATAAAAATGAAAATATTAGTAAAAAATAGTATCCCCTCCCCCCTTCTCTTTCAAGCGAAAAATTATCACTACCTCTGTAGAATCTTCATCTTTTCCAAAGTCTTGACTTCCAACAATTGGTTCTTTTTCTTTCATCCATGACTCCGCCTCATTGGCATCAGCAAAATATTGATGAGCTTGAAGAGAATCCTCTAAATCTTGCTTTCTTTGCAAGGCTTTATCCTTGGGCAAACAAATAATACTTAATATACTAATGAATTAGTTACGAGATTATTAATAGTTATAAAGACCTAAATTATGCTCATTACCAATTTAAGAAAGTTTCAAGCCAGAGAAAAACCTTAATCAAATTTTATCATGATCAAAAATATAATTTTAACATAGCATTATTTTTAAATTTTTAAGGAAATAAATTTTGAAGGTTTTCCCAATGCATTTAATTCCAAAAATTAAACAAGAAAATTTCCATTTTGTTTATTCTTCTTACTTTCAGACAAATACCATCAGCAATTATACAGGGTATCTGCTACACTTAATGTTATAAATCCCATGACTTCTCCCTGTTAAATCCCCACAACATACACAGTCATGGAGAATGACAGGGAGAAGTCATTTACATATGCACAGAAATGTTTTTGACGAAAACAATGCAAGAGTCCTTCTTAAGTTTAGACAGTCTTTTCAAAAGACTGTCTAAACTTAAGAAGGACTCTTGCAAAACTTTAATTGGATTTACCTGAGTTAAGACAACAAGAGTTTTAAGTTGCAACAAATAAAAAAAAAAATCCGTACTGTTAGTATTTTTCTGAACTTTTTAATTAAATTAAAAATAATGCTTTCTTAGAAAGAAAAAAAGTATTGTAATAAAACTATGTATTACTTTCAAGGCTTGCCATTTTTCATTCAAATTACTCAGACGTTTCTGGATATCATTCAAAGCAAAATGACCTAAGAAAGAAAAACAAATTTATAACAGGACATCAATGCACATTATTGAAAGAAACGAAAGAACGAACAAAATCATCTGGCATACCTTCTTGTACCATTTCATCACCAGACTGGCACACAGAACGAACTCTATTTTCATGATTATTTATCTCAGCTAGCATAGCTTGATGTTTCTTTATAAGATTTTGAACACCAATGAGGTCCCGACCTAGCAATGGATAAAATGCCATTTATGATTATTTTTTAAACCAATTTCAAAAAATTTCAAAACACAAGGTGCATATAACAGTACTTTATACAAAAGATTGAACTGAAAGTCAAGTTAACGAAGTTTTAAAGCATTAGCAATTCTAAGAATTGTCATATTTTCCTTAACATTAGGGAAGACTAGTACTTTGAACACTTCAACTTGCAGGTGATGTCAGAGCCATATTGAGACTTCTACTCATGATAGACAACCATGATAATGATATAAAGCCCTAGTACTCTGATATAAGTGTTAAAAAGCTACTTGTTCCTTGTAAACAAGTTTTTGTTTCTTGGCACTGAAAAATCTCATTTTGTTGTGTTGTCTTTTATATGCAGATGTTCATGATTCTTTAATCTTGATTATATTTTACAGAATATGCTGATTGTCAATGTTATTGCAAGTATACCATCGTAATTATTTTTACTTTTAATAAAACCTTTAGCGTAGCAGCATAATACCCTTTTAACCGGTCATCTTGTGTCTGCAACTAGTTTTACATAATGTACCAGTGAGCACTAACAAAGCAGCAAAATGTTAAATTAGTAATTCTGATATTGATATTTTAGGAATTATGGTATACAAGATAGCAGCAGTGAAGAAGATGGTAAAATGTCTGCTGATATTTTAGGAAATTGAAATTGATTATAAATGCAATAATTTTGTACTAGCACTGAGTTTTAAGATGAAAAGCAATGCGGTTAATTACATAGGAGAAATTATAGAAGTGAATTAAGATTGGATGAATTTTAAGTAAAAAATTTTAAAACAGATTGCCTATTTTTTGTGCCAATGAAAAAATATAACATGATGAATCTGGTTCAATTATTAATTTATTAAAAAATATATAAAGAATATTACTATTATCATTATTTTAAGCAGAGATAAGAGTTTTCAGACAATTAGCATTCCACGACCCCCAGCCATAAAAAAAACCTTTTCAGAAATGGAAGGAGTTGAAATAGGAAAGATATTTACTTGAGGAATTTTGTTATTTTTTTTTAAATGGGGCTACATATGGAACTAATCATTTTCCAGACCTGGTGCATTCCCCGCGGTTATCGGCATCCATTCTTTCAAGTAGTACCACTATCGGTGGATGCCATTATTACTCTCAGAATTTGGGTGCTCAGTTCTCTTAGTGGCAGCATCTGAGCTCTAATTTGATGCAGATTGCACTAGGAGTTCAATTTAGCCGAGAACAACCAAGCCAAATGTCTACTCAAGGGATCTTTTACATGCCGCATAATCATAAGACATGGGCGCAGATGATTTTCAGCATCTTGAAAATTCACCGATTTGGGTCGGGTTTGAACCTGCGATCTTGGGCATTTGAGGCCAGCGCCTTACCACTATGCTGCCCTGTCGACATTTGAGGAATTATTGAGCACGTGAAAGGTTTGAGTGAAGCAGTTAATCAATGTTTTCTAAATGAACTGCAGAATCAATATCAATTGTGGATTAAAAATTCCATTTCACTGTCAATGCACAACTCTTGATCATGTCAAGGGGTGAATAATAAACTTTTATTGAAATGACATATAGTTTTTCCTTATAAAAAAAACCTTAAAGCCTTTAGTAGAATCCTGAGTTAGTTTTAAAAAATCAATTTTATCCGTATGTTACAAAAGACTATTGGCATTCTTATTATTTTCAAATGTGTGAGTTTTCCAACAAAAAATTGACACCGCAACAGAGTTGGTGCTAAACTTGACACGAGAACTCTATTTTTTATTCATAAAGCCTAATGTATTAAGTATATCTGCAATAATAAAAATCCGCATCTATCACCGCATTCAAATTTAAATTTTAAATTTGTATAATGTAGAATTTTAAGAACTTTTATGTTTAGTGTTATTTCTTGAACATACTGTTGGAAACAATTGTTATTTTACTTGAAAAAAACTCATTTTCAGTATGCTGCATTAAAATCATACTGTTGAGGAGAAAAAAAGAATGGTTTTGTGGCAAAAGTAAACATTAAAAAGGGTCTTCTTATAAAAAAATTTAAGAAACAGTGGTCTAGACAAACAATGCTTGCAAGAAAGATATGGACATGCTAATATACATAATTTCATTGCTACGATGAACATTAAGAGCAATATTTTACAAAGTATTTATACTTCTTGCCCCACACCAATAATTATTAGTGTAAATACCTCTATTAGTTGAAGCAGCAATTGGTTCCTTTTCTCGAATCCATGCTTCTTCATCTTCAATATCTCTATAGAGCTGCTGCACTCTTAAAGAGTCTTGCAAGCGTTGCCTTCTTGACTGGATTGGTTTCTGCAGTGTGTTGTAACGATCCACGAGGGCGACTTGTTTGCTCTGAATTGAAGCTGCATCAAAATGCCCTCTTTCAACGAAATTGGTAGCCTGGACTACAACACCATCAATTCGGTCCTAGGGACAAACAAGAATGTCATTAATGCAAGATAAAAGTTTTACAACAGGTTTTCACAATTATAGAAAGCAGAACAATTAACAGAAATACAAATCTCAGGAGGGGAAAAAACATATATAATAAAACTTACTTGATGAGAAGCAATGTCAGCTTCTAGCAGTGCATGCTTTTTAATCAAATTCTGAACACTTGTTAAATCCTATAGGGAGGGGAAAACAGAAAGAATTAAGAACAATATATTTTAACATGAGTGTTTACATTTAATTTATACTTTACTATGGGGGGGAGAAAAATAATCACCTTTCCATAATCTTCAGATAGCAACTGTCCTTCAACTTCAGATAACCAAATTTCAATGTCCTCTATACCACGATTAAATTGTTGCTGTGCAGCAGCTTCATTTAATTTAGAACCTTTGCTCTCAGTTGCTTCAACAAGTGATTTCCACATATCTAAAATCTCCATCATGCGTTGGCTGAATGAGCATAAGACATATTTTCATAAATAATCCATGATATTTACATAATAAATGAAAAAAGCATTTGAACAGTAGTCATAATATGAGTTAAAAGAAAATATGTACAATAGTTGTCAATTAGCATTTTTATATAAAAAAAACTCTATATAAAAACCACAACAAAATACCTTATTCGAGATGAAGCATAGTGATTAGCTTCAATTAACTCCTGCCCTGTGCTAGCAATTTCGTCAATTCGACTTTTATTGGCATTTAATTCTTGCTCAAAATTTTGGTGTTTCTGAACTTTACCATTCACATTAGTAGGATCCTAGGAAAAGGAAATAAACATAGTTCAACATGACAAATAAATCGGAATTACAACTGAATTTGAAAAATGAAATTAAACTATTGAAATTTAAAATCTGCAAATTTTAAATTTGATTATTATGCATTTGATGATACAATTTGATTTGCCTGCTTGGGGGAAAAAAGTCAGTTGAGAAAGATTAGACAAAAATAATTTTTCATTCCTCATTTATATTTTTAATGATACAAGATCTTTATAGCTGTAATGTGCTGTAGTTTCTCTACAGAGCTTGAGCTTTTTAAAATGCAATACTTAAGAATAGTGATAATAAGGAACAATGCAAAAATGTTAGTAAGAAGTTGACTAGAGAATTTAAAGGTATACTGCATGAATATGAAATCAACAACCATTGTACTCAGAAGCACACACCAATTAGTTGATCATGAGAGCACTTAAAGTAAAAGAATCCATTGAGTAATTTTTTCACACTCTATGAGGAGTTTTTTTTTTTTTTTTTCAATTTTAATAGTAAAAAAATTTTGTTTTAAAAGAAAATAATGTTTTTACTGACGACTTGTCAAAAACTACTTCTACTTCTTTTATTAATGATTGTTTAGATGATTTAATAAAATTATGCTTGCTTTTATGTTTTCCAACAAAGTTTATATTTTTAAAATAAAATTTTCATGAAAATAAAAATAATTTCACTTGTTTACTTAGTAATGAAATTTAATAGTAAATGAAAAAAGTTTTGATTTCTGAGAAGGATGCAAAAAGATTACAAAATGAATAAATCATCCCCATGAGGGGGCCTCTAATTTGAAGAAAAAGCAATAAAAAAAAACTTATTTCTGCGAATCTGAAAATTCAAATTGGCGAAATTCAGCTAAATAGCAGAAAAATCATATGTATGACTAGGAGAGGAAAAGTTTCATGTAATAATGCACAAAATATAAATAAATGTTACAATAAAAAATATTTTATTGGTGGGGGGGGGGGGGGGAGATGTGCTTTAATCTGCTGGTCTGATGCCAAAATCAAGAAAACAGAAGTTAGTTGTATTTAAACGAAACAAGAATTTTTTTTTTTTCATTTTTAAACAAATTTGAATCAAATATTTAGCAAAACAATAAATTAAAAACCGATGCATATATTATCTACATAAATAACTTACTAAGTAACTTTCATCAGTAGCCGTTTTTAATTTCTCACTTATCCAACCTTTAGTTTCATCACAGTCTCTCTCAAATTGTTGGAGGCGGTATGAATCTTCAAGCATTGCTCTTCGAATATCAGACTTTTCCATCAAAGCAGATCTTCTTTCTAATAACTGAAAATGAAAGTTACATTAAAAACTTATATTTCAACACCACAACTTTTAGAATTCCACAAAACTTTAATAAATGTTAAAGACAATAAATTGATATATTGAGAAAAACAACATATTAATCCTGTCGTTGCATACATTTTTTGTCTACTTAACGTTACAGCCCTTTTTTTTCTTTTCCTGTTCATGGTTTTACTTCCCCCCCCCCCCCCCCCGCGATGTTTCATTGTTCATTCAGATCTGGGTTTTGCTTTTACATGATTATTTTTCAATATCAATTTTCAGACAAACTTTTTTTTTATCATTTAATTTTATATTTAAAAAAAGAAAGAAAAAACTTTCATGACAAAATTTTGTGCATTTTAACTGTAAAATATATGTAGATTTGAAATATGTAGTTAAAAAATGCAATTTTGGAACTAATTTTTATTAAAAAAACTTATTCAGCGAGAGGGTTAAGATGGTGCAAGGAATGAGTTTAATATTGAATGATAAATATTAAACTAACTCAAAGGTTTGCCGACTATAAAATTTTAAGGACGCATTAAATACATAATTAAATCAATGATACGTAAAAAAAAAAAGTAATAGAACAATTACAGGAAAAAAGTTATTTATCAAATTTGAAAAAAGAAATCTTCAGAAGTATAAAAAGTTATTTAAGTAGTATAAAAGGAACCCAAGCATTGGGAGAAAAAAATTTTCCTTGACTTGCTTACACTAACAATATATCAAGCTTTAGGATAAACATGAGCCACAAAAAATTTTATAATTTACGACAGTTCTTGTAAATCTATGTCGTTAGCTTTAACAATTTCATTTATACTTTAGCAACTTTTTGCAGCTTTTTTGATCTTAATAAATCACTGGACATCAAGACTCATTTTAAATTTTTATATCACCCTAAAGATTCTGTATCTTAAATACAAAACATGTCTACATCTGCTAAGAAAGAACAACATTAAATGTACACTTCATTTAAGAAACTATTAACGCTTCAACATATAAATAAAAGAATTCAAAATACTAACAGCAACTCTTCTTTGAGCTACATCATCAGCTGCATAATGTTGACCTTCAATCAATTTTGTAGCAAATTCATCTAATGCCTGAAAAAATTTTTTATTTTTAAAGAATTAAAATTAGACTCAAACTATCCAATAATAAGTTGATTCTGAAATGTATCTCTTAAATTCTTAGTACAAAATAACCAATTTGAAATTTCATTGCCAATTGGAAGGTTTTAGATTAAATTCTTCATTTTTTATATTTTTAGATTAAATTAATAGTCTGTAAATTTTCAGAACATACATAAATCTTTCAACTCTATAAGACTAACAATCCTCATCAATAATTGCAAAATTTTAGCTTTCACTCTCATTTATTTTATAACAGCAAATTCACCATGCTCTTCTCACCCCCCCCCCCCCCCTTTCTGAAATTATCAGTCTTAGTTATTATTTCAAAATACAGTAGCCCCTCGCTATATCGCGCTTGTCGGAGGACAGCAAAAAGGAGCAATATAACTGATGCCGTTAGAAACAACTCAAAAATTACAAGTAAATTGAGTGGACCTGCGCATGTCACTTGAGTATGGTGTGAAAACTACGTCAAAGATAAAGGTAACCATTTTCTTTACAGAAAATTCTTTTACCTATCACTCTCCCTTTTTTGGTTAAGGAGATTGTATAATTTGGACTTTTTCAACCAAGTGCGAATCATTTTTGTACTAAACGGTATCTAGAAATGGGTATAGAATCATTCTGCTCTGCAGGCATGTAAGTTGGGGAGTGGGCGAATTGTTGCAGCTTTTAACTGCAACAAATTCAGAAGAAAGGAAAACATTCTTGTTTGATGGCTTTGTTTAATGGGGGGAAAAGGGCTTTTTACTCAAAAGTGCAATATTTTTACTTTGGAGAGCTTAAACTTAAAATTTTCGGAGACAAAGAAAAAGGGCGATATATCCCAATGAGCGATTTAACGAGGCGTGATATAACGAGGGGTTTCTGTAATAAAATTGAATTAAATGACAAAAAAATATACACAATCTGCAAATAATGCTACCCTATGTACACAATACAGGGCTATAACTCAAATTTGCAGATGGAAGGGATCTCAAATTTTTTAGAAAGGATGAAAAAAAAAAAATCTGATTAATATATCGATTATTATATAAACAAATGAAAATATTCAGATTTTCATGCTTTCACAGATATTTTTCGAATCTTCCACAGGCAGGACAATACCGCCTGCTCCATTTTCAAAGAGGGGATCTAAGAAATTTGGGAGGGAATCTTACCAATTTTAAATTGTAACATTTGAACAAATCAATAAGTAAATTTCATAATTGCAATTAATTTTGAAAATCAAACTTCATAAATATAATCTTAAAATTTTCTGTTACTGCAAAAATTTAAATTTTACTCCTTATGAATTTTGAAATTTCAGAAGCAATTTAAATGAAAGCAATCAATTTACTTTAATTTTTTCTTCTTGGGCTGCCAGTGATTTTTCAAAATCTTCATGTTTCTTAATTAGAGCTTCAACAGAATCCAAAGAGTCACCCAGATCTTCATTAACCAAGAATGCCTGAAATTAAGTAAATATAAGTTATCCCTTTCTTGGTGACAAGAAAACAAAATAAATAAATAAATAAATAAAATAATAAAAATAAAAAAGAAAGAGGAAAATAAAATTACTTCTTGTTTTGCCATCCATGTGTCAGCTTGTTCTGTGTCTCTGTAAAACAACTGCAAATCCATGCACTGTTCATAAAGGATGCGTCTTTCTTCCCATAAGGATAACAGAGATTGCTTTTCACTTGCCAGTGTAACTAACTGTAAGCAAGAACAAAAAAAGATTACTTTTCAAAACTTTGTCACAATGCCTTAGAATTCAACTTTCATAACGCATTAGATCAGTAAATTAATAATAACGTTTAAAATAAACATTTTAAAAAACAGACCTATTAAAATACTTTTACGTAGTATAATTTTCAGCAGCAATATAAATTTATGTTCTCTTAAAAATTATACCTAATTTTAATTTGAGTACAATAATTGTAACCGTTTTTTATTTGGAAATCTATATAATTAAATAATCATACCTTTTCTTTTACTTCATCAACTGCATAATGGTCTTGATCCAGCAGCATTTTTCCTGCTTCTGCTGTTGCTCTAAAACTATCTTCTCGAGCATCAATCTCCCCCTTTAAAAACATTGTTGGAAATTACTCAGTGAATTTCCTTTTCTTGATAAATTGTAGAGAAATAATTTCATAAAAATAGAGCAATGTATTATTAACTAAACTGGAATTAAAAAGGGAAGTAAAATTAATTATATTCAAGAACATATGTCAAATTAATGTATAATTTTAAGATTTAAGTGAAAGGAGGAAAAAATTTAAATTCATACTTTATGCTCCTGATGACGTTCCAGAAGAGCTTCAGCTCCAGCCACATCTTTTGCAAGCTCATCAGCAGAAATAATGGCTTTCATATCATGAATCCATGACACCAAGTCTCTAAAATCTGCTAAAAACCTATGAAGCAAATATGATTCATCCAAACGCCTACGTCTTTCTTGAGCCTAAAAGAGTTAAAATTTTATTTTCAATATAAAATTTTATTTCAATATATATACAATAATATTAATAATAATTGAACAGAATATCAGCATTTTTCAGATGCATGAATTATTTTCAATTTTTCCATTATCATCCGAAAATAAAATATAGAAAATGTTCATAAATACATGAAGCAACTATTCTAAATCAGCAATATTTTTTCTTCATTAACATCAATAAGGCACGAATATGCAAAAATAAATATAAAATGTTCTCTGCAAAATTTGTACTTTTTATTGTTCTCTTCTTTTTGGAATTATTGAGAAACATTGTTGATGTAAAGCTAGCTACTTAACAATTTTTAAAATTACATAAAGGCATTATTGTTAGGGTAAACTGCAAAAATATATATATATATATATTTTAAATTTTCACAAGACTTATTTTCTTTATGTAAATATGATATCTAAGAACTAAATGACATGTAAAAAATAAAAGAATTAATAATTCATTTTTTATGGTATTAAACTAAAGGAAAAATCTTGCATGAACTTTGACATTTTTTAGAGGCCAAGTCTGGATGCATCATTTAAAGATTTTTTCGGATTTTTTGCTTACCTTTGATTTTAAGCTCTCCCAGTTACTGGAAATTTCTGCATTTTTGGACTGAATTTGGCTTGAATGGTCTTGATGAATATTGCACAATCTATCAGCTTCTTGAGCAAGAGTCATTACCTATTTAAAAAAATATATATTTTTAAATTCCCATGGAAAATTAAATAAAAATTTTTATACAACATAAAAAATGCACAATTCTTATTTTTATTATTATTTTGGTTCGACATAGCTTCTAATTAAGTGTTTAAAAACTTATTTGATAAGAACATTAGATTAAGAAAAAATTGACATTAATCATAAAATTTTAGGGTGCATAAAAATTATGCACAAGATAACTATTAAACACTGGATGAATAACAACTGAAGAAGACTTTTTGTAGTTTATTTCGCTAAAAGACATTTTATTAAATAGAATATTATGTTTCATATAGCACAGTAGCAACTCTAGCTATTATGATAGAATATGAAACAAAAAATTGGAATCAATAGCATGCAATATTTACAATATGATTAATTGAATACCCGTCATATTCTTAGTACTGTTTGCAATTGCTTCAAATTCTTTTTTTACTTGAATTTGTTGCCATTTACACAAAGCATTAATCAATATGACAGCCAGAGGTTGTGTCAGAGAAAAATTAGGTCTGTTTTCAGACCTTTCAGAAAATTCCAATTAATCAAAATGGACCCTTCACAAAATTCTAATAAAAATGGACCCTTCATAAAATTCCAATTAAAATGGACCCTTCACAAAATTCCAATTAAAATGGACCCTTCACAAAATTTCAAGCTACCAAATTGCACTATTCACAGAATTATTTATTAAATAAGCGGCAAAAATTGTTAAAAAATTTTTTCACTGTATCCTGAATTTTTACAAAATTATTTTGCTTCTTCACAAAAATCTTTTTAAAATTCACAAAAACGGGACCCTATTAAAAATGCTGGATCGACACGTGACAGCAAACTATTATTAGATTTGGCAATGCAATTGCCTAGATGCAAATGCCCTCAATATAAAAATACGACATCTCCACTTACAGGATTTGCTGTATTTGTTCAGGCACAAATTCACTAGCTGAAATTCTACAAATATTCTTTGATCAGTAGCTTCAAGTACGTGAAGATAAATAAGAGAAAAATTTGCTACGCTGAAGATTAATGTAGAATGCTATAATAGACATGCAAAATTTATGAGATAATTTTCAACTGATTAATAAACAACATCATATGTTATGCCAATATAAGTGAATAGTTGTTGTTTAGGAGCATTAGTTACAGTTAGAGCTAAATATGACATACCTTGTCTTCCAATGCAGCTAAATCTCTCTCAATACCTTCATGCTTTCGTTGCAATGTTTGAACACTAACTAAATCTCGGCCATAATCATCAGATGATAGAACAAGATCTTTTTCAGTTATCCATGCAATTGTTTCATCAGCATCCCTAAAAAGAAATTATTCAGATAACTTTTTAAAATATTGATATTTACAAAATAATTTTGCTGAAAAGGAAGAAAATAAGCATTTGACCCTAAAATTGTCGTATTTAGCACTATTTTTCAGTTATTTGCATAGTTTAAAAATAATTCTTCAGACATGGCAGCCTCTTAAAATTGGAAATGCAGGCACATAAGGCATAATGTCACCTTATACTTATATGTTGAATTACTAAATATTGAATACAAATTTTTAAGTCTTCCAACAAATTTAATGTAGGGAAGAAAAGGTAGATTCACAAACCAATTTAGTGTTTAAACAAGAAGTTCCATCTGGAACTATATGAGCCTACTTTCACATATACACCAAATTCAAATTTATAATCTAGCTATCTCTCTCTCTCTTTCTCCTTTAGCTTTAGTTAATTTTTTCAAATATACCTTTTTCAACGGATAATACATATTCATTCACTCATTCATTCTTTCCTTTATTCAGCCGTTCATTTATTCATTTATTCGTTTACTCATTCATGTGTTTATTCATTCATTTACTCATTCATGTATTTATTCACTGATTTATTCATCCATTCCTTCTTTTCCTCTTTCATTTATTCATTCATTCATTCTTTCACTCATTCATTTGTTCATTGAGAAATATCCTTAAAAATCCCGATAAAAAAATTTCATAGGAAAATAGGCTCGTTAGTTCTGGATGAACTTTCTATCTGTACATGTTCTACATCATAAGAGCTTTCCGATAAAGTTTGTTCCAAGCAAATTGGTTCATTAGATCAGGATTTATATAGGATTGAAATTTCCCCGTAGGCGCTATATATATATATTTTTTTTTTGAACTGTTCAAAAATAAACAAAATTTGTTCAAATCAATATTTCATGCCAAGAACTTTTTCAGTTAGCTTGTTCATTAGAACTTGGATCTTGTACCCAGAGTTTACATAATTTGCTTCATTTTCGCCCATAGGTGCTAAATGATAAAAATTTTTTAACTGTTCAAAATTAAACAAAAAATTATTCAAATCAAAAAGTAAAATATGGAAATGAGATGTCCTTGCCGAGATCTTTCGAATGCAAAAAGAATTTTTCGAGTCGGACAATTCTTCAAAAGTTATTGGGGGGGGGGGGGGGGGGGGGTTGCAGACCGACAGACAGACATATTTTTCCCCATCTCAAAACCCTACTATCAAATTTTTTATTTTTCAATCTTTATTTAATTACTTCACTTATTTTCGACTTTTCTTGATTTTTAACGATATTTTCACAATACATTAAGCCTTCTTTCACGCTTTATTATTTTTTTACTTTTACGGGAAAGTAGGCTAAAAAAGGGATATTTAGGAGCCAAAGGGGTGGGGGACTTAAAGGCTACACTAAAAAGCACTGCAATTTAAATAAAAAAATTACACAAGTAAAAATTATCTTAGAAAAAATAAAATTATTAACTAAATTTTTGAGAGGTTTTTAAATTGTAGCGGTGCGAATCAGAGCTTCAAACAGCCACCTTTGCGCCTGCGCAACCAGCGCGCTTTTTGGAAAAGTGGGAAAGAACAAGGCTACCACTTGAAAGACCTTGGTTTGACTCTGGAACAGCCACTCCTGCACCGTTACAAAATAACGAAATATAAATTCATATTAAAAGTAAGAATCAACTTTTTTAAAAAAAATTTCAGTTGCAAAGAAAATATCTGTATCAAACAGAAATTGAATTAAAATTTTATATTCCAATCAAAATTCAAAAAAAAAAAATAATTTACCTGTTAAATCTTTGAATTTCATGTGCACCAAAGAGTTTTTCTTGTTTTAAAAGGGTCAAAGCCTTTAATCTTTGCCAAGCATCATTTACCTCCTGTAAATTAAAGAAAAAAAACATGTTACTCACAGCAAGAATCTGTATTTTTTTAATCTCTCGAACAAAACCTAAAATCCCCTCCCCTTTCCTGCAAATGTTTTTAAAAATAAGATTTTTAACTTTTCCTCTATTAGTAACGCTAAAACTTTTCATCCTTGCCTTTTTGGCACACATTCTTTCAGAATTAAACGTTGAGTTTTTTTTTATTGCAAATCCAACAACTAATATAACAGTTCAACTACAAAATCCTATACCTATTTCAATATAAGCACTCTTTGTGCCTCCATTTTATATTTAAAACAAATATCCTGAAAGATTGACCCACTGCATTTTTAAACTTGAAGGAAAAACATTCTGAAAACATTTCCAGGATTAAACCTGATGGTGAAAACATTACCTCTTTCCTCTTGTTTATAGTGTCCCCTTCAGGATGACCTTCATTTATCAGTTTTTCTGCTTGTTCATTTACCTCTTGAACTCTAAACTCTTGACTTGCCATATCCTTCATGAAAAGAGAAAAATAATTTTTGTGAGCTGATATTGTATGGTTAACAATTTTTGTGAAAAAGTCAAACATACAGCTTATTCAAATTTTGGAAACATTTAAAGTTAATTTGCATTCCTTGGAAAAGAATAAAAATTAGTTAAATCCATATTTAAAATGAATACGTACAAATTATAGTAGAACATAGGTTAATGAAATGCATAACTGTTATTAATTTTATTTATTTAAATGTGAACAGAATAAGTTACTTCATAAAATGCTAAATGGCAATGTGAATACTTAAACGTATTCATAATGTGTCTTTAAGTACAATTCATAATTTCTACACATATATTATCAATATAAGTTATTGATATTAAAATATTAATTTATTCATATTTTTAAAACTGCACACAGAAACTTTAATAATATCTCATACTAACTTTTTGGAATTCATCAAACTTCCTCTGGAGAACCTCAACATGCTCCAAATCTTGACCGAATTCATCTGTTGTGACAAATGCTTCCTAAACAGTATTTGGTAATTAATAAGTGCAGAAATGATATTTTACACAGGAAATGTTCAAAAGTAAAATTCAAAACAATTTTCATACTTTGTCATTTATCCAAAACATAACTTCATCGCACTGACGTAAAAACTGCACTAAAACAAGAGCTTGTTGTAACTTGAGTCCTTTATCTGCAAGGCGTGATAACAGCAATTCCCAAAGCTTATGCAATTCTTCAAGCCTTCTCTATTAAAAAAAACATGTATAAACAAAATATTTAAAAAAAAATCAAATGCACACATACTATTTATAAGCAAAAGGTATAGGGTTAAACAAAGCAGCATATTTTTAAATTTTTTTTATGGCAGAATAGAATATATTTTCTGACAAAATAGTTTTTAGAGGCACATACTTCATCAGAAATAAGGAAAAAAAAATTATCTTTTATTTACACACACACATACAGGGGCTAAATTCCATATTTTGAAGTCAAGTAAAAATTTTATTTTTAGTGGACTGTATATACACAGTAGGGTGTCCCAAAAAAAAAACCAACTTTCAAAACTTTGAACTCTTACCCCCTAAAAAGTTTCCTTTTGGGAACATAAGATCCCAGGTAAAATTTTAGAACTCTTAAGAAAATATTTAGGGGTCCCCCAAGAAGGTCAAAGTTTTCAAAATCGACCGAAATTTAATGGTATTTCACATAAAAACCAGTCGCCACTAGCACCACCTACAAATATCTAAAATGTTCCAAAATGTTATATATAACTATTTATACATGCAAAAAAATGCCTTCGGTGTATTCATTTAGACAATATGGAAACAATAATCTTCAGTTGTAACCATATTACTCTAATCAGATAGAGCCTTTGTTTCCCACATATGCAGATTGAACATCGATTGCTTCTGTCAATAAAGGAATACTCGGCTAACATTATTTTGTGAATTATGTCAATTAGTACTAGAAAAATGATTATGTATGGCTTATTGGATATCCTACTGAAACCATCAAAGGGGCACGACTTCCAACAGGAAGAGATGTAATGAGAAACTTTATTTACTTTCATTGTTCTCAAAAGCAAACAATCAAAGATAGTGCGGCAAAGTGCTGCAAGTTCTTCACTCAAATACCATGAGTGCCGCAACATCATTTTTAAACCTACTGCACGTATTTCTATATCGTTATATTTTCCCAACCTTTGAATTAATGAAATGTCATTTGCGGGTGCATCCACAGTCAACCGACATGTAAACCATGATTGAAGATACATCAATATAATAAATTGATTGAATCGTTGTAAACCTTGAAACTCAAGAGGTGATAATTCCATTATGGATTCATTTCCATCAAATAAGAGTTCCATTTTTAAAGAATAAATAGCTCTAGCCATCCAGCGAGCTCTATGAAGAGCACCTGGTTTTCGAATGAAACTCTTCACATTTATTCCAACCATCAAAGCAGAAAGATTTTAAAATACTCTGTAGTCATTTCTTGGTAGGTGTTTCGAAGCAGTTTGTAACTAATCTGAAATAAATGTTTTCAAAGTATCAGGTACTGCCACTATGGGTGTTTTTCGATACTTTGGTTCACGATGGTTAAGTTTGGGCCATTTTTCTTTAAATCTCTTTAACATATTTGTGTCACGCTCATTAGATGGCCCTAAGCGTATGTGAAATACATCTGACAGTAACACTTCAAACATATGATGTCTACAGGACAACCATAAAAGGTTTCGACCTGTTTTTCTTTCAAGAACAGTACATGCTCCATTTAACTTCCCAGTATTTGTTGATGTTGTGTCAAAGCACATACCAACGACGAAAGAATCACATTTCCATAACTGTAAATGATGCAAAACAGTATTAACTATTTCTATACCTGTTCCAGATGGTAATGTAGGCACTCCAAGGAGTTTAGTATTTCCATCAAGCAGTGATGAAACTAGAACTGGTAAACTATTAACCTGACCAGTTTCATTAAACGATAAGTCAGGTAATAACTTTTCATACCAATGTACTACACAGATAGATACTTTAAACTGTGTTTTTATTTGCTGAGAAGTCAAATGGCGGAATTCCCGACCTTCTCGATGAACCATACTTTCTGATAAAACTACAGATTTTAGTACCTTCTCAGAGATGATGTTGATGCTGTTGCACATCCTTCTTCATTTATTATAGATGCCATTACCATTGTAGACTTCCGAATACTTATGTTACTTCTATCTAATACAGTAGCAACTTTTGAGGTAATTGCTGACCTACACATATGGGCCGACTTCTAGTGTTTGGGGAATATTCACGCTGTGTTTTCTAAACTTCTTAGTGATGAGGAAAAATCTGTAATAGCTACAACAATCTCGAATAAAAGGGGCTCACATTTATTACAAAAACGTCTTCAAAAATTTGTTGATTTAAGAATTTCTCGTAATTTCTTTCAGACAATCCAAATTACTGGTAGCTTCCTGGACATGCCAGTCAAAAATTGGTCGGAAATGCAATCATATAAAGATTGCGAGAAACTTGCCATGTGTTAATAACTGCGCTGAACGGGGTATTTCATTAATTCGGGGTTTTAACCAAACAACAAGAAATGAAAAGCAAAAACAATTTTTGTTGCAAATAGTAGCAATGCACAGAAAAAGCTTCCCACAGTGCAATCGTCAAAATCTTAAATATTTAGTAACTTCTTTTGCATGGTTCAAAGTAGATGTAAATATGTTATATTTTATGCTCTTATTGGCATTATGTTTTCAATTAAATTTAATATTACTTAATATATTGTTGAAATGTATATATCTTTAACATATTGAAAAAATGAATACATGTTGAACCATTTCAAATGCTCCTAAATGGTTTTACTTGATATTTCTTTAATGTAAAATATTGTTAAATTTCGTTCGATTTTGAAAACTTTTGACCTTTGGGGGACCTTACCAGGGATCTTATGTTCCCAAAAGGAAACTTTTTAGGAGGTGAGAGTTCTAAGTTTTGAAAGATGGTTTTTTTGGGGGGGACACCCCCCAAAAACAGTGGTTCAACTAGAAAGAATTTTCTCCTGAGGAGGCTTCAGAGCAGTCCTTACATGCTTTTTCCAAGATTGAAAATATGGCTAAAAACCCAGCAAACCCCAGGGTTCTCAGGGACCATCTCTTTGTGCCCTTGTTGGTATAAAAGTAGTAGATTAGCATTTGCAATATTTTTGACAAGCATTAACGATTGTTTTTACAAGCGTAATAAAATGTTGAAAAAATCCAGTTCAAATATTGTCAAAAAATAAGCATCCACATTTTAAAAAACCCTGTAGAGAAGGAAATTAAATGTTTTAAAAGAAAAAGTACTAATTTCTTGTAAGGATGCAAAAAAAAAAAAAAAAATCATTTTACTTTGTAGGTGCTGTAAAAGCAGAGAAAAATGGAAGTGGGAATTTTTCTGTTTTTTCGAAAATGAGCTTTTTTATTTTAAAAATACTTATAATTAATCATCATTGACAACATCTCATAGCTGACTTTTATTTTATTTTTTAAATAACAATATTAGTAACTTTATACACAAATAAAAAAATGGATTTTTTCCAAAAATTTTCCAATCTTCTGCAGGCAGGAGTTTCCTGCCCAATTTATCTTCAAGGCATACAAGAAATTTGGGCAGAAATTCGCCATTCTGCACTGGCATTTTAGCCCCTGTGATATGATGTGTATTATAAAACTGAGTTGGCAATCACTTGACTTATACAATGCCAGATTTTGCAATTTATTGAATTGCAGATGTCTACCAGGAACTTCAACATGGCTCTCTAATTGACAAATTTCTTGCAAAGCAGCAACCAGTGCAGATAATTAACTTTCAGTGCAGGTTTATTGATTTAAGTCAAAAGAACTAAAGAAAAATAGAATTAAATAAGTTTATAGTTATTCAACAATTGATAATCATACTCCAAAACTATCAATTTCCTTAACCAGAGTTTTCAACTATGCACAATAAATTCTAAATTTGATCGATTTTTATCATTTTGAAGTTTGTGGATCAGGTTTTTATTCACCAGATGAGTGTAATTTAAGTTTAAAGCATGTGGTTAGTAGAAATAGGTTGGAGAAAAGCTTCTTCTCCATAGGTATGAAATAAAATTTTCAACCTATGGGTCGACACATTCAAAACTTTATTACACATTCAGACCTGACAAAACAGCTAAATTTGGCTTCATTTATAAACCATTGAACTCTTATATGACTTTATGCATTAAGAAAAAGCACGGTAAATAGAATTAAAATTATTATAATTATTTATTATATTTCCCTTTCTGCAATACATTCTATACTGCAGTCGAAGGTGCAACAAGTTAAATTTTTTTTGCTTTTATTTAAGAAATTATGATTAATGCACAGAACTGTACATTGCTTCTACGGTTTGTTAAAATATAAATTTCATTTTTAATCGCCCAAAAATATTTAGCACAGTACAATTTTTGAAATGTAAACAACGTAAAACTTTTAACATAATTCTGCACAAGATACTATATTTAATTTCACAGGGGTGACCATCACTCTTAAGTTCAATGGCCTACCCCGATCTCCCCCAATTCAACTTTTTCCGGATACCGGTATCACATACCTCACAAATATATACCAGATGTGCAATACCAAGTAAGATTGCAAAAACCAAGTAAGTTTGTATTACACATGTTTTCAAAGCATGGTAGTTAGTGAAAGTTTAATAATCAGATTTGACGTGCCCGATAACCGGATATTTCATACCAAGACCAAATCAGATTCCTGGCATTTAAAAATCAGTCGAGTACCAGACCTTCGAGGCCTACAAATAAAAAAAAACCTTTTGCAAAATATCCCCTCCCCCTGCAATTATATTTACATTCTAAAAAAATCCCACCTGACTTTTTAAGCTTATTTTGTTCATTAAAAAAAAAAAAACCCATCAATTTACATTATATTCCTATAACAATATCAGCTATGAAACATGTAAGAATCTAACTCCCAATATGCACGAGCTCTCTTAAAAGGATAAAGCAAACCTTAAGTTACCTTAATAACATCAGAAGCAAAATGATTCTGATTTATCAATTCAGATCCAGTATTATCCAAAGCCACAATTGCATTGCTATGAGCTGCAACTTCAGATTCAAAAGCTTGATGTTTCTGTATCTTTGCCTGAAATAATATGAATATGTATAAAAACAGCATTAGGTATATCGTTTAGAAAGTTGTTTGTATCTACATTTTGTTCAAGAAACTTATGCATAATACAGTTTAATGCAGTTGTGAAGCCAGAAAACTTTTTCAAAAATTTTTTGATGAGCTTTATTAAAAAACAAGAATCCTACTTTACATTACGTTTAAAAAATTATGCCCGGTATAAGGTCAAGTTCATTTTCAAAACATTATTACTAAGCTCCAAGTCAAAAAATTTCCGACAAAAAATTTTAAAATATCATTTAAGAGAACTAGAACACTAGAAGATATTGAGTAATAAACTCTTAAACAGGTACTAAAAATTTTTATATGTCCATATTTAATTTTTAAGGAGCTTTGAAACCATGAGGAATCAAACAGTAAAAAATTGAACTTTGTGATGAAAAAATAAATCATTGTTAAGTACAATTAACAATTTATGCATTTTAACATCCCCCCCCCCCCTCTCCTTCGTGTGCAAAATATTTACAAATAATGCATCCATATTTGAATTTTAATTTATCAAATTTTACCTTTGCATAAAATAAAAATTAGCCACAAAAACTCCCGAGTAAAATAAAAAAAAAAATCAAGACCTTAAATGATGGTATACCACTAATATGAAAATTTCTCGGGGTTTTTTTTTTTTTTTTTTAAAATTTCATTTTAAGGAAGTGATTGTTAATTTCAAGTACTTTCTTTTAAAGATAGTATCATATTTCTCTCATTTTCACAGAATTGAAAGAGAAAAATAAACTTTATACAATTCTTTCATATACTTTTTTCTCTCTTTTGGAGCAGAATGCAAAACACTATAGTTCAATTATGAATGCACCAAATTTAGATAAAATTATTTTGAAATGAACAGAATGTTTTTAGCCATGGAAAAATGAGGGAACAAATTGATTGAACAAACTTTCTCGAACATTTTATACAGCAAGTTTATTGTTAAAAATAATATTCAAAAATTTATTGTTTTGCGTAGTTAACAGTAAATAGGATGAAATATCTCTCAGGGGTCTTGGTGGCTAAGAAATTCTGCTCACTGGCAAGGCAAAGTGTTCAATTCTTTTCCTTGCCCTCAATGCACTCTACCACTTTTTTGGTGATTATTATCCTATCTCATATTATCTGTAACATACTTAATGAAGATTGATAAGTAGTCTATTGGGAGCAAGCACAAACCTGAAAATGCATGTTCCAAATAAACTTGCCCCCTTTGAGTTACTTTGTCAGAAATGAAAAAGCTTCTTTTTATGTGGTAGGATTATATGAATTGACTGGTACAAAGTAATTTTCAGTATAGACTTCCAATTGCTATTAGTAAATATACATATGAATGAATTTGTATACCTGCAGATTAGTTGGATCTTTATAACTTTCATCAGATGCAGCTTGTAATTTTTCATTGATCCATGACTCCAATTCATCCGCATCTCTTTTAAAGTATTGAAATCGTCTCGAATCTTCTAATCGTTCTCTCTTAGTTCGGGCTTCGACCTTGAATTCGGCATATCGACCGAGCACCTGATCTCTGCGCTCTTGAATATCTTCAACAGTATCCAACACTCTGATCTCTCTGGGCTGGATATCCATATTGACTGCTGAAATGAAAAAATAGATACTAAAGCATTTTCTTTTTTTAAGGCACATAAGAAAATATTGGAAAGATGATTTTTAAAAAATGATTATTGGAAGACAACATCTATGATAACGGCTAGTACATGAACATTCAAGAAAATTTTAATTCTAATAGTAGAACTTGCTTAATTCAAATTTCTTCACATCAAAGATTCCTCTCAGTCCCTGTAACTTTTTATTTAAATCAATGTTTCTAGATAATTTGAAGTTCAGCTTTTTAATTTCAAAGTCTTTTATCCGAAATAATCCGCAAGAGTTTGTTTAAATATTTTGTGTGGGAGAATTTCAAACACATTTGTTTGTGTAGCATATGACGGATGTAATAAGATTTCCAACTTTCCTCCTATTATAAAATATTTTCCCGTTGAACCCATATTTTTGGTATGTAACAAAATAATATGCTTTATTGACCTTTCGACCAAACTTACTGTGACTAAATTCAACTAATCACGCTAAAAAGACCAATTTTAACTAAGAAATCCAAAATTTCTCAATTTTTCGTTAAACATTAGCTTAATTTCATATGAATTTTTATAATCTAACACATGCATATTTTGCAAAAATTTAATTTCGTAATGCAATTTTGTAACTCTGATCAGGAAAACTGAGCCCTGGTTTCTAGAAGTACGAACTACAAGAATTTTAGTACACAAGAGAAATAGAATCACTCGGCAACTTATAGCCAAGAGGGGGGAATGTAACTTGCATTCTAAATTTTAGAGGAAATGATAATAGATGATTGTGAAGGTAATAGTGAAGCTAGTATTCAGAAATCTATTCATTAACCATGGGCGAATTCTTGAGGCAATAGTCCACAAAATATTTTCAATGACATTTCAGAAAGCAAGATAGGATTTTATATACTGAACATTATATCTGAAGATTCTCAATGGCTAGAAGTAGCATAATGAATAAACATAAATAATGAAGTAATTTGAATCAGAATATCGTCATAAAAGATGAAATATTGGAAATTGGGTTGATTTATTCATCTGAAAATACTTATATGCTAGTAAGAACTTTTAGAATAAGGTGTATATAAATATATATATATCATATTTTATATAATTTATTAGTTCAGTATAAACACATACACAAAATCTTATTATAACTATAGAAGTTATCAACTTAAAATTTATACCTTTGTAAAAATTAAAGCAAAATATAAGGAAATGATTATCCTTTTGAGTTTTCATGAATTTAATAGGCCAATCAATTAAAAATTAACCTTTAAAAGCATGTTAAATATAAAATGAAACTTTAAATACCCTGTTTAAATATTTAAATACATGATAAACATTTGAAAGTTCAAATCTTATACTTGCTGTTTTATTAATTTAAAGGTTTGTGAAACAACCAAGTATGCTTTAAGTTTTAAAGAAAGTATTAGATGAAGATTTATTTTAAAGTTTAATTACCTTTAATTATTTATTGCAGAAATAACTCTGCAAACCAACGCCCAATAGGGTGAGCGATGACCGGAATTTACGTTTTGATGCCACTTCACGTAATGCCAGAAATATGTCAGTTTACCGCAGTGGCGCTGCTTGCGTCATCGAAATGCAATTTTTAGTTATTTATTTTTTTTTTCCTAAGAAAAATATCAGTACCAGATATTTTAAGTATTTATTGAAATTATAATTTTAAAACTAAAACCATTGCGAAAACTTTTAGTGAAAAAAGGATCCCAAAATATGAAACACATTAAATTGCTGAATTTAGATCTATTTTCTTGTCATTTTCAACACGAATGAAAATTCCTACAACCAGCAAACGGGCAGCCGAAAGCTGGGATCCGGGGTAAAGGGGTAAATTTCTCACTTGCGGGCCAAAAGCCTGAACGGCGGCGTCGTACGAATGCATTGAAGAGCATTTTGAAAATACCAGTCCAAAAAAAGCAACTTTTTTTTTGGGGGGGGGGGGGAGAAAGGAGTATATGAGTTTCATTTTTTTAAGAGAGAGCCCGGCGCCTTAAATTTTTTTTTTTTTGACTCTACCCCATCGTGAGAAAAACGATCTTGCACTATAATATGAAATGCGGTGCGGGCCTGTCGGGCCCTTCCACTTTACCCACACAATCCTAACCCAAAAATCTCGCTCCTTCTTGGCGCTTTCCTTTTTCCAGCCGGGCCCTAAGGATGTTGTTCTCGGCATCCCTGTTCATCCACAAAGGGGTTGGTTCTTTTACCTGGTATTCGTTGTGAATGCAAGATTTCCGCTGCACCATCTGGTTTCACAGTAATAAACTGAATGTTATTTAACCGGAACTAGACGAGGCGAGTAGACTCGTGAGTACACAAAAGCGATGCGAGTGACCCATTCACTCTTTTCTCGGGCTTTCTCGCACTTCCCCGTCGAGAGTGTGGAGCATACAAATAATCAAACGATCACCCTTGGATGACCATTCAAGGACAAAGGTGTCATAAAACCATCCTTCAGCACAGGAAAGTTTATCAGGAAAGTTACTTTCATCTCGAAAGTTTTCGAGATGAAAGAAAATAAAGATTCTCAAAGGGCGGCGGTTCATCCCATGTGTGTGGCATTTTCTTCATATCTCCCTCTCTTATCATATTTTCTGAACCGTTTTAGAACGTTTCAGACGTTTAGTAATGCTTAAATTTCTCACTTTTGCCCATTACCTCTTTCCTGGAAACGTATAAAAACATACCTAACAGGAATGCGTTTTCCAATGTTCAATGATTCCATTAATCTTTTTCCTTAGTTCTATCTCTCCCATTTAACTAAAAATAAAAACCTTTATGAAAAAAACATTCCTGTCCTTACATTGAGGTTGTGAATAATTAGGTTGTAGCAAAATAGTTTTAACACACATTAAATGCATGTATTAGAAATATTCTATATCATTCATTTTATTTTTAAAGAGTTTTAGTGCTTATAACTGAATACAGGGTGGTTATTTTAGTTTCTTTTTTTAATTATTTATTTATTTTTTTTGTGTTCAATATGTTTTTACATAGACTCCCCTCCCCCCTTTTCTTTCAAAACATGCATTTTTTAAGCCTGATATTAGTTATACACATGTTGAGTACCGTTGCCCCCCCCCCCCCCTACGGGCTGGCTACTCCCTTGTCATCCTCCCAAACCGTTAGTATCGTGCCCCTGGCCAGGCCTTGATTTCCAATAAAGGAAATGCGGAAAACTTATTATAAGACTTTTTTTTTTTTTTTTGCGTACATAATTAAACGTCTGTATTTTGTCTAATCTGTAAAATTTCGCATAAAATTGAAAAGAAATACAAGAGAGATTAGTTTGTATGTAAATTTAAGGCCTGATGAATAAGGCCTTTTTTTGGTTTGCTGCGTCAGATCCAAATTCGACGAATTATTTCTTGTATTCCTGCTCTGAAGAGACGAATAGATTACTCAAATTCTTGAATCGTTCTGACCTCTCCAGCGGGAAATAATTCCTTAATTTTGATGTGAATAATATTGTTCTGAAAAACTAATAGTTAATTTAGCGAATGATTTTTAACAGTGTAATGAACTCTATTTAGATTAAAATAAATTTTGACACATATTATAACAGTATGCTAACTAATCTTGTTGCTATTGGCGACAAAAATAATAACAGTATAAAATAATTTTTATAAAAAAATAGAACCGACTTAAGAAGCATTAGATAAAATAATGTAAACAATACATATAAACATCAGAAAGCACGGATCTCTTTTCATGCAACAAAAACGAGAAATCACATCTATGTAACAATATAATAAATAATACGAAAATAAAATAATTTTTATAAAAAAACAGAAACGACTTCAAATTATCAATTGCGCTAAAAAGTGAAAAATAAATTAATTCTTTAAACAACATCGATGTTACTTTTAACCATAGTTTTAGAAGTCGGCGCAAAATCAGGATAGATAAAATCTTTTGTAATCATGAATCAATTGCAAATATATAATATATTTTAGCAGAATTGGCAACAGTTAAAATATTAAGTAGCAAATGGTGTTGTGGTAATTAGACTCAAATTTTGCACCGACTTATATAACTATGTTTAGAAGTAACATCGATGTTGTTTAAAGAAATAATTTATTTTTCCCTTTTTAGAGCAATTTATAATTTGAAGTCGGTTCTATTTTTTTATAAAAATTATTTTATTTTATTCTTTTTACATTTTTTCATCCATTACATTTTTTATATAAATACTCTATTTTTAAGAAATCCATGTCAAAGGGCAAAAATTCTTTGACTGAACGGCACTAAAAACTAATCATTTGTATGATAAATTCGGCTTTGAAGTCGATTTTAGCAAACAAACTGATTGGATTTAATTTTTGCCTCAGAGAAGCCTTTAGTCACACTCTTGCTGTAATTGCTTTTAATATTATAACACAATGGCAAGGAATACTTTTTTGACAATGACTTTTATATTTATTAATAGTTTTCCCAACAAAGAAAAATCAAGCCAAGCCTTTCTAATTAAAATTAAAAATACTTATTTTTCACCCGTAACGTTTCTTCTAAAAAAACAAATGTAGTCAAATTGATTTGCAATATTTGAGTTAGACGACCCTCTATCGATTAAAGAAAAAATCATCAAAATCGGTTCATTTAGTCAAAAGTTATGGGTGAAAATACAAAAAAAAAAAAAAAAAATACCATCTTTCTGCCCATAACTTTTTTCTAATTATCGAACATGGTCAAACGAAGGTACAGGACCTATGGGAAACCACCCCCGATCGATTGAGAAAAAAAATCATGAAAATCGGTTCATCCGGTGAGAAGTTCTAAGTGGACACACAAACAAAAAAAAAAAAACAAAAAAAAAAACGACATATATACAGCACGAATGTATAACCTCCTTCCTTTGTGAAGTCGGTTAAAAATACAGTCAACGCTCTTTATAACGACCACGCATTATAAAGACCATTCCATTATAACGACCAGTGGTAAAAGTCTCAACTTTATCCCTATGAACTCTATGGGTAGTGATCTTTCTCAATCGTCTAATCCAATACAGCACAAATTTCCTATAAAAATGTTCTCTGTCTAAAAATTCAACAACTAGGTGTCATGTCAGCTCAGAAGCTCTGCTTCCAGATGTGTGAGTGTAATTTTTTCCCTATATTTTCTACTTTAAAATCTATTAATATTTTGTTATAATATTTTGCACTGATAATTTTTTTTAATTTCAAAGATTAAAAATAATTTCAGCATTCAGTTGGAAGTTTTACCAATTTTACTGGAACTACTGAATATGCATATAATGCATGTTTATTTTTTAAAGATAATTCTACGTCTTATAGCGACCATTCGTTATAAAGACCTTTTTCTGTGGGACGCAGATGGTCGTTTTATCGAGCGTCGACTGCATTTTCTCCCAGAGAAGGTTTTCATTTGCCTTATTCTATTTGATTGATTTATTTTTCAGTTCAGTTATCAATTCTCATAAATACAATTGCAATCTTGTACAATTACACTCTCTGATGTGCAATTATACTATTTCGAACGTAAGTCTCATGAGTTTGGAACAACCATTTTAAGTTTGCTATGCTGAAAATAACCCATCAAGCATTATCTTACATTAGATTATCTTTAATAGCTGCCCACGCGATAGATGGCAAAACAGAAAGGAAGAAAACATCTAACCGGAAACCAGTTCTTCCCTTCGTAGATACGTTTTTTTAATAGCGATGACATCAACTTCTTGAAGAGTTACTTCACATATAGGTCATCCGTTCTGATCACAGAAACAATTTATTCTACTCTGTAGACGGCAATTTCGCGCTTCTTAAGAAGCATTAGATAAAATAATGTAAACAATACATATAAACATCAGAAAGCACGGATCCATTTTCATGCAACAGAAACGAGAAATCACATCTATGTAACAATATAATAAATAATACGGAAATAAATAATGTTTATAAAAAAACAGAAACGACTTCAAATTATAAATTGCGCTAAAATGTGAAAAATAAATTCATTGTTTAAACAACATTGATTTGACTTTTAAACATAGTTTTAGAAGTCGGTGCAAAATTAGGATAGATAAAAGCTTTTGTAATCATGAATTAATTACAAATATATATATTTTCGTAGAATTAGCAACAGTTCCAATATGAAGTAGCAAATGGTATAATGGTAATTAGGCTCATAATTTTGCACCGACTTCTAAAACTATGTTTAAAAGTCACATCGATGTTGTTTAAAGAATGAATTTATTTTAAACTTTTTAGCGCAATTTATAATTTGAAGTCGGTTCTGTTTTTTTATAAAAATTATCTTATTTTATTCTTCTTAGTGTAAATACATTTTTTATATAAATACTTTATTTTTTAAAAAATACATATCAAAGGGCAAAACTTCTTCGAATTAATGGCACTAAAAACTAATCATTTGTATGATAAATTCTCTTTTGAAGTCGATTTTAGCAAACAAACTGATTGGATTAATTTTTGCCACAGAGAAGCCTTTCGTCAAACTCTTTCTGTAATTTCTTCTAATATTATAGCCCATGACAACAAACATGTTTTCAACAATGACTTTTATATTTATTAATAGATTTCCCGACAAAGAAAAATCAACCCAAGGCTTACCGATTAAAATAAAAAATACTTATTTTTCACCCGTAACATTTTTTCTAAAAAATAAATGTAGTCAAATTGATTTGCAATATTTGACTTAGACGACCCTCTATCGATTATCGTACATTGTGCACACAACCTTCCCAGCTAGAGAAGCTGCTTAACATTCAGGTATAGAAGTGAGGTGTGTACGGTTCTGGAGATCAAAGATGGCAAGACTGAAGTACGAGTAATTTGAACTTCACGGCGACGTACTATGAATCTGCGATAATGTTCAGAGTGATTTTACTCGATGTTATTGTTAGTATACCAGATTAGTTTAAATATTAAGTACTAGCACATTAAGCAACCGCTTATGTCGATGGAAATTTTGCACATTTCCATCGAACCAAAAGAAAACATATGTTCAAAAAATTTGTTATAGAAGTTAATTAAAAATTAAATGGTGCTCATAATTTGAAACAGAATATTATTTCAGCACCGGTTTGATACAGAAGAAACTTATAACTGTCAAGAAAATTCCCTTGACGGTAATATTGCTCAGAGTTGAGAGCTGGATTGAGTCGAAAATCGACGTACAAAGCCTTTCAAAAGATGCCGTTTAAGCGGGAGATTACCACGTAGCTCGGTGTTGAAGTCAGAGATTACTCTATAGTCAGAGGAATGGAGATAATTTAGTAATTGGGTCCTGTTGGACTTTAAATGTCCACTTGTCAATCTTATTTCAGTGCGAGAGGTACTGTTTTTGTCAATTAATTTGGTGACTGATTGATTGAAAAATGTCAGCAGTCGGCACATCGCTCACAGCTGACTTTTTTAGTAGGATAGATTTTAAATATTTTAAGTGCTGTAATGAATAGTTTTCACATTGGGTGAAAGTGTGTTGCTTATCCAAATTAGACTTTCCTTTTCATTGTTACAATGCCCCAACAACGTTGAATTAAACTGCTGTTTTCTTAGTGAAATAGTTATTTTATTTTAGAGACAATTGGAGAGAATTTTTTGCGAAGTTGGAATTTAATTCTTTTTTAGAAAACGTCATTTTTAAAAAATCTAGATCAAACATTTTCGATTCAGAGAAACTGTTTAAAGCGATACAACAGTCATCCGTGCAAGTGCGGCGTGAATATGTTTAACACTTTCACATTTGAAAAACATAAATTACTCACAAGGACATTTTATTTATATCCGTTGATGAAATACCAGGGTCTTGTGTTCTGAGAAGAACTCATTCTTTAGCAAGAAGCAGCTAATAATTTTTAATTTTTACATCTTGTTAAAGAAATATTCTTCGTTCATAATCAAAGTGAAATATATAAATGAAAAGTAAAAACTTCATTGTTTCTTTACTTTAGCACGACAGGGTTTCAAGTTGGAAAATATCTGGTACTTCAAATGGTTTTTAATAAACGTAATACAGGGGTTCCTACACTCTCAGAGCGATGGTTCACCCCCTAAAAACTACGCAGCCCCCCAAAACAAAAAGAAGTGGACAGAACCCCATGAAATCAACCCCCTGCCCCTAAATATTTTAATGCTGCACCTTCTGGTGGGCAACCCTGCATGATACTCCAATATAAAATACGAGTTTTTAGACTTTTTTAGCCTTCTTTCTGTAAAAGTAAAAAAAAATAATTGTTATAAAGCATGGAAGAAGGCTTAATGTGTCGCAAATATCGTTAGAAATAAAGAAAAGCCAAAAATAAGTGAAAAAATTAAATAAAGATTGAAAAATAAAAAACTTGAAAGGAGGGATAGGTACTTTTGAATTAATTGTCCGATTCGAAAGTCTTTTTTGCATTCGTAGGATCTTTGCGAGTGTATCTCATTTCCATCTTTTACTTTTGATTTGAACAATTTTTCGTTCAATTTTGAACAGTTCAAAAAATCTTAACATTAGCGCCTATGGAGAAATTTAAAGCCTATATAAATCCTGATCTAACCGACGGATTTGCGTGAAACAAACTTTATCAGAAAGCTCTTATGATGCAAAACGTGTACAGGTAGAAAGTTCATCCAGAACGAAAGAGCCTATTTTCCTATGAAACGTTTTGCTCAGGAATTTTAAGAATATTTTTGAATGAATGAATGATTAAATGAATGAGTGAAAGAATGAATGAATAAATGAGCGAATGAATTAGTGAAAGAATGAATGAATGAATAAATGAGTGAATGAATTAGTGAAAGAATGAATGAATAAATGAGTGAATGAATGAATGAATAAATGAGTGAATGAATGAAAAAATAAATAAATAAGTGAATGAATGAATGAATAAATGAGTAATGAATGAAAAAATAAATAAATGAGCGAATAAATACACACTCTCAGATTTTGACGGTTCTTCAATCGTCAAGAAAATTTCGTCATTTACAACGATTCTTTCCTCGCGCGATCACGTGACTTAAAAAAGTTACAATACAAATTTCGCCAATTTGACGAGAGATTTACTCGGAGCATTCTTCACGAAGCCATTTCGTCAAATACGACGAAAGTTTCGTGAAAGTTGAGCATGCGTTTCTGAGAGTGTAAACATGAGTGAATGGTGGAATGACTAAATAATTGAATGAATGAATAGGTACTAACCGTTGAAAAAGGTATAGTTGAAGCAATTAAGAGCAAAAGCTAAAGGAGAGAGAGAGAGAGACAGCTTGATTATAAATTTGACGTTGGGTGTATACGGGAAAATAAACTTGTATAGTTGTAGACGGAACTTCTTGTGTTTTTTTCTTTTGTAATTTTTTCAAAATATAAATCTCATATTTTATCTAAAAATAATTGAAATCTACACTTAATCAAACGATGGAGGAAATGAAGAAAAAATAATTTTTAGAATCATTTTTGCATTCGAACATTATGCCGGTTTCAAATGTGAGCGATAGGAGGGGAGCGGTGGGGGATCAAATGCAGTAGTGTCTCTTATAATTAATACGTTTTTCATTGGAACAAAAGCCATAATTTAGCTTTGTAGCAGCATGGAGTCTCTATTTCTGAAACAACGAGGAAACAATTTTTCATCTTTAAGCAGGATGTAGCTTTTCTTTCGCCGTCTGTCCTTCGAAAAACTTAGTTCTTTTTTATAACATTTCACGTGACATAAAATAAACCGATAAGAGTACGAAGTCTCAAGAGCACACTCCTGTATAACTTTGGCGCTGAAGAAGACCGAAGCGGCGAAAATTCAAGTTAAGTAATATACAACTGGTCATTTATATATTGGATCTAATGGAAACTGTAGTACTTGCGTACAGTGGAGGACTGGATACGTCATGCATATTGGTTTGGTTGATAGAGAAAGGATACGATGTTGTAGCTTTCTTGGTAAATATGTTTTTGATTTTGCATTTCAATTTGTTATGATCCATTCTGTCATGTAGACTATATATTATACCAGGCCTGTCGAATCGATGGAAAATAATAATTAATTAGTTTCCAAAATAGTGCTCTAGAACAGCGATTCCCTAACTGTGGTACGCTTACCACTAGTAGTGCGCGAAAAGAGAAGAGGCTAAAACAAAAAAACTCCGGATTGAAGATCGAATTTGCCCGATTAGAGTTGGGAGAATGTTTACTCAACATTAAACATGAATTCCCATTATAGTCAAGAAAAGCATTGCTGTTTTTAATCAAGTCCACAACCACTCATCTTTATGAAACTGCTTTTTCTAATATGGTACTTACTAAAAATAAATATAGAAGCAAATTAAATGTCGATTGAAATTTGAGGTTAAAAATAACTTCTACGGAGCGAGATATCAGCTCGCTTGTATCAGCCATGCAGAACCTTCTCATTAATTTTGTTTTTTCATGTTTTTAAATGATAGGTATTTTGTACTTAAAGACATATTTCTAACGCTGTTTTAAAAGTGCGTATTAAAAGTATATTTTATATATTTCATATATTTTATTCAATACATACAGCTTTATTTTAATAAACGCTTTTCTCTGCATTAACTATAAAAAATGGTGTGATTGAAATAACATAGTCGTCGTATTATTTTTCCATTAGTGTTCTATTCTATATAATAAAGTTTCATTAGCAGTGGTACGCAAATGGTTTGCAAGGGAAATGGTGGTACGCGAAAAAAAAAAGATTGAGAACCGGTGCTCTAGAAAGAAAGAAAATATGTATCAAATGAATGTAAAGAAAGGGCATTTTAGAGGGAGTGGGGGGAGGTGAGCGCAGAGCAGTCACCCCTATCTTTTGAAAAGTATGACGTATTTTTATTTACTAGAGTTCGCCCAACAGTCGAAATTTGACTGTAATAATTAAATTTAGCATTGAAAACATTTATGCTAGATATATAATCATATAAGTATTATTCATCAAACTTGAGGATCAAAGTGTCGAGTTTATTTTGATCATCCTCACTTAAAGCAAACGTACTGTAGATCATTGTCGCCGCAGGGCCAATTGCGTTCATAAATGCAGCCGCTCGTACTTCCGGTGATTTCGTACTAAGTTGAATGGCAGTTGAATGGAACTTAAATGTTTGCTTCTATACGCTATTTTCATTCCATTGTTTCATAAAATCCTTCACTCAGACTCTTTTATAATTGCTTTTAATATTACTTCCTAATGGCAACTCACTCTTTTCAACAATGAGTTTTATATTTATTACCGAATAATTTACGCAACCAAGACATCTTGCCACCTGTTATCTATAACAATATAACATTAAAATTATAAAATAGGCTTGCCTAACAAAAGAAAAGGAGAAATAATTAATTAACACATTAAAGGCGGAAGATCTTGACGAAAGCATACCTAGCATACGCTAGGTAACGCGGCGACCGCCCTGCCTCGTTTTTCGTCCTAGAGCGGGCGATATTTTGTGTAATCATAAAAAAATTAAGACTTAAAAAAGTTTATTTAAACTCTTTAAACTACAAGAAATATTTTAAAAGAACAAAACATTTTTTACAAAAAATGTTTTAAAGTACATATTTATGAGAAGAATCTAGTGTACAAATACAAATGTAAAGAAAGTGAAGAATACAAATGTAAAGTGGCGCATGGATTGCGCAATGTGGTTGCAAACCGTACTAATACGACTCCCACCTTTAAGCTACAGTTGAGATAAATCGTAGTACTACGACTCCCACCTTTAATGTGTTAACAATGAACTGTTTCCCAAAGCTTTTAATTGACATCACTAAAACTCGTCAATAGTTACTAAACAAAAAAAAGTAAGAAAATGGGTTGAAAAACAGAGGATAAAATGGTTCTTGACTGTTTTGTCTTTGCTTATTTATATATAGACTAGTAAGACCGGCGGTCATACGAAATGACCGCAGTTCTAGATACTATAAATATACAATTCTCCCAGTAACCGGAAATGCACATCAAATCAAAAGAGATATTTATCAGGTAGAACAGTAAAGTTTAATGAATAAATAATAAACATATAATAATTTCGGAAAAAATATTCTTACCAAAAAAAAAAAATCTAGGTTATAATAATCTGTAGAATAAAAATATTATTTACTATATAATCAAATTGTTTGTGAAAAATATTTATTTATATCCAACGTAATCATCGTCAAAGCAATAGTTTTAACGAAACTGGAAAAAAGAGCGCTGCCACTTTAATATATGTAAAAAGCGCAGACGATAAATAAATTAAAACAAAGAAAGAAAGGTTAAATTCAATTCGCGTTTGCATTAATTTTTTACGGAGATCGCAAATCTAGCAATGCCTCGCTCAAAATGCTAGAGAAATGTTTTGATTATTAGTCATTTTCATTATAGAAATAATTGTGTAGATGGCAGCACGATGCAGTTTTCTCGGAGTAAGAAATTCGGAATGCACCATCGGCGACAAACAGACACTTAAGCGGCTTGTATATAAGATATGTATACGTGCACGTTATGTGTTATTTTTCATATAATAATTATTGAGTATATACCCTTTGCCCACATAACTAGAAACGTTTGAATGGCGGTCCTGAAAATATCTGCAAGGTACATTGATTACTGAGAGAAATTGCGCCAGTTATAAATCATAACAAAAAATTCTGTTTCACAAAATGAGTGCAAGCCCAAGCAATAATTCATGCTGATTTCACAATAACTGCTGGGGGGCGGTGGGGAGTGGGAGGGACTTCCAAGAGGTCTTTCGGGAGTGATATTAGGTAATTTAACCATAAGTTTTTATTTTGTTCTATTCACATTTATGTGAGGATGAATAATCTTGTGGATTATGTAATCTTATGCGGGTATTCACATTTTCAAATACTTGCACAATTTTGTGCAATTATTATGGAAATATAATAAATTTTCAGTTGCCAATCGACCGAGACATTCATAGATCCGTATCTTTTGATTGCATTTTTTCCATTTTCTTTCCAGACTTTAAGTATTTGGCACCCGAGAGAATAGGCATAAATACATACTATGAAAATTTCACTTAGGGGTCAATCATAAATGATGTCATGCTTCAAGGGGGGTTCAGGAAAGTGTGACAGTTTGTGACAAGGAGAGGGGAGGGGGTAACAAGAAGTGCAGGGATTCGTCGTACGCAGGGAGCGTCGTACATTTTAATTCCTATAAAAACATTTAAATCAGCAAATTAAACCTATTTTATTCTAAAGTAATATAGCGTGACATGTGACACGCTATACGGGGGAGGGGTATGTTGAAGTGTGACACTTCGTGGCAAATAGGGGAGGGGAGTCAAATATATTGAAAAAAAAAGCGTGACATCATTTATAAACGGTCCCTTATCTGTTTAAGTAAGCCTTTAGCTTTCTTTCAGCTGAAATATTTTTGGGTGGCATTTTCAAAAAATGACACAAGACAAATTTAGACTCGCTATTCTCTTTTCTCGAGCAAATAAGCCTTACTCTACATCTTCACTCTGCTAAACTTGAAATCAATAGAATCTATAAAAAATGTTTTCGTAGTGCAACTGTCAGTGCTACTAAAAATAAATCATGGAAGGTGCTATCAAAAGCTGACTGCGTCTCGGACTCTCCTCGTGCTACTGCTGTGGCTCAGTTTAGACTATTGTCCGGACATGATTAATCTTTGTGCTCATTTGTTCCATTTTTACTTGACTGTTTCACCTTTATGTATTTTGTGTGATTTTTGACAAATCATGGACGCTGCTCATCTGGACATGTGCTTTGCCCTTAAGAGTTTGGCAGTATTGTAAAGAGATATTGGGGGGGCGGGGGACTCGTAGCCTAATGACCTGATGGTCAATGGCCAGGCATTTGATAAATAAAATAAAAACAAGCCTTACTTTACGTAAGGTTTTGTCCTAATGTAACAGAGTAACATTAGGACATATTTTGCAGATACATTTTTGCAGCAACAAGATGAGAGAAGTTTTGGATTTTTGTCCGAAACGAAATGGAAAATTATAGCCTAGAGCTAGCTTACAATGCACCTATTCTTTAGAAATAGTTCATCAGAAAGGAAAGGAGCAGGATTTTCATCGCCTTAGGTTTACCCCCTTTACAATCAGATTCATCTAATTTCATACACGTGCAAATCAACAATACCGTGCCTGTTGGATTTTCACTTGTGTGCCCAAGCTGTTTCAAGAAGGTTAAAAAATCTCTTAATAGACTATCCACTTTCTCGTGAACAAGACCACGAGAACGTATCTTTATACAAAGAGATGGCAGAACGCGAGGTAAGCGTTCCGGTACCTTTTCTTTTCTAGCCGACTGATTGAAGAAAAAAGGTTTTTGGGATATGATCTAGTCACGCGCGAATCGAAAATGAATTCGCCCAAGGCCGCAGCCAGAAATTTTTTTTTTTTTTGGGGGGGGGGGGGCCCTGACTTTGAAACAATAGTGTTGAGGGAAGTTTCAGGGAGGAATATATGCTACATTACAAAAATTTTCTATATTTGGGGGAAAGGGGGGCCCGGGCCCGTCGCCCCCCCCCCCTCTGGATACTGCCTTGAATTCGCCATAGCTCCATATATAAGCCGACATGTTGAAGATGAACGACCCCCAAGAAATCGTCTTTTAAGTTACCCTCTGAAGCAAAGCACATTTTTGAATCAAAGCGCGCTCTAGTTACTGTTTAAAAAAACCTGAATTTTCAGAGTGTTTTTTTGACTGATTTTAACAGAAGATTTCCGTAGTGCTTCAATACATGATTTTTCCTTCCAAAAACGGAAATATCACGTCCCGAAAATACGAGAACGGAACTTTTACGTTTCACGGTTGCTGTATTTTCACAACCTGATTTCGATTAACGGAGAAAAAAGAAATGACACTTCTGTCAAATCTCGGGAAAACATTATCAGAAACGGGATATTTCTGGCAACTCTGCTGCCGTACTTTTTCCGTTATTTTCAGGATTTTTTTTTTTTTTTACAGTGTATAGTTGTATTCTATGATTGCAATTGCAGCCATCAATCAACCTTCGGCGTCATTTTCCGCCTAAATAGGTACATTAACACTTGTCTCTGTTTATATTGCTATATTATTGGCTGTTATGGCTGATGCAAGCTCGTTTTAGGCAGCCCAAGGATCTAGAGAATAGCTTAACCCCTTGACTGTCGGGTAATTTTCAAGTAAACGGTCATAAAAGTGCCTACCTGTATTTTTTAATCCCTGAAAATTATGTAAAACTATGTGTATGAACAATATATATATTCATTTTTAACTTTTGATTTGCTTTTATTTTGAAATTTTAAACATTCCAGCCCGGAAATATCACGGGAGCGAGAAATAGAAGGCGAAACCTCAGCCCGTCATTTTCACGGGAGCGAGAGGGAGGGGGTTAACCCCTTCAAACACGAGTTTTTTCCCCGAAAAACTAGTAAAAAGTGATCGAGTTATTTTATTTTTTTTGACAGAAAATGAATATATAGGTGTAGTATAAATTGTTTTTGTCAATTTCAGTTGTAGGGGGAGACTAGAGAGCAGTGTGGGGGGTAAAAGTTATATAAAAAATTATTTTCAAACAAAGGGCAAACGAATCTCAAACGGCGTTAGAAATAAAATAACGCGGGACACAAGATTGCCCGTGTGAGACACGGGCATGTAAAAATTTGCCCGGTAACTTTCGCCCGTGTCAGACACGGGCAAATGCGTTAAGTGGTTGAATGAATTTTAATTATTCTTTGGGTGCTCTCACACCAAAGGCGACAAAGACAATATTCCTGTCTTTTCTCATCCACGTATGCACAGAGCATATTTTTTGCTTTCAAAGGCAAATTTTTGAAGACAAAAATATGTTTTGCGCTTGCTTAGACGCAAAATGACAGGAATATTGTCTCTGTCGCCTTTGGTATGAAAGCACCCATGCTCTTTTTGCAACACATCTTTTAAATCAATTTAAAATGAGGGAATTTCTACCCCCTAAATTTTGCTGTTCTGTGCTCAAGCACAAAATGCACATTCGTAAATACGACCTTGTATATATGTAATACTAATTGATTTATTTATCTGCTTTTCAGGCAGATGTTGGCCAAGAAGAGGATTTTGAAGAAGCTAAGCTAAAGGCATTAAAATTGGGAGCAAAACAGGTACGCAAATTAATCGCCGTATGTCGATACTCCGAAGAATTCCTCTCCTTTTCTTTGAAGATATCATTCATTTGATCCACTGGAATTCTGGCAAATTTTGAAGCATTATAATCCATAACAATTTTATTTCAAATTAAAGTAATGTGTTCATTAGTAGCACTAGAACAGAGATGGCGAGCTTACGGCACGCAACGGGCACTTCAGTGGCACACCAACAGGATAGGTGCATATTTAATTTTTTTTATTCACTTACATTCGCTAAAAAACATTTTAAAAAAAGAACAGAAAGAAAGAGAGAAAAGGAAAAAATCTTCCAAGACTAACGGCCACTTTGAGGAAATGGAGGATCTTTATGGCAGATTTTTGAAAAGAAAAACAACAATAGCACCCTGGAGACCTGAAGATAATAAACCGTAATTTTACGGCCACACTAATAAAAAAAGGTTTGCCATCCCCGGACTAGAATATCTATCTTCTTTTATAAATATATTTTTTTAAAGTTTTTATTCACGCAAAATACGCTTTTATGCGATATTCTTATTTTTATTTTTAGCAAAAACTTTAACATTTGCTAATTAGCTGACACTAGCATATATTACAAAAACCATTCTTGTTAGCTCGCTGCTTCGCCAAATATATTAAAGAAAACAAACCTATTATTCCTTTTATTTGGTATTGTATATTGACAATTACAGGTAAACGAGTACTACACGACTAAATTTACAGGGGCGAAAAATTAACTGTTATGTCTAAGTACATTTTTGCATGGTCTAAAATATTCTTTGCACTGGTGTTATGTCACTAAAAGTCATCGACTTGGTGATTGAATTTGTCTCCATCCTTCTTATACGTATATTCGCAATAAAAATGATTAACTTCTGTAAATGTAGTTTCTCTGCCGGCATAGTGTCAATGCAGAGAAAACATTCAATCCGCGCTAGAAATGATCTTGAAAGAAACTGCATTTTGCAATTATGAGTTCAATAATGGAAAATTAGTTATGATCGTGTCTTAGATATGATTTTTCGCATCGCAGAAGAGAGTATAAGTTCGAATTGTGCTTAAAGTATAGCACAATTAAAGTTATCGGAAAAATTCACTTAACCGAGAAGTTACATTTTTAGTTGACCGTATGCTTTTGATTGTGATATCATTGAGACTATACATCATTTCATTGAACGAAATCATAACTTCAAGCAATGTAAATACTTTTTTTAGCTTACGTTTCCTATAAGATGAAAAAGAAGATGAAAAAAATAGATAAAGTATAAAAGAAGGTTTAACGTATTAATATTTTAAAAAAAAATAAACAAATAAAGCGCAAAAGAAGGTTTACAGTATCTTTAATGTATTGCTTTATAAGTAAATTAATGAATAAATAAATTTTGAAAAAAACAAAAACAAAAAAAACAATTGAGGTGGAGAAATGTGTGTCTGTGTCGATCTATCAGTCTATCATAGCAGTCTCCCCCCCCCCCCCCCCCCCTCCAATAACATTTACGGGAATAGTTCGATTCGCACAAAAAATATCGTTCGAAACCTGTCACTCAGGAAATCTTACACCTGCGTTTCACTAACACCAAACACGTTTTCAATAACACTAAACATTATCTGTTAACAGCAAAATATCGAAAATGTTTTAGATATTCTGAGTACAATGTTATTATTTTTTTTATTTCAAGTAGGAAAACCTAGTGACCACTGAAATCTGCATAATTTGACATGGGTAAAGTTAAGAGATGGAATGACTGCAACTTAGTGAAGTGAAATCAAAGCGCTTTATTTTTCCCGCAATAAAAAGAGCTGCTGTTTTTTTTTAACAACAATGAATTTTTTAAAAAAAAATTTTTCATTCTTAATTTTTAAATATGTATATATATTTGTTTCGCTTGGCTACGATTAAAAAATTATGCCTTTTTTTCGATGGAATAAAACTTACTGTAGGCTTTATCCTCTTGAAACCCGAGCAAAATAAAATAAACATATTCTCTCAACTATTAGTTTCTCTGAGCAATTGGGCATTAAAAGTGGTGTTTTACAAAAAATTAATAAACTTGAATTTTTAAATTTTCTGGGGGGGCACATCCCTTTGAATGTATGTTGAGGTCATAACTACAGTAGAACTATGCGATACTTACACAAAAATAAATAAACAAAAAATTTTATTCATTACTTATAAGATAAGAAAAGAGATCAAACTTGTATAAAAATCCCACAACAATATTAAAAAAGAAAAAAATAATGTGAAAATCAAAACAAGCGCCAGAGCACCGAATTCCAACTTGACTCGTGTTCTTTGCCATATTGTAAACAAATATACTATCGTTGCCGAATTTTCAGAGTTAAAAAGTGATTTCCTATTCCTCCTTTATAATTCCAGTCCAGGTCTTGCTTGCTAAAATAAAATCTGTTACAACAGGGAGAAAAAGCAAAACATCCATTTTATTGGATGCCAGGTCTCAGGAGGTTATATAAGCTGTTAAAATTAAGAGCTTTTCTATAGTAGAGTAAAAAACTTTTAATTTATTTTATCGATTGATAAGTAAAGTTTTATATTGGGGGGATTTTTGTTAAGATTTCTTTCTGCGTTTTCCTAAGTACTGAAAAACTGCACTTGAATTTTTAATTTTGGCATTAAAAATATTAATATATATTTAAAATATTAATATTAGTGGTAATAGCCGTTAAAAAGATATATTTTGAAAAGTTAGATCGTACCTAAACCCTTAAGGCACATGCACACCAATGGCGATGGAGACATTTCGCCTTCGTCTTATGAGACTGCTGTTATGGTTATCAAATTAATAGAGAGGACGTATCTCTTCGAACAACAAATCACAACAACAAATCACGGTCGTCTGAGTAAAAGTCACTTTTAATGAAGCAATAAAAAACGCCAATCAGTCATTACGAGGGCGTGGTTATAAAATTATGTAGAACAAATGAAACGCTATGAAAGATTTCGTAGCGGTTACTTGTTGCCGTTGCGCTTGGTGTAAATGCAACCTTAAATCTTACGTTTTCTGTCAAGACTTAAACTCCTGTTTTTTTTTTTTTGTTTTTTTTTTTTTTTTTGACAGACGAGATCTGTCAAAAAAAAAAAAGAAAAGAATTGCAAATTATTTTTATTGAATTTTCGCCCCACTTAGGTCATCATTAAAGACCTGCAAAAAGAGTTTGTTGAAGGTTTCATTTGGCCAGCCATCCAAGGACGAGCCGTATATGAAGACAGATATCTCTTAGGAACAGCTTTAGCAAGACCATGCATTGCAAAAGCTCTAGTTTCTGTTGCTTCAGAGCAAAATGCAACCCTCATCGCTCATGGTGCAACAGGAAAAGGAAACGATCAAGTTCGATTTGAACTGTCTTGTTATGCTTTGAACCCTAAGCTAAGCGTAAGAGCATTTCATGCAATTCTTGGTATTATAAAATCATTAGTTTTAAAATTTTTCCACTTTCAATTTTCTTGCTTAAAAAAGGTGGTATTAAATTAAAACGCTTTTAAAGAATTGAATTTTACTGCAAAGTTCCAGCAAATTTAAACTAAAAAATTATCATCAGTTTTTGCTTTCTTATCTGCATTTAGTCAGTAAATGCCAGCACCATTAATGAGAAAAAGAAAGTTGAAATGTGTAATGAAAAATTATAAGTGACATAATCGTACGTTGTTGTTAGTATAGCAAAAAAAAAAAAAAAAATACGACTCTCGCATTTTGAGCTAAGATTAATTCACCACTTGGCCGTGCTTTCTTCTGCATTGGCAGTACAGTAGAACCTCTCTTAACCGGCTCCGGACTAACCGGCCTTCGCTTTATCCGGCCCATATTTTCCAAATACAAAAATAGCTTTTATAGCGCTAATTGTATGGAAGAAACAGGTGCTGCGGAACTCGAGGGAATTTTTTTTTTTTTTTTTGGGAATCCTTATCTCCCCAGACAATAGCGACATTCCAACGTCGGAGAGCGGGGGGGGGGGGGGGGGAGAGTTGTTCTGGGAATCAGCGTACGGGTCCTATGAAATCAAGTGTGGCTATAAGCTAATATCAGGTTCAGTGGGCCAGTCAATTCTGCCTTGTCAAGCGCTTGATAATTGGTATGTAACTCTCAACGTAACTGAACTAAAACGCAATTAATCATCACACCTCCACTCTCTTTTAAATTGCATAATATATCTCCCCTTTTTTTGCTATCCCCCGCTTTAATCGTATTTTTACTTAACCGGCTTACCATCAGTCCCAATTTATTCGGTTACCGGAGGCGCTACTGTACTTATTAAACTATTCAGCAATATTTAAATTTAGTTGAAGCAAATTTTGGGTCTCATTTGCTACTTTTACACTCTGAGGAAAGATTAACCAAGTGGAGAGGGCGGAGCAAATACAGTAGTAGTTGTTATTTGTATTAGATATTTAATATTGTTCAGATTAATATGTGTGTATGTTCAATTTTAAAAGTAACCATTCCATTTGCTTTTCTCCGCTTTAGGTTATAGCACCTTGGAGAATGGCGGAATTTTATGAACGCTTTCCAGGCAGACAAGATCTGATTTTATATGCACAGGTATTATAATATTTTTGAAAAAAAAAATATATATATATCAACAAACCAGTAGTAACGTTTTATAAAAAGGTCTAGTTTTATTCGTATTATTCATTTTAACTAATTACTTTTAAAAAAATTGTTGAAATAAACGATTCTTTGTTCAATTATCTAAATTATTCAGATTAACATGATACTGTTCAATAACCTTCCAAAAATTTAGCCATGTAGAAAGTGAAATTTGATACCTATCGAAGTTTATTTATTTACTTATTCATTTTTTGTCTCAAACGAAATTTAAAATTGCTTTTAAACCATGCTCTATTTTATTTAGGAAAATGGTATTCCAATACCAGTGACTCCTAAATCACCGTGGAGTATGGACGCCAATCTCATGCATATCAGGTGACAATTAATGTGCCATTTATTCTTTAAAATTAAATTAAACATAAGTTTGTAAACCATATTTGTACGTAAAATTGAGTTGCACACACAATGCAGCCATATATTATGTGTACAATACAATTCATACGGTGTTATAAGGCATACCTTTTTCTATGAGTAATTGTCGCCACAAGTGCAACTTGAAACTGATATTAAAATGTCCAGCGTTTGTTTTAAAATTTCCGCCAGTTTCAAAGATGTCTATATTTTTTGAAGGAATAGTAAGTTACTGTTGCCGCCTTTCAGTTGACGGAATTCGAGTTTCGAGTGGCCGAAGAACTCCGTAGGAAAGAACAGTGATGGCAGTCACCTCTGAGTCAGTCAACAATGACCGGGAAAACGCCTGATGAAAGATCGTTAACCCGCGAGTTAAATTCCGAATAAATTGTAATTAAAACTGTCAAAAGGAACTGGATTGCATCCCCCCCCCCCCAAAAAAAAATGAGCGGTTAACGTTGTATATCAACGTCTGCTAAATTTAAAACAACATAATGGTTTAAATCTAAATGTAATTTAACCCTCTCATGGATGCATTTATTTATTTGCGTTATAAAAAAAAATTTCATGTGCTACAAATTTAGTACCTCAGGATTGTTGTGTAATAATTTAGTTTCCGAAATTTTGTCCTGTATAGTCAAAAATTCGTGTTCTTGTATGAAGACGTTTTATGCTTTTTTTCCCATATTTATTCAATATAACAACAAAGATGGCAAAACTGAATATTAAAACTTCATTTATAAGGAATAAGAAATCTGTAAAATAATTACCAGACTTCCCAGTAATGTAATACACGCTTCAAAATAAATAAACAGAATTTGATTCGAAACTGAGATTTTCTCTTCTTTCTTGAATCCTCCATGGAATTCTAAAGATATCTTAATCGTTTAACTATCTTGAATACCCTATGAAATTTTTTGTGGTTTCCAAGAACCGTTTGGAGTGTCCGGATGAGCACGACATGCAAATTGCAGCACGAAAATGAATCTGCATAAATATATGAAGTAAAATTTTATGTCACCTCATATGAGGCTTTCATGCATGAGGGGGTTAATTACTGTTGGAACCACGGCATGTGTTTGAGATCGACCGTAGCGTTTTCTTAAAAACCGAGACTTAAGGAAAGAGAAAACTGAGACTTTCAAATGGAAATTTCACTATTACTTGCATGAGAATTCATTTTCTTTTATGTTATATATCACATCGCAAACGAAACACTATGTAACAAAAACAGATTTGACTTAAAAAATGGATAATCGCTCCTTTTTTCCATGGCCAAATATTTCATATTTTGATTTAATTTGCATGCGCCCTATTAAATAGCAGTATATAGATTATGAAAAAATTTTTTTTCGAGAGACATTCAGCTGATAATTTAAAAAATCATTAACTGAGATTTATCAAGGGAGTATTTGAAATTGTAAATTTGAAGAGCTTAATCTATTTTGGACATTATTAAAAGTTACTTCTGATTTAAGAAAATAAACAAGACTGTTGGATAAAAGCAAAAGCAATTTTTTTAAAAAAGTCTGTGTTTGCACTTCAGCAGTACGTAGAACCAGTATAGTTACCTACCTACATCGTCAAAGGTTCTTGCAGAGCGCATATGCATACCTGAAAACAAATATTGTCAGAAAATAAATAAATAAAATAAAATAAATTAAAAAAAACCTATCAAATTACTTGCAGTATTAAATGAAACTGTTATCACAAAGAAGCACACATTATGGTTTAAGAAATATGGATCAGAGGTCGCTCCAAAATAAACATGGAATATACTTGGTCAAGCAATTACCATAGCCAAATAAAGCTTTTCTTTCAACATTTCAACAACCAAAAAAAAAAAAAAAAAAAGACAAGAAAAGAAAAAGAAAGGCAAAATATTTCAAGTCAATTCAAAATTTCTTAATATATATTTTATATATATCCCCGTTTATGGGCTGTACACTTTCAGAAACGCATGCTCAAATCTCACGAAACTTTCGTCGTATTTGACGAAATGGCTTCTTGAAAAATGCTCCGAGTAAACCTTTCATCAAATTGGCGAAATTTGTGTTGGAACTTTTTAAAGTCACGTGATCGCGCCAGGGAAGAATCGTTGTAAATGACGAAATTTTCTTCACGATTTAAGAATCCTCGAAAGTGAGAGTTCTATTTCTGAATGTATATGGCTGTATTTTTGCAGCAGTGCTTACCGAAGATACTTAACATATATATTTTTTGAATATATTTTTTAGTATTATTTCAAAGGGAAAAACACTAAAGTCTCAAAGTCTCTTAACTCACAAGAAAAATCTTTTAAAGTGTGAACATCAAATAATTTCTTTTACTTTCTTCCTTTTATCGGTAATTGAACATTTTTCTTGCTTCCTTCTTTGTTTTTTCTTCAAGTTACGAATCCGGAGTACTCGAGGATCCGTGGAGTGCAGCTCCCGACAACTTATTCCGGATGACAATGGACCCCGAAAGATCGCCAGATGAGCCAGTCAGTTTAGATATTGAATTCGAAAAAGGTTACCATTTCCTGCATCATTTACTGAATAATGCCGACGCGTTTCAGGCGCATTTTCTTAATGTTTAATTTTCCAGCGCTTTCGAGCATAACAATAGTTAGTTGGTCCCTCCCAGGAAAGGAAGTAAATTCTAAACTCTTTTAGATTATCAACGAAAACATTTCCAATGTGGGGGGAGTCACGGGAGACGGACTTTTTTGGAACGTACTATACTCTGCTTGCAGAGGGAGTAGGGAAGTGGCATTCAATTTCCCTTGAATTGCCATTTAGTACCCATTATGGCATTGCATACTCGGGAACACCGCGTATTTGCTTATGACACATTGGTAATAAACAGCAACTTAGTCGCTACCTCCGCAATACTAAATGCCTGACGTAGTGTATTTTTTAACACAGAGAGGAAAGGCACAAAATTATGCTGCCATCTATCGAAAATAAGAAAATTAAAAATGGTCTGAGTAAATACGAACTGAATTTGGAGTGGATGGTTTATAATTGATTTGATACACCCGCAAGGGGGAGGGGGGGGGGGTACCTAAAGCAAGAGGAAGTTTATTTTGATTATTTATGAAAGAAAAATCTTAGAAGCAAATACAAAAAATGTGATGGCTAAATAGTGATGGTTAAAAGTGTGATGGAATTAAATTACATGGAAACCGAAACAACGAGGGTATCAGTAGAAACAATGGCGTGCGAAAAAAATATACAACTACACCTTCAACTCGTCATAGATTTTTAACGTAGCCCAATTTTTACTACCCCCCCCCCCTTTTAATGTATTTAGTTTAGTGTATCCCTACGATCAAGTATAGCCACGTATACATCAATTTCTCACACGTAATAACTGTCAGTACTTTAAAGCGACATTAAGTTTTCGTCTTTGTTTATCATTAAAAAATGCTTGCAAACTAATCTTAAATCAATGGATTGTTTCTGTTTCAGGCATCCCAGTGAAAGTAACAAACCTACAAGATGGAACAGTAAAAGATACTTCTCTTGAATTATATTTATACCTAAACCAGATAGGGTAATTATCTTTTAAATATTGACTTTTTAAAGTATGTAGGGTTTTTTTACGAATGTATATTATGCATTAAAAATATAGTTATAACGTTTTCCTTATATATACTTGCAAATTAATTGTTCAGTGAATACACTATCACCGCCACTGCATTTGATTGATATTGATATTTTCTGAGTTAATACATTTTTTTCCTTTTCTCTCTTTCTTTTTTTAGAGGGATACACGGAATTGGAAGAATTGACATCGTAGAAAATCGGTTTATTGGCATCAAATCTAGAGGTGCGTGAAATAAAGATTTAAGTGCTGCTTTTTCCTTAAAAAAACTTCTTTTTTTATTTTCATTTTTTCTTTGTCTGTCCCTCTCTCTCTCGTATTAAAATACCAATTTGCATTATAATAAGAAGCAACAATTTATTTTTACCTGCTCTAAGTATAGTAAAACCTGTAAAGTTGACCACCTCCGTAAGTTGGCCACCTGTCTAAGTTGACCACTTTTTTCAAGAACGGAATGAGCCGTAACTTGACCACCTAAGTTGACCAGTGACCCCCTGTCTATATTGACCACTTACGTACACCAACTTTGGGTGGGAGTATTATAAAAACCCTTCGTAAGTTTGTTTATCTATTTTTCCAAAGATAAAAACACTTAAATAATTTCTCCAGGATATTTTTATGCTATAATGTTATACCAGTTATACCAGTATTTGTCTGGATTAATGAAACATCAATATAAAGTTCGCCTAAACCTCTGTGTAAGTTAACCATACGGGAAAACTACTATGAGCACTCTTTTGTTTTTTAAATAAGTTTCTTCTTGCCTTCTAATTATTCTAGCCATTTGAAAAATTATGTATTTTTAGGGATTTTTACATCAAAAGAAGTAAAATAACATATTTGTCTTTATTTTTACCAAGTGATTTAATTTAAAGTTGTATAAGTATACATTGTACGTCATTCAGATTAAATTTATCTAATGACATTTTTGATAATCGTGAAAAAAAAAACAAACTAATTGCTAATTTTAAAGTAACGTTAATACATGAAGTTATATTTCAATTAGTCGCAAATGAATAAATGTATAATGTAAGAAATGACAAAAAAAATCTCCATCCTCTATAAGTTGACCACTAAAGTGCCGCACCGTACTATAATATGATAAGTTTAAATAAGATTTGCGTGCACTGAAACTCGTCTCGCACACAAATCTATTGGATAACTAATTTTTGTGCACTTCGACGAGTACAGAAAAATTCCATTTTTAGTTAGGGCTTAAATTAAGTACATTATGGACTATGGAGAAATTTATATGATGAGGAAAATAAATTGTATTAAATCAGATTTCGTAGATCAAGAAAATAAATAAATAAAAAGGAAGAAAGAATATTCGACTGATTGGATTCGCTCCTTTGCCGTTCGTGGTACCACTGTTGTGGATCAAGTTTCGTTAATTGTTTAACAAAAAAATAAGTTTTAATAATACATGAAGAAAAAAAGTCGTACCCCTTTTTAAGCACATTGTGCGCACGCAGGGGTGTGAGATTTGGAATAGCTAAAGTTCATATAGGGAAGGTGTGCAGAAAGATAACATTTATGTACATTTTGTGTTACAAATACATTAAATTAACTAACTAACGCTGTGGTTAGTCAGTCGCACTGAGTAGAGATTATCGCTGATAGAAATATTTAAACAAATCCAAATTTGTCAAAAACAAAAATCTTTAAAAGTTGTTTAATCGTTGCAGGCTGAAGTTGTTCAATTAGCGATAATCTCTACTCAGTGCGACTGTGACCTTTGAGTTACAATTCTACCATCAACCAAAGCGATCTGCCTGGCAGAGTGCCAAGAAGAATCCCTTCCTGTTCAAGGGAGGAACCGTTCGTATAAGAAATAAGCCGTTTTTGTTCTCGTTCCAGTTCGTTCAGCACACTTTGTTTCTTCCGAACTGATGCTATATGCCAGTTTGTAAATTGAGTTGCTGCGAAAACAAACAGAGAAGCAAACATTCAGATTCGCGTACTAAATAACCACGTTCTACGACAAAAGAACCTCAATAACGTTCAAACTTAAAAATTTAAGGAAATACGCTCAAGTTTTGACCACTGGGTGACCACTTGTATTTTTTAATTAAAATAACTACAAAAATGATGTCGACGTAAATGTTTTTCATTACATTTCGAGATTTTCCGTCACTTTGAATTACCCATAAAACATTATAGCGTACATGTATTTTTTCTATCAAAAAATCAAAATGAAAGGTTTATATTTCCAAGAGACATCAATTATTAAAAGCCATAACTCGTTGACTAATCAATTTTTAGTGTTAAAAAAAAGTAGAATTGAAATTAACGAAACTGCTTACTGATAAATGAATGTGATTGCAGGAGTATATGAAACACCTGCTGGAACAATTCTTCATGCAGCTCATACAGATCTTGAAATTTTCGTTATAGACGGAGTGAGTATATGTTCGTTATGGCATTTGTGATCTCAAAATCCATATTACTTCATTTTTTCTCACTCTTATTTCAATCATTAGGAAGATATTAGCTTTTAAATTCATTTAGTAATCGTTAAATTAGTATGAAATTATGAAAAATCATTCATTACCATATCTCTTTTCTTTTTCTTCTTTTTTTTTTTTTTTGTGTTTCTTTCCATGCAGAGAAATTTCAGCGAGACATAACTTGCAAAGTAGCACAAAGTGTTTTGCTTTTGTAGAAGTTAAGGTGCTTCAGACCAACCACAACAACGACTAGCAAAAGCGCCGAAATCTTTCAAGGTGTTTCATTGGTTCTACATAACTTACTAACCACCCCCAGGTCTTTCTTATTGCGTCATAAAACAGATTCCCTCAGACGATAGTGATTTGTTGATTCCGCTTTTAAAGAGTTACGTGATCACTGTTAGTTTGATAACAAAAGCAACAGTCTACTACGATGGAGACAAAATGACTTCGTCGCCGTTGGTATGTTCGACACAATAGGTTTCTGATCACAACCGCTTTCACGAAATACTTTTTTTCTCGTTTTAGCGGTACAGTTAAAAACCATTAGATCCTTCTTCACCTGCAAGAGGGGTCTGCTCCACTTTTTAATGAAATCAACAGAACATATTGAAGAATTTTGAATGAATTTGGCTGAAAAAACATGCATACGATGTTATACATTTGTTCGCGAAAACAATAATCATTGTTTACGTTATTTAATATAAACAAGTTTGAAATAATTTCCCATAGTGGAAGTTTTCACCTCTATGATAATAATGATCTTATTTCATTTCAGGAAGTCTACAAACTGAAAAAATATCTGGCAGTCAAGTTTTCCGAGCAGATTTACAATGGTATATTTTATTTTCCTTTTATGGGTGGAAAATATATAGTCGTATTTTTTACTTCTTTCATTCACACTGGAATCTAATTAATGTATTATAAATAATTACTACACTGTTGAAAATTTCTGTAAAAATGCAGAAAGGAAACTGAGTGTTTCTGAAAAGTTGCGTGAGAACTTCTGTAAAACCAAACGGCTGAGTTCTTTGATGAAATTCATGCTTTTTCCGCACTCTGTACAGCTACAGAGGAAGATGTGCTAAGTTACGTAAGTACTCGTTAAAAAGGCATCATGAATCAAGTTTCTGGGTAATAACAGCTCCGTGGAATACTCAACACTTGAGATCTTTGGATACCAGTGGAAAAAACTTGTAAACAAATATACTACATATTGTTGGTGCACGGTTTATTTTCAGCTCTAATGAGCAGCCTCGCCCTCGGCAGCCAGTCCTCCAAACTCCAGAGGATCACAATCTTTAGGCACAGGAAACAAAACTGCGTAGACTCAAAATCTGAACTCAGCTTCGACTTTGTGAATCAGAAATAGTACTTCAGTGCACTCACAGATGGTGCCGATACTGCGGCACAGTAACTGCTTTTGTCAATTTACAGAGTATTCTCTGTTTTTCATTCTCTGTAATTTCCTTTTTTTTTTGAGACTGTATTTAGTTTCCTGTTTTTAATTTGCTGTAATTTTGCGTCAGACTATTTTAGTAAAGCCCTAAATTCTTTCTTAGGTTTGTGGTTTAGCCCCGAAAGCGAGTTTACTTTGTCTTGTTTACGGTCAAGTCAGAAAAACGTGAGTGGAATAGTGAGACTTCTCTTATTCAAGGGGAATGTCCGCATTCTGGCTAGGAAATCGAGTTTATCAACTTACAATCAAGATTTAGCTAGGTAAGCCAATAAGAATTTCTTTAAGTATAATTAGTAGCAACTCAGAACTGAGCCATATTTCCAAGACAGTTGAAAAGGAATACTTTCTCTTTAATGAACGATAAACTAAGGGAAAAAAATGTTACAACTTAGCTAAAAATTATTACAAATGATTTTTTCTCTTCAAACGATTTGATTGTTTCCTCCTGTTGTTCGGTACTCATTATTATACAGATTCATTAAGTTAAAATTATGTTAGTTCTTTAGCTTTTTTATAATTAAGTTATTATTAATTGAGGCATAATTGAATTTAAATTTTAAACAGAGTAAAAGGATAATACGCGAGTATTTGATAATGCAAAAGCGTTCCAAAACATTCTCATGTTTTTTATTTGTGCGTTTTTTTTCTATACTTTTATTTTCCTTTTCTTCTATTTCAAACATGCTTAACGAAACAACCTTAACCGCAAAGATAAAAAATTTTATCCTCATGAACCTAGGAAAATTTTCATAATATAAAAACGAACTAAAGCAGTAGAGTCCCGAAAATTCGACCTAATGTGGATCGAAGCGTGTGAAAATGACAAGGTTATCGAGAATGAGGTTAAACAAGAATAAGGACGAGTATTTTCTCAGAAAATACGGTAATACACTTGTATGTATTGTGAGCTTTTACTTCATGAAAGTTAAAATTAATGAATGCACAGTCATGTGCAGTAATTGGCCTGATAAGACGAACCTCAGAAAAATCTTTGAAAGCATAAAGCTGTCTATAATAACAATTAACTAGCTGACTGTGCAAAAACTAGAACTTCTTAAAGAAATGCATAAAAAGAAGTTTTAAAGAAATCTTCACCCTGCCAGAAGTGTGGCCGAATTATCCGGACTGCCGGGTTATCGAGTGCCGAGTTTTTGGGACTGTACTGTACTATGTACATTGAAAATTAAAAATGTACCTTTCATTATAAATAAAAATCTTTTTCTGCCTCTTTTAAGCATGGATATTCAAGGAGACTGTACTCCAAGTGATGCGGATGGATTTATCAAAGTCAACGCTATAAGGTATACATATTTTTAATGTTATCAGATTTACGACAATCCAAACATTGCAACAAATCCAAACAATAAAAGTGTTTGGTTACAATCTGCACGAAATGCTCTCTTATTATATTGGACGCATTAGAGAAACTCGTTGCGAATTTCGTGTAAAGGGAGAAATGCTGTCCCTTAAACAAATATGTACCTATATTATATTGATAAAATAATCTATTGGTCGTTTGATAAAATTTATTACACAGATTGTTTTTTTTTTCTTTTTCTTATCGTATTTGTGCACCTCGATGTCCGATTTTCGAAAAATTTAATAAAAAAGTTAAAAGTTATTCTGTGTTTCCCAAATGATTTTGAGCACTTTTTATTCCATAGATTCTAACTACTTCGTTACAGAATATTTTTGCTACGTATTATTGCAGAGAAAACAATTTTAAATATACGAAGAAATAATATTTAAGAAAGCCTGAAATTTTTATGTTTTTTAGGAATTTCTAAACAAGGAGTTTAAAATAATAATTTGATGCAATTTATGCTTTTCGATAAATAAAAAGTTAGCTACAAACACACAAAATATTATGTATTCGCCTATATATAAAAACATTTCGTTGGAATCAGATTTTAAAAAATTCCTGAAACGAAGTAGTTTGAGGTATAAGGAGTAAAGAGCGCTCAAAGTCATTTAAAACACAAAATAACTTCTAACTTTTTAATTAATTTTTTTTGAAAATTAGGCATTGAGGTGCACAAATTCAAAAAAAAAAAAAAAAAATCTGAGGATTAAATTTTATGTTTCTACGCCTTACTGTTTTCCCCAGTATGTGAGCCACAGACATACGAACAATAGATTGATTTATCAATATTTTTCACGAAGGTTGCTGCATACTCAAAGAATTTTTTAGGACTAGATATGAAATTGCACGAACTATCCAGTCGGCTAAAGTGGCTAACAGAATATAGATCGAAGTGTTTTCAATTATTTTCAGCACCCGCAAGGTACTAACAACCCCTGGTGTAATTTTTGGTTTATTTGGGGGGAGTTTGGGAATCTGTACAAGTTGTTTTTCAGATAGTACAGTCCCAACGCAGAGAAAAAAGTTAACTTCGCTACACTAAGAATTGTAAACGATAGAGTTATAAAAGTTTGTATTGAAACCACGTGGTCGTGGTGAAAAAATACCTACTGTTGCAAGGAATAACTCACTAAAATTTCGAATCGAAGTATAGCCAAGAAAAAAACAGCGCTCTTTTTTTAAAAAACTAAGATAAGCGAGAAAAAGGTAAAACATAAACGTAAATAAATTCAGTGAACAGTGGTAACAGTTAGATAAATGTAATTCAAAAGCTTATGTTTAGACCATGTGACCACATTTTTATGCTCACTTTTTTATTGCAGTTAAAATGACTGTTATGAAAACAAAAGGCTCACTGTGAAGTGTCTAAAAATTTTCCTAAATAAAATAATTTTATTAAAATTTAAATAGTAAATTTAAAGGCAGGATATATATATATAATATGTGTGTGTACGTGTAAAAGTGCTTCACTTATCTGTCTCATTTAAGATAATCACGTTTTAGAACATTATTCTCTTATATTGTTTTGTTTTCTTGTGTATTTCCATTATAATAATTGTAAATAATAAAATTTAATGCCTGATTCCAAATTTGCATTATTGTTTTTCAGGTTGAAAGAATATTTTCGTACTCAAGTTATAGAAAATTCACATTGATTACGGAGCCTAAGACGCACCTAAATATGAATTTTAATTTACGAAATAATTAAATTTGTAATATTTTTTGACATTTTTCTTACACTAAAAATTTTGGTGTATAGTTTTGTGGTTTTAGTTTCACCACTTTTGGTCACCTTTTGATGTTCAGTAACACCAAAGTTGTACATTATTCAATTTTTATACAAATCATTTTATATGTATGTAAAAAAAATATAAACAGTTTGGGTTAACGAACCTCATGTTCTAAAAAATATTATACTGCCATGATTTTTTTTTTGGCAGACACATAAAAAAATTATACCTAAACTGAATAATTTTCCACCCTAGTGCTACTGAACACCAAAACGTCATCTAAAATGGTGGCAACTGAGCACCAAAATTTTTACAGCAGCTGTTTTTGTTCTAAAAAAAATTATTGTAAGAACAGCTTAAAATTTGAAGTTGTTCTTACATTGATGTCTTTTTACAGCGTGGTTGACCCTCTTCTTGAAAACCCAAGCCAGTTGTATTTGTTTCATAACACACGATGATAATAATAATAATAATAATAGTAACAATAAGTATGTAAATAAAAAATAATAATAATAAAAATTTGTCTTGGTGTGCTGACTTTTATTAAGGTTTTCTCGGACCATTGTAATACATAAGTTCTTTATCTCGTAATATCGAACCAGCGGATTGACTGAACGTTTCTCCTGAGCAGCAATCTCGATAACCTGCAAGAGAAAAAGAAATGCGCCATAAAATGAAGCTAAGCTATACTTCATAAAAACCAATGAGATTAACTAATGATAATGCTGCTATCAATGAGCCCATTATAACGGCTTACAATTGTTGGTAGCTGGTAGAATTTAAATGGTTAGTAAGAATAATAAGGGTGCTTTCACACTAAAGGCGACAAAGACAAAATAACTTATATTTTTTCATCTACGTTAGCGCAAGGCAATATTTTTTCCATCAAAAATATGCTATGCGGCTGCGTAGATGAGAAAAGACAAGTTTTTTTGTCTTGGTCACCTTTGGTGTGAAAGCACTCCAAGTTTTAATTTCTCACAACACCATTGGCAACAGTTGCCTTTATCTACCAACACATACACTCTCAGAATTAGAATCGTCACTTTTGAGGACTTTTCAATCGTCAAGAAAATTTCGTCATTTACAACGATGCTTGCCTCGCGCAATCACGTGACTTTAAAAAGTTACCACACAAATTTCGGTAATTTGACGAAAGGTTTACTCGGAGCATTTTTCACGAAGCCATTTTGTCAAATACGACAAAAGTTTCGTGAGATTTGAGCATGCGTTTCTGAGAGTGTACGTGCCAATTCGAAACCACTGTTGAGGGAGGCTGTATTATTTATACTATCTCAATAAAAAAATTTGTAAACATAAACGAAAAACAAACTTAACGAACTTCCAACTCGCATAATTTTTGAATTATGGAACAAATTTTAGCACTATGGCAAATAATATGGTTATTTTCGTTCATTCTTTTTTTAAATCCTTATTAATTCTCCTAAATAATCTATCAACATGTCAGCCACATGCATTAGAAATATCAAAAACATAATAAGGTTTAACGTAAAACACATCTTACTTTTAAACCTGTCTGAGTTGAGCATATGTATCGACTAGTAGTACAAACCTGTATTTTGCCAAAAACCATCGTACAAATTTCGACACATACATAGCAAAAGAATTAATAATTGAAGCTTAATTGCGATAACCTTTCTCAATTATGTAAGGTATTAATTTATAGAAGCAAACAAATGTGAAAATATTTAATAATTCACTGATTTTCTTATTTTTTTTTTTTTTATGTAATACTTTTCAATGTTGAGATTTTAAAAGTTGGCTAGTCTCCCTCGTTAGTTTTTTTTTTCTTTTTTTTGAAATTGTTTTAAAAACTATTCAAATTTTAAATAGCATTTCTTTCCCTGAACTAATTATGTGGTACTTCAGCAAAGTTCCTTCGCCTTAGCAGATCAGTCAACAACTGTATACCATGTTGTCACTGACAACTTCGATTCCAGAATAATGAACACTTTGCTTTTTATAACAGCAGCGTTCCGTTTTCCAAGAAAGAATTGCACCTCAGCGCAGTATTATATCCAAATAGATATAGCTATTTCCTCTGCTACAAAACAAAGCATGAAGCATAGCATGTAACCAACAGTAATGTAACCAACAAGTTTAACTGTTATAGCTATTATCATTTTACCTGGCACATGACCTGCATATCCAGGCACAGGCTTAGATGGCCGATACGCTGGGGGGTGGTACCCGTCCAAAGGATAAGGCTCAGGAGTGCCAAAACTTGGAGCGCGGTACCAGTCGTCGATCTTAGGTCTCCTGTCGGCTACCATGTATTCCCATCTAGAGCTACTCAAATCACGCAGAGTTTGATTTGCGGCTTTACCACGAGTAACACCAACATCACAGTATTTACCTGAAAGATACGATTTTGTTTTAATGCATTTGTTCAATTCTTATATTGTGTTACTTAACGTGATATTGTAAAATAAAAGGGAGCCTTTTTTTTTTGTCCAATGGGCTGCATTTGGCCTCGCCATTGAAGACCTAGTGCATTCCACAGATAGGTTCCTTCTCTTTCGGCGGTACCACATTGAATGTGGTACCATCGCCGCATGAGAATTTTGACGTCCAGTTTCTTCACCTGAAAAGTAAGCACCTGGACTCTGCTGATGCGAAATTGCACTAGAAATTTAATTATGCCGAGAGTATCCAAGCGAAATGGACTCACAAGGGATCTTTTTTCATATCGCATAATCATACGACATGGACGCAGACGACAAAGCGCAAATTAGTATTATATACATGCATACATACACACATATCTATATAAATAAAACCAAAAGTTTGTGTGTGTGTGTGTGTGTGTGTGTGTGTCTGTCTGTCGATCGCCTCCTGGCGAGATGGAACGTTCCAGAAATACGAAATTTTGTTTACGGGTACCTTGGGCCAGGTCCTCGTGCACCTCGAAGCGTTTTTCCTAAAATTCGAATTTGTTCTTCTTTTATTCCAATTTAAGCAAAACTGTTAATTTTGGGTTTATCTCATCGAAGAAACGTCCCACGTTTTAGATTTTTGCAGCATATGAATCTCCGTAAAAAACTGCACAAGATGCTTTTTTTTGCAGTTCGTAGGACAAATAGAACACGCGCAGTATTCATTTAAAGTAGTTTTCGAACTTTAAAGCAAGGCTTACCTCTGAATTCATCTGCCCAATTTGCGTGTTTTCGCCAAAATAAATATTACTTTTGTCGCCAACTAGATGATTTCTGTTACCGTAAGATTGAAAAAATGCTATTTTATCCTTATTCATGTCGTTTTACGAGCGAAACAAATTTTTAAAATACATTTCATTTATTTTTTTTCAGAATTTGTGGATTATTACCAGCAGACTATTTTTAATTACTTTATCTTCAGGATGATTTTCTTTCTTTTTGGCGATTTATATTTATTTCTTGGATAAAAGCTAGGTTGGAATGTTTTCTGTATCGGGATTTATTTTTCATGAAATTTAAAATTTCGTCAAGCGTTGATTCTTTTTTTTTCGCCCACCATCCAGTAAATTGTTCTCAGTATACTATTTTGTTATTTCCAAACCGCGCCAATAATCCTTATTAGTAATATTGTTCTCATTTAAATTCAATACGTGATTTACACTATAGGATCATGACGCATTTGCGTTAAGCATTACTGCAGTGCAATCAATTTGGCAATCTTCTGCTTCATTTTAATTTTTTACGTAGCGGTTTTTATTGATTTCATATTTTACTCAAGTTATTTATTTTATAACGTTTATTTAATTTTTTTACTGTCTATTTGGCGTCATTTGGACAGAATTTAGTTATTTCTTTATATCAACCTTCCTTTAACACGTCAGCATTGGTTCAGTACAAAATATTTTCTAATATAAATACACATTTGCCTTTGAAAATACAGTAAAACCTGCCACATCCGGACCTCCCCATATCCGGACGGCTCGCGGAACAAATATTTTTGAGTAAGCAAAAGGGTCAAAGTACTATTTCTTTCGAACTGTGCGACGGGCGAAAGAATTAGAATTAGAATTAGAATTAGAATTTATTTATTGCCTGTTAGTGTACTGGTAATTGCTGCTTGCTGAACTGGTAAAGAACCTGCCAGGATGTGAAAAAATGAAGGACGACGATGTTAACAAATGGTTGAGTGCAGACGAACAGAACGAATTAACAGACGGCGATATATTGAACATGGTGTGCAAGAATGATGATAAAAACTCAGACAACGAAGGGGATGAAAGCACTGACAAAAAGCCGGTCATAATGAGCCACTCTGAAGCATTCAAGTCGTTCGAGGCTCTGCTGTGCTACCTCAAAGCCAAGAAGATACTTGTGCAAGTGACGTGATGCTCTTAAAAAGGATGAGAGACATGGCTTCAAAAAAACGTGTACAGTGTGGAAAGCAGCAGAAAATTACTAACTTTTTCAAAAACTAATGTTATTCTGTGAGTAAAAACTTCGTTTCAATTATGTTCCTTTTCAATTTAAAGTAAATTTTCGTTCGAATACTATAACTGTAATGTGTAACTTTTTGTGTAATGTACATAACGTCTTTGTGCTTCAGCATAATCTCAGTCCTGTTTACAGCTACATATTTTGAAATAGTCTTGATATCCGGATTTTTTCATATCCGGACCGGTCGGTCGCCACATTGATCCGGATGTGGCAGGTTTTACTGTAATGCTTTTCTTTCTTCCGTTTTTATCCAAGTTTTATAAAACTGCTTTATTTAATTGAATTTTCAGGAAATGTTTTGACGATTTTGGGATTTTTAGGAACTGTTGTCCTTATTTTGATGGGGAATTTAAAGGGGTCGGTTGGTAGTTTTAGGAACAGCAGCGCTTAAAGGTCTGTAGTTTAATGGGTACTTTTAGGCATTAAACGTCTTTATTCTAATGGGGATGTATGGAGACTAATGTCCTTATTCTATTAGCGATGTTTAGGAATAGTTGTCTGGACTTTATTTTAAAGATAATACTGCTCTTAATCTGATGGAAATTTTTAGATGTGATGCTGTCTATATTGCAACCGCGATTTTCACGGACTCTTGACACCATTTTTGCACAATCATCTCGCTGCATATATGCATTTTAGCTACTGTTGTCCTTACTCTAATAGCAATTTTTATGAACTGGCATTTTAATGTGGATTTTTATGAACTGTGTTTTTTGTTCTCAAAGGAACTTTTCTATGATGTTCTTTTCAAGGCAATAGGGGTTTTTAATGACTTTTACTATTTAAATAGGATTCTTAAGAACTGTTGCAAATCTGCTACTTGGATTTTTTTGCGAAAATTTTACCTTATATATTTTTAACAGCATTTTGGACATGCGTTACTTGGCCTGCGAATGATGCAATATTACCCGCGCAACGCCGGGCATGTCAGCTAGTATACAATAAAACTCCTCCTAACGGAGACTAATCAAATACGGACACCTCTAGACGGAGTTTTTAATTCCCCGGTAGCAAAGTATTGAGTCCCTAAAAAAACCTCTTTAGGGGACACCTTTCTATTACAGAAAAATATGTTTGTCCCGCTGATATCCGCTATAGAGGAGTTTTACTATATATAGATAGGTAGATAGATAAATAGAGAGACCAGCAAAATTATTCGGCAGCTCTTCGCTACAGTAATAATATTTTTAAAAATGTGTCAGACCAATACATACTAAACAGCATGCAACCTGGTCGTTGAAAATTTACAATTAAGTATAAATTAAAAATTAAGGGCTTATTTTTACATTCATGAATTACTGGAATTCATTCGCTCCAAAATTTAAATTTAATAATGAATTAAGTTTAAGGCTTAAGTTAATCCTCCTTAGAAGGAATCAGATTTTGGGCATATTCTATTTATTAGCTACAACTTATGTTCAATTTATTTTCAAATTTTTGAACACATTCTGTCTGAAGTAGTTCTTTCATCACTCCAGAATGATATAAAATTTTAGAAAATGAAATGGTATTTCCTTTTTTTTTTATTGTTAAAACAAGTCTTGAAAGTGAAAATAAATAAATAAAAATAAATAAATTAATTAATTAAATTCAAAATCAAAATAGAGCATTACTTCCAATTTTCGAATGGTATTTCGTGCGTTACCTTTCTCAGAGAATGTTTAGATTTTATGCAAATTATTATTCATATCCCTTGATTGATGTGGCTTTGTATAGTGAACATACAAAGAAATATATACTTTTAACGAACTCTTTCAAACGGATCAGATATATATCTATTAAATTATTGGCTCGAAACTTGGGCGGAGCCTCAAGTGCTTCGAATAAATCTTACGCGTGTTCCGCAGTCCTTACCAGGAGCACAATTTTTTTTTTCTGGGCCGCGGGTGTCGTCAGAAACCTTATACAGGTTGGTCTGCACATTTTCACAGTAAAACTTCGGAAGTTTTTCGGAACCGTTCAGTGATGCGTCGTATATTGATTCTGACGGATATCGGATATATTGTGTCGCCTGTATGACGTATATGTACCGGATATCCGGTTCTGTTGTTTGAAAGTTGTAAATTCTATACATATTTTCAAACATCCCAGAGCTTATAAGTACGTAGTAAGTTTGTAATTCACGCGTATTTTCAAAACCTTTTAATTAATTAAATTTTTAAAATTAAATTTGATACGCCCGATATTTCGAGCAATGGCTGACCGGATTCTGGATATTTAAAAACCTGTATAAACCCTGTTAAGCGTATAGATTACCATCTTGTAATATAGATTACTATTACAAGATATGGTGTCCGCTACAACTAGTCTTACAAAAATTTACATGAATATTAAAATAAACGATTAATATAACGCTTAAAGAGATTACAGTTAAACTATTGTGCATTTTATGCTGTTCAAATAGAATAAGTAGCATATTTTTGTAATATCAAATCAACTGTAAAGGAACCTTTGACTCAAAGCTTACTAATAAAGCCATCTCTGTGACGGGGAGACAAAAATCTCTTCGTGTGAGTAATTTTTATTGATAAAGTAAAGCGTATCCCCCCCCCCCCCCAATCCTTTTTTTTTTCCCTTTTTTTTTTTTCTTTTTTTTTTTCTCTTCTTAAGAATATTCTAATTAGTCCTATTTTACCCTCTCCCGATAGAATGATTCATAGGACAAGCATTTTCTGATGATGACAATGAATTGGCAGTGACATTTCCCAGGGCCTAATTTACGGCCAACTGCATTAACAGGTCGGAGAACTGTTTGATCACGCGCCACATTCCGACCAGTGACTTAACTTCAACACGGAAAAAGAAGACAAAACTGCTTTCTTTCCCGCTCAGTGGACGGACAAAGTCCCGTGATCACAGAGTTCTCTGAACTCTAATGTATAATTAGCAGTGGCATAATCAATTTCAAAAGGAGCCTCGAAGAAAATACCGCCTTCAAGACTTCGGAATGCAATATTTTTCTTTCAAGAAGTTGTCACAGAGTTATGAAGAGAATGCTAGGGTTATTGCCTCATTTGCCTTGAGAGTAATCTGGTCTGACATCAGCAGAAATCAGTCTCAGTCGATATGACAAATCCGAAGGATAAAAGGGGGGCGGGGGGTGAGAAAGTCATTTTATGAAGTTTGTCGCGTTATAAAGGGTGAGCTCAATTTCCTTCCGTCTAAGAACACTCAACACTGGATATGTCAACACCAACACTTGGTCATCCTATTAACTTACCAAAGTCCAAACTTCATACGTACTAGTTAAAGATGTTTTTCTTGGGTCCAGGTCACTCATATCAAAGACTGACATTCCGTAATTCATTGGATTTGTAAAAGTAGCATAGGAAGGTATACTTCTGTGTTCTGGTCTTTCACACAGTCTCTTAGGAAAAACCAATGTTCTTGGCTAAATAAAATTTGAAGATTAAATTTCATTAGAAAAGTTTAGTACAGGACAAAATAATGCAAGAAAGGAAAGAAAAAAATCGTTGTTCTTTTCATATTGGTGGTTTTTACCACCTTTTAATAGCCTTCATAGAGAAACCAGTTATCTTGTTGAAATTTGTGAAAAACTACTCCACATTCTGTTAGGTATAATTTTTAGCTAATGTCAAAGACATTTTTAGCAGAAGTAAGATGTTTTTAAACTGTATATTCTGATAAAAATTTTGAATTTTACAATAATTACTTTTCTTTTGAGGTTAATACATATATTTTCTATAATTTATAGAAATTGATAAATTTTATAAATTATTTTGAGGCACAGAAAATTTAATAAAAAATGTTCCTTTCAGTTTATTCCGCGAGTAAGCAACCACACGTGCGCTAAATATTAGCTTTCTAGCAAATCAGTTAAGACTCTTTTTAATGAAAATGCAGTACTTTAACTTCTTGAGGTTTCCAGCATAAGCAAATTATTCAGGTTGCTTCGAATGATATTTTTGCCGTAGATACATAGGAACACTGTTAATTGCAGCTTGCCTGTGTTACATAAAAAAAATAATTTGAGCAAGAACTACGAACATTAAAATTTTATGTGGGAAGTTTCTTCGACTTTAACAAGTTAGAGGCCAGTGGCATCTAACTTGTTTGAAAGAACCAGTGACATCATGCCGCTATGGTTTTCCTGGCAGTTCTACCAACTAATGAAACTCTTTCTTGATTACCAAAACGCTAAAGTTTGTACAGTTCAAATGTAGCACAATACATACAAACAAACAGAATAATTTTGAAAGATTTGAATTTAAACTAGCCCCATGGGCAGGTAATGACATTTGCTCATGTTCATATATTATTTGTCCTGTTTTTCATTAAGTGAAAAATATTTCTCAAATTAGATAATATCTACAGTAAAACCTTGATCTTATACAGGGTGAGTCACGGGAAATGGATGTTTCTGGAACGTACCACACTCGGCTTGTAGAAGAAGTAGGGAGGTGTGGGAGGTGGCATTCAACTCTTCCTGTGTTGCCATTTAGTACCCACCATGGCCTTCTGAATTTGTGAACACCGCGTATTTGCTTATGACACGCAGCCTACATGAAAAACGATGAGTCTGTGATAACTATCCAAAATCTCTGGCATCTACCCAACGATGGTGAAAACTCGGCATCGGTTGTCATGGCAATGCGGTGCAGCCGCAATTCAAGTCTCGTGTGGGTAAATACACTGCAAACGACTGGCTCTTTGACAAAAAGAAGTCATTTAGGTCTACCAAAACGGCCAGAACATCAGAGAATGTGGATCGCGCACTGACCACATTCTGACAATGTTTTTCACGTACACGCATAGCAAATGAGCAAATACGCGGTGTTCTCGAGTCCACAAAGGCATAATGGGTACTAAATGGGGCAACTTAAGGGGAGTTGATTGCCACCTTTCGCCTTTTCCTGCTCCTTCTACAAGCCGAGTACGGTACGTTCAAAACACACCCGTCTCTCGTGACTCACCCTGTAGAAGAGGACAATAGCAATTATCAGTATAAAATATTAACTACCCATGCAAACGATGTAACACTATGGGTTTTTCATACAATAGCGCAAGATGCATTATAAAAAAAGAAAGGAAAAAAAATAATAACAAAAAAATAAGAGCTGAAGCACAGCAAAACATTGGAGTAACCCTTTGTAATATAATAAAAACACTGAATACAGGGTAACTGAACAAAATCTAATGTCTGAAATCTGTTCGTTATGAATCACATTTCTACGAAAGCTAAATTGCTTGCATCAGTTATTAAGCGCATTTTCTAGTTACTTTCAATAATTAATACACCTGAGTTCATTCCATTACAAATGAAGGAACTTTCGACTTCTGACTTTTTTACTGCAAAAGAGTTCGGTTTGCTATTTACTTAAACCTCTCTTGGAACACCAATTTTTAACAAAAAAAAAAAAAAAACTCCTTACCAGAAGATCTTCAGGAGGAAAATATTTTGATCTGGCTTGTGTATCCCGCCTGTCCATCTGCATTCTATCGAAATCGGCAATTCCCCGTCTACACTCTTCCTGATAACCTTTTCCACAGTAAAAGTTCCTCCTCGGAACATGACCTAGATAAAATGAAAGAAGGTATGCTACATAACCTCCTTCCTTTGTGAAGTCGGTTAAAAAGTCAGTTTGAAGTAACATTTACAATATTATTTATAATATGTTTGACAAAAAAGTATAATACCATGAAGGAAAACTAACATCAAAGACGTTTTTATTCAATGAAGTGGTTATGGGCCAATTTAAACGTTTACAATTTAAGTATATTTAAAAAAAGAGAAATTAAAGACCCACCCTATTCAACTGACACGTCACAACATGATGGCAGACAGGGCTACCAGTGGCACGACATGCCACTGGTAGATGTAGGAGATGGAGACTAAAGAGTAAGATCTGTGATTACTTTTTTGCATCCTATTCGCTGAAAGCAATAGTGATCGCTCTCGATCGGAGTTTTGTTGTTGAACACCAATGCACGATCAAATGCGGCTTCAGTTATTACGCGTAATGCAGTATGTTTTTTCTGCTGACAGACATTAGGAAGCTTTCATACTGAACGAAACAGCAACGTAATACAGAGACAAAATTTTTCAGAGCATGTATTTGGTTCTATGTAATTTCAAAATCACGCCCTCCCATTGACTGCTTGGCCTTTTTATTGCGTCATTAAGAAGGAGCCGACAGTGATTGGTTCATTGCCTTATCGTAAGCATCCGTCATCGTTGTTAGTTAGGTAACCATAGTAACTATAAGCTACGACGGAGACAAAACGTCTTCGTCGGTTTTGGTGTGAAAGCACCCTTATTCTCCTACGCCTCAGATTACCTTCCTTATCATTTTCACGGGGTCACGCGAAGAATTTCGTATTTGATTGGAGAATCGTATGTGATTTTGTGCGTCCGTTTCTATGTATGTATGTGTGTGTATGTGCATGTGTGAGTGTATGTGTTGTTCATTTGTAACTCTATGTTTCTGCTTCCAAGAGTTTGAAAAGGTACTATTATTATTTTTATTATTATTATTGTGAATTTCTAAAACAAATTCAGATGAAAGTTTTTTAGAAGCAGCGATAGCGCTTTTTAGCACGTTTGAATAAGAAATAATTTCGAAGCAGGACAACAAACGAAAACATTTCTCTGGAGGTTTAGCCGCAATCGCGCGCGATATAGCCGACTGCGATACGCAAACAAATGACTATTTACATTCCTTTTAATTTGAAATTGACAATTCAGTCATTTTCCTGAGTATTTAATTAAAAAGATAAAATTCACGAAATTTTTACTTTTAAGCTTTAATATTATAACCTTCAAATGTCACAACAATACCAGTTTCAAGATGCATAACTTGTAAGATTTTACCTATAGAATTAAACACGTTTTATTTTACCGTAATGAAGTAATAAATTAAACTGATAGGTAACACATTACAAATTTAGATACTAGCTCATACAAATCTATCTTTGTCTGATAATAAATAGAGTTGTGTAAATCAGTTCTTGCTCAAATTGTTTTGAAGAATGTCCCCCCAATTCTTCAAAACAATTTGAGCAAGAACTGACGCATGAAATCCACGCCAGAAGCAAAGAGATTGTAAGTGACAAAACTGAAAATTTTGATAGCTAGTGCAAATGATAAAGAAATCACCATTTTATATTGTAGCAAGTGATGTTAGTGATATTTCTAACAGGTGTTCCTCCCCAACTGTGATTTAGAAACACAAAAGGTCCCATAAGATCCAAACTTTGAACGCGTTTTTCTCAGAATCGTTATTTGGACACTTACACCTCTTTGCTTCTCACTGCCTCAATTTCACCATCCGAGAAAGAGAAAAACATATCACTACAAGGAATTATGATTTCTCATGGAAGTCAATTCATTGATTAAAATACCTGTATATCCGGACATCTTTTCTCGATCATACATTTCATTCTTAGCAGATTTATTGAACTTCCGGGAAGAGCTAGGTTCATCAGATGTTTCGCTTTCGTGGGAGCAATACAGAATGTTGCCAAATCTTTGCCCAGCCACAGGATGGCTTGCCATAATGTCGTGAGTCATTCTGCCATAAGTTTTTCCAAATTGGTAAAGTTTGTGCGGGCCGAACCCTGGAAGGTAACCTGTATATCTGAAAGGAATAAAAAACTAGCAATCCGTCACAAATCTACCATTTAGGAAAGAATACAGAATATATTGTAGCATGAAGGTACTTACTTATTGTCAGCCTCTGCACCAAGACCAATATACCACTACTATCGGACTAAAGGTACCCAAATAATGCAAAGACCAGGAGAACAATTGTCAAAAAAAAAAAAAAAGAATAAATAAATAAAAACATTTTCGAAAAAACGATTAAGTCAGTCACTTTCTATCCACCATGAACAAGAATGTTTGATGCGTAATGTATGTTTTTGAGAACGACACGCTTTTGGCGCATGAAATCCATGCCATTGGCGGCATGGATATTGTTGATCGATACAGCATTTCTATAGCACGAATCAGGGCCCTCCATGACGCTGGCCCCGCTACAATTGCTTGAATTTCGAGCATTAAATTTGATAAATCTGTGACGTAAAACAGCTAAAAAATAAAGTGATGCAAAACTAAATAATATATAATTAGGAGTTTTAGGCATAATTAAATGTAAATTCCTTAAAATAAAGGAAAATGTTTAGAAAATATTTTTGAAAATATCACGAAATGTACGTGATACGAATGTATAGTGCGATTGGCAAATAGTAATAAATAAGTTAGTGGCAAAAACTCCTGCAAACTATCTAATAATGGACCAATATGAAAGTTATATTGGGATTTTTATGTGCACCAAGAGCATTTGGTACTTCTGCAATTTAGTAGCCTCCAAGATTGGTCAGGCAATCAAGATTCTTCGAAAAATATAGTGATAAAACCCTTTTCTTCTTCTTTTTTAAGCCAATGTTTGTTCATTTCTTTACGACTTAGTTTCAACTGAGATATGATTTAAGCATGCTTAACTTTGGCAAGCAAAATAATTAAAAATTTTCGCTATCATCACTTACGACTTTAAATGCAAGAATTTTTTTCATAATTTGGAAATAAAGGAATATAACTCCCTTTATAAACATATAGAAATTTTAAACGAATTCGAGACATACATTTGATAAGGCACAAGAATATAAATAAGTTTTCTGATCCTTCATTTACAAAGACATTTTGACGATATTTCATCACCATATGCGGTACATCCGTGAACATTGATAACTTACAGGTAACAAAATTAAAATACCTTAGATCATTAGGCGGTTGAATATGGGGTGTTGCTACAATGTAGAAGTATCGAAATATTTCAGGTAAAAATACTAGCAAGATAAGGTGTTACACCCAAAATTCAAAGCAAAACTAGAGATTTTTCTGAGAGACTTTCGTTTGTGAATTTATCGGATTCATGCCAAGTTTTTGGCGATAAACATTCAAATTTAGTTCTTATCGCCTTCGTTAGACAACTCTTCAATCTACACCAAAAAAATAAATAAACGAAAGTCTCCGAATACTATCATTACTCGCTTTGAACAATTATTCAACAACATGAGACGATTGATTCCAAATGCAATGTGAAACCCACATTGCTTAGTGACATGTTATACCTTAATTCAATAATTTATCGCAGGGGTTTCCTCTCAAAATAATTTACAAACACTTAAAAAATAATACTGTGTGCTACCACTGAATAAACGTAATTGTACAAAAGATCGCCAATGCGCAGTTCACACGACAGTTCTTAAATATACCACAAAAGGTAAATTTGCACAGAAAAAAAAATGAACGCTGAAGTTTAAGGATCTACTGAAGTTAAACAACTACTCACCCAGGCATGCAATGAGGCTCAGGAGTAAAATGCGGATGCGAATATTCATAATCTTCAACGCGAGGCATAATGAATTTTTTAAAAACAATTTAGGCGATATACACGAAACCTTCCATTAATAATTATTTTTTAAAAAAATTTGTTTTCATAAAGCTAATCTACTGCATGGTTTTTCTGTGACTGAATTTAAAATCTGAGACGGATACTCGTAGCTTACATTGACCTAAATTTCATGCGCTTCGACAACAGAAATCTCGTGATCGAATATGATTGATATTTAATGCTCACGGGATCGGACAATCATACAATACAAAAAACTGATGAACTAAAATGATGGAAACAGTTATACAACATTGATAACTTACAGGAAACATAATACCATGTTATTAAACAGAAAACCATCGCAAATATACAGATTTAATTTTGCAGATTTGAGCATTAGAAATTACAAATTAATTACATAATTAACCTTGATGATCTAAGGTATTTCTACATTTTCACCAATTAAAGTTTTTCTTTTTGTATCATCTACATTTATAACATGTGTTGAAGAAAGCGAAAAGGTACTTTGGTACTTTAAATTACATCCCAAACGCCAGACAAGCGTGTGGTGTGCACTTGTATTTGGCTATACAGGTTGATCACGAAGTACCCTCTAAAAATCTCTGTTGGATAGTGTTTAAAGTGTGATGCGAACCTTTAGGGCACCATCCGAAAAAGAGCTATACCGATCAAAAACATCCGACTTTGCCACTGGGCAGAAAAAGCATAACGGCCCAAAAAAACATAGTTAAACTACTACAAAACAGCATCCATTATATAAGAGTTGTGAATGAGAACTCGTTGTAAAATAAGCATAAAGAGTCTTGGTGAAGTATTACTTTATAGCCAGGCTCGTCAGGCTATAAAGAGGGAGACAAATAAAGTTGAGGACTCAAGACGGCACATGCCCCTACACTGTTAAAAAAAACCTGAATTTTGAAAGTGTTTTTTGACTGATTTTAACGAACGATTTCCGTAATGCTTCAATACATGGTTTTTTCTTCCAAAAACGGAAATATCACGTCCTGAAAATACAAGAACGGAACTTTTCCGTTTTACGGTTGCTGTATTTTCACAACCTGATTTGGATTAACGGAGAAAAAAGAAATGGAACTTCTGTCAAATCTCGGGAAAATATTATAAGAAACGGAATATTTCCAGCAACTGTGCTACCGTACTTTTTCCGTTATTTTCAGGAGATTTTTTTTAGTGTCTCCCCCTCATTTTTAAACCACACACGCGTGACAAGGGCGGATCTAGAAAATCTTCAAGGCGATTTTGGAAATCTCGGGGTTCAATGTAAGGATGGATGGAGGAGATTCTTCATTCCTTTTCAACAGTCCCTCCGCCACCCCCCCCCCCTTTTTTTCAAACAGCAGGAACAACAAAAAAAAAAATGCTAGTGTAGTGATATTTAAAATTTTACTAGCACATTTTTTCAATGCATATAAGTTTATTCAAAGCCCTTATAAAAGGAACTCAAGCTGACGTTTTTTTGCTTTCGCAAATCTGTCTATAATTTTTTCAACGTCCAATCTTTATGGATATGCAATAACGCTAATTCAGTGAGTCTACCATCACTCATTCTGCTTCTTAGCCAAGTTTTAACCGAGTTAGGATTTCCTTCAAGCTTTCTCAAGAAAAATGTAGGCTTGTAAATACATTTTCTAAATTTGAATTGATATGTCTAAATTACAAAATAATAGCAATTATTAGTAATATATTTTCTAAAATTTGCAAAATGTAATACTAAATATGTACTAAAAAAACCATCAACGAGTATGTGAAATTTATATAAACATCTGTAATTATGAATGTTCAATGAAATGTTTCAGGCTCCAGGTTTTAGCGTAAATGCTGCAGGAATTTACACCACGTGCTAAAGGTTGGCTAGCTGTCACCAGTTTGATGGGTAGAAGAAAAGAGCAAGGAATCTCTTTCCCATTACTCCGAGGATTAGCAACTCAGCAATACTAAAGGACAAAGGGACAGGGGGAAAGCATAGAACTTGAAGGGCTATTAGGCTGGGATTCCAAGAACATAAAAAAATGGCTGGTCCCGGGGCACAAAGAGTAAAAACTGACTTAGGAGTGTCGTTGTAGTATCCACTTGAATCAGCCCAAGGGGGGGGGGGGCGATCGCCCCATCGCCCCCCCCCCCTTAGATCCGCCGTTGCGCGTGGACAAAAATAAGTGTATGTGATGAGTGTGGTACTTTTGATTCCCTCCCCCCCTCCCTCGAAAGAGTTAAATTGATAGGCCTGTCTACTGTATTTACTGCTGTTGTCAGTAAATTGTACAGATGTTGATCGGAGCAGTAAAACAACAAGTTTTTGCTCGGATCAGAAGAAGGACCGAATTAATATCCATATATATATATTTCACTTATCGTAGGGCAGTTAATTTTGCGGTTAAAAAAAAGCTGTTAAATTTTGCGGTACGATACGATACTGTCATCATGCGAAAAACAAACTATGGTAGAACGTTTTTTAAAAATTTGTTTAATGATTATCACATCAAAATAACATAATATTTGTATTTATTATCGTAACTTAAGGACTTTGAAACATTTTTAGCTATCTTTTCTGAAGCCTTTAGAATTTTAAAGCGGCTTTTTACTATTTTAAAATGGTTAATTTTCGATTCTTTGGATTGGCAATACCTTTGTTTGTAACAAGCGATCATTCTCATGTTTACATCTAGTGGTCTTTTCTTAAGCCTTCCGAATTTTAAAGCTTTTTTTACAATTTTCATAGCACACAGATATACTGTGGGGAATCAACTAGTATAATTATAATTCAGAATTTAAATTGTACGAGAATATTTCTTTTGTTTGAACTTGCTGGTAACACTAAAATTGATTTTTTTTTTTCAATTAGCTCTTATTTGAGTTTCATTTAACTTTTTGTAAAACGTGTGACAACCAGGAGGTAAGTAAACACACATTTTTTCTCTTATTTTTGATGTCCGTTAACCATAAACTGCAAAAGCTACATACCAGAACTCCTAGGCATTTATAGTCTAATAGATGACGAACCTATGGCACGCGTGCCAGTATTTGGCACGCAACAGGCACTTCCTTGGCACCCCCATAGGTGCATGAAAAATTAGTCTTATTCACTCACATTCATTGGAAATAACATTTAAAAAAAAAAAAAAAGGAAAAGGGAAAAAGGGGGGGGGAGATTTCAAGACTAGCGACTACGAAAATAAAGGCTCTTTAAAGCTGATTTTTAAAACGAAAAATAACAAGTGGCACATTGGACACTAGAAAATAATTAACCGTAATAAATGGTACCCTCATCGAAAATGGTTCGCCATCCCTGACCTAATTAACTTTAACAAAATTTAACTACATTTTAAAAGAACATGTACTTTTAAGATGTAGTTAAATTTTGTTCAAAAACTGGAACAAAAAATTAATAAAAAACAAGAACTAAAAATCTACGCCTACAATCGCCGGTCAGACCCAACGATCCACGTCATCCTGGGCGTACAAACCTGATACTAGACTGTTTAGAAAAAGATATTTGAAAAATAGAGTTTTTATTTAGTTATCTTACTTTATTCTTATTATTACAATGACTTGTTTTGTTTGCTTCAAATTAATGCCACGTGACATTTTAAAACGCCCAATTACAATAACACGATCAAAAAAGGAACTTTTAGAAAGAAAAAGAATACTTAATACCTGATGTTTCCCAAACCTTTTCTTTTTTCCCTGGGATTATCGTCATTTTATTAAAAAAACGATTTTTTCTGAAATTAATAAACAAAACAGAACTTTTTCATGCTGCAAAATATTTTTATTTTATAAAGAACCAGGGGCCAGACGCATTACATTTCCAGTTATAAAAGTAAATAGATGAGAGTGCCGCTTCCCGCTAAAAAAAGATTCGTGACCCACCAATAGGGCTCGACCTAGTGTTGTAAAACCTAGGATTCGACCTGGTCATTTATAAATTGGAGCAACTGCCCAGGTAAAATGCCCAAAATTCAGAAATTCCCGGGCGTTTATGAGTTTTTCATAGAAATACTGAATATTGTCGAACAGTCAAATGAATACTTATTAATGATTGGAAATACTTCAAACCTGATAAGCAGAAAGTATTTTTTCGTAATTTATTTGTTAGACGTAGTTATAAATATTGACACCTGCAGATAAAAAATATTTTACGTTTTGGCTAAAATGATTTTTGTGTGAGTAACATTTGCGTTGCTTTTTGATATTCCGTTATAAATAGGCTAACAGCTAAACCCAAACATATATTAGTTTGCATGATACTGCCACCTAATAATAATGATGAAAAAATTAAAGAACACACACAAATGAATTAAAATTAGTTATTTTAATTAACCCACTTCACAAAGGAAGGAGGTTATACATTCATATTGTATGTATGTATTTTTTTTTTTTTTTTTGTCCACTCATAACTTCTTACCGGATGAACCGATTTTCATGATTTTTTTTTTAATTGATCGAGGGTGGTTTCCCATAGGTCCCATACCTTGGTTTGACCATATTCCATATTTAGGAAAAAAATATACTGAAATGTGCAATAATAATAATATAATTATGCGTTAATTTAAAGAACAAATGAGCAATAAAATGCAGACATATATGTTTCGGGATTGCTTGGAATCCCTTTTTCAATGCGACAGGGAGCTTCTAGATGCAAAACATCCAAATGAAGCAGACAGAACAACAAAAACAAAGCTTATATAGCCTAAGAATTATCTGTAAACCAATGAGAATAAAGGCAGCGGGAAGTGGAAGTAGAAGTAGCAGGAAGACACCAATAAGAGAGCAACAAACGAATCCAGTTGGAAGTACAGGAAGTAAAAAGGAATATTAATAAAAATAAAGCAAAAAAGACGACAGCATGCATAAAAATTGCAAAAATAATGAAATAAAATACAAAGAATAAAATTGAAATAAAAATAAGTACAGAAACTACCAAAACAAAATGCAAAACAAAGTACACATGTAGAGGGGGAGGGGAGGGGGGAAGGAGAGAAATAGACACAAAAAAGGAAAACAACAAGAAAACCTAGAAAGAACAACAAATTAAAGAAATTTATGCCAGACCTGTGAAAAATAAGGCGTTGAGGAAGAATCATTAACCAAATTAGAACTATTCCTGTTATTATGATAAGCCTCCCAAAAGTCAAGCTTTAAAGGGGAAGAACATTTTTGAATAATTTTACCAGAATTGAAATCAAAAAAGTGGTTGGAATTCCAACAATGTTGAGCAATGCTAGACTTATTTAGCTCTTGCTTTCGTACATAACCTTTATGCTCATTTAAGCGAATTTCCAGAGCACGTTTTGTCTGTCCAATGTAAGAAAGGCCGCAACGGCAACTAATTTGGTAAATACCCCAAGTGTTAAGTTGATCGACAGGATCCTTAAGAGAAGAGAAGGAAAGTTTGTTACTAGGAGAAAAAACGACTTGAAATTGAAACCTTTTTAGGATTTTAGCAATACGGAAACTGACAGAATGAAAGAATGGTAACACAACCAAATTCTTTCTAGAAACCACATTATTGGGACCAGAAGTTTTCTTAGAAAGTTTGTTATGAATAGAATCAATTAAAGAGTGAGAAAATCCTCTATCAGTTCAATCTTGAGAAGCTCAGGAGAAGAGCAAATATTAATAGCACGATGGACCAGAGCATTAAAAGCCGAATATTTTTGGTTGGGAGGATGAGACGACACTCTGTGAGGAGGTAAAGAAACAGCGAAAGGTTTACGATAGACAGAAGTAGTGAAACCAGACTCACTCTTAAAAATAAAGACATCAAGAAACGCGAGGTTACTATTAAGTTCTTTCTCACAAGAAAACTGGATATTAGGATCAATGGAGTTCATAATAGAAAGAGCATCATCAATACCTAACAAGTTACTGTCCGTTAGGACAAAACAATCATCCACATAACGAACATAAAATTGAAATTACAATTTCAGGAACAGTTTTTCCTCAAAATAATGCCTATAGAAATCACTTAAAATAGGACTAAGAGGACTTCCCATGGCCAGGCCATCTACCATAGCATAGAATTTACCATTAAATACAAAAGTGCTCTGTTTCAAGCACACACGAGTAAGAAAAACTAATTCCTCAATTTCCACAGAAGTAAAATGGAATTCAGAAAGCCTTTTCCTGAGGCAAGTCAAAGCACCATCAACAGGAACATTAGTAAACAAAGAATTAACATCAAAAGAGGCCATAACTGAATTATTCGGAACGAAGTTATGAAGTTTCTTAACAAAATCGGTGGAATTTTTAACAGTGAAAACATTCTGACTCCTAAGTGGAGAAAACACAGAAACTAAATACTTGGAAAGTTTATATGAAGCAGTGCCAATATTGGAAACAATTGGTCTGAAAGGAATACCTGCCTTGTGTACCTTTGGTAAAGCATAAAAACGCGCACAATTAGCAACAGAAGGAATCACAGACCGTTTAGCAATCAAAGGAATAGAATGAACAGACTTAACAGCAGAAGAAATAGCTTTTAACTCTTTGTCACTAGGATCTTTATAAATTTCAGAATAAGGACCAGAAGCAATTATGTCATCAGTTTTTTCAACATAAGATGATTTATTAAGAACAACAATCTGACCACCCTTGTCTGCTTTGGTAATGACCAAATCAGAATTGGAAACTAAATTATTGACACATTGTTTCACAGAATGGGTAAAACCAGTATTAGGAACTTTTGAATTGAAATCAACATTGGAAGCAATAAGATGCCTAACCGACTCTTTTTGAGTGGAAGTTAAGGCACTAAATTTGAAAGCTTTTTCAACCGGAGCAATAAGTTCAGAAAAAGAAGGCTTTTTAGTCAAAGCAAAATTGTTATTACATTTCAGAGCATTAATTTCATTACTATTCAAAGGAAATTTCGAAAGATTTACAACCGTGTTCCTATTAACAAGAGGCAAATCAGCCGGAACAGGAACATTTGAATTGTTACACGTTAAATTATTTTTATACTGAAATGTGGTCATTTTTTTTTTTGCTTTTTCATCCATAACTTTTGACTAAATGAACCGATTTTGATTATTTTTTCTTTGGTCGATAGAGGGTCGTCTAACTCAAATATCGCACATCAATTTGACTACATCTGTTTTTTAGAAAAAACGTTATGGGTGGAAAATAAGTATTTTTTCATTTTAATTGGAAAGGCTAGGCTTGATTTTTCTTTGTTGGGAAAATTGTTGATAAACATGAAACTCATTGTTAAAAAAGAGTGTTGCCATTAAGATGTAATAGTAAAATCAACTATAACAAGAAATTGGCCGAAGGCTTCTCTGAAGAAGAAATTAAATCCAATCAGTTTGCTTGCTCTAGTGACCCTTTAAAATCGATTTCAAAACGAAATTTATCATACAAAAGGTTAGTTTTTAGTTTCATTCCCTGAAAGAAGGTTTCCTCTTTGATATGTATGTTTTAAAGATAGAATATTTATATAAAAATGTATTTACACTAAAAAGAATAAAATAAAATAATTTTTGGAAAAAAATAGAATTGACTTCAAACTATAAATTGCGCTAAAAAGTAAAAAATAAAATTATTCTTCAACAACTTCGATACGACTTTTAAACATAATTTTTGAAGTCGGTGCAAAAGTGTGATGAATTTTGAGGCATGATTCCTTTTGTAACTATGAACCAATTACAAATATAAATAGCGTAGAGTTTGCAACAGTTTCAATGTAAAATAACGCATGGTGTAATTATAATTAGACTGTCATAACATTGCACCGACTTCAAAAATTATGTTTAAAAGTCGTATCGAAGTTGTTGAAAGAATAATTTTATTTTTTACTTTTTAGTTTGAAGTCGGTTCTATTTTTTTTTCCAAAAATTATTTTATTTGGCTTCATTTTATTGTTACTGCTGCTCTTTGAGGAGTCTCTACCAATAGTACCCTTCTGCTAATTTTCAAGAAAATAAGAGATGGTGAGTTTTTTGGCCCTGTGTTGAATTGACATAAAATGATCCCATGTTTTATAATCAAAACCGATAAAACTGCAGTAATTTATACGCCCTTTATACTTTTATCAATGAAATGTATGTTGTAAAATAATTTTAATGTTATTTATAAACTAATTCTCATTGAAAATGTCAAAATATAAAATAAAAAATAATTTTTTAAATGCCCAGATTTTGGGTGCTTAAAACTGCTTTGGGCAAATGCTCATCCATTTTAAACGGCCTGCCCAGTGGGCATTTGCCCGGCCCACATCACTAGTTCGACCCACAGTTTAAGAACTATTGTTCTAAAAAATCTCGTTTTCTTTAGAAATGTTAAGGTTTTATCGCCAAATGTCGCAACTTCGCGACCAATGTTACAAATAATTGAATTCCCTAAAAGTTGTTTCTCTGCAGGCATAGTATTACTGCAAGGAAAGCAAAGCAACAAGCCCTCGCTACACCATTAAATCAATTAAAAGCGCAATCTCCCATTTTGTGAACTTCTAATAAATATTTTTTTTCTCAACTCGCAATAAAAATATACTTAATGAGTCAATTGCATTTATATTTTGAGTGTTGAAATCATATAGTCCATTTTCATCAATCCATTTCTTAATACAGTAACTCCTCGTTATAACGCTCATTTGGATATATCACGCTTCTTCTTTGTCTCCGAAAATTTTAATTTTGAGCTCTCAAAAGTAAAAATATTGACTTCCTGAGTAAAGCCCTTTTTCCTCCATTGAACAGAGCCATCGAACAGGAATGTTTTCCTTTCTTCTGAATTTGTTGCAGTTAAAAGCTGCAACAATTCTCCTCCCATTCTCCAACTTACATGCCTGCAGAATGATTCTACACCCATTTCTAGATACCTTTTAGTACAGAAAGTATTCGTACTTGTCTGAAAAAATCCAAATTATACAATCCCTTTAACCAAAAAGGGAGAGTGATAGGTAAAGGAATTTTCTGGAAAGAAAATGGTTACCTTCATCTTTGACATCGTTTTCACACCATGCTCAGCAGGTGGCATGCGCAGGTCCACTCAATTTACTTGTACTTTTTGAGTTATTTCTAACGGCATCTCTGTTATATGTGCATTCGGATGTATTGCGCTTCTTTGCTGTCCCCCAACAAGCGCGATATAGAGGGGCTACTGTAATTCTTTAATTTATAATGTCAGGAAAAAGTGAGAAAATTCCAATTTTGACTTTATTCATAAAACAATTACTAAAAAATAGAAAATAAAATCGGGTATTTTTCTCTTTTTCGAATAATTAACACCATTACTATTGGGAATGCTATGCTTCATAAGAAAATCACTTCGGATTGTTTAGCCATGTTGCTGAAGCATTTGTTTTTTGAGGTCCCAAAATGGGAGATTTGGAGCCTTCTGACTACACAACTGCCCCTTTCCCTAGATGTGAGATTCGCTTTCGTTATAAGATGGGGCTTCCTTCCAGCTTATCTGTAAATGTAATAAAGTTTCAGGTGCTTCTTACTAATATCCTTGCCCACTTGGGGGGTAGGGAGTGGCAAAGACTGTCACTGAAATTTCAAGGGGTCATAGTTTCTTCTTTTGATAGGAAGGGGGTATCGTTCTTCGGGGGGATGGGCACCCCCTGGAGCTAGATCGGGGAATTTGCAAAGGAAAAAAAGTGGAATACCCAATGGAAATTTGGTGTTGCTTTTTGTATCATTCTAAAGCATAGGAAGTACATTTTAGAAAACAGATAGTGATATTTACTATATAAAGTTGATAAGATATTGACTATATCAAGACAATTTTATTCTCATAAAAATCCCAAAATGGTCAAACACTTCAAGAAAAACTGAATTGTATGCAAACGTTGGATTGAATGAATTTTCAGATGAAGGCAGAATTATGTGTTCATCCTGAGGCATTTAATATAGCGGTGTTTAATGGGATAATTGTACAACAAAATGATTACATATTTCTCTTTCCATCGTTAATAAGAACAATACCTGCTAAAATCACTTTACATACATATAACTTACAATATAACAGAACCTTGTCAATTGTTTCCGCATGCGCCGTTTAATGCATTCTTTTGTTCAAAATGAACGGTCCCTTGAAAAACGAACCAGCGAGGTTCTTGCATATGTATGCGTATATATATACATGTATATATATACGCCCACACACAGTTGCTGTTGAGTCTTATTCAGCGTGGAAAGAAAAAGTTATATAAGTAAAATATAATTTTTTGAAAAAGCTATTTTAAAACTGCTGTGCTGGAAATGAGGGCATCCCGTTGTAAAACCATTTTCAACATCTTAGCTTTATAATAAATCGCACTCGACCTGCCGATATTTTCAAAAAAAAAAAAGCCACATTTAAATTGGCTCTATCATCCTTTCCTCTGTGTGAAGGATAGCTTTCGGAACTCTTCTTGAGGTTAAAAAAAAAACAGATGTAAATTTAGATACTCGATTGTATAGTAAATAGTATTGACTAGCTTCTTCCTTTCCATGTTCTTCTACCCTTTGAAAATCTGGTTTTATCAAGAATTTAGGATAAAGAGTTTGCCACAGAGGGCGATTGTAATAGGAAAAAAGCATATAGGAGGATCATTTCGGACACAATTTATGATTCTTGTGGGAATTTTTGCATCCATCTTTTCAAATTGGACGTGCATATGACATGCATCGCCGGTTATAAACAAAAATTTTTCCAAAAAGGCTTCTTTCCCTTTATAGCTATTTTTACTGAAAATTTTGCAGTATTGTTTTATCCTTTTCATTTTAGCTTCTTTATTTGTATTTACAGAAAGCATACAGATCTCTCATTCCTAAAGTTTGCTCAGCGATCGAAATTCGACCGAAATTCATTAAATTTTAAAGTTAGCCTTGAATGCTTAATCATTTTTTGGGCATTTTAATTTATTTTGTTTGACAAGTTTGTTTTGTTTAAGCATTTCAATTAGCCATAATCCTTCGTCAGCGGGACTGATTGACCACTTAAATTTTATCTTTCTGCACTTCTCCTGTAAAAAAAATATAAATAAAAAATCCTCATGCCACCTTATTATTATCGAATAAAATAGAAATACAAACACTCACTTTCATTGATTCACAGCAAAATAATGCAACACACCACACTTATTGTCTCACTTTATATTATATTAGACATTGTTAGCTTCAAATTGTACTTCATTTTGCTTGAAATTGTACTGGACAAACAATCTGACTTACTATATGTGTAAATTTTGGAAATGAATTAACCAACACCTTAAGATAAGAAATATTTTGCTTTAACATTCATTTAATAGATTACATTTTCTCTTTTGTTTGGTTCTCGAGATTTCTTCTGAACCAAACAAAAGAGATAATGTAATCTATTAAATGAATTAAAAATAGTAAAAAATATAACGAGTATTTCGAATATTCTAGATTGTAGTTGTAAGGAGTAGTATGAAAATATGAAATTATGTGAAAATTTCACTCAAATTTTAAAAAATGCAGCCCCTAGGTTGTATTTTCATTGGCTCTTGAGGAGTGCGCAAAATTTCAAATAATTTGGACCTCTGGAAGTGGGTGAAAATTGAATTGCAAGATTTGATTACTACAAGTGAAACTAATTAAAGGCATATTAATAAAAAAAATTACAGCAAAACAGTTGTCTAAATCTATATTGATATAAAAATATTTAGGGTGAATATATATACATATGTAATGTAGGGGAAAGTTGGATAAAACCGGGTAGGTGGATAAAACCGGGACCCAGCAGTTTTAGCTTGATTAGTATTGCTATTTGTTGGAAAACGTTTGAAACTTGTTGCAAACAACCGCCATGTTATTTGAAGTTAAATGAAAGGCAGTGTTGTTTATTTGTTTGTCAACGCCGATGTTTCGAAAAATTAGAGTGGAAAAGTTTTGATTTTTACACCACCGATTTCACTTTGTAGTTTCTAATTGCTTATAGATTTATTTTAGTTAAGTACAACATTTGATAATTTTTCAGCAGTTATTTTAACTTATTAAACCAGGTTTTGCATCATGTTTGAAATGTGCAAAGCCGTCTTTTCTGATTAATGGTGTTGTCGGATAAAGCCGGGACCTTGGCAGTCAGACAAGACTGGGTAGTATCCGGTTTTGGACGATCTTTTTTTTTACTGTGTGAAATATAAAGTTTAATTTGTAAAATCTAAATCTTAAAGAATCATCTCATAAATGGTATAAAATTAAATCTTTATTACTTTTTAGGAGGGACTTCGTCTGAATATAGGCTACTATATCATAGGATCCCACTTAGTACAAATATAAAATTATTAACATTTAAAATAAAAATTATTTTTTAAAAATTAAATCTTGTCAGTTTATTCCAAAAAATGTTTTTTCTTCTTTTTTTAAGTAGGGTAGAATGAAAAAATTAATGCTTTTACAAATTTATAATGTTGTTAGAATAAAAATTGCACCCATAAAAAATAAGGCTGCTCGTCAGTCAATTTCCGAATTCAGCTCACTAATGTTAAGTCTATGGGCGTGAGATGCATTTGTATTTTTTTAAATATCTCCTCAGGAAATTAATTAAAAAGAAGACATCTTTTAAGAAGTCTACACAGAAAAAAGAATTCAAAAATACAATTTCCTGAAGAGATAATTTTAATCCACCTATGTTTCTCAGTATAGGACGGCCATCGTACTAATTTATTGTTATAAATAAATATTTCAGTAATAAGACAACAGCATTTTTTAAGTGTTCCTAAACATACCCGGTTTTATCCAACCTGGTTGGATAAAACAGGGTACTTTTATACTTCCAAAAAAAAATTTATTTACCCTCCAAAATATTGTTCTTCCCCATTGAAAAATATTTATTTACGTAACCAAAGAACTAATTTATCATTCAAATAAAAATTTAAGCAATTTTATTCACTTAACTGCTTAGCAAAAAGGAATAACACTTTGGGACCCGGTTTTGTCCAACTTTCCCCTATATAATAAGAATTATCAAGGAGGAGGCGGGGAGAGGAAGATTACACAAAAGAATAATAAAAACATTTTCTCCAAGGAAAAAGGTTTAATTCATATTTCCTGAATTAATCGGCTGACACACACAGCCAACAGGAAGCTGAAGAACTAAGAGGGGAGATACTTTTGCTACTTTTTTTCTTTAGCAAGTTTTTCAATTGAGATACGGTTGATAATACCATAAAAGCAGCAGCAAGTTGCTCACAAATCACATAACAATAACTTTGGAAAATTCACGATTAGAATTACTGCTGCGCTGAAACTTTGAGAGTACAGGGAAAGAAATAACGAAACATAATAAACCATAAAATAAACAGGATTTATAGCTGTGGACCTTAACCCTGTTTACAGAAGCCTTCTTTTGCTAAATCAGTAAATTCTTGAGAGCTGTAACAGTTGTTTGCTACAAATCAGCTTTTATGTTTTCTTGACTTGACATGATGCATAACATAAGAAAAATTTAAAAGGTAGGACATTTAACGGCAGAACATGTTTTAAATATTTGCAAATTAAGTGCTAAACCCATGTACTTGATAAAAAATTACTTTCTTTATTAAATATTAAAAATATCAAAACAACATTTTTACACTTCTTCACACATTTACACTTAGTATAAAATTAATAAAGGCATTATATTAATAACTTCAATCATCAAGCAGAAAACTCATATCACTTCCTATTTCATATTCTTTGGCCTTGTTCCCTCTGAAAATGAATTAAAATAAAATGCGTTACTCTATTCATTTTTACACAGTGAAAGATAAAAATGAAAATCACAGACAAATAACAGAAAGTAGCTTTGAATGCATGAATATTCTGTAATTTACAACCAAATAGCAACTTAAAAAATTAAGCTGACTGTCAGAGAATACATGAACTGTAGAATAAATGAAAAATGGGCTTTTCCCCCCATCTAATTGAATGTTAATGCCATAAACTTCAAGCAAACATTATCTATAAAAACTGGTGCATGCCCACACTACATATTTCAAATTATTATACATTTAGTTCTTCAATATAATAATGAGTATATATAATAACTGATACAATTCAAGTTTGCTGTACTTTTTTTTTTGCCAAAAGGAAAAAAAAGAAAGAAAAAACAATATTATTGGGTTTACGAGGAAACCCCAAAGTCCAAATTTAAAATAAATATAGAAGAGCAAAACAAAATTGAAATATGTCTCTCACTTATTTATTATTTTAATCTGTTAAAGTGCATTGGCATTAATCATAACATACTGAGCACTTGATCAAACTTTTTTGAGTTGCCATATGTGGAAAATGTTAAGAATGGTATATGGAAATTTTTGATTCCAAATTATATGCCACCAGTGTTCAAATGCATCAAAAAAAAAAAAAAAAAGGTTCAATACTAACACCTTGCTCTACTTCCCAAAAAGTAAAACTGTTCAAACTTCACACAATACTTAGTGTAATAAAGTAATAATTGCTTTTCAACATGTTGCAAGCATTTAAAAATAATTTAAAATAACTTCTTTTAACATTTGAGAATGATATTTCAATTTAATATCCTATTTCATTCAGGACTTTGTATCGCGGTCAAAATAACCACAAAGGTCATACTAGGTAGTTTAAAACTTCATTTGTACTAGTGATAATTTATTTGCCAAGAAAACTTACTTGATAAATAATTTTGCAGGATGGAACCCTAGTAAAGTAGCTTTCATATCTTCGACCAATAAACAGCTACCCTCTCTAAGCCCCTAAAATAAAAATACATAAAAATTAAAACTAAAATGTTACAAAAAAAAAAACGCATACACTGCATTTTTATGTTCTATGAAATGAAATATAAATCAAATAAAAAACAGAAATTTTTTTAACATAAATCAAATTTACTGCTGAGTGTTGACCATTAAGAAATATGCAAAATGAAACAAAAAATCCAAATTGCCATTTTGTTTTTAAAATACATTTATCAAAAAAATATTTTTTTCCTCTCAGTCCACTAACCACTTAACGGTCGGGAATTTTCAAGAAAACGGTCATAAAGTGCCTTTTTTTTTATCCCTGAAAATTATATAAAAATATGTGTATAAACAATATATATTCCTTTTTAATTTTTGATTTGTTTATTTATGAAATTTTAAACACTCCAGCCCAAACATGTCACAGGAGCAAGAAATAGAAGGCGAAACCTCAGCCCGTCATGTTCACGGGAGCGAGAGGGAAGGGGTTAATGAAAAATAAGGATTCATCAGGATAAAATGAAGGAAAAAAAAAACTGTAAGCATTCAAACTGCAAACATACCATAAATAAAATGCAAATGCATTCCAAAGCAAGAAAATGTCCTTATATATTCAGTACACACCAAAAGACATTGGACTAATCAGGTCAGTCAGTACTGGCTACAATATATGTAGGCTACTTCGATTAGTATGAGGCTGCAAAATGAGCATGGCTAACTAGTGTGGAGTTGTGCAAGTGATTTACAATCTATCCCAAATAACTAACAAGTATCATCTTTATACCTTAGAAATTACTAGTCGACCTGTGAGGAATTCCGCACAAATTTGGGAGAAAGGACATTATGAAGAAGAATGCAAAAAGTAAACGGGTGTTGGAACAAAAGGAGACATGTAATTGAACGCATCCGTACAAATAGCTGTTATAATTTTTCCCCACTATTATTTAGATATTCAAGATAATAAAATAATCACAATAATTATGATAATTACTTTTTATTATTAGTATACATAACATTAAAAATACAACAATGAAACGGTTCCATTACTTAAAATATAGTTACTGTTGGTTGGTTAGATTTGATGAATGTGTAGAGCCTGAGATTGAATGAGTGTAACACACAGACGAAGCTAAAACTGTTCAATCTTCAACACAATAAAAACAGAAGATTTTCTTGTTTGTTTAATTGATAACAGATGGCGTTAGCATACACAACACCAATTTAGCATCCATTAAAGGATCTCTTCTTAGATGATTTTAAATCTCAAATTTAAGAGAAGCGGTAAATTGTAAGACCGTGGGACCAATTTTTAGTCATCAGCCGGCACTGTTGAGAATCTGTTCACGTGATTTACTTGAGTCATGCCATAAATCGTGTCTGATGCAACAAGTCAACCTTGGTCTGACAATCAGAAGACTTCACTTGAAACTCGGATTCCGTGCAATGAGTTTGGAGCCTTTTCCAGACACGCTCCTTCAAAAATGCCCAAAATAATATTTTTAGTCTAATTTTTAATTTAGTTATTGTTCTGTGTTTAATTGTTAAATAAAACTAATTAAAAGGCAACCAAGGACTTAATTTTGGTACTTTCACCTTTCACTTGGCATCACTACACCGATACTATTTGTTCTCTAGCCAAGAATAGAAATGAATACCCTTTTTTCACAGGCACAATAAGCTTTAAAATGAAGGGTAAATCATGGAATTTGATAAAGGAATAAGGAATATATTGAGAACTGACAGAAAAAACAGGCTAGAGAAATAATATATATAGATAATGCCCAGGAAAGGAACTTAGAAATATTCTGATAAATTATAGAAAGCACCACTGACCCAAGGTCAGAGAGTCCACTATTTGTTAATTAACTTTTTTCTCTTCATTTAATAGAGGCAAAAATGAATTAAAAGACTCTCAGTTACAAATTGGAAATATACAAACCAGTACAGGAGCACAATCTGGTTGTTCATGATATTCATTAATTCTCTGCTCTCGAGTTTCCTAAAACACAATGAACCTTGTTTAAAACATAGTAATCCTACTAAATAATATAAGTCAATCGAAATGTACTTCAAGAAAATAATTTTAAGTCATAATCTAAAGATATCTTTCAACTTTTGTACATCAAAATGTGACTGTAACATTACTTAAAGAAATCCTTACAAAATCCATCATTTAAAATGTTACAATTATAAATTATTTATGTAATTAAAATATAAATTACAAAGTATCTAATAAAGTCATTAGAGATCTATTTATCTATCTATTGAAACAAAGAAAAAAATGTATAGATGATAAAGTAAATAAAGATGTCAAGGATAGATTTTTAAAAAGAATGATAACAAATGGTACACTGAACACCTCAAAGTAATAAACTGTAATTTAATGCCACACACTAACAATAAAGATTATCTCTCCCTGCTATAGATATATTACTCTATCAACAGGCGATATACTTTTAACTTAAAAAACAAATTTCTGATGGTTTGATATATTAATAACATAATGATAAGAAAGTTTTAAAAAGAGGATCAAACTGCTATTTTTTTATAGTAGACAGAAATATTATAAAGATTTATTATGTGATAAACATTTTATGTTACTCATGTAACATTATTGAAAAAAATCCACCATTTTATGTATTTTTTCGTCCATTGTTAAATCAACTTACATTAGCTAGCAAAGTATGCACATGTAAAAAAAACTTTTCATTAGTATCCCAGACAAAAAGCAGAACACAATTTTTTTAATATCACACCTACTTCTTCATCATGTTCATGTTTCTGGTGGAAAACAAACTTCCTATGTTTCAGTCCAAGTTTCTATTGTATTTAGGTTGTAACTGCTACTTTGTGTATATTTTTATTTAAATGAAGTTATTAAATTATTCTATGTTCAGTATTAATTTCAAGAAAATCTGTAACGACATTTTAATCAGCATTTATTTGGCACAGTATTGTATATTATTAGAGTCTTTAAAATTACATTTGGTTTTACAAAAAGTTTCAATTTAGCACGGTTATGTTTAGTGCAGGAGTAAATCATGTTCCCGAAAGCTCATCCTTTAATGGGGATCTACAGCATTTGAAACTGAATTATCTTTGAGAAAAAAATAAATAGTAATCTCTTTTGATAAAACAATTGTTTTACAGACGTTTAAAATTAAAGATTACCATTAAATTGAAGCATGAGTTTCATTATATTGTATGCAAACTTATGGAGACTATTACATAATTTAGTTGTCGAGGGATTTATTGTTGATTCAGATATTGCTACACTGAGGTTTTACTGTATATATACATATACATACAATCAAATCTTGATACCTATAAATCACAGGAAAAAAACAATTCAAGATATCAAAAATCTTATAAGAATTATTTTGAGAAAAATAGTAGTGTAACAGGCCTCGAAAATTATACTGCCCGACATGCCCGGGGCATCTAAAAATTCCAATCGGGCATGAATCTTCTACCCTTACATGCCCCAGTAGGAAATCTAATTTTTTAATCAAATATTTCTTTCCAAAACTTTATTATTTCGATGGCTTATTATGCAATATTTATTTCTAATGTAATTTTTTAATGATTTACATTAACGTTAAATTCTCAATTAAGATATAAAGCTGTTAATTTAATTTTTTGTCTAATTAATGGAAATGCTTTTATTAAGATACAATAAAACAACTTCTGGGAATGTGAAAATTTGGTTTGGGCATGTAAAATTTTAAAGATTTTTCGAGCCCTGCTGCATAGCATCAGACAAAAATGAGCATAAAATAAACACATAATAAATACTTCATTAAAACCAGAACAGTTTAATGGGCATTATTTTTTCTTTCAGTATCCAGAATTCTTTTCCAAATGTGAAATGGCTTGAAATATTATTGTGGTCTTGTCATGTTACAAGATGCTCTTATTACATTTGAAATTAAAAAAACAAAAAACAAACGAGGCTGTGGTAGCCTAGTTAGAGAGTCATTCTTCGAACTAAAGGTTTTGGCATTTGGAGCCCGACCAACTGAAGTCAAGATGAAGTTCCGACGGCACTAACGGGTGGAGAAAATTTCATTCCCCTTCAGTCTCAGATCCAAAGGGGGAGGTGTGTAGTTGTGGTGGTGCCATCTGACTTAATGGCGTAGCTAAGTGGAGGCGGCCCGTCCCGAGTGTCACCCTGAATGGGTGACACCTAGTCACAACGGAAAAAAAATAAACCTTTAAAAATGCCATACAATAAAACAAATACCTTAAATTGGATTTTTTTTTCCCTTTGGCTCATTTTCTTTTCTGTTTCAAACTGAGCAAAGTGTTTCCTTTAAAAAATATATTTGCAATGTTTTTTAACTGCTAATCATAGCCGTTGCCGTCAACAAGTGCTTTAAATATTATGAGGCCCATGATACAAATGGTGTTTACCTTTCTCAAAGCTGCAATTTAAAAAAAAATATATATTATTAAATATATTTTATTAAAATGCATACTTCATGCTTACATGATTTAAGGGGGGGGGGGTAATCTTTTCCATGGGGTGACGCCATCACTACCCACCCCAGGTGTCACCCATGTTAGCTATGCCACGGATCTGACTACATTGTGTTATGGTTAATGGTGGCCACCTATAAGGTGACCCTTCACAAACAGGTAGCAATTATTGTGGTTTTGAAAAGGACAAATGCCGAAAAAGCATTGAGAAAAAAAAAAATCTTTACAAATCTTAGTCTTTAGGTAGCAATAGTAAAAGTTGGATAAAAACTCTAAATTTGGCCACTGGCCGCTCAATTATCAAACATTTGGATCTGGAAAGTCGACAACAAACAGACGGTCGGATTGTTTGAAAACTATTGTCATCCAAACAAATGAAACTGAGAGATAAATAATGAAAATGGCAATAAGTACAAGATTTTGAAAACCATAGTTTTAAGATTGGAAATAATATGGAACAAGAAGGTAGAAAGGAAAAAAATTGAGTGAGGAAAACATTTCAAGTAATTGAGAATAAGAAAGAAACACTCTGAGTTTCACAGAAAAAATTACATTAAAAAGAAATGAAGGTGAAGGGAAACATCTTTTTCAAGTTATTGAAAATTCAAATTATCAAAAGTTGAATGTATGTACAGTTTTTGGATTGACAGTTAAATTGTTGGAGTGAATATGACTCACTACTGAAAAAACTCCAAGTCAATCAATGAAAAGGAAGGAGTTGACTAAAAAGAATCAAGAGTCAGTCAAAAAGGCATGAGCAATGTTTATTATAAACTTAACAATTATTATTGCACTATTGTTACGATAATTTTTTTCATACTGTAGAGCACTGAGTTTTCGTGAGTCCGTATGAATCACTAATGAAATAACTGCAAGTCAATGACGGAAAAAAGCTGAAGTCTATTTAGAAGAATCAAGAGTCAATCTAACAAAAAAATGTGCAATATTTATCATAGCCATGATATTACATACTGCTGCATTATTACTATGATGATTGTTTCATACAGTATGATTGTTTTATACAGTAGAACAGCTAAATTATACACACACAAATATATACATATATACCAGAGGTCAATCCAGCATTTTTTAACAGGGTCCGTTTTTTGTGAATTTTAAAGAGATTTTTGTGAAAAATCAAATTATTTTGTGAAAATTGAAAATTTAAACATATAGTGATGAAAAATTTCATTATTATTTGTCACTTTTATGGTATAAAAAACACGATTTGGAAGCATTGAATTTTGTGAAGGGTTCCCTGTTTTGGTTGATTTGAATTTTGTAAAGGGTTTGCGTTTGGGTTAATTTGAATTTTGTGAAGGGTGCGAAAATGGACTTGAGTGTCCTCTGGTGGAACCCTTGCATATATTAGAGATGAGTTCGGGCTCACTTTTGCAGGCCCGAGCTCGAAGATTTGAAGTTTGAGCCCATCCGAGCCCGAGTGATACTGTTCTGTGTCAAAGCCCGAGCCCGAAATGATTTTATAAAGTGTTGTTAATAGATGTGGTGCTACATCAATTAAATTTAGGCTTTCTGTTACCATCGCAATTAGTTCTAATGGCATGAAAAATTTTCGTTTTGGAAGCATTTTCGGGAAGTCCTTGATTTGCGGTCGAATTTAAAACTGGAATACATTCAGTGCAACTATTGCAGTTAGGAGACCTAATAAGATGGGTCTCTAGTCTGGAGCAAATTGAAAATGAAAGTGGACTCAAGAGTAGCAAAAAAAACCATTAGTTCGGTTTGTAGGTTGGTGTATGAATATTTTACCATGAGCCCGAGCCCACCCGAGCCCGAGAGTAACTTTAAAATATAGAGCCCGAGCCTGTCTCATCTCTAGCATATATATCAATGTATTAAAATATTAATGTAATATAATGTTTTTGTCCGTTCTACATAAATACTAAAATTACTCAATAACAACTAGTTAAATATTTGCTCGAACCAAGAATTATTTTGATTTAAAAACATTCCAAATGATTAAAGGTTCAAATACTTAAGTAAATTTTAAAATGATCACTTACTCCCATATGCTTACTATCTGGATCAGGATCTAAATAATGAGGATTGATGTTAAATGGGACAAGTTTTAATGCTTCAAAAGAAGGAGGATAGCAGATAGGCATATCATTGGTGGTACAAATACTCTTTGTCGCAACGTTTGTGCCAGCACTGCTGCCCATAAGAGGAATGTTTTCCTGTAAAAAAAAAGTTGTCAATATAGAATTGCTCAATACATTAATTCATTATTTCTGAGTTAATGAATGAATTGTTCATAGAGGAATAAAAGGGAAAAGCATCATACATAGGGCTAAATTTAAATGAGAGATCAGCTTTTAAAATTGATTTTTTTCTTTAATTTATATACATTATACCAGTTGTTCTCAATCTTTTTTTTCTATACCCCATCCAAAATCACGAAAACATATTCTGTTGCATAGCCCCTCCCCTTTCCCTTCCAATAGTAATACAGTAAAACCTGTAAAGTGGACCCCCCTGTCTAAGTTGACCGCTTTTGTAAAGGAACGGAATTAGCCCTATACTATGTCATGTAGGTATACCTTTGGAATTTGACCACCAATCTTGGACCACCTGTCTATGTTGACCACTTATATACACCAAATTTGAATGGGAGTATCATAAAAAACCCTTAGTAAGATGACCGCCTAATTATTACCATGATATTTATTTATTTAATAACAAAAATAACTTTTCCAGGATAATTTTTATGGTATAATGTTTTATCAGTATGCTTTTGCATGGATGAAACGGTAATTATAAAGCTTGCCTAAATCTCTATCTAACTTACTGGGAAAACTACTATGAGCATTCTTTTATTCCTTAAAAAAATTCTTCTTTTTTTTTTAAATCCGAGATAGACATTTTGAACAGTTATGTACTTTTAGGAAATCTTTACCATCAAATAAACAACTTACACAATTAATAAGATATTTATCTTGATTTTAGCTAAGTACTTTAATTTTAAAGTTGTATGATACATTGTAAGCCAGTCCGGTTTAATTTCTCTAATGATATTTTAGATAATTGTGAAATAAAATAGCCAATTACTATTTTAAAGTAAGGTTAATACATGAAGTTAAACTGAAAAGTATTTTAATTAGTTAAAAAGAAGTGAATGCATAGTGTTAAAATGACAAAATAAAAACAGAATCTCCTCACCCTTTATAAGTTGACCACTAAAGTGCTGCACCGCAAGTGGTCAACTTACACAGGTTTTACCGTATATGACAGGAGTGGCCAAGCTCATTGATATTCCGAGCCATTTTTCAAAATTAGAAATTTTTCGCGAACCGCAATTAAATAAGTATTTAAACGGTATGCAAAAAGGTTATTAAATATATTTTTTTACAGAAATTATATTTATTGAAAACATATAAATAAAATTACAAAATATATGTATTGAATTTAAATATTAAAAATTAAACACATTTTACTTCTCTTGATAATTCTTTAAAAGTTGGAGAATAATTGGTGACAGCCCTTCTCAGTAATTCTTTGAGATGCTGGTTTGTCAATATTGATTGGTGTTTGGATTTCACAAATTTGAAAGTGGAATAAAATGATTCACATATTGTTCGGAATATTGAAATAATTTGACAAGCTTCATCTTCTTTTTCTACATTTGCGTCCCAGCCCAGGATGAGCCATGGCCTTCTTAAGAATAGTATTCCAGGTTGCCCGATTGACATGCAGCATTTTAAATTCAGGATACTTTGACTCTGATACAAATTTCCAAAATTCAGTAATCGACGTCGACTTATATTTTAATTGTACCAACTTGATTTTCTTGCATCTCTATCTATATATGAGCCATTCCATGAAAACAGGTACATGGGTGGTCAATTTTCAAATCATATTTATGTGGATAATTTTGGTATGTATTAAAAGATAACATGTCAAATTTTATGTTTTGAGTAAGAAATCAAAGTTTATCATTTCTGGATTGGTAACACAGTACTGTAAAGATGGTGGATTTGTGCAAGCAAGCTCATTGAGTTTTCGAACGAATTTTGCATGATTGTTTTGGATAAAAGAAATCAGCTGAAACTCCTGATGTCAACTTTATAGGTAAGTCTAAAAGTTAACTATTTTATGTTATTAAGCTTTAAGATCTAGGAGATATCTCAATGGCTATACTAACCCCCACAAAGAGCTTATTTTTCGTGCCTTGCACGTGACGAAAAAGATGAATATTTTCATTTAGGTTAAAAAGGGAACGTATTTATTTTGTGTAAATGGCATTTCTAAAGCAGATTAATGTACTACACATATCCTATGCTAGTTCTAGCTTTTAAAGTTACTTTTACTTGTAAAAAAATCCAAAAACGAAACTGTCCCGCATGTGATGCATTACATGTAGGAAACACAACTCCAATTTCTAAATGTTGGTATGAATTTTATTTCAACATAGCTTGAATTCTTTAATGGTTTTTTGTTTTAAAACTGTGTTACTCTAAAAAAATAAATTATACATTTCCTCATATTTATGATAGCTTTTGCTAAATTACGTATTTAATAGAGCATACATTTCTAAAATTTTACATTTTCATTTCAGAATGCCCTATCATTTCAAGGATCATTTATGTTTCCGAACATATTACTCAAATCATATACAAAGACAAATAAGAATAATGGTTCGCAGAACTCTGCAGGGATCATCTAGTTAATTCTAATTCTCCAGATGCTTTTCGGGTCATAATTTATATTGGAAATGGAAAACTGACTTTGAATTATGTTGATTTCAAATGGATTCAGAAAAAAAAATCAAGAGAAGATTTAAAATATTTCAGTGCTTGAAATCTATTTTGGAATTCCATCAGTATACCTTCTAGCTTTTTTATATACTTGTTGAGTCGAGAGGCATAAATAATCCTTCAAAGAGCCACATGCGGCTCACGAGCAGCAGGTTGGCCAACTCTGGTATATGATTTATCTTATTAATATGTCATACAAATAATACTGTCCCATGTTGATCACTCACAATACAAGATTAATATGAGGATACATGAAACAATTCCTTTATTTATTAACAATAAAAAAAAGAACATGGAAGCTGATCAGAAGCTGGAAATTTCCTTTTTTTTATTTATGGGAGTGGGTAGGAAGTGAGGTTTCAGGATTCAATTTTATTTAAATATCAAGAGGATGGCAGACTTGGATTTTTTGCACCCTATGTTTGAATTTCAAGAGATGTGTTGTAGCACATCAATACACCTTGAACACCTTTGGGTTGTAGCAGAAACTTCTGGTAGTTCACAAAGTATAAATATTAGGTTTAAAAAATTACTGTACGAAACTTGGTAAAAAAATCACACCACTGAAACAACAAGCCCGAAAATTAAATCATACACAGATAAAATTATGATGCATCAGTTATATTTAAAACATTATGGGCAAATTATGACTATTAAAGCACTTGGTGTGAAAATTATTTCTCATTTTAAATTAGCTTTTTAATAAACACCGTAATTATAATGGTTTGTTTATTCAAATAGAGACATGTATGCTTAAAGTATTAAGAACGTAACTTCTAATTCCTGGAAATGGTTTATCAATGAGGTCTGGTCATGAAAATTACCAATGCTTTACTTAAAAGCGTAAACTTAATAAAATATCTTTAAAAATTATTTTATACATTGAATTGCATCAGAACGGAGAAAAATACCTCAAACACTCTTTTACGAATCAGATCCACTAACTGATGTTGATATAAAGTTTTCAAAAGAAGAAATGTATTGCCACCACCTAAAAATCAAAATATTCTTTGTTTTGATTAAATCAATCATTTTTCCCTCATAAATATTCAAACATACATAAAACAGTCCCACGATCCCAAGAGTAGGTTAAAAAAGTAAAATCACAAACCAATAAATATTCCCTCACAACTGTTGACAGCAGATTTTGGATCAGGACTATTATGAATACTCTCTAGGGCAAATCCTGCAAAATAAATTATTATATTAATCCCTCATATTAAAAAAATCTCTCGACAAATAGTCCGAGTTCACAATAGCATACAATAACTATTTTTTTAAGGCAGTACTTTGTTTCTAAAATCTAGAAAAGCCTATCACCCAGGGTTATCCATTTTTTCCCACTGCAGGAAAAACCTGGAAGAAACCTTCAAAAAGAAAATATCATTGTGTCCACTTTTTTTTTTTTTTCTCTTTTGTGGTGAATTGGAAGTTTAAAATTATTTTGCGTGGAAATTCAAAGAAAATAAGTTTAGTTCCTCTAGAATAGTGGCTCCCAAAGTAGTCTATTTCCAGGGGTCTTTGTGACCTAACAATAAATCTAATTTTATATAAAAAATAAAGATCCTTAATTTTAAAATTTGAACTAAAGTATTGAAAGAAAACACACACACACACACACAGAAAAAAAGCACTTTTAAGACCCAAAAAACAAAATTTACCAAATTTTTCAAAAGCAGGAGACATTTTTGCAGCATATTGATCATAATCCTTAACAGCATATGGAATAAATAATACTTTCTTGACATTATTCCTACAAATAAAAAGAAAGCATTCAAATAATTCTTATTAAGCATAAATATACTATGAATCATATAATTTTAGACAAGAATTATTTTCAAAGATTATTTAAAGGAGAACTATATGGAAATGAAAATTATCTGTAGGGTTGAAGTTAATTACCTACAGATGCTTTCACAAAAAATCACTCTGAAACTAAATAAAATATGTAGGAAAATATTCGTCTCATTAAATTGTAAAGATAATATTATCAAGTATGGGTCACATTCAAAAGTGGATGTTATTCAGCATTATTTTATGGTTGTTGAAGATAAGCCTTTGGTCAGACATAAATTTCAGTTCTTAATAAATTTTATGTTGTGATGGGAATGATGTCAAAAACCCAAGACGGAAGATCTCGAGTAAAAATAGATTTGAATTAATAGCGGAAAAAAAATAGTAATGTTAAGAAGGGTGCTCTTGTAATAGCTTATAATCTGTGTAAATAATGTGTTGTCAATGTAAACAAATGTTCCTTTTATATCAATCAAGATTTTCATGATTGATTATCGATCTGGACAGGTATTCCCAAAAAAAGAAAAGTTGCAAGTGAATTGTAACAATAGTGTTTCAAATTTATTGTAGTAAAAGAACAACAAAAGTTTTAACAAGTAAAGTCAACTATTTATTCATAAACTTATTATATCAAAGCCTGCAGTAATATATCTTTGATGCACGGTCAAAACGGCTTAAGTCACAATTTGAGCATTTGGAGATTATGTAATATTATAGCACAAAATCAGAACTACTAGTTGGTGTTAAGGTCTTAAGTCAAACTTTAAAAATAGGTTAGCTGTACCAATTATAATACAATTACAAATAATATCAATAATTAGATTTTACATAATGTTTTGAACTTTCCTATTGCTCTCCTGAAAAATTCAAAATTTTGACTTAATCCCGTATGACCGCACATCAAAGATATCATACTTGTTCAGACTTTAAAACCATGTTGAATTACTTGCCAAAAAAAACACTCGGGAAAAATTTTAAAAATTTTATTTCTTGTATGTAAAGCATTTGCAAACAAAAATGCTTAACACTATTGCAGAAACAAGAAATATCAAGTAAGAAAACCATGATAATCAAGTAAAAATTCGCAAAAATATTGTATATATGTGCTTTAGAATAATACTGAATTTCCTTCAATGCATAAAGATGTCAGCTTCAAGAATTCATCTTTAAGCCCAAAAATTTCAGTGTCGTTAGAAAAACATTTGTAAAGAATCATTCTTCATAGTTTTCTAAAAAGAAAAGTAACATGCATAGGCGTGTATTAAGCCCACCCCCTAACTTAACCACAAAAAATCTTTCAAAAATGACTGACCCATAAATACCCCGCCCCCAAAAAATAAATAAATAAAAATTGAAGATTGACGCATTTATAATCAAGTTTTTGAAGAATCAGATTCCAGGGAACATCTTGATGGTGACTTCGCTGAAGTCTATAACAATCAAGTATAACTGAATTTTGCTTTAAAATATTACATCTTTTTCTTTACCTCATATATTATGTCTCTTTATCTTTTGGATCCAATTTTGAAATTTTTTGACCCATTCATGCGCTTCTCCAACCCCTCTTTTGATTCGAATTTTTGTTTAAAAAAAAGTGCGCAACATAAAATGATGAGCATAATAAAATTTGAGCGTAAAAAAAAATACAAAAAATACTTTTCAACTTACTTAGAAAAAAATGATTTCATAATATCAGCACACCATTCAAGAGGGCCACTTCCATGCATCACTGTACTTGAAAGTAAAAGCACTTGACGTTTGGGCATCTATGAAAAAAGTGAATAAATTTAAAGAGTAAATGAAAGTCTGATATAAGAGGAAATTTAAATGAAAGGTCGAAAAGTATCAACAATATGCAAATAACACTTGCTGGGAAAGAAAATTTTTTCAAATATTGTAAAGACACAATAGCTTCCAATTCTTTGTGGCCATGTCATTCATCAAACTTATAAGTTTTATTCTAATACAGTAGTGATAGTTTTGCCTCTGAAAATTCACAACGCCCCCCGCCTGATCTTTCCCCCCAGCCTATAAAAGGTTGATAATCACTTCCTTGTGCTGTTCAATATAACTAGCCATACGTAATTTAAAACTTGGATTTGTTTGTAATGATTTGATAACATTACCATTATTGATGGGTTGGATTGGTTATTGTTCATCAAAAAACAAGATAAGAAAATAAAAAGAAATACCTAGTTAAATCGACTGGGTTATTATTAATTCGAAAACAATTATCTGAAGGTTGATTTCGCAGTATTGTTCGATACGATCTAGACTGCTTAATACCAAAAAAATGTTCTAAAATTTTGAGGGGAGAAAAATGAGCTCTAGCTTCAAAGAATAAACATATAACAAACCTTGCTTTGAAAGGAGTAAAGCAAAGCACTTGCAGACGGGCCACTTTCAAATGAAATCAAACTGACGGACAAAACTGCTTCCGATCAAAAAAAAAAAAAGGACAAACAGAAAAGCAAACCAACACCAACGCAATAGCACTCCCTACCTTGACCAGCTAAAAGAAATGCTTAAAAACATCGATCTCCACGATAAAAAGATAAACACCGTTAAATATCACAAGATCTCCTATGATGTGATCTCCTCATGAGCATCAATGGTGCCATCTAGTGATCAAAAGTGGTCCTATAATAAAAATAATACTTCTGCAGCACCAATTTCAATTTTTTTTTCTTTCTTTCATATTTTTTTATCTGGGGGGGGGGGGGGGGAAGTACGCATCTAAGACAACTGTTTTAAATCTCATAGCGAGATTTTCAGATAATTCATTTCCGAATATACGGTAAAACCCCGTGTTATACCGCGGAGACTATCATGTTCCCCGACGTTTTAACCACCCTTTATCATTGCCAATTAATGGTGATTTCCTTATTTACCATTGTAAATAAAGCCAGCCGGAGCACACAAATATTCTAGCTAAAGAGCACCCATCCATCCACCAGATAACAGGCCCTGTTGTGATAGGCTTGATGTCATACACGTTTTTCATGCTTTTTCTGTCTTTCAACCTAGAACCTATAGATTTATTTCAAAATCGGGTGCAATCGCCTTGACTTGTTTCTCTTAACAGTCATATTACAGTGAATAAAATGGCAGTGAAAAAGAAAAGAAAAATATATATTATAGGGGGAAGAAAAGTTACGAGTAATTGATCCAGTTAAAAATGATGCAACAAAGCGAGTATTATTTCGTGAATATGTTTGCGCGGTATAGTTTTACTATATCGCGGTTATGTTATAACGCGGGTTCCAAACGTATCCCCCAACACCCGTGTTTTAAACAGGGTTTTGCCGCATTCCCATAGGAGGGAGTCTACTGGAGGTGTATTCGGCAGAGGCGTAGCTAGGTGGGGGCAAGGAGAGACAGCTGTCCCCGGGCGCAGCGTCAAGGGGCGCCAAAAATTAATGCTAATTTGTTTTATTTTTAAATGCGAAAAGAAAATTATTTGAACTGAAGAGGTGTGAATTTGTTCGACGAAAAAGTGGGAGCACCGCAAACCATATCGAGAATGACAATGTAGAACGGGAGTGCGTGGGAAATCAGACAAATATTTTTGCGAAAAGCCAGTGTCCCATTTTTCTCTTAGAAGTGAACGGTCGTTAATAAAAATGAAAGTTAAAAGGGCGGCTTTTTAGAGCTATTTATCATTTACGAAGCATAAAAGTTTTTAAAATTCCCTTTAGAGGCGCCCCTAGGCCTCCAGGGGCACAGGGGGGCACAGAATCTTCAGTTGCCCCCGGGCGCTGATAGCCCTAGCTACGCATCTGGTATTGGGACCTTGTTGTGTACCCAAGTAGCACATACCGATCGACTTAGACGTTTTCGACATTTCCAAGTTTTACTAGTTTGCTTCTAATTCATGTATTAAACAGAATATTGTAAAATAAACGCTTTTGTTGATTGTTTATTGATTTAAAACATCAATTACTTCGACCTAATTCTATGTTTCAAGAGTATTATCCGTTTATAATGGTCAAATCCCAGATACAGATTGATGTTGAAGTGTGTCAGATTTGAAAATTTTTTCCGCAACATTTTAAAATGTTTTTCGACATTTTCAGTTTTTTCTATTTTGCTTCTAAGTTAATGAATAAAACAGAATATTGCAAACAAAGAAAACCCGCTTTATTAGTTGATTGTTAATTGATTTAAAACTCCAAAAGGAATAAAAAGGAGTTTTGAAAATATGTCGGTGAAAAAACATATTTCGACATAATGCTATGTTTCAAAGACCTTATCCGTTATTAATCGGGATTCAAACGTCGACCTATGTAGGACCAGCGTCGAACTTAATTTGTGTGCTACTTGGGCTAGATAGAGACTATAGTTTTGTCTCCGACGTGGCACGTGGGTTTAGTTATACATTTAGATGTTGCAGAGAATTACAGATTATAGTGAGAATCCATATTTCTCCGTAGTTGTTTTCGCTTAGAATAGTATCGAGCCCACTTTGATTGCCAGTAGTTCGCTTCTGAAAATAGAGTAGAAGTTAGGGTTACGTGGAAAAAGATTTTATCCTGTGGAGTTTCAACCTTTTTACCACTACCGGCTAGATCTGAAATTTTTTCAGTAAATATTTTGCTGTCTTTTTTGGTTATTTGATTTCCGACTTCCAATGCTAGTTGATTGAGGCATTCAGGCGCAAGTTCCGTTTGATTAACCGGCGAGAAGGAAGGTTGTGGTGAAAGTGAACTCTGGAGAAATCGTTCGACGGATTCAGGCAGCATCAGTGAAGAGAATGCGACTTCGCATTATCAGAGTAGTTGCTGAGATATAACATGACTAAAGAGACTGCTTTTCTTTAGTTTTTGTCAGAAAGACCAGTTTAGATATTTTGAGATCTTGTTGTCGGCGAAAACTAAAAAGTTTGTTGTAATATTTTACAAGATCAGCTTGTCTTCTAAGGTGAAGAGGTTGTAAGCCAGCTTCAAAAAGCAATTTTTGAAGGACAGCTGCGCTTTGAATCAGTACGTAATGATGCAGGCCGCACTTATTTTTAATATGCACAAGGGCACACCGACGATAGGCGGGGGGGGGGGGGGCAAAGGGACCGGTCTCTCCAGAAAAAAAAAATCGGATATCCGCAATCCGGCAGATTTGTTCCACCCCCCCCCCCCCCGGATAGCAAATTTATTGCCACAATCTTCTTTTCGCCTTTGACGACCTTGAAAATAACGCATTCGACAATGTCAATATCAAAATGATTTTACTCCTGTTAAAAGGTTGCACATATACGAGTATCTTCAAGACAATACGCAAGTAACATTTCATTTTGTTCACAAAGCTAATGTTGATACAATTTTGCATTCTCAATCTTTTTTTAATGTTGTCATGATCAACGTTAAGAAGAGCACTGTTGGTATAATATTGAGACAATATTGTCACCGACAAGACATTTCCGCATTGACGTGAAATTCTTTATGATATATATCTTGCTTTAATTAATTTTCGCTGGGTTGCAAATATGCAGAGCACCCGGGTTTGGTATCCGGTTTTCCGGGATATCAAATTTGATTTTTGTATTACTAATTTACAGGTTTCAAACACCAGAGCCGGATATCTGGTATCTATCCGAATAATCAATCTTCCAGTCCATCCCAAATTTTGACCGGCCCGGCCTCCCTCCCAAAGCAAAATTCTGTAGAGTGCAACAATATTTATGTGTCCTTAAAAAACTGGATAGCGACATATTAAGATAAAGAAAAGTAAGAAAAGAAAAGTATTGATGATAGCAATAAGAAAATGCAAAAAAGAAATTTTTCCTCCCCTCAACCTTCACTCAGTTACTTCAGAATAAAATAATTAGGGTCAGTTTGGGTAATTGTAAACAAGCTTCATAACTATACTTGCGGTGGTTTTGCAAACTTACCTGCTTGTGAGTGATAAACTGGCAGCATATGGAAGACATTGAAACAGTTTCGTAAGTTTCAAAACTGTGGAGGCGTCACTATTGTTTGAAAGTAATGACACAGTGAAAAAAGTTGTTTAACAAAATTTAGTGATCTCACATTTTCCTCTCCAGCTACGACAAAAGCGATGCAAACGGTTTCAACCATATTTATTTGTCAATGCTGCTAAAAATATTTAGTTCTGAATTCAATCCCTCCTGTTATTTTTCATGTGCAAGTTAGGTGTTTACAATTACCCCATATATTTCGTACTCTGGGGTAATTGTAAACACTTAAATTTATCCTATTTTCAATATTTTGAGGGGACAATAAGTATTATATTTTTTATGTAAATTACTTTTGTGTCTATTTTACATAACTGTTATTGTTGCTAATCCCACTTGGAAATCCAAGCCCCACCCCCCTTGCAGGGCGACAATGAATTAAGGAAGCTCCTACAGATTATTAATGAGCTCCGCTAGAATGAAAAACACTTGGCTCAGAGGAGCTGAAGGATTTTGAACCAGCTCCCAGATGAGAGATCGTCACCTAGGAGGGTCCCTCAGCGGAAATTATTCCTAACTGGTGGACATTTGAAGCGACGATGTATTATACGTGCACAGCTCCCTTTAGCGCACTCGGTCTCAGAGTAATCAGGCGCGGGAGCTGGTTACCCTCCCAAGCGTTGACCACGGCCAGTTGTGCTTCACTTTCGGTGCTCTATGGGATCCAAGCTTAACCGACTGATTCACTGCGGGACAAATTTTCATAAATTGTAGCATTACTTTGATTTTTTGCAAGATATTTCTCGTTAAATGATCTCAGCCGACTCATAACATAATTCAGCGGACCACATGTGGCCTGTTGGCCGCAGATTAAGAATCATTGCTCCGGAACTTCTTAAGCCTTCAAGCAGACTTGATGAAACAATTTTCCATTTACATCAATCTTAGTTGAAAATAAATCACTGTTGACAATCACCCCAGAGATCTGGGGTAGTTGTAAACACGAGCTTAGCTATTAGTTTGGCTACTTTATCGTTAACTTGGCAGAAATTTGGCGTAGGTGCCTGGTTGGTGCTAAAAAACCCCGTTGAGCGTGCGCTTTATTTAAGTAAGATCTGATATTCTGTAACAATTAATACAATGCCGACTTGTAGCGCGAATAATAGTTTATTATTACTATTTTTTAAAGCATACTTTCATCATTACTTTTTAAAATCATAAGTACCCCCTCCCTGACTTTATAATATGTAAATATGTACCCCCCCCCCCGGGAACTTTCGATATGACGAGCCAGCTTGTAAAAGAAGTTCGTATGCCAAGGTATATATATTCAGTTTACATAGATATATTAAATTATAAGTTGCTTTAAGGAAGTAAAATTTTTTTAAAAATATTATCAATCAAAATAGTTTATAAAATACGTGACTGTTTCCAAAATTGATATTATCAGAAATGATTATTATTTTATTGCTTTGCAATGAATTAAAATCAATTTTATTTAAAAATTGGTTAAAATATCAATATAAAACAAATAGTCTATTATTATTTTAATAAAGGTGTACTTTATTATTATTATTTTTAAAGTCATAAGTCGCCCCCTCCTGACTTAGAAACGCTATGACTTTACACACAGGCGTATTTTGATGTTTTTCTTCTATAATGGGTAAATATGTATCCTCCCTCCCCCCAACCCCGGGAAATTTCCGTATGACGAGCCATCTTGTAAAAATGATTATTATTTTATTGCTTTATAATGAATTAAAGTCACAATTTTAAGTATTAGTTAAAATATCAACATGAAAGCATGAAACAAATAGTTTGTTATATTTTTTTGATCAAAAGTACTTACATTATTTTTTTTTTAATCAAAAGTACCCCCCTGATTTAGAAACACTATGATTTTATACACATGCATACTTTTTAATGTTTTTTCTGCTTTAAAGTATAATTTTGTTCCCTTTGCCCCCCCCCCCCCCCCGGGAATTTTCGATATGACGAGCTAGCTTGTAAAAGAAGTTCATATGCGAAGGTACATTTTTATTCAGTTTACAAATATATATTGAGTGATGTGTTGCTTTAAGGAAACGAAATTTTGTTTTTTAAATTTTATCAATCAAAATAGCTTATAATTTTTTTTTTTTTCAAAATTGATATTATCAAAAATGATTGTTATTTTATTGCTTAAAGTCATACTTTTATTAAAATATTAGTTAAAATATCAATATAAAACAAATAATTTATTATTACTTTTTTAAAAAAACAAATAAACTTTTTAAGAAATCATTCATATTGTATCGCTTTGTATAATAATAATAACAATGTTGATCCCCAGCTTATAATTATGCTTACCGAGAAAGAAGTTCATGTGCAAAAAAAATAATAAGAACCCAGCTTATGTAGATGTACATAATGATATATTTCTTTAAGGAAATGAAAAAAAAAAAAATTTTTTTACATATTAATAAACTACATATTATTTAATTTTGTAAATATTCCTTAATTTTTTAAAATGATGACACTAAAAAATTATAATTTTATTGTTTTAATGTTAATTAATAATCAATTTAATTTACATATTAGTTAAAATACCAATAACAAATCATTTCATATTAATTAAAAATCATGAGTGCCCTTAAAAATCATTTATGTGTAGGAATACTAATTTTGCCCGAAAATTTTCACTTTTCTTTGTTTGTCATTTTATTTACTACTTGCTATTAGAAAAACCACACAAAAAAATTTTAATCAAAAATATTGTGAAGTTTATAAGTCTGATCATGGATCGTTAAAGAAGATCGTTTTCTTCAAGCTTTTTTGTGTTCAACAGAAAGAAAAAAAGTTGAATTTCGCTCTTCTTAAGGCTGCTCTTCAGTCAGAGTTTCAAATCTTCGAAACCAATGTTAACCTACGGGAAAAGTTGGATGAAGTTTTCGAGTCCGGAATTTTTTTGAGTATTTTTCAAGCCTATATCTCGGTCTTTTAGTTTTTACTTTTTTAAAATATCACTTACCGTATTTTTAAAAAATCGTTAAAAAATGAATTTTGGAAAAAACGTGGTACTGTTAGACGTTTCGCTCTATAAAATATTTTCAAAGCATGTTACCGAAATTTTAAAAACAACAAGACCAGCAAAACATTTCCAGCTTTCTTTTGAACTTTTGTTTGAAATAATGCAAACATTTTTAAAGACAAAAAAATCCGTCCAAAATTTGAAAATATTTCCAAAAAAAGCTCGAAATTCCTATAAGCCACGCCTCCCACCGCTTCCCATGCAAGGGGGCATGATTTACGAGGTCGATTAGCCTAATGACTCTCACTCCGGGAAGCATTGCTGCTTCGGATTCGGACAATGGGGAAAGTGTAGTCCCCTCTTCAGACCCTGAAACCGGCCATACACAGAAGACAAACCACATGTTTTTTTTTTTTTTTTTTTTTTTTTTTTTTTTTTTTTTTTTTTTTTTTTTTTTTTTTTTTTTTTTTTTTTTTTTTTTTTTTTTTTTTTTTTTTTTTTTTTTTTTTTTTTTTTTTTTTTTTTTTTTTTTTTTTTTTTTTTTTTTTTTTTTTTTTTTTTTTTTTTTTTTTTTTTTTTTTTTTTTTTTTTTTTTTTTTTTTTTTTTTTTTTTTTTTTTTTTTTTTTTTTTTTTTTTTTTTTTTTTTTTTTTTTTTTTTTTTTTTTTTTTTTTTTTTTTTTTTTTTTTTTTTTTTTTTTTTTTTTTTTTTTTTTTTTTTTTTTTTTTTTTTTTTTTTTTTTTTTTTTTTTTTTTTTTTTTTTTTTTTTTTTTTTTTTTTTTTTTTTTTTTTTTTTTTTTTTTTTTTTTTTTTTTTTTTTTTTTTTTTTTTTTTTTTTTTTTTTTTTTTTTTTTTTTTTTTTGACTCCAGGCTGCAAATACTAAAAGAACTGTCAACTTTTTAAATAATTGATATATTTACAGGATGCAGAAAGATAGAAGTCGCAAAAGCTGCGTGCAATTTTCGGCGAAGCACGTGCTAGATGTTAGCAAGTTTCCGAAGAATAGGCTTTTGCATTTTCGCGTTATAAGTTATGAAAATTCATGTAAATTAATACATGTCTTTTTAAAAAGTTTCTGCAAAAATTTTCTTGTTTTGTATTGCAATCCCTTTAGATAAAAATACTTGTACATCAGCTTGACAAATCGGATCTTTTTGCAAAAAATCGAATTTTCGAAGTTCACAAAAAAAAAAAAAAAAACAGAAAAACTAGTAGAAAACGGAGCATTTGGCAACTACAGTGTATACGTTTAAGAAGAGGTTGATTCCTTCAATTTACTTCAAATTACGAAATTTCACGAGATACAAATTTTAATTAACACAGCAAATATCCATCATCTCCCACACAACAAAACCCCACAGCGAACGATCGCGAAGCCAAATTGCTTGACAAAAATTTACTAAATATTAAAACATTACTTTAAAACAAATTAATTTTTCAGATATATATATATTTTATTTGATTAAAAAAAACAATGGGAGAACAAACTGTTTAGCGAAAGATCAGCTAAATAGCGATTGGGAGAGTTGGCAACTCGCCGCTTATTATAGTGTAAGATGTAAGAAAAATTATAATAAATATAAATAATTCTTTTACCTTTAACAGTATAAAGAAGCGATAATCATACATGCGATTGGTCAAACGCAAAGAAAGCTGAAAGTTTTTTTTTTTTTTTTGCCTACATGTTAGTTAAATGTATCTCTTTTATTGAGCTAGATGTCAACACTATGCATCTTTGAAGTATTAAACCCCTTAAATTAAAAAAAAAGTTTCAAAAGAAATAGTTATTTACTGATTACTTGTTAAGAGCTGCTCCCACTTGCTTTATTGATATGATTTAGTAACAATTTTCATGCAAAAAAAATATTAATTTACTTTGAAACTAAATTTAATAAATAGTATCGAATCCCAAATTTGAAATCCCGAAATTCGGCTCTTTGTCGAAAATTCCCGATTTTTGTTTGTTCATAAAATTTTTTCCCCTTGAGTCCTTAAAAGTCCGTTTTTCAAATTTTATTCCTTTTTTTTTTCTCTTTTAAAACAGCAAAATGAGGGAACTTGTGTGATTTATTTTTTTTTGTGTGGTCTTAAATGGTGCCCAGTTATTGGGCACCACTGCATTTTGTACAAATGCTTGCGTTTTGATTCGACTTCTCTTACTAATATTTTAATTTTTTTTTAGATGTAGCTCGATTTTCTTTTCATACAATTTCAGCAAATAGCAAATTGGGAGCTACCATGTGGGTCGGTACAAGTTAATTTTAACTGAATTGGGTGTTGTAGTTTGAAGCATTTTATCAAAATCCATGAACCTTTTCTTTTTATCAAAATATATAACACATCAATTTACTTATAACTTTTCAAAAAAATTTTAAAAACAAGAGTTAATTATTTATTTACCAGTTGAGAAAGCACTGAAATTTGTAGTAAAAATGCGATGATGTTTATGTAAGTCCGCCATTTTTGGTCCTGTCAATAAGCCGTTTTTTGTCTGTCCGAAAGCCGCGATAGTACCAGACCCGAGCAAACCAAATTTGAGGTTCGATTAAGTAGTTGAAATGAAAGAAGTTTGACTTGTGAAGAATACAAAACATAGCAAAACAAATAGAGCGTATGGGTACCTTCTTAGTTTAACAAAAAAAAAATAAGCACCTGGAATAAAAAATAAGGACTATTTAAGGCCTTAAAAATGAAAATGAACATTAAGGACTTTCTAAGGACCTTTAAGGACCGTACGAACCCTGATATTGAAGTGCCAATGAAGCGGAACTACACAGAAAGTAAAGAACCATTGAAAACGTTCTTTTGTCAGAGAAAAAGAAAACCAGGATGTTTTATTCGAAAAATGATTCGGGAATTTTATTTTAAATGACAGAAATATAAAGGAAAGAAATAAAATGAATGTGATGGTCTCATCATATTGATCAAGTATTCAATATGCAATAATTAGCAAAACATAATTGAAGAAGTGTATATAAATAAAATAAAATGCAAAATAACTAAATAAATTATATAAAATAAAGAAAGAAACGCAAACATTCACATTTAGTTTCAGAAAAAAAAAAAAGAGTAGTGGAGCTTAAATCTTCATTTGCTACTCCTGTTTCGAGCAAAACTCGTTGCTTAGGTTACCTCTTTTCTTATTTATTCATTTAATTTTAATCATACTAACGCAAAAATTTCTGCTCTTAAATTAAGCTTTATACAAGAGACGAATTAGCGCTCTTTATGTAACAATAACTGAGAACAGCATTCAGCAAGTTTTCGCTAAATAATTAAAAAAAAATTTTTTTTTTTAAATATCAAGCAATTTATCGCAAATTTTGATTGATCAATTTGTACTAAATTAGGTCTAGAAGCAAGTTCTCAGAAAGACAAACCTTTGTTTTAAAAGTATCGTTTGCATTTTCATTTTTACAGCACTAAATATGCAATTTACAAACAATTCGGGAGAATGAAAGAAGGGTAACAATATGTTTTCTTTTCGTTTCAACTCTCAGCCACAGAGAATTAATTTTGGAACCGGAAAAGGAGCAACGTTGTGTAAGTAGTAGAAAACACGTGCATGCCGCTAGCGACTACACTAACTGCAGGGGGTCTCGCTCTGAAGTGACAGGTCAATTATGGGGGACAGTAGACCCTTCTTCCAAGAGCTATCGTACATTTCATTGGTCGTTGAAATGTCAATCACTTGAGGTTGACACACTCCCCTCATGCCCTTCGAAGGCCATCTTAAGCCTAACCACGAAATTTTTTCTGACTGAAGAGCAGCCTTAACAAACGCGGGGGAATCCGAAAGTAACTTGGCGAGAAAAATCCTTGAGAATGAGTTATACTTTTTTTTAAGTATTAAACACAATCCGGTGCCCATAAACAAAATCTGATGCTAACAGCCCAGAAAGTAAAGAATGCCTAATCATTTCATGTCTTTCCAAACGTTTAAAATAAACGAGTACTCCGCATTTAAAATCATGCAAAATCCCATAGAAAACAATGTAAGGGTGAATATTAGGAAAAGTGCCAAATTGAGTATGAAATATTTCAGTTTTTAAAGATTTTTTTAAACTGATATTTATAGTGTATTTTAATTATACATTAGCTATAGTTTTTTTAAAAAATGAGGGGCAAGATCAAGAGGAAGAATTACCCCCCTTTTTGAAAGGTTCAATTTCTGTACTGTTACAGATCTGATACCAATGTTACAGATCTGACAATTGTTACAGTTTCTGCCCTTAAGTTGTACAAAATATACTTCCCATATTATTTACATAAAATAATATAATATAGAACAAATAAATATGTATAATAATAATTTGTAAATGGTAATGTTGTTGAAATTTTTGCAAAAAATTAGGTATTTTATAAAAATGTTACATTGAAAATTTCGATTCAAAATGATTTTCAGAAAGTGAAATTATTCTTATTTATAATAGATCAAGTGTGTGGGTGGGTGAAGGGATAGTTCTTCAATGAAAACACTAAACGAATAAAGCACTCGTATCTTTAGGGAATATTGTTTATGTTACAAATTCAGGGCTTATGTACATAGGTTAAACTGGAACACGGTTAGTCGGCGTTCGCTTGCCCGCTGCGCTGCTGTACTTCAATTTGCTTGAAGTGTTATCTTGAAATTTCTTAAGGTAAATAGCGCGATCAAACAGTTATAATTACATTATGTCACACTTATGTTACAAAACAGAGTAAAGAATGTTTTACGTATTCTTTTCTTTGTAAAGGTAAAGAATATATTATAAAAAGGACCTGAACATAGAATTTGAGCAATTTGAAACAAGGTGAACAGAAAAATTCACAATATCAAGAAATAATGTGCATCTGAATGGTACCAAGAAGAAGAACTTAAGTACAATCTAAATGTTTGACCCATTCCAAATTTAAAGCTAACGATGTTCTACTGTAAAGCATTTTGAATCAATATTTCTATTTAAAGAAAGAAAAAAAAAGGATACTGTGCATAAGAACATAGCTTTTCTTAGCCATGAAATGTGAGCATACATCTCTCTGAACGCAGCTGAAGCAGGAGAGGTCTTGAGTGGCTATTTGTTTCTTTTTTGAAGCATGCCAGATAATTTGATGTTTTTTCATTATACTTGCAATCTGAGGGACATTTTTTCCCCCCTTCAAATTTGCAATGTTTCCTATTTTGTACAGCTTCACTTTTGTTTCATTTTTCTGGATATTTTGTATGAAAGAGTTAGAATCAATCATATCTATGCCTCTGGCAACCAAAGTATCCGCCAGTCGCTTAAGGGTTCCACCAACACCATCCATTGCCCCTTTTGATTATTTTGGTGTTCTATTACGAAAATATGTTTTAGATACACTGGGAGTACGTTGTTTAGTTCCTTTAACAAGGTTTCAGCTCTATTTTGGATAACAATCTTAGATGTAATCATAACTTCCTTCTCTTTCTCTTTCACCTGAGTTATTTTTTTTTGTTTTGTCCATTTAATATATTTTACTTCACAATTTTTAAATGCATTTGTTTGGTTGACCATTTCTATTTTTTTCTCCTGGCAGTGTCTGCATCTTCGAAACATACAAGCATATGACCTTTTGCAGCATACTGCGTTGCAAATATCTTCGGTGGTGCTTTCTTTAATTATTCCGTGTAAATGTAGCTTTTTTAAAAGTTCTTTTGTATTACAGTGCAGTACACATAAACATGTTTCTCTGTCTTTCAAATTAGGCTGAACCACCCAAAACGGACGCAAAAGACAAAATTGTGTATAAGACATAAATATACCAATATTATTTATGTATTTTTTGTGCAAATGTTTCAAGCTATCCAGCAATACCCTTTTTTGCATTTTCTTTCCGCCTCTTGTGATGGTGTCTTTTTTTGCCCGGACACATGCGACTGTGCAAATCATCTTCAAGAAACTTGTGAACTGATTTTCTTACTTTAATCAAATTCTTTTGACCTTTGTATGACCTTTTGAGATGCATTTTATTCATTTCTAATACTTTTTTGTAATTTTTGTAGGAAACTAGATTTTTAAGTTGGCCTATCATTCGATATTTTTTTATAATTTTATTTGAAACCAGTACAGCAAATAACTTCCTTTCTCTTTCTTTTTTGCACTTTTTTTTATTTTCATCTAGACCTGACATGAAAGCAAACTTAAAAAGTAAATTTTTCTTTATTTCTGGTGATACCTTTTTTTCCCAATTAGTTTACGAACTTTAGTAGCAGGGGATAATGAATTTTTTGATTTATTCTTGACTTTTAAACGATATATTTCTTTCCTTAACTTTTCAATTTTCATCTCTTGTTTACGAGATTTAGCAGTCGTGGTTTTCAGCTCATACCTCATAGAGCTATAAGTACGTTTTGCTTTTTTTCTGCCAGACTTAATCCGTGGAGATTTTCTACTCTCAATAGGTGTTTCTTCTATTACAGGTGTTTCTGCAGCTTGTTTCAAAGACTTTCGCTTTCTGTAACTGCGAGAATCTTTCTTCCATTGCTTTCTTTTTAGACGCTGTTCTCTTTTGGAAAGGTTGCATACACTTTTAATTACACCCCTCTCCCTCATTTTCCTTTTACGTTCCCTGTCTTTTTCTCTATCCAGAGCTTTCTTCTCCTCTGACATGTTTTTCCTACATTTCCTGACATGATCAAGACAATTTTGTCGCCTTTCCTCTATTTCTTTGGATGTTAGTTTTTTTTTTTTTTTAGCTTTTCCTGAGCTTTTCTTTAATTTATCCATGTTTTTGAAAATGTATAATAAACTAAAAGCAAAAAAGGGTAATTATTTATTTACACCAGTTTTTATGTTTAAAAGGAAACAATCATTATTTAGAATAGATAATTTTTTGCACAGCCTAGTATTAAAATATAAAGAACAAAATTAGTAACTTATGCCTACAGATAAAATAAGTATATTTCAAAAACATTACAGGTGAATAGTTTTTAAGACATAATAAAATAAAATCATTCTCAAAAGAGTTTTAAAGAATGGAACTGATTTAGGATACCGTATTTTCGAGAGAAGCGCCACGGCAAATATGGGGGAAAAGTTAAAAAAATTGCTAATGCGGAGCTTCTACCGGACAAAACAGCAGTAAAAACGCGTTTTAATAGCGGAACCACATCCTTTTCTTTAAATATCAAAAGGAATATCTTTACATTTTGTTGCTGTGGTAAGTGAAATAATAATAAAAGGGTATAATAAATTTTAATATTAAAAAAAACCGTTAAAACAAGTTATTTTATTTAATTTAATGTTTCTTTGGCAATTAATATTTAAATTTTGGGTGCGGTACGCACAACGAAAAAAAGCTTTTCTTTAATACAAATTGCGAATGCGGCGCTTACTACTGAAAATACGGTAATCATTTTTTTTAGGTGGGAGGGAGAGAAAGCACAAAATGGTTCACATATTTTTGAACGCAATGTTGTGTTTTCAGAAGCCTTGAAAATCAAAGTTCCGAAAATTTACAGAAAAAAGGTCTTATTTCTTTAGAAACTCATATTTTCGGAATTATTCAAATTTAAAAAGTAATTGAAAGTTTGGCTACGATAGTGATGCATTTAAGCTCATCTTATTCTGCAAAAAGCAACTCCTAAACACATAAAAAGAAAAACTAAGAATGAAAAGAAATAGAAAACGCAAGCATAAGTTCGGCAACAAAGAGCTGCTTCATTGTTACAGATCTGATTGTTACGGAACTGACAAATTTCCCTCATTATATTCGCTAAACATCCTTACTTAATAGATTGAAGCCAAAAAGTGCAACATTCTGTTCAAAACATTCAATTCCTTTTCTCATAGACAAACACAAATTAAAAAATCAATTAATTTGGGTTTTTACTTTCGTTACGGAACTGATCTTTCATTTGGTAGACACAGTAAAATAAAGATTGAAAAAATCTTACCTGTTATTCTGTTGAACTGAAGTTCAAACTTCCAACTGCTACTTGCACGTGGCAAGAATTGGCTCTAGCATACGTAGTTAGTTGGCGCCAAAAAAGTTTTTTTGACCGGAAATAATACCTCAGAAGTCGGTGTTACGGATCTGATACGAAAACTTGGGACAAGGATAGATTTTGTTTTTTTTCTATGTATATTTACGTTTTCTAAAACATGAAAGTCAATTATTAAAAATGAACATAAAATACATTGTTTCCGCTGACAGTTGTTTTTCTCGCGATGTTATATAATGCACAGTTTATTTTTAAAGATCGCGATTCGTAACTGGGACACGTTACAGATCTGATTTTGGACATATAAAAAGCTTCTTTTGCCATAAAGTAAAGTAACAACTTGGAAATTTTGCCATGGATTGAATGTAAAACGAAGTTAACACTAGTAAAAAAAATATTTCTTTGGTATTTAATAGAAACTTTTTCAGAAATTTCTCTGGGACTCAAATTGGCAATTTTCCTAATATTCACCCGTAAACGATTCTCCGCTCGGGATGAGTTCGGGCGTTTCCTGTAGGGTTGCAGGCCTTCATTTCCTCTACGAGCGGTGGCGAGAAGTCGTCTTCTCTATTGAAGTCAATGGCTGTGTGACTCCTGCGAAAAAAAGAGTGGTGGAAAAATGGCATCCCAACACTGCTGTGGTCAACATCATTAACTTGTTCAACGACAATGTTATTAACCATTTCAGAAAAACTCTGAACAATCATCAAAGGCAGACAACATCGGCCAGGTTTTTAGAGAAAGAAACCCAAAACTCATCCAATCTAGTGCAAAAAGACAGAAAAAAGAAAGAAGAGCAGAAAGGGAGAAAACACCTGAAGGGATGTTACCTGATGCTTTTTTCCCCCCTCTTCCAACCATTTCTCTCCCTCCTCTCAACGATTCACTTATGCAATCAGCTCACCTCAGTACAAGCAAAGTGCATTTAAATTTTTGTCTATAATTTCATGCACAGTACTATCTAAAATTTTTTTTTTCATATGTTCACGAACTGTGTTCGAATAGCGAGGTTCCATTGTATCAACTTTGTACCATTTTTGGAGGATTTCTTCTCCCCACCCCTAAACATTAAATGGCTGTTTTAAAGCAACGTACGTAAAGGATAAGTTGCAAGTCAACAAAATGATCGGACATGTAAAAGGCAGTAATTCTACAAAAACAGAAGCATTATTTTTATAGTTCTAAAGATATTATTCATAACCGAGTCAAAAAGTAAGACTAACTAAACCTATAGCAATTATAAATGTGTTTTTTAAAACTAAAAAAAAAAAAAAAAAAAAATACTTTGATTTTTGCAAATTTCCGTTTTTCCTGAAAATTAAAGTTCTCTGAACTCCCGGTTCTTTTTCCACCCTATAAATGCAGTAACACTTATTATTTTTTTCATTAAGAAATATTCCTTTAAATTTCAATATTTACTCTCATTTACATGCTTTGGAACTAAATAATGACACCAAAAGTAAATTGCCGATTTTCATAATTTTGCTGTAAAGAAATTAAAGTTTCAAAATATATTTTCCAGTACTATAATGGAAAAGCAAAATGTATTTATTATATGTTTATAATTTAACTAGTACGCCCGGCAATCATACGAAATGACCGCTGTTCTTGATATTATAAATTGTAATTAAAATGATTTGTGCAAAGGTGTCTGCTAATTCAAACTGAATTACCCAGATCAGGTGGCGAGAACGCCCCTTCGCTTACAGCCCCACACTACTATACATTTATTTACTATATAATCAAATTGTTTGTGAAAAAATATATTTATCATCGAAAGAACTTATTAAAAATTTTATTACGCTTTTCAAAACAACAGTTTTAACGAAACTGGGGAAAAAGAGCGCTGCCACTCTAATAAGAAAAATATGAAAAGGGCAGACAATAAATAAATTAAAAAGAAAGAAAGGATTAAATTAAATTCGGGTATACATTAATTTTTAACGGAGATTGAAGTACAGCGAAGCCTCACTCAATATGACGTTAACGAAGATAAACCTTTCGATTGTTATTAGTATATTTGTTACATTTATGACAATAACAATGGCAACTGCATTAGTTTGTTCACACGGCAACTGTAATTATATGCTTGGAAATGAGGGCAACAATGCAAAAGTAAAATAAAACGGGTCAAAAAAATCATTGAAAAATTTAAAAAAATTAATTAAGAAAAAAACTAATTGAGTCCCAACTTTCATTTATGCGGCGATGCGTTTCTCGGGTCGACATTAGCCGCTTATATATAACAGGGTTCCCACTCTCATCTCCAAGTCAAATTTAAGGCCTTTTTAGTAGTGATGGGCATAATCGAGTGATCATAATCGAGAACTCTATTATTCAGGACAACTCGAGAGCTCGATTCAGACGACCATCTTGAGAACTCGATTGCACATCTCGAGAACTCGATTGAACATCTCGAGAACTCGGTTGGTTTACTTCTTGGAAGATAGAATCGAATGAATGTCTCGAATGATTTTCTTTTCGGGTTATACATTTGGATGATTCATAGTCACGTGATTGCGAAAACTGCTATGTGTGTGTGAGTAGGTAACAAAGGCGGATAGTTGCTTATTTAAGAGGAAATCATTGCTATAAACAAATTTAGAGGCAGGGAAGCACTCCCGTCCTTTCGAAAGCAATGCATTTTTTTTCAAGTTGACATGTTTATGTGATTCGCACCTCTCCTTTTTTTATCTTTGCAGAATTGCTTTATATCTATGTGTGGTTACTTTGAATAGTTTATGGAATTGAAGTTCTAGAGAAAATGGGTTTCACGGGGGAGTCTTTGAGGATAATTTTCTGAATTAAAATCCTCAAAATATATCTTAAAGCTGTCGTTGGTGACATTAGGGGAACGGGATCGTACAATTTCTCCAAAAGTTTTAGAAATTTAGACGCCAAAATTGCAGTTTTGTGTTGCATTTTGCAGATGTTAGTAAAAACGGGATTGGCAAGTCTTTGAGCAGCAGAGATGAGAGAACCAGATGCCCAGATAACCCAGGAAAGGCCACTTGAAAAAGAAGGAAAAAAATAATTTTGCGAAGCCAAAGTGTCCCATTTTGCCCATCAAAGTGAATGGTAGCTAAAAAAAATGCAAGCTAAAAATGTTGCTATTTATCATTTAGGAAGCATGAAAGTTTTTTAAATTCCTTTCGAGGGGCGCCCCGAGGGGTGTGAGGAGGGGCAAAATCTGGTAGGAGCACCAGATTTTTAGCGTAAATTTGGTGTTGCACATAATATATTAGTAAACAATTTTTCAACTCATTTTGAGGGTAGAGCAGATTTACAATGCTCTTTTAACAATTAAAATTAGTTGAAATTGAATATTGCTTTTAGTTGCTAATAATAAATATTGATTTTACTTTGTTGTGTTTCTGACATTTTCTTATTTACACCAACGTATTTTTATGCGGCAGTATCTTATTTATTTTGAGGTATTTAATGTTGTATTTTCATGGAGCATTTAACCACACAACGGGATTGGCAAGCGAAACGAGCAAATGTGGAGTCCCTACTGTTTTTAAATCATACATTATTGAAACACTTTGATTTATGTCAAACGACTTATACACTAGATATGGATAAATGTAATAATAATTAATACAAACAATAATTTTAAGGATTTAACGTTATACAATCTTATTTCAGACTAAAGTTTGTCAGACCGCCGCAGCTCTTATTGGCATAGGCTGTTTGTTTCAACTTTCACCATAGCACATCTGTGATTGTCGACATACAGTATTGAATGTCCAAATGTATAAGGAAAAAACTAAATATTCGGACTTTCATGGAATTCGTGAATGTTGACATTAACCAATTTCGGTCTAAGTTTTCTGCTAAAATATTTTTTTGTCAATAAAAAATTAAAAAAAAAAAAAAAAAGCAAACTGCTGTCACTTTACTAGAAGATAAAATAAATAAAGAAACATAAAATAAACAAATGCTGCAATATGCCATCAATAAAGAACGTTACTCGGTTATTCACAAAATAATCATAAGCATTAAGCAGTAAACAGATCTAGCACGAAACAAAATGAGGAAATGCAGCTTTAGGCCAGCATATTTTTGGGTTAACTAATATCAGGAATGTAGTAGAAATAACACTCCCATACTCACCCTTCCGCTTAAAAGTTTTCGCTACTTCCTCTTTTGCCGAAATCCCTTCAATGCCCATAAAGCCCCCCCCCCCCCGCCATGCTTCGAGTGCGGTGGGAGGGGGCCATCTTTAATTTCATGCGCAGAAATCTTTTGAAATAATCATCGCTAAGGGACTGTTCATAAATGACTTCAAGCTTTTTTCGATATATTTGATCCCCCTCCCCCCTTTGTCACAAAATGTCAAACTTCAACGGATGCCCCTCCCCCCCTTTGTCACATGTCACGCTATGTTGTAAAAGCTTGATGTCACACTTCTTGTTACCCCCTCCCTCCCGTTGGCACACTTTGTCAAAATTTCATGAACCCCCTCTCCCCTCGATGCGTGACATCATTTATGAATGACCCCTAACTTGTCAAGATCATTCCCCTTCATTTCAAAGGGGGTGGGGGGGCATAAACTCGGCACATGCTACATGAAAAAAAAAAAACTATAAACAGCGATCTGGAGCAGAGCGCCGAGCAGCAGAGCAAAGCAGTGGAGCAACTAGTTTTTGCTTGAAGTAGGAGCGGAGCCAAAACACGGAAACTTTTTGTGCTTAACTGCTCTGATCATTTAAAATTAGAATTTCATCAAACATGACATCTTTCTTCATTAAAACTAGTTTTAAGTGAATAACAATGTAAAACGAAACGTGATTTTTTAAAAAGATTTTTTTCAAAATAAATTGTCTATAAATAAATAAATTTACTATCATTTAATTAAATAAATAAAGATGATTTCTATTAAAGCTATTCGCTGCACGACGCAGAGCTGGAGCAGCGTTGGAACAAATATTAAACAGTCGGATTGGAGCAACTCAAAAATATTGTTGCTTCAGTTCCCTGACACGAAAATACTTGCACCTACAGAAAAATACATTATATTAAGGCTTGGGTGGAGTGTGGAAAATTTTCCCTTGTGACTCACTAAATGGCCTCCCTGTTAGAGATTCATTCCATTCTGAAATCGCTCGAGAACTCGAAATGATCAATCGAGAACTTGAAAAGATCAATCGAGAACTCGAAATCATCAATCGAGAACTCGAGATAATCACTCGATTATCAAAACCACCCGAGTACTAATCACTCGATTATTGAAATCTCTTGATTATGCCCATCACTACTTTTTAGGGCCTTTTCAAGGCTACGTGTAACTTTTTTAGGGCCACATATAACATTTACAATGACTTTTCTTTGAAGATATAACAATGATATTGTATGTCGTGTGAATATAGCCAAATGTTCAACACTGAAATTAAGTTTAAAAAAAAATAAGAGCAATTCTGGAAATGACATTAAAATTTTGCTATCACAACTAAGGAACTATTAATTTTTCCCAATGGATTTTAATGTATATTTAATGCATCTACATGCACGATCAATTCATTGTTATGAATAAATGCTTTCCTCAGAATGATGAAGAAGCAACATGAACATCTCACTGAATTAAATCTTTTACAAAAGTCAACTTTTTAAAATTTTATCTTAAATTTAAAGATTTATTCTTTTTATAGTTATATTTCCTTCATAGTAATAAATATTATGCTTAGCTAACTTTTCAATCTATAAACCACAACTAGATTTTATTTTGTCTCCAACATTTCTCAACACCTAATCTGCAGTGCCACAGTGTATTATCCAAATAATATGATATGTCTTATGATTATGCCTTTTATACATGTAAATCCATGCAACTAAAAATTTTGGAAGAGTAGAAACAACATATATTACGCAAATTTTGCAAAAGATTTTGAGGCCGCAACGAACCCCTTTTTCAATTCAGAAGTGCACTTCTAGGTAAAAGCATCCAACTGAAGATGTATCCATTTATTGCCTTAAATCACACTTTATCTGCTCAGAAGTATGACTTAAAATGTGTCTTTTTCTTCATAAAAACGAGCTTTTAAACCATTATAAAGCAAGCAATAGCAATGTCTTAAATCAAAGTTCTTTCTGAAGGCAGATTAGTTAAAAAATAATTTAAACATTGCATTTTAATAAGGCTACAATAATGAATACTAATAATTATCAACATGATCGTCAAAAGTTTGGATTAAGTTAAAGATAAGGGAAAAAACGCCGACTAGGTGTGTTTCTTCACATTCTTTTTTATTTTCCCCATAACTTAAGATTTCTCAAGCAATTTCATGGTATCCTTGATTTCTCTATGACCACTTAGTTTCTGAGATAATTTATAAAATTCCAGAACGATCGTAACATCAAATGAAAATTCACTTAGAATAGAAAATCCATACAAGTTTGCCACTGTGCAGATGTAAAAATATACATATATATATCAATACATGTAGATTTTCATCCCATTTACCAGTTTTGAAAAATCTATGTCATGAATGAATCATTAGTATTTCATGAATATGACTTCTGAGTTGGAAAAGGAAGAGGGTAAATAAATTTAAGGCCTCACAAATAAAAATTAGGGCCTTTCGAGAGTTTTTTGGAAGAAAATAAGGCCTTTTAGGGGCCCCTAAATCAAGTTCCAAATTTAATGCCTTTTTAGGGACTTTTTAAGGCTGTGGGAGCCCTGTATAAGATGTCTAATGATTTATTTTGCAATAATTAATTTTTTCATCTTTCAAAAATGGTGTATATTAGTTACAATTAAATTTCAGGAGCTCTAGGATTACAGCAATTGGTTGCCAAATGAAGCTAAATTGAAAGGAAAAAATAATAAAAGGAAATGCATGACAATCTCACAACTTCCACATCTAATGAGAAATTGAATCTTTAAGCAGTAATACCTTGATGAGGTCATTCATCCAAACTAAAATTTCCATAAGAGTAATGAAAAATAGAAAATAGTTGCAACTCAATGTTTAATTTTACTGCATTTGAAAGCCCATCTCTAAACACTTTTGGGAACAAATATATATATTTTCGAACTAAATTCTTCAATAATATAAAAATAGATTTCATTTATTCAGCTTGAGAAAAAATATTATGAATAGTTGAAAGGAAAAAAATCCAACTTCTGTGGCAGATGCAAAAAGATTGCAGTAGGTATGCATTCCTTTGCTTGCACGTGGAAAAGTAGGCTTCCGTAATTTTATAAAGAATCTTTATAATGGAGCAGCAATCTTTTTAACATCCATTATGTTATTGAATTTTATTTCCTAAACATTAGAAAACACTAAGTATGCTGAGGAAAAACGTTTTTTTTTTCACGTTCCATAAAATTGTGAACTTTTTGATCCATTTCAATAAAATATTTGTAAAATATAAAATAAATGATGAGAGGAATGATTTTTCTCTCTATCTCACTCGTTTTCTGCAAAAGGCGTGGGATGCATCACTCATTCTGCTCAATTTTTTCATTTATATTTGATGTTCTTAAGAGAGGGTAGCCGCTAACCTTTATTGATAAACTATTTCATAGATCAAATATTGGTTGATTAAAGGCAAAATGTAAGAAATGTTGATTTCAAGATGGAAAAATGTAAAGTCTAAAATTTCTTCAATTCTCCCCCTCCGAAAATCGAGATTAGGTGCCATTTTTCTGAAAAAAATGCATTATGTAGCAGAAAATTTTTGTTAGCGCAGGTTTGCGCAGCCGTGGAAGCCCTGGATGAAGTGATCCTGCTGGGAATTTAGTTCAACAACAGTCAACATGACATGGAAGTTCAAGTTCTTAAATATAAAGGTCAATCCAAGTTCTGTGGTAACTTTACCCATAAATTAAACCTAATATAATTATTTATTACAACATATAGATAAAGTTTCTTATTTCTTGAAATTTTCATTACATATACAGCTAAAAAGAGCGAATAAACTCACAAATTATAAATAGTTTTTTAATTAGTTGATATTTACATTTATACAATGGCAGAGAGATTCATTATATACAAATATCTCTTTTAAAAGTCTCACTTAGCATGTTGCAACACCATATGAAATTTTCAGAGGAAAATTGAAATACAGGGTAGAAATTTAAAAACAACTATTTCAAAAGTGAAACTTGAAGAAATTAATAATGGCATTAGTTAACCATTAATCCCTCTTTCAATTTTGGAAATTCTGGAGCTTATTAACACTTTGAGACACATTTGTCAGCTTATGCTTGTTGTTAAAAAATAAATAACCTTATATAGTTTTAAAATAAAAAACTATGTTACTGGGTTTTCATGTTAAATTATGTAGATCTTTTCAAAATATGAGGGAAAATACATACTAAAAGGGGATTTAAGTGAAAATCGATTAGCTGTTGAAAAAATTTAGATATTATTCTGAAATTCACTTTTCAGATAAATGTCTCTCGGAAGATTTTGAATCTATCCATTCCTTTTAAGAGATGAACTGCAGAGATGACTTTACAGCCTTCAATCTTAGGAACTGACCAAAGGATTTTCATGCCACTTCTCACCTTCAATTATCTTCACTCATATCAACACTTCTAAGACAGGAATTAACCTAGGTTAAAGAGAAAAGTAAAAGGAAAAAAAAAGCAGCTCTGCCCAATATTCTTCTCTCTTGACCATTCTTGTGAACTAAGATCTGCTTACATCCCCCTGCTATGCAATACCATATGTTAAAAATGAGCAAAGAAGTTGAAAACAGCAGATATACTCTCCACTTTCTCCCATGAATAAGTTCATCCAGGTGTATTAATGACATTTACATCAAGTCCAGCATTCACGATATAAATTCAATACTTCATAATACTATTTTTTTAAGATGCTTTTCAAAGAATTTTTCTTTTCTTGCAACTTCATTCCACACAACAACTATTTCTCGCTCAACATAACAATTGTTCATATTTTTGGTACTTTGAAAGCTTAAGATGAAAGACAAGTCCCAGACAGCAACCGGTATTTCTTTTAAAAGTCCACGAATTAAAATATTTGATTTCACCTTCACAAAAACTTCATACATTTACTTTCTTTGGCATTCAAAATTTAAAATTTTTTCATAGAAGCCGATTTTAATACCAACGGCAGAACCATCTTCAACTTCCAAGATCATGTTTACATCACTTGAAGAAAATTGAAAATCACTTGACATCAATAATCATTTCAAGGAAAAACAACTAATTCCCAATATACCATCTACACTGCATTTCAAATAAACATAACAGGTATTGGTGACTGTATCGGACGAAAAATCTAATCCTTGAATCTATATTTTGACTTTACTTCTTTTTCAAGAAAGGATCTTCCAAAGAAAACCATGCGATCTGAGCGGATCTTGCAGCAAATTTCCGGGAAATAGAAAATTACATTTTAGCTTCACTTCTTTTTCAAAAAAGGAAAATCATCTTCTAAAGAAGCCATGGGGTCTACTAAGATCTTGCAGCAAATTTTCAGGAAATAGAAAATTATATTTAATGGATACTATTTCCAATCTTGCTTCATTAACAGGTAAAACTGCACATCTTCAGTAAGGGAAATATTTATGAAGGAAATTTAGCTTCAAGATGGCAGAATGTAGAGAATTATAAAAAAAAAATCTCTTCTAGATGTTGGAATGAAGATCACTCGAAATTCTGCTTCAGAACAGATGACGTAGAAAAAAAATCTTCCCACGACTCCTTTTCTGAAAAAAACCAAATTATCTTGTATGTGTTTCACATGAAAACCTCGATCATGACTAAGGAGAAGTATTATGAAAAGCGATCTGCTGATATTCAACCTCAAATCATATGGAAATTGACATAACAGGGAAGTGCAATTGATGCCCCATTATTACTAGGAATTTGCAACAGCAACCATGGAATCTTTGCAGTTGATAATCCCAGAGCTTGCAAAGACAATGCTTGCTTGATTTAAAAAAGCCATACAGTCCTCAGAAGATGAAAATGCAAAGGCACTTTCGATATGAGATACCGGTAAGTTTGGACGAAATCTATGGAAAACAATACACAATTCTGATTAGTGAACAAAAGTAAGCACAGTACAGACACCAGAACATGGCATTTCACAACTCACTATTATATCAAGTATATCAGAAGAATCTTACCTTATGTGAAATTTTTTTCTGAAAAGTAGTAATAAATACTGCTTATGCAAATAAAAACATCATTACGGTAAAAATTATTAAATACTTATTTTTTATATGAAAAAAAAAAAAAATAAAATAATAATAAAAAAAAAAACAATATGTTTTTTCAAGTACAAGTAGTATTACAAAGCAAAGAATTTATTCCATAACACATGAATGTGGATGAAACTTGGCTCTTCTGGAATTATCTTCCCCATTGAAATTCAAAGTAAACCATACTTACCAGAATATACAACAATGTATAAAAATAGAAATATAAAAAGAAAATACGTACGACTTGATGATGGCTTTAAGGGCAGTTTTTCTAATCCGTTCAATAAACCAGTCAATAATAAATGAAGACATCTTAGGCGAACTTAAATAAAGCTTAAAAAATCTATGATAATTATTGTTAGACCATGCTTTAGCTATTTTTAAAGCATGTGATACCACCTCATCTTTCTTTTCAAGACTTGTCAATTCTGCTAGTATATTCTTCATTTCTGTAAATGAAACACATAAGCTTGTTTTAACAAACAGCAAAACAAGTAAACAATTATTTTAGAATAAATCATATCAAGCATTCTACTCTTGTGCATAATTTTGATCTAAAACAAATAATAGCCACCAAGAACATTAGTAAAATAGATAAGAACAAACAATTCAGGAAACAAACTAAAATTTTTTCACAAGGCAAAATTAGTGGCTATAAAGTCATTCAGGGTAACTTTGAACCATGCTATATCTTTTAATATATTTGGCTAAAAAAAGTAACTAGAAGGTCCAGTGCTGCTCTCTGCTTAATAGGTTATAAAATCAGTTCTCTCATAATTTTGAAATTAAGTCAAATATACTGAAAAATATGACGTGATGAAAGTTCACCTCCATGGTGAAAAGTTAGCCTGAATGACTAATGCATTCGAAAATACAGAATTTTAACTACCTCAAGATCACAAAAAATTGGATGTTTAAAGAATTATGTAACAGTAGTATCATTATCCAAATTCCTTGAAACAGTGAAACATATAACATTATACATATATCATTTTCTTTAAAGATTATGCTTTTTGCGACATATATTAGTGCTGACATTTACTTGAATGTTTTGTAATTACTTTTAGGAATTAACTTTATTAGAAATACATTTTTCATCCTAACGATGTTGATTTGTTTTAAATTTAAAACATGTCTTTCTGTTTTATGCTATTTTTTATCACAAAATAAGCCTCTAATTAAAAATATTATAAAAACAATGACAATATTACACATGTTGAATACAGAAAAAAAACTTCTTTCAAATCATCGAATTAATACTAGATTCAATTTTCATTTTTACGTACAATTTAATTTATGCTCTTTTAATACTTTCAGCTTGGACTTTACCAGTCCAAAAAACTGCTAGAATTGCATGTCAGTGCTTCCGGCTTTGGTGCAAAAGTCGCAGTCTTAGCTGGAGCTACGTAAAATTCCTGACTTTTCCAGGTTGCGTAGCAACCCTGTTTTGTATTGAGCAGTTCTACCACTGTATAACAGAACATTTAACTCTGGAACAGATATACAATGCGGATGAAACTTCGCTCTTCTAGTGTTATGTTCCCCAAAGAACTCTAGCTACAGTCGATGAAAAAATCTATCTGGTGCTAAAAATTCAAAAGAATGTTTGATGGTGCTGGCTTGCTTAAATGCTGTGGGAACTCTTAAGCGTAAACTAATCCACTGAGCAACACAAAAAATGTCCTTTGGATGAAAATGTCTGTTTATTATGTATTTCTGGTTGAAAATTACGAATCTGCAATTTTTTTTTGCCTATTACGTACCATTTTCCCAAAATTCCACATTTTAGCTTTTGACGTATTTTCTCGATAAATGTTCTTATTTTTGTAATTTATCGACTTAATTTATTATAAATTATATCTTTCTCATTGACAGCAAGATCGTTGACACTCATAGACCACTTTAATGAAGTTTGGTTACTATAGCGACATTTTTGGCAACAAAAGCTTTATCTACTTCTCGAAGTTTCAAGTCTTTTACAAGTCGACAAAGGCATTTTGTAGAATATTTTCCGGAGAAAGAAAAAATACTATGCTGCTGTGATGTGAATGTACTATTTCAAGCATTAGGACATGAGCACAATTCAGCAGAGTGGCACTTTTTTATTAGTGTTCCTCCATCAAAGCATTTTTTCCCCTATTCATTTCTGTAGCATATTCTGCAAACACAAAGGAAATTTCAAAATTACAAAATAACAAGTGGCAAAAACATATCAAATGTGCCACTTGTAAATCTACAATGTGTCTTTTTACCACAATTTCACATTAAACTTGGTTTATCGAAATATTTGTAAAAGCTCTGGACAGAGAAGGAGTGGCTTTCTTGCATCTCAGGAACAAATTCAAACCTTTATGTGAGCCAAAAGAAAAAGAAACCATTTTTATTGGCCCAAAACTTAAGGAAGTCCTTTCATGATGGCGATTATGAAAAGAAAGTCAGAAGCCGAAAAATCTGCCTGGCTGCCCTTTAAATCACTGCGCTCACGTTTCCTTGGAAATGAGAAAGCTGAAAACTACGAAAATCTTGCTGGTGACATCATAAAATGCTTTTGTATTATTAGGTTGCTATATTTCATAAAAACTACACTTTTTGGACTCCCATATGGACTTATTTTCTCAAAATCTTGCTGCAATTAATTCTGAGCATGGGGAAAGGTTTCATCAGGACATCTCTGTTTGAAAAACATTTTAGTGGTCGATGGAATGGAAGTATATGAATTGAATATTGCTAATCTGTTATCAGGGCACATCAATAGATGCCCACAAGAAGAATCGGCCAAAAAAAATAATTTTACCATTTGTGTTTTCAATAAGTAAGCCTGAGTTATTCTTCTATAACCAAATTGTATAAATATGAGAAGTGGTCTCCATCAAAAACGGGATGTGATGGACCATTTTGGTTTGGATATTTGAATCAAGCACGTTTCATCTAAAGGACAAAAAAAAAAAAAAGTTCAAATTTGTTGCACAGTGTTATTAGAAAACATGCAGGGCCTCAAGCTCTTAAAAACATTAAATTGTTTAAAGCCATTTACAATTAAATAAACGTGCATGGTTACAAAAGAACTAACTGATGACTGATTAGTTGAATAACCACTTAATCCAAAGTTTGGGAGTATACCAAGTGTATTGGAATTGGCCTTGATAAAAAGATTCTGCTAATTTTGGATAATTGTTCCACTCAGCCAATTGTTGAGATTTAAAAAGAAGAAAATTTCTAAGTAACTAAGTTCCTCTGAATTGTACCTCACTAATTCAACCCATGAATATGGGAGAATTAAGAGCTTTTAAGAGCAAATATAAAAATTATTTTTTTCACAGAATGCTAATCTATATGAATATTAAAAAAAAAAAAAAAAAAAAAAAAAAAAAAAAAAAAAAAAAAAAGCTGAATTTGTTAACAAATTTTGTATCAAAGATGCAATTTGGTGTGCTGTAAGTGCATGGAATAACATACGCAAAGACATTTTAATTTATGCACGGCATAATTTGATGACAAGTATGATATTTTTTGATGATGATGATGAGGAAGATTAGGACTTTGAAGGTTTCTCTATACCGAAAGAAAAAAATATCATGATCTTCTCTCATATTGCGAAGAAAATACATTGTTAGTTTCATTAACCGTCGATGATATTAGTTATTCTTGTCGATGACAAATCGCTGATTGTCAATAAATTTATTGATGATGCAGACGTAGCAACCTGCTAGAATATAAATGCCGGAGGTTTATGATCAAGAATTCAGGAGGGCAATAAAAAATTAAGATTTTACATTTTTCATTGCAATTGTTGTTAACATTGGGGGATTACCTTTATGAACAGGTGTTATATATTTCTTAGACTTTAATACAGTCCTAAAATCCCTCTATCTTTTATAATAGCAGCGACCAAATTCCCAAATCTGATTTAGGTAATTTTGAAAAAAAAAAAAAAAGAATACTTATTGCTGTTAAAAACTCCGTATTTTGAAATTAATGAAAATTGTGTATGCTATTAAATATGGAAAAGAATTTAATGGACTGTAATAAGCAAATCTCCTAATCTATGGAATGAGAACTGACTGACTCTAAGATTTAACATTCTTATTAATGAAGATGTGCAGGCGTCAATCCAGCTTATTTTTTTTAACAAGGTCCGTTTCTTTTGCGATTTTAAAACATTTCTGTGAAAATTCAAAATTTAAACATAATGTGATAAAAAAAATTTGTTATTATTTGCTGCTTATTTAATAAATAATTTTGCAAAAAGTATGATTTGGTAGCATATATATTTCAAATCAAAATTTTACAGAAAATAAAAAGGAATTTATTCTGTTTGCCTTTTAACAAAGCTTAATAAACATCAATAGTGGAAAAATTCTAATTCAAACAGCGGATGCAAAATGATTGCATTTTTTAAAAATGAAAGCATCAAATGCAAAGACGGAAAGTAAAAGGTTTTTGATAAGTAGAAGAACTTCAGGATTGCATTTTAATAGGGCTATAATAATTAACAGTAATAACTACTGGTATTATCGTAGGAAATTTGGAGTAAATTCTATAGCAAAGGAAAAAAATTCTTCTCTAATTGCAAAGTAATTTTAGTTTCATTAATCGAAATTTTTTTGGAAAAATCCGATTTCAAAAATTTTATTAAAAGTGCAACTTTAAAATTTCCGGAGATTAAAATTCGGAAAAAAAAATATTAAAAATTTTACGTTTTACAATTGGAACATAACTTCCTGAATTTAATCGGGGTAAAGAGTTGTTAAAGTTATTTAAGGTGTTTTTAAAAGAAATTTAAAAAATTGCCTTTTTTAATGAGTTGACCCAATTAACCTTTATGAACAGGTGTTATATATTTCTTAGACTTTAATACAGTCCTAAAATCCCTCTATCTTTTATAATAGCAGCGACCAAATTCCCAAATCTGATTTAGGTAATTTTGAAAAAAAAAAAAAAAAAGAATACTTATTGCTGTTAAAAACTCCGTATTTTGAAATTAATGAAAATTGTGTATGCTATTAAATATGGAAAAGAATTTAATGGACTGTAATAAGCAAATCTCCTAATCTATGGAATGAGAACTGACTCTAAGATTTAACATTCTTATTAATGAAGATGTGCAGGCGTCAATCCAGCTTATTTTTTTAACAAGGTCCGTTTCTTTTGCGATTTTAAAACATTTCTGTGAAAATTCAAAATTTAAACATAATGTGATAAAAAAATTTGTTATTATTTGCTGCTTATTTAATAAATAATTTTGCAAAAAGTATGATTTAGTAGCATATATTTCAAATCAAAATTTTACAGAAAATAAAAAGGAATTTATTCTGTTTGCCTTTTAACAAAGCTTAATAAACATCAATAGTGGAAAAATTCTAATTCTAACAGCGGATGCAAAAAGATTGCATTTTTTAAAAATGAAAGCATCAAATGCAAAGACGGTAAGTAAAAGGTTTTTGATAAGTAGAAGAACTTCAGGATTGCATTTTAATAGGGCTATAATAATTAACAGTAATAACTACTGGTATTATCGTAGGAAATTTGGAGTAAATTAAAAACAATAGCGGGGAAAAAAATTCACTGCATTCCAGTAATTTTAGCTAATTTTCGAAATTATGAAAATACCGATCTTCAAAATTTCCGGTATTAAAATGCAATTTATTTCCGGCATTAAAATGCGATAAAATACTGGAATTCCGGTGTACAACTGGAACACAATCTTCCCTGAATATTAATCAGGGCTCAGAGTTGTTATGGAATGATTGATTTTTCTTTTAAAGTATTGAATGGTTCTTATGTTTCACCCAATACCCTTTAATTTCAAGATACTTTCGCTGCGATATTTAGTGCATGCGCCGACTTTTCCTCTCCTAATGTAACGTGTTCAGCCATCGGCTGCCGCCACTGATCTGTTCACTGCTATGTCGCCTCGTGCGTGGTGTGGAGTTGGTTTTGCAAGAAAAGGAAATTTCAGGAGGGGGGGGGGGGGGTAATGCTTTAAATTTTAAATTCAGTGCCGGATCAGTTCCAATTCAGGAGATTTAGGATTGATTCAGTAGGGCAGGAGTAGAAACTCAAATTCGGGAGCCTCCCGCAAAATGCGGGAGAGTTAGCACGTTTGATGATGAAATTTAAAAGATTGCTTTCAATCGGGAAAGTGACACTGATGAAGAAAGTGGGTCTGATAAACAGTTAGATCCAAAAATGAGTATAGATGACATCATGCAAAATCTAGAAGATGCATGTGTTTATTCAAAATAAAAGATAAACTAATCTGCCACAAACAAAATTCAATGAACCAACTACCAATTTTTAAAATGTTAAAAAAACAACAACAACAACATTAAATCCTTTTGCAGTTTTTTATTTTTGATTTAAAAGCTCTTTAATAAATAATTTTAAGCTATTTGTTGCTTGTAACATATTTTAATTTATTGTGATTTAACCCTTTATCTACTGCATTATGACCTGCAGTAATTTTTTTACAGAAATAGTTTGTCTAGATATTTACACTGAAAATTAAGGGATTTACATAAATAAAATGCTCAGTCTATAAGTATTTATTTCTTTACAGCTAATAAATGCCACAGAGTATTTACCCTGTGAAATTAATTACATATACTGTTTAATGAACATTTTTCGTCAATTAGTTTTCTAAGTTCTTAACTAACACATTAAAAGAATCAGCAACTTGATTCTTGAATTTTACTGCTTTTCTGGAGCGAAGCTCTAAGGGAGTAATCTGAACAAAATGGAAGTTCAAAACACAGCATCAGTTTCAAAACTATCTATGTTCCTTTCCCCGCTAAAATTCTCTTTGTAGAACCCTTGCTGATATGTATCCTGAAAAAGGGGAATTTAAAGACTTACCTGGCAAAGTACCATTAGAATATTGGTAAAAATGGTTGCTGGGATGGAATTTATAGAGAATGGTACTTATAAGTACCGTCAGTAGATAAAGGGTTAATAAGCAATTTTGTAAGTGTTTGGCATATTATCCCAATTCTATTATTTAATTCATCAATTGCATCGTGTATGATATTCCATTGATGTAAACATTTTTTAATCCTCAACCTCAAAAATCCCGAACACTCCAAAATCTGGAACTGCTGTGGTCTCGCCGATTCCGGATTTTCGAGGTTCAACTGTATTTTCAGTTTTAATGCAGAGTTGGGAAAAAAAATTTATAAAAAATGATCTCGTGCTCCATTCTTAAAGGCGATTACATCATTTGCATTTTATTTTGCTAAATTTCTTTACCAAAAGAAAAATAAATAAAAAGAATGAAATATTCAGTTCACCTGGATTAAAATTTTACTTTAAATGCCAGCTTGTTTTGCGTGGCTGTTAAATTGGGATTTGATTCTTATCTATTTTCTCCATTTTTACTCAAAAACATCATATAACACTTAATAAAAGTAAAATATACATATATATTTACCTAAAGTGTTTTCTGTAAAAATTGTATAAAGTATATGGTATCCAGTGAATTCGAGTCTGTTGCCTTCTCCAATTTCTTGATATAAAACTTTCAGTTGAGACTGACACTGGTTGAATTCTGTACGATCACCCTAGAAGATTTTTTGCATGCTTTTAAATAATGAACTTAAAACTACAAATTGAATAAGTAAAACCATGACAATACTTACTTTTTCTAGTGCAATCCGAGCATGTGTTTCATAAACTTCAATTGTAAAAATGTTTCGTATGCACTGAACCTAGAATGTCATAATATGAAACTAAATATAAAATAAGAAATTGAAGACAGCTTTAATTTACTGATTTTTTTAAAACATATTTAAAGAAAAGAATGTCTATTATAGATGAACTCATATTAAGAGTCTCAAATTCCACATTACAGTACCAATTCAGAGTGGCCAAACTCATTATATATATCTCAAAATAAAAACTGGGATGTTGGTATTACTTTTTGAGAGGGGGTGAGGTGTTTTGCTTAGTGACAGTAAAAGACAACATAGCTAAACTGGACATCACATCAGTGAAGTAAAGTCTGAACAAGACACTCTCTTTAGCCAAAATGTTTTTCAAATACATTTCATACTTTCAAATACATTTGTAATGTTCACAGAAAAGCAATATTTGATACTGGTCGATTATATGTCTATAAAAACTACATGAATGATAAAAGACTGGGATTGAAAAGAGGGATATGACATGAAAAACATCTGTGGTACAATAAAACACAAGCTTACCACTAAATCTTGTCTGATAGACTTTAGTTGCTCACATGCATAGTGATAATCTTGATTTTCTATCCAACATTTCTTGACACGAACTAAGGCCTTCTTTAATACCTCCTCTGGACGAACACTAGTAGGGTCAACAGCCTGCATAAAGCAAAATTTTAGCAATTTATTCCATAACATATAAAAAGCAATTACATGTTAATCATTTAAATAATTTAATTAAAATGAAACATTTAAAAAGTCTATAAAATTATGGCCCTGAAAGATTTTCATAATAAAAAACCCTAGTTTTCAGTTTGTGCTTGTGTGTTGCACAACACCTAAAATTTTGTTTCAATTTGAATTTAAGGCACAACTTATCCATAACAAAGAAAAATGTTTAAGGAAACTAAAATACAATACAATCTTGTTTATCTGGCCTTTATTGATCCAGATCAAATTAGTAGATTTTTAAAAAGTTAACGTTGAAGAAAATGGTTAGACTGATTTTAAAACAAAATATAGTTTTTTTTTTTTTGTTAAATCATATTTTAAGAGCTTTCACACAAGGACACTAAAATTTCCTGTAACACAACAAATTAGACTACAAGTTAAAAATGCAAATGCCTAAAAATAAGCATGCACAATGATGCTTTTTTTGAGATGCTTTTTGAATAAACTTTTATTGTTTCAATGTGTCTTACTGCAAATCTGTCTTTCAAAAAATTTCATTTAGGAATAAGAAAACAACAAAATACGATAGTGATAGTTGTCTGGGGTGGAAGAGCAAATGGTGGGCTTAGGTTCCAAGAGCCAATAAGTTTGCTTGACCAAACGTCAATCAAATGCAACACATATTTGAAACAGAAGACAATAGACCAATTCTTTATTATGAAATGACATGAAAAATTTATATATTTTAACATCTTACATATAAGTGTAAACCATTATGTCTAATTTAGTTATGAAGGGTGCAGTTCAATCACGGAATTTTGACATTTGGATGCTTCTGCGCATGGCAGAAAAGAACAAATTCGTTCAAATTTAAGGGAAGTTCGTTTTGCAGGTGCGCGTATTAGCATGTGAATTAGAATGCTTGCTTCTTTGTCTTTTGAAAGCAACTGAATTTATAAACTAGACAATAGCATCAGTTCGGAAGAAATTAAGTATGCTAAACTAACTAAAATGAGAACAAAAATGGCACGCTCGTGATACCAGCAGTTCCACCGTTGAACATGAATGGATTCTTCTTGGCACTCTGCCAGGCAGATTGCTTTGGTTGATGGTAGAACTGTAAGTCTGCTTGTGGGTGTTTTTGTAGATAGCCTGTATTACCCAAATTATATGGATTTTCGATTTTACGCATTGCATTTAGCCCTAGTTAGTCTGGATAAACGAGGTTCTCGTTTATCCAGTTCTCTACTATTTTGCATTTATACAGAAACTTTTATCTCTTAAAACATGCAAAGTTAATTTCCATTTAAGCCTACCATAAAAATAGAGAAAGTGAATTACAACACCTTATTCAAAAAGTCATAATTCTATTCAACTTAAATACATACTCCAGTTAAACGTAAAAATGGTTTTTCCAAATCTTGGCATGTTCCTATAATGGCATCAGATTCCCATACACCATCGCCAGTTTCATCAATAACCTGCAACAACAGATTATCTGTTATAACACAGTATTGTCAGGCAAAGTAGTAAGAATGATAAAATTATAGAAGCTATTTTCAAAACTTATTTACTACTGAAAAAAAAAAAAAAAAAAAAAGATTTTTTAAATTTTATTTTTAATAGTTGACATTTGCTCTAGTAAGATTTTACCAAGTGTGTTGCTGTTCCTTTTGTAAATTAATTTCACTTTACAGCTTAGCTTAAGAGAATTATTAAATGCTATATATACTTGTATAAAAGCCCACTTTTTTTTTTTTTGGCATTGGGGGGGGGGGGGGGCGGGAGGGGGTAGGCTAATAGACAGATCAAAAGATTTCAAAATTTGATCCGCAGAATAAAGATGTAACATATCAAGTTTTAGTTTTTTTGCCTTTAAAGAGGAGGTTAAGGTTAACAGGATGATACTAACACTAATCTTTCCAATGCTATTTGTCCTTGGAACATACAAAAAGTTTTCACATTCACTTAGTGCTATGACTTCATCATTATAGCAGTCATCAAAATCACCATCCATATCTTTCCAGAATAGCATTCCACAGAAGACTTAATTACTAAATACATTAATTTTCAAAGTAGGGGGTGGGTTTTAAACTTTGATTAGTCATTTTTAACACTTTTTGGCGTTATACACACATATACAGATTTTACAATGCAAAAAAAAAAAAGTAGAAATGATAAGAGTAAATATTGCTTTATTCCATGAATCAGCAGTGTTCTTTTCTCTCTTTGACATTATTACAAAAAGCAAACTTACATGACCTGAAATTCTTTTTAAAAGAAATTAATTTTTATGAACTTCAAGTAGTAATGACATAACATCGGGACGTGGTAGCCTAGTGGATAGCACGTCGGACTTCCACCTGGAAGGTCGCGCGTTCGATACCCACTGAAGACCACCATGTATACTTGGGGATATGTGCATGTAAAATCCGTAGACCACACTACCTCTCCCCGTGCGTAAGCAATTCTAAGGCCTCGGCTAACAGGTAGGGGGTCTGGTGGAGAAAAGTAATGACATAACATTTTCAATTCATCAACTAAAATCATCCTAAGCAAAGCCAAAAAAAAAAAAAAAAGATGCAGTAAAAAGTAAACTATATTTCACGCCTGTAAATAAATATACAATTCATTTCAAACTTTCCAGCAAGAATCGAAAACAGATGGCACACGTTTACAAAGAAAGCTCTTCTATAGACTGCATGTGAGGCCAATTGCATGTGGATGAAGTTAAAAAGAAATGCCCTAATGGAATAAAAAAAGGGCTGGTTTCGGTTTTCTACCTGTAAAAAGCATGGTAAAAACCTTAGAAATATTATTGCCCCAATTCATTCACTAACAGGCAATGGTTTATTATTAATAACTAATCATTTTTACTGTTTCTAAACAATAGTTATTATTGATTAATAAATTAATATATACAAGGAAATAACCAATAACCTTTGGACAAACATAAGCGATCTCAGGAGTTTCAGCTAGAAAAATTTAAGGTGGTGGTTTTGTGTGTTTCCAGAGGAAGGAGAGGGGGAGGGGGGGTGGATCAAGGCACACAAGTTTGGCATTATTACACTTAAGAAACTGATAATTGCAGCATATTTTCCACATCAGTCATAAACTATATTAAATTAAAATTGAAATAAACTTATGTAAATTATACTAGGGGAATGTGGGCCAAATTAAATTGTTTTTTTTTTCACAAAATGAACAAATTGGAAATTTATGTTGATAATAACAGTACTTAAAGAGAGAACCATGTTTTTTAAAACAGATCTTCCGTTGTAACATTTTTTTCATTTTAGGCAGTAAATTTTTATGTTAAAATGAAAGTGGAAAATTATCACTCAGCCCCAATGTATTATAAAATGAAAATTTTCTTGGTACTTATTGCAAATTGAGCTTAATTTGCATGAGATCTCAACTTCTTACCTATTTTATGTAAATTTTTGCATATTAGGTGTAATGTAGTATTGGACTATTTATGCATTAAAATAAATTTTGAAGATTACAGAGCTCCAACAGGGGGTAACTAAACCAAACCGACCATTTTATATTTATATCAGTATAAACAGGCTAAACAAAGAGTTGCTACGGACCAACAGGGAGTCTACAACTTTACGTGGAATTCTAACCACTAGGACATAATTGGAGAAAATAATAAAAATAAAATCCATACCCTACCGGGATTCAAAAGTGAGCTCTTAGCGTGGGAGCTTTTGGATCTACAGAGTATTCAGCTATGGTCCTGGGCAGTTTAAACAATTTGAAATAAACCTAGATTAAATTCCCTCTTATTAAATTTAGTCTGAATAAAGTTGGTAAAATCTTTAAGATTATTTCCGAGTTCCGACTAAATTATTCTGAACTAAAATAACCTTTTTTTCCTTCTTTTGGCGGCTCTCAGTGTCTGCGATTGAATGTAATCAGATGGATATTAAAAAGAACTAAATAGAGTGCTTAAATTAGTCAATTGAAATAAAATATTTCACTTTACGTCTACCCCGCATACACTTGACACATTGTATTAAAAGCCTAACATCAAATAAATTAACACTGCACTGGACATCAGTGGGTCTAAATTAATATTTACAATATTAATAATAGGAATCTGATGGTTTTATAACAACAAAAAATATTTTTTACTTAACACAAAATATTACAATATGAGTATATCCAATTTTGAAAATGGCTCGTATTATAATATAATACGAGCCATTTTCAAAATTGGATTGGATATATTTTGTTTAGACTAGAATCAGCCACATTTGATGTGATATTGCATCATAATTTTTTTCTATTTTAATTATATTTTTTTCATTATTAATTAATTTATTTTTATTTCTCTAAACTTTTTTATCATTTAATTTTTTATGTAATGCTTCCTTTCAATTAAATTATTCCAAATTATTTTATTTTTCACGAAATCGGTATTTTCGGCACTAAATTCTTTTAACATCAAAATTTTGCTTATTTTAATTACCGATTCGTAAATTCTTTTACCATGCTAAACTTTTTTTAATATAAATCTTTTTCATTCCTTTTTCCAAATTACCATTTTTTTACCAAATAGCCATCTTGTTTTCAACGAAATTGTCGTCCATCTTTGAACATCCTGTCTTGAAGATCTTATCAGGTTGTTTTTGATGCGTCAAGTGACGCTGTGGAAGTGGTTTTGGTTCACGATTCACGATTCGATTGGTTCCCGCTGAAATTCCTCCTGCGCTCTCATTGGCGCACGTGACGTGCGCCAATATTTGCCATAGGAGAAATTGCGTGAGGAGAAAGTGAGAGAGATGCGATTGACTCTCGCCGAGATTGCCGTGCTGAGAGGTTGCCGGCGCATTGATTTCCTTTTCTTTGAAATAATGACTGAGGACCGCCGATATGGGGCCTTTGATCCTGCCCCTGACTCCGTGTGAGCCACACGTCATGCCTTAAAAATTAATCTGCAAATATTTCAAATTATGGCAACAATTATTACCAGCAAAAGTCCGGCGAAATTCATGAGAGGACGCAGCTGCACCAGTAAAACGGGAGCGATGCCCGCCACTGCAATCTTTTTTCTCAGAGCCAGGAGGCCCTCATTCATAAGTTTATAAGTCATACTTCAAGTAAAAGTTTATGCACGCATATTTTTCTCTTAAACTTTTACCCAAAAGGAGGCGACTTGAGGCCATCATTGCTAATATTACGCCTACCTGATCGTCATGCCATCCAACTCAATCATCGGCTGAAGGCCTACCTTTTTTTTTTTCTTTTCATCTCAGTATTTTTTTGAACTTTTTTATTGATTTTAAGTCATGGACGATCTCTTACAACAAAAATGGATCAATAGCTTTTTGCACCGTCTGATGATGCTCAAATGTAATTTGTAAAAAAAATTGGATGTCTAACAGTCTAATCTAATAGAGTAATTGTGCAGGTGATCACCTATTTTTTTTTATTTTATATGAGTAAAATGCAGCCAGTTCCTCCAGAAATAAAATTCTTTGTTATTTGTTTAAAACTTGTTAAGTTTTTTTTTTAATGATCAACATGCCATCCACAAGGGGTAAGTCTAATTTTTTTCTTTTCATGCCAATCTGTAAACGCATTCAAGGTAGTCGTTGATCTGGGGAATTTTTGTGGCACTTCATGATTAAAAACATTATTATGTGCAACCACTATTTCGGCCTATTCAAAATTTTCTGGGAAATTGAATTCTAAAAACATTAAATAAACAAAATCTTAATTCCAACTGGGGGGTGTAACACCACAAATTGGTGCCGCGAATAAATTTTAACTCATTTAATTTTCAACGTTGCACTGGTAACACCACATCTGATGTAACATATGCAAAATGTTATCAAATAGGCGATACTGCACAGAGCAAATATTTTAACATTATTTCCCTTTACCTCACATTCCCGTACATATGTACTATATCAAGGCAGACTGGCTATGTGGGCATTCAGACAAAAGCCAGATGGGTTGGATCTTCCTGGGCTAGTTGAAAAATATTTACATATGTTATTTTTACTAAGTAAACGGCTCTTAGGATATTAACAACTCTATGGCCAAAAATTTAGTTGTTACACTGCACTGACTAAAACCTTAAAGAACTGATTTATTAATGTCCCAGATCAACAGTTTCTGCTTCATTTAATTATGGATCCTCTATAATTAGCATCAATCCACTGCGAATGATTATCTTTCAAGTACAGCTCCTTGCTTCTTCCTAATAAGCCAATTTCTAACCTCAATTAAAGTTTTCTTCCAATTCCAATATAAGCCAATTTGCTGAGAAGAGTATGATATGGTACTTTATCGAAGGCTTCATGCAGCTCAATATCATACTTTTTGTTATTTAAAGTCATAATAACTTTGTTGCTGCAGTGCAATAAATCAGTTGCTTAGGACTTGTCCTAAACTCATACTGCAAACCTGTCTCAACAAAACATTAGTCACCAGAAATTTCATAATCTTAATTTTGACCAGTTTCAACCAAACAAACCTGATATCAAAGTAACTTAGGTTAAAATAATCAACAAATACTTACAAATTTAGGAGAATCCATTTCATTAGTGATTGTGAAAACCATATTACTCCTAGGATTCTTTCCAGTTTTGTTTTCAAAACGGGCTGCTCTTTTCAGAAGACGTTCATCTGTTGCGAATTCTGGCTCCACAGTAAAAGCCCTGATTTTGCAATGAATAACATAATTTATGCATTAAACATACATAAATAAATAGATAGAAAAAAAAAATCAGACTTTCATGAACTTACATTTTATTCTTCTTTTTCTTCTTCTTGTTTTTATTCAAGTTATTACTTTTTGCATTTCTAAAATCTATTGGTCCAACAACACTTGAATTAAGAGCTTTCTTTGAACCTTTACTATCATCACTCGAGTCGGATAAGCTAAGAATATAAATAAAGTGAAAAATATCAGCAAAGTATTGAGCGATCAATCAAGGTTGTTTATGTTTTGATCAAAACCATCAGAGTAACAAATTTTGGGATGTCATCTACAAAACATCCAAATGATGTTGCAACAACAGTTCTAAGTATTATTATGAAGGTCACCCCAATATAGTGGGCTGTTAGGGCAAGATGCTTTTTATCTTGTTTTTTTTTAACTAAATTATGGAAACACGTACTGTAATAATAAGTTTGCATTGGCAAGGTTACCATAGAGTCTTATTCCACCTGATCTAAAAACACAAGCATTTTCATAATTTGAGCCTTCTCCGTAAAAAAAGGGATTCAATGTTAAGGTATTTAAATTTAGATGCTGTGTCGTGTGAGTAGACATTGAATTTCTGCATTCTATTCTGCAATTTTGGGGTGTCTGATGCATTATAGAGAGTCAACAGCAACCAAGATGGTTTTTACCAAAGTGAAAAAACTAAAACCCTGGCAAAATAAAAATGATTACAATTAATAATGAAATTATCACAGTTGGAGATACAGTAAAACGCCTCCTCACCCCTTTTAGGTGTATAGTTTATTTTTTCTCCGGCAGCAATAATCATCGAGGCTAAAGAACCCTCTTTTTTGCGGACACCTCTCTATAACAGACATACAGTTTTGCCTACTATAGAGGAATTTTACTGTAATACAATTTAGAAATAAGCTAATAAATATTAATATTTAACTAAAATTTCCAATGCATTTTTTCTTATACTTGGCTGGGGGGCTCTGTGGACCTATGCCATAAGGGTTTTGCTCCTTCACTACTTTTTCAGCATTTCTACATCTCGGGGGTTTTGACGGAATGACAGAAAATTACAACAATTTGAAAATTTCATAAAAAATTTAAGTAGTGTAACAGTGGTATCATAATTCCTTTTTATATTGTTAAAGATTATTTTCAAATTCGATTTCAACAATAGTTGGTTCTCTCACCTTATACGGCATGCATTGTGATATGCTGAATAAGACATGTTTTCACTAGTTTTTAAAATATTTTCTGTAAGACCAGAATTTTTAGGTTTTGCTGACCATTTCTTTCATATTGTTTAATACTAAACAGATATTGTATTATACCTAGAATGTCGTTTCCTTCTGAAAACTTTTCTTGGTGGTGTGCGAGATCTTGATCTTGAACGGGAATAAGACCTTGATCTTGACCTTGATCTACAACAACAAAAAAATAATATAGGAAGGGTAAACATGTAGATGACAATAATAACACACATAAAACATATTTACCTAGATCTAGAGCGATAGGAGTAATTATTTCTGTGCTGGAAATAGTGCTTGGGACTCTGAGTATTAGCTGGCCTAAATGCTGCCTGTGCTTTGAAAGGTGGTGTCAATTTTTGCTCTTTTTCTAATTTCTCGCTATGAAGACTAAAGAAGGGGTTAAAAACAACATTGTAAAAGAAGAAAAAAAAAAACAATCCACTGTATAGCAAAGAATAGCAATATTATTCAACTGTCTATACACTTTACACCGGAAATACCTATGTGAGCGAGTTTGAATTAATAATATTTGTACCTTTATATACAAGTGAAAAAATGAAAACCGTTGCATTTTGACCAGGTATCGCATAAATATTTCAGACATCCTATCCCTTCTAAATACGTAGTAAGTTTTAATTTACGTTTCCAAAACATGTTCATTGACAAAATAAAAATAAATAAAATTTGACATGCTGGACAGCTGGGTCTTATCCAGTGGCCAGATCAGTCGGATGACCGATGCTTTCTGAGGGGGAGGAGCCGGTCCCATTCTTCCAAACCCCAACTTACTTTTGTTCAAAGGAATTCTAGAGAAACATTTTGATAATGTTTTTCTCTTAGATCCTCGAATTTTTCTTAGTTATAACATAAAATACACGTCGATCTATTATATATGTGTGCTCTTTCTTTTCACTGCTTTTTGTCAGGTGTAAACTAGATCTTTTGTATTCTTTGACTCGACAACTAATTGTCATGTGCATGCTGCAGACTTGTTTTTGTGTGTAAATGTTTTATAGTGCAAAGTCCATCATATGTTCCTTCTTACACTTTGTTGACACAAACCAATGCCCTTATTTTTCAGGATGGGCTTTCTGCTCTAACCTTTACCAGAGAAATAAAGGGAAAAGTTTAAAAACTGTGCCTAAGCAAGCCCATCGCTTTTTATTTTTAGGTGGGGGGGGGGGGGGGGGAGTATATTTTCAATGAATATTATAGGTAAAGAACAGAATGCATAAAAACATGTATAGATTGAATGTATTTCTAAAAGTCAGGGGGTGATTCATAACCCCCCTCCCCTTGTGATTGCGCAAGTGACAGGCCAGTGCCTATGAAACATATTTGAACTAACTTTTACAAGATCTGATAATATATTTCTAGAGATAAGTTTAATACCCACAATTGCAAATGCTCATCATTTTAAGGAAGAAAAACAGGCAAAAGACATTACATTAAAGAAACAATGCACTTTATTTAAAAAATATAAAATACCTTGGTAATGGCTCAGAGTCCCAATCTTTTGTGTAAAGAGTACCCTCTCTTTCAGCTTTCAGCAACTTGGTACGTAGTATGAGCTGAACCTGATCTTTATCCATATCATTTTTACATCTAGAAAAACTAGCATCTACATATTTCCTACAAATGAAATTGCTTAAATTTGCATAAGGAAATGAATAGAATAGTTTAGCATACATACTCATATTTCAAAGTGGAAAATAGAAGAGCTTCATGGTTAATCAAAATCTGGATTGCTTTCACACAACTACAAAATATTTTCCCGACATTTTCTTGTTTAACGATTTTACTTTTATATATATGTAGATTTTTCCCTTTCAGGCATTAACTTCCCTTCAAACAGGCAGCTATTAACATGAAATATATTTTGAAGCGCTTAATTTGTTGGAGAGTACAGAATCATACATGTGCTATTAAAATTATCAGTGAAATAACTTATAATACAAAGGCATCTTTTGAAATATTCAAGGATAAAACTCGGTGAATTACCTTGAAACTGAAATTTGTCATAAGAAAATCCTATAGTATCAAGAAGATAAAGAATAGAAAGACCTATTCCTTATATTTTTAAAGGTTTTTAATTTTCTGTCTACTATAACTAGGGAGAAAGTTATTCATTTATAAGGACATATTTTATTTTCTTCTTCTCCGTGTTTCGATTTTTTTTACATGCTTTTATCTCATGATTTTGGACATGAAAAACTAAAAATTGGTTGGTAGAACTTATCTTGTCATACATCTTTCATACCAGGACTCGAAAAAATCTTCAAAATTTTACATGTCCTGCCGGGCATGTTTGTCTAAAAAATAGATACTCGAACAAATTTTTTCCATGACCAGAAGTTGTCTTATTGCACATCAACAAAAACATTTGAGTGTGTCGTATAGCATTAATCAGACAAAAATTAAATTAACAGCTTTATTTCCGAATCAAGAATTATTTCAACGTTAATCTGAAGCATAAAAAAATTACAAAATTATATTACAAATAAATATTACATAATGAGTCATTGCAAGTCTAAATTTGCAAAATTTAACTTGTATTTTATTATTGACATGCATGTCCGTCAGAATGTCAATTTTGAGCTCCAGTAAGGATGCAGTGATTTTTCAATAAAATAAGAAATAATAAAGTTTTGGAAAGAAATATTTGATTAAAAAATCACATCCCTTTTGTGCATGTAAGGGTAGAAGATTCATGCCCGATCGGAATTTTTACATGCCCCGGGCATGTCGGGCAATTTAATTTTTGAGTCCTGTCACATGCCAGTATAAACTATTCAACTGTGTGGAAAAAATAACTTCAGAATTCAGTAATTTAACTGATTCTATGATTCTAACAACTTTGCCAGCTGTGCTTATATATAAATTAAAAAAAAAATACGGTTTACTTTTCCGACTTTGTGACAATTAACAATTTCTTAGTATGGTTATCATTTTGGAAGTACTAAGTGTAACATTTTACACTATTTAAAGTAAATGTACATAAAAATAGACAGTGCAATAATATTTAACCTCAACAGTGAAAATAGCAAAATGAATCATGTAAAGAAAAATAGGGAAAAAATCTTCACCTTATTATAAAAAATAAAATCATTACTCCAAGACCTGCAGGTCCCCAACTGTTTAATATAATCATGATTTCTCATTCAGTCAGCAAAGAATATTTTTAACGTCTAATATGTTTAGTGATCATGGAACAAAAGCTTCAATAAGAATTTGGACACAGTATACAACAAAGGTAAAACTAAAGGAAAATGATATTTCAATCCCCAGCCAGACAGTTCAGATAGATAAGGACATTTAAGAAATGGATGTAATTGTTATGAGTTCAAGTATGAGAAACATATAAGATTAAATATTACCTGAGAGAACATGGATATCTGTCAATATTCACATTAGAAACCCTATAAAACAAAGATATTATTTTTATTGATACATATCTAACCCACTATTGAAAAATAACATAATACAAAAACACACATGACAACAAAAATCAAAACACACATATATTTTCTCACAAAAATGAAATTCTCTAAAACTAGCCAAACCAATACAAGAACTTCATTGCATACCTGCCAACCCTGGGAGACAAAAATTAGGAACACTTCGGGGAAAAAATAGGAACACATCATGCGTAAGAAAAACTTCTACTAATGATTGAGCATTTCACTATGCATGGCTTTTCTCATGGTCTGCTTATTAGGACTGGGCGATATATCGATATATCGCAAAATACCAGTATTACACATTCATCGCGATGTTCGATTTCACATTGCTGTATCTTTCGATATATCGTGATTGGCGATATATCACGGTATATCGCGGTCCGATATATCACGGTTTATCGTGACTGACGGTGATACCGGTTTCCGATACATCACGGTTAATCGTGACTGACGGTGATACCGGTTTCCGATACATTACGGTTTATCGTGACTGACGGTGATACCGGATTCTTCGTAAGCTCTTGTTCTTTGCTTTTCCTGACGCGGGGGAAAACATGTGCTGCCGGCGTTTGCCGATGAAATCATTGTGGCGCGTCTTTGCGTGACCTTCGAGAGGAGTCTCGAAGGTCACGGTCTTTGCCCAGGAAATCGTTGTCGGCGCTCCTTCGTGTGTTGGTTCTTTTTTTCGAAACGTTAGCGTGGCGTGTGCATTCCTAACTTCTGACTTGGGTCTGCTAACGGCAATAATGGGAAGTGATGGGGTTCTTTATGCTTAGGAAAATATTTCGTTTCCTTTATTTTTTATTAATCGACAAGTGGTAAACGCTCGGTAAAATGAAATGTGTTTTTTTTTCTTTTTACTAAAATAGGCTAAAATCTGCAACATGCCTTAAGCCTTAAGTGATTTATTTATTTATTTATTTTTTGTATTTAAGTTTGTAAATGGTATTTAAGACTTTTTTAATGCATGAAAAATATATTTAATAAGTTTGAAAAAACAAGATGTATGTTTTTGAATTAATCTTAAAATAATTCATTCATTCTCTTTTACAACAAAAATGTTGTTCAGTTTCTGAAAAAGTTCAACCGAAAACAAGTTATTTCCTTTTACAAAATAGGAAACACTTGTATAGTACATTTTCACAAACAGTTTAATAATAGTAAAATTATAAATTTGTGTTCGGTAAATCTGTGTAACGGCACTTTGTCCAATTTGTCTGTATTTTTTAAATGCGTTATTCTTCTAAATTCATGAAATAAGTAGATGATGTCTTAACTATTATTATTAAAAGAAGAAGATGGAAAATTGTTGTCTTTTTGAATACAATGCGATAATATTCTCCGAGAGTGTTATTTTTTCGTGAACATCTCCCCCCCCCCTTTTAAATAGTGAAGCTACAGCAGTGGCGTACTCCAGCATGGGTGTCAGCACTCCCCCCTTCCACAAAAAGAAAAAGAATGTCGGGTTGAATAACTTGTAGTTTTGCAGTTTATATAAAAAATCTGGAGCAGCTACTTTTTCTGCGTTGTTTCGCTCCGACATCTAAATACTTTCTCTGGATCCACTGCAGCTCCGCTAGAGAAACGCCGAATTTCAATTTCGCGAATGTTCTGTATCGCGCGAAATTAGTTCATCTTAAAAAATAAATATAACTACAAGAAATTTAAAAAAGCAAAATTTGATGATATTAACTCAGCATTAAAACAAACAATTAATAAAAACTCTAATCGCAAAAACGAACCCTTTTCAGAAAATCCCAAAATAACTTTTTTTGAAAACTGCACTTTTCCGATCTTAAACATGTTCATTACATTTTATTTTACTTCTTTTTAAAATGTCTATTTCCAAAAAAACGGTGCGAAATATTTCCCGTTTTTCTTTAAAAAACAAAATCTGTTTTTTTTTCTGCTACCATTTTTTTTGAAAAAGTTCCGGTTTTTTCCCGGGGGATTCCGAATTTTCGGTCCCATACTGTACCGACACATCGCGATATATCAAAATATCGCGAAATTATTGTGACGATATATCGCGGTATCAAAAATTAGACATCGCCCAGTACTACTGCTTATTTTTCTCAGTTTAGAATGTAACCTATTGTTAGCTAGATTTAGAAAGTCCCTTAATATTTTTGATTAATAGTTTTTATTTCATAAAAATATCTTATGAGTACTTGACATGAAAGAAAAAACTGTGTTACTAAAGTGGATATAAGTGTATTTAAAATACATTTGAAAATATATAAAAAGTGGAAAAGCAAAAAATTTTTTGAACTATAACACTAATGAGGCTCTACAATATTTAACAAGCACAATAACTGACATGATTGCCAACATTTTAAGAAAGACTAAATAAAATGTCTGAAGCCTCTGAATTTGGGTTACAGCTGGGAAATTTGTGAGTTACCACATCTCTCCAGTATAGGATCCCCTGATTTGCAGATTCTAACACCATCCAAAATGCTTTCAACAACTTTTTAGATCAATTTCATTTTTCAAATTCTTCATTAACCAAATATAAAGCCTGCTAAAAATTAAGGTTAATTCTTACAAAGTGTCGGTTTGAATGAACTCGGACACACCTCGATTGCAATTTCCGAATAGGGTGCGTCAAGTCCTCTATTACAAAAATAAAAAATAAAAGAAAAACAAGAACAAAAATAATGATGAACACAAAATTATTGAACTCTAAGTGGTCGAAATATGTAGTAAAAAAAGTTAGATTGTTTTTACTGAATCGGATGCAGTTGGATTTCGGAAATGCGTAAAAAAAAAAAATAAAAAAAAAAAAAAAAAAACGGTAATTAGAAGTATTTCCTCCATTTGGTGCAGTTTCCTTAAAACATCGCCGTTTCGGCGCACAAAACAGCAGAATTTGCGTTTTAGAGCGAAAGGCATAGCTGTTTCCTCACAGCAAAAGAGGGAAAAAAAGAGCGTACAATAATTTTCTTTCTTCCCGAAAAAATCAGATTTTGGTGGGAGAAATCGTATTTCGGAACACTGTAAAAAAAAAATCAGGAAGAATCCGGATAATTCGGAACACTTGGCAGCTCTGTCATTGTAAAAGTTGGCAGATTACACATATCTATAATCTCTATAAAATCAGATGTAAATTTGAGTAACACATTTATTTACGTAGGGTTCAAGCCAGAATATCAACAAGGTAATCGACACACACAAAATCCAATATTGGCAACTGTCCCCTAAAATACTTTGATAATTCTACATTTTATTAATGAATTTGTGTTAACTACCTTGTGTGTACTACCTTAAATTAAAGTGTTTGTGAATTTTTGTAAAAAAACATTTATATACTAAAATCCCAACATTCATAAAACGTGTAAGTGTATTATTATGTTAGTTGTTTTTATTTTTGTCTACTATTGTTTCGGACTACTAAATCATAAAATAATAAAGGAACTTTGCGGAAAAGTAAACTGTAAAAAAGTTTTCATGTTATGAAAGCATAAATGAGCGTTAAAATGTGGACATGTTTCGGGGTTGCTTCAAAACTCTTTTTCAATGCAATAGGGGAACTTTTAGATGCAAAAGGATGTTTTACATCTAGAATTGGAAAGCAATCCCGAAACATGTCTGCATTTTAATGCTCATTTATGCTTTCATAATGCAAATTTTCCCCCCACAGTTTACTAAATCAGCCTTTTCAACCACTGAGGGTGGGAGGGGGCTGCTTGACTACTAAGCTCTCATTGTTAGCATCTGTCCTGCTCTACATATAGTAGATGCTCAAATTTGCGAACTTCTCATTTATGCACAATTTACCCATACTGAAAAATCTTCAATAGAAAGAATGCTTCTTGATTTAACCAACTCTTGATTTTAAACATTTCTTGTGCTCCCAAAGTGTTCATAATACCAAGCAACAACTGTATACATCTGTCTCAGGGTTGGCAAAGTTTTGGACACTATGGTAAAATCCATGGTAAAAACCATGGTTTTTACTGTCCTGTCCAAAACCCATGTGTCCAAAACTGTGCGAAACTGTCCAAAACTATATTTATCAATAAAATTGTATTTAATTAAAGGAATACATTAATCACAAATTAATGCAATAAATATTAATTAAAATATAATATTTTATTTTTATTAAAGCTTTATTTACTGAATGTGAATAGTTTTTAAAAAAATATGTTTAATTTTTTAAAAAAAGCTAATACATATCATGGTTCTAAAATCTCAAAAATCTCTTAGTTATTGGCATGTTTTATTTTTGTGGTACATTATTATGAATTTCCCTTTTAATTGGTAATTTTTTGAAAGTGCTTGAAAAAATAGTTTCACTCAACAGAATTGGCTAAAGTTAAATTTTTTAACCATAGTAAAAATGATAGTTTTCACAGAACTATTGGCTAAATTTTAATATTTTAACATAGTATAAATAAAAGTAATAATAAAATTTAATTGCAAAATAATATTTATTAACATTGTTTATAAACTGCACAGCAATTAAAAACAGAGATTTTCAAAATACCCAATTTGGGAGTTTTGGACAGTTTCGGGCAGTTTAAGACAGTAAAAACCACCTGTCCTGTCCAAAACACCAACCCTGATCTGTCTATATATATATAAAAAAATCTAACGATAGTGTCACGCGAACCAATGAAATTGTAACAGCAGTCAATCAGAAGCGAGATTGCATCAGTGGTGCTTGAGCTTATTGTTTAAATTAATTTCATGGTTATCTTGAGTGCCAGCATGATGGTTATGCTTTTCTTTTATTTGATTTCCTTTAACTATATTTACATTTAAATATCTAGAGTGGCAACACTTTTGAAAATATTTCAAAAACTAAGACTCTTGGACATAAGTTTTCCTCATGCATTCTTGTTTTAAAATATTTTTCACCAAGAAAAACATCACATTTCTTTAAGCTTTGAAGTGATTTCTTTGTTGTCGAATATGAGAACCCTTTTCACAAAACTTATACAATAAAGGGTGGAGTACCTAAATTTTCCGTGTCGTCGCCAAGACTCATAAAAATATATAAAAAATTCTCAAGAATCTCATCACACTTCTGCCATTGTATAAAATCTACGTACATTATGAGAGTGAGTGCAATTTAGAACGTTATTTCTGACAGAGAACCGATTCTTTCCATTAAGCTACTACTGTAAAAAAGTTTAGTCAGTAATGAGCGAGCAAAGCAAGCTCAAACTAACAAAGGGTCCCCCCCCCCCCCTGTAGAAGCTACATACACCATTTCAGGGGTTCGCGAGCAATAGCGAGCAGGAGCCCCCTAGTGTGTATACACATCGTACCTACAAACTGTTCGGATTTCTTTGTGGTTTTTACAAAACGAGGTTGGCAATTACAATAATTCATTTTTATGATTTTTTTTCCAATCAATTTTAGATTTTGGGAATATCTAGTGAAATTCAAGTGATTTTTAAGACAGCTGGATAGACTTTTACAAAATTTCAGCAATATTTCACAAATATTAGTGAATAAAACGGCTTTTTGTTTTCTCCAACTTATGTTTCTCCAACTTATGTTTGTAGTGTCAGATATATGCTAGAAACAATTAATAAAAGTAGTTCTTTATTGCGAGTTTCAGTTACTCAGAATTATTTTAAAGTAATTCTTAAAATTAAAATATCAATTTTAAATGAGAAGTGTATTTGAATCTGTATTAAAGGATGTCATATGTATTAAGATAAGGTCTTGTGTCTAGTGGTTTTTGTTTTCTGACACATTTGACTATAGAAGAAGCAGATTTTGATTTCTTTCCCACCCTAGATTTAATTTCCTTTTAATTTTGTGTTGAAAAATCTATTGTGTGCTATTTGTAATATTAGGGGAGGGTTTGATAAGATAATTTCACAAAATTATGCACACAAACCCGAAAATGTACAGTAATCAGTATTGTAAACTACATTAAGATTGAGTAACACAAATCTGAATCTAATTTTTAATAAACTCCATAAAAAGTATTAAAAAATCAATTTTATTTTACCCAAATTAACAATAGCGAAATAAATTAATATAGTATAGGTGCTAATTGAAAATAGTATGTGTTATTGAAAAGGCCAGTAAAAACCAAAAAAGCTTTTTAAAAAAAAGACCGGTCTTTTCTAAAAAAGCCGGCTTTTTTGCAGCTTTGGTTTTGTTATAATGATTTTGTTGTATTTAAATTTAAATCCTGGATTAAAAGCAAGTACATGTTTTTTTTTCTCTGTAAAATATTTTGTTTGTGTTTGTTTGAGCTAGTTGTAAGTGGGAAAAATACTAAAAAAAAATTCTGATTTATTTCGGAAAAGTAGAATTCCAGAAAAATTGACATGTTGTTTAAAAACAACACTGCGCATTTAAGGGTAACAATAATAATTTTTTATATAACCATTTTAACAAATCAAACCAAATCAATAATAAATAGGCATGCATTATAATCATAAAATAGCACTAAAATATGAAAATTTATTAAAATAATTTATTATTACGTATTTATAAATTTATAAGATTTATTAAAGCAAAAATTTGCAGATGTGACTAATAATTATTAGTTACATGTGCAAATTTTTACTTTACCAATAAAATTTAATAATAATTTCACTAAAAGATTTTAAACAAGAAACCTAACATCTGTAGGGGGTCTATGCGATGATGTCCGTTTCTTCTCTGGTTGAGCGTGAATTGATTTTAAACAAAATTCCTAAATAATAATTTAATCGACCACTTTAAGCTAATTTATGAAATATTTAACAATAATCTTCGAAAAGATACTAAATAAAGTGAAATAGAACTACCTGTGACACCTGTTCTTGTTTATACGCAAATAATGCAGGAGCATAAAAATTGCCCCCGAATGCACGGTGTTGTTTTTTAAACAACAAGTAAAAAAGGCGCCTTAATATATAGTTTTCCTGAAATTTTTCGGACAACTTATATTTATTTTATTTTAAAACTATGTAAGCAAATAGAGACTATTTTTTAAAATAAAATTGTTGCTTTAAATTTGTAGGGGGGAAAAAATAAGAAGTTACTGTTTTTTACGAAATCAACATGTCTTACGATTTTGTGAAAAAAGATGAACCTTGAGTTCAGTTTACAAGATCTAGGGGAAACTATATTAACTAATATTCTCACACATACAAAATGAAACCAAAGGAGGTGCCACATATTAAAAACAACACGGCGCAGTTTAGGGATAAACATGATTTTTTTTCTGGTTAGAAAATAACATTCACTAATCTCTGCTTTCTTCTGAACTCCAAATTTTTGAGAAAAATGTTCTGAACTCTTACTTTTATAAGTTGGCAGCTCTGATATATATATATATATATATATACAGTAGGACCTCTGTTGGCCGGCTTAATTGGGACCTGTGGTAAGCCAAGTAAAAGTACGGTCAAAGCAGGGGATAACAAAAAATGGGATAGACATTATGCAATTTATAAGAGAGTGGAGGTGGAATGATTTAATGTATTTTAGTACAGTTTCTTTGAGAGTTACATACCAGTTATTAAGCGCTAATAAAGAAGTTTGCGACAGTTTTTGCTGCAGTCAAAGAGCACGGCACTTCCCTGCATAGTCTTGCCGTTTTCTAAGTAATATTATATCTATGGGAGTAGCTGATGGTTGCTGCACAATGTAGCTCAATGGCTCTTCCAGTGCTCTTGCTCCGTTCACATGAGTGAAAAATTTAACTTGAGTACCGCAGCACCTAATTCTTCCATATAACTAGCACTCTAAAAGCTATTTTATTATTATTTTTTTTGCATTTTGAAAATATGGGCCGAATAAAGTGAAGGCCGGTTAAGAAGTTCTACTGTAGATATATATATATAATGAATTTTAAGCTTACTGGAATTTAAAACCATAGATAAATTCAATACTTAGAAATGACTTAAACAGCAATGTTTACACTTACGAGTTTTGGTTCAAGACATTAGGATGTGGATTCGCCTCACATTTATTAGTACGTTCATTACTGTCCTGAAAAGTATTTTCTTTAATATGAGGTTCTCCTGCAGACTGGATATTCTTATTTGGAGATTTCTTCTTAGGAAGACTAAATCTAATGCCACCACTTCCAGGTGCTTCTGAAATGTGAGAAAAAAAAAGTATATAAGCAGACACTTTTTTCTGAACCAGTGCAACATAACTTACGTGACTTATTCACCATAGTACGATAAACAAAAAAGCCTAAGAATGAAACTAAACTACACTTTATGATCACCGGAAAGATAGAAAATACAATCACTCATACTATGCAAGGTATTTTCGCTACTCAAGAAAAAAAAAAAATTGTAAAAGAAATCTATTATACACATTTTTGAGATGGAGATAATTGCATTTCTTTAGTACATTAGTCCAGCTTTTGAGAAGAGTCTTCTGCCTAAGTCGAGATATTCATCCACTATTCCACATCCGGCCCCTGAGCCGCAGACACATTACCGGCTAGGTTATTTCTCTGCTGGACTATGAATTATGTTACCAGTATACAAAGCATTTTGAAATTTTAAAGTCTTGTTTTTCTAAATTGAAAAGCAATTCAACTCTACTACATTGAGGACTGAACACCTTAAAGGAGTAGTAGTATTACTAGGGTGACCAAACGTCCTCGAATTTTGGAGACAGGCCCCAATTTTGTATATTTTTAATGCTTTGTCCCCAAAAGCACTTTTAACTACTTGGGGACGCATAACGTCTCCAAATTAAAAAACTTATGATTTTTCTCTCCAAATTGCTTCTTGATTTGCACTTTAGATCTCTTAGATAGTATTTTGTAAAATGTTAGATAATATTATGGCAATTATCAAATTGTTGCCTTAGCATTACACAATTTCTAACAGGCAATGATCTAAGAAAATATGCTTATATTTTGTAGAAAAATTGTTTGGATACCTTTTGAAATACATTAATGAGAGTAAATTTTTCAATATGTATTGGTTTGTTATGTCCCCGAAACATTTTTCTGGCTTCCACAAATTACCTATGGATTTGGGGACACGTCTCCAAATTGACGATCAGAAATATGGCCACTCTAAGTATTACACAAAATCTCGTGTCCGAATGAGTCTCGGGTAGTGCCCTCACCCTAGAAAAACTAGAATAGCAGCTAAAAAAATGAATATGTGGATATAAGCACATTAATGATTACTTTTTATCGGTTAGTTTTGAATCATCAACAGGGAAGTAAATAATGTATTCATGAAAACTGTTTTTGAAATTGTTTTTCTGATAGTGCAAAAACATTGTGGAATGGACTGAGAAGTACTAAATCGATCAATAAAGATCATTTGGTTCCAGTTTTGGGTTGGAATAAAAAAATTTGTAAAAGCTATAGATATTTACAAAAATATTAAATTCATATATTTTCAAATTTCTTATTGTGAAAATACCAAAAGTTAGAAGAAAGTACGATAAATATGAGTAAAAATTCGAAATTAATCAATAAATATTTTTTGAAAAAACAATTGATAAAAAAAGAAAAAGTACGACTCATCCTCACATGTAAGTTCATTTATTATTTCACTGCTACACTCCGTGAAACCTTGCGGGTTCACAAAACACTGGTTGAAAATATTGCTCTAAATTATGCATTTATAAATTTTTTTACTATACTCCCTCCCGCCCTGCAGTTCTTTCCAAAACTTTTATCAAAAAGAATCTTATATAAAATGCTGAAATTTTTGCTTTGATGCATGAAAATTTGATTAAGACTGATTATTTAAAACAAAAAACAATCTTCACTTTTGAGATACTTCTGTAAAGTATGTTAGTTATATAAATTAATAATTAACTTAATTTCTGTTAATATTACTTTTGACTAGCAAATTGATTAAAATGGAACCATACTCTTTCAACATTTTTTTTTTTTTTTTTGCTATTGATTCAGTTTTAAAGTTTTATATGTGTATACAATGGAACCCCGCCATTCGCCCAACTTTTTCAAGTAAAATTCTACTAGACATTCGTACTTGTCCCGTGATTCATACGGCGCCAGCTGGGTTGCAAGTTTGGCTTTTTTTAAGGGGGGGGGGGATCGAGAAATTATGCTTATTTTGAACTCGTCTGAAAATAATGTGTTTAGCGTTTTGGATTTTTTAAAAATTTAATACTTTGAGATTTTACTGACAATTTCGACTTTCTAAGGGGGCAGCAAGAGGAAGCCTTTGAAGAACTTTCTTCTTCAGAGGAGGAAAGTAGTAAGGAAAGCATTTACTTTGCAGAAATTAAAGAGCTGTGCCACCCCAGAAAGAAAACAGAGAGGCAAAATGGCATCCTTACACTGCTGTGGTCAACAGCATTAAATTGTTCAACGACAATGTTATTGACCATTTTAGAAAAATTCTGAACAATCGTCAAAGGCAGACAACATTGTACAGGTTTTTTAGAAAAATAAACCCTAGATTCTCCTAGTGCAAAAAGACAGAAAAAAGAAAGAACAGTAGAAAGGGAGAAAGCACCTGAAGGTATGTTACCGGAAATTTTTATGGAAGGGGAACTCTCTTCCAACCCTTTCTCTTCCCTCTCTCAACGTTCCACTTATGCCATCAGCTCACCTCAGTACAAGCAAAGTGCAGTTAAATTTTTATTTACCTATAATTTTATGTAAGTACTGTATAGGTTTACCCCCCCCCCCCCTTTAACTGCGGGAATATATTCACAAATCTGTTTGTCTGAACGCCAAAAAAAAAAAAAAAAAATCCAAAAATTGTATAAATGGCGATACATCTATTTCTTATGTATAAGTCATTTGTTTCTTACATGAAAAAAGGAAAACTGGAGAGTTCCAATCAACATTAGTCGTAGACGCCCCATTTTCGACCTATGGCGATTTTTTGAGAAAAAAAAGTTTTTGCCATAGCAAATTTTGAACTCAACAAATCGCTTATTGACGTTACCCGTACCACAGGAAAGTTTCGCCAAATTGTCTATTGATGTTACCCGTAGTTAAAGGGTTAAATAAGCAACCATCTGTGGGTCTGGAACGGACTAATCCAATTTACATTGTATCTTATGTGAAAAAATAATTTGCCATTTGTGCAAATCGCCATTCGAACCGACTGCTGGAACGAATTGTGTACGAACAGCGATGTTCCACGGTACATACATACATACAACATTATAGCAAATACTACCTATTGTAATATGCTATAAACATTCTTTCATTGCATTTAAAATTATTTTATTATTTAATATACTCACGTTTGAATGAATGCTTGAAAAAAGTGTTCTTATTATCAAGGGAAGATGGTGGTGAAGAAGGAGGTGGTGGAGGAGGCTGAGAAGCTAATGAAGAAACTGAAATGTTTTTCGTATTAGACTCTTCAGGCTTAAGTTTTTCACATTTTGTCTCTGCCATAGAATTTGAAAGCGTTGCCTGACTTGAATTTGATGGAGGCATTGGATTCACATAAACTGGAGTATTGCTCATCATATAATTAAGATTCTAAAATGAAAAGCATGTTTTTTTTACAACATACAACATTTAAGCTTTATATATTATATATCCTTCAACAAATTTATATGGCAATAAATGCAGGTAAAAATGTTTAACCAGCCATTTTATAATTTTACTTAGTTGAAAAATAAAATTTTTAATTTCATTTTCATACAATATCGAAAGTTATTTGACATTTTAATTTACTTTGTAAGAAAAACAGCTCTCAAATAGAAGAAACATGATCACACAAAATATTCAACTTATAGTCAAGTCTCTCAAAAATCCCAAAAGTTTGTGGACTCAAATATTTCCTCCCCCTCTCCCCCATCCGAAAGAATACTTTGTATTTTTACTACCTTCCAGGAATTTGCTATTTTGAATCTTTCACCACACTTTATTCTCTTATCAGTGCTAGAAAGGAACTTTTTAACTTATTCTATCGCACTTTTTCCAAGTTCCTTGTGGTGTTTTCTTTCTGTGAATATGCATAACTTTCAAACTTCATTTTTGAAATATTTAAATTTTATTAAGAAAATTATCCATTTTTAAAGATTAAACCAGCATTTAATTCTATTAGGAAATACCAAGCTCCAGAGAAAACTTTTTATCAAAGATTAAACATTTTAGGATTAATGCTAGTATGTCAAAAAATTAAACTGTGCACATGAAGTAGGTAAAATCTCTTAATCTACAGCTTGAGAATTTATTCCAAGATTTAACATGCGTACTGAATAAGAAATAAAATAAATCAGGGGTGTCGCTGACGCGCCATAGCGCGTAAAAGACGCGTGATACGCGAAAAGGACCCGATATTTGAAACCTCACGCGTCCTAAAGGACGCGATATTTTCCTTTCATTACTTTCTTTCAAGTTTCTTCAAAGTAAAACCAGAGTAGAATGAAAATTATTTTTCCTGAAAAGGATTACTAATTCCTGAATGTACTATTCCCTGAAAAGTCCATTATAGACTGAGAACAAGCTCCCTAACAACCTTCCTTATCTGTATTTTTCTTCCATTCATTCCCGCTATACACAATCGCTCACAATCGGCCCAATGGAACATATTCCTCACAGGGGGCTCAATCTTTGTCCCCAGGGTAAAATCTCACTCTGGTTGCTTCTTACGTTACAACATGTCATATCTCCTCTTTTCTTTTCAAAGCCCCTCCCTCACCCCTTTCATTACAACAGGCACGTGTCAGTCTGCAACTCTCGGACGTCCGCGAGTGTTCTACGCATGCTCTTTAATAGTTTCAAAACAGTAGTGGAAGTGATTGTGCTCCAGTTATACACTAGATTCAGGCACTTGGAAAAAAAAAAATTTCTAAACGTTTTCCAAATTTGGTACGATCAGGTTGACAATTATTGCTTCAGATAACCGAAGAAATGTTTTAAGTGCAATTCTAGAATTATTTTATTCAGAGAAATTCGTTTTTTATTTCAATCGCATTTTGAAAAATGCAATCTTTTTGCATCCGCTCTGGAAGTTGGAAGACTTTCATTTTTTATGCTTAGTAAGCTTTGTTAGATCGCAAATACAGTATGGGACCTAAAGACGGAACGCTCGAGAACACGATTTTTCGGTCTTTGGATTTTGGGGCCACATTCAAAAAATTTCATAAGTAACATCAGAGCCTGTATAATTTGCTCTGAAAGTTAATAGCATTTTGCTCATTTATAGCATTTTTTATTATAGTATATACTCGCCGAAAAGTCGCGAAATTTAGCACGAAGAACGAAGCTTTTTTAGGAGTCGGCTTACATTTCAGGCGAAACATTGGAAAATCTAGACTTTTCCCAATATTATTTTAACCTCTTTAATTAAACAATAAAAGAAAAGAATTCCGTCAAATTCTGATGTGATTTTATATTCTGTAGCCACTTAATTACAGTAAAAGATCCGACTATCGTAAAAATCGGAGAAACAATCGCAAAACAAAACCCTTTTCAGAAAATCGCGAAATAACGTTTTTGAAAACTGCATATTTCCGATCTTGAACATGTTCATCACATTTTATATTCCTTCTTATTTAAAATGCCTATTTCCAAAAAAAAAAAAATTTCCCAATTTTTCTTAAAAATGCAAAAGCTTTTTTTTTTTTGAAAAAGTTCCAGATTTTGGGGCTTTTGGATTTCGGGATTCTGAATTTGCGGTCCCATACTGTAAATGAAATTTATATTTATTTTGATTAAAATTTTATTACAAGGTGTTTAAAAAGAATTGTGTGATCGTTAAGAGTGCAAGCTTTAAAAAGCAAAAAAAATTGAATGCTCAATTACAGGTTTAATTTTATTTTGCTTCAATAATTTTAAGATTTTGCAATATATGCAGACCAATAATAATAATATAATTACACGTTAATTTAAAGCACAAATGAGCAATAAAATGCAGACATATGTTTCGGGATTGCTTGGAATCCCTTTTTCAATGCGACAGGAAGCTTCTAGATGCAAAACATCCAAATGAAGCAGACAGAACAACAAAAACAAAGCTTATATAGCCTAAGAATTATCTGTAAACCAATGAGAATAAAGGCAGCGTGAAGTGGAAGTAGTAGGAAGACACCAAAAAGAGAGCAACAAACGAATCCAGTTGAAAGTACAGGAAGTAAAAAGGAATATCAATAAAAATAAAGCAAAAAAGACGACAGCATGCATAAAAATTGCAAAAATAATAAAATAAAATACAAAGAATAAAATTGAAATAAAAATAAGTACAGAAACTACCAAAACAAAATACACATGTAAAGGAGGGGGAAGGAGAAAAATAGACACAAAAAAGGAAAACAACTAGAAAACCTAGAAAGAACAACAAATTAAAGAAATTTATGCCAGACCTGTGAAAAATAAGGAGTTGAGGAAGAATCATTAACCAAATTAGAACTATTCTTGTTAATATGATAAGCTTCCCAAAAGTCAAGCTCTTTAAAAGGGGGAAGAACATTTTTGAATAATTTTACCAGAATTGAAGTCAAAAGAGTGGTTGGAATTCCAACAATGTTGAGCAATGCTAGACTTATTTCACTCTTGCTTTCGTACATAACCTTTATGCTCATTTAAGCAAATTTTCAGAGCACGTTTTGTCTGTCCAATGTAAGAAAGGCCGCAACGGCAACTAATTTGGTAAATACCCCAAGTGTTAAGTTGATCGACATGATCCTTAAGAGAAGAGAAGGAAAGTTTGTTACTAGGAGCAAAAACGACTTGAAATTGAAACCTTTTTAGGATTTTAGCAATACGGAAACTGACAGAATGAAAGAATGGTAACACAACCAAATTCTTTCTAGAAACCACATTATTGGGACCAGAAGTTTTCTTAGAAAGTTTGTTATGAATAGAATCAATTAAAGAGTGAGAAAATCCTCTATCAACAGCTACAGCTTTCAGATAGTTGAGTTCAATCTTGAGAAGCTCAGGAGAAGAGCAAATATTAATAGCACGATGGACCAGAGCATTAAAAGCCGAATATTTTTGGTTGGGAGGATGAGACGACAGTCTGTGAGGAGGTAAAGAAACAGCGAAAGGTTTACGATAGACAGAAGTAGTGAAACCAGACTCACTCTTAGAAATAAAGACATCAAGAAACGCAAGGCTACTATTAAGTTCTTTCTCACAAGAAAACTGGATATTAGGATCAATGGAGTTCATAATAGAAAGAGCATCATCAATACCTAACAAGTTACTGTCCGTTAGGACAAAACAATCATCCACATAACGAACATAAAATTGAAATTGCAATTTCTGGAACAGTTTTTCCTCAAAATAATGCATATAGAAATCACTTAAAATAGGACTAAGAGGACTTCCCATAGCCAGGCCATCTACCATAGCATAGAATTTACCATTAAATACAAAAGTGCTCTGTTGCAAGCACATACGAGTAAGGAAAACTAATTCCTCAATTTCCAGAAGTAAAATGGAATTCAGAAAGCCTTTTCCTGAGGCAAGTCAAAGCGTCATCAACAGGAACATTAGTAAACAAAGAATTAACATCAAAAGAGGCCATAACTGAATTATTCGGAACGAAGTTATGAAGTTTCTTAACAAAATTGGTGGAATTTTTAACAGTGAAAACATTCTGACTCCTAAGTGGAGAAAACACAGAAACTAAATACTTGGAAAGTTTATATGAAGCAGTGCCAATATTGGAAACAATTGGTCTGAAAGGAATACCTGCCTTGTGTACCTTTGGTAAAGCATAAAAACGCGCACAATTAGCAACAGAAGGAATCACAGACCGTTTAGCAATCAAAGGAATAGAATGAACAGACTTAACAGCAGAAGAAATAGCTTTTAACTCTTTGTCACTAGGATCTTTATAAATTTCAGAATAAGGACCAGAAGCAATTAAGTCATCAGTTTTTTCAACATAAGATGATTTATTAAGAACAACAATCTGACCACCCTTGTCTGCTTTGGTAATGACCAAATCAGAATTGGAAACTAAATTATTGACACATCGTTTCACAGAATGGGTAAAACCAGTATTAGGAACTTTTGAATTGAAATCAACATTGGAAGCATGTCGAACCGACTCTTTTTGAGTGGAAGTTAAGGCACTAAATTTGAAAGCTTTTTCAACCGGAGCAATAAGTTCAGAAAAAGAAGGCTTTGTAGCCAAAGCAAAATTGTTATTACATTTCAGAGCATTAGTTTCATTACTATTCAAAGGAAATTTCGAAAGATTTACAACCGTGTTCCGAAATTTATAAACATCCTAGTGACAGAGAGCTATTTCTTCTGCTGTTAAGTCTGTTCATTCTATTCCTTTGATTGCTAAACGGTCTGTGATTCCTTCTGTTGCTAATTGTGCACGTTTTTATGCTTTACCAAAGGTACACAAGGCAGGTATTCCTTTCAGACCAATTGTTTCCAATATTGGCACTGCTTCATATAAACTTTCCAAGTATTTAGTTTCTGTGTTTTTTTCCACTTAGGAGTCAGAATGTTTTCACTGTTAAAAATTCCACCCATTTTGTTAAGAAACTTCATAACTTCGTTCCGAATAATTCAGTTATGGCCTCTTTTGATGTTAATTCTTTGTTTACTAATGTTCCTGTTGATGGCGCTTTGACTTGCTTCAGGAAAAGGCTTTCTGAATTCCATTTTACTTCTGTGGAAATTGAGGAATTAGTTTTCCTTACTCGTGTGTGCTTGCAACAGAGCACTTTTGTATTTAATGGTAAATTCTATGCTATGGTAGATGGCCTGGCTATGGGAAGTCCTCTTAGTCCTATTTTAAGTGATTTCTATATGCATTATTTTGAGGAAAAACTGTTCCAGAAATTGCAATTTCAATTTTATGTTCGTTATGTGGATGATTGTTTTGTCCTAAGGGACAGTAACTTGTTAGGTATTGATGATGCCCTTTCTATTATGAACTCCATTGATCCTAATATCCAGTTTTCTTGTGAGAAAGAACTTAATAGTAGCCTTGCGTTTCTTGATGTCTTTATTTCTAAGAGTGAGTCTGGTTTCACTACTTCTGTCTATCGTAAACCTTTCGCTGTTTCTTTACCTCCTCACAGACTGTCGTCTCATCCTCCCAACCAAAAATATTCGGCTTTTAATGCTCTGGTCCATCGTGCTATTAATATTTGCTCTTCTCCTGAGCTTCTCAAGATTGAACTTAACTATCTGAAATTCATAAGGGTTTTCTACTCGATTCCTTTTTAAGTGGACTCGTCCAATTTTCACCTAGGGGATTCCTCAATGGAGTCCATTTTGTTTCCTAATTGCAGTAGGCGGGGTGATCTGTCATCCTACTTTCATTGTAACGCTTCGAAACTGTGTTCTCTTATTTGTTTACTTAAAGTGGACGCCTCGTTTTGTTTAAATTAGTTCCCAAACTATTTTTTTTTTCTGGAGGATGCGAGGCAAAAAAAAAAAAAAAAAAAATAATAATAATAATAATTAATCATAATGTGCCAAACTACGTGCATGCTTAAAAGTAATCAAACAGTATTTAATAAAGGAAATTTATGATAAATTTTTGGCTATTGCCATATTTTTTTCTATCCGATCAGTTTCCTATTTAGTCTGATTGGGAATATTATATGAATAGGTAATCATATAAAATTATATATATAGATAAATTGTTGTTAATTATTACAGAAAACTCTTCAGGGTTGAAACCTACACCGCTCCCGTCGGAGTGAGCCTCCCCCCCCCTCGGAGCGACGGAAAAACCACCTAAAACTAAACCCCCAAAATAATCCCCCCTAAACGGCTAAGCCGCCTCTAAACTCCTTGAAAATTCCCACTTAAAAATTCAGAGGCGCAGCTTAAAACTTTAAACCCCCCCCCCCCCCCCGGGGGGAGCTCCTGGAATCTGGTTAAACAAAATAAGAAGTATTTGCATGCAGCTCTTTTGGTCAACCATATTTTTCCCTGGAAAGCTCACCACTTTCCGTTCCTGATGCAATAATATTTCATACCTTTCTTGTTGCGTCAGCTGCCTGTGACATACACATATCAAAAGCTAATATTTACGAAGAAAACGTTGAACCCAAGTTTGTATTCATAAGGGAGCTTACTTACGTGCCCGCCCCCCTGAAAATATTTCTTAATGTACCTTTAAAATTCATTTCCCAAACCTTTCATAACGTAATGCGTTGAAGACAGCCCCCCCCCACCCCCCCACCCCTGGACAAAAATTTCTGGATACCACCTTGGCTGAACCCCAGACAAATATTTCAAACCTCTCATACAAATTGCATGAATGAAAAAACTAAAATGAATAACACATTATGCTCATTTTTTTCCCGGGAAAATAGCACGTTTTCAAGTTGATAATAGCTATCAATCCAAGTAATTACACTGCCATCAGGGCAACTGCCAAATGCAAATCACTGTCACTCGTTGAAAGAGTTTCGGTCAGAAGAAAGATGTCTTTGAGGTGGTCTCACGGCACCATGTGTCGTGAGACCTCCTCAAAGAGCTCTTTACATGCGATGTCCCTCAAAATATTAGTATTGATGTCTTCTTCAGCAAGTGAAAGAGACACATAAATAGTGTAATTTTTTGGGTTTTTCTTTTTTTTTTTTAAAAAACATTTTCCATGAATTTGTGTATAGCCTAAAAAATATAATCCTTTAATATATTGAGAGAAATCACATATTGTAATTATGAAATAGAAAAATTTCAGAGGAAAAATTAAGCTTAATATTTGAATAAGCTGGAAATATTTATTGAAAAATAGGGGTTTGAAAAAATATTCGTTTATAAATCAATTTTTGAGACATTAGCTCTACCCCAAATTAATTTTATCAAAATATTTTTCCCAGAAAAATGAATTACATAAAAATCGTAGATATTTCAAATTTCTTGCATAGACTGCATCTGGAATATCAAAAAAAAAAAAAAAAATTCAGAAATGTTTTATAAATCTAAGCCACAACTTTTTGAAGGTACCCATTTCCATAGTAACAGCATTTAAAAGTCAGCATCAGTAACTAATTAGGAGCATATTTTCATTTTCTTAACTTACTGAGAGGATTTAATAAATGACTGAAATCTTTCCTACTCCTCATAATGTGGTAGCATAGTTTTGCTGTGGCCATCACATAATTTACTTCTATATCTTTCATATAAATGCTTTTTTAGAAAAAAATTATAAATAATTTTCAAGAGTTAACCCTTTTGAGCAATATATAGTTCTTAATTGGTAGTTTTAATAAGTGATGGGTAGTGGCGTAGCTAGAACCTCATTTAGTGTGGGGGGGGGGGGGGGGGGCGTCAGGGAAATATTAATGCTAATTGTTTTACACCCCTCCCTCAAAGCCCTCTCATAGATACGTCACCATTTGCATTTGGAGGGGAGCTTCCCCCCTATCTACGCTAGTGGCTATCAAAAATTTTTACATGTACTTATATTTTCCACATTTGTCCAAAAGTGCTCAGCCTATCTTAAAAAAGTGCAAATCCACCCCTTTTTTAGAAATCGAAAATTTTGGGAAATCAAATTAATATGTAACTTTTGTAAGAAGAAAAAAGTAAAAATTCCAGTTTGTCATGTTTGGGCGAATAGAAAAACAAAAAGCTAACAGTTTAACAGATTTTATGTAAAAAAGGGAATGTGAAGGTGCTTCTTCAAACAATAATAATTAAATTAAAAAAAATTTTTAAAATATTAATTGAATAACAATAATACAATAATGATAGTAATATAATTTCATAAACTTTTGGCAATGAATCTTTAGATTGGAGAAACAAAACTTGCGGTATAAGGTAGGTGGGACGCAATCTTCCCGTCTGCCGGCCCAGCTCGGTCTTAACTAACAAAGCCGTTTTCGGCCGGCCTCGAACTTAGAGAGTTAATTGATTCTATTCATAACAAACTTTCTAAGAAAACTTCTGGTCCCAATAATGTGGTTTTTTAGAAAGAATTTGGTTGTGTTACCATTCTTTCATTCTGTCAGTTTCCGTATTGCTAAAATCCTAAAAAGGTTTCAATTTCAAGTCGTTTTTGCTCCTAGTAAGAAACTTTCCTTCTCTTCTCTTAAAAGGATCCTGTCGATCAACTTAACACTTGGGGTATTTACCAAATTAGTTGCCGTTATGGCCTTTCTTACATTGGACAGACAAAACGTGCTCTGAAAATTCGCTTAAATGAGCATAAAGGTTATGTACGAAAGCAAGAGTTAAATAAGTCTAGCATTGCTCAACATTGTTGGAATTCCAACCACTCTTTTGATTTCAATTCTGGTAAAATTATTCAAAAATTTTCCCTTCCCCTTTAGAGCTTGATTTTTGGGGGAAGCTTATCATATTAACAAGAATAGTTCTAATTTGGTTAATGATTCTTCCTCAACTCCTTATTTTTCACAGGTCTGGCATAAATTTTTTTAATTTGTTGTTCTTTCTAGGTTTTCTTGTTGTTTTCCTTTTTTGTGTCTTTTTTTTCTCCCCCCCCCTCCTTTACATGTGTATTTTGTTTTGGTAGTTTCTGTACTTATTTTTATTTCAATTTTATTCTTTGTATTTTATTTTATTATTTTTGCAATTTTTATGCATGCTGTCGTTTTTTTTTGCTTTATTTTTATTGATATTCCTTTTTCCCTTCCTGTACTTTCAACTGGATTCGTTTGTTGCTCTCTTATTGGTGTCTTCCTGCTACTTCTACTTCCACTTCACGCTGCCTTTATTCTCATTGGTTTACAGATAATTCTTAGGCTATATAAGCTTTGTTTTTGTTGTTCTGTCTGCTTCATTTGGATGTTTTGCATCTAGAAGCTCCCTGTCGCATTAAAAAAAGGGATTCCAAGCAATCCCGAAACATATGCCCTGCATTGTATTGCTAAATTTGTGCTTTAAATTAACGTGTAATTATATTATTATTATTGTTTAAATTGCACAAAGTTAAATTATTTTTTTTATGCAAACCAGTCGTTCAAAAGGGATTCAAACAAAGAACGAAACCGATAAAAATTAACATTACATTTGAAGAAGTCTGAAAAGAAAAAAAAGGTGTTTAGGCACACCTTGCTGCAGTGGCGTAGCTTTGACCCGGATTTTAGGGGGGGGGGGGGTTGTCTTCGGGGAGAAGTGAGCCCCATTTCATTGTTTTACAGGAAAAAAAAGGCCAAATTCTAGACAATCTTCACCCTTTCAAGGAGGGGTTCTTCAGGAGAAGTGAGCTGATTTCATTGCTTTACAAGAAAAAAATTTGGGCAAATTGTAGACAATCTTCACCATTTCAGGGGGGGTTCTTCGGAGAAATGGGCTAATTTCATGGTTTTACAAGAAAATCAATCAATTTCTAGACAATCTTCACCATTTCAAGCTGGGTTTATCCCCAAAAAAACCCCCCCTTTTTCTACGCCAGTGCCTGGCTACTTAATTATAGCGACAATCTCCTTAAATCAAGACATTTATTTATCACCACGAGTTGATAGTGCATTTCCAGGATATATTATCTAAAATTCATTTCAAAACAATGCTTCATTTAGCACACGACTTTATTAAATATGTGAACTCTTGGAGTCTGTTTTCATTCTATTGATTTGGAATTTTGTTTATTCCATCTAGCAGTTATATAGTTTGTACATAATATAGAATTTTAGTACCTGCTTTTATAAAAGAGAAAGGTTGTTTTTAGGGGCTATATTAAGGAATAGCTCTTTTTTGATGCATTATAGTTACTGTACTTTTACAAACTGGGAAAAAATAGCAACATAAAGAAAAAAAGAAAATGCTAAAAAAAAAAATGCTTTGGGGACCCCCCCAAATTTTTAAGAAGGGACTCACTTTTTTTTAAAAATTTTGGGTCCTTGGGACCCAGTTCTCTGAGTACCCAACGACACCCCTGATAAATGTTTAAAATTTATTTTTTTTTTTATTATTTATTTATTTTTGATTTATTGTTGAAAATTCAACATGTTCTTCCTGCGCAGAATCATTTTATATGATGAATGAATGCGTGTAACAGAAAAAAACATTTATCGCCATGTTGAAGCCAACACTTATGCATAGTTTTAATTTATTTTCTTGTGAGAAAGAACTTAATAGTAGCCTTGCGTTTCTTGATGTCTTTATTTCTAAGAGTGAGTCTGGTTTCACTACTTCTGTCTATCGTAAACCTTTCGCTGTTTCTTTACCTCCTCACAGACTGTCGTCTCATCCTCCCAACCAAAAATATTCGGCTTTTAATGCTCTGGTCCATCGTGCTATTAATATTTGCTCTTCTCCTGAGCTTCTCAAGATTGAACTTAACTATCTGAAAGCTGTAGCTGTTGATAGAGGATTTTCTCACTCTTTAACTCTTTATGTACGGGAAGGGTGGAAATTTTTACTACAGATAAATCCTAAGCTTTTCTACTAGGCGATTCCTCAAGTGGACTCGTCCATTCTTGAGCACCTAGCAGCTCCCCATGGAGTCCATCTGTTTCCTAATTGCAGTAGGCGGGGTGATCTGTCATCCTACTTTCATTGTAACGCTTCGAAACTGTGTTCTCTTATTTGTTTACTTAAAGTGGGCGCCTCGTTTTGTTTAAATTAGTTCCCAAACTATTTTTTTTTTCTGGAGGATGCGAGGCAAAAAAAAAAAAAAAAAAAATAATAATAATAATAATTAATCATAATGTGCCAAACTACGTGCATGCTTAAAAGTAATCAAACAGTATTTAATAAAGGAAATTTAGGATAAATTTTTGGCTATTGCCATATTTTTTTCTATCCGATCAGTTTCCTATTTAGTCTGATTGGGAATATTATATGAATAGGTAATCATATAAAATTATATATATAGATAAATTGTTGTTAATTATTACAGAAAACTCTTCATGGTTGAAACCTACACCGCTCCCGTCGGAGTGAGCCTACCCCCCCCTCGGAGCGACGGCAAACCACCTAAAACTAAACCCCCAAAATAATGCCCCCTAAACGGCTAAGCCGCCTCTAAACTCCTTGAAAATTCCCACTTAAAAATTCAGAGGCGCAGCTTAAAACATTAACCCCCCCCCCCCCCGGTGGGAGCTCCTGGAATCTGGTTAAACAAAATAAGAAGTATTTGCATGCAGCTCTTTTGGTCAACCATATTTTTCCCTGGAAAGCTCACCACTTTCCGTTCCTGATGCAATAATATTTCATACCTTTCTTGTTGCGTCAGCTGCCTGTGACGTTTACACATATCAAAAGCTAATATTTACGAAGAAAACGTTGAACCCAAGTTTGTATTCATAAGGGAGCTTACTTACGTGCCCGCCCCCCTGAAAATATTTCTTAATGTACCATTAATTCATTTCCCAAACCTTTCATAACGTAATGCGTTGAAGACAGCCCCCCCCACCCCCCCACCCCTGGACAAAAATTTCTGGATACCACCTTGGCTGAACCCCAGACAAATATTTCAAACCTCTCATACAAATTGCATGAATGAAAAAACTAAAATGAATAACACATTATGCTCATTTTCTTCCGGAAATAGCACGTTTTCAAGTTGATAATAGCTATCAATCCAAGTAATTACACTGCCATCAGGGCAACTGCCAAATGCAAATCACTGTCACTCGTTGAAAGAGTTTCGGTCAGAAGAAAGATGTCTTTGAGGTGGTCTCACGGCACCATGTGTCGTGAGACCTCCTCAAAGAGCTCTTTACATGCGATGTCCCTCAAAATATTAGTATTGATGTCTTCTTCAGCAAGTGAAAGAGACACATAAATAGTGTAATATTTTGGTTTTCTTTATTTTTTTAAAAAACATTTTCCATGAATTTGTGTATAGCCTAGAAATATAATCCTTTAATATATTGAGAGAAATCACATATTGTAATTATGAAATAGAAAAATTTCAGAGGAAAAATTAAGCTTAATATTTGAATAAGCTGGAAATATTTATTGAAAAATATGGGTGAAAAAATATTCGTTTATAAATCAATTTTTGAGACATTAGCTCTACCCCAAATTAATTTTATCAAAATAGTTTTCAGAAAAATGAATTACATAAAAATCGTAGATATTTCAAATTTCTTGCATAGACTGCATCTGGAATATCAAAAAAAAAAAAAAAAATTCAGAAATGTTCATAAATCTAAGCCACAACTTTTTGAAGGTACCCATTTCCATAGTAACAGCATTTAAAAGTCAGCATCAGTAACTAATTAGGAGCATATTTTCATTTTCTTAACTTACTGAGAGGATTTAATAAATGACTGAAATCTTTCCTACTCCTCATAATGTGGTAGCATAGTTTTGCTGTGGCCATCACATAATTTACTTCTATATCTTTCATATAAATGCTTTTTTAGAAAAAAATTATAAATAATTTTCAAGAGTTAACCCTTTTGAGCAATATATAGTTCTTAATTGGTAGTTTTAATAAGTGATGGGTAGTGGCGTAGCTAGAACCTCATTTAGTGTGGGGGGGGGGGGGGTCGTCAGGGAAATATTAATGCTAATTGTTTTACACCCCTCCCTCAAAGCCCTCTCATAGATACGTCACCATTTGCATTTGGAGGGGAGCTTCCCCCCTATCTACGCTAGTGGCTATCAAAAATTTTTACATGTACTTATATTTTCCACATTTGTCCAAAAGTGCTCAGCCTATCTTAAAATGTGCAAATCCACCTTTTTCAGAAATCGAAAATTTTGGGAAATCAAATTAATATGTAACTTTTGTAAGAAGAAAAAAGTAAAAATTCCAGTTTGTCATGTGGTCGAATAGAAAAACAAAAAGCTAACAGTTTAACAGATTTTATGTAAAAAAGCAATGTGAAGGTGCTTCTTCAAACAATAATAATTAAATAAAAATTATTAAAATATTAATTGAACAACAATAATACAATAATGATAGTAATATAATTTCATAAACTTTTGGCAATGAATCTTTAGATTGGAGAAACAAAACTTGCGGTATAAGGTAGGTGGGACGCAATCTTCCCGTCTGCCGGCCCAGCTCGGTCTTAACTAACAAAGCCGTTTTCGGCCGGCCTCGAACTTAGAGAGTTAATTGATTCTATTCATAACAAACTTTCTAAGAAAACTTCTGGTCCCAATAATGTGGTTTCTAGAAAGAATTTGGTTGTGTTACCATTCTTTCATTCTGTCAGTTTCCGTATTGCTAAAATCCTAAAAAGGTTTCAATTTCAAGTCGTTTTTGCTCCTAGTAAGAAACTTTCCTTCTCTTCTCTTAAGGATCCTGTCGATCAACTTAACACTTGGGGTATTTACCAAATTAGTTGCCGTTATGGCCTTTCTTACATTGGACAGACAAAACGTGCTCTGAAAATTCGCTTAAATGAGCATAAAGGTTATGTACGAAAGCAAGAGTTAAATAAGTCTAGCATTGCTCAACATTGTTGGAATTCCAACCACTCTTTTGATTTCAATTCTGGTAAAATTATTCAAAAATGTTCTTCCCCTTTAGAGCTTGACTTTTGGGAAGCTTATCATATTAACAAGAATAGTTCTAATTTGGTTAATGATTCTTCCTCAACTCCTTATTTTTCACAGGTCTGGCATAAATTTTTTTAATTTGTTGTTCTTTCTAGGTTTTCTTGTTGTTTTCCTTTTTTGTGTCTATTTTTCTCCTTCCCCCTCCTTTACATGTGTATTTTGTTTTGGTAGTTTCTGTACTTATTTTTATTTCAATTTTATTCTTTGTATTTTATTTTATTATTTTTGCAATTTTTATGCATGCTGTCGTCTTTTTTGCTTTATTTTTATTGATATTCCTTTTTACTTCCTGTACTTTCAACTGGATTCGTTTGTTGCTCTCTTATTGGTGTCTTCCTGCTACTTCTACTTCCACTTCACGCTGCCTTTATTCTCATTGGTTTACAGATAATTCTTAGGCTATATAAGCTTTGTTTTTGTTGTTCTGTCTGCTTCATTTGGATGTTTTGCATCTAGAAGCTCCCTGTCGCATTGAAAAAGGGATTCCAAGCAATCCCGAAACATATGTCTGCATTGTATTGCTCATTTGTGCTTTAAATTAACGTGTAATTATATTATTATTATTGTTTACTTGCACAAAGTTAAATTATTTTTATATGCAGACCAGTCGTTCAAAAGGGATTCAAACAAAGAACGAAACCGATAAAAATTAACATTACATTTGAAGAAGTCTGAAAAGAAAAAATGGTGTTTAGGCACACCTTGCTGCAGTGGCGTAGGTAGATCCGGATTTTGGGGGGGGGGGGGGGTCTTCGAGAGAAGTGAGCTCATTTCATTGTTTTACAGGAAAAAATGGCCAAATTCTAGACAATCTTCACCATTTCAAGGAGGCTTCTTCAGGAGAAGTGAGCTGATTTCATTGCTTTACAAGAAAAATTGGTCAAATTGTAGACAATCTTCACCATTTCAGGGGGGCTTCTTCGGAGAAATGGGCTAATTTCATGGTTTTACAAGAAAATCAATCAATTTCTAGACAATCTTCACCATTTCAAGCTGGGTTTATCCCCAAAACCCTCCCTTATCTACGCCAGTGCCTGGCTACTTAATTATAGCGACAATCTCCTTAAATCAAGACATTTATTTATCACCACGAGTTGATAGTGCATTTCCAGGATATATTATCTAAAATTCATTTCAAAACAATGCTTCATTTAGCACACGACTTTATTAAATATGTGAACTCTTGGAGTCTGTTTTCATTCTATTGATTTGGAATTTTGTTTATTCCATCTAGCAGTTATATAGTTAGTACATAATACAGAATTTTAGTACCTGCTTTTATAAAAGAGAAAGGTTGTTTTTAGGACTATATTAAGGAATAGCTCTTTTTTGATGCATTATAGTTACTGTACTTTTACAAACTGAAGAAATAGCAACATACGAAAAACGAAAATGCTAAAAAAAAAATGCTTTGGGGACCCCCAATTTTCAAGAAGGGACTCACTTTTTTTTAAATTGTGGGTCCTTGGGACCCAGTTCTCTGAGTACCCAACGACACCCCTGATAAATGTTTAAAATTTATTTTTATTTTATTATTTATTTATTTTTGATTTATTGTTGATATTCAACATGTTCTTCCTGCGCAGAATCATTTTATATGATGAATGAATGCGTGTAACAGAAAAAACATTTATCGCCATGTTGAAGCCAACACTTATGCATAGTTAATGATTTTCGTACTCTGAATTTTTCAAATTTAAACATATTATTTAACGGTTTCTTTCCTTATTTCAAATATTTTAAACGATCTGAAGAATTACACATGCATTAAAGAATTAAAACGAAAAACTTTAGCTATAGCTTCTGAGGTTTGTAAGTCCACAAATGCGATCACAATTCATGAAATTTCAATTAAAAATTTCCAATAAAAGTTTTAATAAAAATAAAAAGGAATTTTATTTGTTTGCCTTTTAACAAAGCACAAGAAACATCGAAAATTTGAGGTCCAGTCCCCATAGTGGATACAAAAAGATTGCATTTTCCGATATGCGGACAACAAATGTACGAAAAACAGTAAATAAAAGAACTTTTTGAGTTAAATGATTTTAGAATTTAATTTTAATAAGGAAACATTTGATTAATATTAATGATTACAGATAAGATCGTTGAAACTTTGTGATAAATCAAAAACAGAAAAAAAAACTTCTTTTCGGAAATTTTTGCAAATTTTCCCAGAACATTACAATTCCCGGACATTTCCCTGATCTCGTTCTGTCGCCACCCTGATAGAGAAAGTTGCAAAAAATGGTTTTACGAACATTGTGTTCCAGAAGCAAAAAAAATCTACCTTGCAAAGCAATTTTGCTTTTGGACAATGTCCCATCTAACCCAGATAACGATGAACTGTGGTGTACTGACATCCGTGCTGTATTCCCCCCCCCCCCCCCACAAAGTTACATTTAGTACAGCCAATGGATCAGGGTATACTGGAGAATGTATAGAAACAATATCAACAATATTTGTTGGAACATTTAGTTTAGTCTGATGATGATAGTGTTGAGCATGTTTTGAATAGTGTGAACATGAGAGACATTGCTTGTTGGCCTGAAGATTCTTGGAACAAAATTAATCCTGCTGAAGAAATTACGGCCGAAATTTTTACCTAAATTGGCAACATTCATGGAGAAGATCAATGATGACAATAGTTAAAACATTATTTTGGAAGATTTGGTAAAGGAATTACCTGGCTGTGAATATTCCAACGCAATTGACATTAAAGAATGCTCACAGTGATGAAATATTGAAAATAACCAACTAGATAATTGTAGACATGATAGAAGACGAGGAGGAATGTAATGATACAGAAGAAAAAGACTCTCTGCCATTTGATAAATCATAGTGAAGGTTCTGCAACATTATAACTAGATTTAAAATATATAGAACAGCAAAATGTAGTTACCCCTGCTGACATTATGCTTTTGAAACGTTGGCTAGATGCTGTAAGTAAAAAGAGAAGTAAAACTTTAAAGCATCAAAAAATTAAAAACTTTTTTGGGCTGTTAAGCATTCTACATAATATTACACTAAATAATAAAGTTATTTAAGTCCTTTATCAGAATAATTGAGTGAAATCAGAAATGTTAAAATGCTTCTATTTTTACATCCGAGTTTTCAATCCGAGGTAGTGTCGGCCCCAATTACCTCGGATTTGAGACTCTACTGTATATCTTACACAATACAACAGAAATTGGGAAAAATAACTGCAAATTGCTTAAAATAATAACAATAATAGAAACAATGTAAATTATTGAAAATACTTACATAATGATAAAAAGCATAATTGTGGCATAAGGAGGATACCTAAATAATGAAATCATATTAGCTTAACAATAAATTCTTTTTATGAAATAATTACATAAGAGTACAACAAAAATGATTTTAAACATGAAAATCTGACTTGATCCAAAACATATTATAAAAAATTAGCTTAAATCCAAATGACTGAGTAAAAATTTTTAAAAAGACAACATTTGTACGGACCAAATATAGGACAATCTTGTAACCTTATTTGGGAACTTTTGAAACAAAAATGGTACGTATGTTAAATTTGAAAGTAAATCTGAAAGTTTTGAAATATTTTGCAGCAAGATTTAATCTTCCATAACTCTTTCAAAGAATGTTTCTTGGATTATGATAAGTTATTATCTTGAACAGTGAGCTACTCCTATTTTCAGCGTGAAAATGAAAGAAAGCGGAAAGATTAGCTAAAAAATATGCTTCAAAGCACAAAAACTATATACATATAAAAATGAATTTATACATTGAAATTTAAAAAAAAAAAAGTTTTTAGGTGTTAAAAAATGTAAGGAAATAACTCTTTGTGAACTGGCAGCTATTCTTTTTTGCAAAAAATAATAACTTTATTTCGTCAAAAAATACTCAAAAAGTAATAGTAAAAAAAAAAAAAAAAAAAAATCCAAATCAATAATAGACCAAAAGAAACTTTTAATTTGATATAACAAAATGTTAACTTGCATAAATTAACGAATAATTTGAGATTTTTTTACCACATAAAAAAAACCACTTGTCTCATGAAAAACTGCATTTTAGTTAAAAAGTGAATAATCTTTCATAAAAACAACTGTTTGAACCATTATAACATATTGGTGGCACCCCATCAGACATTACCAGAAGCTAATAATTTCAGCTTGTTCGGTTGAAATTTTCAGAAAATCCACCAAATTTCTTTTTTTTTTTTTTTTTTTGTTCTTTTGTAACCTGTACAATTTTTTAAAAATAACTTTTGGTCTTTAGAATGTGGTGCTTTTTTTATAGCTGCACTATAAAAGAAAAAACTCTCAGATCAACAAACAAATTATAGGATTTCCAGATTGCAAATTTGAAAAATTCTGAGAAGATGGAACAAAATTAAGGTCATTTTCCTGCATCCAAAAATAAAGGAATACACAATAATCATATTATGAAAATCTAAGAAAATCATCACAGGTTAATTTTATTAACATTAATTACACAAAATACAAAATCTAAAAAATTTCAAAAAACAGAAAAACACACGAACATTGGGTAGATTTCAACTTTTGAGAAATCATTTATATTTTAGTTAAAAAGATCTTGATTTTGTACACCTGAATCTCAAATAGAAAAATTCAATGTCTGTTGCTTTTTGTCACTATGTCAATGAGATAGATGTACCTCATATTTTGAAATGAAATTCAAAAGACAATGTTCCAGTCTTTTGGATTTCCCTTAAAAAATGAAACACACCTTTGCCTTAGTGACAGACAGGCACAGACATTTAAATGTCGGCAGTTCTCATGGCAGACAGCCTATATTTACAAAGTAACACTTTCCTGAGTACAGGATATAACACTTACCCTGAAAAAGCTGGATACATATTTGGACTAGGCCAAGTATAACCACTTTGAAATTCATTTGAAACAACAGATGAATCTTGCATGTTGGATGCTTCTGTGGTGTTAGTTTTTGGCTGTTGCACAGCTTGTAATGCTTCATTAGCTTTCTGCCAGGCTTCTGGAATTGCTGGTAGAGGAGGCTTGTTATTCATAGCTGGAACTGTATAGGGCCTAACAAAAATATGAAAATGTTTGCAACATAACCAAGTGATTTTTTTTCTTTTTTACAATTTAAAAAACTACTTCTAATTACGAACACAAATGCAGTAAAGCAGTTTATATAACTTTCAAGTGGCAATTTGAAAAACATAAAATACAATTATTTTCCATCATTTTAAGTTACTTTCACTGAAGTCGATATTTTTTAATAATAATAAATTAACAAATTTTAAATAGTTTCAAATGAAATTTAACCCAGCCAGGAAAAAAGTACACTAAGGTACAGTAGTAAAAATTAACAAATTTAATCTGAATTCTTTTGCTGATGAAAGCTGGAAAAAAAAAAAAAAAAAAATCTAACAATTGTGTGTACTTAATTTTACATTAATAAAATACCCTCAAGAGGGTATTTTATTCATTTTTCTATTTTATAAATGAAATAACTTGAAATATTTTTTAATTTACCCATTTAGTAAAATCATGTGTTTACTCCATCCATTACTAAGAACTGAAATTTTTTGTTTTAATCAGATATCTTAATTGAAAATGCATAAGATAAAAAAATACTTCACAAGGAAAAAATACTGAAGCTATTATGGAATATGGATGAAACATTTTTAAGGATGCATATTCTAAATTCTAAACAACTTTGTTTTAAACACTATCATCTTGAATTATTTATTGTGTAGTACTCATTAAGTAGAACTAAAATAGCTAATATTAATAAAATTAAAACACGTTAAGTGGATCATGATTACTATTAATTGCAATATGAAATATGCTTTGATGTTAAGACTGAAGAGTAAGAATAATGGGAAAAAAAAAGTAATAATTAGTTCTAAAGTTACGAGATATATATACAGTAAAGCACCGTTTATACGTTTTTCAAGGGACCGAGCAAAAAAAACGTATAAATGAAAAAACGTATAAACGAAAATCACAAAATAAACCCAACATTTTCTAACAAAAAACAAAACAGAAACTTAAAATAGTATTATGAAAAATAAATAATGAATAATTTTAATAATACATACTAAACATATAATACATTATAAATTAGTTTATAAAGTAAGACATAGTAAAATGAAATGATGTATAGTACACTAACTTTTGTATTCCTGAATTACATTACAATCACTACATTTCATATTCATGCAGTATGCCCAAAATATTTTGTTATTTTAGGTTGTAGCGCCTTTTTGGAATGCACAGAAAAGAGTTCCTTGTTCAGAGTTATAAGTGCCATCTTGACATTGTCATTTAAATCACTACCAAGGAGATATTCTTGCATGATATTAAAACCCTCCAAAGCTTGCTGAAAACTTGGCTGTGGCTTTTCAGTGCAGTTATCCTCTTCTTCACTGCTAGTTTCTTCATTTGCGACCATTTCATCGACTGTTAGAAGCGAACATGTTGCAAGTTCCGAATCACATTTCACAAATTCTTCAAATGTAGTAACATCACTCAAATTTGACCAGTTTTCAGGTGGAACAAAATGCTCAGGTTCGACGTTTTCATTAGGAGTGACATCTACTGAAGTGAAAAACCCACCAAGATTGAAGCAGTTTCTTATTGTTTCCGGTAAAACACTTTCCCAAGCCATCATTATGAAATTCATAGCTTGCAAGATATCAATGCTCATTTTTTCGAATTCTCCGCTGTCTAAAGTAGCGATAGCTGTTTGCACTAAAAGTTTCCGATAATGTTGTTTAAGGGATTTTATGACTCCTAAATCCAGCGGCTGCAGTTTGCTGGTACAATTGGCAGGGAAAAACTTGACAGCTATATTTTTTAGAAAATCCGTATTAGGTGGATGAGCTGGGCATTGATCAATGAATAAAATGATCCGCCGTTTCTCTTTTCGCATTTTATCATCCAACGCTTTTAACCAGTCGGTAAAGAAAGACATGGTCATCCATGATTTTGTGTTGGCCATGTATTTTGCTGGTAATGTTTTTACATTTTTAAAGCAGCGGGGCTTTTTTGATTTTCCAATGATCAAAGGAGGTAATTTTTCTGACCCATCTGCATTGGCACACAATAGCACGGTCAATCGTACTTTGCTCTTTTTTCCGCCATGACATGTATCCGATTTGAGTGCAAGAGTTTTAGTCGGCAGAAGATTGTAAAATAGGCCGGTTTCATCCGCATTAAAAATGTTCTTTGGTTCATATTCTTTTATCAGTTCAGGCAATTTATTTTGAATCCAATCATCCACTGTTTCACACTCAACATCTCCAGACTCTCCACTTACAGTTTTGCCTGTTATGCCGTGTCTTAACTTAAATTTATGAAGCCATCCCGAGGAAAATGATGCATCGCATTCTACATTTAACTTCTTCGAAATTTCTTTCGCTTTCTCCATAAGCAAAGGACCACTGATGGGAATTTTTGCACTACGACACTGGTTAAACCACTGTAAAAGCACTTTCTCTACATCCGGAAATTTTCCGTTTTGAACTCGAAGTTTTTTTGGAGCATTAGCACCACTTTGATTATAGCTTTCCTCGATGATCTTACGCTTATAAATTATCGTGCTTAAAGTTGAAACAGGTAAACCTAATTTTTTGGCTAGGTCAATTCTTTTTAAATGAAGGTTTTCATCCACTTGTTTCAAAATGCACATTTTTTCTTTTAGAGACAGAGATTTTCTACTACACGAGCTCGAAGCCATCGTGAATGCTAGTGAACGATAGATCCCAGAATTTTGTAAAGCTGGTAGGAGCAGGGTTGCCATAAAGTCCTCAGGCTACTTACTGAAATTTTAGGGCGCCTGCCATGGCAAAATTTCCATGGCAGCTACCTACGCTCAATCTCGGATCCCAGGAGAGGAAAAGCGCTTGTCACCTGCTATTTCTAGGTATTGCACCACAATCAGAACGCTCTTATCTGTGGATATTCGCATTCTTCCGGGGTATGTCTTTTGTTCATTTAGCCAGGTGCGTGACCACCGCAAGTGGTCACAGCAGGTGTGGGTCAAGGTCAAATGCGATTTCTAAACTGGACAACCGCCAGCGCAAAATCAGGTTAAAATACGTTTTCTCTTTATGACATGGGTAGAGAAAAAACGTGTAAATGAAACTCGCAATTTCAGGAAAACGTATAAACGAAATTATTTAACATTAGTTTGTATGGGATCTCGCCGGGGCCGTTCAAAAAAACGTATAAATGATAAAAACGTATAAACGAGAAACGTATAAACGGTGCTCCACTGTATATAATATACACACAGAGAGACAGAGGGATCTATGAAGTTGCTTGAAATAGAGGTTCTAAATGCAAAACATTTTTTTAAAAACAACATTTTCTAACTCTGAACAAATTTTAGAATTTTTTTTTAATGATTAAAATCAGTGATTTTTTTTAAAGAAAATCACTTGATTTAAATCAACGAGCCCTGCTTCCACTGGATCAAAATTCTCAAACAACACTTTCAATTATTTTCCATCATGTCAGTTTTACCAGCAAACAAGCATTTTGTCGGATGGATCTTAGGAGAGCCCACCTCATTGGGGTGGTTGGCGATAAGTACGCAATCTTGGTAAACTAGATTCGATAGAAACCCAGCTTCTATCGTTCTACGAAATGGACGCCAAATTGGCGATTTTGAAAAGCGGTGGGCTCTCCTAGGAGTTTACCCATTTTGTCTTCATTTTCATGAAGAGTTCAAGAAAGTGCTCACAACAGTTTGTCTTCTTAAAACTCTGCTCCAGTGTTCCTCATAACACCTCCTCCATTGCGAACACCCTTTTCATGCTATAGGACAAATTCCATGACTTGTAGATTCCATCGTGTGGGCCTTCTCCCCCGATATGTGATGCTAAAATTCTAATTATTTAACACTTGCCTTGCAATATAAGGTAAGGTAATCAAGAAACACCTATTTTTAAAATGAGTAGCAATTGTCCCATCGGCAAAGTTTACAATCGGGAACCCTTTTATTTGGTGTTATATTTTGGTGATAAAATTTTATTTCTGCAGTTCAGTGTAGTCATTAGAAATCCTTCAATAAAGCAATTTACTTGTTAAGCAGAGTGCTTGTTTGAATAGAATGGGAGAAATTAACTTATTAATGAGAAATTGAATATTTTTCCTTGTTCTTAAAATAATGTTTTAAGAACAAGGTAAGAACAAATTTAGTTATTTCAGATATAATCAAGAAATGTTAGTCACCATGCAGTGATGTTATGTTATGCTTGTCATAAGTACTAATAAACAACATATTTATGTTCATTTTCATCTATCTAACTGTACCACATAAAAAACATTGCACCAGGGGAAAAAAGTAAAAAAAAATAATTGTTTTAGAGGAATAGCCAATTTGATTCATGTTTTTGTAACTAACATAAGTAAATCAAATTAAACATTAATTACCTTTGAAGCATTAATTTTATGTTGATGACAAAAAACTTATTTGCACGTTTATTGATAAAATATGAATATGAAAATTTAAGAAAAATGAAAGATATTTTGAGTAATTGCATACTTCCTCTTGATAGCTATTTTTTATACGTTTCGGGTAAGATTTTGAAAAAACTGGAGTAATTCTCAAATTTGGGAAATTACCTTTGAAATAATGTATAGCATAATCCAGGGTCGATCCTCCAGCATTTTTTAGCAGGATCGTTTTTTCTGAATTTTAAAGGGGAAATGTGAATTTTTGTGGAAAATCAACTAATTTTGTGAAAATTTAAACGTATAGTGATGAAAAATTTAATTAGCCGTTTTTTTATTAAATAATGCTATAAAACGTACTGAATTTTGAATCGGGTCCGAACACGGACCCAAATTTTCCTCTCGCGCGACCCCTGATAATACATATAGAAAGATGAAAAAGTCATGTCTGTGTTGACACACTCCTTTCGATTTACATATATTGAAAAAAAGGGGAGGCGGGATGGTTGGGAACCACTGATCTGGTCTTTTGGTGAAGAAGAGATTTAATAAGCTCTATATTCTGTCGATATGAAATTTCGATCTAAATTCAAAGAATTGAAGCACAAGAAAAAGATGTTTTACAGAAATAATACTTACCAGTGGGCCATCTTGTGCAATATTTAGAAGAAACCTACGGAGAAATTATTTTAGTAACTAAACTATAAATTTTAAGCAAAAATATTACATAGTAGAAAAGTTAAGTGGAAGATAAAAGCTACATTGCTATAATAAAACCCCAAATTAAAAATAATCACTTGAACAAGTTTAATAACACAAGTAGCTATAGAATGTCATATATGTGATGAAATAGGAAATCATACACACCAAAAAATTTCGGGGCTGACGACGAAGTCAAAATGGCGATGGTATCATAAATAATTTACCGATGGGAAAAAAAAAATTATATTACAAGCATAAATCACTCTTTTATTTATCAAGCCAATCACTTTAAAAGTTTAAATATTACATATATAAAACATCAGCAAATTTAAAATCTCTCATCATCAATGCGTATTCCAACCGAGTACGAGAAGAAACGAAAACAACAAGTACACGTACAATACAGCATATCTTTCACTTTCTTTTATTGTATTTTTGGGGAATAATAATGTTTCATTAGTTTAAAATTAGATGAATTTTCTCTGATAGAAAAACATAGATACAATATAGCCTTATTTTCTGTCGGTTTAAAATAAAATGCTATTTTTTAAAATTAAACTATTTATTTTGATTGACAACTCAACACGAATTTTCTTTCGGGATTGGATTCGATTGGACGATTCTTGTATCAGGAATGTTTTGCTTCTTAAGGTTTTTGAGGAATTCTGCTCTTCAGATGGCTTGGATAAAAGCTCTTATGTGCTGTTTAAACATTTAAACAAAACAATAATTTCGCTCCCAAATATTAATGTCTAAATGAAGCTAGAAAATTATGGTTTGTCTTTCTTAGCGCATCGTACAAGTATAATTTTAAATTCAAACAGTAATGAAATAAAGTTGTGCATGATATGCTTCTTCAGTATTTCACTGATGTTATTATAGATAAAAAATGAATACAAAATAAAAATATTACAGCTACAAATGGTTATTTCGCGTCAGATTATCTGCCTATTTTAGTAATCTTGATTATTGTAAATTCCTTAGATATTTTGTGATCAATTAGGTCTATTGATGTTCTTGTTTATTGTTGATGTTGTTGCTAATCTTCCCACCTAGTCGGAGAAAAATCTTTATGCTTCTTATTAAATTCTGCTGTTAATCTCGAGAAAAAAATTAGTAGGATCTTAAATTTTGCCACCACAAGAGTAGTAATAGTTTATTGATATTAGTATTAGTTATTGGCCAAGTGGTTTAAAAAAAAATTAGATCATCAAATATCATTCTAATTGCACCTAAAGTTGAATATGATACATTAAAAAAAATCTCATAAAGTATAATTTTCTTGTATTTACTCTACAATCTAAATATTTCTACAATTGCATGTCAAAAGCAGTTTTAAAACTCAAGCAAAACTACTGTATTGTAATACGCACTTTTTTTTGAGTTGGCCAAGTTTCGGCATTTTTTGTAGGTTTCTTATAATTATGGGGGGAAATAAGTTCTAAGCATAAATCATTCTTTTACGTATTAAGCCAATTGCATTATAAGTTTAAATATTATGAACATAAAGCATCAGCAAATTTGAAAACTTTCATCTCCTACATGTAGCGCAGAAATATCGCAGCTCAGCCCATTCCTTGAAATTTCTTAAGCAGTTTCATGCTTAAAATTTCGAAATGCACCAGTGACAGGAATATATCTGCAACTTTTTCAACTCTGAATGGTGCAGAGGTTTAAATATGCAATGTCAATGCAGTATAATTTAGGGTATGTCACTGAAGAAAAAGACTCATCATATTTCCTTCAGCTATTTTTCGGCTAACCGATTTTTAAAAATTATTCGGCATCCGGTCCGACGACCCCTAAAGAGATCTGGTTTATCAAGGGACTTTTTAAATTTAATTAATTAGCATCTTTTCTTATTATATGTACATATTTTAAAAAGTATGTATTAAAAATTTATACATTTAGAAACATTGGGATGTTAAAAAAATGTACATATAATTTATAGGTAACACCAGAGCTTGATATCCACTGCAGTTAAGTCACACAAGAGACACCAGGTATCCAGTAACCGGGAAAATCAATGTCTAGTTAATGCCAAATCCTGACATTGGGCCCACCTTTAACAAAATCCTGAGTGTGCCACTGTTGTAGATAAAGCTGTGTGAATACAAGATTGATGAAAATATTCATACTTTAATGTCAAATGTAACAAACAAACCAAAAAAAAAAAGTTTTCTTCTGCATGCTTCCCTCTCAGTGTAGCTGAGAATAAATTTTAAAAGAAATATTTTAAATTTTACTTTGACAAATATCATTGTTAAAAAAACAACAAAAATCATATGGTATGAAGAGGAACATTGTGCTGAAAGATTTGGACATTCATTATAAAAAGGCAAAAACAGGATCCCATTTTCTAGCACACCTAAGGTCAAAGATGCCGACTTTTTTTATGACCTGATTTGGGGGGGGGAGGGGTGGGGGATTGACATTGATAAAAGTTAAAAGTCAATTTTTCAAAAAATTATTTAACTTTTAATCTCATATTGAAAACATGTGTGCCAAAAATTCTTCGTTCCAAAGTTGTGTAATTTTAATAGGAATCTTGTCTGTCTGTAGTTTGTTGTTGGTTCAGGGGAAAAAACTATTAAAATGCATCCTGCAGATAAATGCTTACTGAATTTTATATCTAAACTTACTTAATTCATTATTTTTATTATAGGGCTGTAAGACTCCAGTTTTCCAGATTTTGCATTTGTTTTATTGTCACTGGATTGACAAATGCAAACATTTGTTTAAACATGGAAATTGAAGTCATAGAACCAAAGGTATATATAAAATGGTTGAACTTTAATTCTAACTTTAATGCTGTGTTAAATTTGATTTACAAATGACAAAATACTTTAAAAAAATGTTTTCAGAAAGCTCCTCTAGAATTTCCTGTGGATGTGGATGGAGCACCAGTAGAAGTTGTAGAAGTGGTTAAAGCAATAAAAAAGGTTTCTTGCTTTTTGACTGTAAAATTTTTTGAGTAGTAACAAATTTTTAGTTTTAAGTTTGTTATTTTGTTAAATGTCTAAAATATTCCTTGATAAAAGCATAAAGTTGTTTTTCTTGAAATAACAATTTTATGAAGAAAAAACTGATATTTCATCTTAATGTTAAGAGAATAAGGTAAATGAATTGGCTGTCCTACAGAAATTCATGAAAAGCACTAGGCAAAGAGGGGGCTCATTATGGTGCATGTTTATTTTTTTTTAATTAAGAATTTAGTTGAACTGCGAATGTTTGATTGCAGATCTATACATACAGGCCTTCCTAACTGTAAACTAAACTAAACATTCAATTCTATACACCTTAAAATTTGTATGATTTTGGTTAAAATTTTTTTAACCCTGATATCCTGCAGAACCCTAGGGTTCCATGGAACCCACTTTGGGAATCCTTGCTCTAAGGTACAAATGTTATTAAAAAGTTTTTTTTCTTTTTTTTTTTTTTAAATTTCTAATCTTTATTGATTTGTAGACAAACATGTCTTGAATGTTTCATTTTAATTATGAGTTATTTGCATTGAAGCAATAATTTTTTACTTTAGGTTGCAGAAAAAGTTTTATATCATTGGGATGTTTTCCCAATTGTTTTACCTCCACCACTTACTGTGGTTACAAGTGAAAACAATGGCAATAAAAAGGTATTTATGCTCAATATATATTTTAATATTTAAAAAAATTGCTATAATTCTAAAAATGATCTGGATTTTCTTTGCAAAAGTAAGGAAATTAAAATTAATTTACATTTTTATAACATTCTGAGAAGAATTTCATAAATTAATGTATTACTTAAAGTTTAAAAAAAAATCTGTATCATAGGTACAATGTGATGTCAAACTTTTTAAAAGACATTGTTTATGTTTATTTTTCTTATTTTAACAATTTATTACTATGAATTTTTAGTGATATTATAATTAGGGATGTAACGAATATTCGGCCACTATTCAGTATTCGGCCCTTTAGGCGAATATTCGGCCTGGCCGAATAGTCGTTTCATCACCTAGCCGAATATTCGGCCTGGCCGAATACTGGGTAAGGTCAAATTCGGCCTGGCCGAATATTGATGGACTATTCGGCCGAATAATTCTGCCGCAGTAGAAATGTAGAAAAACAAAGAAATTAGTAGATTTTAAACATTTAAATTGTATTATAATTATTGCAGAAGACTACGTTAGTATATAGTTTTAATAAATTAAAATAATTTGGAAAAAAACGACTTTTTTTTTAACCTTATTTTAGGCTTGACCGAGCAAAAACAGGTTTTAAAGTTGTAATATTGTATTTTATATTTAGCATTTGCTCCCAAAAGCTGGCAATAGTTAATTGTGATATGAGAAATTTATTTTATTATTATTAACTAAGTGGAAGTCAGACTTTGTTTGGGTAGACTGATTTATTGTGAATATTGAGCAAGAGAGAAATGTGAAAACCCTAGAATATATCATGATAAATTCTTTTTATTACAACGATTTTCTAGAAATTTTAATATTCGGCCGCCGTATATTCGGTATTCGGCCTAAGACGTTGGCCGAATATTTGGCTTCGGCCTAGAAGAAATGGCCGAATATTCGGTAATCAGCTATTCGGCCAAATCACTATTCGTTACATCCCTAATCATAATACAAGTTTTTCTTTGGTTTTCTCATTAAAAGACATCTACTGGAAAGTCATAGTATCTTAAGTCCATTTTTCGAGTTTTCCTGCCCTTACACTTAAGGGACATACATAGTACCGACGACAAAAAGCCACTAGCTACATGAGGGTTTCAAACTTTTGAAGCTTTCATTGGACATCTTTATTCTAAGGTTCTCATGGAAAAATTTAGTCTTATAGTTTAGTCTTTATTTTTTAGCTTCTTTTCAAAAAATCGAAGAGTGAACTTAAGACACTGGCTCTCAGGCACATAAATGTTAGATAGCAATCCATGTGTGGTCCTAAATATGACAGTTCAATTTATTCCAGTAGCGAATCCAAAGGCTCGATTTGGGAGGGACAATTCCAGACCCATTAAATAGGTTGTTCCCAAAGGGGACTTATCTCCATCTTGAGAAGTATAATATATTTAAACCTATGTGTATATATTTTCCCCCCCCATCTTGAGAAGTATAATCTATTTAAGCCTACGTGTATATATATATATTCCCTACCTTGAGAAGTACAATACATTTAAACTTACGTGTATATATTTTGTTGTATTTAATGCACTGTGCATAAAGTTTATCATATCGTTTGTCCCTCCCCTGGATAAAGTACGTAATGGCATAGGCTGACTCTATGTGTCTTCATTTGGCATGCATTTTCAAATGTGTTCTAGCATAGAGGCTATTTAGTTGCAAATTCCATTTTTGATCAACTTAATTGTGATGTATAAATAAAAAAAGAGATTTCTTTATTTTTTTCTTAGTTTTAATATTTTTTTTGCCATTCAGTGGATTTGTCACTGGTTGATTCATAAATAAAGTGAAAAAAATTTGTTATGTAATCTTGATTGAAATGTGAACATTGATTTTATGTTAATTTTTGCAGTCAAAACCTCTTATTGTGCGAGATCTGTTTATAGCTCCAACATTTGAAGAACTAAATATTGTTTCCCTTAACCAAAAGGGAGAGCCACAGCCTCTTACTGCAAAACAATTATTTAGCATCAAAGAATCTGGGTATGTTTTGTGAAATGATTACACAAATTGTTAAAATAACTTTAGAATGTAAATATTTGTTAATCATGTTGCTTTATATTAGTGTACTGTTGATCATGTTTATGTTTTGCATGTGTTGAAAAGCTAAATGTACTAGCATTTAAGGCTAATAGAATTTTTGCATGATAAATTTTGATGTAAACAGCAGTAATTTTTTAACTGTGCAGTTTTTGTGCATATAATGTGTGCGGCTATGCATGCGCAATAACCAATTTTTTAGATGCACTTAAGCTGTTTTTTTGCTCAAGAGAGACATTGTAGAACAATTTACACCCATCGCATGGTCCATCAGTAGTGTAACATTTCCAATATAATTTCCTGCAGGGAAACCAAGATTTCATCTCTGGACTGATATTTTATTTGGGCTATTTACAGTTATTTACAAAATCTTTACATCAGACGTTGCTGTACGCATTTGCCCTGTATCACTGGCGTGACTCACGTAATGGAGTGAGTTTCTCTATGGTCTGGGGTATCTCCGCTGGATACAAACCCTCCACCAGCTTTCTGTGTTTTTTGAGAGCTCTTTGTCTTTCTTAGCTGCTCCGTCGATGACGTTCGCCAGTTTTTCCAGTGCTTCCCGCCGGAAAAATTCTCTCTGGGAAGAAAACTGAAAGGAGTGTGCGGGGAGGGGGGGGGGGGGGTCCATATGTTCATACTGTTGTCCATATATATGGAATCTCTTTCTGACCTGAGGAGCCATGCACTTCACACATTCCTTACAGTTGCCCGACCCCTCAGGCAGAAAGTAGGTCCCTGAACAAGTGGTACCACTATGCTACAGTATCTCATTTGATTGAAACCAGAAGGTCAGAGGCTCTAATCAAGTAATTGTAGTCGTTGCATTGGAAAACCATGATGGCAGGTGATGATTAAAATGGATTGTCTGCATGCAAGTTGCCTGATATTTTCCCCGATTTCTCCTATTAAAAATGCAAATGCAGTGCAGCCACCATTGTAAGTCCCCAAAAAGGCAGCCCAAAGTGCTCTATATATAAAAAAAGCAATTTGCTTTTGCATCATAAAACAAATAGCTTGTTTTCTCTGTTGCTTCTTTTGTTTTGAATTTCAAGCTGACTATCGCAATGCTTAATTTATGTTTTGGATATTTTATAAATACAAGTTATAAAATGGCTGCATTGAAAGTAATTTTTATTACAGTTGAAAAATTTCAAAATTGCTCTTCACAGAAGCATATTTCTTTTGGAAGCTTTATTTTACTATTCCTAACTTTGTTTTTTCTGCTGCCTCATAACTGGTTTTTGCTAAAGATGTACTGGACATAAACAAAATATTCAAGGACATTTTACTTTAAAATCCATGTTTCTATATTTATAAAAGTTCATTTTTTTAATGAAAGCTTATGTGTTTCAATGGGCATAAGACCAAATTTTTTCAAAACTCAGCTTTTAGAATTAATCTGAATTTATTTTAAAGCCACATCTTTATATATATATATATATTTATCTATATATATATATATATACACACACACACACCTAAGTCATTTTCATGTCCCTGCTTCTATACACATTTTTAGAGGGACAGAGTGTCTTTCCGAATGCAATTTATAAAGGAAATAAAAGTTTTTATTTAAAGAAATTTTTATTTATCTATTTATTTTTATGTTGCTCGATTGTTTTGAAATGTTATTCCCTCACATGTCCCCACAGTTCTCTAAAATATATATTCACATTAAAATTATCATGGTCACGTTTTCCCACTTAATGTATTATTTATTTTTCATTGCGGAATTTACTTTATCTGTACATAATATTTTTGCTTTACTTAAGAGTATCTTATAAAATTGAGTAAACATTATGTAATTTTGTATTATGCAGGGAATTCGAGGTTGATAGCATGAATTTCCCAGGACAAGTCCACAAATGGAAATTAAGTCAGGTACTTCAAAAAGGCACAAGAAATGTTCATGATACTCTATTTCAGGTAAGCATGTTTAACTTTATTTGATTTTTGTACATTTCCTTGATCTTAAGAATACTATACACATAATAATAACATAATTATAAATACTTTTAATGTTTTATCAAATTATTTAAGAAATGTTCTAAGAATCATGATATGGTATACTTCAAAATCTATATTATGGGTTAGATGAAGGGGGGGGGGGGGGGATACGTTTTTAAAATTTTCTAATCAATTAAATTTTTTTTCCTACACATAAACTTTATTTGATGTATAGTTTAATTGATATTCCATTTTATTTTAAACAGTAGTTTAAAACATAATTTTTATGTTAAGAAGATTTATTTTTCAAAATAAATATTATATCATTTTCAGGACATAGCTTTATCAATGCATTTGTTAGTAATAACTGCTCGCAATCGTCTTGTTTCTAAGTTCTTCAGTGTTTCTCAGTCAATGCGTGCCTTCTTCCGTGGGTTAGCTATCCTGTTAGGTATGTATTAGTAATTATTTTTATTTTGTCATATCCATTTATTGCTATTTTATCAAACTCTTTATTTAATGATTTAAGTAATTGATCTGGATAATTGCAAAAAAATATCATATTTCCTGTTCTGCAATCTGTCTCTAAATTGAGATTAAGTGCATTAAAATGTTGAATTTTTTCCTTTGTGTAAATATTTATGATTATAGTATTTCAAATACCTTTCACTAGCAATCAATGCATTCATACAATTTTTAGTAATACTTGACTATCAGGTTGGTGCAATTCCCCCCCCCCCCCCCTCCTTGTATCCTTACCTGAAAGCTACATTAAGAATAATAAATATTTTAAAGTTTCAACATAATATGGGGTAACTGTTGCAATATTTATGTACATATGTTTCCTTGAAAATTTTCATTTACCAACAGATTTTGACACCAGGGTTCTTTTTGACAGTTGAGACTGGTATTAGATGTTTGGTCACATGAAAATGCAATCCCTGAGTGCTAACATTAGGTGTTTCACTGGAAAACATTTTCGTTGAGACAATGACATTCATGCCATGGAGCATATAGGTACATTCATGCTAGGGTGCATAAGACATTCATGCAAGGAGGCTTATAGGGGACAGTTATAGGCACTGCTCTGCAAGTTTGGTGATATTACGTGAAAAATTCTGTGTGTTAGAGACCAAAAACACGTTGAGGAAATTGGTATTTTGGAAATAAATGATTGCAATTTTGTGAATATGCTTGCTTGTTTTATGAAAATGGGTAGAAATATTGTACATAGCAAGTAAATTCTTCTGTGAAATTTGCAAACTTTTTCAAGCATTTTATGATAGTTAGAAACAATTTTTCTTTTCAGCAATTTGTTGTTAGTCCCCTAAATGCACTCATAATGAAATTTTTATTAGAAAGTATGAAGTACAGCATGCCTTTTATATAGTTGAAGTTACAAATCATTTTGTTTTATATTTCACTAGAAATTTTTAAAAGATGCAAAAAAAAAAAAGGAATAAATAAAAATGAAAAATTTGCCTATTACTTTTGGCTATATAATGTATCAAGTGTACGGCATTCAAAATTGAAACAACTGCTTTCTTGCATTTTCCAATTATTAATAAAATTCCAGTCTTAATTTTGAGTCCTGAATTATGTCTGAAGACCTAATGAGAAGGAAGATTTAATATCTCCAACTTCAACCAAACTTAATGAAGCTTAAGCCTAAATGAAAAAATGATCCATCTAGATTCCAGTGCATGTACATACACAATGCATCATCAATTGTCCAGAATGTTTGGAAAATGAGTAATCCTTAAAGTAAGTAAAAAAGCAACACATTTAAGCACGAAATGAAATCACAAAAAGCAGATACATTTAAGCACGAAATGAAATCACGAAAAGCAGACACATTTCAGAATTAAAAGTGAGTAGTCTTTGTTAAAAATTTTTAAATACTTTTCAGGTCTTCTGATTTTGGCAGTAAACTATCAAATTTTTGAGTTTTTTAAATGTTGTTATTCAGGTTTAAACTGATAAATTGTGGACATATACAAATATATGTACAAATATTTATGGCGAAAAATGTACTTACACTTATGTGTAGCCATTGTCAGTGGCGACTCGTGGTTTCTAATTTTTTGGAAGTGCTGCAAATTTTAAGGTATACTAAAAAATTTTATACGTAGTTTCATATTAGTGCTAGATCACAATTAGGCATGTTTTGAATATAATTTTTTCAAACTAAATATTTGGTATGAGGCACTTCTTGTACTCGATGATTGAGCAATGCATAAGCCCAATAGATTACTCTTTATTTTTATTTATTTACTTTGAAAGGGATTTTAGTGATATATCCGGCATTTCCCTTTCTTGACTCCAAATTTCAGAAGGACATAAGAAACTACCAGGTTCCAAGCTCAAATTAAATTTTATTTTAAAACTTAAACAAATCATTCAAATAAAAAAAACTTTTGACTGTTCATGATAATTTAACACGCGCAGCCAGCTCCTGCGCTCTGACTGAGACTACGTGAGTCTCCTGTGACTGAGATTTTTTTACTGCTGAGTGTTCAGGCTTCCAGGCGGCTTTTTATGCCAGCGGGAAGGATGAGAGAAATTTGCATAATTCCTGCTGGCGGCACTGCGCTCTTTGCAACATGCTTTGGTGTCGCCAGAAGTTTGACCAAGATAATTTCAAAAAATTAATCTTTTGCGAGTGTCCAGCGCATATTTTGATGCTCTGCTAAAAGTAAAGAAAAGTCAAAAGTTTATTATTTTGAACCATCATAACATACACCTCAAGAAAGAAAATCGACAAGTGCATGCGATCGGCTACTTCAGCGCTGCATTGTTTGCAGCTCTATGGACAGTTTGAAATGCCTATCTTTTGGACTTGTACTGTACAGTGAGTCACAGAGCTTTTTAGTAAGTCAAAAGAATCTGTTCTATGTGCAGCGCTTATATAATTTTCTATGTGATTTGAGGCAAGACAATGTTTTTCCCACTAGTGTTTTGACCAAGAGAATTAATTTGTTAATAATTCTGTTGATTCATATTCAAAGCAAAATAAATGTACTAATGTTTTGATTTCTTAAATGTTTAAAAATTTTTTTATTAAAAATAAATTATTCATATGTTTATAATTTAGTACAACACATATGAATGAGCTGCCACTACCCATTGTGTATGTACCTTTGTAGGCACTAATGCTTATTTGCTTTTTTTCTCTAGATGTCTTCATAGGTATTCCTTCACTTTCTGCCAAAAAGTTGGATGTTCGAATTCAAGAAGAAAGGAGTAAATATTTAGTTGCTGAACTAACTGTTAGGGTAATAGTATCTTTGATTGTTTATTATTTATTTTGTGTACTTTTAAGAACAATTTCGATGATATTATAATATAAAATTGAATTTCAGTTATTACCTTTTTATAGGGCTCCCACGCCTTCGCCAATTGTGCAAAACTGCGCCAAAACGAATTTTCTGCTTTATTCTGCTACCAAATGCGTTTTTTCGGCAAATTTGCGCCAAATCGCGATTTTCGGGGGAAAAAATCGAAAAGAATTTAGATATTATTTTTTTTAACCTTAAAATCGACATTATTTGTTACATTTTTCCTTTAGTAATTACTAATTTTTTACCTTTGAAGCAGTTTATTAATGAATATTAGCTCTACTCTCTCTCAAGAACATCAAATATGGATGAGAAAATTGAGCAGAATGAGTGATGGTATCCCATGCTTGTAGAAGAAACAGTGAGACGATTTCTAATATTTTGTAGTATTATAGAGAAAAATCATTCCTCTTATCACTATTTCTGTTGAAAATTTTTTTTAGTTAGTTTTTCTTGAAATAAATAAAAATGTTTACAATTTCATGAAACGTGGAAAAAAAAACTTGGCGATTTTCCTCAGTGCTCTTTGTGTTTTCTAATGTTTAGAAAATACTAATCAATGTAAAAAATCCATAACAGAACAGATGTTAAAAAGATTGCTGCTCCATTATAACAATTACAATACAATACAAAAAGTACACCAACAACAGGCGCTAGGCCCAACAAGGTTGGTGAATAGATGAGCAATTCCTGCTTGACTTCTTCATGCTCCTCTTCCTCTTCTTCTTGTCCCTATTTTATCTTGAAAGCCCATTTGCATGAAAGAAAAAGAAAAAGCAGTATCAATTTACATATAAAACTATTTGAACAAACGCTAAGAGAGAAACATTATCAGATTTCAACTGGGTGCTCTCTTCACAATCCCCCAGTGACGATCCAAACCTTCCTTAAACGATTTAGCATCCTTAGAATTAACAATGTACGATGGCAAAGTGTTCCAATCGTCCACAACTCTACTGAAAAAACAATGTTTCCTACACTCCCTTTTAAATTGTGATTTAAATAATTTCAATCCATTTCCCCGAGTCCTATTACTATGAGAAAATTGTAAACCTTCTGTTTCATTAACTTTATAAATTTGAACAACTGAATCAAATCTCCCCGATTCCTTCTTTCTTGAAGCGTATACATGTTAAATTTCTTTAATCTGTTTTCATAATCCATACCTGAGGTTCCTTTAACAATTTTTGTAGCCCTGCGTTGAACTTTTTCTAACATGTCAATATCTTTTTTTAAATATGGTGACCAAAATTGTACTGCATACTCTAGATGTGGCCTAACCAGTCCTCTGTACAATGGCAAAATAACGTCTTTTGATTTAAACGAAACATGTTTTTTAATATAACCCAACTTAAAATAAACCAACTTAGGATTACTTTCCACGTGTAAGCAGAGGCGCGCATACGTTCTACAATCTTTTTGCATCCGCTACAAAAATCAGATTTTTTTCATTTTAACTGTTTATTGTGATATTGCATCACATTTTTTCTATTGTAATTATTTTTTTTTTATTATTAATTAATTTATTTTTATTTCTCTAAACTTTTTTTATCATTTAATTTTTTATGTCATGCTTCCTTTCAATTAAATTATTCCAAATTATTTTATTTTTTCACGAAATCGGTATTTTTTTTGGCACTAAATTCTTTTTCATCAAAATTTCACTTGCTTTAATTACCGATTCGTAAATTTTTTTACCATGCTAAGCTTTTTTTAATAAATCTTTTTCATTCCTTTTTCCAAAGTACCATTTTTTTACCAAATAGCCATCTTGTTTTCAACGAATTTGTCGTCCATGTTTGAACATCCTGTCTTGAAGATCTTATCAGGTTGTTTTCGCTGCGTCATAGCGATGCCTATCTTCGGTTTCGGTTCACGGGTCACGCTTCGATTGGTTCCCGCCAAAATTCCTCCTGCGCTCTCATTGGCGCACGTGACGTGCGCCGTTGCCATCGGAGAAATTTCGTGTCGAGAAAGTGGGAGAGATGCGATTGACTCTCGCCGTGATTGCCGTGTCGAGAGGTTTCCGGCGCATCGATTTCCTTTTCTGTGAAATAATGGCAGAGGACCGCCGATATGGGGGCTTTCGATCCTGCCTCTGACACCGTGTGAGCCACACGTCATGTCTTAAAAACAAATCTGCAAATATTTTCAAATTATGGCAACAATTATTACCAGCAAAAGTCCGGCGAAATCCATGAGGGCGCAGCTGCACCTGTAAAACGGGAGCGATGCCCGCCACTGCAGTTTTTTTTCTCGGAGCCAGGAGGCCCTCATCATAAGTTTATAAGTCATACTTCAAGTTTATTTTTGTTGATTTTATGTCCTGGATGATCTCTTACAACTAAAATGGATCAATAGTTTTTTTTGCACCGTCTGAGGATGCTCAAATGTAATCTGTAGAAAAAAATTGGATGTCTAACAGTCTAATCTAATATAGTAATTGTGCAGGTGATCACCTATTTTTTTTTATTTTATAAAAGTAAAAATGCAGCCAGTTCCTCCATAAATAAAATTTTTTGTTATTTGTTAAAACTTGTTAAGTTTTCTTTTCATGATCAACATGCCATCCACAAGGGGTAAGTCGAATTTTTTCTTTTCATGCCAATCTGTAAACGCATTCAAGGTAGTCGTTGATCTGGGGAATTATTGTGGCACTTCGCGATTAAAAACATTATTATGTGCAACCACTATTTCGGCCTAATAAAAATTTTCTGGGAAACTAAATACTAAAAAACATTAAATAAATGAAATCTTAATTCCAACTGGGGGGTGTAACAACACATTTATAATGATTCTTCTCAAAGTAAATGAATAAAATATATTTTTATTTTAAATAAAAACATTGTTTGAAAATATATATATGTTCCCGAAAGCGTTTGGAGGTAGACTTTCAAACGCTGTAAAATTAAACATTGAATTGCAGCTTTTTTTCTTTTCTCATTACTCTTTAAGCTGTGTAATCTATATCATATAACCACAAGCAATTAAAAAACATAAATATAAAGAACAAAATAAGTAAAAAAATGACAGCTAAGTTAGAAAATCATTAAAAAAGCATGTACGTATATCTTAACGAATTGATGATCTTTGGCAAATATGTTAAGCAATATTATTAGAAGAAATAGAAATTTTGTTGTGGATAAATGACCTTATACTTGTACTCTTTTTAAAGTTTCAATTTTTAAACTAGATTTGAAAGTTATGAAATTACCATGCATTTCCTTTTTCTTTTAATTCAGTTTAGTTTCTTTCGGCATCCAATTGCTGTAACCCTAGGACTCTTAAAATTTAATTGTAATTACAATTTTTCAAAGATGTAAAGATAAATTGTTGGGGAAAAAATCATTAGATATTAAAAATTATCAACATATAATAAAAAATACATTTTGCCTTTCTATTATAGAACTGAAAAATATGATTTGATTCTTGAATTTTCTTGCTGCAGAATTATGAAACTCGGCAATTTACTTTTGGTTTTATTAATTACTTCCAGAGCATCTAAGTGATTATTTAGGATTGAAATTTAAAGGAATATTTTTTAATCAGAAAAATAATAAATATTACTGCAGGTAGAAAATAGGATCGACTTCAAATATACTTTTTTTGATAAAATATGAAATTATATTTAATTCATTCAAAATTTTACTGTTACTATAATCACAATGGTTATATCTAAATAAGTACCATTTAAAAAACAAATTTTAATTAATGATAAATAGTTTAAAATATTTGAACCTTTCATATTAGTTAGTTTTTGCTTATTTTCTGGAAAGAATAGTGTTTTAGCTATTAAACAAAAAAGAGAGAATGCAATGATTTTTTAAAAGAAGAAAATTTTAAGCTTTCTTCCAGCTGCTCTTAACTATTAGAAGAAGAAAAAAACAACAAAAGGTTTTTTTAAGTAATCCGTTTCTTGAGAAAAGTATTGAAAAAACTTTATAAGGGTTATAATTTTAATTAGTCTTACTTTTTGAATAGGTTTAGAAAAATTTCTTAAGAAATATAAAAATAATCCAGTTTTTGAAGGATGTCTGACGTTTACATTTCCTATCATTTTGAAGACTTGAAACTGCTCTTACCCTTGATGTATGAAAATAACATTGCTTTAAAACAGCCATTTAATATTTAAAAAATAAAGAAAAGTCCTCCAAAAATAGTACACAGTTGATATTTTCGGCTGCTAGACCGATACAAAAGTCTATTTCTTCTGCTCCAAACTGATACAGAAAGGACATTTTACCTGCTCCGAAAGCTGCTACAAATTGTGTTAAGGCGGTGGGAGCCCTGTTCTTATTATTTTTTTCCATACAAAAATTTTAAAAGATAATATTATAGACATTTTGTACAACAATTATTTAAATGAACTTTTGACTGCTGATAAAAAGTTATTGATTTTTTTTTTCCATTTTCAGCCCAATTTTGAAGATGATATTGATAACTTATGTCAGTTTGTTAAGCATCAGATTCGGAAGCAAACAATGGAGAAATACTGTTTCGTAAGTTATAAAAAAAAATTTCCCCATGCAAAGTCCTTCAAGTCAAAAGTTTTATTTCAATAATAATAGTTCAACTGTACTAAAATTTCAAAATTCTTAAAATCCTCCCTTTTTCTTTATTTTTTGTAATACGAGTTAACTCTCATGTGAATAGATGCAAAATTTCACATGTTTGGTAGTGTTATAGATATACCAGTTATGATTGATTAGCTGTAGTAAAATTTCATTTTTTATTACAGTTGAATATAATTTGTTGCGGGGGATCCCTAGTTAAAGTTACTGATCATATTTATATCTTTCTCAATACACAACATTTATTTCACTAGACAAATACACATAGAAATTGAAGGATATATTTGCAAACAATCAGGAGGCGAAAAGAAATGCTACCTTCTGATAGTAAGGTTGTCTAGAGACTGTTTCTAAGGGGTTCTCTTCTCGCCCTATGTGGTGTTGTTGTTGGTTCGCTTTTATTGTACAGTTCTCAGTATTCATGTGAACAGAGTGGTGGAAACAACTAACACATGGCGTGATTTTGTGGGTGTTTTCCATTTTGGATATATTTTGCTGTACTCTAACTGAGTGCTGCTGCAAATTTAACAAATTTATAAATGATACATCTTAGTGATTTGAAAATGTAGTCTTTTCCCTATTGCAGTGTTTTGCAGTTATTTAGCACTACATTTAACAGGCCGTTTTAAACCATTTCTAAACTTTCATTTTTCACCTTGCTACTAGTTATAATAAAATTTTCAGTCAGATTAACTTGTCCTACCTACTGTGTATTAGGAAAATCCAATACAATTAAAAGTTGCACTATAATAACAAATTATGCAAAATGGAAGCTTCGAAACAGTCAAATTGACTGGTCTCATAAATCTAGTGTTAATAAAGTAATATTCCATTTAATGAGTTAAGAAAGAAAAACATATTGTGTTGAAATTTTGTTATATTTTACAGGAAAATGAAAAATCACCTCCTGTTCCATATATGTTCCAAACCCCTAAAGGCCGTGAAATTGATTTACGCTTATTCAATAAAGGTAAAAAATCAGTTCAAGATTTTTATAGTAGTTAAGTCATTTGGTAGCTTCTTTTGTACATAATTTGTTGTCTGAATTAGAAAGTGAGACCTTATTCTAATCAAAATGTCTTCATTTGCTAGTTCTTTGAAAATTTAATTTCAAGAATTATGAAGTTGCCTCTGTCTAATTTTTAGAATATTTTCTAAATTGTTCATGCATGCATATTTTGTTATTAATAATTATTCTTTTACACTCTTTCTGAAATGTTTTAATTTGTCACAAAATACATTTAAATACATTAAATTCAGCCACTTATTGTGCAAGATATTTTTATCCAAGTTTTGTGAGATTTCCCCCTTCTCTCTCTTCCTAATTTTATGATTTCATTTTGTTTTATCAGTGTTATGACAAAATATTGAAATTACATTTTACATTTCACGTGTTGAAGGACAAAATGATATACTTTAGTGGCCAATTGTTTGTTGTAGCTATTTCATAATTGGGTACTTATGTAAAAGTAAAACATACTAACAATTAATTAAAAAAATATATCTGTTGAAATTACTAATTTTAAAGAAATAAATATTAATAAGATGAAAATAAGTAATTTTATTATGCTATCAAAATTGCAAATGGAAGGTTATCATCTTTACTTTACATTTAGTTAAGATTTTATGTAATATTTAAAATTATTTGCTTATTTTTGCAGGGTTCACCAAGCTAGATCCAACTAGGGTGGGCCAACTTGAAAAAACAGCCACTATCTCAATATATATTTTTTTTTATTTTGCTTCCAGAATTTGCTGCAAATTGGAAACATTAATTTGTGAAACAAAATTAATGTTTAATTACTTGTTTAATGTTTTTCCTTGCCAAGACCTGAAATCGCCTCTTTTGTTTTTGGATAGCTTTGATGTTTTAAACATATAGTTCTTAATTTGTAGATAAGCTTTAATGTACTTAAAGCATTTTTTATATTGCTGCTCTAATTCAGTATTCAGTTAAAAAAAAAAAAAAAGCAAGGGCACCTGTTTAGGTTTGGCAAGTATCCATAAACTTGTGTATATAATATTTTTTGAATTAGTGCTTCAAAATGTTGACTTCATTTAAAGATTTTTGAGTGTAATTATCAGATGTCATAATCCAATCCTCTTCAAATTCCAATAGGAAATGTCCATAAAATGCATGCTTCTTTTGTTATATGCAAGAAGGAAATTAGTTTTTTTTTAAAAGAAAAGAAAGACCTTATTTAGTTATTTATTCTGAGAAGAAACTAAGTTATATTTTGCTTTGCTAGTTTTAATAATTTTTTCATAATGAAATTAAAATTTTCATGTAGTATATGTACCAAATATTTGTTTCAGAAATTATACGTAAAGCTCTTCCTGTTATTGCAAGTATTTTAGAGAAGGAATCTAGAGGATGGTTCTTACCATTTAGAGAAAAAGTGATATCAGAATTAAAAAGTAAATCCATAGATTTTTTTTTTGTATTTTGTATTTTTAAAGTGAAATTAATTGTGTTTTGTACAAAAATTGGGCAATCATTTATGAAATGTTGGTGTCAAATATTTTGTGTTTATAATTTTCTATTGCATATGACTACTGCAAAATATTACTATGCATTTCTACACACTTTCTATTTCTACTCTTCTTTTCAAGTCAATGGGGTACCATTCACCATATGCACTTCTATACTTTATACTAGAAAATTTGAATGTATGTTTTGTAATTTTTTTTAACCATAAGTGCTTATTTTTTATGAACTTCAGAATTTAAGGTTGTTTTTATATTATTTTAGCTAAAAAGATTTCAGAGGATGAGCTTGAACGGGTAAGTGTATATTTTACATAAAAAGACCAAAAAAAGAAAAAGAAAAAAAAGTAAAATTTACCTTAAAAAATATTTTTTTTTCAGCAAGCAAATATTTTAGTTTTGGATGAATATTTGAGAAGAGTTTTTGCAGCTATTTTAACCCATCCTCAAATTCAAGAATTAGGTTCTGGAGTTGGTATGTTCCTTCCCCTTTAATAATGAGTAAAATTTTTATAGTTGAATTTTTGTTTTATCAAGAAACCTTGTTGGTAAATTTGGTGTTTATTAGTTTATGCAGTCCTTTAAAAGAGTTTCATGTTGTATAATGTTATGAGAAAGAGGGGTTAAATTGAAGCATGTTTTACAAAACTGATTTTTTGTAAGTTGACACAATCAAACCACGTTATCACGACACCCTATGGACTTTCTAAAAATATCCTCATAAGCAGAGCAACGTCTTAACTGTAATTGCTTAAAAACAGATTTATACAATTACATAGTATAATTAGTGTTTTAACCAAATGAATTGGACAGTTTCAATTGGATTTAATTAATATCAATTCATATAATTTCACACATACACACATTATATAAGAAAAAAGATTAAAATAGTTTTTTAAAATTTTTTGCTTCGTTCTTGAGTTAAAATTTATTTTGTATGAAAAGCCAAAGTAGTATTGTCTAGTTTTTTAAAGAGAAGATCTTTTTATATAATATTGTTGCAATGCAACACCTTTTACTTAGTTGAAAGTTTTCTTTGTTTTTATATTCTGAAAGCAAAAACAGTCATTTTATTACCACACGTTCCAGTCTGGTTTTGAGATGCATTATCAGAAATTAATGCTTCAGCTAAAGAAGAGACAAAATTATTCACATAAAAATGAAACCTAAAGCGAAATATTTTTTAATTCATCAAAAGAATGTTATGGGAATCACTTCTGAATGTTTCACAGTATCGAACAACCTCTTGTCTTCTTAAAACACTTTTAATTGTTCTTTCAGTAATTTTTTCGGCTTTCATGATCGTATTCAGTAGAACCTACAAGAGTCCGACAAAAATCATGTTCTGTGTCAATCATTTACCCTTTGAAAAAACAGTTTGATAATTTCTTTTAAAATTCAAAAGCTCACCTTAATTCAATGAGTTTCAAACTGCAGGCTATATGTTTGTCAAATGACCTTGTTACTCTAGGGGTGTGAGAAAGTTCCCCCTTTGTCACTCATTGAACACGCTTTAAAATGGCCATACATTGGTTGTTTAATAGCTATAACATTTCTGCTTTCTTAGTATCCTTTTAAACCCCCATTAAACTAATTCAATAACACACCCCTTCTAAGAAATTCCTTATGTCGTTTTCTGTACATGCCCTGCTGTTTCACCGATTGTTAGCTCTTGAAGGGGACATCCTATGGGATGATAACATGTCACTTGTCACTAATCCCTTCTCAGAAATTCTACAGTAATCTTTTTATGAAGTCTTCATTATTTTGATTTCTGTTCTAAAGAAAAATTTGCTTCCATCTGAACAATTTGAAGTTTCATGATAAGCGGAGTGACATGTTAAACCAGTGTCACGAATTCTGTGGCGACTTAACATTAAAATTATGTGTCATAAGTTCCGGACTTTGAAAAATTGACGCGACATCTGGAGCGACATGTCCAGGTTTCGGGATAGCGAGGTTTGACTGTATATATACATACATTTATATTCTTTTCTTCCCTTAAAGTTGCCTTTTTAAAAATGTTATGCTATTGACCGTTGCAAAATATTTAATCAGTATTCTATTGTATGGATTTATTAAAATGAATGAAATAAGAAAAAAGAACAAAAGTTCCCAAATGTGCCTATGTGCCCTATACATGCTATATGGTCTCATTGGTAGACCTTGTTTTAATAATCGCAAATTACTGTTTGTGAATGCACACAAATGCATGAAAATATTGAAAAGAAGGAAGAAAGTAGAAATCATTCTCTTTAACTTATATTGCATAAAATAAATGATAAAATAGAATGTAATAGGTGTTAATTGTTAAAGTAGCTATCAAAACAACCACATTATATAAAATAGTTATCAGAACATCCTTTATGCTTCACGCTTGTTGTAAGGGGCTCCATACATTAGTGTTCCACCACTTCATTTTCAAAAGAAAGGCTTAGACCCAATTTTTTAGAACACATGGAATTGGGATTTTTTAATGGAAGGAAAAGTTAGTTGTTTACAAAAAACTAGAATGTTGATTAATTCTTTATATTTCTTTTTATTAAGAAAGTTAGTCAGCTAAGTAGTGATACTTAGTACAACACAAAACTGATTTACTCATAAGAATTATGAGTAAATTAAATCATCAAATTAGTTCAAATTGAAGTTGCATTCAAATATTATCATGAGCCGGGCCAGAGGATATTTTGGTCCGTTTTCGGACAATTCACAAAGTTCCAATTATTCAAAACGAACCTTTCACAAACTTCTAAGCTACGAAATTGTACTTTTCACAGAATTATTTATACCTACCTCTAGCTTTTATTAAAAACCTCAGGAGTACAACTGCCTCTTCATTTTTTGCTAAAATGTATTCCCACATTTCCAGCAGAAAAATTAGTGGGAACCCTGTTTTAAAATTCACAAAAAACAGGACTCTGTTGAAAATGCTGGATTGACCGCTGCTTGTATATATCATCTCGAGTGAATTTTTGTAATTTTATTTTGTTAGTGTCTGAAATTGTAACCTTTGTTTCAATGTGCCCCCCCCCCCCCCACACTCATGTTGCTAGATAAATGTAATTTTCATTTTAAAAGGTTCACTTTTGGTGGAGCAAGCTCAGGCTGTTATATTGATGCATAGAGCTGTTGAAAACATGCATCGACGTCTGAAGCAAACTCTGTCACAGGTTTGAAGTACCAATTGTTTTTTTTTCTCATAAATTTTCTTTGCACTTCTTAATTACCTTCTGTTTTACTAAATGTTATATCTTTTATGTAGCTCAATAAGTGTTTAGAAGAATTGAATCCTGTATTATCTCGCATTCAGCCATGGGTTCAAGAAAGACTTAAAGTAGCTGAGGTATGTAAACTTGATATTGTGTTTCTTTTATTCAGAAAGAATCTTTTGTGTAACTTTTTCATGCAGTCACGTGCACTTTTTTAAATTTTATTGTTTATCCTTTTTTTTTTTTTGCCAAATAAGTAAATAAATAAATGTTAAGAGCTGGAAAGTAGTTGCATTTTTCTATTTTTTTATATTTTATGCTCATAACTGAATATCATTGCAAAGTAAAGTCTGATGGGATTTTTGTAATTTCTGTACGATGGCATAATTTTTGAAGTTATTTTTTCTGTTACTTTTTGTTGTACGAATTTTGTTGAATAGCTTGTTCTATTCTTGTTAATTTTGAAAATAAAATAGAATTTTAAGCATTGCTAGCATGAAGATTAAAAAAAAAAAAATGCATAAGATTTTATCAAGGATGTTGCTTAAATAAATTCCTATTCAAATGTGAGATGAACCTGCAAGAAGTATTGAAATTTTAGGAAATCATATATATATATACAGTATAACCTGTAAAGTTGACCACTTTAGTCAGGAACGGAATTAGCCCTTCACCCTCTATAAGTTGACCACTAAACTGCTGCACCGCAAGTGGTCAACTTACACAGGTTTCACTGAATATATATTCTATTTATCCACATAATTTTATCTACATAATAAGCAATCTTTTCTATTTTCCAGCTTTGCTAATGTGTAAAACTGCCTTTATTGAATAAAATTTTGTAAATCATATTCTCATATTGTTGACATATTTTAAAATTACTTGAATAAAATTGATTTTGGTCCCTTCAAGAGCTCAGAAAATGAAAACAATAATTAGTTCTGCTTAATTTATGACTGCCAGGGACTTGAAATTAAAAAATAATAATTTCTCTCTTTATAATTATGATAATAGAAGAAAACCATTATTTAGAAAATAGATCCTGATAGAGCTATTGTACATTTTTTTTTTGTAATTAAAACCCCTTAACAATTTGATATTTTGCTCCTGAATTCAATCAGAAAGTCACTTTTTCATTGTTTTAACATGCACTAATGCAAGTGCTATTTCAGAGCAATAAGGACAGAAAAGCAAACAAGATTTTGCAAGCTATGATTTGGAGGACAACCATCCTCCTCGATACCACATTTAGTGTGAAAAATTTAAAAAAGACGGTTAAAATAGTGACTGACAGAAATGAGATCCCTGTATGCAATATGGGCAAATAAACAAATGCTTAAAAACCTGCTGTCCTTGTGCATGAACAAAACAGCCAAAGGGGTAACTTCACTAAATTAAAGTATTTCAATACTTCGGATGCATACAGGCCAAAACGCAAGGCACCCAAGATGTCTTGCATAAACGTAGGGCAGCTAGCAAATCAGCAATGAAGGTCAGCAAGATATCAACTTTTCTTCTGTTTGATAAGTGGCAATCTGTATGCAGCCAATCAGCACATATGGCAAAGATAGAGAAAATTATATTTAAAAACTGTTTACTTATTGGAGTTTTTATGAATTTGTATCAGTATTTCAACCACTAGACTACATTCATTGGACTATTATATACTGAGGCTGTTGCTAACTATAAACAAAGATTTTTGTGTAGCTGCTCTTTATTGATTGCATTATATTTTTCATTGGAATCTATAATGTTTAAAAAAAAAAGGGAAGGATCAATATTGTTTAATTATTGTCACTATGGATGTAACGAATAGTGATTTGGCCGAATACCGAATATTCGGGGGCAAATATTAAAATTTCTAGAAAATTGTTGTAATAGAAAGTATTTGTCAAATTTTAAATTATTCAAGTCAAACACCAATTATACACGATCTATGATGTATGATTTAATTCTGTTTGTTAGGAATTTAAAACGATTTAAAATTAATTTATTTTCTCTATTGTCTTGAATGTAATAAAACTAAGATTTTCACCCACAAGCGGAATAAAAATGAAAGGATTTATGGTAGAAAGAATTAACATTACTGTACTAATTATTTAATTCAAATGAAAGAACTACTATTGCTTAGTGAACTTTTACCTTGCTCAAAACTGTTTTATGAACACATTTTTAAAGTTATAAAAGTTAATATTTTTATTTTATGGGGTTTTTTACATACCTATTTTTAAAAGATCTATTAAAATTTAATGCACTTAACTGGAATATATTTTTATTTTCAAAAACCCCAATAACTTATGCTATCGAAATATTCATGATATATTCTAGGCTTTGCACATTTCTTTCTTACCCAATATTCACAATAAATCAGTCTATCGTAACAAAGTCTGACTTCCACTTTGTTAATAATAACAAAATTAATTTATCATATTCTCCATCATGATTAACTATTGCCAGCTTTTGGGAGCAAATGTTAACTATAAAATACACTATTACAACTTTAAAATCTGTTTTTGCTCAGTCAAGCCTAAAACAAGATTTAAAAAAAGTAGTTTTTTCTAAATAATTTTTTAAATTAAAATTATGTACTGAGGTATTCTTTTTCAATAATTATAATACAATTTTAAATGTTTAAAATCTACACATTTCTTTACTTTTTACATTTCTATTACAGCAAAACTATTCAGCCGAATAGTCCATCAATATTCGGCTAGGCCGAATTTGACGGTACCCAGTATTCGGCTAGCTGATGAAATGACTATTCGACTAAAGGGCCGAATAGGCCAAATACCGAATAGTGGCCGAATATTTGTTACATCCCTAATTGTCACTTAGCTAGTCTATGTATGGAATAAAATTCCATAAAATTGGCAGACGGTTTGTTAGGTTCTGACATGGTCTAGATGTATAATTTTGCTGTTATATCACAAGTGTGCAGGAAAAAGTCATTAAGTTCTCAAAACAGATTTGATACAGGGTTCAAACTGAGGAAAAATACAAGGTGAGATTTCCCACCTTGACCTAAATTTTAAGTGGGATTTTTTAAAATATAAGCACAAACAAATTTTTTTTTTGAGTGGGATTTACAACAATTAGTACAATAGACCTCTGGTCGCAGTACTTGGCCGTTTGTGCCCCCCTTTCCCTCATTTCATTGAGTGGGATTTCAAAAAATATTGTGGGAATCACGCAATTGCGCGGCCTAGTGTGAACCCTGTGATAGTTTATTTATTATATTGCTATCAGTTTGAACTTCCAATTGGTTATTTTGTGATATAAACCAATTTTACAATTTAAAAGTTGCATGAGCTACCTACTGCAGAAATTAGGTGCTATCTATGAAATACGTTTTCATAACAATTCAAAAGCTTAAATTGACAATACCTAAAAACTGGAGTTGCAGACTTAATGACTTTTGCTTGAACACCTTTTTATATTTGAGTCGTGCATTTGTGTCATAGACAAGTTTTTGAGAAAAGACAATATTTAACAATTACGTGAAGGCACGCTATCAATGTATTTAAATTGTTTAATTTCAAAGTTACTATTTAAATCCTATTTGATCTTTCAGGAAGAATTTATTTTAGATCACCGTTGGGATGCTCATGAAGAAGCTTTGGCTCTTTGTAGGCAAAGTCATTTGGAACAAACTTCTTATTTTTTGCAGAGAGATTTAACTTTTATGCGAGAAGTATGGCATAAAAATTTGTGTTATCATTATGAATTTACTGATTGCTTTGAATTTGAATGATTAAAATTTATGCTGTGTAGTCGGATTTTTTGTCACTTACAGGGGTTAAAATTCAGAGCAGGATTGTGGGATTCCCTCCCTAATTTCTCAGATCTTCTCCTTCAAAATAAACTGAGCAAGAGTCTTCCACCCACAAAGATTTGAAAAATTTCAGTGAAAACGCAAAAATCTTTTTTTGTAAATAAAGTTACCGAAATTGTCAAAAAAAAAAATTTTATTTTTCCCTCCCTTCCTAAAAACTTCAATTTCCTCCATATATAAAGCAATCTTGAAGGGAAGTCTTCCCTCCACTTGAAAATTTGAATTTTATCCCCTGATTTACTTCTAAAGATTTTAAGGATATTTAATTTTAGTTATTGGGTCCATAAGTGACTTTTGATGTGTTGAAACAAGAAATTTTGTTAAGGGACAGCAAATTTAAATTTGCTTCAATAGTTGTACTCCAAAATTAAATCCAGAAGATAAATTAAAATTATTTAATTCCATTAAAGGAGAGGAAAGAAAAAAACTGTTCAGCATTAACACACAGATTAACAACTGTCTTGAAATCTTAGTTTTTATTAATTAAGATAAAAACTAAACTAAACTCAGTGGCACCCTTTTCGAGGCCATGGCCTACTGTGCCCATCCCAGTTTTCAAGATTGAGGGCCCTGGGGTGCAGAAGCAGAAGTTCCGGTCAAGTGGTCGGACTGATGCAGAACCCCCAGTGTTTAGTTCCCAAGCACTTGGTCCTCATTTTATCGACCCCACTGCAGGAATGAAAGGCTATGTTGACCCTGCCCAGCTTGGGAATCGAACCCCAGACTTCAGGTATGGTAGCACAGAAGGATACCACTCAGCCACTGGGCTTCTATTAATTAAGATAAGAAATCTTAATTAAAGACAAAATTGACTTAGTCCATGAGTGCTATCGTTTAAAAATTGCTCAGAAATTGCTTCCCAAAGCAGTTTTCCACACTAAACAAAATCACTGATCTAAATATCAGTGTGTATAACTGATATTTTGATTATCTACATACTACTTACATTTGCCATTTATTACAGCTGATATTTTTATGATTCTGTTGTACTGTGCTTATAACTGACATTTCCAGTTGCTATTTTAAAAAATTTCACTTACACATTTGGATTATGTTGAAGGATACACTTTATAACTTTATTTGCACAATACAAATGTGTAATACATAAATATCAAAATTCAGTTCGCTTCCCTTGAAAAAAAAAAGCAAAACAATTTTTATATTTATTTAATGAAATCTTTGCATTACTAACATATGACACATGAAATTTTATTGCCTTTGTCCTTAAAAATCATTTTCTTTAGAGGGAGCCTGTTCTTAAACAAGAATTAAGTAGAGTCCGTAATCCAAATCGTTCTTTTCACTGGAGGACACAAATATGGTGCCCTCATCATTGGAATGTACGGAAGGTATTTCAAGGTGAATCTGAAATAGTTCCTACAGTTATTAGTCGCACATCATCTTCTCTTGCTCAGCCACGCTCAGATCCAAATCAGGTAAATACAGTGTAACCCTGATTTAATGATTGTTTATGGACTATTTAATTGCTATTGTTAAATCGGTAAATATACCATTCATCAATTCCAATCTGAGACTTTCAAAACATTTTGCTATTTTGAGGAAATTGTTAAATCAAGGGTTGAAAAGTGAAAGTTTTATTATACTTCTATTCAAAAGCTCTTTCACCCCCAAAAAACAAAAATTACAGATTTTTTAGCCTATTTTCCCGTAAAAGTAAAAAGAAAAAAGTATGAACAAAGCTTAATGTATCGTGAAAATATCGTTAAAAATATAGAAAAGTCAAAAATTAGTAAAGTATTTAAGTAAAGATTGAAAATAACAAAATTCTATCTTTCTGTCGCCCGCTACTAACTTTTGAGGGAATTTTATGATTCAAAATATCTTTTTTGCATTCAAAAGATCTTGGCACGAACATCACATTACCATATTTTATTTCTTGATTTAAAAAATTTTCCGTTCAATTTTGAACAAAAAATCTTAACATTTGCGCCTATAGGGAAATATGATGGAAATTATCTAATCCCTGGACTTAACATCCAAGTTTGAACCATCTCTTGAACAAGCTTATTTGAAAGAGCTCTCGAAGTGAAATATTTTTTGACTTGAGCAACTTCTGTTCAATTTTGAACAATTAAAATTAATTAACATTAGCGTCTGTGGGGAAATTTCAGTCGTATATAAATCCTGGTCTAACAGATGGATTTGCTTGGAACAAACTTTATCAGGGGGATGCTATATAGAGCAGGTATAAAATTTATCCAGAACTAAATGAGCTTATTTTCCCATGAGATTTTTTTATCGGAATTTTTAAGGATATTACGGAATCAATGAGTGAATACATGAAGGAGTGAGTGAGTGAATATGTACTAAAGATTGAAAAAGGTATATTTGAAGTAGTTAAGATAAAGGAGAGAGACAGATAGCTACATTATACATTTGATTTTGGTGTATGCGGAAAAATGTTGATTTTCTATTAGTTACAGTGATGATATGCTAATCAGCTATTCCTATGCCAAACCTTTAACTTCCTCAAAAACTCATTCGAACGACCTTTGAACCTTTTCACATTTACAGTTCGGAGCTAGTCAAACCCCGATATAGTGAACCGTCTGCGGACTAGACAATAAGTCCACTGTAACCGATGGTTCACTATATCCAAATTCTTTGAAAAAAGTCTTTTTTTTTAAACATGACTATAGTTTTGTTAGAAATAGGTATTATGGTAAGTACTTAAATTGCTTATAAATACTTAATTAATCAAATAAATATTAAAACAAACATTAAAAAGAAAAGACTTGATTTCATTCTTACTTTTTATGCATGAAAAAAATTAGTAATTTTAGAATGAACAGATTTCTATTTTAAATATACTTCATCAACTTTTTTATCGACAATCAGCAAGCAAAGAGTCCAATACTTTTTGATCCACATTCTCTGTTGAAAAAAAATGTTCAAAGTATTTACTGCTGCTTTCACATCTAAGGTAGAGGGTGTCAATATTTCATGTTCTTCTTCAACACCGTCTTCTAAACTTTCGACTTCGGCATCGTTTTTTTTTTTTTTGATCGTCTGAAACGATGTCATCGTCGGTGGGAGTGCCAGAAGTGCACACATCGTCATCACAAGATTCGAAATTCTCGCTGATGTCCTTTGGAAAAATATTTTAACACTATTTGTTTCCAACGGCAGTGATATTGGTCTAGTGAGCGTCTGGTGAGTTTGCGCTAGTTTAATTGACGATAAGCATGAAAGAGTGAAATTTGACAAAATAGAAAGGAATGCTGGCTCTTCAATCACAACACGTGCAAGTTTAAAGTCGGAGAACTGAAAAAAATCCAAGAGAATGAAATTTGAGTTCACTATAAACGAACTACCAACTTTTCACTTGTCCACTATAAGCATATAAAATGACATTAGTTAAATAGGAGTTCGGACGGGACCACTAAAAAAGTTCACTATAACCGAGTGTTCACTATATCCCAGGTTCATTATAGCGGGGTTCAACTGTATTGGACGGCGAGGAGGGAACGGGAGCGCGCTGCAGCTGCCCGAGCTCTCCGATACCAGCTAGGACACCTGGCCATGTTTAGTGCTGTGTTTTTGAAAATATTGAGAATTAGCCTCTATAACTTTACATACATATTCTTAGATATATTAGGAATAGATTTTAGCAATAAGAACAAAATCGTTTTTTTGTGCCTTCTAAAGCAGGCTCCTGCCTTAAAGTCTATAATGATGTAAATGGCTTGCTTGCATCATTTTTAAAACCTGTTGTTTTAATAGTGATACAGGTGAAATGAAATATTTTGAAAGAATGAAAATAAAAATGATCATGGAATGGAAATGTACTATTTTTTAACTGTATAAGAGCATAGATTTTTGCAATTGCGATTCTTGTAAAGAGTTCATTTTTGTGATTACGGGTTTTGTTAATTGTTGCTTGCATTTTTGGCACTGTAACAAGTTTTGCTTTTATATTTCTTGTAGCCTTATTGTATTCCATACAACTGAATGAGCTCGAATGTTCAAACACTCAGCTTACTGGCTTTGGTGTATGTATTAGGCACTGGATGGTCGAGCTTCTGATGTACTAAGTAATTGTTGATATTGGATGATTGTTAATTGATCGGTCTGTGTAACTGCAGGATAAGTTAGAGGGTAGCAGAAAATCTGAATGAGGGCTTTAAAAAATAGTTACAGCTTGTTTAGCATTATCATCAATGCATTTTTCTTCCTTTTTAGCCTACTTTCCCGTAAAAGTAAAAAAATAATAATAATAAAGCATGAAAGAAGGCTTGATGTATCGTGAAAATATCGTTAGAAATCAAGAAAAGTCAAAAATAAGTTAAGTAATTAAATAAAGATTGAAAAATAAAAAGTGTGAAAGTAGGGTTTTGAGATGGGGAAAAAGTGTGTCTGTCGGTCTGTCTGTCTGTCGGTCTGTCCCCCCCTTAATAACTTTTGAACGAATTGTCCAATTGGAAAAATTCTTTTTGCATTCGAAAGATCTCGGCGAGGACATTTCATTTCCATATTTTAGTTTTTGATTTGAACAATTTTTTGTTCAATTTTGAACAGTTCAAAAAATTTTAACATTAGCGCCTATGGGTGAAAATGAAGCAAATTATGTAAACTCTGGGTACAAGATATAAGTTCCCATGAACAAGCTCACTGGAAGAAGTTCTTGGCGTGAAATATTGATTTGAACAATTTTTGTTCATTTTTGAACAGTTCAAAAAAAAATTAACATACCACCTACGGGGAAATTTCAATCCTATATAATTCCTGATCTAACGGACCGATTTGCTTGGAACAAACTTTATCGGAAAGCTCTTATGACGTAGAACATGTAAAAATAGAAAGTTAATCCAGAACTAACGAGCCTATTTTCCTATGAAATTTTTTGATCGGGATTTTCAAGAAAATTTTTTAATTAATGAATGATTAAATGAATAAGCAAAAGAATGAATGAATAAATGAGTGAATAAATACATGAATGACTTAATAAATAATGATTGAATAAAATGTGTATTAACTGTTGAAAAAGGTATATTTGAAGCAATGAAGAACTAAAGCTAAACGAGAAAGACAGAGAGAGATATAGCTAGATTATAAATTTGAATTCGGTGTCTACGGGAAAGTAGGCTCGTATAGTTCTAGACGGAACTTCTTGTTTGTTTTTGCTGTTAGTTATTTGATTTAATAAGCATGACAAAACATGAGAATATTTGACATTGTGATTTTATGTGTGTGAGATTTATTTTAAAAGTGCATGATTATCACTGTCTTACACACTATCTGGAACCCTGCATATTAAGTTCTCTGTGACAAAAAGTTTTTGATTTATAGTTGTTTACATATCCATAATGCTGCCATTTTTGCTTTATTTTAAATCAATTATTTAAAAACTGAAAGCTACTGAAATCTCAAACTTTTTTATTCTTTGAATAGACATAACATATAAACAGAAGCACTTAAAAATTGTTACCTGTAAAATTTAAAAACTATCATTTTTAACCGACTTCATAAAGGAAGAAAGAAGGTTATACATTCATATTGTGTGTATGTCGTTTTTTTATTTATTGACTGATTGATTTGATATTTGTTTCCTCTTAACACCTTGACCAGAAGGCAAAGTTTTCATAATGAATAGAGCTAATCCTGTATGAACAAAGACAGCTAAATATGAAGTAGAACAGCTGAAATTTTGATTACTTCTATTCCTTTTCTTTTTCTTTCAACATTTTTTCTTTGGCAGTTTTTTCATGCAAGGCATTCTTTCAGGAGTAATACTAGGCCTTGAAATTACAGCGTGCTATGCTGACGGAAGTTCAGTTTTTTGATATTGTTAAAAAGTCATTTCTGATTTAGTGCTTTAATATTTTGTGCCAAATATTTTTTTGCTTTAAATTTTGAAGAAGACATGCTGAACATGACTGGATGAAATCTTACTTAATATCATTACTAGCAAATTGCATTACCATTTTCATCTTGCACATTAAAAATTAACTGTCTATTCTTGTGTTTCATTTTTATTTTTTCTAATGGTGAAAATTTTTTAAATTTTCTTTTTGTGTCACTCAAATGCGTCACTTTCCCGTAGCCTGTTTACTTGGTGGAAAAACAGCGCATGCATACTACAACTACTAGATCTCCGTTTTGGAGGTGGATAAACTACTGTTATCGTACATATTCCTGGCTTTGGAATGCCATGTTTATTTTTGGGGTGAGTGTTTGTAAATTAAGACTTTAAATGTATTAATTTATGTCCAATTAAGTATTAGTATTAAAATACTCTCAATGTAACAGGTTGTTATTCCATGGTGTAGTCCAGTGAGCCTTCGTGCTTTATTTTGTATTCGCCCGTTCATACCAGATTTAGAAGTAAATCAGATTGATGTAAGTATTTTTTATGTATGTGTTACATATCGATAACTGTGTTTGCTATATACCTGTATATATTGGTGCAAAGCAAATTAAAATTTGCATATTTAGTTGAGTTTTTTGAGAAGTGCTGCTTTCAGGTAAACGTGCAGATGTTTAGCGATGATTACAAATGCATTCACGTGCATGCAGACCTGTGCAACGTAGATTCCCCCTTTCCATAACAATCAGTGACTTTAAAACTGTTGTTGGAAGAGTGGGAGCACTTGTCACTGGAACTCAGACAGATGAATTCACATTGTAAAAAGTTGTTAATTGTGAAGAGGGACATGCCTTCAATAAACCTTTTTATTTATCCTATCACATCACCTTGTTTTAGTTTTCTTCTTTTTCATGGTGGTATAGATGCATGATTATGTGTATGTATCATAGTTTGTATGGATATAGTATTTCAGATGTAAACAGTGAAGCTTACAATTGAGTGCTGCGTAGAAATTTCAGATTAGTTTTTGCTAAACTTTTTTTTAATGAAACACCACTTCAAAGACTAAAGACTTATCCCATATTTTATCTAATCATATCCAAGTTGATACATCTGGAACTTAACGGTTTCGTCTACTTTATGCCATTAGGCCGTAAGAGTGTACAAGACTTTGATTATTTTCAAAAATTTAACAAATATAAAAATCTGTCTCTGTTGGGTTGGGGTGGGATTAAGTCATCACTGAAAAAATTAATAAGGCTTTCCAAAAATTCATGGATAAACATTTGTTATGACGGATTATACTTTCAAATTCATCAGCCACCCTCCACCCCCTACACTTTTCAGACCAAAGTTTCAATCATGTTTTTAATCTCAATATAGTTTCTCAGACCAGAGGTTCAACTGCTAGTTATGAACTCTATATCCCTTAATTAGTGAGGGATGATGACAGTTGATCTTCACATGGCCATTTTTTCTCCAATTTTAAGAGGATTATGAACAAAAGCTTACATTTTTTATCACAAATTACATTTCTTAAAATGTTAATTATAAATTTGTACTTCAATATAACATTCTTTTACAGAATCTACTGTATGAGTAAAGGTTTTTGAATCAAAGGTTTAATTTTAAATTTATTTGCTTTTTGACATCTAGCACCAGCATTTATTTGCCTTAACACACACATAAAAAGTAAATCCATGTCAGCTCTTCTAGATTAAGTTTTTCACATGAGATCAGAATCTTATATCATGTCATATACAGTTCGGCATAATACAATATCTTTAACCCATTTGCATACAAAGACGGAAATTTTCTGGCCATCTACTCTATATAAATACATATGACTTGCTTATTCAGTAAGCAAGTAGCAAGTCATTCTGTTAACTCATTTGCTTACAAAGACTGCAATTCACCATCCGCTCAAAATACGCCTTTGCTTTTTTATAAAAGCAAAGGGGCCCGGGTTTTTTGAATCTGACAGTAAATCACCAAACAGGTGATCTCCAAAAAAAAAAAAACATGTAAATGTATTTAAAAAATGTAACTCATTAGAAAGAAAGAAACAATCAGATTCTGACTAAAATATTTAGAATTCAAAAAGCTTATTATCGTTAAAAGTATCATTACAAAAGGATTTTGAAATATAAAAAAATTGATTGAATAAGATTTTGTCAACTGAATCTTGAAATAATGCTGCCGATAAAAATAACTGATGGCAATCATCCTGAAAAGTATTAAATAATTGCATAAAAATACTTTTTTTAGTGAGTTATCATTAAAATTTTAACATTTTCACTAAGCATTAAGTGTCCTTTTTCTGTATAGTATATGATAACAATATACGTTATACTGTAGTTAAATAATTCTGTACCTGAGAGGGCCCTAATATTTTAAGTCCATTTTTCGAGTTTTTGTGAGTTTATACGTTTAATGGACGTACAGAGTACCGATGACAAAGCCACTAGCTACAGGAGGGTTCTTAACTTCCATTGGGCATTTCTTTGTTCTAAAGTTCACACGGAAAAGTCCAACCTTATAATTCTAAAAATTTTATTTTTTTATCTCCATTGCAAAAATTTGAAAAATGGAATTAAATGGCTTTCAAGTACAGATTTATTACTTAACTTCTTCAACATAATTTCTTCACTTTTTACATATTGATTTCTTCAGGGAACATTATATCCAAGGAAATCATCTTTAACTCACACTTTATGCTCAAGACTATTATTATTATGGAGACATATATCAAAGTCTAGAACAGAGTTTGAATCTAGACCTGATACTGGTAAGGATAATTGTTTTTTAGTTCTCTAAATACAATGCTAGTGCTCAAAAATTGAAGTCAAAAGCAATTAAAGATAGTGAAAACTTTGTTGTTACCATTTTATTATGATAAAAAACAAAAAAGAAAAAATGCATCTGTTAGTAATATTTTATAACTTTATTGAATTTTTTATCTGTTAGTAAAATGTTACCAAAAATGGTATGCACAAAAGTTGCTTTAAAATTCTTACTGAATTGCTTCAAACTTGTCAGGTTGCTTTGAAACTTCTTAGGTTGCTTTGAAACTTCTTATGAAAAGTGGACTTTCATTTGAATAATAAAACATTTTAAAGTGCAAATAGAAAGTAAAACAGGAGGATATGATGAATACCAAGACAATATCCTACCGACCTTTGTTGGGAATAAATTTTGAGTTTTAATTCTTAAATTTTTAAAGTTCTTTCTCTTTTTTTGCATTTTATAACCATAAGGGAGGGAGGGGGAGAAAAAAGACTTCCCTAATTTTAAGAAGTGTCATGTCCCAAACAAACATTCCTCCAGGAACAGTTGAAAGCATCAAGTGTAGTTAGTTTCATGAGTAATTAAACATTAAAAGTATTTTGCAACAGCATATAAATACACCCAGGACAGTTGACCTATTGACTGCTTGAGACATACATATACACTTGTGACAATCAAGAAGTTAAATTAATTTTGACCCAAAGTCAAAAAACATAAGATGCATGTTTTTTGAAAGGAAATAATACAATGTTCTCTGGAGGATGGGGATTTTAATGCTTAAAGTTAGGAGTTTTTAAAAAAGCTGTGTTTAATGAGCATTATTATTGTTATCCTTAAAATATAGATCTGGACATTCACATGAGCAAAAGAGGCTGTGTAAATGCAGTTGCCCTCCCTCCCTGTGAAAATTTAAAACATATTAGCCAAAAAGGAAAATTAGGAAAGTGCAAAAACTTCTGAAAAGAATGAAGCAAAAGTACATAATTGTGATTTAATGAGTAATAATTTAATCAAGATAATAACTTGAGCATCTTAAAAATTAATTTGAAGAGAGTAATTTAGTAAGTTTTACTTTTTAGAACATTTCTCTTATGCTAGAAAACATTCTTCAGGTATCCAAACTATAATAATTCAAAAATGTTTGATTTTGAAGATAGTCATTTTCACTCATATTAAACTTTTAATAATAAGCTACTGTATTTAGATCTTGTGGTACTTATATTCTGTACTTGTGGTAGTTATATTGTATTATGTTATAAATCCCCTTTTCTTTTTTTCTGTGCAAAGTTTTTACATTATGTTGGTCCTTGAAAGTTTAATAGGTTAGGTTAGTTTTAAAGCCTCTAAATTCTGATAAGTACTTGAGGAAGAAATTTTTTTTTTTTTAAGAATAGGAGGGAAACCCTGTGAAAGGATATTTCAGCATTTAGTACCTATCCTAAGTTTTTATGCATGATCCTGTCAATTCAATAGACTGCAAATAGCTTTAGTTTTATATATTTCTGCCTTTTTGTTTTACATTTTTTGATATGAATAGTCCATTATTTTTGCAGGATTTATTGGGAAAGGATTCAGCCGACATTTGAATCGCCTGTGGAATTATTTGGTTAAAGGTGCATTTGGAACATTATTAATAGTTTTCTTTATGCCAATCATTTGTGCATTCTTGTCATCCCTATCATTATGCATAGCCCTTTCTGCTCCACTTTGGTAAGTTTAAATTTTTTTGTTATTCAACTAAGTTAATATGTCATTTAATGTATTTGTTTTGTGGCATAATATAATTTATTTAAAAATCTTTCCCATTATTTTGATCCTAAATAGTTTTGATTATTATCATTTTTAGCCTAATTTCCCGTAAAAGTAAAAAAAAATAATAATAAAGCATGAAAGAAGGCTTAATGTATGTAAAAATATCGTTACAAATCAAGAAAAGTCAAAAATAAGTTAAGTAATTAAATAAAGATTGAAAATTAAAAAATTTGAAAGTAGGGTATTGAGATGGGGAAAAAGTGTGTTGTCGGTCGGTCTGTCTGTCTGTCGGTCTGTCCCCCCCAATAACTTTTGAACGAATTCTCCGATTCAAAAAATTCTTTTTGCATTCAAAAGATCTCGGCGAGGACATCTCATTTCCATATTTTACTTTTTGATTTGAACAATTTTTTGTTCAGTTTTGAACAGTTCAAAAAATTTTAACATTAGCGCATGTGGGCGAAAATGAAGCAAATTATGTAAACTCTGGGTACAAGATCCAAGTTCCAATGAACAAGCTCACTGGAAGAAGTTCTTGGCGTGAAATATCGATTTGAACAATTTTTGTTCATTTTTGAACAGTTCAAAAAAATTAATATAGCGCCTACGGGAAAATTTCAATCCTATATAAATCATGATCTAACAGACCGATTTGCTTGGAACAAACTTTATCGGAAAGCTCTTATGACGTAGAACATGTACAGATAGAAAGTTCATCCAGAACTAACGAGCCTATTTTCCTATGAAATATTTTGTTCGAGATTTCAAGAATATTTTTGAATTATGAATGATTAAATCAATAAGCAAAAGAATGAATTAATAACTGAGTGAATAAATACATGAATGACTGAATAAATGAATGGATTGAATGAATACGTATTAACCGTTGAAAAAGGCATATCTCAAGCAATTAAGAACTTAAGCTAAACGAGAAAGAGAGAGAGAGAGATAGCTAGAATATAAATTTGAAGCTGGTGTATACGGGAAAGTAGGCTCGTATAGTTCTAGACGGAATTTCTTGTTAAAGTTTTGAATTTATATAAAATATTATATGCAAACTATAAGTTGGATCTAAATTTGAAAAAAACTTCTTGTTTTAAACAAAAATCACTTATAAAATATTCAATATTGAAGTAAATTTATTATTTTTTTCTTTACAGGGTGCCTGCAGCTACATTCATTTTTCATTTAGCCATGGTGTTTTTATATGATTTTGATAGCCCTGGTAAGATTTTTTGCTCTCTGTTCACAAATGGATACTGGGAAAACAAATAGTGGATAATAAGCCTTAAGCAGAAAAGTTTAAAATAATTGATTTTAATTGAATAGTATGGGTATTCAACACCAACATCAGAAGTATATATATAGGAAAACAGATTTGAAAAAAAAAAGGTAAAAACGGAAAAAGTAAACACTTATCACCTAAACATGCACAAAGCAGCAAAAATTTAAGTAAAGCAATATATAACATAAATGTAGTGAAACATTTTTGAAAAGTTAAAAAATATATATATATATATTTTTTTAAGGTTATAGAATGAGACAAGGACTCACCAAGTGTTGGTTTGTCTCAAAGAATGAGTGTTGCAAAGCACCTCAAAAATCCCAAGCAAAAACACACTAGAGCTGAACTAGAGCCGACAGCAACATAGGCCAGAAAATCTTTAAAACAAACGTAAAAAAACCAAAATTGAAATACAAAATGTGGGGTTTCGTCCATGCCGCAGTCCTAAGGCTAAAATAAGCGACACACCAACATACCCGATCCCAAAATAATTAAAATAAACCCCGCTTACTTACAAAATCCGAGTAAAAATACCAAATCTGTCTGCAACTGATCAGTCTGTTCCAAGTCATCGTCCATAAAAAGAATTTAAATCAAGTCCAAGAAATTCAAATCCGTGTTTGTGCTAAGTCGACCAGGCATATGTATAGCAAACACACGCATACCGTAAAATCTCGAAGGTAGCCCCTCCTTCGAATGTAACCCCCCTCCCCCCTTTCTCGCCGTAAGTGAAATCATTCCATATTCCTTATATAACCCCCTTACCCAAATGGCTGACAATTTTAAAACTAATTTTGTATTATTTTCTTATGATAAAGGTTAATTATGTCCAATTTCTTTTTGTATTTTGTGTTTTATTTTATTTTTTCGCAAATATTCAAGGTCTATATGCTTAAAAATAAATTTCATGTCATCAGCGTTGATTCCTTCATTAAGCCGCCATCTTTGATTGCGTAAGTCCGTCATTTTTGGTCGTGTTTTGAAAGTCGGCACATTACGAAATATTGATATGGCGCTGGTCCCAAACATGCCAAACTTGTGTTTTAATAGCTTTACATTTAAATTATAGGGATTTCTGCTAACTTAAGAGCTAAATTCTTTCTTAGGTAAAAGATGGCATCCCCATTAGGGTGGGGCGAAAAACAAAAATTTTTTCATATCAATTTTGGATAGCTGCCAAAAGTTGTCTATGGGGATAGTTAGTTAATGTGCGAAATTTGACATTTATGAGTTAATATCTTCAGGGGCCCTATGGTCGCAAAATTTTATTATTGGTTTTCTCCTTAATTCTTGTGGTTATATGTGAAAAATAATTATTTTAACTAATTTTATTGCGTATTTTTTTAATCTACGAGACATCTATGTTTTAAAAACATACGAAATAACTCCCAATTTTTTAAAGTTATATATATTTATTTATGTGTTATATATATATATATATTCGTTAACATTTTTGGGATGAACTGTGACAAAAACAAGAAAATTTCAGGATAATCATTTCAAGTGAAAACTTATTCGGACTAAATCTGAATTGTTGCAAAATCTGACATAAAAAATATGAAAAAACAAATATTTTTTACGTAAATAAATAAAACAAAATTACAGAAACATTAATGAAAATAACGTATTCAAATGCTCACAAATGTACACAATTTATACATCACAAAAACAACATAATAGCTAGAGTTTATTCAAATGATTTATAGTCCGTGTTGGTTTTAAAGAAAGGCAGTTCTAAGCGTGCCTGTAGATGTGCACGCATAAAACCATCCCTTGCTTCTAATCCACATACAGCCAGTGACGCCCCCGTCATCAACTTTACGCAACGCTCTACGGATTGTGCATGACAAGGAAATTTCTCCATTTCCCGAGCACATCTGGAACGTTTACTAGTTGAACTATTCGTCTGTGAAAAACTACAGGAATGGATGATCGATGCCATATCTCTTCCAACTTTGTGGCAACCACTTTTGAAATTTCTGTAACGGTGGGCTCTTTGCAATTAGGAAATGACTTTTTTCATTCACAAGAAACAAATAATATTTAAAAACGTCTTCATAAGTAGGTAACACCAAATCAGACAGGTTTTTGGGTGTCCCAAAAATTGCAATTTTTAACATTTTCCTTGTTTTAATCTAACATCTCGAGTGCAGCATCCCCACATATTTCACCCTTTGTGTAACAAAACAATGCAGCGTCCCTTCAAAATGTTAAGGTTTATTGACATTTAAAAAAAAAGTTCTTTAGAATGTTATTGATAAATAAATGTCTCTTATCGGTAAAAAAACAAGCATTAAATTTTGTTAAAAGCATTGTCTTTCAAAATACTGCCATGAAATTAAGGAGAAAAAGAATAACAAAACTTTGCGACCATAGCGCCCCTGAAGATATTAACGAATATTTGTCAAATTTCGCACATTAACTAACTATCCCTATAGACAACTTTTGGCAGCTATCCAAAATTGATATGAAAAAAATTTTTGTTTTTCGCCCCACCCTAATCCCCATGGGATCAATTTTCAATGAGAAAATTATAAGACAGATTTCTGTTTATTTATTTTTTGAATCTTGTTTTATATTAATGTTTTAAAAATAATTTAAAATAGGTTATACTTATTATTTATCTTCAGTAGATGCTCTTAATTAATACTAAAAACATTTTTTTAATTTTTGATAATTTTTTCAAAAATCTCGATTTTAACCCCCCTATCGGAAATTTCCCAGTTTGATTTCTAAAAAGAGGGGGGTTACTTTTGATTGACGGATTGGAATGAAAGTTGCACAAAATGCAATCATTCCCTGAAAAAGGTACCAATTTGAAAAATACCAATTTGAATTTTTGAATGCACATGAAATCCCATTCAAAAATTCAAATTGGTATTTTTTTTCCTTTCAATTTCGATCCAGCAATTTGATCCAGCAATAAAAAATAGAAAGAAATACTCCGATTTTCCAAAATTTTCATTCATTCTGAAGCTGATAAAAAACTACATCAGATAGATTTTTATGTGGAGGAGGGGAAGTTAACCCATGCTCTCTTCAAAATTGATTGTTTTTGAGTGGACATTTTTTGATATCTTACCTCTTTAAATTCTCTAAATAACTTTGAATTTTCATATCATTTGTTATGAATTTTCATATTTCATATCAGACACACATAAGTGCAATGTTAATTTATTTAAAAATTATTTTCAGGTCTTCCAAGAAACAAAGTATGTATAGTAATGGAAGCTTTATTATGGCATATTTGTCTGCAAGGTGTTTTACAGCCTTTTTTAGCGGTTGTGGTGGCCTTTGTTGTTTGTCCTATCACATCTCTTGTGGTGTTTTTATGTAAATATCATTTTTTCTCTCCATTTTCTAGAAAAACAATAGTTTTTTCTTTTGATCTACTGAACACAATAATCATATATTCCTAATGCTCTTTTTATTATAAATAACTTTTAAATAAATTATTTGTAATTCTAAATATAATTGCATATACACACATGCACACATATATATATATACACACCAATACCCAAAAGTATCTACCAAAAAGTATTTGGATGCTTTGGATTTTAGACGTTTTTTTTTTTTACGTCTGAAGAAATATTAAACTTGCTGTTTTGTATTTTGTACCATGAAAAGAACATACTTAAACTCACATTTAGGAAACAAAATTCAGGCTTAGGGAAATTAGGGGGCGGTCAAAAAATTAAAGAAGAAAAACAACACTTTTGATCATCTTGTATCAGAAAATGATTGAAATGTCCTGTAACTTTCGCAAAACATTTTTCGCAATGCTTACTACCGCTTTCGTCAGAATAGCAGTAATATTCACGAAGATATGGGCATTTGTTTTAAATATTCGAAATTTTTTGCAAGTGTTTTGCTTATAACTCGCTAAGTTCTATCTCAAATTACATGAAACTTGCAGAAAATTTGACAAAATAAAAAGTAAGTATGGTACCAAAATGTAGGGAAAAGGTAACAAATAGTCTATGAGATTTGATCAGTCTTATTAAAACAAATGTGATTGCGCATGCGCGAAAGATATTAATTATATTTTTTAATATTTTGGTAGTGATATCTATGGAACAACTTATGTAAAAGTTTCAGTTGACCAGGGTTGGAAAAAGACCTGGTTTTTTTGAAAAAAACCAAAAAAAACCGGTTTTTTTGGTTTAAACCAGGTTTTTTTGGTTTAAACCAGGTTTTTTTTTGGTTTTAAACCGGGTTTTTTAGGTTTAAATAGTATTTGTAGGCAAAACAATTTGACTTTTGGAAAATCATGGAGATTTGAGATCATTAATGGTGAATAAATGTTATTAGTAATAAATTTGTTGATAATTAATTAAATAACTAAGTTAAAACCTTGAATTTTAATTACCTTCTAAGTGTAGCTTTTATTTTTTCAGAAAGTTACCTACAGTGAAATGCATATTTGCGGTGCAGCACTTTAGTGGTCAACCTATAGAGTGGATTTTTTATTTTTTTTTTTTTTTTTTCATTTCTTACATAATGCGTTTATTCATTTGAGACTAATTAAAATATAACTTCATGTAAAAACTTTTCTTTAAAATTAGTAATTGGCTTTTTTTTTCGAAATTACCTAAAATACCATTAGATAAATTTAATCTGAATGACTTACAATGTATCCAATACAACTTTAAAATTAAAGCACTTAGTTAACATAATGATAAATATCTTATTAATTATATGAGTTACTTATTTAATGGAAAATATTCCCTAAAAATGCATAATTTTTTGAAATGGCTAGATCAATTAGAAGAAAAATAAGAAACTTATTTAGAAAGCAAAAGAGTGCTCATAGTAGTTTTATCGGATGCTTAACTTACACAGAGGTTTAGGCAAACTTTATATTGATGTTTCATCCATCCAGACAAATACTGGTCTAACATTATAGCATAAAAAATATTGCCCTGGAGCATTTATTTAAGTTTTTTTTCATCTTTGCAAAAATAGACAAACAAATAAATAGAGTAATAATCAGGACAGCCAACTTACAAAGGTTTTTTTTTATAATACTCCCACCCAAATTTGGCGTACATACGTGGTCAAGTTACAAAGGTTTCCCTACATTAAATAATATAGGGCTAATTTCGTTACTGACCAAAAGTGGTCAATTTAGGTGGTCAACTTTACAGGTTTTACTGTATTAACATATTACAATACTCTATTTATAGACCTTTCAGCAAATTATTAAAAAAATTATTATTTTGCAGGTTGAGTTTTAACAAAAGCATATTTTACTAAATCAATAAAAAATAAGCAAAAATGAAAGATATATTAAAAATAATGTGTGTTGATTTACAGTATCATTAATATCAACAAATGATTACAAATCTTTTACTATAGATATATTTTACACTTACCGAATTTAGCAATGATAACACTTATATAAATCGGCAACATTGGCTTAGAAATTAACAGCATTATTTTTATTTTTTTTTAATACAAACTTTATTTTTCTTGATTAAATATATTTAAAAAACAAAAGCAATTTTATAAAAGTAATACAATGGACAAACTTTATTTTTCCTGATTGAAGATTAAATATATTTTTTCAAAAATAAGAGAATAATTTAGAAAGAAAAATGCACTGATTAAAAAAAAAGGTTGTTAATTTACAAATTCAGTAATTCATTATTTATCTAATGCTGTGCTTGTAATTTCTGCATAAATTGGATTTTGAAATTTTTTGTAATATGTAAAATAAATGAAATTTTTTTTTTTTTAAAGTGTTATTTGTAACATACATTTGCAAATAAGTTATTATGAAGATATTTTTTTATTTCTAATATATATTTTTTAACTCCAGGAATTACAATTGCAATATCATTTAATTTTTATAATGACTGAGAAGAGCTTTTCTCAAATTAGCTTTTTCAGAGCTAAGTTTAGAAAAACCCAAATAGTCTGACATGTAGATAGGAGATGAGAAAAATTTGCACTGATTAAAAAAAAGTTTGTTAATTCAATAATTATCCATTGTTGTGCTTGCAATTTCTTCATAAATTGGATTTTGCAATTTTTAATGATGTGCAAAATAAACGAAAAAAGATTTGGTTTAAACCAAGTGGTTTTTTTAAAAAAACCATTTGGTTTAAACCATGGTTTAAACCAACGTGGTTTAAACCAAACAACCCTGCAGTTGACTATTGATTTTTTTCAAAGAGATATACACCATACAGTGAGCCGTATTTAGCAAGCTCTCAAATTGGAGAAAAATGATAAGGGGTTTTCCACAAAATTTTATATTGCATGATAAGTTGGAAAATTTACAGCTGTTAAACTGAATTAAATTGCATTATTTGTGTTTATGGAGTCAGAATTTGAATGCTATTGTTTACTTTGCCAAAATTATCATGCAATATAAAAATTTGTGGAAAACCCGTTATCTTTTTTCTCCAATTTGAGACCTTGCTAAATACGGCTCACTGTATGGTGTATATCTCTTTGAAAAATATCAATAATCTACTGAAACTTTTACATAAGTTGCTCCATAGATCTCACTACCAAAATATTAAAAAAAATAATATCTTTCGCGCATGCGCAATCACATTTGTTTTAATAAAACTGCTCAAATCTCATGGACTATTTGTTACATTTTCCCTACGTTTTGGTACCATTCTTACTTTTTATTTTGTCAAATTTTCTGCCAGTTTCATGTGATTTAAGATTGAAGTTAGCGAGTTATAAGCAAAACACTTGCGAAAAATTTTGAATATTTATAACAAATGCCAATATCTTCGTGAATATTACTGCTATTCTGACGAAAGCGGTAGTAAGCATTGCGTATATAATTAAAAATGTTTTGCGAAAGTTACAGGACATTTCATTCATTTTCTGATACAAGATGATCAAAAGTGTTGTTTTTCTTCTTTAATTTTTTGACCGCCCCCTAATTGTCGATAAGCCTGAATTTTGTTTCCTAAATGTGAGTTTAAGTATGTTCTTTTCATGGTACAAAATACAAAACAGCAAGTTTAATATTTCTTCAGACTTAAAAAAAAAATGTGTAAAATCCAAAGTCTCCAAATACTTTTTGGTAGATAGTGTATATATAAACTCCTCTATAGTGGACACCATCGAGATAAAAATATTTGTCCAGAATAGAGTGGCGTCTTCAAAATATGGATTTTTTAAAATCTTAATGGTTTACTGTTGGGGAATTAAAGCTGTTTGCTTAAGAGGAGTGTCCTTTAGGCTGTTGTAGATTCAGACTCGATTTGTGAGGGACATTCCAGCACACCCATCATTTAGGGGACTGAGGAGGGGAAATCCGCGCCCTGCCCCCCCCCCCCCCTGAAGAGAAGTGAGATATATATTTATAATTTGAACAACTAAGCCCCTTTGAGACATTTTTTTTCTAACTATGTGTATGTAATTTGTAGTTTAAAGCAAAATGCATTAAGTTTACGATACCCTTTGCCTCTCTCCCCCTGGATAAAAGTGAAATGACAGGCCTGGTTGATTCCATTCCCCCTCATGATACACATGCTCAAACATGTTCGAGTATAATAAATATCAATGAATATAGATAATTTAATAGCTTGTTAAAATGTATTTTTCCTACATTTAGCTGAAAAATACGTAATTTGTGTAAATAATGCTTTCAATAGCATATTATTAGTAAAAGAAACATCATCATTAATTAACATGTCTTTTTTTTCTGGGATACAAGTTCAAGGAAATGAAATTTAAAATTCAACTCTCAAAAGGCAAGCATATGTATCAGGTATCTAAACCTAATAACCTAAAGTAGTTTGGGATAAATTTAAAATTAAATTGGCTCGGCACATTTTTTCAAATTGCATTGCAGCTAAGCAAAATAAATAGCTTTTCTCCCTCTGCTTCCTTGCACTGAATAGAAGAGGTAAAGAGCCTTGTAGCTTCGAATCACGTGTAGTTTTCATTGCAAAGTTGCAAACAGCATTTAATTTTTATGATGTCATTGTGAAATTAAGCATTTTAATTCTTACTTACTTTCTTCCCACTCAGAAAAGCTTTCCATTCATAAGATGGTGTTAAGCAATATAATACATGCCAACTTTTATAGATTATGCATAAAATTTACAGATTTTAGCGGTTTTTTATGCTTTTATGCCGGAGTCGTGATTTTTTACGCATTTCGGAGTTTGATTGCATCTGCTATTGTAAAACTCGATCGGTTATTGTTCTACTTATTTTTGCCTTTTGGACTTCAACAATTAAGTGTTTACTATTTTTTTCTCTTGTATTTCATCTTTTGCAGCAGAGTACTTCCACACTCACATTTTGTCATACCCACTTAAAACTTTCTATTCAATTTACCCGAAGTATGAAACAAAACATTTTATATGCTTTTGAAAATGGGGAAATAAATTGTACAATGTACATGCCAAATCAGAATATTTATTGTCTGGTAAATGGCTTTTTATAATAATTATTTTATAGGGGGGGGGGGGGGGGAAATGTAATTTTTAATGTTTTTTTTTTTTGTACTCCAAAGAAGTAGAGTAGTGATGTTTAAGACAAAAATTGTTCAGCTATTGTAATATATCTGATTTTTAAAATCACAAATGTTAATGTTTTGATGAAATAATTGTGCTTCATGTAAAAGTTTTACTGATACCCATTTTCAAAAGTTGGCAAATATGCAAGCATAAAACTAGCAAGATACCATTCACTAGGATAAAACTGGAAAAAAATAGTCATGTCCATTGCATATCAGTACCTCTGTTTTGGAATTCTTACTTTATTAGGATATATAAAACACGTTCCTTTTTTAATAAAAATTTATCTTTAGCATATTAGGTTTAAAAATTCGAGTGAATTTACTTTCTTTCCTTTTTATTTTTATTTTCATGCATTTATTTATTGCGTTGTTTCCCCCTGTTTTTTCCAGTTTCTATTTTACGGTGCAGCTCCAGAATATTATGGGATGTCTCCATATTTCATCTCATTGTTAAAAGACGTGGTCGTGTACCATCGAGTGACAGTTGGTTAGTGAAAAGGATTTCTGGTCCTGGACTTTCAAATGAACATTTTTTTCAGGTGAGGTTGTTTGCATTTAATACTAGGTTGCTCATGCCTTAAAAGTGGAGCGTTTCTTTAAATAATTTTTTTACTGCAAAATTTTTAGCACCCTTGGTGACAGCTCTGATTACCTTTTTTTTAAGTTTAGTTGCTGATAAGAAAGTGCCAGTCATCTGTTTCATGTACGTATATCCATAGCGCACAGCTGGGTCATTCCAAAGACAAGAAAAGATTTGTTTTTCAGGGCTTTTCAGCAGCTGAGGGTTAAAGTTATGTTATGATGGGAGGCACTGCCAGGAGGCACTTGATAACAGAGAGTGACTTTGATTGCCGAACAAAATTTATTTCATTCAAATAGCTTTTTTGCATAATATTTTAAAATTTTGTCTGGTTCAGTAAGAAAATTAAAAAAAAAATTTAACAAGGGGGAAAACCCCTTTTTTTTGCAGGGGTAAATGTCCCCTGGACCCCACATGAATCCGCTACTGGGTGTAATTTAAAATTTAAGTGATGAATTTAAAATATCGGATTAATAAAGTTGTGTGCATGATGATTTACCATTGATAAATATTACAATACAATAATTTTTGAACTTGTTCCCCATAAATCATATTTTATTTACAATTTTTGAAAGAAATTTTTCCACATAGTGCTTATTTTCTTGGAATAGGAATGCAGCTGTGTTGTTACCAGTGTAACGTTGAAAATTAAATGAGTTAAAATTTATTCACAGCACAAATTTGTGTGGTTACACCCCCCAGTTGGAATTAAGATTTCATTTATTTAATGTTTTTAGGATTTAATTTCCAGAAAATTTTTGAATAGGCTGAAATAGTGGTTGCACATAATTATGTTTTTACTCGCGAAGTGCCACGATAATTCCCCAGATCAACGACTACCTTGAAATGCTTTTAATTTGAGAATGAAAAGAGGAAAGATTCGACTTACCCATTAGTTGCTGGTGTGTAGATCGTTGTAAAAAAAATACGTAACAACAATTTACAGAAAAATAGCAAGGAGTTTATTTTGGAGGGTCACATATTATAAAAAAAAACTATTAGGTGATCACAAAAAGATAAAAATATATTACTACTGTTCAAAAACTGAATGCATTAATTACTCTTTATAAAAAAATGAACATAGGGATAATTTTGTACATCTTGACCTGGCGTACAGTTGCCATTATTGAAAGGTGGTGAATAAAAAGCGGATGTTCAGATGATGAAACTTTTGTAGAAAACAAAGGCTTGCAAGCCAAACGAAGGTGAAAACTCAATCGCAATCATCGCTGGTTAGGATCCTCAGGGATACTTTGTAGCCATGCGAATGAGACTGATGTTTCAGCTCCTATTCAACAACCACAAGGCGCTCGGCTCGGATATCATAGTGATGCGACGTCACCCTGGATCGGGAGTTGCTAGGCGGAAAAAGGTTGGGGCATCGATGAAGGAGTCGAGGTTCTGTGAGATTTGATAAAATTTAAACAAATTTAAAACATTATGGCTTGGTGACAGCTACGCGCCAGCATACATCCATGTCTCCAACAATATCGCTCGCGTACAGGAGCGCGCAGGGCGGATGACTCTACGACACGGATCTCACAGCGATTCTCATTCGTTTTCCGTCGCTTTCTCCTCACGCAATTTTTTAGATGGCAACGGCGCACGTCACGTGCGCCAATGAGCACGCAGGAGGAATTTCGGCGGAAACCAATCAAGCGTGACTTGCGAATTCTGAACCAAAACCAACAGATAAGTATCACTATGACGCATCAAAAACAACCTGATAACATCTTCAAGACAGGATGTTCGAAGATAGACGACAATTTCGTTGAAAACAAGATGGCTATTTGGTAAAAAAAATGGTAATTTGGAAAAAGGAATGAAAAAGATTTATATTAAAAAAAGTTTAGCATGGTAAAAGAATTTACGAATCGGTAATTAAAATAAGCAAAATTTTGATGTTAAAAGAATTTAGTGCCGAAAATACCGATTTCATGAAAAATGAAATAATTTGGAATAATTTAATTGAAAGGAAGCGTTACATAAAAAAAATAGACATGATAAAAAGTTTTGAAAAATAAAAAAAATTAATTAATAATGAAAAAAATATTTTAAATAGAAAAAAATGTGATGCAATATCACAGCAGCCATGAATTTTGTCCCAAGCATGTTGCAGGAAGTAGATTAAATGAATGTTTTTTTTTTTTTTTTTCCAACTTTGAAGATTAAAATTATTTTAGAATTAATTATTCATTGTTTAAACTTTCTTCAAAAAAATGTATAAAATTTATTTATGAATGCAAATATAATGAAATGTTTTATTGAACTTCTTTTCTTTTTATGTTTTTCAGTTCTGAAATATTTCAGAAAGATAGAAAATTTCCTTAAATTTTAAACCTATTTTCAAAGCCTCAAAAGTTATTGTTAGAACGACCACTTCAGTTAAATGGATGTCAACCCAAGCAATCAAAACTTGATGTAAAGGAGTTTCTTAGCATAGATTCACTTCTGTTCATATTTATATGATCATGCTGCATAATTCCCTCTCAAAATGACTACATTTTTTTCTTGTTAAAAATGTTTTCTTTTTCAATTCATAATTTAGCTGAGTCAGTCATAAAGAATTTTCTGTACTGTTAATATTTTAAAACGCCCTTAAAAACTCTTGGTTTAAGTGTCAATCAAGGCCAGCAACTCTTGGCCGGTCCCCTACTACACCGCCATTACGTTTCACGTCTCTGCCAGTGCTGGTTGTATAGTTATACTGCGTAGTTTGTCACCATGCCTATCAGTAAACCTCCTGCCGATTGTGAAGTGCCTGCCGTTATTCGGTTTCTGAATGCAAAAAACGTTGGTCCTGCTGAAATTCAAGAACAAAAACGTAACTGGACAATTTTTACTGGGAAGTACTGAATCATGCGCCTTACAGTCCAGACTTGGCACCATCAGACTTTCATCTCTTTCCCAAACTTAAGGCATTTCTCTGTGGAAAGCATTTAGAAAAGGATGACATACTTAAAGAAACATTTACGAACTGGTTTGATGGGCAGGCGGCAGAGTTCTTTGCTGAAGGGAACCAAAACTAGTGTTACGGCTTGCCAAAGCTTGAATGTTAATGGCCACTATGTTAAAAAGTAAAAAAAATGTTCATATTTTAGTTTTTGATATAATTTGTATTATTAAATAAAGTTCGTTAAAAATGACCTTCGTATGTTTGAGATGCTATATGAAGTTTAGCTATGACTGGGAGTGGTACTGCTGTTAAGAGTGTTAATGAGTCATTTCAGTTAAAACGTGTGGGTAGCTGTAGAGAAGTTTTATTGTGTTTTTGAATTGTATTATTTAATGTATTAATTTTAGAAAAAGTCGGAAAATTTTATTTCTGAGATTCTATTAACTGTCTGCTTGTGCGTCAAAGTTTCATTGTATTTATAATTTACTTTTCCTTTTTGAAGATCTCTCCAGAGCAAGCATTGGCTGCTTTTGAGGCCAAATTAGAGACAGAAGAATTAAATGCTTTTAGAGAAGAAGTGGAAAGGATAATTTTGCTTCCTCAGCAAATATATAGGTTTGATTTTTAAAAAATATTTTTAATTGATCAGCATTTCAAAATATTTATTAATTACTCGCTTATTTGTTGAGAAATGCATTGGAAAAGGTGCATAAATTTTAAGCAGATTTTCTTCTCTTTTAAAGGGAGTTTGTGTCTCAATGCTTTCACCCATTTTCTGCTGCTTTGTGCAAGGAAGGTGTATATAAGAATGTTGAAAAAGAAGCTCAAGATCTTTTGACAGTCTTAAGAGATCAAGTTGAAAGGTTCAATAATTTGATTTCTAATTTAAAAAAATAATTGCATTTCAAAAGTAAATAAGCTTTTTAATTTTTTATGTGCAATTTCATAAGGGTTAGAATTGGTTTTATGTATGCTGCCAAACCCCACTATAATGAATCCAGGCTATAATGACCACTCAGTTGTAGTGGATGTTTTTGCTGGTCCTATGCAAACTTACATTTCCCTAATGCTATTTTAGTACTCTTATACTGGACAGCAAAGAAATTGGAGTTCATTTATAGTGGACTTAAATTTCATTTCCATAGATTTTCTTTTCAGTTATCAAACATTAAACTTGTATGAGCTGTAACTGCAAATGATGGCATTCCGTTCACATTGTGTCACATTTTTCTCTTTATTGCTCATGTCCTATCCCAAACAAATTCTCAAGCAGCACATTCCCCTTCTTCCCCTCCCGTTGAAACATTTTATAGTATTAATGTTTGTGTGTTGGTGTTGAAATTGCTTTTCAACTGTAATAATAAGTTTGTTGAGTTGGTTAGCCTTAATGCTAAAACATTTCCTCTACATTTACGATTAAGTTAAGTTAAAGTTTCTTTAGTGCTTTTGTTAACTGCATAGTATAAGTAAACTTTTATTGTTAATTGTTAACTTTCTTTGAGGTTAAACTTAGAGATTTAAAATGCCGTCGACCAGAAATAAGGTTCAGCTGCACGTTGTAAATCACCTATCATCAACATGACTGCATGTTGGGAGTGACGTTACTCGTCTTCCATGATTGGTGGAGGAGGTGGGTGGATATGCCAGCTGCCAACGTCTTGTGTGTTGCTGTAGACCTTGGGCAATGTAGCATTATGCTAACAATGTTAGGTATTTAAAAGGAAACTCTGGTCGACCGAAGCTCTTCTGATTTTTCTTCTCAATCATGTGGTGACATTATTGACTGAGCGCTAAGTTATTATTGGCTAACGAACTCGTATGAGCTTTAGCTTTTTCTGATGTAGAGTTAGCTATGGAAAGTTGAGTGAGCAATGCTAGTCATTTTATAATAGTTAATAATTTTGACTTCAGTTTATGTTTTTTACATGTTGCAGTTCTTTTTTAAAGAAGGTTAATAAATGGAGGAGTTTTTATAAAGTATTTGAAATCATTTGTCTTCACGAACAAGCACGATATACTTGATTCTTCCACAAACTCTGCTACAAGTATTAGATTCATTGGAAACTGGAAGTATGACATTGGCTATCCAGTTTACTTTTTAACATTATGCCATCAGAAGTGATATCGCAATAGACATTGTGTCAAGGTATATATATGTGTATGCTGTGTGTGTGTAATTTGAAAAACATATTTTATCCCAATATTTCTTCCAGATACAATTTGTAATGAATCAATAACATATTCAAACATTTACATTTATTTATATACTCTTAGTGTTAATATCAAACCCCCATTTATATGTAAGAAAATTTACAGTTTTGTTATGAAGGGTTAATTAAATTATATATCACACTCTAATCTAACTGTACTGTTGTCAACTTGACTGTATACTTTAAACTGAATGCCAGAAATTTTTTTTAGGCGAAAAAAGGAACTCCAGACGGGTTTAAATGTGAATGTGAGATCAAAAGTGAAATTAACTGCAACTGATCTTCAGGTAATATTTATGCACTGAAATATTTCTTCATTCTTTATCAAAAAAATATTTTGCATCTCTCTGCATTCATTTCATTGTTTTAGATTGTTTAAAAGCTTCTTTGCTGCTTTTTAGTTATTTTTCCGATAAACATTGCAAAAAGTTGAACTCATTTTCTGAACTTCATTTTTTTGCATAATAACACATTTTTACGTCCTTTTCCTGAAATCGGCGCTGGACTCAGAGTTATTTTCTCAACCTTTATTTTAAAAGCTTCAGATATTTGACAAATATGTGAAAAAATAATAACTGTAAAAGAAAAAGTATTTCACTGCAAAATTTTAGCAAAAAAATGTGGTCATGGGAAATTCCTATTCCTTATGTTTTGCTATAAATTACAATTTATTTGTAAAAAATAAATTAAATTAAAATTTTCTAATTAGTTAGAAGTAGGTAAGTAAAATATGAATTTTAATTTCAAAAGTTATTTTAAACATGTCGTTGTAACTATATGTGTATAAAAGCTGCAATATAATTTATGGTGCTTAAAAAGTAATACCGACTTTTTGCATAAAAAATGTTCAGGGTTTTTTAACTTGTGTCGCAATCACCCCTGATAGTATTTCACTGTAGCAAATGTGATTCACATAGGCAAATTTTGTTTGAACTTGATGTGCTTTTGTGATTTCTTCCTTCGAAAGGTGTAGAATATTTTTCCTTTACAAAGTTTTATTCTTTTTTTTTCTTTTCGCAACACTTTGAAGCAATACACTTAACTTAGCTTGTGGCCATTCGTTTGTTTATTAGGCATGTTTCAATTTCAATCTTCATTGGATTTAAAAAATTTTTGAAAAATACTGCAGTCCTTTGAAATTTTTTTTAGTTTATGCCTTTTGTTTATTTGGTTTGAAGATCTATCTGTTTCATTGCAGCCTACTCTTCATGTGGCTACTGTCATTCTTCAGCGATTTTTTCCTGTTCATGTATTAAAAAGGCTTCAACTCAAAGAAGATGAATTTTGGGACAAGAAAGGATTATCATATAGGGATTGGTCTGGTAAATAATAATTTTTAAAACATGTTTATTTATTATTATTTTTTTTAAGAATCTGCTTTGTGGTGTGAATGACAAAATAATGGAGAACAAAGTCCAAATTATGCATGGTGAGAACCAAGATAAAGGTTAGGGATATATCAGCTATTGTTTCTGCCAGATATCCAATGTTTGACGGATGAACCGGATGTGTGGTTCTATTGATTGAAACTTGTATGTTCTATACATATTTTCAAACATCCCACAGTATCTAAATATGTCAGGTGTCCAGACCTTCATGCAGTGGCAGAGGTATGGTTTTTGGATGTTTAAAACTTGGTTGGATACAGGATATTTGATGCCTTCTGGGGTAGTCAGCGAATTTTGTTGCAGACATGGAAAATTGATTTTCTTAATCGGTACCCACCCTAGTCAAAAATAAATAAATAAATAAAAAAAACAATGAGTTGAGTCAGTTTCATAATCTTAATGTTTTTACCTGGTCATTTATTTCTTGTTAAAATCAAAATTTCAGTATATTCATAACGAATTATTGGTAATACATGAACATTTTTCAGGATTTGCTGCTCAATTACTATCTGAAATTTTCTCCATTGATTTTTTGACGCCACTTGAAGAAAATGATACATGCTATCAACTAGAAGTAAGTCTGATAAATTTATGTTAAATATTTGTAATTGGTACGCATCAATATCTATACCCTGCTGGGCAAAGTTAACGACTCAAAAAAGCTTAATTTTTAAAAAACCATAACTTAACTCAATTTGTCCCCCCCCCCCCCTGCTTTTTTTTTTTTGGTTAAACATGAAAAATTAAAATAATTCAGTATCATTTGTAGATAAAAAATTACTGTTAAAAAATGTGTGTAACGACAAAAATTTGTCATTAAAGGAAACTGACAAAAGTATAAACTCGAACACTCTTAGGTTTATCAGATAGCTCAAAATTTTCAAATTATTCCAAATTATTTTTAATTTTATGACATGAATTTAATTTATTTAGCAATAAATTAACTCAAATCTAGAAATTTAACTGCTATAAAATATGTCTTATTTATCTGTAACTTGATGGTTCATTAGTTCTCAAACGTTAATGTCTTAAATTAAAAATTAAACAGTTTTTAAAATTGATTTTCTTTTCAGGCCCATGGAGTGAATCTTACAAGATACACAGAAATGCTCCAATCTATTGTACAGCAGCCTCAGGTAGATTTCACCCATGTTATACATATACCAAAAGGTAAATATTAGATAATATTATCTGTGTTAAAAGTATAACACTTAAAGATTCATAAAATTTATATTCTATTATGCTAGGTCTATTATGCTAGGTGACCAAAACATGTACTAATATCTTTTCAGTTTGCAGACCACAAACTGTTAAGAAATAAAAATACCTCTTTATTAATTTTAAAAAATATATTTTTCTTTGCATAAATGTAGAGTGAAATTTTGCTTTAGCTTCAAACTAAAAGCAATAAATATCACGTGAATGAAGATACAGGTTAAGTTCTTGTGTGTGTGTGATTTGAGTATTTTCCTTTCTTCTTTAACTTATGTTATTTGAATGATTTAAAAAAAATAAAAGTCATCAATGTTATCTTATTTCAGTTTTTAACAAGAAATTTCAAAATTAGATTGAACTGTAAGACTCTAGGAGTTCTTGATTTTTAGCTAATCATTAACTTGTTGGCAATCAATAAATTTACTCATCACAATTATTCATAAGCTTTTAAAAGAAAGATTGGTGGTTTTGCACTTGAAAATAAACTTTTTCCATGTGGTTTTTAATGTGATCCAAAAGAACACATGAATTGATACATTTTGTAATAGGGTATAATCAATGATTTTCTCTTCATTAAATGATTTTTTAAAATTTTCTTTATGATATTTTAAATGTTAAAACATCTTAATTTATTTACTTAATTTTTATGAGTCTTTAGACTCATTTTGGTCATTAAAAGTATTTAAATCTGTAATTCTTATGTATTTGACTCTGCTTCTCATTAAACTTATTCTGAATTTATTAGTTTATTAATTTTATTTAATGCAATTTAATTTCTATTTTTAAACTAATTAAAACTTTCATTTTTAGGTAAAATTCACATTCATTCTCCATATTTGGATCTAAATACTTTTAACCCTATTAATACGGCTGCTAATTCCATTCATAAAAAAGAACCGAAAAGGTAAGAATTTTTTCCAAATTTTTTTTAATCACAAATAAATTAAAATTTTCTTTCTCTCATAATATTTTTTTTATTTTTCAGACAGAAGTTATATCCATGGAAAGTAAAATGCAGTAACCATTCAGAGAAGTTATTTATTCCTTTACCCTTACCACATCCTGTCCAGATTTCTGTCATTATCTTCAATAGAGAGAATGAAGATCCAATACCAATGGAAACTGATCTTTGTTTAGAAATTTTAAAGGTAAGTTTTTATGTTTTAAAATGATGAAATAACATTGCATTGTGATCAGATTTTTGGGGAAAATCATACTTGAAACTTATTGAGTTCCTTAACTTGACAACCGGATTGACTTTAAACATTGGGGATTGGCCATAATTAAGTTTAAAGAGAAGAAATGACAAGGCCCTACATAATACCGGAAATCTCAGCGGCCCATCACTTAGTTCTGGACATTTAAACATGGAGATTTCTACAGCCTGTAACCAATGTGTTAATTCTTTTAATTAAAAAAATTATATCTTGCTACTCAAATTTTTCATTATATGTACATAAAACTGGTTATATCTGTAGTAAATTATAGTGCCTCCATTATATAATGTTTAGCACAAGATTTATCAGGCCGTTTTTTACCATTTCTAGACTTTCATTTTACACCAATTTGCTACTAATTATAATGAAGCTTTCAGTCACATTAACTGGTCCTACTTACCATGTATTAGGAAAAGCCCACACAATTGAAAGTTCCACTATAATGAGTAACAAATTATGCAAAATGGAAGATTCGAAACAGTCAAGATGACTGGTCTGGTAAATCTACTGTTAATATTTTTCTTGAAGCATAAACTTGCTTAAGTGAAGAAATGAACAAATAAATTTTAACAATCATCAGCAACCATTATTTTTGTAAATTTTTTCAGGCTATAGCAGATGGTGCCAAAAGTTCAGCAGTAATGATGTACGAATATGAAGACAGCCCTGTGGATGGGCAGAGTGTGGCCACTACTGCAGATGACTATCGTGCTGCCGCTTCGGACATGGAAACCATGGCTTCGGAAGATCGGTACAGTCGATCGAGTCTGAGTTGCAGTCACAGTCAACAACTAAGTGCTGGGGACAGCATTGCTGTCAATTTGGCATCAACTGAGGATGTCACATTAGAGCCAGAGGATCAAAAAGTGACATACAGTCACAGTTCATATAGTACAACAGTGTAAGTTTAGTTGTCTGAATTTATAAAAAGTTCAGGTAATTGGTTCTTGCTGAGAGAAAATTGTATGATACTAGTAGAAAGCAATTATTTGCTAAATTCGAGAGATATAAGGAGATTGCCTCTGTAAAAACTGCCAAAATTAGCATTATTTGTTTTGTACTATTTTTATTTAAAAGTTATTTGCCAAGATTAATTTAAATTACGGATGCAATTGTTATGGCTGTATGTTCTATCACTTCATATCTTTCTATCTCTTGATATTTTTTTAATAAGGTGTATTTTTAAACAATTTAAAACTGTATACAACTTAAAAGAAATGTTTCATATACTTTCTTTAAAAGCTGTAGAGGATATAAGTGAAGCACAATTGAAAGGCATTTAGACATTAAGCATTATTTTTAGATAACTTTAGAAAGATGCTTGAGCATTTCCTTTTTTAATTTGTTCTGATTTTTTAATCAGTGTCCTTAAATACATTGTTTGCGCAGTAAAACTTGTGTTTGGTGATAAATGAAACAAATGTGTATTTTGTTAGTATTTGTAAGAATCAGGAAGGATTTTCCTTTTCAAATTAATTTTGAATCATTGAAATGATTTGATGTATATAATATTGTTCATTAATGTTGTTGCAGAAGCTGGTCTTCAAAAATGATCTTTTTTAATATACATGTGACTCATAATTTAATATATATATATATAGTTTTTTTTTTTTTTTTGGTGCTGTGATTGCAAATGCAGCCTGTGCATTTTATAGAGCTTATATGTACACCTTGTATCCTGTAATACTATAGCATTAAGTATTCAACTTGTGGATTTCAACTACTTAATATTTATTTTTTGTTTTGAATAACTAGGAAAGCACATAAATAATAGAATTCTTTTACACATTCATTAATAATTTCTTCTTCCAAGTTTGTTTGAAAACGATAAATAAAACCATTACTTATATTAAAAATTTTATTTAATTTATAAATTTAAATTTTATGATGGCAATGTTCCAATTTAGGTTCAAGGGTACCTTCTTTTGCAATTATTATGGACTTTTTTCTGCACAAGGCTGCATGTAGTATATTTTTATCTTTTGTTAAAATATAAATTAATATATAACTTGTTTTAATCATTTACACTTAGCACATTTTGTTATTTTAACATCCATGTTTTTAATTTTGTATGATAATTTGATTATTTGAGCTCATTTGTACTTGTTCATTTATTTTTTAATTCATTTTGGTACATAACCTTAAGCACAATTGGAATTTTATCTGAATATGCCCCTTTTATATGAACTAAATGGAAGTATGCAGTTTTTATTTGAAGAACAAATTGGGAAAATTTTATCATTATTTGAAAATTATTTAAACAATAGCTTTTTAAATGTGTACGAATTTGAGAAAAGTTACTCTGTAAACAGTTTGTAAAAGGGAAATAGTGTGAATTGCCTCTATGCGCGTTACACCAGATTCAACTCATCTGTTTTTATTGCCTTGCTCTGGAGATAGCTATGTAGCATATTTTAAAGCCAAATTCATATAAGTAGTCGAATACCAAATAAAGAAAAATTGTGCTTTTAAAAAAAAAATGTTTATGAATTTTAAACTTTTATTTTAATTATTTAATGTCAATTTCATCACACGTCAACATCTGGCTGCATGCATTTTCAAATGAATCTTATGTTAGTCATAAATTAATAAATTTAGTTTAATTCTAATGAAATATAGTTTTTAAAAAGAAATTTTTGTTTTATGTGAAAATTGAAGCATTCACTTAAAATGTTCTGATTAACATTACTGCTGAAAGGAGACCCTGTGTATATTAAATAATATTATATTGCTGAACGCCCTTAATCCTAGCTGTACAAATTGATTCATTAATAAAATATATTGAATTCTTTTAAGGCTGATTTATTAAGTACACAATTGGTGGCCATTTATGATTTTTTATGATTTAGTTTTGTATTTTTATTACTGTGTAGCAAAATATCTTTAAAGTGGAAACCTGTTTCTTTAGAATTTAATTGTTAAAGCAGATAGTTTTTTTAATTGAACGGCCTTTAAAAATGAATACATTGTTAAAGTTAGGAGTAGCAAGTCATTAAAGGTTGGAAGGTTGTATTTCAAGTATGATAGTGATGAAATTTAATGCAGATTTTCCAGGCTTTAACAAAATCTAAATTTATTAACTTTCATTCATTTGTACTACATTAATGGAATTGTTTAATTTACTTCTCCCTAGAAGAAAAGAAAAATGTTATCCTCTTAATATAGCTAGAAAAAGAAAAACAACTTCAAAAATAAAATTAATGAAATACATATAGAAAAACAAAAATTTGAAGTTAAGGTTATTCGATGGGGATCTGTGCTCAAGTTCAGGGCGATTCTGATTCAAAATTTCCGAAAATTTTTGAGAACCTGATCCAAAAATTGAAAATTAGTTTGGTATTCCAAAAATTTTTCAATTAATTAATCTTAATATTTGTTGGATGCTACAGAGTGAGTTGCCAGCTCTCCCAGTTATTAAAAGAGATTACCACTTTTCAGCCGATTTCCCAATCTTCCGTTTTTAGTGTATTTCTCACGATTTTTTTAAACAGTTCTTAATTATTTCCCAATGTTTAGAAACTAAGCTTAATGTTTTGATATATTGAGCAAAATTCTTGTCAACCAATATTATCGCTTCGCAACCATTCCTTGCATATTTTACTGTGTGAGAAAATGAGATTTTTTGACTGCACCCCCTCCGCAATTGATCACGCATTAATCATAATTCGTTATTGCGGGACTTTCTTTCAATTGCACCGTGAAATTTGAATTATGTATAAATCCTTAACTAAAAGGAGCATTTATTTGTTTCTTTTGTTTTTTTCTCATATGCATAAAGTTATTTTTAATGGCTATGCTACAAACCAGAAAGTCAGAACCAATGGAGTTGAAACTGAAGAAATTCATAACTGTATTTAGATCAGAAAAGTTATATGGATAACAATATATCGAATGATATCAGTAGAGAGATTAAAATGGAGGCCTTACTTGGCGTGTATAAGAAACCAGATCAGAGTATCCGATGCGATAACTTATTCCATATGATTTCTGCTGCTAAAGTGGTTTGACAAAACAGGAAATTGCTAGGTTTATTTGAAGATTGGAAGCACGAAACCTCCCAATTCGGAAAAGGCTATTGGAGACATTTATCCTGTAGCATTTCAGCATATAAGGAAATATAGCATAACAATAAAAATGTTGTTAGATACTCATTTTCGTGCTATTTATTTGATGTAAAACTAATTCATAGTAATAAAAACTAAATCACATAATTTTTTCCAGATCTTTTAAAAGTTGAAAACTTTTGCCAGCATATAATTTTAAAACAATCTGGAGGGCATAATCTTCCAATTCATTTGAATATTTTGACAAATGTTTATGTCAATGTAATTTGCTTTTGAAGGTGGTTTTCACTATATTTTAGTTCTGAAGAATAATTAAATGAACTACTTGACTTAATTTGTACTTTAAATCAGTTGAGACAAAGCAAGAGGTTTTTATTGATATATACATTTTTAATTGAAGAGAACAATGTACAGGGCATGTATTATTTCCCATCAGTTAAGCTATCCTTTTTGGAGTAGTTTTATGCATGATATTAATTCAGTGTTGCTCAAATGTGGCATACCATTCTGTGCCTCGCAAACAAGTGCCTGGCTAATAATTGATTCAAAGGTTTTCAGATCTAATCAAATTATCTATCTCTATACGTACAAAACATCAAGTAACAAAACTCTTTACCAAATACAACTTAAAATTATATTGAGCTGGGACATGTTGAATATTTTTATCATTAACAAATTGCTCAACTCTTTTCTACGGAATGAATGTTTTGATGAGTGCACATTGGTAAAGGCGCCAAATAATGTTTTGCATATATGGACATTGCTGCTGCACCCCAAAGATTGTTCATTTCCATCGTTATCGGAACAATGTAATATCTAAAAGAAAAGTTAGCACGTCATAAAGTATGGCATGCTAAATTGTAATCTCTTAATCATGGTTATGAAATCAGGGTATTCGGGTATTAAATACCACTGCCTTCAAAAGAAAAAAAATTGACATCTTCAATGTCTATTTGCTCCATGCTTTTCTATTCATTACTGTGAGTGACTTTGAGGATAAAAGGCATTTTAAGTGTGCCTTTCAAAGTTCCATGTCCTGTCGATGAAATCCTCTGACAATTTTTTATCGAGGGCAAAATATTTTTCATCAATGTTCGTAGCATTTTGCTTAATATTGTTAATATCATTTGGCAATGGTTCGGATGTTTTCCGATTCCTGTTGTTGGAATGTCCTTGTTCTGAATCAGAACGGCATTCCTTTTTCACTCGGCGTTCTCCACGATGTTTCGAAGAATGCTTTCCCAATTCATCTGCCTTAACTAAAGGCATGTTAAGCTTCGTTGATGTGCCCCCACTTGATGATGGCAACGATTCGTTAGTATCTGTTCCTGACACTGGGAACACCCTCAAAGTAGACGGAGTCTTCGAGCGACTATGTCTTTGCCGTTGATGTTGGCGCACCGAAGGCACCAAATGCACTGGAGGCAAGTTTATAACTTTTTGTGAAGGAACAGATTCTTGTTGGGAACCCAGCCAGCTGATGAGTCTGTCCCTTCGATGTGTGGTTAGTAATGCTGGAGTAGGGCTACCGCAGCAGCATACTTCACGACCACTGATGACACAACAAGCTAAAGACAGTAAACTGTCTGCTGTAGCTGTAGCTAACAACAACAGTTGAACTGCAAATGGCGATGCATTTTCAACACCCCGCCACACTAAAGCACCAGCTACATCTTCCATATATACTTCAGCCACTAGTCCCATAGCTGTAAATGTGGCTAATAGTCCAGTGTTAAAAAAACCTAGAACAGAAAGGATTAGTAATGCTACCAGAAGAGACTTTCTTTGAGGCTTTTGCTTTCTGGCTGTCAAAATAATGCACAATCCAGTAAAAATGGCAAAAAGTCCACTCCATATGCCACCGTACATCCATGCAGACCAAGCTTGCACGTAAACGGCCATCCCGCCCAAAAGAGCTAAGCATGCTCCGCACAAAAATTTTGCTGTTCCAAGTCCACTAGCTAAACGAGTTGGAAAACCAGAGTATGGAATCACTTCATCTTCACTTTCTGCACGAACTGCTGGATAGAATAAGGATGGTCGACCATGGTATGCCAAAAGCCCATTTTGGCCCTTCACTACTTGCTTTTCCATTTTCACTTACTCGTGTTTGTCATGAAAAGAGCCTGAAATCGAAATATTTCTATTATTAGTCATGGTGCTATATATATATATATATACATAGATCAAGTAAAAACCTCGCTTCTTAGAGGAGCTTGTATTTTATGTTAGGTTGAAACAAAATATTTTGATTTTGATCTTAAAAGAAAAAGATGCAAAGGAATGAAACTTTAAACATGCAGTATAGGATATTTTTTGTGTCCATTTATAAGAATGTTAGTAATTTGTAAATTGATTGTAACTAATTGAAAACTCCATGAATTCCCATAACACATAATGGCAAAAATAATATTTGAACAAGACAGTAGTGGTTGTGATCTTGAAAGATCGTCACCTTTCTCTTTCAAGGTGATTTTGAGTTTTTACACTTTTCGTAGTGGATTCTGCTTAAAAGTATTCCTCTAGTACTACACAAAAATATTCTGGAAGTTAGGCCCATTAGAATGCAGATCACGTCATCTGCTAAATATGTCCCCATACTAGAAGTCAAAAATTTCGATCTCCAAAAAGAGTAAGCAATATGCGACGATAACGCAATTCTTCGAAAAACGCAACCTTAGCTTTTTGAGTTTTTTCGGGTTTTATTGTTTTTTTTTCTTTTGTCTTCTCTTCAGTTTGTGTTTGTGTGTGGTTTTAAGGGCTTGTCTTGTTTGGCGCCTTTTTGACAAGGTGCCGTCGTGAGCCGCACGACCTAGCATATGGACGGCATGGACCTGGATGTTTATCAAGACCACAGTGCAAACTGAAATTAGCAGCTTGTAGAAAATACATAGATTGCGAGTTTTAAAAGCATTATTAACCGCAGTAATGGACGATGACGAAGATTCTCCGTGTACGCTAATAGTGATTGATGCACGTTAAATCTTTCGTGGTCACGAAGTCTTCCATGTTCCCATAAAAGTCGATACCAATGGGGGTGGTAGGCCAAGTGGTTGTCGCAACCCTTAATCTAGATCTAAAACATCTTTCTGTGATAGATGATGCTTCAATCTATCGTGTGTTGTCCGAGCAAATCGCACTTCCGCCCTTGTGGTGCTTGATAAAACGGAAGTTAGATTTTACAGCGACATCGTCATTGACAATTTCGCTGAAACGAACTATTATTCGATAGAAAGGTTTATAAAACAAGAAACGAAATTTTGGTTACTCGCCATTATGTATTATGTTTACACACAGCCGTTAAAACAAAATCCGATTCGAGCAAAAAATGATTTTTGAAGAAATAAATTCCTAATTTGGGTTGAACTTGACCGTAGCTGCAGCATTGTTATGAATTTTGTTGTTGACATCATCCCATGGCCTTTTAAGTTATAACAAACTGCGCATGTGTGACGATTTCTCCCACAAACATGACAATCAAAATCGAATTACAAAATAAATCTTATTTGTTTCTATGAACAATCTAAAAATGACTGACCCGTTACCTAATCAACCTGCAGGTTACGATCCAAATATAACTTTTACGCCTTTTTAGAATTCTCTCTCTCATCATAAAAAGGCTCTTTTTCAATTTCTCAAGATTTGAATCTGAAAAAGTGCCCCGGGCTTTGTTTTGAGATAGAAGATGCGAAGAGCACGGAAGCGGGAAACGACCTTCCCGTGCAATCAATTTTAGACATCTTCATTCATGGAGAACGGTACTAGAAATTTGGCGGAATCCACAGAAATATTTCTTCGCTCTCTCTTTTTTTTCTTCTAAATTTAGATTTATATTTTTCTCATAATCAAAATAACTTGATTAGTTAGATTTTATGTCACAAAAGGAAATATCAACTTTGCAGTAACTTGCCGAGCTGTGATGAACGATAGAATATTGTCCTTATCAAATCGCCTAGTTCAGCGGGACACATGATCCTCTCTGAAATGCTCAGCGGGGGGGGGGGGGGGGGGGGGGGGAGCTTCACAGCTCCCCAAGAGGAGGTATAGATAAAGCTCATTGTGTGTTTACGGCGTTTTCACCTTTGTCTATGTAAAAGTGTCATGTTAAAATAATCTTACATGAATAAAAACAATTTTATATAAAAACAACGTTTTTCTTGTGCACTGAAAAGGTAGAAAATAATATTCCTAAGAGCCTGGCAGAATTTCTGAAGAAATTGGTCCCATTATGGTAACAAAGAAATTCTGATATGCTCTAAGGAATATTATTTTCTACCTTTTTAGTGCACAAGAAAAACGTTGTTTTTATATAAAATTGTTTTTATTTGTGTAATATTATTTTCTTCTTTTTGGTTTTTCATGGGGGAAATTTCGCTATCGTAGAAATTTATTCAGAACCTCGATATACAATGCAATTATTCTTACTACAAAAGTTAGCATTCGCGATTTAAAGAAGAACCAAAATTTTATACAATATAAAATGACTTATAAGACTTTTATTTCATTTTTTTTTTAATATTGAAACTAAGCTAAGACTATTCACTCGGAGTTGAGTAAACTGCTAATTATTATTTTTGGATCAAAGTAAGCCTTAAGAAATCGAACTAAAAAGCTCATAACTGGCGTTCTTATTGACTTAGAAACTTCGAACAAATTTCATCTTGTGCGGAAAAATCAGCGCTTTCGATCTATATATTATATTAATATCTGCAAGGTTTTTTACACCCCCATATTGGGGAATTTATGTGGAAATTTGCGTAAAATTGGAATAAAAAAGGAAATACTTGTCGGATTTTTTTATGCGTGGTAGAATATTGCATTGTCATATGGTTCTGAGCTATATGTAAAGTTTCAGAACAATAGCTTATCGGGAAATGGTTAAAAATTCGATTGCAAAATTCCGCGGACAGACAAGAAAGCGAGTTAAGAAAAGCGTTGTAAAGAAAAAAACTCAGCGTTAAAATTCTTAAATCCTTACCCCCTATGGTCGTTGGAGGCCAGCGTTTCCTAACTAGTGGTTCGGGAGCTGTTCGTGGAGTAGGAGCGGGCTTCGCGAGAATAATATTGCAACGGCGGAATTTTTAATTAATTGCTACCGTAAAAGAAATAACGAAACACATTAATCTACATATGCAGAAAGCTAAAAAATGATTTCTTTTATAAAATGCTTTCCTGATACTGCAAAAAAGTTGTTGATCAACATTGGAAGCATACGTACAAAATTTGAAATGCATTTATTTCTACTTTGCCTGAATTGGAAAATTCTATACTTTTTCGGGTGATTGGAAACTGCTTTTGCTAAATTGTTTAATTTATTATAGTTTCTGACTTTTCTATTTACGCTTTAAGTTATACACTATACAAGAAACGACCTTCGAATGCTTTGCGATAGTGAGTTCCCCTGAAGACCTAGGCTATCTCATTCTATTCATTTCTTATTAATTTATACATTTATATACATTTTTTTTGCTTTGATCTAAATTTAATTTTTTGGGGTTTTGTTATGTCGGTAGTTTATCTTATCTTTGTTGTTATTTTTAAAGTCTTACCTTTTAAATTTGCTAATGTATATATGCTATATATATGTGTGTGTGTCTGTGTAAGTGTATGTGTGTGTGTAAGAGGGGGATGGGAACTGACAATACCATCAAACTACATCAGTATCGGATATCACACCAAAAATGAGCCTTATCTGCGGTTTTCCATAAGGACACATGGCACACTGCTATTTTGAAAATTTTCAAGGGCGCATGTTCCTCGTTGAAGTCGGCTTCATATATATATATATATGTTTTGCCAATGAATGACTATTGATTTGCAATGTGTCAATGAGCCCCTCACTGGCGATTTTGTAAAGGCGGTGGGTTGATTTATTTAAATCGCTCTTATTTTGAAGCATTAAAATGCTTATATTTTTCTTCGAGAAGTAAAATATCCTTTTTATTTTTCTTTATTTAAGAACAAGAATGCTCACACATATGACATAAAAATATTTTTTTACTCTCGCGACTAATACAAAAGTGCGTTTTTTTTTTTTTTTTTTTTGGGGTTAGGGGGTCAGAGATGCCGAATGCTACGGATTCTTCATAGTATCTACGGAAAAAATACAAAAATTTGAAGTTGACTACGGATTACGTAAAGCGCTTTTTTTTTCTACGGAAAATACAATATTTTGGCCGAGTTCAACTTTTCGCGCTTTGCGCGCATATAAAAAAAAAGATTCACCGACAATCGCCAAAACGAGCACTTACTGACGATTCATGGTAGTTTAGAGCTGCGAACAATAGGAGATTGGCGACGGTAGAAAGCTCAAAATTCCGGTTCTAACCGGAATTTCTCCCAGCGTGGAGCAATATTTACAGCAACCCTGTTCTACTCGGCGAGAGAGTTCGGGCAGTTTTCGGATTTTTTCGCTTACTTGCACGACATGACGCGTGCTTTTAGCATTAGCAGTTGCTTAGGGGGTGGAGAGAGGGAGGGGCGATAAATTATTACATTGACACCCGCAACTTTTATTTTTTTAAAATCTAATCATCAATTGCATTGTGTACTCCGAGGGTTCATGCCAAGGGGACAAAGAGACAATTGTCATATGCGTGGACGACAAATTTGTTGTCTAAAATATTTTATTAATATATCTTCCTATTTTTCATTTGTACGATGAAAAAGTGAAATTAAGTACTATGTGTCGATGCTTCCAAAATGTCGGGAAAATGCTGTTTTTGTTGACCTTATTCACTCGGATTTTGTACTGAGCCTGCGTAGTGAGAATTAGCCGATGTAATGCAGCAAGGTTACGCTGTCATCAGTTTACTAAAAGTGAAAAAGTTTTGTCACAATTCCTATCCCCCCATTGCGCCTTCCATCCTTATTAGCCATAAAAACATTATACCCTCTGCACTACGCAGATGCCGAACTGGGCACTGGGCCCCTTCTAAAGGCCAGGCCATGCATGTGGAGGCCGTGGTACCCTAGTGGTTAGAACGTCGGACTTCCACCTGGAAGGTCGAGTGTTCGGTACCCGCTGAAGACCCACCACGTGCACTTGGGGATACGTGTATGAAAAATCCATGAACCATGAAGCCCCGAGGCAGTTACGAGGGTAGCGGAGGGAGGACAATTTCCCTTCCCTTCACTTTTAGGTCAATCCTCTCAGGTAAAATCCGTGGACCCCACTACCTCGCTCCGAGACGCAAGCAATCCTAAGGCCCCGGCTGATAGGTAGGGGTCTGGTGGAGAAAAGGCCATGCCTGTGTGTGTCCCATGTCCCATGAATCAGATATCTCTGTAAACACCTCTCGACAGCCTTGTATGGATCTTCTACTTCGGGCCTCTTAAGTTTCTTGCAAGAAATTTCACCTTTCGAAGAAGAGATGGACTGTTTACTTCTCGATTGCCGCAACAATTGGAAATCATAAATGTGGCATTTGCAGTTTTTACTGATTTCTCCTAAAATCAGAAACTTATGTACAATATTATTTAGTTATTGAAATTTAATTATATAACACACCTCACGAGTTTCAAGTTGCCACACATAAAACTATTAACTGTTTCTCAGTATTAGAACCATCGGGCCGTGGTAGCCTAGTGGATAGCACGTCGGACTTCCACCTGGAAGGTCGCGCGTTCGATACCCACTGAAGACCACCATGTATACTTGGGGATATGTGCATGTAAAATCCGTAGACCCCACTACCTCTCCCCGTGCGTAAGCAATCCTAAGGCCTTGGCTAACAGGTAGGGGTTCTGGTGGAGAAAAGTATTAGAACCATCTGTAATGTTATACAGCCATTTGAACAAGTAACTATCAAAGCTTTCAAATATCGATACAGAAATTGCCAAAAATCTATCAAAGGAATTAAAAAACGAACACATGATTCGTCTGCGTCTTCTCTTAAAAAGCCCCTTAGCAAAGTCTGTGAACCTCTTGTATGAAATGTATAGTATTTGTCGTTTTTAGCCTACTTTCCCGTGAAAGTAAAAAAAAAATAATAATAAAGCATGAAAGAAGGCTTAATGTATCCTGAAAATATCGTTAGAAATCAAGAAAAGTCAAAAATAAGTGAAGTAATTAAATAAAGATTGAAAAATAAAAAATTTGAAAGTAGGGTATTGAGATGGGGAAAAAGTGTGTCTGTCGGTCTGTCGGTCTGTCTGTCTGTCTGTCTGTCGGTCTGTCCCCCCCTAATAACTTTTGAACGAATTGTCCGATTGGAAAAATTCTTTTTGCATTCGAAAGATCTCGGCGAGGACATCTCATTTCTATATTTTACTTTTTGATTTGAACAATTTTTTGTTCAATTTTGAACAGTTCAAAAAATTTTAACATTAGCGCCTACGGACAAAATTGAAGCAAATTCTGTAAACTCTGGGCACAAGAGCCAAGTTCCTATTGCAAGCTTATTGAAAGGAGTTCTCGGCGTAAAATATTGATTTGAACAGTTTTTGTTCATTTTTGAACAGTTCAAAAAAATAACACAGAGCTTACGGGGAAATTTCAACCCTATATAAATCCTGATCTAACGGACCGATTTGCTTGGAACAAACTTTATCGGAAAGCTCTTCTAACGTAGAACATGTTGAAATAGAAAGTTTATCCAGAACTTACGAGCCTATTTTGCTATGAAATTTTTTGATCGGGATTTTCAAGGATATTTCTCAGTGACTCAATGAGTGAAATAATGAATGAATGAATAAATGAAAGAGTGAAAGAATAAATCAATGAATAAATGAATGAGGAAAAGAATGAATGAATAAATTATTGAATAAATGAAAATATAAATAAATGACTGAATAAATACATGAATGCGTAAATGAATGAATAAACACTTGAATGAGGTAACGAATGAATGAATAAATGCATGGCTGAATAAATGAAAGAATGAATGAGTGAGTGAATGAATATGTATTATCCGTTGAAAAAGGTATATTTTCAATAATTAGAACTAAAGATAAATAAGAAAGAGAGAGAAAAAGATAGCTAGATTATAAATTTGAATTTGGTGTATACGGGAAAGTAGGCTCGTATAGTTCTAGACGGAACTTCTTGTTCATTATTTTAATTTAACAATCAAGTCGAACTTAGTTAGTCAATAATTCAAAAAGTTATTAATTGATACTCATGAGTAATTACTGATGAATTAAAATGAGAGTTCGGAAACATTCGTCGGATTTAAAAATCAGCAGCTTCACCATATCAATTGTGTTTCGGGGCTTGCTATGGTCAACTGAAACTGCTGCCATGAATGATGAGGCTGGCCCCGCGCTAAATCGAAGCTATTTTCCTACTTGACACGTTTGGATGGAATTAGAATGTTTCTCGTTCTGCATCATTACTGGAGCTTAGTTGGAGCTCATTCTTTCTATTCCCGTTCCGCCATTTCTTTGTTTCCGAAACTATAAAAAGTTACGTTCGCGGGAAAGAAAAAAAAAGAGGAGAGAATAAATTTAGAATAAAAAAGGAGGCACGCTTCCGACATACCTGTTGATTTCCGTGTGCCACTCAAAACTGAAAAGGCTAATACCAATTTCAGCTCTCCAGTTAGCGCGATCAAGGATGGAGGGAAATATGATTTAGTTTTATGATGAATTGTGTTGAAGTAGACCTTAATTATTCTAGTTTTTGACGTAGATTAGGTCTTACACTTCGAAAGTGGTATGCGATTGAGTATCCAAAAGGCTTTGATTTCCGAACAATGACATTTTCCAACCATGATAAACTACGTTTAATATTCATCTAAAGCAGGGTTTTCCGACTTGTGGGTCCCGACCCCAAATGGGGTCGCGAGGCACTTCTCACGGAATCGCCGTATAATTTCTCATTTTAAATCAATAAACTTTATCACGTAGACAAAATGATTTTTTCTTTTATTAAACATCATTTTAAATTTTATGCTAAACTTAAGGGCATAAATTACAAAGAAATGTCTAATGGACATCACAATTTTCGTTACATCCGACACCGTTACATAGAATGAAATCCATGAAAAAAATTTAAAGAAAGAAATGTACCAAAAGTATTCAAATAATATGCGAAAAATATTTAAATGGTGTATATACAGACAAACAATATATATACAAAATTTAAATAAATTCCAATAATTAACAAAAATGTTCAAATAAAAGCAGTTTAATTGTATGGCGACAACCAAGTTTTGTTTGCGTGTTTTTATTATATATTGAGAGCAATTACGGTAACGTGGAAAACGTGTAACTGAGCCATCCTTTTCGATGGGAATGTCCCCAAAAACTAATCAGCAGTAGTTTTCATTAGGATCCATGTGTGTACCAAATTTAGCTTCATTCCAAGCATTATATTTTCAGTTAGAGATAACACAAAAAAAGTGATAAAGTAAAAATGTAATCTTGCAGTCCAACCCCACTGCACATTTGTTTATTTTACAGTGTCCTTGGACATTATAAAATAAACACTAACAGTGGGGTTGGATTCAGAAAAAACTTGGAATCTAACATATCATTTAAGTACTTGTGTGAAAGTATGTGCTGTACATATCTGAGGTCGCCGGCTGCTTATTTGCTAAAAATAGGGTCGTGACGTGAAGAAGGTTGGGAACCACTGATCTAAAGCATGCGTTAGGAAAACAACTAAGATTTTGCTTTAGGGCATGGGGGAGGATCCGGAATAGACCAGATATTAATTTTCCCGGATAGCGGATATCCGGTGTTTCTTGTATGTCTTATCCGTACTGGAATTTAAAAAACAAAAGACTGACAACAGTTTGAACTCTGTGCAGAAAACTTCCAGACACAATTGTTTAAAAATGTTAAAGCGTCATCAATTTTGGACGATTTTAGTATTTTCAAAAATCAATAACTAAAGAACTAAAAGTTCAAAAAGGCCCGTAATTTTGTAATTTTGGTTTTGTCGTCTATATGATAAGTACATCACGCAAAATAATTAAAAAAAAAAAAAGAAGGTATCTTAATGCATCGCTTTTTAATCTTGGGCTGATAATCTGACAAAAACAAGTTAGAGATACCATTTTATTAGTTAAAGTATCTTAAAATGTAATCAAGTGTTACACAATTCATTATTGTTCAACTAAAGTATTGTAGCAAGGGTGCCGAAAAACTGAAAAGGTAGAGCTTAACAATGCGGAACGACGAAGGCTGACGGCGGACACGATGTCCTAAAGGAATGAGGCGCTGGTGACATTTTATTAAACCAATTTATATTAATTGTTTTTATAATTTTAGTTCTTATTTCTCCTTTCATTTGCAGTTTTGTATAGATTCAGAAATAATATTCTACACTAAAAAATGAAAAATTTCAAACTTACTTTAAGATCATGGGTGAAGAAGCATTTTAGCCTGATCTCTCCTTTCGCATGTAGCTTCTTCAGCAGACTGCAAGATGGTACCTGCAAGAGAGAAACTTATGCATTAGCAAAACACTGTGACATACTTAGCATAAATAAGAGCAACTTGTTTGACTCGGCGAAAAGCAAATTTGGATCAAGCGAAAGACACAATTTTGAATTGTTTTATTCATTAATATCAGGTTTACAAATGGAGACGGCTGAAACACTTATGCGAATATTTTTGACCAAAGCGCAAGGAGGGAATGAAATTTGTGCCTAATTAAGAGTCTAGCACCAAATCAATCGTGTTGCTGTTTAGTTGTGTTACCAGTTTGTTGCACATGGGAAGGAAAGTTTTTAGTAGCAAGCAAGTACAGCGAACTTCCGATTGTCCGAAGCGGTGAAGTTTGAAAATTACGTGATTTTTCGGTTATCGGGGAGTTTTCGCGTATTAACCTAATACTGCGTGATTTTTTTTTGCTTTAAAACAACAAGTAAAAAAGGCGCCCTAATATATATTTTTCACGAAATTTATTTTACAACTTATATGGATTTTATTTTAAAACTATGTAAGCAATTAGAAACTATTTTTTAAAATTAAATTGCAAAAAAATATTTAGAAGTTATTGTTTTTAAATAAAAATCAAAATGTCTTACGATTTGTGAAAAAAAAATTTTCGTTAAAAAAGGTTTACAAGATCTTCTAGGGGGAACTAGATTAACTAATAGGATATTACATACAAAATAAATGAAAGAATGAGCCACTGCTTAAAAATAATACAAAGCAAGAGCTTAGTGAATGAAAGACAGAAGTGTTGTTTGAAAACAACACTGCGCAGTGTAGGGTAAAATAAACCCTTGTCCATGCATTTGTGTATTGCCAAGATGAAAATGTGAAAAGTTTTAATTGTTGGGATGGTTGGATTGGTGAACAAGTACACACGCAAATATATGTAATACAAATATACATATGCAGGTGTATAATACTCGTACAAATATATATGCAGTGCAGTGGCGTCCTGTTTTATAAATAAAAAGAATAGAGGGATTTTGAGGTACGATTTTATTAAACTGCAAAAAAAAATTATTTATTTTTAAGCCATGACAAGTTTAGCAACCTATTGCAGAGTAGTATTTATCACATAAAGAGAATACTTAATGAACATTTTTGTTTTTATTGTAATAACGTTTTTTTTTTTTTTTTTTGAAATATTTAAATAGAATTGCTGCTGTAAAAATGCATCTAAGAACAAAAGTAAATCAAAAAAATTTGGTCATAATAATAATAAAACAAGATTATTTTAGAATGTTCATGCATTCATTTTTTAAAATAGTTATTGCATCGTATTAAAAAAAACAAACAAAAAAACTAGGGCTTATGAGATGAGGTTATGCATGTATGTCGATCCCTCCTTCCCCCAAACTTTTCAGAGAATACTCCAGCTCAAACAATTTTCTTTTTTTCATTGTTTATACATAAATTTCAACACACAATTTACAATCAACTTTCATAATTGCTACTTTTTCATTCAACAAAAAATTTATTAGTGTCAAATACCTTTTGATTGTTTAAAATTTATATGTACACGCTTTTAGTTTCTTTCATAAGAATTGATGTTTGATGCAATCTTTTTTAAATTCATTTTCTTATTTTATGTAAAAATATGTACTATATTGCAATATTTCTTTTGTATCAATACTTTTCTCCATAGTCTTGGTCCATCATGGCGCTTAAGATTACTTTATAACAATCATAGAAGAATAAAAATCCTGGATAAAGTGGCTTCTAATAATAAAAATAGTTCTACTAAATTAAAAGTGTCTGCTGGCTACTGGCTATTCTCTAAATGTTCAAACCTTCAGGTCTAGTAAACAAAATATGATTTTATGAACAATTAATGAGAAAATTGGTTCACAGAATTTGAATAAAACCTGAATATTACTTATGAAAGTATGAAAACGGAGGAAAATAAACCGTTACTTACAGAAACTAATTGTTAGCTAATGCTGTAAAGTTGAAAATTTTAAACTAAAAGAATAGTGATGGAGAAATGGTAGCGTTAAAAATTAGTATAATGCTAATTAATCGGTGACCGATTAACTGGTATCTGCCGATTAATCGGTAATGGGCCAATTTGCTAATCGATGCATCCCTAGTCATGAGTCACACGACATCTTTCTCAAATCGTCTCCATAAAAAAAGCGAAATTTAATTAAGAATTTTCTATAGAAGCTGCCCAATGGTCCTTATAATCCATTCGGATATCATTATGCAAAAGCAAACCCCAAAAATACAGTCCATGAAGCATTCTCTAAAAATCCTCATTAGATTTAAAAAAAAGTTCCGAAAAATCCTGATTATATTAAGAAAAAGTCCTTTAAAATCCTCATCAGATGAGATCAATAGCTCCTAATTAACACCAACAGACTCTAAAAGTCTTTATTAGTAAAAGTACAACAGTTAATAAATAAGGTCAACAGTAACTAAAAATTTCTATTAGAATTAGGATAAGTCTGTAAAATTCCCACAAAAATAAGGATAACAGAAATTAATGCAATTTTAATTGATTAAAAGTAATAACATCAAACATTTAACTTTTATTATAATTAATTTCATTGCCTGAATTTATTATCCATTTAAAATAATGATGTCCCGTATGTTGTATATACCGACGAGAGAAAACTTTTGAACTGTAAAAGAAGTTCACAAAATGAACATTCGTTAAATTAGTGCAAGTGTATTTTTTCTTTTCACACGACTATTGTAAAAGGTTATATTCCTGTGCATAAAGAATGTATGTATTCCTTCAGTTTAAAAGTATATAATTTTTATTTTACGTTCCAAAATTTAATGGCAAGTTACGGAGTTTTTTTTAGAATTTTTTTTAACTACTTTAGGTAATTAATGGTTTTCTTTTTCCTAAAAAAATGTGTCTTCTCAATTTCTAAGGCTACGGGCATCTGGTTGGAAACCTCTAATCTAAAAAATTGTTGAAATGTTAGTTAAAAGATCACAAAAGCTCAGTTAAGTATTTTCTCAGAAACTTTTAATCTTGTTCTATTTTAACGTTCATTCATGGTACTGGATCCCTGACATTAGCATTCTGAGCAAAAGCTGACATGGACCAGTAACATAGGTTTACTTAAACAAACAGTTAAAATAGATTAAAATTTTTTTTTTAAAGTAAAAGCGACCTTTAAAAATTACATCTCATTTTAACACTTTGTTCAGGAATGCGGAAGTGTAAACAGTACAATAAAATTACGAAGAATTTAAGTGAAGTAATTTAAAATAACGATAAGAAAACTTTTAAGAGGGTTAAAGACCCTCTTTTCTCTAAGAACATGTGAACTGAAACTTCTCGAATGCTAGAATTATGCTTGTATTTGACAAAAAACGAACGACACATGTGCTTTTGACTGAATAATAAAGCAATTTGAGGGCATTTCGCACCAAACTCATACCAGTTATCGAAGTAGAGAAAGCTTTCAAGAATGAGGGCAAGATGGCATGGTGGCGACTCGTCCTTTTTTGTGAAAAATATTCTGCATCTTTGGAACGATTTGGGTCAAGAAGAGCGTAAGTGAGGCTGTAAAATAACCCAGTAAAACAATTAGTCACGACACCCTTCTTGGGTTAAGTAGGCAAAGTGGTGGTGTGCGTCGGAAAAGATGCACCTTTGAATAAAATAGTAATTAAGACGTTCCTGTGCAAAACAAATTCAGGAATTTGATATCGAAGTAAGCTACTTTACATTTCGAAGACATTAGTTCTCAAGCAATCGTACCTACAAAAAGTGCATTTTAATAACAAAAATAGCAACATAACTATCTTTTAACACGTTGAGTGTCACGCGAATTTATAAGGAAATTCCAGTCCGGCCCCGCTTTTAGTATCAGTCATTAGTAACCAATGCGGCATGAACGGAATGTTCAGTGTCAGCCACCGATGGCTGACATGGCTCTCAACGTGTTAAGAAGCTTTCACACAGGACCAAAAACTTGTCTTTTCTCATCTACGCAACCATAGAGGATATTTTTGGTCACAAAAATAAGAATTTCTTTGTCTTTGACGCCTTTGATGTAAAATCACATTAAGAAGTGTTTCTTTGACGAATGCAATTAAAAGGCTTGGTTTTTAAGTGAACGTCACGCTCGATCTCAATGGCCTGTCTATATCGGGGCTTGAGCCTCTATATAGGCAGGCAATTTTGGATAAGAGCTCTTGTTCTGCGTGGTAGTCCTTTCTGGCATGTAGCGCCTTGCGCAGGCATTTTAACTTTTCCCAAGTTGGCGAGATTTGGTAACGTGTCATAATACCAGAAACTTCGCTTTGGTAACCCCAACTTCTCATTAACGAAAATTCTGACGCAAAATGCGTCGGTTTGTACATATAGTAATCTCAGCATGTGCTGCTTTGACGTCACATGCGCATGTTTTAGATGTCGTTACGATGACAAGAACACACGCATTTAGAGGTGTATGATTTCAGGGCGGTTAGTTGGAGCGTGACTTATGCTTAAAAACCAAGCCTTAAGATAGGTTATCAACTCTTACTACATGTTTGTTTTACTTATCTAAACATATGTAAGCATGCCATGTATAAGAAATAAAAACCCTCATCTTTATGTAGAAACAATATATATATATATATATACACTTATTATAATCAATAAGCTGGGTAAAACTGCATATTGAGAAGACGGTTCGTTATCATATGCTAGGTTTTTCTCTGTTGAAGCTGGATACACATGTGCAATTTTCAACGAGAACAATGCTAAAGCTACACATCTTATGCTTATTTTTTTTCAAGTTTTCGCCGGAAACTAATTCAAACTATTTTCCCACGCGCATATAATAAACCTCCTGGCATAGATCTTGCATTAGTGTAAAAATGGATATCTTCAGCCGGTCAATATTTTTGTGAAATCAGGAAAATAATTTTTCAAGCTCACTTGTAAATTCTCTAAATGCTGTGTCATATATTTTTGAGTATTAGCAGTAATTTTACTAGAACTAAACTCATAAGTAGGGAGGAGTCAACATATCCATTACCAATTTTATTCTTTATACCGCCCATGTCAGTCACATATATTTTCGAATTTAGTTGCTTTTCTCAAAGGATATGATTCCAACTCTCGTTCAAAATGACATATAGTACAAGACAGACGCTAGAATATTACATTGCAAAGAGGGAAATTACAAGAATGCACCCAGGGCAGAGGATGGGAATAGAACCCATCGTCTTTTCACTGCGCGCAGGCAGGCACTGGAACCAGTTGCTTAGACCGCTCAGCCACTGAGCGTTCTAAGCAACTACTTTTACTTACTTTTACCTAGTTTTACCTACTTTTACCTCATTAACTACTTTTTCTCAAAAATTTCTATTTTCTCATGATAGTATTCACTTTGTTACAAAAGCGACCTCTCATCTGCAGTTTTGAAGCGCCCTCTTTTCTGGAGGCTGAAGTTTGTTTTGTAGTCAGTGTGGAATGAAATTCAAGACGTTTCAGTTTTATGTACGCGTGAATTTTTCGGTTTTATTTGTTAGTGTCTAATCGCTATTAAATGTATGTTTTAGTTAAATATATAAGTTTTTGTGCCTGTTACGAACGTAAGAAGGAAGAATTCAAACATTTAGGATATGCAAATGTTCCCGAGGACTCAAGAAATCAGATGTGCACAGATGCGAGGTAGGAGGAAGTTTTTTAAATATTTCTTTTTTTTTAAGAGTATTCCGTGAGAAGTGCATGATACGTTAAACACTTTATCTTGAATGTGAAACAGTGAAGTTCCTTTGCGTTGTTACGATTAGTTGAGACATTTTAAAACAGACATTCAGCCGATGTAACCGGTGTGGCGCGTACCCTGCCAAGTACTAGCTTTTGTACTAGTACTTCTAGGGGTAGAAAAGTACTAGGGGTAGAGTACTAGCTCAGAAACTCAAAAAATATAATTGTGATCACTAATCACAGTACAATCCTTTACAATGTAACTGATGTTTTCATGTGCATTACTCATAAAGAAGGCATGGAAAAATGGAAAAGGGTACTATATAACATGATTTTTCCTAGTACGTGTTTAAATTTATAAGAATGGACACATAAACATTACAAGGAATTAACTTTTATAAAAGATCAGATTAAGTAATATCTACGAAAATTTTTGTAAGCTCAAGCTTTTATTCATAATTTCAAGCCATGTACTAAAAAGTTTAATTTTATTAGCTATGCAAATATTTTAGATTCATTTTTCTCACCGATCATTGTTGCACGGGTTCTTTATAATGGCTTGATTTTCATGAAAATTTTCTCCGAAACTTACACCACGACAAAGTAAAATAAAAGCTTTTAAAAAGAATAAATACACATTTTTTAATCTGAAGTAGAGTTGAATCTGAATCCTTGACAGTTTTTCATCAGCAGAATAACTGAAACAATTAATTGGAGGCATTTTTTGCTATATGTATATATATTTTGAAATACGAATTAAGTTTTGTGTGTGTGCGTGTATGCGCTTAATTTTTTTTTTATAGTCGAGTGCCACGGAGTTCCGCCGCCTTCAATTGCTTTAACATGTATTGGTCAGATTCTAGAAAGATAAAGTGAGTTTCTTGAGGAGTAACCGCGTGGGGTGGTTAAGAAAAGAAACATCAGTGAAACACATTTGGATCTCGTAAGTATATTATTGACATGAATACGTCTTTAAATTTGCTATCATACGGGAGCAATCCAAAAAATCTAATGATAACAAAATCGGGGGATACAGTTTGGCGTTGTAGTTTCCAATCTATAATCTACATCCAAAAATAAATAATATCACTGGATAGCTAAAGGATTAAAGTATTCATTACGATAATCAAGAACAGTGACGCATAGCGGGGGTAAAGAGGGAAGCGCCGCCTTTTTGAGGTTATTTTGCTGCGTATCGAAATTTGCAATTAGTACAGCTTTTGACTCGTAGAAGCTATACGATGTTCGTTTAAATTTTAATCATTAGCTGTCGTCAAAATATATCTATTGCATATAAAACATTAGTTTAAAGTAATGATGGTGAATATAATAAGGTGTTAGAATAAAAAGAAAATGTCAAAAAATATATAGATAATGTCGGCTTGTACGCGTCGAAAAGTCAAAACTATAAAGTTATTAATTGATACAGTTATATGGTAACACGATAATTATTTGTTTCCTTGCTTTTATTCTAAATACATAAATAAACATATTTTATTTAAAATATATAACCCGCTACATAAACGTATTCACGTGCAACACACGGTAGTGTCCATGACACGGCCATACCCCACATTTTTTTGCTTCAGATGTAGTAATATTTTTCCTTTTATTTTATTTTTTTAGCAATTTACCCCTGCTCCCATCAAATCCAATGTGACGATGTGTGATTAATCGTTTTTATCGTTTACCTACTACTTTGGAACATGATCATTTAGTTCTACGCATTAATCGCAAGAACATTTTATAAATAGATTATACTATGTATCCATAGAATGTCTTGCAAAAAAAAAAAAAAAAAATACATTAAAAAAGGAAAATAATTAATTTAAAAGAAAAGAAAAAGCAATATTAAACTTATTAAGTTACAACAATGCTCACGCAACAACATAATCATGGCAATTACGCATCTAATTTACTGCTTACAGAAGATGGCGAGATTGCATCATATCATCAGAAGAAGCAGTTGCTGAATTGAGCCGTGATCTACGCAATTAGTGGCTACAGCTGCAATCATTGTTCAGGTGACCAGCGGTTCATCCAACTGGCTGACGGAGCCAATGACCGTTTAAGGAACTGTGACTAATTCACACCTAACCTTTCTCTCTTCTTTTTTTTTTTTTTTGTTCCCGCGGCTAACTTTAATCATTTACACTGACCGGGCGATAAGTGAAAGAACTCTGCTCTGCAGAAACTACTATCACATCTCCTTTTCCTTTCAACTTAATTTCGATTTCAGAGCGAGATCATTTTAACTACGAATTAAAAGAAAGAAAGATCCCGTTGGATGAACATTACATTTTAAAAAAAGTTAAATTTAGTGGATAGTTTTTTTTTTTTTTAGCAGACGATTTTTCATCCACAAGCCGGGACATATGCATCGCAATTGTAGTTAATGTCATGGTCCATCTACATGGGGTGTTTTAGAGTGCCACAACAATGGGGGGGGGGGGGGGGGCAGGCCGAGAAGGGTCCCGGGAAGAAAAGAATGAAATTGAAACTAATTTTTATACACCTATTTCTAAGCTTGACAAAAAAGTAAGGGTGGCAAGGGGCTCTAGTAATAAATGTTAAGGCCATGGTTAATGTTGGAGTGCATATGTCTCAGCCGTAGAAATTAACCTTCACAACCCCACTTATCGTGTTTCGGATTTTTTTTATGAATTTTTAATGCCATCTAGATGCAAGTAAAATGTTCACCTTCGTGCGATAAGGGAAAAAATTTTAAAAATAACGTAAAAAATGTAAGAGTAGCCATAACAGCTGCAGACAGCCATAGAGTAGCCATAACAGCTACAAGGAATTTCTTTTTCAATGTTTTTTTTAAAATTTTTTTATTTTTATTTCCAATGCAGCAGGCATTCTTTTTCAATGTAAAAGAAATGAATTTACAGATAAAAATAAAATAAATCAGTCAAAAGCGTTTTAGTTGCATGTATTTTTCATCTGTAAGCTCATTTCTTTCGAACTGAAAAATGGATTTCATGTAACGATGAAACACTCAACGTGTATGCAACTCCTTTTGTTGTTTGCTCCATTTTTACGTTGATTTCGAGTTTTTAGTCATTTAGAGAAAAGTAAAACATGTTAAAATGTCTTGATTTTACGCCTGGGATATTCCTGATAGTAATCAAAAGGGTAAATTACTGGATTCGAAAAAAAAAAAAAAAAAATCTTATAGTATCGAAAGACATTGAATTAAAGTTCTTTTTTTTTTAAATTTGATGCAATTAATCACCTGATTATTAACTGAAATGTAACATAATTAGCTGACTTTACAGATCTTACCGTTTGCAGTACAGTAAAACCTGTAAAGTTGACCACCTTTGTAAGTTGACCACCTGTCTAAGTTGACCACTTTTGTCAGGAACGGCATTAGGCCTTCACCCTCTATAAGTTGACCACCTGTCTAAATTGACCACTTTTGTCAGGAACGGAATTAGGCCTTCACCCTCTATAAGTTGACCACCTGTCTAAGTTGACCACTAAAGTGCTGCACCGCAAGTGGTCAACTTACACAGGTTTCGTTGTATTATGTAGATGCATACTGATATATCTTCAGTACAGTCACTTTTGATGTTAACTTGTTAACTCAAAGTACATTAAGTTTATGCAATATTTTATTTAATAAGTGAAAAGAAGGAATAGGTTTACGCACTTACTTACTTACTTAAATAGCAAAATATTGAGCTTTGCCACCGTTTGCTTACTTATATTCAAAGCTTACTACTATGTGCAATATTTGTGACTAAGATGTAAATGAAAAAATAAATAAATGGAATAATAAAATAGCAAAAAATAAAATAAAATAAATAAATAAATACTTAAGGTTAAAGTTGAAATTGCCGAGCAAAAATAGAATGACCCAGACCATGGTTGTTTCCAAGTCTCGATTTGGATTGACACATTCTTAAGCTCGAATTTTCTCGCCAATTCCACGATTGATCATTTAATTCCATCATCAATCACGATTGATCATCACGAAGGTTAACCCTCTGGATTAAATCTTTTTGATTGTATGTTTCAATAGCAATGAAGAGTTGCAGTTGTATTATAACGATCCATTCTGTAATAACTTATATCAGATTTTGACGAACTATGAATTTCTCTTGAACGAAATTTAACCATTTCTGTTGAAAACTAGAATTTTGTTTGCAGTCATTGCTGATGGTTCACCATTTAGGTCTGCCGTACTCAACCATTGTTTTTTTTTCGTGCTCATGACAACTCTTTCCCCCGAGCCGCAATGTAAAATGTAATGAAAATTAATGGGCGTTATTTACAAAATCGTTTTGAAATAATGTCGTTAAATTCATGTAACAAATGGCCCTTTTCGGGGTCAAACCAATTTGCAATTACTTGTAAAGAGGGAAAAAATGCTTTTATTGGGATGTACCAGCATAAAAATAAGTTTACATCACGACTTGGCAAGTTTTTTGACTGCCTTTACCTAGCTGTGATTGGGCCATTCACAAAAGCTCGGCAGGCTGCACGTTGAGAATCGGAGCAAACTCATGTTGACTCAGGATTAGGTTACACTTTTTTTGGCTCGCTATTTATTCAGTCAAATGAAAGTTTTATTTACAAGAAAATACTATTCTTCTTTTATTCTATATAATTTTATTTGCAATTTAGATTCGTCAGTGAAAGAAGAAAAGATAAGTCGATCATTAGCAAAATGTTCTCCTGTATAACTCACGTTAAAGAAACATGACAAATGAGTTGCTATCTTTTATAGGAGCTAATTATTTTAACTCCAGTTTTTGTACTTTAATGAAAAAATTTTTTCTTGTATGAAGGTAGCTATTTAAGTGTGCATTAAAGTATAATTTTCGTTGAAACATATGATTTATATTAAAAAAACCATTACTAATTTGGTAATTCAAGACCGGGGACGGATTAAGATCCTTAGATGCCCAAAGTACTGAAAAGGTTCGGTGCTAAAAATTTAGGTACGTTTGCAAATTTAAAATGCAGACTTTAGTTAAAAATTTAAAAAGTAATAGAAAAGTCTTACAGAAAATTGAAAACCAAATTTAGAACAAAACTAAGATTTATTTCGTCTAGCTTAGTTACAGGGTGGGCCGTTTAACTTTTGGAATTTGAATCGGCTTTAAAATAACAACTTTTTAATATTTTTTCAAAGTTATGACTTTATTAGAAAGATTGAACATTTTCATTTATTAATGAAACACAACATCATTCAAATGACTGCCACGGTTGGCTTGACAGTACCCCATCCGATCAACCCTATTTTTTAGTACATTTCAATGGTTTGGGCTCCAATCGCACGAATGGCAATATCGATTTCGTGTTTCAAAGTATCAATTGTCTCTGGGTGGTTAGCGTAACATTTATCCTTAAGGGTCCCCCCCCCCCCCAAAAAAAAAAAAAAAAAATCCAACAGGATCAAATCACAGCTCTGAGCAGGCCAATTCGCATCAGCATTTCGGTTGATTATTCGATTCCCAAAAACAGTGCGAAAAAGATCGATGGTTACGTTGGCTGTGTGGTGCTATTAAAACCAAATGTCACTCATGTCATCCTCTTCAATTTTTGGAAACAAAAATTCGTTTAGTATGGCACAGTACCGTTCGTTATTGACGGTAACGGCGGCTCCTTGATCATTTTCAAAGAAAAATGGCCCAATGATGCCACCGGACCAAAAACTACAACAAACAGTTACTCATTGTGGATACATAGGCTGCTCAATAGTCAAGTGTGGATTCTTTGAACCCCAAATGCGACAATTTTGCTTAGTGACATAGCCTCTGAGATGGAAGTGAGCTTTATCGTAAATTTTCTCACAGTTTGGGTAGAAGACTCACCACTTTGGAAGTAAGTTCTCAATATTTCCCAGCCTTGTTCAAGTATAAACTGTCCCATTTCGTAAATATCAAAAACTAAACTAAATTTCTGTCAACTTATAACCTTCATTTTAACTTTTCAAAGTCAAACTAACTTAAGTTCAAATTCCAAACGTTGGATGACCCACCCTGCATATTTGGAGTTGCATAACACTGTTCACTAAATTTCCTTATAAATTCTCTGGTTAAATGCTCCTAATCCATTCTGGTTCAAGATGTTAAAAAAAATTATGTACGTTTGTAACACTATTTAACGGAAATATCTCTTTTGAGCTGTGTTCAAAGATACAAATAAAAACGGAACAGGCCCATACTTTATTTTGCATGACAAGCATGATGAGATAAGACAGACTGTTTTATTTAAGCAGAGCTCAGTTTACTCTGTAAGTTGAAAATTTTTACAAATTTAATTACATTTTGTTATTTTAATGGACAATAAATAGACGTCGCTTTTTTTTGTGTATCGGTAGTTTATTAACGAAATAGACAGTTCTCTAATAAATGTTTTTATAGTTAAATATCTTACAGGTCATATGATTTTATAGTAAGTACGAAAAGCATTATTTAGTTGTTTAGGTTTGAAAATTGCTGGTGCATGTAGTAACATAGGAATTCACTAAGAAAATTAAAATTGCCACTCCCTTATATAAAACAACAACAGCAACAAAAAATACATTGCTCGCGATGGTGTTGTCTTATCAATATATATAATTTGTTGGAAAATGGAACGGGGAATTGTTTAATGTCAAGAACCAATTGTGCTAATGAAGAAATACCGTTACTGCGAAAGCATCAATGAACGTTCAATCGCATTATTCTCTTATATATTCAATAAGTATTCTTTCCTGAGAAACAATTGGTGTGATAAAATATTTTATACCTTCTTTGAGGCATGTCATTAGAGAAAAACGGACATCTCCTTAATTATTTTTAAAATTATAATTAAAATGGAGACCTATTTATATCTTTTAACAATACTTTTCTTTTGCTTAAGAGAGTAAGTTTTACCACCGTGTTTCAGAGTGATTATACCAGTGTAAAGTTTTATTTCAAGCAATAGATTGTTTTTCTTCTCTCAATAAAACAATTCGAAAGTATTTGATGCCTGTAATAAACATACTTCCACAGAAACAATACCGATTTTTTAAAGTTCAGTCAATGCTCTTGCATTGACTGAAGAAAAGGAAATTGTAATCAAAACTGATTACGTTCTTTGAAACAAGTCCGGCAATGTAGGCCATGGGAATTTTTTATAGCTCTTGATTAACTTTATAATACCATGCAGTAATTATTTTCTTACTGCTTTATATAACCAGTTTTGAATTTCAACCGAGGAAATAGCATGGCTATTTATATTATGGCATCAAAGAAGGACAATGATCACCTGAAGGAAAGTTGGTTTATTTTTGAGCAGTGCATTAAGAAGAAATGACTGTTTTAGGTGTAGTTCTCCCTTCATGGATTGTGTCTGCTTATGCCTCATTATTCAGTTTTTATAGGCAAATTTAAATACTAATGTAGAGTAAAAATTATTTGAAACTGAGAGTTTTTTCTTGCAATTTGTTAAACTATGAAAAAATATTTTGCAGTTTCATACCGAATGTAGGTAGCAAAAATTGATTAACACGTTTAGGAAGGCGTGTATCACTGTTGGCTCACATGCGAATAGTTTATCTGGCGGCGCATACAACTGGTGGCTCCCACACGACACACGAGTGGCTCATCTGGCGGGGTGTACCCCTGCTGGTTTATATCAGCTATGTTGACAGGGTGGCGTAGTGGTAAGACGCAGGTCTCGTACGCCCAAGATCGCAGGTTCGAACCTGGCCCAAGTCGGTGGATTTTCAAGATGCAAAAAAATCGTCTTCGCCCATGTCATATGATAATGTGGCATGTTAAAGATCCCTTGAGTACTCATTTGGCTTGGATACTCTCGGCTAAATTAAATACCTGGTGCAATTCGTATCAAATGAGAGCTCAGGTGCCGCCGTCTAGGGGAAACTGAGTGTCCAAATTCTCAGTGGCAATGGCATCCACCGACAATGGTGCTACTTGAAAAAATGGATGCTGATTACCGGGGTACGCACTTGGTCTGCAAAGGTTAATGAGCATACGCAGCCCCATTAGAAAGAAAGAAAAGAAAGAAGCTTATATCAGCTATAGTCTTGAAGCAAACATAGTTTTGTCAGATGAAAAAACTTCATGCGGTTAAAAATGACTTTTACACTGAAAAATTGAAGAGCTTTATTTTTACGGGTAACAAAATTCTGCGCCCTCCTCAACGTGTTAAGGCTTCTAGACATAAAGGTCAGATTAGAGCAAGATTGAAGTTCAAATACTTTTCCTGGTTGATAAAGTTTCCATTAAAGTATAGTTTCAAACTTCCCCTTTTGTTGCATGCATTAGATCCGCACAATGATAACACACGGTTCAGTTACAACTCATTTTGTGTCTCGCCAACCTTTATGCAAATTTGCAGCCTGTAAGAGAAAGCATAAGGGGGCTGGGAATTTATTAGGTTGGCTCATTGTCTGAAATTGATGATGGTTCTTTTGTACAGTAAAAATGTAGGTAAGGGGTCATTCATAAGTGATGGGAAACTTCGAGGGGGATCGAAAAATTGTGATATCTTGTGACAAGGGGAGGGGGTAACAAGAAGAGTGACATTTCACATTTTGGCTTCTGTAAAAACATTTTCAATACGCAAATTAAATTTATTTTTAAAGTTTTTTTGATTTTCATAGTTTGATTTTAAAGTTTCATTGGTTATCTTGCATCATAAACACCGATGTTGATTAAGATTTAAATTTACTTGTTGTTAAAAATTTAAAAGGAAATTTTTTTTAGGCATTTACACTTTTAAGACAAAATTACGCGTGTCATTTTTTAAGATTTCGAGCAATTAATATGTTTTACTGTTCTATACTAACTAACTTTTGTGGAATAAATACGTACATAGAACCTTTTAAAACCTTATCAAACCTAAAAAATTGCAGAAGTGGTATTTACTTCCAAATTAATATAATCTGATTTTAAAGTATTCTTAACAGTAAAAAATATTTCATACGCATTAAAATAATGTGCCTTTTATAAATTAAAAAAAAAAAAAAGCATTGTACCAGCTTGAAAAATTACTTGAAAAGTAATAATGCCTGAATAAGGCAAATATTGCTATGGAAATTTCATATGTGTGTTTCTCTGTTGCAGTTGCATTAGTCTTTCAATTATGCGTCGCCTGTTGTGGTTTATGCGTCTCCTCAATTATGAGTCTCTCTCAGCTGCATGTTATTAGTTGCAGATTTTCACGTGTCTCTAAAATAAAAGTACATTAAAACTCTTCTATAGCGGACACCATCGGGACAAAAATAGTATTTCTGTAATGTCCGCAAAAAAGGTTTTTTTAAGCTTAATTCTTTAATGCTTTTTGATGGCGGGGAATAAAAAAAAAACTCTGCCTAAGGTGTCCGCATTTTAGGGGTGTCTGTTCAGAAAAGTTTTAGTGTGCATAAAAGCTTTTCGAAGTTCTTAGAAATGAAAACTAGGAAAAGCCCTAACAGATATTGCCGAATAATTGCTTGTATCTTAATTGAGCATAACATCCTTCAGTCTACCTTGGAACGACTCGAATCAATGTCAAGTAATAAATGCCCTGCAAGCTTGTTAATGGTACCAGACATAAAAACATCATCCCGAAACACATCATGATGATATAACAACTTTCAACGGCTGCAAACAAAGGCAGTAGTGTTGAAGGGAGGAGCCGGTGAAAGTGACTGAGGCTCTGAAATCGTGATTTCGATCATTTGGCCATTGTCGGCACACAGAGAGTCAGTAGTACTATCTGGTTTCCACATCACAATGGACTGGCCGCCCAATTTTGCCGGCGACTTGAAACAATGGCCTGACTCAGATTCAGAAACCAACGCGAGCTTGTCATAACGTGAGAAATTGGGAGGAAATTCGAAATCGCTTCACTTCAGTTGTTATTCGTGGCAGTGTGAAGATGATGTTTCAGGCGCTCAGAATGAAATTTTGGGAATCCATTGTTTGAGTAAAAAGAGCATTGAGCTTGTAATCACGTATTTTGGAAAATGTATATATAAAAATGCAAGTTAAAAATAAATCATCTGTAAGTACAATATGAAAAAAAAAAAAAAAAAACATCGTCGTTTTGTAAAATGGATATTCCAAACACTCTCACAAGGAAGATAAAGAAATCATATTTCCGAAAAATTATATACATGATGCAGTTTTTTAAATAATGCCTTCAATAAATAAATACATTTTCTCCCAACTTTTTTTACACACAGTATAAACGCAGATTTTTTCTTCTTTATTTTATTCATTTATTTATTTATTTTTGCCTAAGAATGTATTTATAAAGTTAATTTCCAAAGCCCGAATCACTGAACCGTTTGGCCGCGATGTAGGTAATTTTATTCTCTAGCATAACGAGCTCAATTCTTTTTCAAATAAATTACTGTATAAGAAGTAAAACATTTATTGTGTAGAAACAATAAGTAAAATAGTATGCAAGGGAAATTTAAGAATTATGTACTAAATAAGAAGTTGGAAATTTGAGGTCAATGTTGAGCAATGCCGAAATGTGGTTAAATGTACCCCGCTTCACCCTGTTATGGACTACATTATTCATTTTAAGTTTAGAGTACGTACTTGAATGATTTTTATTTTGATTTTTTTCAAGTTTTATTTTTAAAAATCTAGAACTACTCATTATTTTCAATGATTTGAGGTTGATGTTCTGATGTATCTAATGTTCTGCTTTTTTTTTTGACGATTGCCTGAAAACGGATAAATACAGGGAATCAAACTCCCACAATTTGGGGTTTGGTGCATTGTTGCCGTTACCTAAGCTGCCGCAAAAAGAGCTTCACACAAATCGAAGAAAATTTTAAATATTGTTTATTCTGTGCGTGTTTTCCGTCGTGGGAGCAAAATGTACCTGATGATTTGCCTTAAAATGAAATGAGGCTGTAAAAGAAACTAAAGATTTTTTTTCCATCTCGGTAACACTTAATGTGACTATTGCCCAGACGTTGTAGTTACAATATTACATTGCAGTAATGACTACAAAATTAGATTTATCTTGTCCCTCGAACAAAAATTATTTGCTCATTCGCTTGAACAAAATGAATTTACGGATGTTTGTTTTTCAGAAATGCGAATTTCGTTTCTTGAAATTTTAAATTTGTGTAGGTTTCTCATTTTCGCAAACAATCTTAACTATTTTGCTAAACAAGATACTAATCAGGTGCACATCTACAAATGAGGACAACTGTAGAGTTTCTCTTCTACAAAGGGAGAATCATTATGCATCTATTAAGTCTGTTGATAGTGAACTAAACAATTTTAGCAAGTTTCAATTTTACAACCACGAAATTGTTCTACATATGCTGTTGCTAGTAAAACTACAAGGTTCTAGGAAATTTCAATGCATGGAACCATTTTACGTGTGTCAGTGCTATTAATAGAGAGGGAAAAATCTAGAAAGTAATCCTTGAATCCAAAACAATTTATCTATCAACTACCAGATTCATTTTTTTTATTTACTTCCTTTTTTAAAGGACCGTAAATACATATTCCCACCATTACTGAAAATTATAATTTTTCTCACGAGAGAAAGGCACTTTAGAACATTTTTCCTTCTGAAAATTACATGCTTCCAGGATATTCCATTCCTCCTCCAAAGGATCTCTCCAAGCCCTGCAGCGACCTCTGACACTTCATTATGGAATCAAGGTAAGAGCTTCAAGATGCATATTCTAGTGCTAGCGTCATTCAGCTAAAGGAAGCCTTGCCTTCTTAAATATCTTCCCCGAAACAGGTTGTGATGAGCTCCAGCATAAGGTGGTGGTTCGTATTCATGTCATGACCCTGATCCGCCCTATCTCCATGTATACATACGCAAATGATGGCTACGATAATACAACTCACGACGGACGCGAAGCCGCATCATTAATAGGGGAAGATTTTGCTCCCATTCACGAAATCTTCTCTACTCACTTTCGAGCATATAAGTTCAGTAACTGAAGACTAAAAATAAAAAGCCTTCAAGTGCCACTCGTTTTAACCCTTTATCTACTGACGGTACTTATAAGTACCATTCTCTATAAATGCCATCCCAGCTACCATTTTTACCAATATTCCGATATTACTTTGCCGGTACAGTCTTTAAATTCCCCCTTTTCAAGATACATATCAGTAAGGGTTCTATAAAGAGTATTTTAGCGAGGAAAGGAACATAGATAACTTTGAAACCGATGCTGTACTTTGAACTTCCATTTTGCTCAGATTGCTCCCTTAGAATTTCGCTCCAGAAAAGTAGTAAAATTCAAGAATCAAGTCACTGATTTTTTTTTAATGTGTTAGTTAAGAACTTAAAAAACTATTTGACGAAATATTTTGATTAAAAAGTGTCTGTAATTAATTTTACAGGGTAAATACTCTGTGGCACTTATTAACTGTAAAGAAATAAATACTTATATATTGATCATTTTATTGATGTAAATCACTTAATTTTCAGTGTAAATACCTAGACAAACTATTTCTGTAAAAAAAATTACTGCAGATCATAATGCAGTAGATGAAGGGTTAAAACGAAAAGAAATGTAAGTTCTAACACTAGTGCAATAAAATAGAATTGAAAAGATCCTGATGATTAGCTAATCATTTTATTGATGTAAATCAATTAATTTTCAGTGTAAATACCTAGACAAACTATTTCTGTAAAAAAAAATACTGCAGATCATAATGCAGTAGATAAAGGGTTAAAACGAAAAGGAATGCAAGTTCTAACATTAGTGCAATAAAATAGAATTGAAAAGATCCTGATGATTAGTTAATTTGTTATAGCCAGATTTTTACTAACTTTAGCCTTTTTTTACTGTCGGAACTTCTCAATTATGTGAACCAAAAAAATAGTATTTGTCAAAATAGGTTGCTGGTAGGAATTAAAACCCAGCATCTTTTTCTGATTTTAGCCACTGTCCGAACTACAGAGAAATGTTACTTGCAGGTGCCTAGACTTCTGGAACTACAAAAAACCCAGGGGTAACGCATTAGTATAACGCAGTTGGTGCATTACAGGATGTCTACAGAATTTCAAAAAGGAATTTCGTGACTGTTAGAAAGCATCTGTTGCCATACAAGACATTGTAATATTTATTTTGCCGGATAGCGGCAAACCGGATGTACAGTATACCGGATAGCGTGTTCTCTGTATGACGGATATGTACTGGATATCCCGTTGTGGTGTTTGAAACCTGTAAATTCTAAACATATTTTAAAACATTCCGCACTTTTCAATACGTAGGAAGTTTGTAATTCACATATATTTTCAAAACATGTTAATTAAATTTTAAAAATGAAATGAGACATTCCGGATAACCGAATACATTTCGTGCTGTGGCCGGAAATGATTCCGGATTTTTAATAATCTGTCGGATATCAGATATCCGTTTCCTTCTAATGCTGACCGGTCTCATTGGATAGAAAAATTTCGTGAGCAGTTCATACTACAACTTATTCCCGGCCATTTGCGATGCAGGATCATACAAAATATTTTTCTCCTTTTTGAATGAATTTTCTCCTGTTTCTCCTTTTGTTGACGGTCCCCTAATGCAAGAGCGAATAAATTTTTTCTAAAAAAGGTGGACATTGTATGTTAAAACACGACCAAATAAGTAATTAACGGGCTTTTACATCAAACTGAGTGTTAAGAATGCAATTACGAACACTCTGTGTAGTGCGTCAATTAATTTGGCCAGGGACTGTACTTTATATGTTAGAACATAAATGTACACTGCATGAAGGTTTATTCCATACGCCTTTGAAAGAAATATTTTGAATGATCATGTAAAAACATGCCATGACAGACATGACAAAAATTGAATGCATTATTTAAGACACAATTTTGCATAATAATTTAAAATTTTATTTCTTAGGCTAAAATTTTCCCTCTTTTTAAAAGTAGGCATGAAGAGCAAGCACGCCAAAATTTATTCAGTCACATCTTCCTAGGTCTTGCCGTTTTATCAGGATGCGCACCGCACCAGCGCACAAACTCGTCTTTTTATTATATGAAGATATCAATTTTTAGTGGCTGAAAAAAAAAAAAAAAAAAAAAGTGTTTTGTCATGTCTGTTACATTTGGAATAAACCATAAGTAACTGAAATATTAAAAAGTAAATTCTACTTGTTGTTGTTGTCAAAGATGACACTCCTTATTTATGTCAAAAATGACATGTTAATACGTCAAAATGACACGCATTTTTCAACCTTCGCGGATACTGTGCACGGTTCAGCAATTTTGTACAAAACGCATCGTTGAGAAGCACGTGAGCGATCTACTATGAAGGTAAATGGTGTTTGTGACAGACCAAATCTTTAAAATGACTGGAATAAGATTATGATATCACTCTTTTTGATCTTAATAAAAATAAGAAGTAAATGGAAAATAAGATTCGATTCTTTTTCTTGAACAAAAAAGCGTTCCAGCAGATGTCAATCTCGGCTATGATTATGAAAAAGCTCTTAGTTATGCTTCAGGAAATCTCGAAATCCGAAACATATTCTTTACAATGTTTGTCTGTGAAGCGGGAAAAATGTCTTTCTGCTGAACACTAAACATTTGAGAGTTTTTCTGAACGTGTGCAGATAAAATAATAGCAATAACAATAATAAGTTAGACGTTACAAATTAGTACTTCAGGAACTCATACCCATCAGCTCATTTGCAATTATATGAACGGATGTAATGGCAGAAAAATGAGACGCCTCGAAATTTTTCTTAGTATATATTTCTCTTATAATAGAAAAATAATATGATGATTATACTATGTAAAATAAATTGTCTAAACGCTAACATCAATCTTAACTCTTAATTTTGCGCGAGCTGAATAATTGAAGAACTCAATCATTGTAAATTGGGACGAACAAACTTGTAGTCACAGTTGCCTATGTTTCAGGGTAAAGTAAAACCTGCAAAGTTGACCACTTTTGTCAGAAACGGAATTAGCTCGGTATTATATAATATGTAAAAAACTTTGTAACTTGACCACCTGTCTATGTTGATCACTTATGTACGCCAAATTTGGGTTGGGAGTATTATGAAAAGCCCTATGGTAAGTTGACCGCCTAGTTATTACTATATTTATTTGTTTATCTATTTTTACAAAAAAAAAAAACTAATAATAATTAACAGCTAATTCTTCAGGATATTTTTTGTGCTATAATGTTAGACCAGTATTTTTCTGGATGAATAGAACATCAATATAAAGTTTGCCTAAACTTCTTTGTAAATTAACCCTAGGGGAAAACTACTGTGAGCACTGTTTTTTTCTTTACATAGGTTTCTTATATTTTCTTCTAATTCCTCTAGCCATTTTGAAAAATTATGTATTTTTTGGAAATTCTTACTATTAAATAAGTAATTTACATAATTAATAAGATATCGATCTTTATTAGCCTACTTTCCCGTAAAAGTAAAAAAAAATAATAATAAAGCATGAAAGAAGGCTTAATGTATCGTGAAAATATCGTTAGAAATCAAGAAAAGTCAAAAATATGTTAAGTAATTAAATAAAGATTGAAAAAAAAATTGTTTTAGCCTACTTTCCCGTAAAAGTACAAAAAAATAATAATTGAACATGAAAGAAGGCTTAATGTATCGTGAAAATATCGTTAGAAACCAAGAAAAGTCAAAAATAAGTTAAGTAATTAAATAAAGATTGAAAAAAAAAAAATAAAAATAATAATTGAAAGTAGGGTATTGAGATGGGGAAAAAGTGTGTCGGTCGGTCTGTTTGTCCCCCCCCCCCCCCCTGATAGCTTTTGAACGAATTGTCCGATTCGAAAAATTCTTTTTGCATTCGGAAGGCCTCGGCGAGGACATCTCATTTCCATATTTTACTTTTTGAGTTGAGCACTTTTTTGCTCAATTTTAAACAGTTCAAAAATTTAACATTAGCGCCTATGGGCAAAAATGAACCCAATTATGCAAACTCTGGGCACAAACTCCAAATTCCTATGAGCAAGCTTACTGGAAGAAGCTTTCGGTGTAAAATATTGATTTGAACATTTTTTGCTCGTTTGCGAGGGAAATCTGTTACATCAAAGAGTTATACAATCGTACGGATATACTCTCCGAATAGTTAAATCCTCTTCTATTTAAGATCTAAACTGCAACATTTGACATTCCATGTAGACAAGTGAATGTTCGTCAACTGTTTGTCTAATTTACGCCAAACATCAGTAACCACATAATACTGTACTATTATACATGGCATTTTACTATATATTTAGTTATCTGATCGTTAATAAAGCCGATAAAGGATAACAAAGTCTGTAGTTATCGCCAAACATTGCACATTTAACTGATGTCTGTGTTGAAATTATCATTTACCCACTCGTAAAAGGTGCTGACAATTTCTTAATGCAGCTAAGAGTCACGCAAATTATGTTTCAGCATGCCATTGCACATTTTAGGTTATTTACGTCATAGACTACATCTCATTCAGGAAAATAAAGATAATAAATGACTTGCACTTGTTAGGTTGAACCATTAAGAGAAAATTTTCTCTTATGATGTATTGTTTCCTTACCACCAACACAAATTGAAACAATATCTAATGAGAGCTGAAAACAAAGGCTTACGTTGAATATGAAATGAGGGTTCAGATGAAAATATATTGAATTAACTTCGAGAAAAGAAAACGTGCTATCTAATTTCTGGCCTACATTATGACATGCGCCATTGTTCCTAACTTGTTTTTCTACAAATGAAGATTTCCCGATGAATTTTTTGCTTAAGGATTTTTGTTTCAGAGCATGTACTTCAATTAATAAATACTACATTTCTATGTTTCTATTTAGGGGAAAATGATTTTTAATGAACGAATATCAAGCAGACTGATTGAAGGTAATGAAGAAGATTCTTCTGTTTTTTTTTTCTTCAAATATGAAACAAAAGTAGAAAATTGTATTATAAAAGTAGGAAAATCAGTTTTCATTCAAGGAAGTTTGGAACAGGAAGAATATAATTTTGCCTTTTTAACTCGCTGCATTTACAAAAAAAATGAACGGAGATTAACCCGAAAACTGTTGTTGAACAGAATAATGTGTCCTATAAAATGCATTAGTTGTTGCCGCAAAACACTTTCAATTACAATAAGAGTTTTTTATTTCTTTCTAATGGGGCTGCGTATTGTCACTAACCTTTGGAGACCTAGTGCACACCCCGGTAATCGGCATCAATTTTTCAGATAGCACCACTGTCTGCGGATGCCATCTGCGGCACCAGGGCTCTCACTTGATGCGAATTGCACTAGGTGTTTAATTTATAATCATATGACATGGGCGCAGTCGATTTTCTGCATTTTGGAAATCCACCGACTTGGGCCAGGTTCGAACCTGCGATCTTGTGCGTACGAGACCTACGCCTTGCCACTACGCCACCCTGTCGACATTGCAGTAAGGGTTGTAAATGAAAAATCGTTCTACAATAAATATTAAATTCAGGCAAGAGAACAGGAAAAACAGTGGGTTCTTGAGCAGCTACTTTTTGGAGCTGCGTTGCTCCAGTTCCGCTCCAACTTCTAAGTCATTATAGATTTAAGTTTATGTAGATTTACATTTACAAGTAATCTATATAAAAGATGATGTTGGTATGTATGATGCCGCTAATATCGAAAACTACCCGTCAGATTTCACTGAAAACCATTTAACCACTTAAGGCATTTGCCCGTCTGACGCAGACGAAAGTTACCGGCAAATTTGCACAAGCCCGTGTCTCACACGGGCGATCTTGTATCTTGCTTTTTTATTTCTAAAGCCCGTCTGAGATCCGTTTTCACTTTGTTTGTATAATAATTATTTTATATAACTTTTACCCTACCCCACGCTCTCCAGTCACCCCCTGCAACTGAAATTGACAAAAATTTTTTTTACTATACCTACATATTCCTTTTCTGCCAAAAAAAAAAAAAAAAAAAAAACCTCGATCATTTTTTACCAGTTTTTCCAAAAAAAAAAAAAAAATACTCGTGCTTCAAGGGGTTAACGGACTTTAGAATTTAGCTCGTAATTCCTTGTCGTATATAATTGTGTTTTTTGAAATGTAGCACACATGTGTTTCTTGATCTACACACATGTAGTACTTAATGTGAAACACGCTTTGAATTTTATCACATTTTTAAAAAATGTAACAACTAGTAATTGTCATTTAATTTAAGCGTGCAATTCCTTGTTCCGCATGTAATACCCAAAAATCAATTAAAATTTTAAAAAAAAGTTAAAAACTCTCAAATAAATCTAAAAACTGAAGACATTGCTTCGGTGTTAAAAGAATTTTTAATTTCAATGCAAAAAATGAGCATTCGCACCCTGGCAAGAAAAGTGACACAATTCAAAAACGAAACACCTTTGCATTTTTTTGCAGTTCCCATGTTCTTGAATCGAAAAGTGACTGATAGCTCTGTATATTATACAGGCTTGCACGTCACTCTTCAATAGAAGAATATGGATCTGGAGAAACACAACAAATCCCGTTTTGCAAAGGTGTTTCGTTTTTGAATTGCGTCACTTTTTTTTCCAGAGTGCGATATGTATGACAAAACATCCTTATTTCTTCCATTCATAGACTTTTTTTTCATTGAAAAAGGAGTTTTTTCAAGTTCGAAACACGCGTAATTACACAATTCTTATTGCTATTTGTGCATTTTCTCGTTGTTTTTGTACAATTGACTTAATCAACTTAGACACAAAAGTAAACATTTTATTTTCACTTATAGATGGTTTTTTAAATTCATAGTTCTACTAGTCTTCTCTTTCACAATGGTTAATCTTTTCTAGTGGAAATGACATAAGGTGAATACTTTTTATAGAAAGATTTTCGAAATAAAAACTGACTGAAATAATTTCGACAAATTTGGAGTGTAAACTCGACATAGAAGCCACATCATCTTCAAACGCCAGCAAAGTGGTTTTTCATATTAACCATCATACTCCCTTTATTTCGTTTTAAAGAATTACTCAAATTCCAACAAAATCAAGTCATTTTCAAAGAGACTAATTTCACCAAGGTTATAGTATTTAAGTTTAATTAAGTGTATTGTTGTTATATTTTTACTGCTTTACCTTGACCAAGTTATGCATTATATTCTTCTTAAAGATGAGCTCGAAGAGAATTTAAGAATGAGTAAATTACGTAAAAAAAGAGAAACTTGTAGATCCTATAATGCTTATAAATTGGTGTTTATTTTTTAAAAAAATATAGTGTTATTTTTATGATTATTAGCGAAACTACATTTCGCAATATTATAAGCCAAGATTTCGTTGAGCATATGATGAAGTACATTGCTTTTAATCTATGTTACAACTTACGATAGAGGTGAAGGATTAAAATCTTAACAAAAAGTGGCATTGCATTTAAAAATCTTGTTTATTTAAAGTTAAGCCTTCTATAGCATGTGAAACAAGGACACTCACATAAGAATGTTCAACTATTAGGTAGTAACCTTTTCAAATTTTTAGCAGAATGTTTGGAATGCACTGATATTGCATTATGAAAATATATTTTTTGGAGAAACTATAAAATTAAATTTATTAAATGAAAGTTAGGGTGAGAGACAAGGACAGTGACTTCGTGATAGTTACATTTATCTTTACTTTCTCAGGAAGCTGAGCGATTATTAATTTTCAACTGTTGCCAAATCGAAAACTCTATTCGACATTGTCTCCATCGGACATGAATAATTATTCTTCAACAAAAGAAGGAGAATATCTGGCAAATTTTGGAGAGCAGAATAAACAGGAATATATGTTTTGTAATATGAAAAGTAGTGAAACTTGATACCGAGCTGAGTGAATCAATCAAATGCACTAACGTTGCACGTAAACAAATCCAATGTCATTTGGAACAAATATAAAATAAAAATTGCGAACATTTGTTCTGCCATCGCTAGGATTCCTAGAGGAAAAATGCATCACATCAAAAGAGAGAATGTAGTGATGTACGATGAATATATGATGGCCACTAGCATCAGCTAGAAAAGTCGTTAACAGCATGCTCTACAATATAGGAATGAATGTTGTGATGTGCGATGAATATATGACGACCACTAGAATCAGCAAACAAATTCGTTAACAGCATTTTCTACAGCAGAGGAAAAAATGAAGTGCTGTGCCAGAAATATATGAAGACCACTAGCATCAGCAATCTGCAAGCAAAATCGTTAACAGCATGCTCTACAGCAAGAAAGAATGTAGTGCTTTACCATAAGTACATGAAGACCACTAGCATCAGTAATCAGCAAGTAAAATCGTTAGCAGCATGCTGCTGCTAATGATTTTGTTACTTGCATTGAAATTTTTTTAAATTTCTTATGGAAGAAAAATGGCTTTATGCATATTGCCAACAAGCATGATATTTGTTGAATCACGCAATCTAACTCATGGGAAACTGCATAAACAAGCACTTAGAGCATTGTTTCCACTCTCAAGTAATTTTATCTCCAGTATTAATAAAAATTAGTTATAACGAGCATTTTCATATCATTAAATGGTTTGATTTTACTCCGAATGCGGACTTAAGGTTTTTTTTCCGATCAGATATCAGCAATAACACTGTACAATGCAAAGCATAAAAAGAATAAGAGGCCTAAAACTAAGTTAGAGCATGCGCATTTGTCGTTTGATTATTCCTAATCGCCATTATTTGAGTTACAAAAGAAACTGCACTACTCCTGCGAAGTTTAGCCTTTACTTATAGCTTTTATAATAACCTACATTATTATTTTTTGAGCTACTAATAATTTCGTGTTCTTGTACAAATTCATAACTAGAAACAAACAGCTAATATTTGCCTTGACATTCCAAAATTGTTAATTTTTTCCGAAGTCGTAAAAACATCAGAACACAACTTTCAGCTAAATCGTTGTGTATGTAAGATTATAGTAATATCCCATTTCTTACTTTGCAATTAATGAATTTACGATGCTCAGTGTAAGAAGAAGGTATGTTTGAGATGTTCCTTGCCTCAGTCACGCAACATTCCGTGCAGTTGAACTACTTGCTTTCTCTTTCTATTACAAACTGATGCTGCAGTTTTAAAAAGGTAAAATGTATGTTTTGAAGTGCGACAAATCTTTGGTAGAATAAGTGTGAGTAAAAAATAAACTAACATTGTTTTATCAAAATCAATGTCCCATTTATACTTATATAGTTGAAGGGTCCACTGGAAAAGCGACATAAGCCACACACTACTTGATGAACTTTCCTTTATATTTTATTCTAAATTATTTACTATAAATGAATATAAATTATGTATTCTAAATATATGTATTATAAATTTGAATTTGGGTGTTACGAAAAAGTAGGCTCGTATAGTTAAAATTAACATTTATGTTATAAAATAATTGAATAAAACATAAGGGCAAACTTCAAAAAGTAGTATGTGACTTAGGTCGTTTTTCCAGTGGACCTTTTAGTTGTAAACTATGTATGAAAATCATTTCTATTCATTTTATCTACTGAATTATTTTGCAAAGTGGTTAAATTAAATTTCTGCACCGATTTTCGTTCAAGTAAAGTTACCATGCATCTCGTTTTGAAACTAATAAAAAAATTCCTCTGCCCGTCCCTTTGTCCCTAAAAACACTTTCAGTCTAAAAACGCCGAACCTAAAGAAACAACTTTTTCATCCCTTCAGTGGGGTCGATAAAATGAGGACCAATCTTGCTTGGGAACTAAACACTGGGGGTTCCGCATCAGGCCGACCACTTGACCAGAACATCTGTTTCTGCCTCCCAGGGCTCTCGGTCTAGAAAACTGGGATGGGCACAGTTGGCCATGGCCCCCAAAAGGGCTGGCGCGATACTGAGTTTTAATTTATAGAGGCAATAATTTGAAAAGTCCAAACATTTGCATTATTAGGTATTGAACAAACATTTTATTCTTATTATTGAACATATTTTACAGTGACTTTCTTCACAGTAGAAACTGATTTTGGGGGATGTATATTGTTACATGAGAGAAACAACTTCAATAGTTCAGAAGTGCCACGTGCCCAGAGCATTACACTATATCAATCTTACTTATTATATTTAAATCTGTTCAAGGATTGATATAAATTTCATTAATTTAAAAATTACTGCTTGAGGCCTTTTTCTATACAGATAGCAACCCCCTCTCTTATGTCGTGCCTTTTCTGTCTCATTTTAGATTCTGCAAAGCTCTTTCTGTTCTTTTCTCAGTGATCAGTTTCAACAGAACCCTTATGCCCTTAGGAGGAAAAAAACAATATTTTTAAAACTTTAAAACAGAAGTGGCCGACACGAGGTATATGCGCTTAACTTGGAGCATTATTGGCTAATTACAAATGGCGCAACCAGAAATTCCATTTCAGAACAAATCAAAGGACAATTAAATTTAAGGAAAAAAAAAGCGCATAAAATTAACTAAAGGCAGAATCAAATTTGAAAAATTCCATGCTACTAATAATAAATTTGTTAATTAGTTAAAAAGAAAATATTTTTTTTTTTTTTTTGCACTCCGTACGCATTATTTCGAAGAGTAAAACAAAATTTTAAATTGCAAATGTACGAAAAAAAAAAGAAAAATGACAAAAACATTTGAAAAAGAGAACAAGCAGGTTAAAGGAATAATATATTATTCTATAGATTTTTTTCATGTATCGTGAGTGGAGTTGATGAACCGACGATGTCCCACATTTCATTGAATTTCGCCGCGCTCCGAATGAGGTAAAATTGGTCGGAAAAATACTTTCACGCTCTTTACTAATTTACAAACTTCTTCCTATTTCTGTTAAACATAATAAGGAAATAGGTAGATTTCTACTACACGATGTTTATTACTTGTTCAGTTCACTGCCTGATTCGTTTTTTATACAATGCACAGATAAGTCATTAAGGTCGTTTACATGAACGCTTCAGAATATATTTCAAAATTGAAAATTTACAAACTGACTTTGAAGAAAAATGTTCACATTTTTTCGTAAAATATAAATAAGAAAATCAACGTTATTAAAACGTAAATTACAAAATTTTAACCGATACGTGTTTTGAAGATTACGAGGAACTCATTTATCAATGCATAAAGCAATTCGAGCGAAGTCTTCACTGGAACTACGCATTCATTGCGCCATTTCGCAGTTTAATATCGGAATTATTTCACTTAAACTTTGTTTAGTTTCTGGAAGTGACAACGGCAGTAGTAAGTAGTAACCATGCAGAAGACATTACCACACCATTTGACAACCAAACCTAGTTCTTTATAATTCTAATAAAATTGTTCAACGTTCCTAATAAAACTTTATTATCATGGTCGTCATTTCAAATTTTTTCCCCACGGTAAGCGTTAAGAGCATATAATCAACCATTAACTAGCACACTGGGCGTATCCAGAAGGAAGATATCGGGATCTATCGCACTAGGAAATTCCGACTCTTAAGGATGCCCTCATATCAAACGCTGCAGCGACGTACGACAAAGACTAAATTTTTTAGAGCAGGTCATTGGCCCTGCATAATTTAATAAGCACGCTTTCGCGTTGACTGATTCGTATTTTTTATTGCGTCATTAAAAAGGACTTTCCTCCAGCCGACAGTGATTTGTTGATTGCGTTTTTGAAGGCATACATTATCGCTGTAAGATTGATAACCGCAGCAAAAATCTGTTACAACGGAAACAAAATGTCTCCGTAGCTTTTGGTGTCAAAGGTCAAAGCCCCCTAAACGAAAACATTAAGAAAAACGGCTATTAACAAAGGGCTTCAATATGACCCCTTGAAAAACTTTCCTGTATTCGCTATTGCATCCACTTCTTTTTCATATTGTTGACTAACTTTTTTCTTAACAGAATGTAACGCCCTGTTGCAAAAATCGAAGGATCCGATTTTTAGAATTTTTTTTTTCTCCAGCGGCTTTTCCGAAACCCATCGATATATAAAAAAAGTTTTTCCTGGAGTCGTATCGCCCAATTCAGCGTCTACATATCTCTGGGAAATCATTTTTTCCTCCTTGTCTTACTACCACCATTCCGATCCATATTAAATAGTGGGGTTTGTCATGAAAGTAGTCACAAAGTACCAAATTTCAGCATGCAACAAACAACCGAAACTTAGCACAAATATGCATGTTGTAAATTTAATGGGGTATGATATCTCAAACGAAGTAGATGTTCATTTCGCTTCTTGCATAAAATTAAAGGCACAAGCGAGAGAAAAAAAAAAGTAAACCCCAGAAACTACTCAAGTGGCCTACAGGTATAGTGCCTATGCTTAGTGTCTACAGGTATAGATGTAGTGACATTATACTACAGGTGTCCTTTTGAAAACTATCGTTCTAATGGGGCTGCGTATGGTCACTAGCCTTTGAAGACCTAGTGCATTTCCCCAAAACCGGCGCCCATTCTTTCAAGTAGCACCACTCTCTACAGATGTCATTACCACTTGAGAATTTTGACGCGCAGTTTCCCCCTAGACGGAGGACCCCTTGAGCTCTAAATGATGCGAAATTGCACTAGGAATTTAATTTAGCAGAGAGTATCCAAGCCAAACAGACACTCAAGGGATCTTCAACATGCCGCATAATCATACGGCATGGGCGCTGACGATTTTCTGCATCTTGAAAATCCACCGACCTGGGCCAGGTTTGATCCTGCGAACTTCTGCGTACGAAACCAGTGCCATACTGCTACGCCACCCTGCCGGCTCCTTTTGAAAATATCTCCCGCCTTTTTATCCTAGAGCCAGCAGGAGTAACTTTCTCGTATTTCAGGTACCTCAGAATCACTGTTCTCATCGCAAAATGTGCATGAATATTCGAAATTTCTTTCGCTTTGTGTTTTAGACACTTTACAATACGTAACCCAAGTGTCAATTTCAGCAGATAATTCCCGCCAGTAAAACATCTGTAACTCATGTTATCTAATTGAGGAAAAATGACCCTTTAAGCGTTGGAGATATCCTTTTTCCTTTCAGTGACATAAAAAGCAATCAAACGCTGTGTTATCAGCCCGCGGATTGCTGTTTGTGCAACCAAAAGTGGTAGATCCAGCATCTAAGCAGGTCACAGTTGAACGCGCGTTTTCATCTGACGAAGCAAATCGGGTTGAAACAGGATTTTAATTGACGGAGAGGGTAGGGGAGGGTGGAAAACAAAACAATATCTTCTGAGCTTTTGTTTCCTTGAGAACTTCTTCGCAATATTTCCCTATTTTAATGCCTTATTTTTCTCAAGCTAATGCTCTTTGTCTGCTCGTTTGGGACTGATTATTCCGAAATATCTTTTTTTTTCTCTCATACAAATCGATTTTGATGATGCTTTGCCTCCTATTCTTTTTATATTCTCACAGAGCTTTTTGATAATATTTTTGATCGCAGGTCAGTGTTCTGATGTCGATGTTTTATTGTTGGTTACTTCGGCTTGCAGTTAACAATTGCGTGATAAAATATTTGTTAGAAAGAAAATGTACAATGTCTTTTTTCCAGCTGTTCTTGTAAGTGAATGTAACAGATTTACACCAGAAAAGCATTAGGAGTCGAGATTGATATATTAAAAAAAATCTTATGGTTTAACTGCTAGCTCTTTGCACTCGTAATCAGGGCTGCCAAATTTAAAAACTGCAAATACGGGACAGCAAGGGGGCATAGACGGGGGCCCAGAAACCGGATACTGGATATCCAACATAGAGCACTGGATATCCGGTATCTGACCGATGTTTGAGTATCCGGAGTCCAATTCGGACACTACACGAAAGATCTGATTTCCCGACATTTCGATTTCGATTTTAAACATTTTAATTAATTAGCAGATTTTGGAAACACAGCTAAGTAAAAATCTTATTACGTATTTGAAAACTATGTGGGATGTCTCAAAAATGTATAGAATTTTCAGGTTTTAAACATCAGGGGAGGGTGGGGAGAGCCAGATATCCGGTATGGACCCGTCACACGAGGGCCAATGGATATTCGATATCCAGCAAAATCAATATCCTGGCAAGAATACGGGACTTTTTGCCGTCCTTTATTGAAGTTCCCCGGGACAATTTATCAAAATACGGAACTGCCCCGGAAAATCCGGGACGTTTGACAAACCTTCTCGTAATATGAAACATAACATCACTTTTGAGTGCTTATAAGGCGAAAGAAGTGACAACGATTTGCTATGGGGCCTTACGCAGACGATTTTTTTAAACAATAATTTCTGAATGCGATTTTCTCTCTTTTATTTATTTATTTATTATTGATGTTAACGCCTGCAATTTTCTGGTTTTGGTTATAAATTTTAAAGTTTTCATAGTGATTATAATATATTTTTTTTGTTTCTGAATCTTTGAGCATAAAATAATAAAATTATATAGACCTAATAAAAAGAGTTTACTTTTTTGGTTTATTCCATCCCCTCCCTCTATGTGAATGCAGCTTTCATTTTAAGTGTTTCCTAACTTCCGTTAAATATTCTTATGTCTACAGGCAAGATTTTCAATTCTTTCATTATTTGCTTATTGGATATTAATCACCGTTGAAAAAGTTTTCAAAAGCTAAATAAAACAAATGTTGGTACGAACGGTTGAGCTTTCATAATTTTAATTATAATGACTTAAATGATATACTTTTATATTTTAATTACATTGAATCCGTGTTATTCAATCACTTAATAAAAGACTACATTCTTTTAGCTTGCATGAAGTGTATTAGTTTTACAATTTAGAAACAGCTATACTAGAGTTTCTTAAAATTAGGTTTTATTTACAAACTGAATTTTATTTTTCTTCTTGTTTATAAATATGTGCGACAAATAAGACTGATATTCTACTTAAATTTTTGACGTGAAATATGTATTGCACTCAGAAATCTGGTTACTACATTTAATTTGTGAGTATCAGGGAACATTTGATGAAGAAAGCATTTTTACTTGTCAGTAATAGTTACTTGTCATGAATAAAATTCTATTTAGTAAAAGTGAGGATCGTCGTTAGCCTTCTCAGGGCCAATGCAAGAATGAATATGCATGAAATTTTTTAAAAAGAAATGTTGAGTGTAATTCACAAAATTAAAATTGAAGCACTAAAAGAAGTTAAAAAATGAACTAATTTTTTGGGGAAGAAATAGAACAGACACCAAATTAAATATTGTGCTAAAAAATAAAGAATAAATTCATTTTTTAAACAACATCGATACGACTTTTAAAAATATTTTTTTAAGATGGTGCAAAATTACGAGTTTACACCATGTGTTACTTCATAATGGAACTGTTGCAAACTCTGGGCCATTTATATTTGTAATTGATTCATCATTACAAAAGATTTTATCCGACACAATTTTTCACTGACTTCAAAAATTATGTTTAAGAGTCGTATCGATCTTATTTAAAGAATGAATTTATTTTTTACTTTTTAGAGCAATTTTTAATTTGAAGTCGGTTCAGTTTCCCCCTGCCGCCCCCAAAAAACTTTATTCTTCTTAGTGAAGAATTTTTTTGAAGAAAAAAAATATCAAAAGGCACACCCAGGTTCATGACTGCATAAATGGCACTAAAAACCAAACATTTGTATCATAAATTCCATTTAAAGTTGATTTTAGAAAGTCTAATTTAATTAAGCGAAAGAATTTATTACTTTTTTCAGAAAAGCCTTCGCTTAAACTCTTATAATGGCTTTTAATATTACTGCTGCTTCATGGCAACAAACTCTTTTTAACACTCTTTGTTGTTAAAAATACTTTTATATTTTTTAATAATTTACTCAACATGGACATATCAAGCCAAGCCTTTCCAATTAAGATAAAACTTCTTAATTTTCACCCATAGCGTTCTTTCTAAGGAACAATTGTAGGCAAATCGATGCACGACCCTTTAGACGACCCTTCATGGATTAAGAAAAATTATTAAAATCGGTTCGTTTAGTCAAAAGTTATGGATGAAAAAACAAAATCATTACTATATTCCAGCCCATAATTTTTTCTCTCATTATTGAATATGGTCAAACCAACCTTGATCGATTAAGAAAAGAACAATCAAACTCTCTTCATCCAGTGCGAAGTTATCAATAGTCAAATTAACAAGCAAACATCAACAGCAGCAAAAAAAAAAAAAAAAAAAAAAAAAAAAAAAAAAAACATCCTCCTTTTGGGAGTCGCTTAAAAATAAAACTATTTTAATGTTTTAAAGATATTTGAGCAAAAAGTTTATTTCATGTTGAATTGGGGTGGAAAGAAAAAACAATGGAAAACCTTTTTAAAAGAAAAAGTAAAAAATTCATTAAATATTCTTTTGGCGAGAATTTTTATTCGGTAGATCTTTTTTACTTATTAACGCTTCTCATTTCTTAAAATTTATTTACTCATTTATTTGTATGTGGCATTCAACATACGCGCCGACGTAACAGGCATTTTGGTTCAGATTTTTTGTCATTGAAAAGCTAAAGTTACCAGTGCAAATTTTTTGCCATTATGTGATATTACCGAATCTCGCCGAATGGGGGGGGGGGGGGGAGTTTGAGTTATTTATGATGTGTCTTTTATCGTTTTACTGACATTTACTTATTCAGGAGTTATATTTCTTAACGATTCGCTGACTATTATCAAACATCTATATTTGAGCGTTAAAGCTCTTCTTTATCAGTCATTTAATGAATGAAATGAAAATAAATTACCATTATAAAGTAAAAGCATTACATGTAAAAAAAATTTAAATGAGGACATTTAAACCTTCACTTAATAAGTAAACTTTGAAATATTACTCAAGAGAACAGATCATACTCAACCATATTGCGCTTGCAATCCAGTTACTAGTAGTCTGTAGCTATTGCGGTTCAGCAATTTATACAGTTGCATTGACTCGGACTTCAAAGCATATTAAAAGGTGTGCTTCAAATTCGTAAAAACGGGAGATTTAGGGTTAAACATAGTTAATAGTTAATCTTCAAGCAACTACCGTAATCAGCAAACCTCCAAGGCAACAGAACTCTTAAACGATTAGAATTTGGTTTTATTGCACTTTAGTAACTGCCGCACTGGATGGGGCAAAGCCCTTGCTGGCTGAAGTTTTCTTTGGTTCGCAATCGTCACGATTGCGAACTAAAGTCTAAAACCTGATGTGAACCGCTTTTTAGACTTGTTCCTATCGGTTATTCTGAACAGATTAAGCGCAACAATGTCTGATTTCAGTCTGAAAACTTCCATGATAAAAAACATCAAATACTGGAATGAAGTCATGTTACTAAAAATATATTTATTGAAGAGTTAGTCGTTTTTAATCTTCTTTCATTTAAGATCTGTATGACCAGTCAGAAAGGAGAAGTCCACCGATAGAACACTAACCTTTTCAACACCTATTTGCTACCACTGGCAGTACAGAAACATTCTATAAATAAATTAAAAATTGGAGCAGTGCTGGCCTTTATTTATTCACATTCTGCCAACAATAATTGATTAAGTGCGTGTCAATGCTGGCTGGTAATAACGCTTTACGCTTTTGCACAACAATAGAATTGTTTCTGTTTCTGTTTAATTTTTTTCTTTATAATTTATCGTCACGCCCTACTTCAAATACTAGATGTTACATTAAGTCGAATCGCCTTCAACGTCGATCAAGGAAACAAAAGAAGTAGAATCAAGTTTGCTAAGGACTTTATTGACAGCTAATGCAAAACTCGGCGTTCAAAGGACAAATAGTTTAACGGAGCACAATAGTTGTGGAGGAAGGCATAACGGTCCGGCGGAAGCAATGTCACGATCAACACGATATCAATTGACTTCCTCCAGAGAATCATTAAGATTTAAATCACGTAAAAGAGATCGGAATTATAATGGAGGGCCTACGCAGTTTGTCTGCTTGAAACTATGTTTGGTATTTATTCAAGGCTAAATTCTAGGTTCTTGTCGTGTTTGATGAATGGTGTAATACGGTTACCCATTATTTGAGCTGCTTTGTAAGAAGCTATCTCACTGTGACAACATTGTGTCAGGAAAGAAGACACGCGGAGATTTTTTTTGATTCGGATATAAATATTTCTAGAAATTGATAAAAGCTAATCATAATAAACAAAAGCTGTAATTTACTTTTTGAAAGCAATGTTTTCCAACCAGTGTGCCAATGTACTCAAAGGTATTCTTGAATATTTCCAAGGATTCTGCTAGATTGCTTCAACTTGTGAGCGCTCGCGCATGACTTCGTGCCAGCAGAATTCATAGAAAAAGAGAAAAAATCTCCCATCCCTTGTTTTAAGCATGAACTGTACATTTCGTTAGCGTCCTTTTTCTTCAAAACTAAATATTAGAGTGAGATTTATGTAAAGTAACTCCAAAGAAGCAAGAAAAGTCAAGTTCTGTTACGCTTTACTTAAGAGTGCAGCCCGTGAAGCTTTCTGTTAAACTTCATATGTTATATAGTTATAGAGGGCATGAACCAGGACCTATGGTTTGAAGAAAAATGAGTAATTTTGCTAACAGGACCACTTTCGTCGTTGTTTCAATGTCCTTGATTACTAGTGTATGTGGAGGGAGTTAAATTCCATGTTGTCTATTTGTTTATCTTCCCTGCCTTTCACCCAGGCAGTCAAGCCAACACCTCCTGAACTAGAAAGCCTCTGGACTACCTCTCGGAGAAACGATTCCCTTCTCTCCGTAGGCCGAAATCTACTGCTTCAGCTGCGCTGGCGATCAACTCACATTATTAATTAGCTTGTTTTTGCAACCAAGCCGTCAAATAACGTCCACTGAAGAGTCCACTTGTAGAACACACATTTCAGAACAAATAAAATTAAGTTCTATACTAAAAATTGATAATAAAAAATCTTTGCTTTCCTATACTTTAAAAAACACTTTTATTAGAATAGGAAAATATTTTTGTGTTGCTTATGATTTTTTTTTTTTCTGTTTTGTCTTCTTGTGTTCTTATTGACTTTATTTTGTGGCTAAAGCATCGATGCTGATTAAGGAAAATTAGCTTCAAGTTAAAGTTTAAATTTGAAAGAAAATCTTGGGCATTTACTTTAAGACAAAATAGCGCGTAATTTTCTCCAAAATTCGAAAGATTAATGTCTTTAACATTATATGTTAATTACGTTTTTTTTCTTGTAAACCTTAATCTCATGTTATACAAATTAAGCACACACATAATCATTATTATTTTTATGCTCAGAAATGTCATTAAAAGTTCAAGATAAAATTGGAGATGAGATCTGTAACGTATTGCTTTGTTTCTGAACTACAAATGAATATGCTTATGTAATATATCGTGACATGTGACTGGGAATGGGGCTACATTGAAGTGTGACATTTTGTGACAAAGGGGGTGGGGTCAAATGCATTGAAAAACCGTGACACCGTTAATTAATAAATGATTCCAGTCTCATAGCTTTTTCAATGTTACAGACTTCTTATATTTCGGGGGAAATTTATAAATTACAGACCTTTTATGAATGGATTTAATTCTGTTCAATTTATTTTTGACTTCTTTTTTAGTTGTTTTCCAAAAAATAGCTTTATAATTTAGTTTTGGAAATGATTTACCTCTGTACTTAGCTTTTTGGTTCTTATTAAATCATTAATTTTTAACTTGAACTTCGCATCTGAGTGAAAAACGAAATTCCGATTTTCAATAATTTAAAACATTTCTTTTACTCGTCACACAGTTTTTCTGTAGCCTTCGCAGAAGGAAAGATAATGGCGTAACACAAAGATGCCCTTAAAACATCTTTTATTTTCTAGTAAAAGGGAATCTTCCTAATTTCTAGAATTTTCAGATGAGAGAGTGATAAAATGTCCGCTGGACAAAAGCTTCTCTTTTCAATATCCCCTTTCCAATCACACAGTCATAAAAGACCACCGGAATAGAAAACGTAATTGTGGGAACCTGATAAGAACACTATGCAAATACTTTTTCTTCACTTTTGTTGGTTTCTTTTACGAATGTGACGTACAAGACTATTTTCAAGTGATCGTATAGCGTTGTTCAGAAGTGACCAGGCTCCTAGGAAATAAGTTTTACATTAACAATTTAAAATCTACAGAAAGCTTTCCGTTATTGCTTGCTTTTAAATATTTTGCCTTAATTTATTATTTCATTTCAATTTGATTATTAAAGTTTTAGTATCTAAACAACCTTAGTCAAGATTTGCATTTATCATACAAGTGTGACATAAATAACTTCATAAATTTCAGGAATATTATTAAAAACTATATGAAAATTGATTTTTTTTTTCTTATATGAAAATGAACAAACATTAGTGTTAAAATATTGAGCTTAAATAAAATATAATCCTTCAATATATCTTGATAAGCATCTATGTATCAAAAATAACACCTATAAAATGTTTAAAATTGCAGCTCTATTGTAGTAATCATGTTTCGTGAAAAGTATAGGTTAATTATCTGAATGCAGTAAATTATTTTCGAAGTGGAAATGTTAACTTTTTTTTCCATACTGAGTAAGTATATAAATGTGTTGAGCTCATTCTGCAATTTCTGATGGCATCCTTTTGTTTTTATGCAAAGATTTTCTGCCGAAATCCAGTAATGCCCCCATTACGAATGCTATCGGCTGACGAGCGGGTTGAAAATCGGCCTACGGACGTTGCGCAATAGTTTCAGTCAGGAGGCTTTCTAGTTCAGGGGGTGTTGGTCAAGCCCCTATATTAAAGGAGCCGGCACGCCCGACATTTTGGCTCTAAGATCCACGTGGACCTTTAGTCTGTGTGCCAAAATGGCGTCGGCGAAAACATATCGGCGCTTGATTGATGTTTGATTAGTTTATGACAGAGATGGGTAACTTATGGAACGCGACAAAAATTTCGATGGCACGCTACGAAGTAGAACAGGTACATATTAAATTGCTTTTATGCACTTATATTCTCTCAAAACAAGCAAAAAAAAAAAAAAAACCCCTCCGATATTAGCCGCATTAATTGCGGCTTCCGAAACCAGTATGAGCTCAGCGTGTTCGTGATTTGGAAATTTTCCAGGACAAAAGGGTGACTAACATTACTAAAAGAATTTTAATCCATTTCAAGACCTTACTTTGATAAAACGGACGATTTTCAAATGAGATTTTTTGAATATGTGCATATTGACAATTCAGAAATGGAGCTGATAGAAAACAATTCCTCGTGGGTAACGAAATTTGTCAAATTTGGTGAAGCATCGGAAAAAGTAGATTGGGCGGATTACAAATATGGTATCTAAATGCCAGAAAACTTAGATCTTGATTATTCGAATGATCTCTCACAAAGTTTTTCGTTGATAGAAAAAAAATTGAGATATCACTGCCTGAAACCTTTGGGTTCTTATAAGCTTGTGAGTAGGTGCTTTCATCAATGAACGCTATAAAATCGACGGTAACCAACCGCTTTGGAAAGTAAACTTATACAACTTTTAATTAATTGAAATATTTTTAACGTCTTGTTTACTCTATTTACATTCAATGCAAGTTAATATCTAAGCAGAAAATATAGTTACAAAATATAATTTGATGGTTTGGAATCAAAACAGGGTTTAAAGGTAACTTCGAAAAAGAAGTAATACAACAAGTCGCATACCGGACACCTGAAAATAATAAACTCTAATTGAAGTGGTACACTAGTAAAAAAAGGTTTACCATCCCCGCTTTATGAGAACAGAAGATTTCATTATTTCAGATTCAAAACAAGTTAAAGGGGAAAGGTATATAGGAATTTGCATTATGTAGGTATACAAGAAAAAGGTCGTTCATTTGCTGCAGCAACGTCCTAACTCAAAATCCCATAATATAATTTTCGAGTTATAAGGTTGTTGGCAGCAAATGAGAGATGCAGCGAATGAATGGAATGCTGGAAAAGGAGATTGGAGTTGAAAAATCTGAAACGGTAATTTAAAATAATTTGAGAATTCCTGCTCATAATCTAAAATTTTGTAACCGTGAGTAATAATGTGAACTGTTCAAATAATAGTTTCGATTTTTAATAGAGACGATTTCAAGTTTGAATTTAATTTTATTATTAATTAAAATTTTTTTAAGCATCATTAATATTCTTCAAATTCAAATAATTGTTTTGGTTCTTCTCTCAAGCACTTCTACTTCTGAAGTGTGGTAATAACTTAAGGCGTTCCATGAAGTCAAAGATTCATGCAGTACAAAAGAGGCTTTGGGCTTCGTCGCTTCTCGTATTATTTGAGCATTCCTTTAACATTTGTTAACAGTTTCCAAACATTACATACTTTACAAAAGAAACCTTGATCGGTCGAATGAATTTCGATAAGGTTTTTCTCCTTGCTTAAATCATTGAAACATGGTTTCTCTTTTTGTACACAGGATGGGAATCCTCTTTTGTTTAAAATTCCACTCAAGTCCGAAATTCTTCGGAAGTGCTGATGCATGACCATGGTAATTAAAAACACTATCTGCATTTCGTATTTAAAATTTGTGAAAAGGCAGACGTTTAGAGGGTGCTAACGATATTTAATCGGATGTGCTACATGTTAATAATCATCATAGAATAAAAGGAAGTGTTTCCTCCGAATTCGAAATGAATTTCAAAATCATTTAAAAAGTTGACCTTCATGGGTGCTACCAGAATTGAAGCTGCTTCTATCAAAAAGCTGCTCAGTCCTTGTTTTATGGGATCCGTTTAAAACGCCGGGCGTTTTAATTGTTCAGCACTACGATAAAATTTGTCTCCAAGGATAGGAAAAGGATTCAATGTTCTAAGAGTGCATTTTGATTTGCAAATTTCATCTTTTGTTTTAGAAAAGGTACAAGCAGTGTCTTCCAAATTTTGCACCGGATACGAAAGACTTTACACGGATGCGCAGAAAATTTCTGAAGTGGGGAGCAATATTTTTGTGATTTTATTTATTTCCAGGAAAATTGTTCCAAAGGCGGAAAAATATAAAGTTTTATTTCGTTATTCATATATTTTTCAATGATACTTGCTTTGAAATAATTTTTAGTAATACTCGGGGACAGGAGGGGGCAATTGCTTTCCCCTTGTGTTTGTGTGTGTTTACATGGCAAGCTCCTTTTTGAAATTAGCGTATTTTTCTGGCGTCCGTAACTGCGAATGGAGTTGAAACAGAAATCTGTTCTTTTCGAAACTTAATGTATCTATCCCAATAGAATTTATCCTTATCTAAATCGATTTCCAAAAAAAAAAAAAAAGGAAAAAGAAAAGAAAGGTCACTTGTGCCTTATAAAATAAAGGATTCAGTTGCTAAAGTGAAGTGAAATGATGCAGTACTATACGAAATATATTATCCATAGGAATATACCAAAGTTAAATTATACAGTAAAATCTCTCTATTACGGAGCTGATTAGCCGAAGGTTTTTTTGGTAAGGGCAGTAAAATAATTTAATGCATTCCCCCCCCCCCTTTTTTTTTGCAACCACCTTAAATGCACATTTCTCCCTTTTCAAGAAATTGCAATTTCGTTTATAGCTGAAAAGAATAGCTTGTAAGATGATTTCAGCGACGATATGGAGCGTACGATTTGATCATAACGCACACAATTTTGATGTTGGGGTCTCTTCTCATGAGCATGGGTCCGGAGGAGGAAGAAAAAAAAGGTTGGCTGGTTTAGGTGCTTTTCTTTATTATTTATTTCTCTATCCTGACTGACCGTATTCTAAACCTGAGCCCAGGGAAACAGCTAGTATTGAATAATTTAACGTTTTATCGTTTAAACTTTTTCCCACACTCTATTCGCTAGAAACTTTCATTTTTCGGTAGAACATTTCATCTTGTATTTAATCTCCAAGTGAATTTACGAGTTATTTATGCTAATGTGCACAAACAAAAACTAATACAGCTTTGATAACAATAAGACTGAAAAATGGCAGAATTTTACCAGTGTAAGAGAAAGATAAAATTTTACTAATATTTACTTTCCCGAAAATGCACTTAAGTAATGTTGCATTTCTATCTCAAAAAATATTGTTCACCCTCTCATGCATGTAAGCCTCATAGGAGGTCAAATAAATTTCTGCTCCAAAAGTTATGCAGATTCGCTTTTGTGCTGCAAATTGCATGTAGTCTTCATCTGGAGACTCCAAACAGTTCTTGGAAACGACACAAAGTTTCATAGGCCATTCAAAATATAGTTAAAAGAATAGGATCTCTTTAAAAGTCCACGGAGGATTCACGAAAGAATTGAAAATCTCATTTTCAAATCAAAATTTTTTTTAAAAATTTTTAAGGTTGCTATGAAGTTTGGTATTATTTTATATCTTCTTATAATAAATGAAGTTTGAATATTCAGTTTTGCCTTGTTTAGTATTACTGATTTAATATGCCAAAAAAGCATAAGATGTTCTCATATGAGGACACCAATTTTTGACTATACAAAACAAAAAATATCTAAAAATAAATTTATTATACCACAATCCTGAGGTACTAAAGGGGTTTGTAGCATATCGAAATATTTTTTATAACTCAAATAAATAAATGCATGCATGAGGGGGTTAAAAACGTGTAAAAAAACTATAATGCTTCAATAAAAAGTGTTGTTGAAGAAATAAAAATAATATACAAGAAATTATAAATCCAATTCTGACATAATCGTCTTACCGTTGTTTCCGAAAACTCATGGGCCAATTCAATATTCCGGAAAGGGAACACCAAAGGGAAAAAGTTGTCCTGTCGGAACTATTATTTTATGCGGCACTCGGCGAACGCTCAGAACGAAACTGGCGTGAAATTCTATTTCACCGGCGACCTACTTGAATCACCGCCAGGGGGCCGTTTCTCCGATTCTCCGGCTCCATCAGTGGGCTAGTGGGACAGCCTCATTTTCTCTTTACTCGCTGGAATACAGCACAGAAGCTTCTTCAAAAGCTTCGATTTTCCTGTTTAATCTTAGAAACTGCACCTAAGGGTAAGACATCGTGGAATGTGTGTGGATGTGCTGTTTTCCGACAGTTTGACTCACAATTTTGACCTGTAAGCGTTATAACAAACGAAAAACAGATAGAGAAAAATGTTTCTGATTAATCGGATTACAAAATATTGAAAGCTTTTGTCTAGTTTTTACTCATATAACTTTTGCATTTCAGTAGCCTGAAACATTTCCGACATGAAAATTGAAATTATTAATTGAATATAAATTTTAGACAAGGCTTTCTTTCGAAACATTTTTAAACGTTTTAAATCGAATTTTAACAAAAACGCTTCTCGGTGCATCGTAGGGTCTTTTAAGCTACTAGCGTACCGAATTTTCAAGTCTGTAAATGAGACAGATTAGTCTGGATGAGGGATGGGAAACCTTTTTGGATTAGTGTGCCAGTTTAAATTACGGTTAATTATTTCCTGGTGTCCAGTGTGCCATTGCTTATTTTTCTAAATATCATCCAATATTCGCAAAGTGACGTTAGTCTTGAAAGTTTATTTTTTTCTTTTCCTTTCCTCCTTAATTTATTTTTGAAATGTTTCCAGTGACTGAGTAAATAAAAGTAATTTAATATGAACCTGTGGGCGGGCCACTAAAATACCTGTTGTGTGGCACCTACTGGCTCGCGTGCCATAGGTTCGCCATTTTTGGTCTGGACATTCCACGCACACACAGGCCTTGCCTTTTGTATAAATAGATATGTTTTTGTCGCATACTGAAGCTACTTTACTTTAGTAGGTAGTATTAGGTTTTTCTTTTCATAGAAGAATGTTCCTTACAAGAGGATATTAAAATATTAATGAGCTTGAAATTAGTAATGTGTATTTTGCGATGTTTCTGTATAAAAACATTGCTTAATGCAATATTTTCAGTTTTCTTGTAGGCAGTGGTAAAAAAAAGTAAAATCAAGGAAGCATTAAAATACTTACGTAACATTTGATCATTTATGCGATTTGTGTTTCAGCCCGTAAAAAGAATTACTTTTTCCGCTCAACAATAAGAGCCCAGAGAAAGAAACTCATAAAAGTTTACTTCATAATGTTTTATGGTTCGAGTGTATCTAAGGGGGAAAAATCATCACCTGTTTCAGTTTGTTAGGTAACTTAATAACAGTTAAAACCCATAAGGTTAAAAGTTCCCATGATTTATAGCGACCGGGGTAGTTTTCCAAGATGTACTTCAAAGTTTTCTTCAAAACCTGAATTTTCCTCATGATAGCAGCAATAACATCTGTTATAGGCCCAGAGCAACTCCTGCCTTGTGTAATATGTAAATATTGCAACCTCCATTTCAATCATCTAGATACAGTGGTACCTCCTTTAAGAGACACCTCCGAAAAAGGGACACCTCTAATTAAGGGACACTTTTTCTGGTCCCAGTCCCTTTGAATACGGACTGCAATGTATTTACCTCTGAATAAGGGACACTCTATTTAAGGGACATTCACAGAGACAAATTTCCAAAATTAAAGTTATATAAATAAGAAAAAGTTACTGGAATATGAAGTTCTTTTTTATCTAAAAATTTATTTCTGAAAGTTGGTATGATCCCAGAAGCTTGAACAAAGAAACTTTTTAAGTGTTTGCCAAAACCTACTTGTAAAGGCTTTTCTCTCTTTTGTACTATGATGTGTGTTCATCATTGACAGACAGCACCCGGCTATCACCAAGTTTTTTATGCAAGGATTGGAAAAAAAAAACACTAAACGTAATTTATACTGTATTGGCCAAATAACGTACTTTAAAACAAACTCACCTAATAGATTACTTAATATAAATTTCTGTCAGTTACAAAACTTTACCACTACGACATTTATGCTAAAATTTTAGTTTTTCAAAGAAAAAATTTTAAATTTCAATAATTTTGACCTATATTTTGTATACATGAGACATTTTAATGTTTAAGCTTAAATGGTTACATGTTTATTGTTAGAAAGTTAAACTAAGTTAATACACTATATGTGCATACATCAATTTGAACTTCCGAGGAAGGGACACCTCTATTTAAGGGAAAAAATTTCCAGTCCTTTTAGTGTCCCTCATTGAAAGGTTTTACTGTATAAATAGGCAAAGACAAAACAGTTAAGAACCATTTTCTCCTCTGTTTTTCAACCAGTGTTCTTACTTTTTTTTTTGTCTAGTATCTGTAGACGAGTTTTAGAGATATCAATTAAAAAAAATTTCGAAGCGGTTTATTATTCGTTAATTATTTCCCTTTTTCTTTTGTTAGGCAAACCTCATTTATAATTGTAATTTTATATTGTTATAGATAGCGGATAGCAACATGTTTTCGTTGAATAAATTATTAGGTACTACAGGTTAAACTCATTGTTAAAAAGAGTTTGCCGCCATTAGGCAGCAATATTAAGAACAATTATAAAAAAAAATAAGTGAAGGCTTCTCTGAAACAATGAAATGAAAAGTAATAATAGTGTATGGAAACAATCATTAAAGTTTTAATTAACTGCCACTCAATTTAGTACGAAATCGGCAGAAGTACAGGCGGCTACATTTATGAGTGCAATGGCGGCAATTCACCGCTAGAGGGACTCATGAACGATCACCGTTATCACGTGATATCCGCTCTTTGTTTACTAAGATTTTCAATTGATTTCTAGGTGGAGTTCCCTAGGCAAAATTAGTTATCTTAAAATTAATTAGACTATTTGCACAGCTTTTTCTGATTATAACCCAGTATTTACATTTAGTTTAATCATTATTCACGAAATTTATCAATTATTAGAATAGTTATATTGTTTTATTTAGTGTTAATTTTATGTAATGTGGGAGAACTTTATTTAGGCCTAGTTTTTAATTAGATTTGTCGAACTCGAAGTAGAGCGATGCTACGGCTTCCTTTGTTTACATTGCTTTCATCTCTGCCACGTGACCAATGACGTTGCTCGAATTGCCTCCATTGGCCCTGCGGCGACAACGATTTACAAGTTTGTTTTTAGTGAGGATGATCAAAATAAACTCGGACGTTATCATCGCCAAATTTCATGAATAATACTTAAATAATTATGTAAATAGCATAATATTTTCAATGGTAATTAATTATTACGGTTGAATTTCGACTGTTGGGCGAACTCTAGTTGGCTTAAAAAGGAAAAAATCGTGTATTACATAAAAAGAAACGCGTGAAGAACTGCTGTTTGGTTAAGCATTTCCACGAAGAGTAAAATCATGCCCAGTTGTGCAATGTAAGGATATGTTCTTTACATTTTATTAATGATAATAATAATAATAATAATAATTGGACGTTTTCGCTATAAGAGTCGGGGACAAGATATGAACAATTTTTGGGATAAATGTTCAAATCTGGTATAAACAGTGGTAAACTGATTGCGTTGGAGATCGAAACTTAGGAAATCTTGGAAATCTCACCATATACTGCTGGACCAGGGTTTGTAGAAATATTTTCACAGGCTTTATATTACAACCTTAGTGAAGAACTATTTTGAGTTAAAAGGATCGGAATGCAACGTTTATGCAAATATGTAACTTATTACTATCTTTTTAAAGCTTACTCTCCCGTAAAAATAATATTTATTAAAAACAAAGTAAAAATATTGAAGGAAACTTAATACTCTGTAAAAGTAAATGTAATATTCCCAGTGGCGTAACTAGCGGGTGGCAGTGGAGGCGGTCCGCCCCTGGCGGCATTTTCAGGGGGCGGTAAAAAGTCTGGAACGCCTATCCCAACAAAACGCAATCTTGTTTTTCACATTTTTTTTTTTTTTTTTGCAAACAGGGCGAAGTTATTTTTTTCCTCCGAAAAGTTACCGACAGTTGCATTGCTCTAAAAGATCACGAGAACATTAAGGGGCGGGGCGGGGGGCTGACAGTGGCCACAGGTTGACGTCCGGTTTCAGCTTTTTCTGCGATCCCTAGGTATACTTTTTGTTTTTCTTCCTTGGGAGGGTTGCTTCCTTGCTATTCTTCTAAATAGCCTATGTAATAAAGTCATCTCCGCATCGAAAACGATATATAAATATTTTCCAATGGGATGTGAAGACATACTTTCTGTGTAATACCCAACTATACATACTCATGTGATGTCTTCAAAAAAATTATCTTAAAATGTTGATAAAACTTTTAAACATCTTCTTTTTATTGAAATGTGGAGCAAAATATTCCCCATATTTTCATAATTCGACAACAACTTTAAATAGACAACAAGACATATAGTAAACTATTCGAGAAATTTATGGCCATGCCCAGAATCTTCTAATGTCTGAAAATATAGGCTAAAATTGCATTTTTGGCAGTAATATCCAGGGTCCGAAAAATCCCGGGCGCCAGGTCGCCCGGGCGACTAAAAAAATGCCTTGGCGACTAGTTTTTCAGGTGTTGACAAATGGAAATATTATAACTGGCTTCTAAAAATTTTCCCTGGCTCCTAAGATTTTCGCATTTTTGTCGGACTCTGGTAATATTGATGAATTTTTCAGCGAAATTTGTCGATAGGGAGGGGTGAAGTGCCTGAACCCCTCCTTTTCCCCCGGGCCCAGCGTTACTAAATATATCCTAGAAATGCGTGTTTTAGACTTCAATTCCTAAAGTTTTTCTGGGGAGAACCCCAAACCCCCCTATTTGTGCGCAAATATTACTTTCTGGATTTTTATATAGCTTTTCCGAATACCCAGACGCAATTATCGAAAAAAAAATGCCGGATGGAAAAATTAGTTGAAATTTATTCAACCTAATGTCTCTAAAACATGTAAATGGCACATTAATTTTAAAATTTCCCTTGGATGTGCGTGTACATAACATAAATATTATATAAATCTGGAATTACCTGATCGAAAAAAATGTGGTGGTCACCAAACTCATCACCCCCCCCCCCCCCCACTCGTTTTTTGATTTCGGGGCTGCTCTGTTGTCGTCACGGTTTAGGGGCGGCATTCTCAAATTTCGCCCCGGGCGCCACTAAGTCTAGTTACGCCACTGAATATCCCTATTGAAACAAGGGTTTTGAGGTTTTGACGTAGGAAACTGTCGGTCTGTGTGTCTGATATCTCGCCCCCACCCCTTACCCTTTGTGGTAATAGTCCAACTTCAGAAAAAAAATTTTTTTTTTGCTTGAAAAGAACACTTAATTTATGAATACCCTCCACTCAAGGGTTGCTATCACAGCAATAGCGTCCCGGCCGAGAGGGGCCTCGGATAATATTGAAACTTATTTTTATGTACCTGTTTCCAAGCTTGACGACAATGGAAGGCGACCCGTAGCATGATCTGGCAATGGAGGCCCTAATTAATGTGGTGCCTATGAACTTGTGCTTCAGAACTTGTACACAAAAGATTTTTTATTTAATTATTGTTAAGGTGTTTTTTGAACAATCATTTTATACAATCATACTTTAAACAATCATACTAAAAAAATTAGAGAAATTTCAAAAGCTTTGAAACACATTTTTTGTTTTAAGCAATAAAAAAAATTTTTAATAAAATAAGATACATTTCTTCGTAGATTTAACATTGGCGAGGGTAAGGCACTGATTGATACCGCAATGCCGTAAATTTAAAGCATTTTATTTCTTACACAAAAGAAACGTCCGCAAACGATTTCCTTCTTGAAATAAGAAGTGATTATTGAGATACATTTTTTTCAACTTGATGTATTTTTTTGTTTTTTTGAAAAAGATTAAAAAAAAAAAAAACTGAACATTTCTTTCTTAACCGTATACCCTCAGAGGTATTATTTTTTAACTTGGGGGACATTGCAGCCGCGACGGATTTTATGCGCATCAGCTCCCATTAGCCGTACCGGTCCTAGACAATCAGTCGCGAGAGGTGGTCACCCTCCCAAGCATCGACCACGGCCAGTACTGCTTCACGTCCGGTGGGAACCGAGCTACTTGTGTTTGAAGTATGTGAGGTGAAGCTCATTTCGTTTCGCTTTGAACGATTTCCAAAGACCCTAGACTCAGGCATACTTTTTACTTACTACTGATATTAGAAAACATAAATAAATGAATTTAAAAAAAAGAAAAAAAGAATGAAACAGTACGTGGTCTCGCTTATAGATTTATTTTCCTTGAAGCTTTCCTCAAGTTTAAAAAAACTCTCCTTGGTATCCAAAGAACGCTAAGAAAAATGAGCATAAGGAAACAAATTACAAGTACAGAGATTAATTTTTTCTCGCATTCATTTCAATAATATCCATGAGAGTTGTCAACATAATAACCGATTAAAATGAATACTATCCATCGGAGTGAATCGCTTAAAGAACATTTTCAAGACGTCGGAAAATGGAACGATGCGAATCAAGGCCGACAACCGCCTCAGGGCGAAAAACAGTCGCCGAGAAAAATTATTGGCGACGCCGGGCGCAAACAGGAAAATTCAGGAAGGTGTAATTTAGAAAATTATATGCTTGGACGAAACGCTATTTGGGAAGTGAGTTTAGATGCATCATATGTGAGGTTTAATCCTATTAACGATTTAAGAGAATTAAAAAAGGAACGTATTTTCATATTCATGTTGAAAAAAGTGATAAAAAGAAAATTCGAATAAATTTATTTGCGAAAAGAATTTCATAGTTAACTAAAAGGGAAAGAAAAAGAATATGTTTTTAACACATTAAATATTTTGCAATCAAGAATTACTAAAAAAAAGTGTTAATTTCGTTCATTTCAGTCACAAATTTGAGAAACTGTTACGCGTACCGGGAAACTTTAATATGGGACGCGAAAAGCTCTGTACTCTTGCCTGGCAGGCCCGTCATTTGGAATATCAAGGGGAGGGGGTCAATTGGCCCCCTGTCTTTTAGATATACATTGAAATTCATACATGTTTTTGTGTATTTTGTTGTTTTTTTACCTAATATGCGTTGAAAATATACCCTTTGCTCCCCCGGCAAAATTTTGAAATGACGGGCCTGTTGCCCGGATATACAGTTTGACAGATATTCGATATATGGTGACCCTTGTGTGACGAGTCCGTGCCGAATATCCGGCTCTGGTGTTTGAAATCTGCAAATTCTATACATTTTTTAAACATCGCGCAGCTTTCAAATACGTACTAAGATTCTGATTTAAATATATTTTAAAGATATTCCAATTAGTTAAATTTTAAAATCAAAATTGACATGCCTGATAGCCAGATCTTAATCCGGATATTTAAAACAGGGTTTAATACCGAATATCCGGTTGGATACTATACTTCTCCCGTCGGTGCGTCCCTGTTGTCCCGTGTTTGGGACCGTTCATAAATGATGTCACAATTTTTTCCAATATATTTGACCCCTCTCCTCCTTTGATAAAAAATGTCACACTTCATCATACCCCTACCCCCCTTTGTTACATGTCACGCTATGTTACATAAGCATATATACTTGCAGTTCAGAAACAAAGCACTGCGTTGCAGATCACGTTTCGAATTTTATTTTCGAACTTTTAATGACATTTGAGAGCATAATAATAATAATGCTTATATGCTGTGTACTTAATTTGCTTAAAATGAGATTAAGGTTTCCACCAAAAACATCATTAGTATATAGTAAAGATTATTAATTTTTAGAATTCTGAAAATTCTCCGCCTTATTTTATCTTAACCCTTATTCTCATGAAGTAGCATATTGCTACCTGGGGTTTTCCCCTACTTTCTATTTGTTAAGTGACGTCAGCGAGTATGTTGCATTGTTATTTGCTAGCCCTTGTTTCCCCCTACTTTCTACTTGTTAGCGAATAGAAAGTAGGGGAAAGCCCCAATGAGCATATATGCTACTTCATGAGAATAAGGGCTAACAAATAACAATGGAGCGTATTTGCGGACGTCAGTTAACAAATAGAAAGTAGGGGAAACCCCAGGTAGCAATATGCTACTTCATGAGAATAAGGGTTAAAAGCGTAAATGACTATGAAAATTTCCTTTTAAACTTTTAACAAGAAGTAAATTTGAACCTTAATCAGCATTGGTGTTGACGATACAAAATGATCACTCAAACTTTAAAATATAATTATGAAAATCAAAAAAGCTTTAAAAAAAAATTTAATTTGCTGATTTTAAATGCTTTTATAGAAACCAAAATCTGCAATGTCACACTTCTTGCTACCCTCTCCCCTCGTTTATGATCTCCCCTTTATGAGTGACCCCTTTGCAGATTTTTAAATTTGGTAAAGTTAAAGTCAAGGAATAAGAACAAGCGATAAAATGTGTAAGTAATTTTCATTCAAAAGGTATCGGAAATCTGTAAGAAAACTAGTCAAAAGAACAATGGAAATGTTCCTCTAGAAACTATTTCTTCAAAGCAAAGCTATAAAATTTATGTCTATGGCAAGTAGTCACGAGCTGTAAAGCTGAAAAAAAAAAAAAAAAAAAAAAAAATCGTGTCATTTCGTTCGTGGAAACATTAATTTTCGTATATTCTCTTCATAAAATTTTACACATCAATAGCAACTTCTAAAGAAGTTCTCAAGTTATTTGATGCTAGTTTGGCTGGTTTCCTACTAGTTAAAATGCAAAACTTTAACCCTTTCGACTAGACTTTTGCTGCATTGAAATTTTAAATACAAAAAGTAGTTATGCTCAGGCCCCGACTATCGCACGGGCACCGGGGGTCTGTGCGCTATGCAGGAACTTTCTAAGGAGCAGGAAATTTTTCTATAATATCATTTAAATTTCTTTTTTAGCCTACTTTCCTGTAAAAGTAAAAAAAAAAAATAATAAAGCATGAAAGAAGGCTTAATGTATCGTGAAAATATCGTTAAAAATCAAGAAAAGTCAAAAATAAGTGAAGTAATTAAATAAAGATTGAAAAATAAAAAATTTGAAAGTAAGGTATTGAGATGGGGAAAAAGTGTGTCTGTCGGTCTGTCGGTCTGTCTGTCGGTCTGTCTGTCTGTCGGTCTGTCTGTTTGTCGGTCTGTCCCCCCCTAATAACTTTTGAACGAATTGTCCGATTGGAAAAATTCTTTTTGCATTAGAAAGATCTCGGCGAGGACATCTCATTTCTATATTTTACTTTTTGATTTGAACAATTTTTTGTTCAATTTTGAACAGTTCAAAAAATTTTAACATTAGCGCCTATGGACAAAATTGAAGCAAATTCTGTAAACTCTGGGCACAAGAGCCAAGTTCCTATTGAAAGCTTATTGAAAGGAGTTCTCGGCGTGAAATATTGAGTTGAACAGTTTTTGTTCATTTTTGAACAGTTCAAAAAATTAACACAGAGCTTACGGGGAAATTTCAACCCTATATTAATCCTGGTCTAACGGACCGATTTGCTTGGAACAAACTTTATCGGAAAGCTCTTATAACGTAGAACATGTAGAAATAGAAAGTTTATCCAGAACTTACGAGCCTATTTTGCTATGAAATTTTTTGATCGGGATTTTCAAGGATATTTCTCAGTGACTCGATGAGTGAAATAATGAATGAATGAATAAATGAAAGAGTGAAAGAATAAATCAATGAATAAATGAATGAGGAAAAGAATGAACGAATAAATTATTGAATAAATGAAAATATAAATAAATGAGTGAATAAATACATGAATGCGTAAATGAATGAATAAACACTTGAATGAGGTAACGAATGAATGAATAAATGCATGGCTGAATAAATGAAAGAATGGATGAGTGAGTGAATGAATATGTATTATCCGTTGAAAAAGGTATATTTTCAATAATTAGAACTAAAGATAAATAAGAAAGAGAGAGAAAGAGATAGCTAGATTATAAATTTGAATTTGGTGTATACGGGAAAGTAGGCTCGTATAGTTCTAGACGGAACTTCTTGTTAAAAATTGTAATATAAAATAATCAGTTTAATTAATAATAACTGCTTTTAGTTTTTTGTAATAGAAGCTTAATAATAACCAATTTCATGTTGACCATAGTACACACACATGCATGCATATAAGTAAACCATTCAAAGGGGCACGAAAAATTGAAAGTGCCCTGGGCACGAAAACTTGTTAGCCGGGCCCTGGTTATGCTGACTTACTAAAAGAACCTATGAGTTTAAAGTTTTGCGCTTTTATCGGAAATTTCCAGGGGCAATATGTCCCGATCGTCTTGCCTAATAGTCTTGTATAGAAATTGTAAAAATACGCATGTATTGCATGCAGGTAAATAATGAAGTAAATGAAGCATTAAATTGTTTATATTTGCTAAGCAATGTTAGTGTGATTTAGTGGTTATGCAATTCTTAGAGCTCTACCAAACACATTTGGCAGACGATGAATGTTCTCTTATTTTTCTCTTTGAACAAGCACCATATCTCCTTCGCTTATCCTATTGGTCGGGAAGATAGATTTCCTACATTTTCGAAAATGTTAGCTGTTTTGCATTTACATCCATATTTTCCTCTTCTTCAATGCTTGGGGCACAAATTAAAACGTGATTGACTTTCGTGTTTTTAAACAAACGTCCACCATTTGCAATATGTGAGTGTTTCCAAGTGTCTTAATTTTTATTTCCTAATATCTAAAAGCATGCAAAATGGGGATTCACATTTCTACCATCAACCAGAGCGATCTGCCTGACAGAATGCCAAGAAGAATCCATTCACGTTAAAGGAGGGGGGGGGGGGATGATACAAGGAATGTGTCCTTTCTGTTCTCGTTCTAGTTCGTTTGGTAGATTTTTTTCGAGTTTGTTTAGTAGATTTTTTTCGAACTAATGCTATATGCCCATTTATAAGTTTAATTGCTTTCAACAAACAGAGAATCAAACATCCTAATTTTGCCTACTAAATAAACACACCTGCAAAACGAACTTCCCTAAAATTCGAATGGATCCCTTCTTTTCTGACATGCGCAGAAGCGTCCAAATGTCAAAATTCCGTGGCCGAACTGTATTTATCAATAAGGATCTAAACGTTGGAACGTATAAATCTATCATTCGGGGCGAAAGGGTTAATCCAGACATTAAATTTGCATCTGAGTTTCCGATGTGAAAGTGGTTTTTTAATTGCGCGTAAGAAATATTTTAGCGGATGATTGCTTCCCTAATTATGAGAAACAATTTGAGAAAAAGCTTCCTGTTTATTTAGAAGGCGTGGGAAACTTTTCCCCTCCGAACATCAAAATAATTCCAAAATGTCTATTTTTAATGCTTTCGATAAAATATTTTTCGCTTGGGAATACGTATTTTTTCACTTCATTTAAGTTATGACTTGATCTGCTTACAGTGTTATTAGAGTCGGCTAAACTGCAAGCGCGTGAAGAATGTTTCTGGTTTGGCGAATTTTTATTTTCATTTTGTTCTCATTTCTGATAAGTTGTCGTAACAGCAATACTTGTTTAGAAGCCAAATTATTTCATTTATTTAATATTTTGTTGATAATGCTCAGATATTTGACTGCTTTGGATTTTCACTGATTTCAATCCATTGTTCTTTCAACTTTACTTAATTAATTTTATTTCATTTTCTTTTCCTCTTTTCACAACTGCTATACTTGCTTGAGAAATAAATTATTTAATTTAGAAATAGTGGTAACTATACATTTACTTCTTTTTCAGTAATACTTTTAACGATTCCTATCATAAAATTATCAAAATTTAAGAACATTAATTCATTTTTATCTATATTCATAAAAAATATCTAGTATTGCGTTAAAAAAAACAGCGCAGTTGGTTTGCAAAGCTCATAAAGCAACTCAAAAATCATTAGTTAATTGCATTTCTGATTATTAATCGATTTGAAAATTAATCGTAACAAGAATCCAATTTATATTTTTTCCTTTTTCTTCCTCCTTTCTATCCTTTCTTTCCCTTTTCTTTTCTTTTTGAATTTTCAATTTAATTTATTGTATCAAAGCCTCAACTCAAGTACATCGATAGCATTTGTCAATTTATGCAAAAAGGATACAAACAAAAAACACTTTTTATATTTTTGTCTTTTATACAATACAAGTAATAGATATTCTAGATTAGCCAATTAATTCCATTCAATTTTTTATTTTATTATCAAAACAGCCAAAATTAAAAGAGAAAATGAACTTTGACAAGGAGTGATAAGTAAAGGCATTGAAATAACTCCTGATGACAAGGAGTGATGAGTAAAGACATTGAAAGAATACTTGATGGCAAGGCATGATGAGTAAAGGCATTGAAAGAACACCTGATGACAATTAGTGATGAGTAAAGGGATTGAAAGAACACCTGATGACATTATGGCAAGGAGTGATGAGTAAAGACATTGAAAGAATACCTGATGCCAAGGACTGATGAATAAAGGCGTTGAAAGAACACCTAATCACAAGAAGTAATGAGTAAAGGCATTGAAAGAACACCTCACAAGCTCATGACTCCTTAAAGTAAAAATCTAGAGCGGTCCATATTTATAGAGAGAGAGTAAAAATTAAAGATCTTTTTCATACAATATTTTAAAACTTATAAACTAAATTATTACTTACACATTACAGTAAACAAATTTAGGATATCTGATGCAACATATTGAATGAGCTGAAATTTGTCCTGTATAAATATAATTTATGAAGGAAGACCCAACAGCTACGAATTTGGTATGGAACCCAGAAGAAATTTGGTATTGAATCAGATCGGGGCCTGCTCCCATCCTAATTGAAAGCAGTTTATAATCCGCTCAAATTCTCGAACAGCTCGTTCGTGTGCCAATGTTTCTATGCTCCGTTATACTAATTTCGCTATGCAAATTTCGTACAAAATATAATCAATCCCTGAGAAAGGTAACGCAAGAAGTCCCTTTCGAAAAGTTGAATTTGTGTGTGTGTGTGTGTTTTTAATATACCAATTTCAAGAACTGTTTCGACAGTAAAAAAGAAAAGGTCATCGCATTCTCTAAAATTGTATATCATTGTGGAGCTGGTGAACAATTTACTCAGATAGAATCTCTTCTCTACTAGTAATAAAGCAGCAAGTATGTGTGTGTGTCTGTCTGTCTGTCTGTGTCCGGCGTAGGGCCCAGACCGTCCAGCGGATTTTCATGAAATTTGTCACGAAATTAGTTTGGAACATGGGGGTGTGCACCTCGGAGAGTTTTTTCTGAAATTCGAATTTGTTCTTCTTTTATTCCAATTTATAGCCGAAAGTTTCATAAAATAGTCATTTTCAATGGGAAGGAATTATCGCATCGTTTCGCGCTTGATGCCATTTAAAAGCGCGTGAAAAACTACCCCGGGAAGAGTTTCGCTCTGTGTGCGAAAATTCGAAGCCTCTAAATTAACTAGAAAAGAAGTTATAAGCATTTTTCTCTGCAGTTCGAAATTATTTTTTCACGGTAATTAACTTTAATTTCAATTGTTACCATGCCGACGGACTATTGATCCTTTTTTCTTTTAACGAATTAAAATTTATTGCTTGCGGTTTTTAGCATTTTGAGGAGCAGCCGATTTTTAATTAATTTATTTCTTTTTTTGGATTTTGATTATTATTTTTTTAAAACGAATTAAAATTTATTTCCTGCTTCTCACAGGCGATCGATAGCTTTATTTTGATTTCCTTATTTTGACATGTATTTTACGGGACCATTTTCCATACTGCACAGGGGTTTTTAAAAGAAATGTTATCCTTTATAACTTTTGTTATTCCAGCTTATTATTACTTTCATTTATTTATTTTTTTTTTCGTCAGTGAATAAGCACATATGTTATTTTCTTATTTGAGAACGGATGAAAGGTTTATTCCGCTTTCAAAGCTTTGCTTGCTGCTGTTTGTTTCTGCAAGCTACAAAATTTCGTCTTTCTGTTTTAAGCCGAGTCCAGACGCTACGTTTTGCACAACCTTTTGTCTGCGCAGTTCAACACGTTGCAGATAAAACGTTGCGTGTAGATTGGAAAAGTGCGCAGTTTTGAGTCCGGTGCGAAGACTGTACAGCTGCAGCGATAACTGAGCTAGAAAGCATACATGTCTTTGAACAGTGCAGACAAATCGGCACATGTAGACGGTAGCACCTTTTTCCGATTAATTTTGTTTCTCAGTTTCAATTCGTCAGGCGACAATGGCCGACTTTCAGCAATGTTCTCGGGAGTTTCTCACAGAATTTATTGCATTATGCGAAAGTTTCCCATGCATTTGGCGTGTCAAATCCAAGGAGTATAGTGACAGGAATAAAAAGGGGGAGGATTATGAGAGTGGAAAAATTCAAAGAAATTGCTGCAACCTCAAATAGAGAAACAGTAGTAAATAATTAATTTTTTGAGAAGTGTTTACCGTAAAGAATTGGCAAAAGTTAATAAATCGATTCGATCTGGGGCTGGAGACGAAATCTACAAGCCATCTCTCTGGTATTTTGATTTGTTACATTTCCTAAATGATCAGGAGACACCAAGGCAGTCTAGAAATACCAGGTATGAAAATAAAGAGATTGCAGTTGTCGAACCACCAGAACAGGCAACAAAAAACTATTTATTTTATGCAATCATTTGACCACTTTGAACGCCGGGTGCTGAGACGTTCCAGTCTTTTTCTTTAACATGACATCATGCCAAAATTGACAAGAGTAGTACCTCCTTCATGACGATATCGCACAAAACTGTAAGGAAAAAAATACATATATCTCTGCACCATGTAGACGCATAAAAATCTGCAACGTTTTCATTCAGTCTTAAGACTGCGCAGACAAAACGTTGTACAAAACATAGCGTCTTTGCCCGCATTTAATGTCAATAAATAATAGATAAAAATTAACTATACTAAAAATTTAGTAATTAAAACTATTCTAATTTATTATAATCGCCCTTTTTAGGTGGGTTCTTGAACTAAACAAACAAAATGCGTTTTCTTTCAAATATTTTCTTTTTGTTTTGTTTCGTTTCTTTCTTTCCTTTTTCCTGTTTTATTGTGTGTGTTCTGTAAAAAAAATGCTTAAATGTGTAGGATCTCTGGCTGATTGCCGTGGGCAGCTAATTTTTAATTTTGTGGAATGCTATACATTTTGATAAAGTAACATAATTTACACCTAAAAAAGTTATCACTATATACACAAAGGGAAAAACCGATTGGTCTTTTCATTTTTTTACACGGGCATAGCCGTGCGGGTACCGCTAGTTAGTTATAAAACTCTGGAATAAACGGGATATGAACAGGAGTTCTCTTTTAAAGTGGAATAAGCTAAGACAGCGGTTTCCAAACTGCGGTACGCGTACCACTAGTGGTACGTAAAGCCTCTCTATAGGTGGTACGAGTGCAGGCACAAAATCACTGGTGATCTTCTATTCTATATAATAAAGTTATATAGCAGTGGTACGCAAAATGGTTCGCAAGAAAAACGGTGGTACGCGAAGAAAGAAAAAGATTGGGAACCGCTGAGCTAAGGGATCATTCACAAATGATGTCACGCTTCAAGGAGGTTCAAGAAATTGTGAGTTTGTGACAAGAGGAGGAGAGTAGACAGCAAGAAATGTGACATCACCGATTTTGGTTTAAATAAAAACACTTAAAATCAGACGGTTAAATATTTTTATATAGTTCTTTTTTTTTTTTACGTATTCTTATTGATTACATTTTACATCGAAAACATCGGTGCTGATTGAAAAGTTTAAATTTAAAAGGAAACCTTTTTGGGTATTTACTTTTGAGACAAAATGGTGCGAAATTTTTTACAGAATTGGAGCAATTATTATTATTTTTTTGTACTATTATGTACTAGTTGTATCTGTTGTTGCAAACCTCAATTTCATTTCATACAACTTAAGTACGCATATAATCATCGTTATTCTTTTGCTCACAAATGTCATTAATTAGTTCAAAAATAAAATTGAAATGTGATCGATAACGTAGTGCTTTGTTTCTATACCGCATGTACATATTCTTATGCCAAATAGCGAGATATGTGACAAGGAAGAGCAGGGGAGGGGGTAGATATTTTGTGACAAAGGGAGCCAGAGGGTCAAATATATTGGAATTAAGTGGAATGAATGATCCCTAAGACTTCGGTAAATGGTGAATTTGGATTGAATTAATTCTAATAATTCATTTTTGTAAAACTAAGCTCCTGGTTTTTAATTTAAATTTTATTGTTAATTTTTTGCAACAGGGGTTTTTTAAGCTGCTTAACATGCATAGGGCTGATAGATTATCTCAATATTGTTATTGTAGAGGGCACCGCCAATTCATTTTGCTAGTAATGTAAAAAACATTAATATGAAAATGTAAGCTTTATTAGTTAACATTTTATACTCACAATGAAAAGCTGAATTATATTTCGCTATGGGACCGTCCATAATGATGTCGCGCTTTTTTTCCACATATTTGCCCCCTTCCTCCTTTGTCACAAACTGTCACACTTCAACATATTCCCTCCTCTTTTTGTAGCAAAATGTCAGACTTCTTGTCACCCCCGCCCCATGTCACAATTTGTCCCAATTTCATGAACCCCTCCCCCTTAGAAGCGTGACATCGTTTATGACAGATTCCTATGAAGAAATGAATACCAAAAAGTTTTAGTTGGGACAATAGCAGAACAATTAGGAAACGCCAGTTAACGCTGCAGCAGGTGTCCTGTTATTTAATGACTTTAGCAATGGCCCACATTTTGTTAATTTAACCTGTTAAGTTTTCCAAATTTTGAAAGCAAGGCGAAAAAGCATTCACAGAACAATTGAACCTTTTAAAACTCTTAAGTTGCTTTTATTAGGATTTGACAATTTACTTGCAATCGCCTTTTACGACAAGTGGCGTTTCTTCCAAGTCAAGTTCCTAAAATTTGACCGTGAACCATTTTTATTCTGGTTTCATTTCTAAATCCAGTTCTTATATTCACAAAATAAGAAAATCTTTGAGCGTTTAAGCTATTGTTAATAAAAAAAGTTGCCGTCAGGGGTGCATTCAAATGCAATGTAAACATTAGTAAGTTTATTCCTGTTGTGGGAAGAAAAAAAAACCTCTCTCATAGATTTAAATTTACATAAACTAATGCCAAAAAAAAAAAAAAAAAAGAAACGTTCAGATCACATGAAGTTCTTCAAAATAATAAACCCGGCTCAATATCATTTTACGAACAGTTCAAACGGGGTTTCGAAACACAATTTGAGTTTAAATGTTTCAATTGAGCCTTTCAATGCACAAATCCATTAACTCCACTTTTTAAAAATTCCTTATTTCAGCTTTAAAAGTGTTCGATTAACGTAGAGGTGCCCACCGGCGAGGAGGGGTCATGGTGCAGAAGGCACCTTTAAAGTTGTTGGAGTGTTTTCAGGGGGGTTTGGCCGATAGGTTCGTGAAATCTTGGTGGGGAGGATGCGCAATCACTCTGAGGGGGTGGGCACCCCTTATTGGCGTGTAAAGAGAGAATACTTGAATTTATACTGTATTTAACGAAACTTTATGCTAAATTTATGTTCCCATTTGAGTCGATACGTTTTGAAGTTACCACAATTGGCTGTGAAGAGCGCATGCTTGCCGTGTTGAAAATAAAATTAAAATACATGTAGTTATGATGAATATAAAACAAAGTTAATGATTTATTAACTTAATTGACTTAATAAAAAAGGAGGAAAAAGGAGGAAAAATCTAAAAGATGTTTTTATTCCTAGATATTTTTGGGGGAAAAAATCAAAGAATAAATACAAAAAGAGAACTTAAAAAGTTGATCAGGATTTAAACAAGCGTAATCCTACAAAAAAATGTTGAAAAAGAAAATATTGCAGACTATTTGTAAAATAAAAAATGTAGAGACAAACTGAAATTGTAAATAATTATATAATAATTATTTAAAATAATACATTAAAACCCCATAATACCGCGCCTCAGTATACCGCGGAATCGGTTTGTAACGCGGTTACTATCCTGTCAAACGACGTTTAAACCACCCTTTATCATTGCCATTTAAAGGAGATTCCTTTATTTACCATTGCAAAAAAATCCAGCCGACAAAGTATCTTCCGAGTGGTTATAGCGTTTTTCCCCTTTATATTCCAGATTATTTAAAATTTTCAAATTTGAACATATTCTCTAGTCCGAGTGAGTGTATAAATACTTAACAAATTGTTTCTTTAAAAAGTGCGTTCCTCCCATTCCCCCAGCTACTTTTTAATTAGAATCTTTCCCCTTTCATAATCTCATATTGATATCTGAACGAGATTTTTAAGCCCCCATTTGCTCAGAACAGAATTAGTGTCGTTGCGGTTGATATGGTTTTGGCTCAGGAGACCTCAAAGAGCAGAAAACTTTAATCTGAATTACCTATCACTCGATAGATTAACTACTCAGTTGAGAAGTATGCTTCTTGCACATCAATTACATTACACCGAATAAAATGGCAGCTAATAAGAAAAGAAACATTTATACAATAGAAGAAAAGAATCGAGTAATTGATATAAAGTTAAAAGTGGTGTAACAAGAGCGAATTTGTTTCGTGAATATGGTTCCGCTGTACAGTTCCACTATAGCGCGGTTATGTTATAACGCGGGTGCCAAACATGTCCCCCGACACCCGCGTTTTAACGGGGTTTAACTGTATTGACAAAACTTCCGTCTCTAGAGAAATGAAACTCTACATGTTTCCTTAGAATCTGATAAGCAACTCTCACCAGTTTCTTATAAAGTTTCTGTTGATAGTAAATTTGTTAAAAATCAAAATGACGAAGTTAAAATTCAGAAAAGTAAAAAGCATGGAATTCCAATAACAGCGGGGGGACTTTCCTGATAAACCGCGTGAAAAATTAAATTTTCTTTGAGTTAACAAATGAAAATATCAAAAGAAAAATTAAGGCTGCGAGAAGAAAAGTGATGTACAGTAAAACCTGTAAAGTTGACTACCTTTGTAAGTTGTTGTTGCTTACGCCACTTGGAAATCCAAGTTGCCATACGTCGAATCGACTAGGAATTAAGGCAGTAAGGAGCTCCTTCCGTTTCTAGATGAGCACCAATGGTGGAAGTACGACTTTGCTCGTAATGGTACTTGGATGGCACCAGATGGCGCCACCACATACGCCACTTTCCTTTTCAGACCTATGGGTGAAGGGAAGGGAAAATCACCACCCACCGGTATCCTCGGAACTGCCTCGGGACTTCAGGGTCCACGGATTTTTCATGCACGTATCTCCAAGTGTACATGGTGGGTCTTCAGCGGCTCGGGTATAAAACCCGAGATACTTCGATCCGAAGATCGACATCCTGACCACTAGGCACCTTTGTAAGTTGAACACCTGTCTAAGTTGACCACTTTTGTCAGAAACGGAATTAGCCCTTCACCCTCTTCCTCGCCCTCTATAAGTTGACCACCTGTCTAAGTTGACCACTAAAGTGCTGCACCGCAAGTGGTCAACTTTCACAGGTTTCACTATATGTGTTTTCTTGTCTGCGGGGAAAAATAATTTTCAGAAATATTTCAGTGAGTAAAGTACGGGAAGGAATAACGGTAGTACATATTATTCTCAATTAGACACTAATAACAGGAAAAACACGTTTGAGAGCACTTGATAAAAAAGAAACTTCATTGTCGAGCGAAAACAAAATGATCATTAAATGGATTGAAAAGTAAAACATGCGTGGTTTGGTTTCTGAACCTTATTTCGTATTTTTTTTTAATTTCTGTAGTAGCAAATATGCCTCGGAGACAGTTTAACATTTGCAGTTTTCAACTAATGATGAAAGCTATTTTGATGTTCTTATTTGAAAGGAATTCAGCCGAAACGATTTAAGCTAAAACAGGAACTGGCTTACCTTGATAAAAAAATAATATGCTGTAGTTATACCTACACGCATGTTTTCCAGCTGCATAATGTATTGTTCAAGCTTTAGAAGAACGCAAAGGAAATACTAATTTTAAGGTAAACATAGAATATATAGTAGCGTCACTACGGGGTAGTTAGACGGGGTCTGCGTCCCGGGTGACGTATTGAAAATTTGATGTAAAAGGAAAGAACAAAATTAAATATACAAAATAGCCACGGGTAGATAGAAAGGAATGATCGGAAAAACAATTTTGGAATTAATAATCTTCCCGCATTGATAAAAAGTTTTTTTTTTTCTCTTAACCCAGAAATGCGTGCATACAGGGCGCACCGCCGTGGGAAGATCGGTCCTCCCAGAAAGAATCGGATATCTGACATCGGACAGATTTTTCACTACCCGGAATCCGATCCAGCCGCTGCACAAAAGATTCGGTTATCTGGAATGTCTAATTTGATTTTTATAATTTAATTAATTAGCATGTTTTAAAGTTTTTTAAATTGCATATAACAGATACTACAAACTTTAAAATATGTAACTTAAAAAAAAGTTGCGCTTGCCTCATTCAATCATTCCTTGAGCTTAAACAAAATAGCTGAAAAAGATGACGTTTTGCCTATTTTTGTGTACAAGTATAACATTAACATTGCAAACAGATTTTAATGCTCTACAGATCGAGATTTTTTTTTTTTGCAAAGGGATCAAGCATTTCCAGAAATCATGTATCCTCAGTCTCTCCTATCAATTATAAACTTACTACGTATTTGGAAGCAGCGGGACATTGAATATTATGCATGGAATTTACATTTTTCATACATCAGAGCCCGATGGATCTCTCTGACAAGAGATACCGATATCTCATATCGGGTAAAATCAATAATCAATGTACCCTTAATCCTGACCTTACACCTCCCCTCCCCCCTAGTAAAAAATCCAGGTGTGCTATGCGTGTACACAATATTTTTACAAATGTGGGGTTTAATGACATTGTTTTTACCTTTATATCTGTTCTACGATTCCAATATATCGATTGCTAAAATGTAAGAATCCCTGCAATGATAGGATAGCTGTAATGGAAGATTGTTCTATAGGGACTAAATAGACTCGTTCTAAGGAGATTTCTAATGCATCCATGTGTTCAATACTTAAAAGAGTAAAACTTAGTTGCTATTTAGAGTATTTTAACTATTTATTAATAAGATGACTTAGAGATGATTCTTTCTTTAGATTTCTTTATTTGTTTAGAGCAGCATTTACTAACCGGTGGTTCGCGCACCGCCAGGGGTTCGCGCGCTGCAGAAAAAGGGTTCACGAAAATAATATTGCAATGGCCGAATTTTTTATCGCTAACGTAAAAGAAAACACGGAATAATAAAGTTTACATACGTAATTAAAGAGTACAAGAATGATTTTTTTTTAAATAAATTGTTTTGTTGAGTATAGGAAGCATACAGAATTTGAAATGCACTTATTTCTACTTTTGCTTGATTTTTAAAATTTGGATCACAAACTGATACCGAAAGATATTCATTAATTTATTTTAATCTTTAGAACGCTCTCCTACCACTTCCTACTTTTTCCTAGCGGGAGCGAAGAACGAGCCGGAAACATGAAAATTTTACTGCATAAAATGTTAAATTTTGCATTATTTTAGGCAAATTTGCCATTATAAAGATCCTAAAATGGAGCTAGAAGGTATTTATTCGTTAATTTTAAATTTGGACTCACATTTGTCACACTTTATTCCAACTTTTCTGCATTATCGCAATTAGAAATTTTAAAATATGTAAATTTTAATTTTTCTCTAAACTTCCAAAACCTTGCCGAATTTTGTATGTTTCAACCAGAAAGAGGAACCTATCGGGAAAATAGTTTATAAAATTTTTAGGAACACATATGTTTACTGCCCTAATAACTATTAAAAAAAAAACGGATAATGAAAAAATAATAATAGTAAAAAATATTTGTAGCTGTATTTTAGTTTTATTTAAGCTTAGATGTTTTACAATTTTCTTTTCTTGTTATGAAGTGTTGTACAATAAACATGTTAGCAAATTTTATAGTCTTGTCACCCCTTACTGAAGGGGGTTCGCCAATTTATTTTTCGGATCTTAGAAGGAGTTCGTAAGGGAAAAAAGGTTAGGAAACACTGGTTTAGCGCATTAAAAACAATGTATATTTTTATATTTTAACTTTGAAACAATAAATGAAAAATCAGCATATCACCCATCTCGATAGAAAATGAACAATTTTTGATTGCTTTGAAAGAAATGTTACACTTTACCGTTCGAAACCATCTAAAAATTTATTGGTAACATTCCACTACTAATGATTTCTCTACATGATTTATTTCCGTCTTTCTTATTCTTTAGCTCTTTTTATCAGAGGTCATCAAACTATGACACACATAACTGCAGTAAAATTCGTTTTTACTTTGTTGCTTCTTGAAGTTTATTTCGAAATAAAAGTGTGAGCACAATTGAAATTTGGTTGCTAGTTTTCACATTCCTTTCGATTTTCTTATTTTTAACCTAGATTAATTTCCCTTTTATGCAACCGGGATCGCTTACTACGGAAGAATAGTTTTGATTTCTTCAAGATTTACGTTAATAGCGGCAAATTAAAAAAAAAAAAAACTTTTCTCAAGGAAATAAATTGGAAGTAATTAGTTTTCTGGGATAACCATTTTAGTTTCTTCAGAAAACTTTTAGTTGAAAATTAAGAGATGGAAAGCATTATCTGCAAAACTGAAACGCTCTTTTTTGAGTATAAAAACATGCTTTCTGTTGTTTTGTTTTTAATTTTGAAATAATTTATTGATCGAAATAGTAGGAATCGAAATAGTTTAGATTCTAAGCCAATTCAGAGAGATTTTTCGCAGAAGTGACAACTTTTCTTTTCCATCAGAAATTTGTTTTAACCCTTTAAAAGGAATGTTTGAAATCGAAATAGTTTAAATCCTAAGCCAATTAAGAAATATTTTACATAGAAGGGACAATTTTTCTTTCCTTTCAGAAATTTGTTTTAACCCTTAAAAAGGAATGCTTGAAATCGAAATAGTTTAGATCCTAAGCCAATGGAGAGAGATTTTACATAGAAGGGACAATTTTTCTTTTCCTTCACTAATTTGTTTTAACCCTTATAAAGGAATGCTTAAAATCGGAATAGTTTAGATCCTAAGCAAATTGAGAGAGATACATGGCTGGGGTGCTAGAAAATCGATGTGGGCATGCGGGAAGATAGGGTCGTTTAGATCAGGACGAGCTTCTATGCTGAACTTCCTCTAATCGCAAGGAACAAGTTAACGCAAGACAAGAAAGCTTGTTTTTTTTTTCGTTTTCCAAATCTTTTCAAAATATTAAAATAACCGAAATAATAGTCTATGGAAAAGTATACAGTGGTGGCCAAAATTGGGGACAATTTTGGAAGTTCTGGTTTCTTAACCTTGTAGGCTTATAGAAAATGTTACTTTTCACATTGGTACATATCATTTTAGAGAGTTCAATACTGAATACTTCAATACAAAAATAAAATTCAAATATTTGCTATACAAAAAAAGTTATATATAGTAAAAAAAATAAACACAGCTAAATTTGTAAGAATTTTAAAATTTTAGGGCAAAATGGAGAAGTTCTGCTTATATATAACATTCTGTCTTATCACACCATGTTTATCCCACAAAATGAAGTACATGCCCATTCCGTGTCTATTTGCATGTTTGAAACAACCCAAGTAAGAAAAATATTTCTGTTAAATGACGTTACATGCGTACATAATTTTTACAACATCACTAACTAGAATTAATTGGGAGGATTTAATCAGAGACTTTACAAGGAAAATTTGTAGAAATAGTTTTCCACTCCAAATGTAGGTAAGCTTGGATAAATAAATGTTAGTACAGTAAAACCTGTAAAGTTAACCACCTTTGTAAGCTGACCACCTGTCTAACCTGACCACTTTCTCAGGAACGGAATCAACCCAATATTATATACTGTAGGGAAACCTTTTTAACTTGACCACCTAATTTGACTTCTTGTCTATATTGACCACTTATGTACGCCATATTTGGGTGAGAGTATTATAAAAAGCTCTTTGTAAGTTGACCGCTTATTCATTAATACATTTATTTATCTATTTTTGCAAAGATAAAAAAATAAATTAACTTCTCCAGGATATATTTTATGCTATAATGTAAGACCAGTATTTGTATGGATGGATAAAACATCAATATAATAGTTTGTCTAAACTTCTTTGTAAGTTAACGTATGGGAAAACCACTATGAACACTCTTTTATTCTTTAAATAGGTTTCTCCCCTTTTCTTCTATCTGATGTAGCCATTTTGAAAAATTGCGTGTTTTTAGGAATTCTTTCGTATTATTAAGTAACTTACATAATTAATAAGATATATGTCTTACTTATATTTTAACAAAGTACCTTACTTTTAAAGTTGTATATTATACACTGAAAGTCATTCAGGTTAAATTTCACTAATGATATTTTTGATAATTGAAAAAAGGAAAAAAAAAGAAAGCTAATTACTATTTTAAAGTAACGCTGATATATGAAGCTATATTTTAATTAGTTACAAATAAATAAATGCATGGTGTAAAAAATGACAAAATATAAAGAAAAAAATCGCCACCATCTATAAGTTGATTACATGTCTAAGTTGACCACTAAAGTGCTGCACCGCAAGTGGTCAACTGACACAGGTTTCACTACATTGTTTTAAGTTTGATTTCCAATTTTCTATAAGATTTTGCTACTAGTTTTTAAATGATTGCTTGCATTTTGAATATGCAAATGTATGTGGGTACCAACATTTTTTAGGGCTTAGAGCATCTAAATTTCTTAATCCGGCCCTGCACAGTTCTGTATTTTCGAAACCCAGTACTGTATTTTCTTTAATTTCTTTCCTTCACAGTACTGTATTATATTCACTGAGGAAACATTAATTCTTCTTCTTAAGTTGTACTTATTCTTTTTTAACCCCATTCCCGATAATCCGACATTTTCAAACTCGGCAAACCTTCGGTCCATATGAGGCTGAGGTTTGGGTGCTACAGTATTTTAAACCTTTTCACACATTTTAGTGAAATAACGCATTGGAGAAAAAAAATCACAAAATATATCGCAAGACAAAACCCGTTACAGTTGACTATGCCGTGGCGCGAAGGAGAAAGTGGACTTCAACTTTGTATCCAGCGAAAGAACACTTTTCTCATGATATGCAATACTTTTCGCCCCCATTGTTGTTCCCTTTTTTTTCTCGCGCCTCTTTGTCTCTACGCTCCAGCAAACTTGCAGACGAGAATCAATGCGCTGGTTGAGCAAGTAGTTTATTCTTTTTGGAACATTAGAAACGGTATGCCCTTTGTTCCGTGTATGCCTTTTAAATAATAACTTCAATTAGCCTTTGAAATACGACATTTGTCGAATCGGAATTGTGTGCAGAATTCCGGAGAGCGCTGGGTAAACCACAATCTGCAGCAATTGTATGCGGGGTTCCAGCAGATGTGATATACGATATGCTTTGGAAGCTACGAAATTCGCGGTATTAGAAAGACAATTACGCAAATCCCTCCAACAATCGGTGTCAATGAGAAACGGAAAATTTACGAAAGCATTTGCTGGTTTATTGTTTTCGGTGATGACAAGCATCTTATGCTACGATGTTTATTTTAATTTAACTTGTGGAGCGATGATTTTGGGGGAAAAGATTCAAGGTTAGGTTATTTAAACATCCAGAAGTTTAAATTTAGAGAATGAATGGATAAATCGAAAAAAATAAAGTGAAATCAAAATAAAACAAATAAATGAAAAACATGAACACAAACACAAAAAGGTCAACCATCAACAGGCTTCGAACTCAGCTAGCCTGGTCCTAGTCAATTTATCAATCCCCAATAAACCCAAAGAGCTTTCTTAAAAGTTTTTACCCCACTGCAATTAACAGTCGCTTCCGGTAGACTATTCCAACTGCTTATAACCCCATTAAAGTAGTAATTTTTCCTTATTTCAAGATTAGCCTGAGATTGGAAAAGCTTAAAACAATGACCTCTGCTTCTACCTTCGATGCATAAATGTAGCCCATCAACATTTTCCATTTTAATGAATTTAAATAACTGAATTATGTCCCAACTAACTCTCCTTTGCTCGAGATTATACATATTGAGCCTTTTAAGCCTGACCTCATAAAAAGTCTGAGATACCACTTACCATTAAATAAATAAATAACCAAACATTTAATAAATAAATATATAAATAAAAACGTTAAAAAAGAACTAAACCAACAAGTTGAACCTTTTGTTTGATACATTAGATATTTTGTAATCAAAACCTAGAAAAGGAGCAACACTTGTAAAACAGTTTCATGGCTGTAGAGGTCGAAAGATGCAAATATTTTCACTCAAAAGCATTAAAAAGTTCTTTTAAACGGTCCTTCCTTTATATAAGGTGCGAGTGCGAAGGAGAGGACGGCAGAGACGGCCAGGTTCGTACAGAGATCTTTCTGGTGGTAGCCACATTCTTTACCGCTTTATCAAAATCTTCTTGAAACACTCCCAAAAGAAGCTATCTCCATTTGTGTAATAAATAGGAGAAAGTCAAGAAAACACCTATCAGGTAACTTGTTGAGGGTTAGGAAACCAAATTACATTGCCTCTGAGATACGAGTTGAGCATAATAGTATTGCAGGCCTTGATGTATGCCGTTTTAAGTAATATTTCTCCCTCTTCTCTTTTCTAACATATTAATACTTAATTTAATAGTAGATGGAAAGCCTTCGTTGATAAATTATTTAACGTTGATAAATACCTGAAGTTTAAACATTTTAATTTAATTACTAGAAATTTTGACATTTATTCTTAATTTTCTTTTATATTTTTTTTAATTGAAAACTCAATGCTTAGGAAAAATTTCGGATTATATTTATTCTGTTTAATCAATCTGGTTTTAGTTCCAGATAAAGCCATGATATTTATAGAACACTAGATAAACTAATTTTCTCCAGGGGAAGGGGAAGGTGTTGGTTCATACAAGTCCTTTTGTGCATTTGTTTCACCATACTAGGACTGGCAATATGGCTTAAAACCAAGTGTTTTAACATAGGTGATGCAATACCGAATAAAGGGGGGGGGGGGGTTCGCTTACAGAGGCGAGCATATGTTAATGAGATTTACAAGGGGAGGGATGCTTGTTGCAAATTTTAAGAATGGAGGGATGATTGTGGCAAATTTAAAAAACTGCAGGGGACACTCGCATTAAAAAAAAAGTACGGGAACGCCGCCACCTACACCCCTTCGACTATACTGCTGCCCCCACCTCCACTCCCTACTGCGGAGAACCCTAGTTTAGGACATTCATTTCATAATTCAGCAACATTTTTCAATACTATAAAGACTTAAAAGCAAAATACAAATGAAGAAACAGCTTCAGGAAGAGAAAAAACAATCTCATAAAATTTGTAGTTTTTCGCATTTTGAAGACTATATACCGTTTTAAGAGTCAGAAACCGTAAGTTGAAGGAATAGAGAAAATGAGTTCAAAATTTGTGAATCTAAGCCTTTGATAGATTTTTGTTAAGTGGTCATTGTTTACGGTTGAGTGCTCAGACGTTGTTTCAGAATCGGTTGCCTTGACTACGTTTTCTTAAGTTTATAACTTTTATGCATCTTAACTAAGTGCTTTGGAAATTAGTTCCTGAATTACTTATGAAGCATTATCACTGCCTAACTAGATCAGGGACACACGGTTAAGCTGTTCTAGCCCCACATAAAAAATGATTTAAAAAAACAGCACTCGCTGTATCAGAAAATTTATGATTTCAGATGAATAAACTACATTAATTTCTCAAGTCAATAATTTATTGCTTTCTTAGCTTTTTAAAGTGACAAAGACTTTATTATTGAAAAATTTACAATAAATACTTAAGCAATAAAGGTTTTACATCAGAGACATCTTGAATTAAATAATTTTTATCTACAATACGAAGAACATTAGTCTTACGATAGTTATGCTTCGTTCATAATTCTACGCCTACTACAAGATTTAGGTTTAAAAGTGGTAATCACGTGGTTTAGAGAAAAAAAAAATCTTACTTTTCAGCTGAATATTTACAATTATATGTATAATAATGAGATGTTTCCTCCCTCAAAACTGTCTGCCTCAAAACGGCTCTATTCTTTTTCTTATTTATTTATTTTAAATTCAATATATTTTTTAGCTTTCTGAGTGTGTAACTAAATGAGTTTAATACGAATTTCAAGGAAGAAAAAGGCATGGGAATTGGGGACCAGGGAACCTTGAAAATTAATATTTTTATTTTTTAAGATAAAAACTTAATTCTTTTTGAAGAACTATAAACGAAGCATAATTATTGTAAGACTAATGTTCTTCGTGTTGAAGATAAATATTATTTAATTGAAGATGGTCGTTGATGTAAAACCTGTATTGCTTCAGTATTTATTGTAAATTTTTCAATAATCAAGTCTTTCTGTCACAAAAAAATACCAAGTTTCATAAAAAAATGGTGGAAATTTGTTGAGACATTAATTTAAGTCCTTTTTTAATTGCACGTAATTAAAAATGTCCCTTGAGGTATTACTTTTTTTTTCATAATTCAAAGTTTCAACTGCAAATTGTTTGTAATAAGAGCACATCGCATCCTGTATTTTGATAAATTCTTATTAAAAATTGTAATTTTTATTTTTTGACCTGTCTAAACTTATATTTCTTATAACCATATTATGTAACATTTGTTCTAGATCTTATTTGTGACAAAAAATCGAAAAATTAAAAAAGTTTGTCGCAAGAGACATTTTTAATTACATCTAATTAACAAATGATTTTAAATGATTTCTCAATAAATTTTCAATATTTTTTGATGAAACTTGATACATAATGTATCTTGTATATGTATAGCTGACACAATAAAAGCTATGTTTTTACCATGAAAAATAAAAAAGTTCATTTTTATCGTGCGCAGTCCCTTTAACTTGGGGACCATCCATAAATGATGTGACGATTTTTTCCTATATGTTTGACCCCTTCCCCACTTTGTTAAAAATGTCACACTTCAACATACCCCCTCCCCTCTTTGTCACGTGCCACGCTATGTTGCGTGATCATCATGCCACACTTGTTACCCCCTCCCCTCATCACAATTTCACGAACCTCCTCAACCTCGAAGCGTCACATCATTTATGAATGAGCCCTTGAAAGATAAAAATCTAGAATAATCTAACACTTTTCTCCCGTTTTTCTTCGAATTATTTTACGCTGCATGTTCGTTTCAACTTTGAGATTTGCAGTTCCGAAATGATTTTGACAACAGAGCTGAGCCTCTTGAGGAGTAAATGGAGCGTTCAGGGAAAGTAGGAAGAAAATAGAGATTAAAATCCGGATGCTTCCAGCATTTAGGCAAAAATATTTTAATAAAATGTTTTTCAAAATCTGATTCTGTTGATTTCTTTGAAATAGGTCATATGATAATAAGGAAGGGAAATTGACTTTTAAACGATGTTGCTGTTTTAAATATCTTTGATGCGATAAATTGCACAAATACTTTAAACTAGTCAAAAAGAAAGGAAGAAATAGCTATTAAATCTGAATGTTTATTGTTTGTTTAGAGCTAATATACATATTTTTTAATTTCTAGTAGCAGCACGTGGTGATTACATTATTTGCTGGAAGCTATACTTCGCTAATGCAACATTGCATCTAAAATAAAATAAATAGAATACAGAAAAACCTGTAAAACTAACAGGTAAGTAGCTAACAGTAAAGTAGCAGGTGGTCAGCCTGCAAATGTGGTCACCTTTGCAGGCTGACCACCTGTCTAAGCTGATCACTTTTTTCAGGAACGGAATTAGCTCTGTATTATATAATGTAGGGAAACCTTAGTAATTGGACCAACCCAACTGCTTATATTGACCACTTATGCACGCCAAATTTGAGTGAGAGTATTACAAAAAACTCTTTGCATGTTGACCGTCTAATTATTACTATATTTGTTTGTTTATCTATTTTTGCAAAGATAAAAACTAAAACAACTGCACCAGAATATTTTTCATGCTATGATGTTAGACCAGTATTTGTATGGATGGATGAAACATGAATATAAAGTTTGCCTAAACTTCTTTGTAAGTTAATCATATGGGAGAACGACTATAAGCACTCTTTTATTCTTTAAATAAGTTTCTTCTTTTTTCTTCTAATTGTTGTAGCCATTTTGAAAAAGTATGCATTTTTAACCGACTTCACAAAGGAAGGAGCAGGGCCTGATTAAGGCAGGGGCATACGGGGCAGCTGCCTAGGGCCCCCACATCTGAGGGGGCCCCAAATCAAATAGAAAGTTTATATTGCGTTTCCTTCTTTAATGAACTTTTTAAAAGTGACGCAGAGGGGGCCCCAAATAAGTTTTTGCCCCGGGACCCAATTAATCTAAGTCGGGCCCTGGGAAGGAGGTTATGCATTCATTTTGTATGTATGTCGTTTTTTTTTTGTCCACTCATAACTTCTCACCGGATGAACCGATTTTCATGATTTTTTTTTAATCAATCGAGGGTGGTTTCCCATAGGTCCCGTACCTTCATTTGGCCATATTCGATAATTAGAAAAAATGTTATGAGCAGAAATAGAGTCCTTTTCTTGGTTTTTCATCCATAACTTTTGACTAAATGAACCTATTTTGATGACTTTTTCTTTAATAGATAGAGGGCCCTCTAACTCAAATATCGCACGTCCATTTGATTACATTTGTTTTTTAGAAAAAACGTTACGGGTGAAAATTAAGAATTTTTTAATTTTAGTTGGAAAGGCTTGGCTTGATTTTTCTTTGTTGGGGAAAACTATTAATAAATATAAAAGTCATTGTTAAATAAAAAGAGTTTGTTGCTATTGAGTTGTGTTATTAACAGCAATTGTAGCAACAGTTTGACTGAAGGCTTCTCTAAAGCAAAAATTATATCCAATCAGTTTGTTTGCTAAAATCGACTTCCAAACGGTAATTATCATACAAATGATTAGTTTTTAGAGCCATTCATTCAAAGAAGATTTTGCTCGTTGATATGGATTTTTTGGAAAATAAAGTATTTATTGAAAAAATATTTGCACTAAAAAGAATAAAATAAAATAATTTTTGAGAAAAAAATAGAACAGACTTCAAAGCAGAACAACTATAAATTGCGCTAAAAGTAAAAAATAAATTTATTCTTTAAAAAACATCGATATTGACTTTTAAACATAGGTTTAGAAGTCGGTGCAAAATTATGGGTCTAATTACCATTATACCATGTGTTACTTCATCTTGGCACTGTTGCTAAGTCCCTTATGCTAATTTATATTTGTAATTCATTAATCATTACAAAAGATTTTATCTATCCTAATTTTGCACCGACTTCTAAAACTATGTTTAAAAGTTACATCGATGTTTTTTAAAGAATTAATTTATTTTTTACTTTTTAGCGCAATTTATATTTGTTCTGCTTTGAAGTCGGTTCAATTTTTTCCTCAAAAATTATTTTATTACGAAATCTTTACCATCATACAGGTAACTTAGTAAAAATAAATATAAATCTTATTATTTATATAACTACTTCACTTTTAAAGCTGTATGGGATACATTGTAAGTCACTCAAGTTAAACTTCCCTAATGATATTTTAAGCACTTGTGAAAAAAATTGTTAATTACTATTTTAAAGCAACGTTAATACATGAAGCTACAGTTTAATTAGTTGCAAATGTATGTATGGAAAAAGGGTAAGAAATGACCAGAAAAAAAGGTGACCACTAAAGTGCGAACTTGCACAGGTTTCACGGCAACTGTAAAATAAAGTAAATACAATAAAATAAACCGCAAAAATAATTTTAATATATGCGTTCCACAACAATGAAGAAATTATAAGAAAAGAAAAATTAAGCAGTGCAGTTACCTCATGCTTTTTTTCGTGGGACGGGGAGGGGGGGTTGTAAGGGTGTGTGATAAGTAAGTCTTTAGTGAATAAAGTCGCAGGGAAGAGTATATATGTTTAATAAATCGTTACATTTGTTTTTGGCTTTTCAAAATAAAACACAAATTAATTAACTAAAATATGAACATGTTAAATTGTGCAAAAATGTGGCATACATACCCGTGTACATTGCATATAAATACAGTACCATGTACATAAGTAAGTTTAGAACGTACAGTAAAACAATTCTTTAGTTAAGATCAGCGCGGCAAATTTTTTGTTCATAACTAGAGGGGTGTTCCGATGTCCTCAATAAAAGGTTTTCTGCTTCTGATGTTTTAAATTTTCTCTCGGTACAACCGTATTTTATGTTATGCATGCGCAGATTTACCCTTTTGGTTAAGGTCCGTAGTGGTGGGGGCCTCCTCGTCGTTCGGACTGGGTGACGCTAAATCTCCCTCAAGCTGCTTCCGGCGGATGTTAGGCTCTCTTTGTAGAGAGGCAGCGAAACCGGGACAGTAAAGCCGGCAGGAAACGCTCGCCAGTCCGGTCTTTATGGCCGGTTCTGGTAGTTAAGTGTCTGATGAGAATTTTTGGAAAGTTCGAAGGAAGAGCGATGCGTTCATGTCCTTCGAGGAAATCTGTGAAGGTCTGAGATGTTATGTACAGTAGGACATAGTTAGCAATAATTACCCTTTTGGAAAACTAAGTTAAAAACAAGAAGTTCCGTCTAGAACTATACGAGCATACTTTCCCGTATACACCAACTTCAAATTTATAATCTAGCTATTTCTCTCTCTCTCTTTCTCGCTTAGCTTTAGTTATACCTTTTTCAACGGTTAATACATATTTATTCACTCATTCATTCATTTATTCAGTCATTCATTCACTCATTCACGTATTTATTCACTCATTTACTTAATTTTTTCATTCATTCGCTCATTTATTCACTCATTTATTTTTTTATCATTTATTCACTCATTTGTCCATTCATTCTTTCACTTATTAATTTTATCATTCATTAATTGAAAAAATGTGGGGTGTGGCTGTGTCATGAACACGGCCGTGTGTTGTACGTCAGTACATTTATGTAACGGGTTATATGTTTTAAATAAAATATTCTTATTTATGTATTTAGAATAAAAGCAGGGAAACAAATGATTATTGTGTTACAATATAACTTTATTAAATCATAACTTTATAGTTTTGGCTTTTCGACGCGTATAAGCCGACATTACCTATATATTTTTGATATTTGTTTATTCTAACAAGTTATTATATTCACTGTCACTACCTTAAACTAATGTTTTATATACAATCGATAGATTTGATGACAGCTGATGATAATCACATAAACGAACATCGTAGCTTCTACGAGTCAAAAGCTACAATAATTGCAAATTTCGATTGGCAGCAAAATAACCTCAAAATGGCGGAGCTTCTCTCTTTACCCCCCGCAATGCGTCGCTGTTCTCGCTTATCGTCATGAATTCTTTGATCCTTTAGCTATCCAGTGGTATTATTTTGTTTTGGATGTAGAGTATAGATTCGAAATTACAACGCCAAACTGTATACCTCGATTTTGTTATCATTAGATTTTTTAGATTGCTCCCGTATGGTAGCAAATTTAAAGAAGTATTCAAGTCAAAATGTTCTTGAAAATCCCGATCAAAAAAATTTTACAGGAAAATAGGCTCATTAGTTCTGGATGAACTTTCTATCTGTATATGTTCTACATCGTAACAACTTTCCGAAAAAGAAGCAAATCGGTCCGTTAGATAAGGATTTATATAAGATGGAAATTTCCCAGTAGGCGCTAATGATATATATTTTTTCCTTGAACTGTTCAAAAATTAACAAAAAATGTTTAAATCAATATTTTGCGCCGAAAGCTTCTTCCAGTATGCTTTTTCACAGGAGTTTGGATGTTGTGCCGAGAGTTTACGTAATTTGCTTCATTTTTGATCATAGGCGCTAATATTGTAATTCTTTGAACTGTGCAAAACAAAAAGTAATATATGGCCAGTCAAAAAGAGCGACAGACCGACAGACAAACATTTTCCCCATCAGTACCGCCGGATCTTGAAGTTTTCTAAGGTGGGGCATAATTTAAAAATGCCGCACCCCGTTCATCCAATTATTGTTGATATTTCTTATAACTTTTTATGCGCTGTCCTCTTTTTTTTTTTTTTTTAAAGAATTTTTTACTTCTGGGTAGCTGATAAACTCATAAAACTTTCGGTAATGTTCCCACAGCATAGCCCTTTCAGCTCAACATTAGGTTGAGCCATATGAAGGGCAACCCTTAACAACAGATATGAAATTCTAACTGTTGAAGGGGTCCGTTGATTTTGAAAACTATATGCAAATTGGTGCATTTTGAGGCCTTAGGAGACGCATTTGAGGCTTCAAAAATTTTAGGAAAAAAAGAAGCAAACAAAAACTTTTTTAAAGTTAAACACTTTTACTCACAAAAATAATCATAAAAATGCAGAAAAAATTGGCGTTTCTGTTAAATTCAGGGGGCGAACCTCCCCCTCCCCCCTTCTTACTAACTCCCATATCGAAGAGCCACGTGTTTGCCTTCGCCAAACGACGCTTACAAGCTCCAACCTCTTCCCAAAAGGATGCTTTGAAAATTTGTAAAAGAAAAACTATTGGGTATTGCTTGAGCATAGCATGATTTATACGTATTTCACTATAACAATAGGGGAGAAAATCTTGACTTTTTAAAATTTAAATTTTTAAATTTTGACATTGCGCAATTTTCCGCCGCGAGCATAACCCCAATTTTAGAGTTACCAACAGTTTATAAAAATAAATAATTCCATTAATCTGTTTTAATAGTTAGCAAATTAGCTATATTCAGTTATAAAATCGGAGCGAATAACTAGGATATTAATTCTCTTCCAAAAGTTAAATTTTCTTAATTAAATACTTTTTCGTTACCTTCTCCTTTTTTCCCCTTCTCTCTTTTTTTTGTGTAAATCGCAACTGAATTTGCCACCTTACAGAAGTACCTCCCGGGGCATGGGCCCCGGTTTTCCACACCCTAGATCCGGCACTATTCCCCTCCCATCTCAAAACCCTACTTTCAAAAAATTTTCAATTTTGTCTTAATTACTTCACTTTTTTTTTGTTTTTCTTTATTTTTAACTGTATTTTTACAATACATTAAGCCTTCTTACATGCTTTATTATTATTATTACTTAGTTTACTTTTTCAGGAAAGTAGACTAAAACTGTCCTTGTAATAAGAGGGGTGTCCGTTTAGGAGAGGTTTTACTATATAGTTGGGCAATGCGCACTTGCTTATAGTTCTCTATTCTACCAATAGATGACACCACCTCTTAATTATTAGTGATTTTCTTTTTTTAACGTGTCGCTTTCGATTTCATTCGTTTTTAGCCTACTTTCCCGTAAAAGTAAAAAAAAAAAAATAATAATAATAATAAAGCATGAAAGAAGGCTTAATGTATCGTATAAATACCGTTAAAAATAAAGAAAAGTAAAAAAAGAAAAGTGAAGTAATTAAATAAAAATTGAAAAATAAAAAATTTGAAAGTTGGATTGTGAGATGGGGAAAATGGTGTTTCGGTCTGTCTGTCCCCCTAATAACTTTTGAGCGAATTGTCCCATTCGAAACATTCTTTTTGCATTCGAAAGATTTCGGCGAGGACATCTCATTTCCATATTTTACTTTTGGCTTTGAACAATTTTTCGTCCAATTTCGAATAGTTCAAAAAACTTTAACTAGCGCCTATGAGCAAAAATGAAGCAACAAGATCCAAGTTCCTATGAGCAAGCTTATTGGAAGAAGCTCTCAGCGTGAAATATTGATTTAAACAATTTTTGTTCATTTTTGAACAGTTCAAAAGAAAAAAAAAACATTTGTGTTTTCGGGGAAATTTTAATCCCATATAAATCCTGATCTAATAGACATATTTGCTTGCAACAAACTTTATCGAAAAGTTGTTACGATATGTAGAACATGTACAGATACGAAGTTCAACAAGAACTGAACGAGCTGATTTTCCTACGAAATTTTTTGAACGGGATTTTTAATGATATTTCTCAATGAATAAATGAATGAATAAAAGAATGAATGAATGAATGAGTAAAAGAAGGAATGAATGAATGAGTGAAAGAATGAGTGAAAGAATGAATGAATGAATGAGTGAAATAATGAATGAATAAATGAGTGAAAGAATGAATGAATAAATGAGTGAAAGAACGAATGAATAAATGAGTGAAAGAAAGAATGAATGAATGAGTGAATAAATACATGAATGAGTAAATGAATGAGTGAATAAATACATGAATGAGTAAATGAATGAATGAATGAAGAACTAAATAAATGAAAGAATGAATGACTGAGTGAATGAATATGTATTATCCGTTGAAAAAGGTATATTTGAAGTAATTAAGAACTAAAGCTAAATGAGAAAGAGCTAGCTAGATTATAAGTTTGAATTTGGGTGTATACGGGAAAGTAGGTTCGTATAGTACTAGGGGGAACTTCTTGTTATTTGTAAATTATGTTATTTTATTAAAACAAACACACAAAAAAGAAACTATTTAAAATAAAACGCACTTTGTTTGTTCAGTTCCAGTACCCACACAAAAAGGGCAATTATAAGTCATTTGAATAGTTTAAAACCACTTTAAGTATAATAACTTTTTGTCTATTATTCATTGAGAGTAAAACAGAAAGACGAAATTTGTTGCCCACTGAAACTAACAGTAGCATGCGAAACTTTGAAAGAGGAAGAAAAATCATCGAAGCTCAACCAACCAAATGACGTATTTGATAATTCACTGTGGAGGGAAAAAAAATAAAGTTAATAAAAATATAGATAGTAATAATAATTTGGAATAACAAAAATCGCTATTCAGGATAACATTTCTTCAAAAACCCCTGTACAGTATGGAGAATGGACTCGTAAAATACATGTCAAAATAAGGAAATCAAAATAAAGCTATCGATTGCCTGTGAGTCTCAGGAAATGAATTTTAAGTAGTTTAAAAAATAATGAAGATTCAAAAGACAAAGAAAAAGATAAATTCGCTGCTCCCCAAAAATGAGAAAAACATTGTGAATAGAATTTCATTTAGCAAATGTAGACAGAATGGCAACTATTCAACTAAAATAAAAAGCTCGCTTTATTAAAGTTAATTACCGTGAAAAAATAATTTCGAACTACACACTTATAACTTCTTTTCTACGATGCGATAATTTCTTCCTATAGAAAAGGACCATTTTATACAACTTTCAGCTATAAATTGGAATAAAAAAGAACAAATTCGAATTTCAGAAAAAACTCTTCGAGGTGCATAGCCCCATGTTCCAAACTAATTCTGTGATAAATTTCAGGAAAATCCGCCGAACGGTCTTGGCCCTACACCGGACACAGACAGACACACATGCAATACTTGCTGCTTTATTATTAGTAGAGATGGGAAGTGTAGTTGGTGAAAGTGAAACGTATAATTACACGTAACCAGGGGTCGATCTAGTATTTTTGGCAGGGTCCGTTTTCTGTGAATTTTAAAAACATTTTTGTAAAAATCCAAAATTTAAGCGCACAGTCATAAGCATTTTTAATTATTTTTTTTGCCGCTTTTTTAATAAATAATTCGGTAAAAAGTGCGATTTGATAGCTAGAAATTTTGTTAAGGATCCGAAAACGGACCTAAATTTTCTCCGCCGCGACCCCTGGTAGCTGATAACTTTTCGTAGCCATGCTCTTAGGTACTACCATTTAAATTGAATGATAATGAAAACAAATGGTATAGTCATTTTTTCTCCCTTAGAAACTAATTATTGCACTCCAATGTCCAGATTACTTTACTCACATTGTAAATATTTAGAAAAGATTTTTAAAGTATAAAGAATTGCATTTAAGAAAATTTTCCACAATTCCCCAATATCCCATAAGCCTTCTCTTACCTCAGAAAGACAATTCCCTCAAAGTTTATTGGGATAGGGGGGAGGGGAGAGACCGACAGACACGTATTTTCCTCATCTCAAAACCCTACTTTCATATTGTTTTATTTTTTAGTATTTATTTAATTACTTTTTTTATAAAATTTCTTCATTTTTAACGATATTTTTTGGTAACCTTTTGGAAGCCTTCTTTCATGCTTTAATGCATATTTTTTTATTTTTACGGCAAAGTAGGCTAAAAAACGAAAAGTACTTAAAATGAATATTTTGCATGTTGTGTTTGTTCTACGAACTAAAGAGATCATCTTGTGCAGTTATAGTAGGCTGAAAAAAAGCTTCTTTTGTTTAAGTTAAGTTTTAAAAATGAATTAGAATCTTTTTTTTTTTAAGAGATGACAGTGAAAAAAGAACTGCAAATTTCAAAATAGTTTCATTTCTCAATGTTTTAAAACGCGACGGGTTAATTAATTACCTTCCACGTATTATATTTTCATTCCTTGATAAATTATGAATATCGAGCTTTTTGTCGGAGGATTCCTAATTAATTTTTGCAGTGATTGTCCTAGAATACTGTATTGAATGAGGTCATTGTTATGTAATGTTATGTGGGCTTAAAACAAACAATGCTACGGAGGAAAAGGATCATTGATGACATCGCTGTAGGAATTTGATTCTAGAGCGGCAAAATGACGTACGGCTAAATGTGGTAATCAAAGAGAATATAAATATTGCTCCATATAGGCAGATATCTGTTTATTTTCCCCATGATAGAGAACCTGCATGAACCAGGTAACTTTTTTTTTTTTTTTTTCGTTTCTTATTTTGATTCTTCGTTAGCATGGGATATTACAAGGTTCGATCCTTAATCACTTAAGGGGAGAAATACGTGTAAAACGGTGTTTTAAGAGCAATTTTCATGAATTTTTTTAAAGTATAAAAATTAAATATATTTTATTGAGATTTTGAGGTTACTTTAAAGATATATTGAAGAACATTTACTGAAATTTCCAAGCATTTTTCTTGAAAAATCCCGGAGATATCGGCTGCTGCACACTGCAAGTCACCTTCCGGGTCGGCAGTTTGCGTACATCCTGGAGGTCACAATTTTTATCTAAAATCAATTTTGTTAAAAATCTACTTTTTTTTTAATAAGTATCTCTTCTAGTTGAACTAAAACCATCACAAAAAATTAAAAATTTCTATTTTTTTTTTTAGAATGGGAAAATTAAGTACAATTTTTTAATCGTTTTTTTTTTTTTTTTGCTCTTTTTTTTACAATAAAAAAAGTAAAAATGAAGATATGTTTATGATTTTAGTTCAACTAAAGCGTGTATATATAAAGAAAATGTGTGATAAATTTGACAAGGATTGATCAAAAACTCTGCGAGCTAGAGTGTACGCAAATTCGAAAAAAGTAGTTTGGAGAAAAATGCGTTTGAAAAAAAAAAAAAAAGAGTGGTAAATTTAAGGCAGTAATGAAACAATTTTTTTTAATACTTACAGATGCTAATACTTATAGAAATGTTTATCCGAGATCTCAATTGTTAAAAAAAATAAAAGGACATCTGCTAAAGTTCTCTAATACCCTTTAGGTCATTCATGAGGGACTACCTGCTCAACTGCTCCAAAGGGGCGCTCGCTCAAATGCTTATGACTTTTAAACGACTTGGAATTTTGCTTTGAAATTTTCAGGGTAAATTATTGAATAGTTGTAGAATCGATTTATGAAGAAAAATTTTTTGAGACCTTTACACGTATTTCCCCCCTTAACGCATTTGCCCGTGTCTGACACGGGCGAAAGTTCTTTCAAATTTGCACATGCCCGTGTCTCACACGGGCGATCTTGTAGCTTGCGTTATTTCATTTCTAATGCCCCTCTGAGATCCGTTTGCACTTGGTTTGTATAATATTTTTTTATATAACTTTTCCCCCACCCCGCTCTCTAGTCATTCCTTACAACTGAAATTTCCAAAATCAATTTATACTATACCTATATATTCATTTTCTGGCAAAAAGAACTCTATCATTTTTTACCAGTTTTTCAGAAAAAACTCGTGGCTTCAAGGGGTTAAACGTTCACCGGTTCTTAAAACTCCTTAGATCACAAGGTTCATCTTAGGCATGCAGAGTTTTAGAATTCGGGGCACCACAGTACCGGGGATCTAGTGTAAAGTCAGCAATAAATAAATTACATAAATTTTGAGTGTGCCATAGGTTCGCCATCTCTGATTAATTAGAGCTATAAGGATTTTATTTAAACCATGTGGAGAAAATATCTATCAGGAAAAGAGATTCAGCAAAAATGTTACTCAGCTGACAGTAAGTTTGTCATTGTAAGGTTCTCAGTAAAATGTGATTAGATAAAAATAATTTAATATGCAACTGTGGGGGGTGCCATTAAAATGCCTGTTGCGTGCCACTTTCTGGCACACGTGCCACATGCTCACCATCTCTGATTAATCAGAGCTAAAGTGATTTTATTTAAACCATGTGGGGAAAATATCTATCAGGAAAAGAATTTCAGCAAAAATGTTACTCAGCTGACAGTAAGTTTGTCATTGTAAGGTTCTCAGTAAAATGTGATTAGATAAAAATAATTTAATATGCAACTGTGGGGGGGTGCCATTAAAATGCCTGTTGCGTGCCACTTTCTGGCACACGTGCCACAGGCTCACCATCTCTGATTAATCAGAGCTAAAATGATTTTATTTAAACCATGTGGGGAAAATATCTATCAGGAAAAGAATTTCAGCAAAAATGTTACTCAGCTGACAGTAAGTTTGTCATTGTAAGGTTCTCAGTAAAATGTGGTTAGATAAAAATAATTTAATATGCAACTGTGGGGTGTGCCATTAAAATGCCTGTTGCGTGCCACTTTCTGGCACACGTGCCACATGCTCACCATCTCTGATTAATCAGAGATAAAATGATTTTATTTAAACCATGTGGGGAAAATATCTATCAGGAAAAGAATTTCAGCAAAAATGTTACTCAGCTGACAGTAAGTTTGTCATTGTAAGGTTCTCAGTAAAATGTGATTAGATAAAATAATTTAATATGCAACTGTGGGGGGGGTGCCATTAAAATGCCTGTTGCGTGCCACTTTCTGGCACACGTGCCACAGGCTCACCATCTCTGATTAATCAGAGCTAAAATGATTTTATTTAAACCATGGGGGGAAAATATCTATCAGGAAAAGAATTTCAGCAAAAATGTTACTCAGCAGTCAGTAGGTTTGTCATTGTAAGGTTCTCAGTATGGGAACTTTTATAGAAGTAATTCCAAAAATATTAACGATCCATAAACTTTTAAGTGCCTGAGTCTGTCTGCTAGTACTGTAACACTCTTCTGCAAAATGTGTGTTATATGTGAAATTAAAGCTGGTACTAATTCCAGTCATTATCTTGTATTTAATATAGTCGAGTACTATAATTCTAAATTGCATAAAAAAGGTTTTATAATTGAAATTTAACAGAAGTTTCGTATCCCCAGAAAAGAATTTATGTGCTGAAATTTAACCGACTATCTTTGTATTCAAGTTCCTTTTATGCATAATAAAATTTATTTTCATTGATAATAAAATATAACATTATTCTTTAAATTAACATCAACCCGGAATTCATTTCTACACGGAACACTACACTAAAAATGTTAAATGCGTATTAATATTAGTATGTTCGGGAAGTCTAGGGAGGATTTTGTTGAATTTGAAACATCAAAGGTAGTTTTGCTCTAAAAAACAAAATTTTTGGTTTCTGATATTTAGTAGAAGAATTTTCGAAGAAAATATGGAGGAGAAATTTCTGTCCTACTGTAGATTTTAAAAAGAAATGACGGCACATAATATTTATGTTGCTTTATTTACTTTTTATTCAGATACCTTCAAAAATGAATGTTGCGGCTACAATAAATCTTTTGTCTTGTCTACTGATCTCTGTTTTGCGTGATGCGTATACGGTAAGGATAGAAATTTCAATTTATTACTATTATTTCTTATTTATATTAAGATAGAAATGCCCCCCAACTAAATTAATATTTATTTCATTTTTCAGTTTTCCTTAGAGAATAACAGAAAATCGCTTCCTCTCAAAAGGTACTTCATTTCTAAAGTAAAAGTTTATTGTCACAAATTTAAATAGTAAATTTTTTGTAACATTCCAAATTTGATTTCTTTTGAATATGAAATTTTATGATATTTCGGAAATATGTATTTTGATGTATTAAAACTTTTTGCTATTTACTTAAAAAGCTTTGTAACCTTTAGTATTGTAGCAGCTATACTTTCATAATAGTATTATTGCAATAAAAATTCTGCATGTAATTTTCGTTGCAGAAAAAAGTCCCATCACTGGCCGAAATTAGGTTAATACCAGTTTGGGGGGAAAAATCGGTGGTTTATTTGTTGTTATTATTATTGTTATTTGAAAACTGTCGACTTTTCATCTGATTTCTTTAAAAATGTTATAAGAAATTCTTGCAATAGTGAAAGCAATTTGCACTCGAAAATTAACTGCGACAATATCAACTCTTATTTTTATATGTCTTATTTCTTACTTTTTGCAGAACCATAGAATTCAACTCTTTGAGTTTCTTTAAATTATTTTATTTCACACTTTTCTGCCATAGCATTTGTTAGGTCTTCTAAAGAAAATGGGCAATTATATTTTTCACTTAATATTTTATCATCTGAGTAAATTTAGTACTGAGGGTATACTTCGATTTGGAGTCAGATCTATTTGTATTTTAGAGAAAAGCTTATTTAAATTTGCTTACCTCCTCTCTAGGGGGCTGCCTGCACCAAAAAGACTTGATGTTTTTTTTTTTTATATACATAAAAAAAATAAATATTCAAGATTTCAAAAATGTTTGGTTTTTGTTTCTACGATACATAGAAACGAAGTTACACGCAATGGAGGCAATTCAAGCGACATCATTGGTCACGTGGCACCGATTAAAGCAATGTAAACAAAGGAAGCCGTAGCATCGCTTTACATAGAGTTCTACAAATCTAATTAAAAACTAGGCCTAACTTAAGTTCTTCTACATTACATAAAATTAACATTAAATACAACGCTATAACTATTGTAATAATTAATAAATTTTTTTGTAAATACTGGGTTATAATCAGAAAAAAAGGAAAATAGTCTAATTAATTTTAATATAACTAATTTTGCCTGGTGAACTCCACGTAGAACTCAAATAAAAATCTTAGTAAGCAACGCGGTTTTATCACGTGACAACAGTGATCGCTCATGAGTCCCTCTAGCGGTGAATTGCCTCCGTTACGCAGAAGTCGCATCGCAATCACCGAAAGTGGGATTTAAATGCGTTTTCTGAAAAACTTTTTTCGATATTTTTGTTCACCGCAGACCACATAACTTTAAAAGTTTTGTACCCATGACTGTGATTTTTTAAAGTATTGTTTTACACATTGCACTCTGTGTTTTGAACTAAAGTCTAAGCTCTATGTCAGTATTTAAAAATTTTACAGACATTTATTGATGAAATATTGTTTTTTTCGGGGGAAAACGTTCAAAGTTCTACAAAATTGCTATATTTTCCTCAATTTTGGACCTATTATAAAACTTTTAGCTCAGAACATAGTTAAGCAATATAGAAACATATAATATCAAGGATTTTAAAATATATAGAGTTAAAGTGAGTGTAGAGTGTTTGGCGTAAATTGTAAAATTCGCCTATTTTTGCTAAAATTTCCCAATTTTTTCAAAATTTTATAAAAACGTAGTTATTATTTTGTTTGTTTTCTTAAATTTAATTACGTTTTAACTAAAAAACTATGCATTCAGTAATTATTTCATTGTTTTGAAAAAAAAAAAAAAAAGCCTCCGAACGTAGTAGTACCCTTGGGTAACTGTGCCAGCTTTTTAGGGCAATTTTAGAACTGCATCTAATCTTTGGGCTTATACGACGTGCTTTCCTTTTTTTACCGAATTAATGATACACAACCAGAATGAAATCAGTTGAACATATCAATTGATAGTGATGACCACTACGGTAATCCTATAAAAAGAAGAATTTAGATTACTTTTTAGAGCAAACCAAACTCCGTGAAGCAACTTAATTGCTCTCAAGTAGGCCAAATTTTAAAATTTCTTTTTCGAAGACAATCGCCCATAAGCGTGGTACTTAGACATTCTAAAATATATAAAAGAATTTTATTTTCAAGGTGATTGCCAGAATTCGGTGTAACCCGGGTAATAATATTATCTTCGTTTTTCGTGAAGTATTTTATAACGCTTCTCTTAAGCCAAATCATTACTAATTGTCGTTCCTTTAAGTCGTTTTTTACATTCAAACAATGGGTTTAGACAATACATATTTAAAAACATATTTGCATTTTTGCCACACATTTCTGTGTTTCATACTTTTTTGTTGCGGTTTTATGAATTAGATATATGTATGTCAAGAAGAACCAGACCACCAAAAGTTTCCGTAAAAGAGATCGTTCTTCCACCAATGTTTAAAGTTAAATGACATACGCGGCGCCATTTTTTGTTACGTTTTTCCCGTCACCTTCTAAATACTTAGTAGGGATTTTTTCATGTTAAAATCTGCCATTCTCTTCTTGATGCTGAGTAAACATCTTTCAATTCCTCCTTGAATACTCAGAAACTTTCTTAATGTTCTGTGGCAATATCGAGGTTCATTCTACAGAGAGAGAGAGATCGGCAGAAGTCAGCTACACTTGATGTCTTTAACTACAAAGTTTAACAGCAAATCTTTTTCAATTATTAAAAATGAGTTATTCATATGTTGTATCACTTTTGCATTTCTTTCAAAATTATAACTTGCCCCTTTAAAAAATCTACATTTGCACAAAGTTTGTCATTTATTTGAAGTACTTATAAAAATAAGAATAACGTTTTTCTTTCCGTTCAGATTAGACAATTCTTATATGAACACTATCAAGGACTACGAAGATTATGCTGGAGCGTACATGGATGGACAGGCAAGAGATTATTACAACAGTGGAGCACACCACATGGTGACGCTTAAGGATAATGAAGAGGCATTTTCCAGGTAAGAAACAAAAGTTTTGTAAATTAAAAGCTAACATTTTAAACTACAAGACCGTTCTTTATTTCTGCCTTTCAACGATCCTCACTTCAAGCCTTGGTGATTATATTGCGAATTTCGAATGATGGTTCTATATTTTTTGTAGTAGCCAAATGCATTTCAGCTTGTCGCGTTATCCGATAAAACAAGAAGCTCCGTCTAGAACTATACGAGCCTATTTTCCCGTATACACCGAATTCAAATTTATAATCTAGCTATCTCTCTCTCTCTCTGTCTTTCTCGTTTAGTTTTAGTTCTTAATTGCTTCAAATATACCTTTTTCAACGGTTAATAGATATTCATTCAGTCATTCATTTATTAAGTCATTCATGTATATAGTCACTCATTTATTCATTCATTCTTTTGCTTGTTCATTTAATCATTCATTGATTCAAAAATATTCTTGAAAATCCCGATCAAAAAATTTCATAGGAAAATAGGCTCCTTAGGTTCTGGATGTACTTTCTATTTGTACATGTTCTACGTCATAAGAGCTTTCCGATAAAGTTTGTTCCAAGCAAATCGATCCGTTAGATCAGGAATTATATAGGATTGAAATTTCCCCGTAGGCGGTATGTTAATTTTTTTTTGAACTGTTCAAGAATGAACAAAAATTGTTCAAATCAATACTTCACGCCAAGAACTTCTTCCAGTGAGCTTGTTCATGGGAACTTGGATCTTGTACCCAAAGTTTACATAATTTGCTTCATTTTCACCCATAGGCGATAATGTTAAAATTCTTTGAGCTGTTCAAAATTGAACAAAAAATTGCTCAAATCAAAAAGTAAAATATGGAAATGAGATGGCCTCGCCGAGATCTTTCGAATGCAAAAAGAATTTTTCGAATCGGACAATTCGTTCAAAAGTTATTAGGGGGGGCACAGACAGACAGACAGACCGACAGACCGACAGACACACGTTTTCCCCCTCTCAAAACCCTACTTTCAATTTTTTTATTTTTCAATCTTTATTTAATTACTTAACTTATTTTTGACTTTTCTTGATTTTTAACGATATTTTCACGATACATTAAGCCTTCTTTCATGCTTTATTATTATTTTTTTTTTACTTTTACGGGAAAGTAGGCTAAAAAGATTAAATTCTCGCAAAGATCTTGCTAATCTCTTGAAACTTTCTGGCTTTTAAGTTTGTTGCTAGGTACGACAGCTGTTTTGCAGTAGTGGGTTCTTATGACTAATTTTGTTTCTCCTTCTTTTTTAGGTATCGTATTCGTCCACGTGTGCTTCGTAATGTTGCTTATCGCAACATGAGCCTCACAGTATTTGGGCAACCATTGAAAACACCGATTGGTGTATGCCCGGTAGCCTTCCAGAGGATGGCCCATCCGGATGGAGAAATAGGCACATCCAGAGGTCAGTAGCCTTAACACTTTCTGTTGAAAACTAAGAGATAACATTTTTTTGCAATAGTAAATATGAGTCCTGTTCAAATACTTTTCTTTGTAACATAAATCCTGAATAGTTATCACTTATCCAATGTGATCTCCTTCAGAGTACTCTCCGTCCCTCTTTCATGCAATTTTTTTCTTGAGTCGTGTCCCGAAGAGAAAGCTGTTCAAACGCGATTTCTGCAACAACTGAAAATTCTCGTGCTGAATTTTCTTTAATAACATCTGTCGAAACAATTTCACTTTTCGGGGTTTCTCACTAGCTATTACAGATCATTCACTTGAAGAGATCATTCTCGTTAAAGTGGTGTCGATAAGATGTTGACAGTCCAGAACAAAGTTCCGTTTTGTCTTCGGTCATCGATAATGGAATGAATTTGGCAGCACCCTCTCGCGTTAGTGATGGTTTTTTCAGAATGTTGTGATATGAACCGACAGCGATGGCATATTCCTCTGATAGTTCTGTGGTATTGCTTGGGAAAAAAAGAACATAGGCATGGTGTCGTATCAATATATCTCCGGTCGTTTTATGTTGTGTCCATCCTTCCCAAGTTTTAGAGTGTTGTCAGAACGGGAAAAAAAGCGAAATTGTTGACATGAACAATAAAAATTTCAATGCCACTCATTAACTAAAATTCCCTGCAATTAGAACCCCCTAAAGAACCACTAAGAATACCCTAACAGAATTTTTTTCTTTCCTTTGAATTGTGTTGATCACATAAAAATATATAGAAAACAAAATTGTAAAAGTTTACTTCAGTGTTCAGTAATGAACAATATCACACTCACTACATGTGTGAGAGTTTTGCAGATTTCTGTTATAAATGGTTATGATCCGAATTTTTCGTTTCTTGAGCATCTTTACATATTTCAAATTATTTTAAATTTCCACAGCTGTAGCAAAGCATGGAGGCGTGATGATCGTCAGTATGCTGTCCACAACAGGAGTGGAGGAATTGTCCAACAGCTCTCTTCTTGATAGCGTGCTCTGGTTGCAAGTGTACATTTCAAGGGGCAGAGAACTCACCAAGAGTCTCATTCAAAGAGCAGAAAAGGTTGGGTTCAAAGCGATCGTCGTTACTATAGATTCCCCGGTCAATGGAATGTGGGGGGTGAACATGATGCATAACCTTACTCTTCCTTCACACCTCTCGTAAGTAATCCCTGATTTAATAATGATTTATTTATTTTCGTTTTTTGGGAAAATTTCGGATGAGTCTTTTAACTTTTCTTTTTTTGAGTCTTTACTTTTTTTCAATTTCCGCCAAATTGTTTCTAATGCGCTCTTTACACACACGTTCTTAACCGCGCTCCAGACGGCGAGCCATTCAGATGCGCGTTTAAGAGTGCTTGTAAATGCAATTTAGGACTGTTCAAGAAGGCGGTTAATAAGAATGACACTCAGATGCGCGCTCATGATCATGCTCCAAAAAATTATGCATTTTACATATGCGTTCTTAACCGCGTATCAAAGTGGATGATTGGAAAATTCAGCAGGCTGCTCCTTCTGCAATAAAAAAAAGCCTTTTGTTCGGTTTTGTCCCTGAAATCACAAAGTGGTGTGTGTATTATGTGTATATTATTGTAATTCTTTCGCTAATGATAATTCTTTAATGCATTACATTTTATTGTGTTGTGATGCTTGCTTGGAACGTAGAATGTTGCATTTTCTGAAATTCTATACGCCACTCTGTAAAGGACTTTAATGAACGATCTGCATCTGCAAGCGTTCGTGCGCGCGGTTAAGAATGTGGTACATTATTGCGACACATTCTTGAACGCCACGGTTTTACTCGGGTTCTTGAGCGTCGCTTTCAGTCGCGCGGTTAAGAACGTATGTGTGAAGGGTGCTTAAGACTAAAAGCTAATGTTTTTCCGCTTTGTAATACCGCCTAAACGAATCTATTATTTATAATTACATAAATTTTGGCAACGGTGCCAAAATATCAATTATCCTAAACATCTACCTTCTCCCCTCTTTCTAGTGCAGTCCATAATGGAAGCACGATTTTTTTTGTGTCTGTGAATTTACGGACTACCAGATTTTCTTCCTGTGTTTTTGTTTTCAATTTTCAATATTCCCATTTTCACATACGTTTGAAACATAGAATAAGAAATGGGAGCATGTACTTATTTAGGTGCGTAAGAAATTAAGCTCCTAAAACAATTTTCGGAAAATAAACCGGAACCGACTTCACAGCAGAATAATTAAAAATTGTACCAAAAAGTGAAAAATGAATTCATTCTTTAAACAACATCGATACGACTTATAAACAACATTTTAGAAGTTGGCGCAAAGCTATGACAATCTAATTATCATTACATTAGGTGTTACTTTATCAAGGAAGTGTTGCTAACTCTGGGCCATTTATACTTATAATTGATACATGGTTACAAATGATTTTATCAATCATAATCCCCCCCCCCCCCCAAATTATTTATTTTATTCTTTTTAGTGTACATGTACATATATTTTTCATAAGAATACTCCATTCGTAAGAAAAATATATATCAAAGGGAGACTTAGATACATATTTTTATCCACTTTGAGAGACTGGCACTAAGAACTAATTATTTGTTTGATAAATTCCGTTTTGACGTTGATTTAAAGTTACTAGAGTAAACAGCCTGAATGAATTTAGTTTTTGTATCAGAGAAATCTTCACTCAAAACTCTTATGACAATTGCTTTTAATATTGCTACTTAGTGACAACAAATTTTCTTTTACAATGAGTTTCATTATTTATCAATAATTTACTCAACAAAGAAATATCAAGCTAAGCCTTTCCAATATACAGGAAAATACTTTTTATTTACCCATAAGGTTCTTTCTAAAGTACAAATATCGTCAAATCAATATTCGATATTAAGTTAGGCCACCCCCTATCGATTTAAAAACAGAATAGGTTCATCCGGTGAAAAATTGTCGGTGTGCAAATAAAAAAAAAAAACATACATACGGTATTAGTTGAGAAAGAACCATCCTTTTTGTTTTAAAGTTTTTATATTATATTTATTTATAACTAGCGCTACTTGCACGGCTATGCCCCTTGTTAAAAAATGAAAAGACCATTCGGTTCACCATTGTGTATACATAGGTAACTTTTTAATGTGTAAATTCTGTTATTTTATTAAAATGTATAGCATTTCACGTATTTAAAAAGTATCCGCCTACGGCAATCAACCTGCGATCCTACACATTTTGTTTTTTACAAAACACACGCAATGAAAGAGGACAAAAGAAAAAAAAGAAACGAAACAAAACGAAAAAGAAAATATTTATTTAATTCAAGTGATTATAAGCAATTGAACGATTATGATCCGTTAGAATAGTTTTAATTAATACATTTTTAATATGATTAGTTCTTATCTATTATTCATTGACAATAAAACAGAAAGACGGAATTTTGTAGCTTGCAGAAACTAACAGCAGTAAGAAAAGCTTTGACAGCGGAAAAACTTTTCATCTGCGCCCAAATAGGCAAACAACATGTTTGCGAATTCACTGGTGAAAAATAAAGAAAAAATCAAATAAAGAAAAATATAAATAGTAATAATAAATTGGAATAACTAAAATCGCTATAAAGGATAATATTTATTTTAAAAAACCCTGAGCAATATTTTAATGATTAATCAAAATCAAAAATAATAATAACAATAAATAAATAAGGGGCTGCTCCTCAAAATGATAAAACCGCAAGAAATAAATTTTAATTCGTTAAACAAGAAGTTCCGTCTAGAACTATACGAGCCTACTTTCCCGTATACACCAAATTCAAATTTATAATCTAGCTATCTCTTTCTCTCTCTTTCTTATTTATCTTTAGTTCTAATTATTGAAAATATACCTTTTTCAACGGATAATACATATTCATTCACTCACTCATTCATTCTTTCATTTATTCAGCCACGCATTTATTCATTCATTCGTTACCTCATTCAAGTGTTTATTCATTCATTTACGCATTCATGTATTTATTCACTCATTTATTTATATTTTCATTTATTCAATAATTTATTCATTCATTCTTTTCCTCATTCATTTATTCATTGATTTATTCTTTCATTCATTATTTCACTCATTGAGTCACTGAGAAATATCCTTGTAAATCCCGATCAAAAAATTTCATAGCAAAATAGGCTCGTAAGTTCTGGATAAACTTTCTATTTCAACATGTTCTACGTTAGAAGAGCTTTCCGATAAAGTTTGTTCCAAGCAAATCGGTCCGTTAGATCAGGATTTATATAGGGTTGAAATTTCCCCGTAAGCTCTGTGTTAATTTTTTGAACTGTTCAAAAATGAACAAAAACTGTTCAAATCAATATTTCACGCCGAGAACTCCTTTCAATAAGCTTTCAATAGAAACTTGGCTCTTGTGCCCAGAGTTTACAGAATTTGCTTCAATTTTGTCCATAGGCGCTAATGTTAAAATTTTTTGAACTGTTCAAAATTGAACAAAAAATTGTTCAAATCAAAAAGTAAAATATAGAAATGAGATGTCCTCGCCGAGATCTTTCGAATGCAAAAAGAATTTTTCCAATCGGACAATTCGTTCAAAAGTTATTAGGGGGGGGACAGACCGACAGACAGACAGACAGACAGACAGACCGACAGACAGACAGACAGACAGACCGACAGACAGACAGACCGACAGACACACTTTTTCCCCATCTCAATACCCTACTTTCAAATTTTTTATTTTTCAATCTTTATTTAATTACTTCACTTATTTTTGACTTTTCTTGATTTTTAACGATACATTAAGCCTTCTTTCATGCTTTATTATTATTATTTTTTACTTTTACGGGAAAGTAGGCTAAAAAAGAAAAGGGTCATAAGCCAGTCGGCATGGTAACAATTCAAATAAAATTAAAGCTAATCACCGTGAAAAAATAATTTCGAGCTACAGAGAAAAACGCTTGTATTGTAACTTCTTTTTTAGTTAATTTAGAGGATTCAAATTTTAGCACATGGAGCAAAACTCTTTCTGGAGTAGTGAATAATTTTTTACGCGCTTTTCAATGGTATCAAGCTCAAAACGATGCGATAATTTCTTCCTGTAGAAAAAGACCATTTTATGCAATTTTCGGCTATAAATTGGAATACAAAGATAACAAATTCGAATTTTTAGAAAAAACTCTCCGAGGTGCACACCACCATATTCCAAACTAATTTCATGCCAAATTCTAGGAAAATCCGCCGAAAGGTCTTGGCCCTACGCCGGTCACAAACAGACAGATAGACAGACATACTTACTGCTTTATCATTAGTGGAAATTACAGAAATTCTGATCAAAAACAAGTACAAAGCCGACGCCTCGATAGAATAACTGCAATCCATGCCATGTGCTGCCAAAATAAGATTAGCAAATAATCAAGGAATAATAGCAAAAACCTTGAAAGATTAATTAAATAAAATATAGTATTGTTGTGGATAAGGCCGTGGTAGCCTAGCGGTTACAGCGTCGGACTTCCACCTGGAAGGTCGCGCGTTGGATACCCGCGGAAGACCACCCATGTATACTTGTTGATACGTGTATGTAAAATCAGTGGACCCCACTACCTCTCCCCGTGCGCAAGCAATCCTAAGGCCTCGGCTAACAGGTAGGGGTGTGGTGGTGAAAAGTATTGTTGTGGATTATAATTTAAAAAGAAATCTATGTATATATATGTTTCACTTAACGTGGGTCAGTTACGAGTAAATTTTCCGGTACGATACGATATTGACGTCATGCAAAAAACAAATTATGATAAAACGATACTTAAACAATTTGTTTAATGATTAGCATAAGAAAGTAACACAATATTTGTATTTATTATCGTAACTTACGGGGACTTAAACAAATTTATTTCTACTTCTTAAAAAGTATTTCCATTCATAACTGAATTTTTTATTTCTGATTCTTTGGAATGGCAACACCTAATTTTATTTATATCGAGCAATCATTCTCATATCTATAGCTAGCGATCTTTTCTTAAGCCTTTCGAATGTTGAAGCGTTTCTTACGATTTTAAAATGGCTATAGCCCGCAGATGATGCCAGAACCAATGCAGAAAAAAAAGTTGTACAGAGTTTTTTTTGTAGAAACTCGAAACCGCGAAAAAGTTGTAGTTTCATATCTGTTAAAGCATTAAATGTAGAAGTAGATTATGTTCATAAAAATATACCATAAAGATTTCAAACATGATGAAACTATTAAACTTTGTGGTACATTTCACCTCCATTGCAAGATGACAGCAACTCAAAATCAAATACTTTTTTCCAGGAGAGGAGTTTGAAAATTTTACCCAATAAATCTTAGAATCGCGTATTCTTTTTATTCACATTTATCCGATATTAAATACCGTTTTAGATTGCTATAATCTTACACAGGCATTAATGTTTTTGGATGCATTCACAATTTTATGGACTATGTATGAAGTTATCTCATAATTCATTTCAGGTATTATTTGAGTTATCTCGAATAACTAAAATGTTATGCAAATAAAGACATGCCGTCAAGAGAACATATCGAACAACTGAGTACTAATTAATTCTAAACGAGTTAGGACTTTAAAACTAATAAAAAAAAATCAGCCTTCGTGCTGTTTGTTGTTTTCTCCTTTGAAAGGGTACTTACGCAAGGAAAACCAATTTACAGTAATGTAGCGTGATTGAAACGGGTGTGAAATAGAGTGGGCTGAAATGCAAACATTTTTTTTTTCTTCAAATTGTAATGCTGCAGAAAGGTTGCCTTTTCTTGGCAAAAAATAAATAAATAAATAAATAAATAAATAATAGTATAACTACTACTCTAAGCAGCAAGTATGTGTGTGTCTGTCTGTCTGTGTCCGGCGTACGACCAAGATGGTTCGGCGGATTTTCCTAGAATTTGGCACGAAATTAGTTTGGAACATGGGGGTGTGCACTTCGGAGAGTTTTTCTGAAATTCGAATTTGTTCTCCTTTTATTCCAATTCATAGCCGAAAATTTCATCAAATAGTCGTTTTCTATCGGAAAGAATTATCGCATCCTTTCGAGCTTGATATCATTGAAAAGCGCGTAAAAAACTGTCTCAGAAAGAGTTTTGCTCTATGTGCTAAAATTTGAAGCCTCTAAATTAACTAGAAAAGAAGTTATAAGCGTTTTTCTCTGTAGTTCGAAATTATTTTTTCACGGTAATTAACTTTAATTTTATTTGAATTCTTACCATGCCGACTGGCTTATGATCCTTTTCTTTTTTAACGAAGTAAAGTTTATTTCTTGAGGTTTTTGTCATTTTGAGGAGCAGCTGATTTTTAATTTATTAATTTCTTTTTTTTTTTTTTTGGATTTGATTATTCTTTTTTTTTTTTTTTTTTTAACGAATTAAAATACTGCACAGGGGTTTTTTTTTTAAAGAAATGTTAACCTTCATAGCTATTTTTGTCATTACAACCTATTATTACTTTTATATTTTTATTTACTTATTTTTTTCTCTCCAGTGAATTACCAAACATGTTATTTGCCTATTTAGGCTCAAATGAAAGATTTTTCCGCTTTCAAAGCTTTTCTTGCTGCCGTTAGTTTCTACAAGCTACAAAACTTCGTCTTTCTGTTTTACTGTCAATGAATAATAGATAAAAGCCAATTATATTAAAAATGTATTAATTAAAACTGTTCTAATGGATTATAATCGTTCAATCGTTTATAATCACTTGAATTAAACAAACAAAATGCGTTTTCTCTTAAATATTTTCTTTTTCGTTTCTTTCTTTCTTTCGTCCTCTTTTATTGAGCGTGTTTTGTAAAAAAAGTGCCTAAATGTGTAGGATTGCTGGTTGATTGTCGTGGGCAGATAATTTTTAATTATGTGGAATGCTATACATTGTAATAAAATAACATAATTTACACATAACAGAGTTACCGCTATGTACACGATAGCGAACCGACTGGTCTTTTCATTCTTTAACACGGGCATAGCCGTGCGGGTACCGCTAGTAGTATAATATGCATGAAAAAAATACGATGCATACAAAATTGCTTAGATCCTTAGTCGTTGAAATCTTTCTAAAAGTGTTGCCACTCAAGAAGAAAAAAAAAAAAAAAAAAAGATAAATAACAAAAAAAAAAAAATAAACATCGTGCTGCCACCCAAGTTAATTGCTAAATTAATAAAAAGAAAACGGGCTAAAGAAAAGCCTAACCACGATGTACAAAACTTATATCTAAATTATAGCTGATTTTCGGCGTGACCTAAAAAAATTATGTGAAAAATATATTTTTTTAATTTTTGAGTTATGAATTTTTTGCATGGGGGTTCAGTGCGTAGCCCTGTTGGCAGGCATAAAACGCCTTTTCGAAGATCCGTTTTTCTCACATACCCTATATTATTTTTTTTTTTAATGCTCAGAATTCTTTCTCTACTAGTATTGTCTTCTATTACTCGGTAAAAATTGGCTTCAGTATAGTGAGATATTTGAAGTAACGTAGATGCAAAACAGGTCTCCTAATACCCGCGGTATAGCGGGATTTCCCTTTTCTCTTTTTTTATGCTTTTATTCTCTGAAAGGTTAGAAATTTGATTTAAAAAAGGGGAGGGGGTATAATTGTTATTCACACCTTTAGCAGTGTTCATTGATACCCCCTAACATGAGATATTATACTTTCATTTTTGTTAATCAAGAAACTAAATTGATTTTAATTGACAATTTCGAATTACCTCCGCAAGTTAATACACATATTTTTGAAAAATTACTTTTTTATTAATTATATTTATAGATATTTTGAATTCTTCACAAGGAAATAACTTACTATTTCAACAAAAAAAGAAAAAAAAAGAAATATAAAACATATATGAATACAAACAAATAAAATATGTACAGATCTTTTATCTGCATACATAATTTTGTCTTGAAGTTTTTGATAAACTTTCCAAAAATTCCATTTAAATATGGACTCGGAAGAAGTGGACTGTTGCGTAATTATCGTTAATTTTAGGTGAATTAATCAATGGTGAATATCAAGGCACGTGTATTTATGAATTATTGTGCTTTTTTAGTAGGATAATAAACAACTAATCCCGACTCTGTACAGGATACCAAACTTGCTATTAGGCGACGAACTTGGAGACAATCTGAGAGTAAGAGTGCAACATGAGCTGTTGGATCCTGCGCTCACGTGGAAGGATATCCAATGGATTCAGACTTTTACTGTTCTGCCAATAGTGGTGAAAGGAGTCCTCACTGGTACGTCCCAGAAGCTTTATACACTTTCATTACAAGGCGGTACAAAACTGACCACATTTCATGCCAAAAAAAGAAAGAAATAACAAAATGAGGTACTTATATGCTTACTGTTTTCTTCGAAAGACAATTCAAAATACAAATACAAATGTGACGACCAGAAATATGTTCTGGGTTCAGCTGTGCTGGTCCTAGTCAAATTATCAATCTCCAGTGAAGATCAATAGCCTTCTTAAAATTCGTTAGCCCACTGCAAGTAACAGTCGCTTCCGGTAAACTATTCCAACACTATTGAAATAGTAATTTTTTCTAAAGAGTAGCCTGAGATTTGAAAAAACTGATCTCTGGTTCTTCCTCTGTGCAAAAACGTCAAGGGCCTTAGTTGAACCCAATTTAAACCTGAAAACTGACTCTTTTATTTTCGAGATTAAAAAGTTTCCTTTGATGAACATGCTTTTCTTTTCTTTTTTTTTCTTCGGATTTTGATAACTTTAAACCAGTTTGGCAGTCCTAATTCAAGAGTTATATACAGAAGAAATTTTTCTACGCCTGCTGCGGTATGACGTACATGCGGCCAACCTTTCCCCTCATGTTATACTTACCGATTTTTCCCCTCCCTTCAGCTGAAGACGCTATACTAGCTGTCGAACATGGTGCTTCAGGAATATTAGTATCAAATCATGGTGGGAGGCAGCTGGATTCAGTTCCTGCAACGGTAAGAGATCCATTTATTATGTTAATTTACTACCGCATTGCTTTTGAAGCTTCCATGTTTTCATTAACTGGGTGATCAAAGTGGGAAAGATTCAAAAGTGGTAATTGTAAATTGGCTAAGGGGGTATTGTAGTGTAGAGGCATGAATTTCTCCCGGTTTTTGAAGCGCCGTACAAAGGAAACAAAAAATACTTTTAGTATCCATTTTTTTTCGTTTGTTTATTGATGTTTTATTATTACATACAAAAATGGACCAAAAAAAATAATTAAAATTGACAACGTTATGAGCAGTAAAAGTGTGGGCTCCAAAAAAAGAGGGTGTCCTGGCGTGCAATATTCCAACCCTGCTGGTGATCTGAAAAATAAAAAACAGACGGATTTTTAATTATTATAGATGCTGCTATCGTATGAACCTTGGAAAAGTTTCAAAAAATTTTTTTTTACAAAATGGCGGCTGTTTGAACAAAAATTTTCTTTTTTGCATATTGTTTTAACAGTTAAATTTTTTAAAAATACTAAATGAAAAGTGACAGTTTTGGGCAAGGTTCACACGATAAAGGGATGTATAAAGAACAGCCTCTCTAAATTTGAAGTAAATCGTCCAATTAGAACTCGAGATATCCTTACCGCCAGCTCGAAAAAAGTAGTTTCGAGAAAAAAGCGATCAAAGTTTTGAGACAAATTTTCGGCAGTTTTACTTATAGAATGGTACAGAATACTTACATATTTTTAATCGGCGATTCCTGCTCCATATAAGAAACCTTCCTCTACTTCAAAATGCTCATTCTCCGATGTTCTCTGCTGAAGACGAGCAGTTCTACCCTCTTTTGACGACTTTAAAGTCCGGAGTTTCGAGCGCTCGATACGCGCTTCGTCCTGTCTCGCTGCAAAAGCATTAGCTTCTGGGCCAATCGCGATTCCCCTAACATCTAAGATTTTTAATATGGGTATAAAACCTTTATTAAAAATATTAACTGAGAAGGTTAGTACGAAGGTTGGCTCAAAACTTAAAAAATGAAACTAAAAAGAAAATATTCCAACAAAAAAAGTTTCTATGTCCTTCAATTAAATATAGATTTAAACGGGATACTATTCGATAAAGATTTTATAAGGGATATTGAACCGTAGGGACTCGGGAACGCCTACCGTCTTTTGTTGACTTGTAGCGGTCGGACTGGAACCGATGCTACGTCACTAAAATAGCTATAACTCATGAAGTAATAGGAATTTTGAAAAATACTTTTAATGGCATAATCTTGAATGTTTAAACTTTGGAAATATGAAAAAAAAAATTCTATTTTTCAAAATTCTACACTAGAATATCCCTTTAATTGGAAAGTTAAACAAAACATATTATTTTTTAGCAATATAATTTTAAAAATATATTCATTTACATTACAAATTTTATATCATAAACTACGGAAGAGGGGTGTAAAGAGCAGCACAATTGTTTTTATTCAAGTTAAAAACATTACTAGCTCTTTTTTCATTTAAAAAATGAATTGGTTGCATTCAAAATACACAAAAATAAACGCTTTTGCACCCAATATTCTACGTAACAAACTCAAACGGCTCTTAAGCCTTCAAAACTGCTAAAAATTATAAACCTGGGTAGGATATTTAGCGTCTGCGATCAAAGCAGTCAGTCCACATGCACTATAAATTACAACGTTTCGTGATGTTGTACCACATAGGTTGGATGTTCATTGCGTCGAAATAAAACAAAAAAAATTTTGTGGTCAATTTTGGGTGAATGTATTTTGAAACGTTTAAATCCTTTTTTAGGGGGACCATATTTCTAAACATCAATTTGTTGACATGTCCCCCAATTCAGGGATGATTTGGGGACAGTTGAAAATATTTTCGGGAACGTATTTAGAACGTATTACCAAAACCTATATGTATACCCATAATATAAAAAGTATTCCAAATATTACTCTCCAACATGTATACATATGCATATTGTGCACATTATAAATACATATTTCATCAGTTAATTGCTTGTTTGAAAGTGCAACACCAAAGAAAATCACTGAAGTAAATTAAGTAACTTTCTTGGAGTGAATTGTGTTTTAATATTTTGAAACTTCAATTACGAAAGTTAATTTAGTTTCAGTCGATTCCGAAAAAAAAATCCCTATACTTCTCTGGTCTACATCATCATTTTTTCATGGCAGCAACTAAACTAACAGACAGTTCACTTATAATGACTCCTTTATATTTTTTCGCTACAGGATCTATAAATCATTTCACACCCCTATTAATGCTAATACAGCCAAAACAAATTACGACAGATGAAATGAAGAGCAGAATTTTGCAAATATATTCGCATATTTTGCGAATTTGGGTACAAAAAGATGCAAATCTTAAAATGTGTGGACTTTTCTCGTCCCCAAGCACTAATTCTATTTTTGGGGACATAGAGCAAAAAAAAAAAAAAGAAAGAAAGAAATTTGGGGAATGTCCCCAAAACTCCTGGACTTATGGTAACCCATCCTTATTGCTAAGTCTTTGAATGTTCTGTTTTTTAGTTGGACGTTCTTCCAGAAATAGTACGAGCAGTTAAGGGTAATGTGGAAGTATTCCTAGATGGAGGCATTCGATCAGGTATTGATGTCTTCAAGGCGTTGTCACTTGGAGCGAAAGCCGTATTCTTGGGCAGGCCGGTCATATGGGGACTTGTGCACAGTGTAAGTTCACATGGAATTATTATTATTATATGCATTTAGTTTGAATCAAATACAGATTAACATTTTGTTTTGTGTTTTCAGGGCCAAAATGGTGTTTCGAATGTCTTGAGAATTATGAAGAACGAGTTGGATCAAACAATGGCTTTATCAGGCAAGGAAATTCCCGATCATACTTTCATTAATCTGTAGTTAAAAAAATTTGCTAGTAATAGCTTATGAGTCTGTTCAGTCGTGTATTATAAGTTAAATTAATTATTTTGTTATATTTGAAGTCAAAAAGCATTCATCGATAAAATCAAAATGGTTAAATGTCTATAATGATATGCAAGAATATAGACAAATACCGATGCTTTAGGGTTCAGAATTCGAGTAAAATCTCCTCTCTACAAATAGCAAAACATTATTTCTTAAATAACAAAACGAAAAGGCAGCTAAAAGCTGTATTTTATTGAATAAGGGTAACACTTGATTTCAGAATTTTTGGAATATATTTTCAGGGTCTGCATCAAATGTCGTAACATTCGAATAAGATATAAAAATGTTTAAGTTACACAGTTTTATTTTTAAAAAAAGTACCAGCAAAACATCAAGGTTTGATTACGGGACACAATGAATTGAATTTGCATGGGCAATCATTGCCCATGCAAATTCAATTATGCAAACAATTTCAATTATGAATGCAACGGATTCATTTGTACCATATGGCTGAATGTCAATATTTGCCTTTCCACAAACTAAGCAGTGTCGAATTGTAGTTATTGACCCATTTTTCTTCCAAGCGCCTCTTCCGCTGCGTCGCAGTTTCTTTTTTCGCCATGATTTGAGCATTTTAAAATTCAAAACATCTTCAACAAAACAATATGCAAACATTCCAAACAAAGCAACGTTGCCATTCGACAAATAATAATTCTGATTATTTCCTCAGAGCAAAAATTGGTATTTTTTTCATAATTAACGTTATAATAAATTATAAAATGGATGAATATTGTGTTGTCATCGAAGATAAGCTTGTGTGCAAAGTTTGAAGATAATTTATGCAGTAATAGTGGTCAAAAACTGCATAACAAACTTCCGTGACAAATCAAGTTAAATCAAATCGTGTAATAATAAAAGCAAAAGCGATTTAATATTAATTATAATGCATAGTTACATATATCTCCCAATATCCAATAGTGAGAAAAAGCTGATTGAAATGCTATTTGGGGGCTGTGCAAAATTTTAATTATATTGAAAAATATCTTGACGCACAAAACGAGTGTGTTTTTTGATACGATCATGTGAGATAGAGGAACGAGATTCGGGGTACTACATTGAACGGAAAACAAGTTGTTACCAGCGCCATTTTTTCTTCTTTGCATTGTACAAGACCCTAAAAATATTTCCAACACTGTTAGAAAATTTCTCTAATCTTTAAGCCAAATCAATTGAAATAAAAATCAAGAGAAACAAAATTTAATGGAAAACAATCTCTAATCCATTCTAATAAATAAAAGTATTAATAAAGCAAAAAAAAAACTAAAGCATGAAGTTGAGGTGCACACACAGAGAGATTAGGCAGAAACTTAGGAAGAATATTGTTTATTCAAAATAAATGTATTGATAACGATGACCAAAAAGCGCCAAGAAAAAATTTCGCCAATTCGAGTACATTTCACTTGAGTACATTTTTAATATTTTGGTGCTTTTTTGTCGCCGGTATTATATACAAGTACCTATATATTTCAGTAAAGAAATGACTTATTTTGACTGAAATTGAATTCAAGTCATTTTTCCCCAGGTGTTTCGACGTTGCAAGATATTGACAAAAGGCATGTTGTGAGAAAGGAGCTGTTTAGTTATCCTTTAGAGAAGGAAAAATTTACAGAAGAACTTTAAATATTGATGCCGGCTCCAACTGTATTCTGAAGAACTTCGCTCGAAATTGCGGAATAAATAACCAATTAGGTATTTCCGCATTCAGTAAAACTCCTACAATACAATCTAACTGTATCATTGAGCTCCATAAGTATCTGAGATGCGTCCGGGCGTGGTTTTTTCGAACGGAGTAGCAAGCCAAGAACAAAATTAGTATTAATCAAAGCTCGAAAAATTTCATCTCATTTATGTTTCATTTTATGTTCAAAAGCAATCGTGAGTGCCTCAATTAAAATGCTGGCAGAAATTAAAAAAGGTTTTCACGCAAAATTTTAACAAATCCTTTTACAAATCCAACGCAACAGTAAATTTGTTTATTTCATAATGTCCATGTACCATAAAATAAACAAATTTACATAGAGGTTGGGCTAAAAGATTGCATTTTTTCTTTAAACACTTTTATGTGTCCACTCTAACTGAAAATATAATACTTGGAATGGAACAGAATTTGATACATGACCCTAATGGTAAGTAGTGCTGATTAGTTTTGACGGTAATCCCGTCAAGAGGGATGACTCAATTGAACTTCTTTCTCGCTACGCATAACTGCTATCCGAGAAGTAATGGAAGGCTCCAAGAAAAAAAATAACTGTCGACATCGCAGTTAGACTAACAATTTAGAACACAATTCTGGTTCACTTGCTTAGCACTTATATTAAATCGATACATATAAAAGAGGATACATTCATAAAAAGAGATACGGTTTTGTTTGAAAATTTTCGTAAATTAGTTGTATTTAATTCTGTACTTCATTTCAATATTTTTGTATATTTCCGTACATTTCTTTCTTCTAAATATTTTTGATGGATTTTATTCTGGTCGCATATGACGAAAATATTCATGTGACTAGAAATTTTTTTTGTAGTTTATGCCCTTAAGTTTAACACCAAATAGTTCAGAATAATCTGTAGTACAAGAAAGAATCATTTTCTCTATGTGGTTAAGTTTTTGAATTTAAAATTAGAAATTACGAGTATATGACGACCTCATGAGAAGCGCCTAGTGACTCACTCCATCTGGGGGCGCGACCCACCCACAGGCCGGGAACACCTGTTCTTGGATCTAACATAGCTCAGACCCAGGGTTCGCGCTAGGCTGCGCGTTCGCGCGATTCCCGCACTGTTTTTTGAAATCCCACTCAAGAAATGTTCGTTTGCACGCTGTTCCCGCAACTAACGGACACGCGTTCAAAACATCGCGAAACGAAACTACTATTCCAAACTGATAATTCAATACAAACTAAATGGAGTATTGTTAGTTTTCAACTAGCATCTTATCGTCATTAATGAAATGAAGAATCTAGGAACCCTATTTAACATACATAATAACATGGGGGGAAGATTGACAACTTCATCATTCCTTTGGATTATTGAACAATTTAAGCCCTTTGTGAATGCAGACTTATCTTCTTTCATTCTATTCACAGAGGACAAAAACAAAAAAAAGGTGTGGAAAAAGGGAATCTTCCTCGGTCACAAGGTTACAAGAATGCTGGTTTCTAAAATATACTGTTTTCGTGGAAAAACATCAATAGATAAAATGACATATGATCAGAAAAAATTAAGAAAATATTAAACTAATTTTGGGGATTTGTTTGTAAAAATCACACATCAAAGAATTTTGGTTAGTTAACTAAAATACCAGATGATCTTTTTCATGCATAACGTTTTATAAAGCACCCATTTTTGCGATCGCGAATTTCGTGAAGGATGCATTTTGTGTGAACTTTGTTGATGTTTACTTCTTTGTTGAGCATAGCTTAGATAATCATCTTTTATTACGTAGTTTGTATTGGATCATATGATCGGACAATTCAGTAATATTTTTAAAGACAAAAACAAAAAGAAAAGTTCTCACTTAAATTTAAAAAATCCCACTTAAAATTTTTTTCAAGGTGGGAAATCCCACTTTCTATTTTTCCCCAGTGTGAACTGCTCAGACCTAAAGTAACACATATGATACGAATAACACAAATAATGGAGGCAGCATTTGTTAAAAACTAACTTCAGCTACTCGTAGCAACATCTCTAACTTCCTCAATTCACCTTAAGCCCTCTTTTCATCTACAATTGATAGCGACGTAATTTGCATTTGAAACGCTACTGCATTTTCGAAATCGACCCTTAGAGTGCATTCTAAAAAATATTTAAATTAAATTTTGTGACCAGTTTGGTACCTCATAGCATCGTCTTCAAATGCAATGCATATTTTTCGTCATACTTCAGCAGTTTATGCTCGTATAACAAACATACCGCAAAATGGGGTAATATTATGAGTACAAAGATAAAAAAACGTAAAATTTATATGAGATGATTGATATTTTAGGTTTCCTAAATCAGTACACTGTTCTGTAGACGAGAACGTTCTTAGAGTACCGTAAAATGGGATGAGATTATGCCACTTGAGGGGAGAATGTGCCGTCATGAATTCAGCGAACAAGTGCACTCTCAAAAGTAGAGTCCTCATTCTCGACGATTCTTCAATCGTCAAGAAAATTTCGTCATTTACAACGATTCTTTCCACGCACGATCACGTGACTCAAAAAAGTTACTATACAAATTTCGGCAATTTGACGAAAGGTTTACTCGGAGCATTTTTCACGAAGCCATTTCGTTAAATACGACGAAAGTTTCGTGAGATTTGAGTATGAATTTCTGAGATTGGGCATTATAGTAGTTTGCAATTACAATAAATTAGTTTTTCTATTAGTTATAAGTAGTGCAATGTTAGTACGAAACAACAAGCATTGTTATATTGTTGTGGCTGTATTCCATGCTGGAACATTCTCACCCCAAGTGGCATAATCTCACCCCATTGCAGTACTCTAAGAACGTTCTCACGGAACAGTGTAAGGCTCGACCGATGCATCGGCCTCGCCGATGCATCGGCGCCGATTGTTCAGCAAAGTTTGCCATCGGCCATCGGCATCGGCGGCCGATGTTAACTTTGGAAAAACATCGGCCCATCGGCCTTAAAAAACATCTAAAAGCCGATGCAAGGCCGATGTTTTTCTCGGGGACAACTTTCCAGAAAACATTCTGTCTTTAACTTTCTTTTTCCTCCATAGCTAGATTTCTATTTCCATTACAATAGCAGGCATCGCAGCAGCTAAAGAGCACAGAAATAATGTCATTCTACAAAGTATTTGATAAAAAATTCGGAAAATTAGTTCAAACGATCGCTGCCCGAAAACCTTTCATTATTAAAATTATTTCTCTTTGAACAGAATGCTCGCGAAATAGAATATGTTAAAGTAATAGAGACGGTCTTATGAGTGCTATTTGTTTTTTGCACTAGGTTAGTTGACTCATTTTTGGCCGTTTTTCGTTTAATAATGACTTAGTGTATTAGATGTCATTGTGCAATAATCTAATACCACCTGCTTTTAGTTTGTTACGTTTCTTAAAATTCACGTGTTACAGTTTTTCTGCAATTGTGCAACAATCTCGTTGCATCTGCTTTCAGTTTAGAATATTTCTTGTTATTTTATTATTAGTTTAGACATAGAACATATTGATATGAATCAAATTTTTAGTATAAATGTTTATTGAACGAAATTTTATGTCCAAGTTCGAATTGCAATTTTCAAAAAATTAACTCTTAAAAAAGGAGTTCGCGCGACAGGGTGGAATAATATCTTAATAAAAATGCTACAATTTCTTTATTTTCAAAAATTGACAATGTATACAGTATGGGACCCCGAATTCGGAATTCCGAAACTTTTTCGAAAAAAATCGGCAGTTGAAAAAAAAAAAAAAAAAAGAAACAGTGATTGTTTTTTGGAAAAAAAAAAATCGGGTAATGTTTCCACCGTTTGTTTGGAAATAGGCGTTTTAACAAAATGGAAAATAAAATGTAATGAAGATGTAGATCGGAAATATGCTGTTGTTGAAAAATTTATTTTGCGATTTTCTGAAAAGGGTTCGTTTTTGCGATTAGAGTTTTCATTAATTGTTTGTAGCTTTAATTCTGAGTTAATATCATTAAATTTTGCTTTTTTAAAAATTTCTTGTAGTTTTGTTATATTATTTTTTTTTTTAATGAGCTCTAATTTTACTTTAATTTTTAATGATACAAAACAATCGCGAAATTGGAAATCAGCGTTTCTCGTATTTTCAAGATAGTCTTATCTTTAACTGCAATTTAGTGGCTGGAGAATATAAAATCACATCAGAATTTGACGGAATTCTTTTCTTTTATTGCTTAATTAAAGAGGCAAAAACAATTTTGGGAAGAGTGTAGATGTTTCGATGTTTTGCCACCAATGCAAGCCTACTCCAACTTCGTGTTTTGTGCTAAATGTCGTGACTTATAGGCGAGTATATACGATAATAAAAATGCTATAAATGAGCAAACTGCTGATAAAATCTTCCAGATCAAATTATATGGGCTCTGATGCAACTTACAAAATTTTTTGTATGAGAACCCAAAATCCGGAAAATTCCGAAATCCGGGAAGATCGCGGACCCGAGCATTCCGGACTTTAGGTCCCATTAGTGTTCGGCAACTACTAGTCAAAAAGTAGTTAACTACTAACTAGTCTAAACAAAACTAGTTGCAACTAACAGTTAGCTACTTTTTTCTGAAACTAGTTGTAACTAGTAGTTAACTGTTCTCCAAAAGTAGTGAACTACTAGTTAACTACTTTCAAGTATAATTCATTTGAATTTCTATTTTTAGGCTTGTTCTTAAATATATAAACTCAATATTATTTTTATTCATTAAAATAATTTTAAAGAAATTCCTGGTATTAGAGTAGAGGTAAATCTTCCCCATAATGAAGATTTCGTTTTTAAATGAAACTTGCATCGTGCATGTGCTGCTGCAGGCGCCATTTACTGATTACATTAGGAAGCTTTTCCTAATTTGAGTAAATACTGCAATAAATATTACGATTTTTTATGAGTACTTTTACATTATATAACATAATATAAAAAATACTGTTGTGTAAGTAATATTCAAAGGCTAAAAATTTAAATAATTTAATGTTTAAAAAAAAAAAAAAATTCAAAAAATAGATTAATTTTTTTTTTTTTTTTTTTTCGAAAGTAGTTGGAATTTTGAAAGTAGTTGTAACTAGTAGTAGGGAAAAAGTAGTTTAACTAATAGTTAACAACAAAAGTAGGCACAACTAATAGTTATCTACTAGTTAACTAGTAGTTGCTACCAGTAGTTAACTACTTCTAGTTAACTGCTGCCGAAGACTAGGTCCCATACTGTTTTTTTCTTCAAAATACATCGTAATTTTTATAATCGATAACGTGTTATTCAGATTATTTGTCAACAGAAAACGGCTGGTGCTCAAAATATTTTTCACGTTTACAAAATATTGGTTTATTTCAGTGACCTTACATTGTGCTCATAAAACTACAAAGAATATGGCAAGTATTTCAGTGTAATTTTCAATGTCTATGTTTGTAAAGCAATATTCGGTATTTCTTGGTTATGAACAGGGAGGGATGGATGCGTTACTGCGAGAGAAACTTTTTAACATTTTATTTTTATTTTATAAAAAGAGCTATTTTTAGTCAAAATAACTTTTATAACGGAAAAAAAATAGAAACTTTCCTGATTTTCTTTTAAAAACGGGGGAAAAAATCCGATACAACCCACATTATTTATTAGTCTGTATTATAAAATCTGCATTCCTCCCCATGAAAAAAATAAGAAAATAATGGCAGCTGCACGTGAAATTTGCAGTGCACGAGTTATAAAGAGAAAATGCTGAAGGAAAGGAAAGGAGACCCGATGCGATCCAACAGATGTTAAATTTTTTTTGCAAAGATAAGAAAAAAGAATTAAAAATCCTGTGATATAGTTTTTTTTACCGCCAAATAGTTTAATTACTTTCCTAGAATCGCGAGTGTTTCTTTTAGTTTTAATTATTAAGTAAACTTCCCCTAAACAGTCTTACATTGTGCTTAAATAATGCATTTATGTTTTCATCAACATAAAAATAAATAAATGATTTAAATGATTTTTGACAAGCCTTCTACACGTTTTACTGGTTTAAGGCGAATTTTTTTTCCATCGGCCATCGGCATCGGCCATCGGCCGATGGAAGAGGAAAATAATCGGCCATCGGCCATCGGCCGATCTCGAAACAATCGGCCAACAATCGGCATCGGCCCATCGGCCAAAAAATGCCATCGGTCGAGCCCTAGAACAGTGTACCATATGTAACCTAAAATATCCAATCCCATATAAATTTCCCTTTATTTGATCTGATGATGTCATGATGGCAGGCACAGTAGCGTCGTGGTAGGGCACGGTACTCGTACGCCTCAGGTCAGAGGATCGAGCCTGGCAGTGTCGGGGGATTTTCAAGATGCAGGAAATCGTCTGCGCCCATGTCTGATTATTCGGCATGTAAAAGATCCCTTTGGCTTAGATGCTCTCGGCTAAATTAAATTCCTAGTGCCATTTCGTATCAACAGAGTCCGGGAGCTCGCCCTTTCGCAGTATTTCTAACTTAGCAGATCACATTTTATACATTAAAGGGGAAGAAACGTTCCATTGTGATATATTGAGAATTTCTTTTGAACAAAACAACATAGTCGTCACACAAGGTAATTTTACAGATTTTGAAAATATAAGTAGAAACTGGACGCCAAACGTTACATGCGGGGATGGTACCACACTCATTGTGGTGTCACTGGAACAGATGGTACCAATCTCTGAGGAAAGCACTAGGTCTGCAATTGGCAGAAGCTAACAGCAGCCCATTAGAAATTTAAAAATGATGTTGTGATGTGCGTTTGTAAAGACATGAAAAACTTAAATATGTTTTTCAAACATATTTATTTCATATGTTTTTTAACTGGGTATAAACTGCTGAAGTATGCAGAAAAATATGCATAGCATTCGAAGACGATGCTATGAGGTACCAAAAAATTCACGAAAAGACTTATTTATACTGTTCATGTGCACTCAGAACAGTGTACCGATGTTCGGGAACCTGCCACACATAAAACTTTACAGTCCGTCCATTACATATGGGCTTTCAACTACTAGCCATCTGCAATATCAGTTCCATATAAAAAGAAAATTCTGTGGTCCATGATGTTACGATGTGTGTAAAAAACAAGAAAAGTTATTTGTATGGTTTTTGTAACTTCGGGCATGAGCGGAATAGATATAAGAGTAGAATTTAAGGCATCAATAAAAATATTTTGGTGTTTTTAGCATGTGTGTTAATTTTTATCTCTTTACGCATACTATTCTGCAAATACATGTACCTAATATAAGCATTTATTTTATCATCTTAAAAACTCCTTATATATAAGCATTATGTATGCCGTATTTTATTTCCGTTTTCCGAATGTCATATTTAAACATAATCGATAAATTGATTCTAAAAACACATGAATCATGATATTAAAAAGTCAGCCAATTATAAGAGTTCTTTATTCCATTTTAAGTAAATGAATCATAATTGAGTATACAAGGGTAATTATGAATTCCTTTTCGATGCAGCAGTAGAAATCTTCTGAAATGCATCCGCAGCTTCACTTTTTAAAAGCAAACATGCTTTTGTCCATTGATTTGCAATAACCCTCTTTCATGCTTTCTTCAATCAATATATGGAAGCATGCCTTTAAAACAAAAACATAAATCAAACATTGCAAGTACACAGTAAAAAAAGCTGAGTAAACTTAGCACCAATATATGGTGTAAATAATTTTCTAGTTGCACCAGATAACTGAAAGTTCATGTTCATGCTGCTTCACCAGAATACTTTGTTGAAATGTATAGCATCTTATATATAAGCCGCTTAAGTGTCTGTTTGTCGCCGATAACTTATTCCGAATTTCTTACTCAGAGAAAACTGCATCGTATTACCATCTACACAATTGTTTCTACTATAATGAAAACGACTTATAATCAAAACATTTCTCTAGCTTTTTGCGTGAGGCATCGCTAGATTTGCGATCTCCGTTAAAAATTAATGTAAACGCGAATTTAATTTAATCATTCTTTCTTTGTTTTAATTTATTTATCGTCTGCGCTTTTTATATATATTAAATTATGTTTATTATTTATTCATTAAACTGTACTGTTCAACCTGAGAAATATCTGTTTGATTTGATGTGCATTTCCGGTTACTGGGAGAATTGTATATTTATTTAATATCCAGAACAGCGGTCATTTCATATGACCACCGGGCTTACTAGTTTTTTAATAATGCTATTTAAAATGCTATACATTTCTAGCCATGGTGCAATGAGTTGCGCCAACATTTGGAGTGCGATTTCGCTAACTTGTTTAAATGTCCTTGCTGGCTGACCTGTATTCCCCCAATTGCATAGGTAGTAGCGCGTGCTGGTCCCGTGCCGTTTTTGAATCCGGAAGTACTTTAAAGAATTTGGTTGTATATTACACTCAAAAAAAAAAGGGTGCTTGTTTGCTAGTTACATATCATAGTTAGATTACTAGTTACTTATTTTTTTGTACTTTCTGGCGTATGTTGTTCCAAAATATGGTCAAATTAAACTCCATCCTTTGCAGCCAGCAAATTTGCTCAATTTTTTTGTGCAGCGTGCCATTAAATTTTTTTATTCACAGAAAATGTACACAATTGTGCGTAACGAAAATTCAACGAGAACTGAAGAACGAATAAAATTAAGAGTGAAAAGATTTTCGAAGATAACAACAAATTCGACATTGTTGGAAAATATTCATAAACAGCAAATAGTGAAGACGTTACATGGTGAAAGGCGTGAGAAAACTATAGGAAGAAGTCACGTCTAGGCGATTACGTCCTGCCGGGACATGTAATCAAAAGGAAAAACAGAAGCTACAAAATTTAAATTCATACTAGGTTATGCAACAGTATATACATAATTGAATTTGGTAAGTAAATGTAAAGATATTTTCATATTTAATTTTAAAAGAAAAAATATTAAGTCAAACAAGCATTCTTGCAATAAAAAAAAAAATCTTAGTAATTCAAACATTTTAGTTAAAAAACAAGAAGTTTCGCCTAGAACTATACGAGCCTACTTTCCCTTATACACTAATATCAAATTGATAATCTAGCTGTCACTTTCTCTCTTTCTTATTTAGCTTTAGTTCTTAATTTCTTCAAATATTCCTTTTTCAATGGTTATACATATTCACTCACTCATTCATTCATTTATTCCCTCATTCATTCGGAAAGATCCTTAAAAACCCAAATTAAAAAGTTTCGTGAGAAATTTGGCTCGTTTAATTCTGGATGAACTTCGTATCTGTACATTTTCTCCGTCAAAACATCATTCCGAAGAAGTTTATTCCAAGCAAATCCCTAAATCCGTCCTGCCCTGTGATCCCTCAGAATAGGATTTATATAATATTGAAATTTTCTCGTAGGCGCTAACATTACATTTTTTTTCTTTTTTTGAACTGTTCAAAACGAAGAACTGTTCAAAAAAAAAAAAAAAAAGAAATTCTGTTGTGAGGATGTTCCAGTGAGCTTCTTCAAAGGAACTTGGATGTTTCGTCCATGGATTGTATGATTTGCTTCATTTTTCTCAATAGGCACTAATGTTAAGAGTTTTTGTACTGTTCAAAATTAAACGAAATATTGTTCAAATCAAAAAGGAAAATATGGAAATAAAATGTTTTCGCCGAGATCTTTCGAACGAAAATATAAATCTTTCAAATAAGACAATTCCTTTAAAAGTTATTGGGGCGGGGGGGGGGGAGACAAACAGTCCGACCGACAAACACACATTTTTCTCATCTCAAAACCCTTTTTTTATTTATTAGTATTTATTTAATTACTTAATTTATTTTTGACTTTTTCTTTTTTTTTGAAATTACTGCGATTCCTTTAAATTTTCTTTCATTCCTTTTTTGTTCTTTTAACTTTTACGAGCAAGTAGACTAAGGTAGCTTTCAAGTTCTAAAATGTCATGCTTTTATGTCTACCTTCAGCTCAAATTTTCTTGCATTGTTTGTATGCAAGCAGTAGCTAAAAAATATATAAGATTATTTAATCTGTATTTCGAAATATTTTGCAATGTAAAAGTGCAAACGTTTCTTAAAAATTGGTTGTTTGATGGTAAACGTCAGTTCTGAACAAAACAACACAATTCCAGCCAAAATGAGACAAAGATTTTCTGTAAAATAAACGCTTTTTTATCTTCTTGCAAAGATCCAAATAAAAATTTTCTTCAACATTTTAAGTATGTCTATGTTTTCTTTAATTATAGCTGCAGCACAATGCTGCGTTTTGCCCCTATATTGTATATTTTGAATCCGTTACTTTCTACTTTGTTCCTTACTTCCGATTTTTATTAATTTTACTTTTTTAGTTTGCGGTTTGTGAATGATCCCAGCACTGCTAGTAAATGTTTCAATCTTATTTATTTATTTATTTTACTTTTTAACCGATTCTAAAACCGTACACTGAGTACATGTACTTACATTGTATTCTTCAAGTTTTTGACATTCATGACGACCATCAAAAGTTGAGCAAACTTTCTGCAATGAAAACAAAAACTATAAAATAACATTGAAAGGTAATCAAACAAAAATGATAAGGCTTTTAGGATTGTCAATAATATAATTATTTTCCCGGAAGTTCATCCAGGAGGTTCTTGGATAACGCATCCCCTTACCAATCTCGAAATTCTTCGAAGCCCAAATAAGTTCAAAGAAGTCTAGTTCTAGAGTTTTCTGTGACTCTTGATGATAATCCTTGTATGCAAGGACACGTGCCAGATTTGACTGCTGCTGACAGTCTTCTCTTAGGCTTTCAGAATCATCCATACTAATTAGTTTTTTCGTGCTGAATTTGCATAATTGCTGCAATCCTGTTTATTGAATGAATTTCAACAGCAAATTTTAAACCAGTGTTTCCTAAAGTGTGGTATGCCTACCCCTGGGGGTATGTTCAGATTTTTGTTGAGGTACGCGGTGTAACGGCTGAGAAAATTGAGTAAACATATCTGTTTTAAAGATAAAGTGAATGCTACATTGTTACCGTCTTAAATTTAGCAAAATATAGTTGGTAATGGAGATGTTGAACCCTCTTCATGCGTTGGTATCAAGTCAGCTGCAAAAGTTGATCCAAATACTCTGAAATTTATAGCAAAAGTATTACATTTAGAGAATTTATAAGTGGACCAGAAAAATAAATTCCCTAATTTAAACAAAAATATTGAAGTCTAAGGTATACATTTTTACATTAACACAACATCCGTGCTAGAAGGTCTATTATAATGCTGGCGGAAGAAAAGTTGTTTTAACTAGCTTTTATCGGCTTGTGAGCAAAATAAGCATAAGATGTGTAACTTTAACATCATTCTGGCAATAAATTGAATATGTGTACCCATTTTTAACAGAAAAAGTCCTGACGAATTGTATTGATCTGTCTTTCAACATACGCAATTTCATCCTTCTCATTGATTATAATAGAAATGTTATATGGCATTATAAATTTTATTTATTTTAGTAATATTTTTGTTATGAAACATATTTCTTGTTGAATATTATTTTGTTTATGCGCTAAAAAATAGGGCAAAAATATATTTTGATTGTTATTAAAGGAAATATTTATGTAACATTGATAAGATGTATACTCAGTATTACAAAAATTACGGAAGAGGTATACGCGTGTCCAAAGTTTCGGAAATAATGTTCTGAACGAACAAAATGGGGTCTTTGTAGTTTTTCGTAAGTGGGGCAGGAAAAAGGATTTGCCCTTAACACATTGGTGACGGGCTACGGAAATCTCCGTGTTTAAATACCCAGCGCCACACGTCGGGCCACGGAGATTTCCGGTTTTAAGTAGGGGTTTACCTTGTCATTTCTTCTCTTTAAATTAAAAGTGAAGAAAGAACAAGGACAAAGCCCTACCTAAAACCCCAAATCTCCATGGCCCGCCATAAAGCGCTGGACATTTAAACACGGAGATTTCTGAAGCCCCTCACCAACATGTTGAGTGCGAAAAATGTAATCAATAAGTAGCAAACTTTTAAAAGATTTTATAATGCTGTGAATAACTTTTTCCGATTTAGAAAGGTTTATGACAAGAAAAAATCTTTCGAACGTCCATAAAAAGCGGCATCACAGTAAAGGAGAGCTATCGTAAATAAGTTAAATCTTACAATGCGCGTTTTCTTCTCGTAACGAAACCCTGCAATATCTAAATACACGGTCCATATAGTAATAGGGAAAGCTGAAGTTTAATTTACTACGATGAAAAAGTGACTGCGAAATGTACTAAACAATACACAAGAGATTTTTTCCTGGAAAGGAAATTGGGCATCAAGTCGATTCGAAGATTAAAAAAATAATAAGAAGAACTTAGAACGAGGGCTTTTTTTTAATACACATTTCAATACTGTCCTACTATTATTTCATTGAAACTAAAATTTCCAAAATTCAGAAGCTAATGAGTCTTTTTACGTCATTTTCCAGAAACTGAATACTGAATAAAATGAAGGATTTGATGAGAAAACACTAGTAGTATCTGTAGCTACAAATAGGCTATATTCCGCTAAAAACATCAAGTGGCTCTAGATCCGGGATGGCGAACGTTTTTTGATTAGTGTGCCAGTTTAAATGCGGTTTATTATTTTCAAATGCCCATTGTGCCATTTGTTATCTTTCTTTTTAAAAATCATCTTTAAAGACTCTATTTAAGTGGCAGCTAGTATTGGAAGTTTTCTTTTCGTTATTTCTTTTTTTTCTACTTTTTTTTCTTTTTAATGTTTTCAGTGAATGTGAGTAATTTAATATGCGTGCCACTGAAATACATGCTGCTTGCCACCTAGTGGCACGCGTGCCATAGGTTCGCCATCTCTGCTCTAGAACCCATCCACTTGATCAATAGATTACTTGAACAACAACTGCGCAAACCAGATAGAAAGGGCACCATTAAAACTCCAAGCTCTATTCAGCATTTTGATTCCTTTCTTTTCACGCATTGTTTGAGAAAATCAATTACTATTTGCACCCAGGGCAAGCATTATTATTACTCTGAACTAGGGATGTAACGAATATTCGGCCACTATTCCGTATTCGGCCTATTCGGCCCGGCCGAATAGTCATTTCATCACCTAGCCGAATATTCGGCCTGGCCGAAAACTGGGTAAGGTCAAATTCGGCCTGGCCGAATATTGATGGACTATTCGGCTGACTAGTTTTGCTGCAGTAGAAATGTAAGAAATAAAAAAAACTAGTAGGTTTTCAACATTAAAAATTATATTATAATTATTGCAAAATAATGCATTAGTATATATTTTTAATAAGTAAAAATAATTTAGAAAAAAAGGCTTTTTTAAACCTTGTTTCAGACTTGACTGAGCAAAAACAGATTTTAAAGTTGTAATATTTGGTTTTATTATCAGCATTTTCTCCCAAAAGCTGGAAATAGTTAATTATGATTTAGAATATGAGAAATTTACTTTGTTATTAATTACAAAGTGGTAGTCAGACTTTGTTTCGATAGACTATTTGTTGTGAATATTGGGTAAGAGGGATGGGAAAAGCGTAGAATATATCATGAATATTTAGATAGCATAAGTTATTGGGGTTTGTGAAAATAAAAATATATTCCAGTTAAGTGTTTTAAATATTAATAGATCTTTTAAAAATAGGTATGTAAAAAAACCCTATAAAATAAAAATATATACTTTTATAACTTTTAAAATATCTTCATTAAACAGTTTTGAGCGAGGTAAAAGTTCAATAAGCACTTGGAGTTCTCTTCATTTGAATTAAATAATTATTAAAATAATGCTAATGCTTACTGCCATAAAACCTGTCATTTCTATTCCACTTGTGAGTGAAATTCTTAGTTTTATTACATTCAAAACAATAGAGAAAATAGAATAATTTTTAATAGTTTAAAATTCTTAACAAACATAATTAAATCATTCATCATAGATTGTGTGTAATTGGTGTTTGACTTTGTGAATAATTTTAAATTTGGCAAATACTTTCTATTACAACGATTTTCTAGAAATTTTAGTATTCGGAAGCCGAATATTTGGTATTCGGCTTAAGACATTGGCCGAATATTCGGCGTCGGCCTAGAAGAAATGGTCGAATATTCGGCTTCGGCCTGGAAGAAGTGGCCGAATATTCGGTATTCGGCTATTCGGCCAAATCACTATTCGTTACATCCCTACTCTGAACTCAAACTTGTACCATCTGTATGTCAAAAGATACTTACGGCAAAGTGTTGCAACATCGGTCCAGCAAAAATTTCTGACAACGTTTCCTGCGGACAACAGAAGAACATTGTATAAAGAAAGGCATATCGAAAATTGTACACACACTGTTTTTCTATAAGGGTGATGCTTATAACACTCTGCGCTGCCAGTTATCTGACCTAATTACTGTTCGAATTTACACAGAAAATCAAAGAATTCCCCAGTTTCAATTGGCGTATTTTTCAAGGGGTTCTTATTAAGTGAATGTATAATCTAAGGAAACAGGAAAATCAAGGGATTTTTTATCTTCATGGATAATTCACGCCCGAATAACTGGGAACTCTCCACTGAATAATTTGGAGTTGGCTTGATGAAAATGGAAGTTGAGGGGGTCGATTATCCTGGGTGTTTTCAAAATCTTTAGCTCTTCTATTTATGTTGTGATTAACATGACATCCTGCTTGCTCATTTGTTATTTAATTGCGATATGAATCATAATTTATGTAAATTTTAAAAAGGTATACTATAATTACATCAATATCTTCAATAATCAATAGTTGTAGCTGCAATATTTTCCCTTATTCTTGTAATACTTTTGCGGTTGTTTATTTAATTGTTATTTTGAAGGTGGCATAAGGTTGACGGTTGACCAACTGTATATTTAGTTAAAGTATACTTTAATTAAATATGTGATTTTTCAGAATATTTTCCCTACGAAATTTTTCATTTTACCGTCCATAAGTTATTCGCTGCTTTGATTCTCAATTTTCGAGACAATTCAGTACTTTTTTTCTATTACACAATTCATAATGAAATTGCTTAAAAATGTAACTTTAGAAACATTATACACTATAAACGTAAACAGTAATAAAAAAACCCTTTCTCGGAAAATATTCTAAGTACTTTATAACTCTTCGACACTCCCTTATTTAAGGTGGAGGGGGGACCTTCTCAATCTCAGAACACAATAGATAAGTTTTGGCCTATTAAATATTCCTATTTTGATAGCTAAATATAGTTAAGGCAATCAAAAAACTCTAAAAGTCAACAGCGCTAGACTCAGAAAACCAATTATTGATTTTAAATTAATTTTTAAATATCCCACGCACCAGAAACGGGGTGAAGCTTAACGCGTCAGCTCCGGACGTCACTCTGTTTCACTGCAACCTTTATGTTGCTCTTGCGCAGAAAATTGTTTTTGCGACGCTTACTGCGCTTGAACTTTAAGAAGTATTTTTAAAATAATTACTTATCTCAGAAAAAAGTTTTTTCAGAGATGATGTTTATAGACATTATTCTATCAAATAAAAGTAAAACCAAAAAGTCAGAAACTTCCCCGTTCACACAATCAGAAACACGCTTTAGAAACATTATACACTATAAACGTAAACAGTAATAAAAAAAACCCTTTCTCGGAAAACATTCTAAGTACTTTATAACTCTTAGACATTCCTTTATTTAAGGTGGAGGGGGGACCTCCACCCTCTCACGTCCAGTGATGTATTGACGTGAAAATGATGAGTGTAACGATACGTAAAATTAAATTCATCTATGTTGAGATTTTTTCCCCCCACTGTGCGTTATTTTTATTTATTTATTTATTTTAGAATAAAATAAAATCTTCTTCCAGATAGACTCCAGTTAGTTACATACTTCAGAGCAGTTCTGCTTATGGTTACGATCTGATGTTTTTTTGTACGCGGATTGGTAAGTTTAAAAACAATCAAGCGCATTGCAAACCTATTTTATGACAAAAAAAAAAAGAACTAAAGCGTTTACTTACCATTTCGCTTTCACTGAATTTACAAACCATGTCATTGCTAAGTGTTAGAATTCGTTCATCAGACCAGTAAACGTCCATACCGCAGAGATACTGCTTTTCTGCGGGCGTGGCTTCAATTAACAACTCGTAAATGACCTCTTTTGTCTACAAAATAATATTTTCAAACTATATTATTTACCTTTTTTTTCTTTTGTCAAATAACAATTTTTTATAAAATATTTTATTTTACTAAAAAATTCTTTGTCTGAAGATATGCATCAACATTCGCATAAAGTCCCTAATTCCTTTCTTTATCTTATTCTTGTCAGAGCTTAATTAATCTCGTTAGTATATCAACTTTAACTGTGCTTTCTTGGAGGAAAAAGGAAAAAAAAAACATTTCCCGTTTTTAACTTTAATTTTTATTTATTTACTATTTTTTTACAGCCCTGCTTTGTTCTTCATGGGACAACATAGGTTTATCCTCCTGAGACGCGAGCAAAAGAAAATACACATATTCTCTCAACTATTAGGTTTTCTGAACAATTGGGCATTAAAAGTGATGTTTTTCAAAAAATTAATAAACTTGAATTTCTAAATTTTGCAGGGGGCCATTGGAATGTATGTTGAGGTCATAACTACATCAGAACTATGCGATACTTACACAAACATAGATAAACAAAAAATTTTATTCATTACTTATAACATACGAAAAGAGATCAAACTTGTATAAAAATCCTAGAACAATATTTTTAAAAAAAATGTGAAAATCAAGACAACCACGAGAGTACCGAATTCCAACTTGACTCATGTTTTTTGCCATAAACGGCCGTTTCCAAAGTTGAAAAGGGATTTCCTATTCCTTCTTTATAATTACGTCCAGGTCTTGCTTGCTAAAATAAAATCTGCCATAACAGAGAGAAAAAGCAAAACATCCATTTTATTGGATGCCAGGTCTCAGGAGGCTATAACGAAAATGTTTAAGCTCTAAGGTCATAGTTCGTATGCTATTTTATTGGCTAACGTTTCACTGAAGATTTTCCTTTAGAGCAGTACCTTTTTTGTGATCTGCCGTTTTGTTTATGACAACAAGGTTCTTTTAAACTAAACTATATAAACACAAATGGATATTTAAAAGCAAATATCGATGGTTCAGTTTGTTTTTGAGGTGCTACTTAACACTTTACCGACCGGCCGTCGATTAATCGACGTTTTGTTCTCAGCGCATACCGACCGGCCGTCGATTATTCGACGTTTGCTCCCCAGAGCTTACCGACCGGTCGTCGATTAATTGACTTTTGATCTTTCTGTTAGATTTGGTTAGGACGATCTGCGGCTGAACGGGCGGTGAAAGGGCATAGTATGTTCGAACCGCTACCGGTCGGTAAAGTGTTAAAATAACCGTATGTTTGGCTAGTTCTTTCCAAGTCGAAGTTCAAAAGCAAAAAATTTTTACTTTCTTGTTTCCCTTTATTACTTCGTGCTTGGTAGTAATGATGTCATTTTTTCTCAAAAAGTATTAAACTTAAGAATGAACATTATTAATGCATTTGTTTTAAAACAAACTGAATTACGAAACTTACTCTGTTGTCTAATTTTATGATGCACTCCTTCATAAGTAGAGGCACTTCTGCAAAAGGAAAAGAAGAAATAAATCGCTTAAGTGAAATAATAGACATTTTTTCTCTGCTTAATATTTTGTATTTAACTACTTGGTAAGGTAGTTAAGCGACAACAATACTCAAAACATTTCACTTCTGGCTACCAGTTTGAAATTTTGTACAGTGCATCAGAAAACAAAAAAACCACCGGGAACACGCTTGATCAGACGGCAGGAATCCCCTCTGATGACGGGATGAAAACGGCCGCCGGGTAGAGGGGAAATAGCTTCGTTTGATCATTAAAAACTCCGTTACAAATCACAATCTTGTAAAATATCAACACTCCATATGAATGCTCTTTAAAGAAGCTACAAAATGGTACCCTTTTTTTAAAAAAAAATGTTAACTGGGTTTAGAAATAATCTTAATAACATAAGATGAGTGGCGGGGAAAAAAAGACGAATTGTATTAAAGTGCCCATGATTTTTTAATTATTATTATTATTTATTTTATTTTTGTTTTATTTAATTACTTTTTTTTTAATGTCACATATTTGAAACATAAGAATTTTTAACGAAACTGATTTAGGAAAGTTTGACCTTCGTTCCATTTGAAGCTGTGGCTGTAATTGGTTTCCCATTTCAAGCCTCTTATCATTCACGTGGTTAACAATTTGAGTACAGCAACCTGCTTGGCAGAGTGCCAAGAAGAATCCATTCATGTCCAAGGAGGGAACTGCTGATACAAGGAATGTGCCATTTTTGTTCTCGTTCTAGTGCGTTTAGCATACTTCATTTCTTCCGGAACTGATGCTATATGCCAATTTATAAATTTATCTGCATTTAACAAACAGAGAAGAAACAGTCTGATTCGAATGCTAAATAAACACAACTGCAAAACGAACTTCCCTGAAACTCGAATGGATTCGCTCTTTTCTGCCATGCGCAGAAGCGTCCAAATGTCGAAATTCCGTGGTCGAACTGTACTGATGTAAGCTATAAAAAACGTGCAGAGCTAATTTAAAGTTGAATTTCGTATAATTCGGGAAGTTTGTACATACATCAGCATGGTTAAAAATCTTACTCATCACCGGGGATTATCAAGAAACTGTTTTTCGGTTCACACTATGATAACTCCTAAACTGTTTTTCTCAGAAGAAAGTTTTTTATAGCTTTGGGTAGCATTTTTAAAGAATTTTTATGTGATACATTAAAAATTCGCAATATTATGAGCAGAGCCCGATTAAGACAGTCGGGGGCCCAAGGCACAACATTATTTTGGGGTCCCCTATGGAACGAAAAGTAAAAATTCTGGGTATAATGTACAAAGTTAAATAAACTTGGAGATATACTATTAAAACTGGGATCATACCCAATTGGCAAGGGGGGGGGGGAGCAACTACTGACACGACAATCCTACTATTCTGCATTCTATATTGCTTTTATTCAATATGATTTTTGTATTATTCATTACATAAGCGAACTTTTTGAATACACATATTGCATTTTCAAATTTTACTGTTTATAATATTAAATAAATAAAAAACATCGAGATGCCTCAGCGATTAAAGGATTCTATTTAGCATGATAGTCAATGAAGATATTGATCTGATTGTGCATAGTTTACCTTGTTTACGCAAATACTTTTAGCTCACCATTTAAATAAGTTAAGATCTTCCCATTTTGTAAAAATTATCTTTTAAGAGATATTTTCAGAAATCTTTCTTACAATTTGGGGGCCCAAGACCGCGGCCTAGTTGGCCTGTGCGGTAATCAGGCACTGGTTATGAGATATAATAGAGTTTTGCGCTCTTGAACGAACCAATTTACTTCGACAAGACTGCCATTTTTATGACGTCATCACTGGGGGGTCTTTATCTCCGCTAAAGTGTGTTCTGCAGGTTTTTTATTCTCTGATGCGATCATAAGCACTGTACAAAATTTCACACTGGCACCGAAAGTGCAATATTTCAATCAAATAATCGTTCAAATTTAGTTTACAAACATGTTTGTATGAGTATAAGAGTCTGTGGGATAATTTTTCTCAAACAAGATACTTGTGCAAACATCTTGCAGAAGAATTTCAATTATGCAAGGCTTCACAACAGTTCTTGCTCAAGCAAAAATTAAAAGGGTTCTTGAAAGAATGTGCATGCTTTACAAGCGAGAATTCCTTTAATTTTCAAAGTAAAATATTAAAATTCGAAAGGAATGTTTTAGTCAAGTGAAAATATTTCTCAATAACACAAATCCTTTCCAGCTATAAAGGGTTTTGCTTAAATTTATATTTGCGCAGGATATTTATTGTTTGCTGTCACTGGCAAAATAAACTGATACTCCTGCAATCATGTTTGTATCGTGTGGTGGTGAAGGGACATTTTGCGTGCTTGTACAAACATCCTTATAAAGAAAATTTGGGCGCCTTAAGGGGAGTAGGCACCATGAGACAATTTTTTTTCTCTATGGTGTTTTTATTTATAATTTTTATCTCATGTCATGTCATATCACTTCATAAGAAATTTAAAATTTAAAAAAACTCTATTTCATAAACATAATTTGAAAATTTTAATACTTGAAACGAAATTTAGCAATTTTTAAAAATGCATCTTCTTTTTCAAAAATTGGAGCAAAGTCTCAAAATGTTTTTATTGTTTCATTACTCATAAAGCAAAACTTTTATGCTTTGAATTTTTTCTAAGTCAAGTACTTTTTGAGAAAAAAAAAAAAAACTGAAGTAACGCAGAAAAACAACGAAAAATTCCAAAAACCTACAAAACGAATGTTTTAAAATAAAAACAAAATACTTAAGTTATCATAAAAGTAAAGCATAAATTTGTTATGTATGGTTTCAAGATCATGCGGGGAAAAAATCCACATTATAGATACAAATTTTAAAAAGCATTTGCATTTTAATTGAGATGAAATGCGCAAAAAACAAAGAGAGAGAAAACAGCATTTTAAGCTTTCGACTTGCAAAAACTTAAAGGCTTTCTTTATCAAAGTTTCAAGTAAGTAACTCGTTTTCTTTTTTCAGTTACAGTCTTGATGAAATTGCTTCTTTTCGCTTATTTTATTTAAAAAAATAAATATGTGGCTTATATTCAGGAAAGTTTCGTCTCGGAATGGTAAGGAGGCAAATCACGCCTTAAGAAAATCAATGATAAATCAATAACTATTGCTTCAATATTTATGAAACTTTCAGGGAACATTTTAAAGATTTATTTTACTACTTAAGCCAAAAAAAAAATTTTTTTTAGTTTTTTTTCTCTCAACATTTTTGGGTGCTTGCTCCCCTTAAGATATAATTGAGGTGAAAACCTCAATTATATTTGTCTGTGGCTTGGTTCTAAAAGGGCCTATGTCAATTTTTTGATGTTTTGAGTTATTGATAGGAAAATATTATATATAAATAGCAAATTATATTTTATCGGTTCTTTTAGCTCTAAAATGACCTGCGTCAGACAGCAACCAGAAAGCCAATTTTTTAAAACTTTTATGTGACTTTTTAAAATGTATAACTTTCTTTGAATGCTATTTCTCGCAACTGACAATTTCAGAACCAAACCGCAGATCTATTCAGATATCTTACGTTCAGATTTACTAAAACTGAGGTTAATTTATAAGTGTCATACATGAAAACAAATGCACTTACTTCGATCGCAGAGCATTTCGAAAAAACAGTCAAAATAAAAGCTGTATGCTTTGTCAGCGTTATATGAGCTCGCAGACACATCACCGATCATGCAGAGCCCGAAGCAGAAAAGAAAACCGAACATCAGCCCTAATTTTCCGAAATTGTTAGACATATTCATTTAAAGCGACAAAATTAATCTTAACCGACCTAAGATTTAATGCAGTGAGGGAAAGCTATCTTTTATAATGCATTATTTAGGTGATGAAATATTTTGCGTGAAAGCCTTATGTTTCTGTTCAAACAGGTCCAAAAACTGACAAAGGGAAAAAGAGTTTTTTAAAACAATCCATTGTGAGAAAGTTATTGAATGCAAGTAAAAGATCGTGCGCTTCTGTTTGATTTTGTCGCTATTAAATAAGTAAGGGGAAATAAAGTTTTTATTCCGTATGATTCCTTGGGTCGTTTTCATCACGTCAGGTGAAAAACGGTAGCTTGAACGCAACAGAATTATCACGAAAAGTTTAAAGCGGAAAACAAACTAAAGTGTCATGCAATTATGGTAAACACAGAACTGTGCTTTTCAAAGAACATTTTTTGAGCTGGGTTTTAACACGAGCAAGTAAAAATAAAAATGAACAATCCAGTACTATCTTCCTGTTGATGGATATGACTGCACGTGTCATGGGGGTCATTCATAAATGATGTCACGCTTCAAGGGGGGAGGGTGGTTCAAGAAAGTGTGACAGTTTGTGACAAAGGGGAAGGGAGGGGGTAACAAGAAGTGTGACATTGTACATTTTGATTTCTATAAGAACAGTTAAAATCAGCAAATTAAACCTATTTTATGGTAATGTAACAGCGTGACATGTGACAAAGGGGGGTCAAATATATTGAAAAAAGTGTGACATCGTTTATGAACCGTCCCATACAGGGTGGGACAAAAGTTGTTTCACGACACTAGGCACACACTCACAAAACAGCACGTTTATGTGTAGTTAATCGCACTTGTTCAATACTACTTTATGTACTATATTTATTGCACAGTTCAATCAAGGCATTGTTCAAATTGACCTCCTTCACCACTGCAACGTACTTCGGACTTTTCCTTAACACTATATTTGAAGAGAACGATACCTTCAAGGCTATTTTTGACTCCTTCTGTATTTTTAACAAATTCTAGTTAGATGAAATTTTAACATTTTATCTACTGACGTTACTTATAAGTACCATTCTCTATAAATTTCATCCAGAAAACCATTTTCACCAATATTCTGATGGTACTTTCTCGGAACAGTCTTTAAATTCCCCTTTTTCAGGCTACATATCAGCAAGGGTTCTATAAAGAGTATTATAGCGAGGAAAGGAGAATGTTTTGAAACCGATGCTGTGTTTTGAGCTTCCATCTTGTTCAGATTGCTCCTCGTTTTAGAGTTTCGCTCCAGAAAAGCAGTAAAATTCAAGAATTAAGTCACGGATTTTTTTTAATGTGTTAGTTAAGAACTTAGAAAACTATTTGACGAAATATTTCGATTAAAAAGTGTATGTAAATTAATTTCACGGTTAAAATACTCTGCGGCGCTTATTAGCTGTAAAGAAATTAATTCTTATAGACTGAGAATTTTATTTGTGTAAATCCCTTAATTTTGACTGTATATACCCGGGCAAACTATTTATATAGAAAAAATACTGCAGATCATAATGCAGTAGATAAAGGGTTAAACTGCTACTGATGGTACTTTTTATCATGTGACTATGAGCTAATCATGAGGATTGCCATCTACTCAAACATCGATAAATTATAGTATAATTTGACCATACGAAAAAGTGCACTGTAGCATTGTAATGCACGTGAACCAAAACTATGAAATCGAAAATAGAAGAATTCGCCAAAAGTCTGGAAATTTTCGAGTTAGTACTCAAATTCAGTATATTTTTTTTTTCAACCTCTTTTAAAGTTCAGGCGTTTTTCGGATGATGTTTTTCGCAGTTATTAAATAATATTAATTAATAAATACTAAAATGAAACAAAAAACAATTTTTTTCTTCAAAAATTTAGCACACATGTATATTATAAGCAGTGAGTAGAATTTCTGAAACTAATTTATGCATTCAATATTGAAACATTAAATTATTTTACGAATCGAGATTTTCTCAAGTTAGTAGGTATGCCGTACATAAGTTGAATATAACAGTTGAAATTTAGATTTAACCTAAGATTATAGTTACTTACAATAAAAAAGAAAACTGGGTTTTAAAATTACGGTTGCAGTTTTCAAATGCCTCTCCTGAGAGTTCAAGGTGATGAAGGCGACAATTTTGAATTGTCACCTTCTTGCACTAGAAGTGCCATACAAATTTAACTTATTAAAATTGAATCGATTATTTCAAAAAGGTATCTTCAAAAAAGGTAATTTTTCAGGGGATCAAAATAACTGATTTTTTTAAAAATAAAGTATTTTATTGGACTAGTTCTTCTGTGTTTCTTTTTAGCTATCTCATGGTAATACTAATTTGTGTTAATCATTATTTTAATAAGTTTGTTTCGTACTAAAAAATTTAAAACAAAAATTTTGAGATGCTCCCTTTTCGAAATAAATGTTTTTTGTTAGGCTGGAACAAGTTAAACAATTTATTAATATGTTCAATTCTATTTAAAAATATTGAAAAACCTTATAAAAATGATAATATACTATAAACATAAAGTATAATATGCAGAAAATGACATTTTTCATAGAATTTTGAACTAATTTTATTTCTGTAGATGCATTTAAAAATCTTGGTCATTATTATCATTAGTTATGGGCCACAAAAATAAATCTTCGTAAAATTGTGTGTATTCTGCAGGAATATACTGAATCACTTCTTTGATGTTGACTACTTTTTTTCATTAATTGACACTTTTGAAGAGTAGGCTCGAAAATCTATTTCGTTTGGTAAATACAGGAACTTTTTAAAATGCTTTACTAAATGAAATTCCTCTTCGTTCATATCATTATCTATATACTGGCGTACCTTAACAGTTCCATGAGTGACGGACCAGCAGATAAACTGGTTATAGTTGCTCACTGAAAATGAAACCTTTTGCTCTCTTGGAATTTGCTTTCCAAAACTTTTTTTTTTGGAGAGTACAGTCTTTTTGTAAAATTGCTGTCACCATTTTTTTAAATCTGTAAATTTGGAAGTTTTAATGTTGTAGACATCAAATTTATTGGCATTTGAAGATGATTTTATTAATTCTGTATAATTGTAAGAGAGGGAATCCTATCTTCCCTTTTGATTTTGCATTTGACGACACCAAAATCACGATCACAAGCATTAAAAGAATGCCCAAGCAAAGGAAAATAATGGAATACGTTGCTAAAACGTTTGCTTCCAGCTAGAATCAAGAGAAACTGAACAACAGTATTATTTCTGTTTTGCCCTGGATATCCAGTTGAAAAAATTTGCAGTTCTGTAACTTTATCTGGAATATTATTCTCGATGTATTGTTTTAAAGACGAGCATACTTCATTCGGCACTTTATGCGCTTCACCTTCGTGGTAAGAATGAAACGTAGCTTTTCCACAGTCACATGGTTGTGAATACAGAATCCAAACAGCCACAACTGTCTATAATAAAAGATTTCTTGCCCTGGCATGTGCGGCAGAGGTAAATTCTGCATAAAATCGAATGACAATGCCATAACACTTTCATCATTTTTACAGGGATCTAAAACTTCCTTAGTTTTTTGAAAAAAGCTTTTTGCCCATCGTTTATGTACCACCAATTCAGCAATTGCTACACGCTTTGCATAATCATTAACATATGGGGGTTGCGTATTTTGGTGTTCAGTTCTTCGCATTTAGAATAAACATCTATCTGAGGTCTTCCAAATCCGCAATCGAAATTCTCTTTAAAATACGAATAGAAAAAGCTATACTTAACTTTATCTTTTAAATCTGAATGTTTGCTAGCAAACATCTGTTGTAAAATTTTAATATTAAGTAACGATGACAAATATTTTTTCTTAATAGTATTATAGTAATGATTTTCAGTAAGAGGCAATATATTAATAAAATTATGAAGAGTCATGCAAATTTCTCCAATTTTCTGCAAATTTCTCCAAGCTCTGATAAGCATCGTTCAGTTTGAAAAGGAAACAACTCTCAGAGTTGTTACCTTTTCGAAATAAATGAAGTTTTTTTAATTTTGTTCTTAGTGATAAAACTGCCGAAATGTTTCCTTTTCACTCGAAATAGGAGTTGTTACGCTTATTTTACAACATGAAATTTTTTTCTTAATTTTGAAAAAATTCCGAGATGCTACCTTTTCTAAATAATCGATTCAATTACTTATTATTGCACTAGAAGGGTTATATGAATTTAAGCAAGATTTCAACTTGCTTAAATTAAAAAAAAATTGTGTTGTAAGTTTTTTCATAGTCTGGTTTAGGTAAATTGTCTTTCCGATACATAAACGTCGCTGATTAAAAATCATTAATATAATGGCATGCTTCAAAAAAGTTCTTTGTCTACTGATATTAAATTCATAATTCATAACTAACTATTAGGGTGGGTCGAAAAAAACGAATGGTTTTTTTTTTTTTTTTTTTTTTCGAAACGCTATACCGCGGAAAACTTGCCTCTGTAGTAGATAAGTAACATGCAAATTAAAAAACAGATTTTTATTGAGCCTCTAGCTAGCGCATTGTACTTAAAATTTCGATTTTTTTCGAAAATCAAGTCATTTTACAACTTTTTTCGCAGAAGTCAGCCATTATTATTTTTAACTGCTATAGCGAAAATCATTTATTAAAAGGGTTGAATAGCACACAAAAAAATTGAAACTCTCAAAATCTTTCAATTTGCGGTAGCGCAAAAGACTCAAAAATCGGTTTATTATTGCATTTAAGGTACATACTAACACCTTATGTGAAAGGCATAGTTAAGCATGCTGAGTTATGAGTAATTAGCGCATTTCTTATTTTTTTTTACTTTACACTTCAATTCATTGTAATAGAATAGCGCTTCCCAACCGGTGGTTCGCGAACCCCCAGTGGTTCGCGTGGTGTCGGAAAGGGGTTCGTGAAAATAATATTGCCATAGCGGAATTTTTAATTGCTAACGTACAAGAAAAAACTAAATGATAAATTTACATACGTATTAGGACGGAGTGTAAACATGATTTTTTTAAATAAATTGTTTTCCCGATAATGCATAAAAGTTGTGGACTGGCATAGGAAGCATTCGTACAAAATTTGAAATGCACTTATTTCTACTATTGTCTGATTTCGAAAACTTTAATCAAAGTGGTATCGGAAGAAATTCCTTGATTTGATTTAAAATTTTGAACGTATGTTTCTCCTACCATTTCCCATGTTTTCCTCGCTAACGCAAAGAAAAAGTCGAAAATATGAAAATTTTCCTAAATGTAAAATTTTGCATTATTTTCGGCTAATTTCTCCCATACAGACCGTACTGTTTAACCGAAGATATTTAATCATTTATTTTTTTTAACTTTGTATTCACATTTATCACAGATTATTCCAACTGTTCTGCATGTTCGCAATGAAAAGTTTGAAAACAAATGAATTTTAATATTGTAATTTTCCACAACTTTTGCGAATTTTGAGCAGAAAGATATTTATTGATTGATTCAAAATTGTGTACGTATGGATTAGTTCTTATGTTACATATGGTTAATTCTCATGACACTCTACTAACTATTTTTTCGCACTAACGGTAAAATATTTTTCAAAGAATTTTTCGCTGCTCTATTAAAAATTCAAAAAGAACATCTAATAAAAAGTAATAATTAAAAAACATGTGTATTTTCATGTAGCTGTATTTTTGCTTTGTTTTAAACTTTATTTTGCAATTCCTTTTTTTTTTTTTTTTTTTTTGTGAAGAACTATGGAACAAAAAGGAAAATAAACGTGTCAGCAAATTTTAGTTTTGTTACCCGTTACTAAGATCTATAGAAAGGGGTTTTGCCATTTTCTTTCGGATCTTAGAAGGGGTTCGCAAGAAAAAACAGGTTGGGAACCACTCCTTTATATGGTCATTCTATTAGTGGTTCGCAATCTTTTTTTGTAAATCATCTAAGTTTATTTTTCCTTCGCGTAAGCGAGGAAAAGTGGGAAAGGGTAGGAGAAACATATGTTCAAAATTTTAAATTAACCAAGGATTTTTTTCCGATACCACTTTGTGATTCAAGTTTTCGAAATCAGACAATAGTAGAAACAAGTGCATTTCAAATTTTGTATGCATGCTTCCTATGCCAGTCCACAACTTTTGTGCATTATCGGAAAACAATTTATTTAAAAAAATCATTTTTACACTCTGTCCTAATACGTATATAAATTTATCATTTAGATTTTTTTCTTGTACGTTAGCAATTAAAAATTCCGCTATTGCAATATTATTTTCGCGAACCACCGGTTGGGAAACGCTATTCCATTACAATGAATTGAAGTGTAAAGTAAAAAAAAAAATTAGAAATGGGCTATTAACTCATAACTTAGCATGCTTGACTATGCCTTTCACATAAGGTGTTAGTATGTACCGTAAATGCAATAATTTACCGATTTTTGAGTCTCTTGCGCTACCGCAAATTGAAAGCTTTTGACTGTTTTAATTTTTTTGTGTGCTTTTCAACCCTTTTAATAAATGATTTTTGCTATAGCAGTTAAAAATAATAATGGCTGACTTCTGCGGAAAAAGTTGTAAAATTACTTGATTTTCGAAAAAAATCGAAATTTTAAGTACAATGCGCTAGCTAGGGGTTCAATCAAAATCTGTTTTTTAATTTGTATATTACTTACCTACCCCAGAGGCAAGTTTTCCGCGGTATAGCGTTTCAAAAAAAAAAACATTACTTTTTTTCGACCCACCCTACTAACTATATAACAACCAGCTAAGAATAAATTTTTAGTTGGGTCATATGGTATGTCAATAGATGGCTACTGTTTAATTCTAATATTTTTTCTCTTCATAAATTTTTTTACTAAAAGTTGTACGAGAAAACAAAAAAGAATAGCAGCAGCGTAGGAGTGGTTCATAAATGATGTCACTTTTTGTTTTTCATTATATTTGACCCGCTTCCTCCAATTTTGTCACAAAATGTCACGCGTCAACATACTTTACCCTTTTCACCCCTTTGTCACGTGTCACGCTATATTACATAAGCATATGAAATTGCAGCTCAGAAACAAACTAAGTTATAGATCCCGAGTAATAATGATTATATGTGTACTTAAAGTGTATAAATAATATTAAGCTTTACAACAAAAAACATAATTAGTATATAATAGTCAAAAATAATAATTGTTCGATTCTGTACAAATGACCCGCGCTATTTTGTGTTAAAAGTGTAAATGACAAGGATTTCCTTTTAAATTAAAAATTTGGACTGGATGTTAATTTAAACCTTAAGCAGTATCGATATTTTCTACACAAAGCGAAATCAATAAGAATATGCAAATAAAAATATAAAAAATATAGAAAAGGAGAAAATATCCGCTTATTTTAAATTGTTTTTATTTAAACCAAATGGGTGATGTCATCCTTGCCCCCTTCCTTTGTCACAAACTGCCTCAATTTCTCGAACCCCTCCTCCTCGTTGAAGCGTGACATCATTTTTGTGAATGACCTCATGACGTCTTTTAACATTACGCGCGTGATGTTTGTATTTAAAAAATTAAAAGCTATATACGTAATCTATCGTTCATATTTTCATCTAGAACTTACTATGTGGATGTAAAATCGTAACTATATAAGCCGAAAAATGAAATATTTTATTCATTGAAGAAAATAAAAAATATATTTTTAAAACATTCTAAGTTGATTCATATTTTTTAAAAACTTGTCTGATTTTCATTCATAGTGAGTCAGCTTAATCTAGAATAAGCTTTTACAAAGTCTTATAGATAAACTTTTTACAACTAGTAACACTTTATATTTCATACATGTAGTGACATAATATGAACTTTGAAATTACTTAATAAAATAATTTTTGGAAAAAAATAGAACAGACTTCAAATTATAAATTGCGCTAAAAAGTGAAAAATAAATTCATTCTTTAAACAACATCGATGTCACTTTTAAACATAGTTTTAGAAGTCGGTGCAAAATTAGGATAGATAAAATCTTTTGTAATCATGAAACAATTACAAATATAAATGGCCCAGAATTAGCAACAGTTCCAATATGAAGTAGCACATGGTGTAATAGTAATTAGGCTCATAATTTTGCACCGACTTCTAAAACTATGTTTAAAAGTCACATCGATGTTGTTTAAAGAATTAATTTATTTTTCACTTTTTAGCGCAATTTATAATTTGAAGTCGGTTCTATTTTTTTCCAAAAATTATTTTATTTTATTCTTTTTAGTGTAAGTACATTTTTTAAATAAATACTCCATTTTTAAAAAATACGTATCAAAGGGAAAACCCTTTTTCAATGAATGACACTAAAAACTAGTCATTTGTATGAAAAATTCCGTTTCGAAGTCGATTTTAGCAAACAAACTGATTGGATTTAATTTTTGCCTCAGAGAAAGCCTTCAGTCAAAATCTTGCTGTAATTGCATTTATTATTATAGCACAATGGCAACAAAAACTTTTTTAACCATGAGTTTTATATTTATTAATAGTTTTCCCAATGAAGAAAAATCAAATCAAGCCTTTCCAATTAAAAAAAAAAATACTTATTTTTCACCCGTAACGTTTTTTCTAAAGAACAAATATAGGCAAATTGGTGTGTGATATTTGAGTTAGACGGCCCTCTTATCTATTAAGGAAAAAATCATCAAAATCGGTTCATTTAGTCAGAAGTTATGGATGAAAAACCAAAGCAATGACCCTATTTCTGCCCATAACTTTTTTTCTAATTATCGAATGTGGTCAAACGAAGGTACGGGACCTGTGGGAAACGACCCTCAATCGATTAAAAAAAAAATCATGAAAATCGGTTCATCCGGTGAGAAGTTATGAGTCGACAAACAAACAAAAAAAAAAATACATACAATATGAATGTATAACCTCCTTCCTTTGTGAAGTCGGTTAAAAACAAATATAGGCAAATTGATGTGTGATATTTGAGTTAGACGGCCCTTTATCCATTAAAAAAAAAAGTCATCAAAATCGGTTCATTTAGTCAAAAGTTATGGATGAAAAACCAAAAAAATGACCCTATTTCGGCCCATAACTTTTTTTCTAATTATCGAATGTGGTCAAACGAAGGTACGGGACCTGTGGGAAACCACCCTCGATCGATTAAAAAAAAATCATGAAAATCGGTTCATCCGGTGAGAAGTTATGAGTGGACAAAAAAAAAAAAAAAAAAAAAAAAAAACGACGTACATACAATATGAATGTATAACCTCCTTCCTTTGTGAAGTCGGTTAAAAAAAGAACTTTATTTTTATTATTGATGTTTATGTATTTTTGTTTCTTCTGAATTAAATTTATGTATAATTTTTGAATATTCCTGAAAAGAACCAGGATAAACAAATTTGGTCACGTCTTTGGGGGCATAGCAAACTAGTACATTATTCAATTCTACTATGAAAAATTAATCTCATTAATGTATTTCAAAGTGTACCTAAACATATTTTCTACATAATTTATGCATATTTTCTAAGTTCATTGCCTTTAGAAATTGAAATACTAGACAATAATTTGATAATTGCCAGAATATTGTCCAAAATTTTACAAAATATTTAAAATTTACGAAATTTTTAAAATTTTACGAAATTTTTAAAATTTTACAAAATATTATCCAAAATTTTACAGAATACTATCTAAAATTTTAAAATTGCAAATCTAGAAGCAATTTGTAGATTTTTTTAATTTGGGGACTTTTTGTGTCCTTAAGGATTTAGTGTTTTTGAGGACAAAGCATTAAAAATACAAATTTGGAGTGGGGACTGTCTCCGAAAGTCGAGGACGTATGGTCACATTAGGCTGAACCTAAACAAAATAGCCAGAAAATTTTAAATAAAAAGCAACTTAAGCCCTGGATTTTGTGAAGCATCGTCACTGATGCCTAAAGAAAAATGTTAAATTTTAATAATGATATATTGATATATTTTTTGAATAAACAAGGGAAAGTCATGGGAAAAGATGGCTGCGAGAGGACAAGCCGGCAATAATGTGGCACGTTCTTGTAGTTTGCTGGAATAGCAGTTTCACTCGGAAAGACCACCTGAAGACAGAGGTGCTATGTTTCGTTGTTTTTACCTACAATATGCATTGAAAATATACACTTGCCCCCCACCCCTTGAAAAAGTTGAAATGATAGCCTGCCTGAAGAGTCATTTACATTAACTATCACGAAGGTCTGCACATATGATTGTCAATGCTTTAAGACATTTAAGCATATAAACAACATGAAACAGCATTTACTAGTTTATGCAGAAGAAGAACCTTTTTCTTATAAAGAATTCCGAAGTTTATGCGAAAAATAAACCGGATGGGTGCCTCCCTGCGTGGAGTGAAAGAGGCGTGGGTACGGTCCCCCCTTTCCCTTGGGTGTATTTCGTTCCTTGTATATTAAAATCTGTTGTGCTGACTTATTCTATCTGTCAAATTAGACGAGAGTTTGAGGCATATCCTTGAGAAAGTAGCAAATAAACTCGAATATTTATGTGACCTGAAATGGTCGTAAACAAACAAACAAACAAACCGGATGCGTCATTATTGTTGCTTCATATCAGTGTTCATACAGACAAAGCAGCAATCTTGTGAACACTTCCACAGAAAGCGAATTTACAGTTTTTTTGCTAATGCATACAGGAGAGAGACTACACTTTTGCGAAAAACTACACTTAATATATTACGAAAAACATTTTTATAGTCGATAAAGCCTGAAACAGCTTTTACTATTTCATATAAACAAGCTAATGGGATAGTAGCTATACTGCTAAAAGCGCCCTACTGAGCACTCTAGTTTCCTAATATTTCAGAACTCGAGAACTTTCTATTAAGTTTACATCAGAGCGGAGAGCGGTGGCAGTAGTTTTATGGTTGATTGTTTACATTCCGATTTTCGTATGATGTGTGATTTTTAATAATTTATAATCTTTTTTGCTGCTAATTAAAAAAGAATTGAGCCCAATTATTACATTTTGAATAGTAAATCAATGCTTAACAACGTGATTTATCTCCATTGGATAATTTAATTCGTTTAGTCCGTGTTGTACTCTTTTGTATGTTTTTAATGGAAAGAATTGAAGATCGCATAAGAGGATTAAGTTATTTTCGCCCCGTAGAAATGTCGGTGGATGAACACGAAGATAATACTGTTGCAAGTGAAAGGCTCTGTCACTGGTGTACTAGTAAGCACATTAGCCATCAGTTTTTTTTATTATCATTTTAATATTGATTTTCACATTTTCAGTAACATGATTCAAAGGGAAAATGATCCTTGAAATTGGTTTTGGTTTACGCAGCATTTTATTTTATTGTTTTTATTAAAATGAAGAAAGCGTAGAAATGTAGTAAATTCCTGTTTAAAGAGAGACATCCAGGCATATGTTTCTAATGTGTAATTCGCCCCTAAGTAGGAATTGCCCTCTTATAGTTAGTCTATATAAAGTATGACCAGGGGCCAAAATTTAAAGTAAAGGGAAGACTCCCCTTCCTGCTTTATATATGAGGGGCATGCACATTTTGTTTTGGAAGAATTATAGAGTGTACCTTTATATTGTTGCTATTTCAGCCTTTTGTGTATTCCCACAGTGTAAAACTTTTTCAATTCTTATCTAGCGTGGACTCTCTTTTTAGTAGAATAGCATAAAGTGGTGAAACTAGATTTTTCTTGAATTTGGAGTCATAACAGTCTTTACATGCATGCTTAGTACCTAGTACCATACTTGAATTAGCTCTATGCATCAGCATACCCATAGTGGTTACCATAGTACTCCCATTAACATATTCTTCCACTTAAAAGAAGCCTATTGGTACTTTTCCGTTTCAGTGAAGGGAGGGGGGGGGGGGGGGGGTACTGGCGATGGTTAAATTTTTTTTTTTGCCAAATCAAACTACTATACCATTTTGGGTTGCCGTTGGTGATGTTTTTAAACATTTTTCACAGAAACAAACTCCACACACAAAGCAAATTGATTTTTCAAAAAAATGTAACCATTTTAGTCCCCCAAAACAGAAAAGTATCAGCCTATTTATTTCTTCAGACCAATTTTATCCATAGTTATTCTTGCATTTTTTTCCACTTTGGAGGAACTTGTCAACATTGGATAGAGACATGTATGATCTCCTATCTCCTGCTGAGTGTCATCCAGTAAAACTAATTCTCAATGCCCATACCCCAGGAAGAATCAATCTAATACAACAACTTAGTGATGTTAGAATGCATTGGATAATTCACTCGTTAGAAAAATTATGACTAAAAGTGGGGAGTGATTAAAAATAAGCAAATTTAAAAGATAAAATCAAGCCAATAATTGCTTGACAACTACATTCATTAAAATTCTACCAACCTACAATAATTTGAAGCAATTGCTCAGTCTGTTGATTAAGTCTCATTACATAAAATTAATTCTAGGTATTTTGATAAACTTGATAGTTAGAAGTTAGTTTTGACAACTTTTTAGTCATAAATCGTGGTTAACAGTCAATAATGTTGTTTTGGAGGATAACTGCCTTCTACAATACTTTTTAAATCCAAATTTATATCTTGAAAATGTCTAAAGAATAGACCAAATGTATATTTTAGTTCCATATTTAATACTTTTTGCAGAAATCGTTGGTTGAAACTATTATTTATATTTCTTTTCTTAATCAATATAAAAGGAAGTGTACAATGTGCGTGCTGCTAAAACTCAGAAATGAGTCCAGGTCCGATCAAGGGAGTTTTATGGTGTGGTAACCCTCTATCTCCCGTCCATGAAGAAGGTTCCCGTTTTTACCTGATGGGCATGCTTTTGAAGATATAAGGGCTAGAAGTTTTGCCCTCTAGAAATTTCTAGAATAGTACAGGACATTCAAGAGCATTCCACAACGTCACAGATCATTGTGGAACATCCCAGAACACTCTCGAATGTTATGGAATATTCTGGAACATTGTGGACCATTCAAAGTCTTTTTTGTATGGATAGAGCTACCTATTGGTAGGGGTATATAAAGTGAGATCTATTGTGGGTTCGAACGCTCTGGAACATCCCAGATCATTGTGAAGCATTCAAAGTCTTTTTTTGTATTGCTGGGGGTACCACATTGGTAAGGGTATATAAAGCATGATTTGTAGTGGGGTTGAGCATCGGTTTCTTACCAGTGAAGTGTGTAATCAAAGTGATACAGTGAATATAAATTGAAAAAATGTGAAAAGTGTTTAAAGCGTACTTAGTCGTCGACTGAAAATTGGATCTCTCTGATCATATTACTCGGAAATCTTAACTGACTAAAACTATGTAATGGAACAAGGGTGATCGTCAAAAAGCTATTGAATAGCATCATCGAAGCCGTACTTATGACTGGAAAGAGCAAAGGACTCTCCCCAGAATACCACTGATCTCTACTAAACTGCCATTACAATTTAAAAGATTGCAATATCTAATTATATTAGCCTATAGTTTTACAATTAACAAAGTGCAAGGACAAACTTTAAAATATTGTGGCAACAGCCTCAAAAACTCCTGTTTCTCATGGTCAACTATACGTAGCTTGCTCTCGCGTAGGCAATTCAAAAAATTTATACATATATACCCTGGATAACAAAATGAAAAATGTTGTTTATAAACAAGTATTGTAAATAGAAGTATTGTGATTAGAATATGTTTTCAATAAAGAATGTGTACCTCTTATATTTTAAAGTTTATCCTTTTATTCCAACTACTGCACAATCTCATATTACCTTCCTCAGCCCGAACAAAGCCGGGTATCCCAGCTAGTATTGTATAAAATTAAATAGACGGTCATAAGAGGTCTTATTTCCCTAGTATTTACCACTTTTTCCCACTCAGAACTCTGAAGTAAATCACTCATTAATCATAATAAAATGCAAAACTTATTATTTACTTTCTGCCAACGAAGATAAATAAATTTTTTACACTATTATACTATTAACGATACTTTTTCAAAACATGTTAAAAACATTTTTACTATTGTAAATATGTTTGCAATATGTAGGCAACTTTCATTTATAGCTTTTATACATTTTTTTATTTCCTAGATGTTGAATGGACTTGGGATGCTGAAAGTAATGATGAATTTGTTAATTTGGTAAATCACAACAGGGATGTTCGATTTCATCAAAACTTTAGTCGTGGCACCGCAATAGTTCGTGGATCTCAACCTATGTCAAATGATCAATTTTATTGGGAAGTTAAATTAACTCAACCTGTATATGGAACAGATATAGTAAGCTTTATTTATTTTCTTCCATTAAATATTTAATCCTTACGTCATTCAATACTAAAATGTTTCATTAACACGTTGACTGCCGACACGCTAACTTGCAGTGCCTTTCCAAGTTTCAGGGTCTCCAGCTGGTAGTTTAATTTAATCACATCACATTGTTCAAAACACCTAATTGAGTAAAAAATTACAAACTTTCTATAAATGTATTAAAAATTGAAAATAAGTTAGCAATTATGAAATAATTTGTAATTTGGTCTCACAGCAAAGTTCACCTGCTACGAGTTATCTTGTAGTTGGCAGTCAATGTGTTAAGCTGATATTATTCATTTAATGTTATAAAATGTAATCTGGTATTTTTATTTAGAGAAATAAAACACTTTGAAATGTTTTAAATTATGATTATTTTAAGGTTTATTATTTATTCTATTTTTAATCACAAAGTTGTATCTATATCTAAAATGTTTCAGCTAAAAAAATGAATAAATAAACAGTTTTATTTAGGCTTATTGTGGGACATCCAGATACAATGATGCCAAATACATGAATGTGGGTCAGTCAATCAATATCATGATACCCTCAGGAGTTTCCGAAAATGTCATAAATGGTGCAACATCTTAATTGAAAATACTTAAAACACAGAATTAAACAAAAATGTAATATAATTAGTTACTTAACCAAATATCCTTAACATTTTTAATTGGATTCAATGAATATAATTGCACATTACAAGAGAAAAATGATTTCTAGAAAGGGTTTGCTTGGTTCTTGAATTACAATTTAAAATTTTATTGTTTATTTTATGTAAAAAGAAAAACATAGTATTGTCTAGTTTCTAAAACAGAAGAAAGATATTTTTCTGTGAACATTGATACACCTTTGATTTAGTTGGAAATTTCCATTAGTTTTATTTTCTGAAAACAGAACAATGGTTTTACCACCATTTCCTGCTTTTAGATACAATATTGGATATCATTGCTTCATCTGAAGTAGAGACAAAGATATCCATATTAAGATATACTTTGTAGAGAAATATCTTTTGATTTATCAGAGGAATGCTTTTAAGAGGAATCACATACAAATGCTTAACATTGAAAAACCCTGCCTTCTTAAAACAATTTTTAATTGTTCTTTCAGTAACATTGTTTCAGCTTTCTTGAATGTATTCAATAGCACCTAAGAGTCCAACAAAAATCATGCCCTGCGCCATGCACTAGCCTATTTTAAACAAGAACTTTTCTTAATTCATTTTAAAATTTAAAAGCACACATTAATTCAGTGATTGAAACGGAGGCACTGTGTGTTCATCAAATGTCTTTATCAGTTTAGGGGTTTAAGAGAGAGTTCATCTTCTTTTAATCATCTAGCACGCTTACAATGACTGAACAATAGTTGTTGAATAGCTATGGTTTTCCCCTTTCCTACTATCCTATTCCATCTTAGGGGTAGATTCAACTGAAACACGTTTGATCAAATCCAAAATGATCGATTTTTCAACTCGAATTCGATCAAAACGCGTAGGGTTGCCATAAAATTATTTCCTCGCTCAGTGTATCGTCACATGACCAGAACTTTACGCTGAACCAAAGAAAAAATTGACGAGAAAGCTAAGCTATTTTAATTGCAACATTATCTGTTGGTGTTTTGTTTATTGTTTTGGTTTGATCCGTTTGTTTTGCTACGCTGTTCCCTGTGTTGTGCTGATTGTTTATACAGAATGAGTAATGAAACAAATATATTAGTAGATATTATCAAAAAAAAAAAAAAAAGCCTCGTGACCTAATGAGGGGGGAGGGGGAGATCTTAACATCGACACGTGCCTTTGTCACTCTGGCAATTTTCCTCCATACTGTTAATTAGGTATAATATGTAATGAATATTCCTGAGGTAATAAATAGTTTGTATTCTTATTGAATTGTACCTTCCTAGAGGATAATCTATACCTTTCTTTGCTCATTAAATGCGTTCAATTCTATTTTATATTTCCTCCCAGTAGTCGGTTTTTACGAATGGCAAATGGCAGCAGGCTAGAAAATAACTTTATCACACATTTAGAATAATTTTATTAAAAATATGTAAGCTATTAAAACATAGTCAAAGAAAAAAAATATGCCTGCAGATAATTTAATGACTTTGTTTCTTCAATGACAAATTCACATGAATTTTTTTTTCTTCTCTTTTTTAGCCTGACGTTTTGTGTGCCAGTTTTCCTTCCAGCTTATCGCATAAAAATATAAATGTTTCTCTATCTAAGCGATATTGTTGCATAAACTCCCGTTCGCTCAAATTTAATGGATTGCTTCGGATTTGCAAATATCATAAAACTCTTTGCATTCTGCGATCTCTGATCGCCAAAATGGCCACCATTACTGTAAGAGAATCAATCGAATCGAATCGAATCGTGAAAATGATCGAATGAAAGCAATCGTGTTGGTCACATGGTTAAAAATGATCGCCTGTTTGTTGAATCGGAATTGCATGATTTTGATCGAATCGTTCGATTAAAAACGGCAAAACGATCAAAAAGCGTTTCAGTTGAATCCCTGCCTTAACCTCTCTTAACCCATTAAACGCCGCCAACAATTTTTTTTAATAAGTAATTGTTTTTTTGTAATGCACAGAGGTTATCTATACCTATTTCATTTGAATTTGTAAAAAAAGAATAAATAACTAAAAGTTATAGCATGTTCCCAAAATGGGAACATTGGCGCCTAATGGGGGTATAAGATTCTAAATGCATTTTGTATTAGACATTTGAAGTTCTGAAGTTTATTGCGTAATACTAGCTGCTTTTACGATTTTAATTAATAAAATCTAACTTACCAGGTCGTAATGTATACGTTTTGTGCACCTTTTTGTTTTTGAATTGTGACATCCATCTTTTTTTTATGAACTATTATTTTGAATGAAAGAGAGCTGTACAGTTCTTACGAAGCATTATGCTACATTTTATCCCAAGAAGGTGAGTGTTTTTTAGACAAACTTTGCACCTTGCTCGTTTTCCTGCATTTTATAGGAAATGATTAAACCTGTCAAAGCATTTATCATGGGATACAGATCCAGAAGGACCGGGACGAAAATGATCCTTATGTTTTGGCTCATCATCTCTTTTCATCAATGTAGTCGTAACTTCTTTCTCACAGAAATTCCAACTTAGAGACCTTTCCCTCACATTCTCTATGCAGTCTCCAGGCAGCTACAATTGCCATGTTTCATGTATTGGTTAAAAAAATGGCCACCACCATTTCTTGCCCCTGATTTTTGAAAAATCAATCAAGCAGATTGACCCCTCCCATATATTATTTGTTGTAGGCAGCAACATCATGAGGCTGCTCTATATCAATTTTTTCGTTTCTGTTGTGCTCCACTTTTTTGTTGCACCTATCTGTTCAACTGGTTCAATATTGGAAGCTAAACAAACAACCTGGTTGTCATTACATTTCACAATGCTGATTGACTTTGTAGTAATCGAATCAAATATCGGTCTTTTTTCTTGATGTCCTTATAATTTCTTACAGGGCAATTTTGTATCCTATTTTCACGCATTGCTTCTGTGATGATACACATAACTAACCTTGAGACAGTTAGTCACCGGAAGTTGCACATGTTCTATTTTGCAGGTGTAGCGGCGAATGTATGCTGAAATCTGACTCACTTTGAAAACTAACGAAGGCGCCAATGTTCCCAAAATGGGACAAAGCTATTCTTTCGTCAATTGCGAACCTTTTTTCTTAAACTTTTCACTTTGGATCAGTTATATTTTATAAAATAGACAGTTATAAGCTAAATTAAGGTGCAAAATTAATTTTCATTATTATATTATTAGGAAAAATATGCATGTGTATTGAATGTGTTCAAAAAGCCAAATTTCGAGTTTTTAACATTTTGATAAAAAATATTAATTACCAAGTGAGCTTTTTAAAAAAATTACAGAAGCTGTCTCAAACATAAGAGGTTTCAAGAAAAATTAACAGTATAATGATATTTGGAATAAGTATTTTGAAAAAAAAAAAAAGCAGAAGTTAATGTTCCCAAAATGGGAACATTGGCCCTTAATGGGTTAAGCTAAGTCAATAACACATCTTACTAATTCCTTCTAAGACATTCACTAACCAAGATGCTTTCCAGAAGTTAAGGCTTAAACCTTTTTTTTATTTCCTTGCTTTGTTGTTTCTTTTTGAATTAGTATTCAGAATTAGTCAATAACAACTAAAAAAAAGTTATTAAAAAATAATTTTTTATTGTTTTCAAATTTTAATTATAACATCAATTTTTTAAAATAAACTTGATTTCATGGTAGAAAAATATTACTTAAAAGTTTACAATTAAATATTAAATGTAATATTTTTTTTTCTAAAAAAGATAATTTCTTGTTTTCTGAAATGCTTCAGAAAAAAAGATTCATAATGTACCAATATATTTTTAGATGGTGGGCGTTGGTACGTCTGAAGCTGACATGTCACAAGTGCATGATAAATTTTTAAGCATACTGGGTATGGACAACAAAACATGGGGTCTATCATATACTGGATTGTTTTATCATTGCGGTGAAGCTCAAGACTATGCTCCTTCTTTTAGTCAAGGAAATGTAATTGGCATTCATCTGGATCTGTGGAGAGGGACGTTATCTTTCTATAAAGATAAAAAACATTTGGGTAAGTAGTAATTATTTTGCCCTTTTGTGTTTTAATTTAATTCTACTGCTATTGTGTGCTTGGTCCAAGGTAGGGGTCTTCAACCTTTTATATACGAGGGCCACATCAATAAAGTACATTATTGTACATTATTTAAAGTACATAAAGCCACAATTTGTAGAATAAGTCTTATCTTGTAATGTACGCTCCCTCCCTTTTTCATTTTTGTTAATAAAGAAGAATCTAATGCTGAATTATTTCTTTTCATAGGTGTTGCAAGTTCAGACTTAAAAGGAAAAACACTTTATGGAATGGCTTCATCGACAGCTGCTCGCAGTGGAATGCGTATTTTAAGGTGTTCATCTTTTCCTTCATCTCTGCAATTTCTTTGCTGTTTGCGCCTAAGAGATATAATTCCAAATGATAGGAATGTTTTAGATGTTATTGATGTACCAAGTGGCCTACGTAGGTTCCTTAGTACTAACCTTGATTGGCTCCTTGATCAGTGTAATCGAGAAACGACTGCAAATGATCTATGCAAACATGGTAATCTTAAATCAAACAAAGAAAAGAAAAATAACATCGATGTTGTTGCACAATTTTGCAACCAAATTTTGCACTCTGAACCTTCCAAAAGTAGTATCGATGAATCTGCAGATAGTTTGCATAGCCAGTTTGTACTTTTAGGATCTGTACCTTACAGTTTTAGAAATTTAAATAGGTTTCAAGCAACTCGAAGAAATAGCTCTCATTTAACTGAAGACGATAGATCTGCTAAGCGACTTCACTATTCGTATAATTATTCCGTAGGCTTATCTGATACAGATAGTGATTATGAGTAGATTATTATTATTACTTTACATATTTATTAATGCATCAGGGTGTATTAATTTTATTCGCTTGATTATATAATTTTGTTTTGTAATTCCTGTCTAAACTGTGTAAATATTTGTCACATGTATAACATTTGTTGCATTCTTCGGAATTGTGATGCTAAAGGTAAATTAATTTATATGTGTAACAAATCACAAGCAGTTTGTGTCCAGAAGCTTTAAACATTTTTATATTGAAGAGGCTTTCTCCTAACCCGGGAACATTTTTTTTCTTAACGTGGGGCACTAGCCTTCTTGGCATTTACCTTTTTCAAAGCCACCGGAATTGCTGGTGATTTGTGAAATGTCACCTGATAGGTAGCCATCATAACTGTAACATGCTATATCTAGATGGCACTACCATAACTATGCCACCTTTCTTTTATGAACCGAGACTGAAGGGGAGAGAAAGAACCCCAAAACATGCATTATGCAGTATTTCTTGCAGTTACTGCATTGCTCTCTTTCATCTATTTTCTGCACTGAGATTAACATTTACTATTTAATTGATATGTAAAAAATACATAAAAAGTAGCTCGTAATTTCAAAGTTTTTGAAAGCCCCGTGATTAGTCGCTAGCAGTTACAATGGATGCAGGGTAATGGAGAATCCCCTGCCTTTCACTGCTATGCCAAAATTGAGGAGGTGAACGATAGATGCTGCCATCTACGAACACCTGCCTATTTGGCTCATTTCTTTCTGGAGTAGTGAAACCACTCTTCCTCCCTTTGTGTGAGGACATGATAATAGAAAAAGCATAACATATTAATTTTTGATTGATTGATGGAAAAATTAAAATAAGTAATTCTTTTATTTTAAATCACATTTGTAAACTTGTAAACATTATCATTATAGTATACAGTTTCTCTTAAATTTTTTTTTCATTGTATTTAGACCTTTATTATGTATGTATGATCACACAAAAAGTATTGAAAACTTTACTTAATGTTGAAACAATTAAATATTGATAGATTTGTGTTATGATGCCAAAAAACATATTAATTTTATATTAGCAGTATTTCATTTTAATAGAAAAATGTTGCCTCTAATATAGTCAATTTGCGGTAACTCCAATATTACTAAAACTCCTATTTTTTATCAGGTCCCAATCCCTTTCCCTTCAATTCCATGCTAATTAGTCACCATATCATGACATTTACTCCCTTTAACTCATTCTTTCAAGAAGGTTCTTGAAATTTGTTTGCTAAAAGAATGGAAAAATCTTGTCCTAGAAGTAAAAAATTATTTCATGTTATGTTGCATTTAAGAATGATTTATATTTTGCTGGTTTATATTTTTATAACTTAGTTTAACCATTAGAGATGTAGATATATTTCTCAAAAATATGCTGTGTAGAAATATATAAAGAAAGCATTTTATTCAATTTCTTTAATGTATATTTGTGATGGTATATAAAAGAGAGTAAGTTGTGTGCAAATTACTAATGTGGCAGTTTTAAAATTGCTCATTTGTGCTTTAATAATCTTGACTTTACTTTCATAGATTAAAAAAAGAAAAATATGTTGTGCAAATTATCTAAAACTTGAGTAATGAAAGTTTTAGAGATTTCTTTAGTAAATTTTAATAAGGCAATTTTTACAAAAGCAATACAAAATCATTTGTTTGCCTTTCAAACATTTATGTATCTTCTAGATGTTCTTCTGGATATTTATCTACTGGAATATAAAAGGCCTTGATTCTTTTTTGCATCCTTGCAACTTTTTTCAAATCTTCACACAATAAACCTAAATTAGCAAACAAGGTACTTTGCTCTGGCTTTGGAAAACCTTAAAGAAAAGCAGAAATATGAATCACAAGGATGAAAATAAACAAAGAAAAAATGCATTAAAGTAAAATTATCCCTGCCCAATGCAATAATCTTTATTTAAGGAAGCTGATGTCATTAGTTTTGAATTATGCTACTTGGGATTTTTATTGAACCATGAGTAGTCCTTTACATTTCAATTGCAATTCGAAAAGCCTTGGCAATGAAAAAAGAAATTTTGTTTTTTGTTCAGGACTAACAAAGAGGAGAAATATTCTTCATTCAAAGGAAAACTAACACGGTATCCATTGAGCTTTTCAATTTAAGTCGAGTTTCTCCATTATTGCTGAAAAATTGCATTGCTTTTTACTATAGAAAAAGTGGTAAAAATATGATTTCATGAAAAAGCATATACATGAATATAAATAAGTTTAGAAATGTAATTGATAAAGTCCTCAAGCAAAAATCTTTTTTGCGGGGTATTGAGGCTTCTAGTATTCATCTTTTACATGAGGAACTCAAAATTTGCAGATTTAGGCCTAGAATCCTTTTGTCTAATGAGCTTCAAAGGTAGTTAGGCAGAATTAGCAAAAATTGCTTGTCATTACTTAATGATTCCCACTGCTTTAGTGCTTATTAAAATGTTTCAGTACTACCTGCTACATTCTTCAAGCTGGAGAAAGTTCTGAAAAACATTAAAGCACCCCATTAAGAAGCCACATGATTCTAAAAATGTGTTTAGTACCCCTCTAAACAACCCCAAAGCTAAGCACAGTTTTTGCACTTACACCCAAGATAATTAACTAAATTAGCATGTTAAAATGATTTGCTTTGACAAAGATCTCAAAACAATCCATGATCCAACAAGGAATTAAATAACTAATTTTAAATTCTATAGTGGAAAACTATTAATAAATCGATAGTACTAACGTTACTTCCATAGCATATAGAGTATTTTTTTAACTTGTGAGTCATGTAATTTTCTACATTCTGTAACATTTTCAGATGCTTTCTATTTTTAATTAAACACAGAAAAATAGTTTTCAAATGTTCATATCTTGCAGATTTTAATGGGAAAAATGTATTTTAATTATTTACTAAGTAATGGCTTATATAAAATGCTTTGAACCATAAAATATCAATTCATATTGTAAATGCAATATCTTAAAACACAGATGCTGAAAATGGAAATATAATAAATGCCACACAAAAATATTTTCAAGCACATTAGTTTGCATTTTTAAAGCTGCAAATATTTAAAACAAATGATCAACAAATACAAGTATAATCGATAAATCATTAACACTTTAATAATGACTACAAATTTAAGTAAAACATCTTTTTAATACACAAGGTAGTAATTTTCTTACAATAAAAAAGTTGATATTTAATTTATCTAGTTATGAAAATTATTAATAATATTTTAAGATTAAAGATGTAGAGAAAATATTTTACCTTCTTCCCATGAAAATAATCCTAAGGCTGAAGCAAACAAGAGATTATTTGTCAATAACTCAAATTTTAATTGCTTGTTTTTATGTTCTGGTATCACTTGATCATAGAGACCTGTTCATTTCAGAAATGGGGAGAAAAAAATCTCAATAAATTTAAAATGAATTATAGAACACATATAATGAATTATTAAATTCTTAAAATTGACAAAAGATTTACATCAATAGATATTTAACTTAAAACAGTAAATAAATGAAGTTTTTCTACTTATAATGTTTGAATTACTTCAATGAATTACATTTTATGTGATATAAATATTTCTCAGCAATTCATAGTATCCTAAGTGAAAAAATATAACTATATATATAATAATATATATAACTATAAAATAAAACTATATGAAAACAATATAGCTAAATATTTTAAAAGATTTAAAACAAGTAAACACATTTTTGTACGCAGAAGACATCTTCATTTAGCAGGATCAAGTTTCATTTGATATGTTTTTTAAACTGAATTATAATTTTATCTTTTCAGTGTGTGCACAACACATTGTGTTCTAAGACATTATTTAAATAATAATAATAAAAAGATTTTCAAAAGCAATTAATTATTGACAGTTGGTGATTTTCAAATTATAGCATTCAGTACATTCCCTCTGCAATCAATGCTATGATTTTCTTTATACACTTAATTTTTCAAATACAGCCAGCTTTAAATTGAAAATAGGATGACTGTATTTAATAAACATTTCAACTGGATATGAACTAATTTTTAAACGTTACTTCTTAGGTATTCATATTCCTTTAGGAGTAGTGCAGGGTTCGTACTCTTTTGGCAAAACAAAAAATAAGGACTTTTTAAGGACCTACACAAAAATTTTAAGGACCTCGCAAATTTTTCGAAATATACCAACTGTTATGTTTATTTTAGAAGAAAGCATTATTGAAAGAGGAAATTGATTTAACATCGTATTCTTATCAGGAACACAATAAACAGTTTTATGGAGCTCTCTTTGACTTGTAGCTTTTCTAAAATGTTCAATACAATCAGGGAGTTAAATAATTATTGGAGCTAGTAATAAGAAGCATACAACACAAGCATTAATCATATACTATAAGCAAATTATCATGATGCGAAAAATCATCAAAAATGGTTAGGGCTATAAAATACAAGTTAAATGAAAAAACAATTAAAAAAAAAAAAATTGTTAAAGAAAACGCTGCCCTTTGTCTTGAGAATTTTTGTTTAATTTAGATTTTTTTTCTCATTTTACTTAATTTATGTTGCCAGCATCTCAATTTAGGTTTACTTAAATTTTTATCTTTGCCATAAATAATTTTTTAAAATATATAAAGAGCTTACAAAAATCCAGAAAAAACTTTTTCAACTTGTGAAAAATATTTCATTTTGGAAACAACATACAAATAAAAAATGAAGCTAATTCGCTTACTTTGTACATTACCCTCAAATGGTAACGATCAAAATTTAACTAAAACGAAGTTTCAAAAAATTGAACAAATTTTTTAAATAAAAAATAAAACAAGCAGACTACAAGCTGCAAATACTAAAACAACTGTCAACTTTTTAAATAATTGATATAGTTACCAGATGCAAAAAGATAGAAGTCTCAAAATATGTGAGCAATTTTCGGCGAAGCACGTGCTAGATGTTAGCAAGTTTCCAAAAAATAGGTTTTTACACTTTCCCGTTATAAGTTATGAAAATTCCTGTAAATTAATACATATCTTTTTCAAAAATTCCTTAAAATATTTTCTTGTTTTGCAGTACAATCCCTTTAGATAAAAATACTTGTACATCAGCTTGATAAATCTTTTTGCAAAAAATTGAATTTTCGTAGTTCACAAATAAAATCAGAAAAACTAGGAGAAAACGGAGCATTTGGCAACTGCGGTGTATAGGTTTAAAAAGTGGTCGATTCCTTCAATTTACTGCAAATTAAGAAATTTCACGAGATACAAATTTTGATTAACGCTGCAAATATCATCATCTCCCACACAACAAAGCCCCACAGCGAACGATCCAAATTGGTCGCTAAAAATTACTAAATATTAAAACATTGCTTAAAAAAATTAATTAATTTTTTCGATACGGGAATTTATTTGATCTAAAAAAACAAGGGGAGAACAAACTGTTTAGCACAAGATCAGCTGAAAAGCGATTGAGAGAGTTGGCAACTCGGCGCTTATTAGTGTAAGACGTCAGAAAAATGATAATAAAAATTCTTTTACCTTTAACAGTATAAATATGCGATAATCACACAAGCAATTGGCCAAACGCAAAAAAAAAAAAAAAAAAAGTTTTTTTTTTTTTTTTCCTAAATGTATTTCTTTTATTGAGCTAGATGTTAACGATATGCTTCTTTGAAGTATTTCCCCCCCCCCCCCTTAAGTTAAAAAAAGTTTCAAAAGCAATATTTATTTACTGATTACTTGTTAAGAGTTGCTCCTACTTGCTTTATTGATAATTGTTTAGAATGTATTTAGATTTAGTAACAATTTTCATGAAAAAATGTTTACTTTGTAACTAAACTTAATAAATAGTATCGAATCCTAAATTTGAAATCCCAAAATTCGGCCCTTTTTCAAAAGTATCCGATTTTTTTTTGTTGTAGCTGTTGTAAAATCAGGAAAAAATTTAATTTAAGAAACTGTTAAATCAATAAATACCAGTAAGTTTTGATTCAAATAGAAGTAATCTTGTAGATATATTTCTTACATGAGCTAAACTTAGGAAACCAAGATAGAATAAGAAAACCCAACCATGTTAAGAATTAAATTGGTTCCTTAAACGCACTGCACACCTTTCCCTAATTTTTTTCCCCACTTGAATCCTTAAAAGTCCGTTTTTCAAATTTTATTCCTTTTTCTTTTCTTTTTTTAAAGCAAAATGAAGGAACTTGTGTGATTTGTTTTTCTGTGGTCTTAAACGGTGCCCAGTTACTGGGCACCATTGCATTTTATACAAATGCTTGGCTCTTTGATTCAACTTGTCTACTAATATTTTTCCCCCTTTTTTTTTTTAAAGATTTTCTCTTCTTCATACAATTGCAGGAGATAGCAAATTGGGAGCTGCCATGTGGGTGGCTACAAGTTTATTTTAACTGAATTGGGTGTTGTAATTTGAAGGATTTTATCAAAATCAATGAATTTTTTTTTTGTAAAAATATATAACACATCAATTTAGTTATAAAAATATATAACACATCAAGTTATTTATCTACCAATTGAGAAAGCACTGCAATTTGAAGTAAAAATGCGTTGATGTTTATGTCAATCCGCCATTTTGTGTCTGTCCGAAAGCTGTGATAGTACCGGTCCTGAGCAGACGAAATTTGAGGTTCGATTAAGTAGTTGAAATAAAAGAAGTTTGATTCTTGTGAAGAATACAAAAGATTGCAAAACAAACTAAGCACATGGGTACCTTCTTATTTTAACAAAAAAAAAAAAAAAATTAAGGACCTGGAATAAAAAATAAGTACTATTTAAGGACTTTTTAAGGCCTTGAAAATGAACATTAAGGACTTTCTAAGGACCTTTAAGGACCGTACGAACCCTGTAGTGTTAGTAGGGGTCAATCCAGCATTTTTTTAACAGGGTCCGTTTTTTGTGAATTAAAAAAACTTTTGTGAAAAATCAAGTAATTTTGTGATAATTCGAAATTTAAACATAGTGATAAAATTTTTTATCATTTCTTGCCGCCTATTTAAAAAAAATTCTGACAAAGTAAGATTCAGGGTTCGTTTTGATTGACTACATTTTAATGAAGGGTCTGTTTTGATTAATTGGAATTTTATGAAAGGTCCAAAAACAGCCATTAAAACGTTCGTTTTAAACATTATCGTCCAGACAGATATACAAATAATGTTGTTGATATGTCCAATACAGTGTTTTTTCTTGCACCGGCAGTGACATCATACTTTGTTTTCCTTATTTTTCTTGTAAACTATGGATTGTACAGGAACGCTTCTTTGGGCAATTTTTATGTACTCCCAACAAGGAATCTAGCTGTGCAGAGTTAATGCTGTCGTTTTGGGACACCCTGTATATATAGTCAACTCTCCAAAATCCGCACTGCTTGGGACCAAGGGTTTTACGGATTTTAGAATTTTGCGGATTTCGGGTCATTGATCTGTGCAAGTATTTTACTAGGTTATAATGTTGCATTCACCTTTTTACTTATTTACTCAAAAAATGTTTTGATAAACCATTAATTATACAGACATGAATATATAAAAAGTATTGAGAGAAAAGAAAGAAAATTTATAAAAAATAGATACAATATATAAATACACATATGTTAAGTTTAAAATGAATTTTTTTTTTATTTAACCACTTTGTAAACGTGCAGATTGGTGGTCGTCACTCGGCAACAGTTTCATTGGCGATCGCCACGTTAGCGACTGAAATTGTCTCCATTAATTAGATCAAGGAGGAAAATGATTTGCACCATAAAATCGATGCAAATACAAAATTTATACTAAAAAATAGCTTAATATTTTCGCTGAATACGATTTGAATTGTGTACTAATGAAAAAATAACAAGAAAAAACGCAAACCGAAAGCAGATGCAAAAAGATTGATGTCTAATTACGGCAAAACGCTAATATTGCGCATGACACGTGGCTATAAAAAAACATAAAAATACATTGTTTTCAACGTATAAAAGGCAGATGTGAGTTATTGTAAACATTTCAAGTTAACAAAATGCTTTTAGCTTTGAAAATTTAAGCAATTTTTAGTTTTTTTATACTAAAAATATTATACTAAGTGTTTCTTGCTAGTTTTTTAACTAATTTCCACTGTTTACATCAGAAATCGTAAGTGGATTTTAGTCGCTCGCGGATTTGAGAGAATTGACTGTCTATATGTGTAATTAAAAATTACAACAAAATTTTTCCCCTCAATATAAAATTTCAAGTTGGAATTAAAAAGAAATAACTAAAGCAAGAACAATTTTTATGATACTGTGCAAAGATGTGCAATTTTAAGCTATTTCATAAGTAAATCTACTTTTTTATCATTGCCAATAAGTAAATTAAAAAAAAAAAAAAAAAAACAATATACAATCAGTAAAAAATATTACTGCAAATGTTTACAAGGAAATGTATTTTGATTTTTATTAATAACTTTTAAAACAAGAAACATTAATATTTTCTGTAGTGTAAAACTGTAATTAGAATATCTGAAATTTTCCTGATTTTTTGGTGAAAAAAGAAATTTAGTGGTTTTGTAGATAAAATTGCTAAATTTCTCCTATAGGGAGTAATGTTAAATTTTTTGAATTGTGTAAAAACACCCTTAAAATTACCAAATAAAAAAAATCCTTTCTGTATGATCTGCCTCATAAGCTCTCTTCGCAAATAAGTGTGCTTGAATAACTTTGCCATTAGTTGAAGATTTAGATATGCTTCATATTTCCGTGTAGGTGCTAGCATATACTTTTTTTTTTTGAACTGCTGAAAATTAAACACAAAATAACTCAAATAAAAATCGACGAAATGTGAAAATAAGGTGGCCTGGCTATGATTTTTGAATTTTTTTTCAAACTGGATTATGTCTTCCCAAGGTGGGGGGGGGGGGGGGGATGAGACAGACAGAAATACCTCTTTTCCAATTCATAAACATACTTTCAACAAATTTTAAATTTTTTATCCTTTGTTTCATTTACTTTTGCCTCCCCCCCCCCACCCAATATTTTTCCAAATACATTAAGCAGTTTCTGCTGTTTTTTTTTAACCGACTTCACAAAGGAAGGACAAAGGATACATTCATATTCTATGTATGTCGTTTTTTTTTTGTTTGTTTGTCCACTCATAACTTCTCACTGGATGAACCGATTTTCATGATATTTTTTTAATCAATCGAGGGTGGTTTCCCATAGTTCCCGTACTTTTGTTTGACCATATTCGATAATTATAAAAAAGGTTATGGGCGGAAATGTAGTATTTTTTTGTTTTTTCATTCATAACTTTTGACTAAATGAACAGATTTTGATGATTTTTTTCTTTAATCAAAAGATGGTCGTCTAACTCAAATATCGCAAATCAATTTGACTACATTTGTTTTTTAGAAAAAACGTTACGGGTGAAAAATAAGTTATTTTTTATTTTAATTGGAAAGGCTTGGCTTGATTTTTCTTTGTTGGGAAAACTATTAATAAATATGAAAGTTATGTATTGTTAAAACAGTTTTTGTTGCCATTGGGCTATAATATTAAAAGCAATTTCAGCAAAAGTTTGACTGAAGGCTTCTCTGAGGCAAAAATTAATCCAATCAGTTTGTTTGCTAAAATCGACTTTAAAACGGAATTTTTCATACAAATGATTAGTTTTTAGTGCCATTCATTCAAAGAAGGTCTGCCCTTTGACATGGATTTTTTAAAAATAGAGTATTTACACTAAAAAGAATAAAATAAAATAATTTTTATAAAAAGATAGAACCGACTTCAAAGTATAAATTGCGCTAAAAAGTGAAAACTAAATTAATTCTTTAAACAACATTGATGTGACTTTTAAACACAGTTTTAGAAGTCGGTGCAAAATTATGAGTCTAAGTACCATTACTTCATATTGGAACTGTTGCTAATTCTGCAAATATATATATATTTCTAATTGATTCATGATTACAAAAGATTTTATCTATCCTAATTTTGCACCGACTTCTAAAACTATGTTTAAAAGTCACATCGTTGTTGTTTACAGAATTAATTTTTTTTTCACTTTTTAGCGTAATTTTTAAATTGAAGTCGGTTCTATTTTTTTTATAAAAATTATTTTATTAACAGTAAAATAGGATGAAAAGAGAAAAAAAGCTAATTAAGAAGTTCACAAATAAATTCTTCAAAATTTCAAACAGTCTGCATAATGCAAATAAGTTTTCTCTTAAATATCAAAATTAAGAAGCAGAAACCAAATAACAAAGTAGGTTAGAAAAAGTTTGCTGTGAATGATCAATTAAAAATGTATTCTACACAAATGACAGATATAAAATCTTACCAATTACTCTTCTTAAATCATGACACCAAGGAAAAGTTAAAGGTTCTTCTGGTTTTAATTTAATTTTTGGTTCTTTATAATCAAACCTATTAAATGAAACAAATAAAAAAATAATTAATAAAACAAAACACATTTTTACTTTACATCAACACATTGCTTTTCCCTATAGCAAGCACTTCAAGAAACAGTTAGCTCAATTCAAAAACGTTAATAATGTAGTTCAAATGCAAAATAACCCCAATTTTCGGAATCCCGAAAACCCAAAATCCGGAACTTTTTCGAAAAAAAAAAAGCGCAGCTTTTTTTTTTTTTTTTTTGGAAATAGGCGTTTTAAAAAGAAGGAAAATAAAAAGTAATGAACATGTTTAAGATCGGAAATGTGCCGTTTTCAAAAAAATTATTTCGCGATTTTTTGAAAAGGGATCGTTTTTGCAATTAGAATTTCTGTTAATTGTTGCTTTGAAAAAAAAAAAAAATCGGGAAATGTTTCATCGTTTTTTTTTTGGAAATAGGCGTTTAAAAGACAAGGAAAATAAAAGGTAATGAACATGCTTAAAATCGGAAATGTGCTGTTTTCAAAAAAATTATTTCGCGATTTTCTGAAAAAAGTTCGTTTTTGCGATTAGGAGTTTCTATTAATTGATGCTTTGAAAAAAAAAAAAATCGCGCAATGTTTTCCCCGTTTTTTTTTTGAAATGGGTGTTTTAAAGAGAAGGAAAATAAAAAGTAATGAATATGTTAAAGATCGGAAATGTGCCGTTTTCAAAAAAAATATTTCGCGATTTTTTGAAAATGGATCGTTTATGCAATTAGAATTTCTATGAATTGTTGCTTTGAAAAAAAAAATCGGGAAATGTTTTGCATCGTTTTTTTTTTCTTTTTTTGAAAAAGGCGTTCTAAAGAGAAGGAAAATAAAATGTAATGAACATGGTCAAAATCGGAAATGTGCTGTTTTCAAAAAAATTATTTCGCGATTTTCTGAAAAAAGTTCGTTTTTGCGATCAGGAGTTTCTATTAATTGTTGCTTTGAAAAAAAAAAAATTCGCGCAATGTTTTCACCGTTTTTTTTTTTTTTTTTTTGGAAATGGGTGTTTTAAAGAGAAGGAAAATAAAAAGTAATGAATATGTTTAAGATCGGAAATGTGCCGTTTTCAAAAAAAATATTTCGCGATTTTTTGAAAATGGATCGTTTATGCAATTTGAATTTCTATGAATTGTTGCTTTGAAAAAAAAAAATCGGGAAATGTTTTGCATCGTTTTTTTTTTTTTCTTTTTTTTTGAAAAAGGCGTTCTAAAGAGAAGGAAAATAAAATGTAATGAACATGTTCAAAATCGGAAATGTGCTGTTTTCAAAAAAATTATTTCGCGATTTTCTGAAAAAAGTTCGTTTTTGCGATTAGGAGTTTCTATTAATTGTTGCTTTGAAAAAAAAAAAAAAAAATCGCGCAATGTTTTCACCGTTTTTTTTTTTTTTTTTGGAAATGGGTGTTTTAAAGAGAAGGAAAATAAAAAGTAATGAATATGTTTAAGATCGGAAATGTGCCGTTTTCAAAAAAAATATTTCGCGATTTTTTGAAAATGGATCGTTTATGCAATTAGAATTTCTATGAATTGTTGCTTTGAAAAAAAAAATCGGGAAATGTTTTGCATCGTTTTTTTTTTTCTTTTTTTGAAAAAGGCGTTCTAAAGAGAAGGAAAATAAAATGTAATGAACATGGTCAAAATCGGAAATGTGCTGTTTTCAAAAAAATTATTTCGCGATTTTCTGAAAAAAGTTCGTTTTTGCGATCAGGAGTTTCTATTAATTGTTGCTTTGAAAAAAAAAAAAAATCGCGCAATGTTTTCACCGTTTTTTTTTTTTTTTTTTGGAAATGGGTGTTTTAAAGAGAAGGAAAATAAAAAGTAATGAATATGTTTAAGATCGGAAATGTGCCGTTTTCAAAAAAAATATTTCGCGATTTTTTGAAAATGGATCGTTTATGCAATTAGAATTTCTATGAATTGTTGCTTTGAAAAAAAAAATCGGGAAATGTTTTGCATCGTTTTTTTTTTCTTTTTTTTGAAAAAGGCGTTCTAAAGAGAAGGAAAATAAAATGTAATGAACATGTTCAAAATCGGAAATGTGCTGTTTTCAAAAAAATTATTTCGCGATTTTCTGAAAAAAGTTCGTTTTTGCGATTAGGAGTTTCTATTAATTGTTGCTTTGAAAAAAAAAAAAAAATCGCGCAATGTTTTCACCGTTTTTTTTTTTTTTTTTTGGAAATGGGTGTTTTAAAGAGAAGGAAAATAAAAAGTAATGAATATGTTTAAGATCGGAAATGTGCCGTTTAAAAAAAAAATATTTCGCGATTTTTTGAAAATGGATCGTTTATGCAATTAGAATTTCTATTAATTGTTGCTTTGAAAAAAAAAATCGGGAAATGTTTTGCATCGTTTTTTTTTTTTTTTTCTTTTTTTGAAAAATGCGTTCTAAAGAGAAGGAAAATAAAATGTAATGAACATGTTTAAGATCGGAAATGTGCTGTTTTCAAAAAAATTATTTCGCGATTTTCTGAAAAGTGTTCGTTTTTGTGGTTAATTTTTCTTAATTGTTGCTTTAATTCCGAGTTAATGTCATTAAATTTTGCTCTTTTTAAAATTTCTTGTAGTTTTCTTATATTCATTTTTTAAAATGAGCTCTAATTTTTGCGCGATGCAGAACATTCGCGAAATTGAAAATCCGCGTTTCTCGCGTTTTTCCGATAGTCTGATCTTTTACTACAATTTAGTGGCTAGAGGATATAAAATGAAAATTTGACAGAACTTTTTTTTTATTATTGTTTAATTAAAGAGGTTAAAATAACATCGGAGAAAATCCAGATGTTTCGATACTTTGCTTCGAATGTAAGCCTACTCCAACTTCGTTTTTTGTGCTAAATTTCGCGACTTATAGGCGAGTATATACAATAATAAAAATGCTATAAATGAGCAAAATGCTAATAAAATGTTTTAGAGAAAATTGTATGGGCTCTGATGCTACTTAAAAAAGTTTTTGAATAAGGACCCAAAATCCGGAAAGATCGCGGTCCCGAGCATTCCGGATTTGAGGTCCCATACTGTAATATCATTTAATTAAAACACTATGAATTATGTCATACCCAAAAAGATGTACCAAACTATCGAGAGAATCCATCCAGGCAAACAAGCGATTTTTTAAAAATGTTTGATTAATTTCATCAGATGACTCTGTAAAATCTTCACATAAAATTATGTTCTGATCTAGACTGGCAGCATAAAACAGAGCACTTTCTGTATCACCAGGGTCATAATTCTATGAAGAAAAGAAAAATGTTTAAGTAGAATTTTAAATATTGAATGAACACAATTAATTAAATTCAGAAAGAAAGTATGAACAAACCTCATTCCATGGTTCAAATGACACCATTAAATGCCCATCAGTTTCAAGCTCTAGAATATATGGAAATACGTTCTCAAAAGAAAGCTTTGGGCACTGACTAATATTCAATTTCTTCAAGGCTGGGCAGTAATAAATTTGGCAGCTTTTCAAAATACGACAGGCTTGTACTATAAAACAAAAACATTCCATTGTAAACAAAAGATAATGAACTCACATTGAAAATTGCGAGATAATTTAATTTCATTACTTTTATTGTAATTCAAGAACTTAAGATTTTCTTTTTGTTCAATAAATCTCAATGCAAGAAGGATAAATTTATAACAGCAAAAATAAAAACCGTATATATATACAGAATTGATTCCTGTTAATCGGACAACATCGGGATGCAATCATATTGGTATTATTAACCGGCTGGTCCGATTACGAGCATATGGCCTGTGTGACAGGACCGGACATAATCTTTACATATTAAAAGAGCTTTTATGATTATTGTGAGGCACACATTTATGGCCAACATATAAACAAGAAATAATATACTGGTTGTGAAATTTATTTAAACAAATTTAATGCGATTGTCAGCAGGGGAAAATACAAGTCAAAGAAGGCTTTTACATGTGTTCAACACTTTACTGCCCTGATTCAACTTCAACATGGTCAGATTGATACGGCTTCGGTTACATTCCATTTGGTTAATATTGATTCAGTTCAATATTCAGAAATAACAACAAATACCGTATTCCCTGCATCAGCCGGCATATGAGTAAAATCGAGGGAGGCCAAAGTAATATAGTTAAATTAAATAATATTGATATAACTAGAAAACTGCATTATTAATAATATTTTAGGATGCATCTTACGTTGAAGATAAAAGGATTAAAATGTTTTGTAATGCATGTGTTACTGAACCTCATCTTTTTAAGCATGCCTAAACTAGTTTTCCCAACATGCTGGCTGATGCGGGGGAATTCGGTATCAGAGAAAATTAAATTTTATAAAGCACACAACAGCTATTAAAACTTCCATTAAAATATAAATGACTTATTTTGCAATCAAAGAATGTTATAAAAAATTATAATTTTACTTTACCTGTTGACTGTTGAGCTGAGTAAATATGAAAATTCACTCAAACTTTGACCTCTGCTTTAATAGTGGGAATTTTGTTGGATTCTATTGAACATTACAGGAATCTTAATTAATGTTTAATAAATTAATTTCTCTGTTCATTGACCCACTTTAAATCTTGTCCAAGTGGGAAACTTATGGCTCCTGTTTTATAATTTGCTTTTATTGCTCCGGTCCGATTAAATGGATTTTTGGTCAAAATAAGCAAATAACATTAGGCTTATGTAATAGGAAATATTTTTGTTCTTTAGCATTTGGTCTCAATAAGTGGCTGCTCTGATTATACAGTGGTCCAATCAAGTGGATTTTCCATTGTGTGTAAATATATACACAGTGGAATCCACTTGTGTATATATCTACCATACACACACACACATAATCAACACTATGTAAACACCCAGATGATGCATCACTTTTCTATTTCAACATATGCTTTCAATGCGAATTGCCTTCTGATTTCACACTGAGTTTAATTTTTGGGTTCTGGTTAACACGACATTTCAAGGTGTTCACACAGGATGAACTTTCGTTTCTAAACTGAGATTCTTTTCGTAAATAAGGAAAACATCTGGAAAAAGATATTGTAGGAATTTCTGACCATATTTATGAGCCATGGTTTTAAATTTGAGTAAGAGGCAGGGTTTGTTCACTTAAATCAACTTGATTAAAATCATGATTTAAATCCACTGATTGATTTAAATATCTAAATTATTTTAAATAAAAACACATGAATTAAAACTATTTTACAAAGTATTTTATGTTTGCTCTAAATTTATGGGTGTTGGAAACTTTTTAAATGCATAATATATTGCATTCACAACCTTCTATTGCATTCTGTTAGCAGAGCTATGTAATGTATTGATGTATATATGAGTGTTATCAGCACTTAAAATATTTTGTACAATTACATTTCAAAACTATTATACTACTACTATTTGTCTTTTAGAACTGAATAAACGATGTAAAACTTCAGGGCAATTTTTGCATATATTAGCATAACATAATATACTAGCTCTAAAATGTATAGCTATTTGCATAAGTTTTACGCTAAGAAAATACATGATTATGAAGAACTTCTGAACTGTTTCTAAAAGACAGTCTTCCAAATCACTTTTAAGTATTAGAACATGTTTCCAAATCAATAACTCAAAAAGAATCCAAGTAATTACGAACCCTGATTATTGTATTAGTTTTGGCTATTACATTTCAGAAATTTTTGTTGTTATTGTTATACATAAGAGATTGTAAGTCTAAATAATTTTTCTAAATACAGTAAAACCCTTCATTAGCGGACGCCACCAAAAAAAAAAAATTGTATGTCTGGGGTGTCCACAAAAGAGGAAAAGTCATTTATTTTATGACATACCCGAAAACATGCTTTACTTGAGAGAGCTATATATAGGCACAATTATCACCTTTTTTGCTTTTACATTTATGCCAAAATGCTCACTAATTTCTTTCTCAGTCAACACCTATTCATGAGAATATTGGCGACACGTAGAATATTAACAAATAAGTGTTAGCGTAATATGCAGTTACTGTAATAAAGCAATTATCATTAGCGTAATAGTGTGCGAGAATATTGGCGACATGTAGAATATTAACAAATAAGTGTTAGCTTAATATGCAGTTACTGCAATAAAGCAATTATCATTAGCATAATAGTGTGCAGACTATTCACCTGAGCCTGACCATGATCTATTTGTAAATTACTCGAGGGTATGCCGACCACTGATCAACACAATTTATCAAAACCGCATATTTAATTGATGGCGCACATAATTAATTTCACACCTAGGAGGACAAAAGCATTTTCTACGACACACATTATCTCACTTCAGTTCATGACATTTCAATATATTCTCTTACGCTACCTTTAACTAAACTAGGAAAAGTAGCTAACTGTTGAACAGTACTAAAGAAATATCACATAGTTTATTTTATAGAAAAGTGACAAAAATATTATAAAAATGTCAAAAAAATAAACAATACCTTCAACATGAAAGAGTTGGTTGCTACGATTAATGATGATGTCTGATAATCCACACGACACAATCGTCAAGCTACGAAGTGTTTCAGAAGCTAACCTTAGCACCTAAGAAATTAAATTATCAAAATTAACTTTCAAAAATCCTAAAATATAGAACAAATACCGACAGTCTTTTCCCCATGAGCATTTTAAAGAAGACATTTTGCAGAAACATTTATGGAGAATCATAATTAGGATAATCGGTTTATTAATGACAAAATTCAGAAATTGCCCTAATCACCACATTTCATTGAAAAAAAAAAGAAAGAAAAGTCCTACTATAAAATGCCCTTTTTCTTCCAATCAGTGTCGCAGCCTATTTTCATGTCAGGGATATCTTTGGCATATGCACAAGTGCACACCAGTCATACATACCTCTACTATTACGCACACACACACACAAAGGGTCATTTATGCTAAAGACTTCAATTTGTATATATTTTTGAAATATTTGGATACCTGCACTGCATCTTCTTCTAAAAGGGGATCACTTGTGCTTGTTGCTTTATTTGCTTTCATGTTTGAAGAAAGAGACCGCTTGCATTTATGCTTAACACGACGAGAACTAAAAGAACAATTTTAATATTTTTATACATTGTTTTAAAAAACAATATTACAACAATAAATTTAACAAAACATGTTTCACTTACATAGAACTATATTTCAGATTTGACACTGATTTTTTTCTTTGATTAGTAGAAGATTTTTCTGTGGGTTTCTTTTGGTTTTTCATTTTTTTTAAACAATGATGAATATCTGCGCTTGTAGCTTGAGTTCCTTGACTGACAACCGAAATCACATTTTGGTTATTTGCTGTAGCAGAAACATCTAATTGATTTTCGGTTTCTGTTTTTTTGGTTGAAGATTTGCTGTGCTGCCTGGCTCGTTTTCTGGGATGCTTTGTAGGATTTTCCCTTTTATCTTCTATAGCATTTGAAGATTCATTTTTTGGAGAATGTGATTTGGAAGCATTTATCACAGACGGAGCATTCTCATTATGATTTAAGTTTCCATTTTCACATTGTGTTGAAGCTGTATTAATGTTTATGTTCTTAATTGAAACTCTGGGCAAACATAAAGTGGGCTGAAGATTATGAACTGTTAGCATGTCACCTTCACAGTGACCAGATACAGGCAATTTTGTTTTTCTTTTCTTCTGCCTTTTAATTTTCTTTTCCCTATTTTTAAAAGAATCATGTACCATTTCTGCCTCTCCATCAAGCATTCTGCTCCTATGACGTGTTATTGGGCCTATATATGATTTATTTCTACCTAAAATTTTCTCTGAATCTGTTTTTGAACAAGCAGTTTCACAATCCTTCTCTTCATCTGAACACTTTTCTTGCTTGACTAATACTGTCGCACTTCCATCTTTTATTCTAGTAATAAATATTTCAGGTTCTATTTCAGGCTCCATTTCAGAATCTGAAATGCATTCAGTTTTCACACGATCAACCAAAAGCTGAGCTGGGATACAATTATGGCTACAAGTAGCAGTAGATGTTGACGGCTGACTTGGATCACAGCATCTACATATAGGTTCGGCTAAAATGCGAAATTCACGAACACAACTAGTTTGGAACTGCTCACTTTTTGAAAGATCTGTGGTTTCAGATGAATCACATTCCTTTTTATTACTATCATGATTAACACAGCAAATTTTTTTACATTTAGTTGAAGTCTGGCTGTTGGTCATCACATCTTCTTTCTTACGTTTACCGTTTTGATTAATTTTAGTATCGCTTGACTCACCACTTGGTAAAGAGTCTGCTGGTTCTTCAGGTTTTAACACTTTTAAGGTCATAGGAGAAGATGGAGGAGTTGAATTAATATCAGGTTTATCAACTGCTACATTTTCTTCACTTTCATTTTGACCAGACCCCTGATCTTCAACAGGATTTTCAATATTATTTTCAATATCAGGATTAGCAAAATGATCTACCTCAGGAAGAACAACACGTTCTTCAATTAAATCAAAGTCTTGTTCATCAAACAGATCTCGTTCCAAAACTATCAAGTGAGGTTCAGGAGGAAAAGGGTCGATATCTTCATTTTCAAGTACATTTTCATCAGCTTGAGGCTCAAAATCTTGCTGGTGACCCTGAACAGCAATGTGCTCATCTTGATTGCTTACAACAGCCGAAGACATTCCAAGTCCAGTGCCAGCACTCAAGCCAACATGGCTACAGCCTTTTGGAGGTTCTCGAAACATATCGACTAAAATAATCACTTCAATTTTAGGCAAAGTTGAAATAAAGGAAGAAAATGATGATAAACGTAAACAATGACATCGTTGAAGAGTCAGATCCAACAACTTTTGCCATTCAGTTTCACCTATAATTTCAAAAAGATAAACATAAACATTTAAAAGAATCTTAAGGCCTTTGAAAATATTGAAGATAATGGTTCTAGGAGAAAAAAAAACATCAGAAAAAAACAATACAAAAATTTTCAAAATTTAGATTTACAAGGTGTAGTTTTGATATGATGTTGACACAGATTATATTTAAAGCCCTGTTGAAATTGTCTTATCATTTAACCTCCTGAGATCCGGCCAAAATAAATAAACATATTCTCTCAACTATTAGTTTTTGTGAGCAATTGGGCATTAAAAGTGATGTTTTTCAAAAAATTAGTACATTTTAATTTTTAAACTTTTCTGGGGGTTGGGGGGGGGGGGGCACATGTGAGCAAATAAACTACTGTTGGCAAATTCTCAAAGTTTAAAAGTGATTTTTTATTTCTCCTTCATAATTCCAGTACAGGTCTTGCTTGCTAAAATGAAATATCTCACCGCAGGGGGAAAAGCAAAACTTCCATTTTATTGGATGCCAGGAAGTTAAGCATGCATACATAATAAGAGATAATTTTATTAAACAGAAACTTACCACTATCAAACATACTGTCTACTTTAAAATAATACACCATGATCGAAATCAACATTCAACTAACATCTGCTTTATAAACTAAGCATAAGTAATTTTCAAACAGTGATGCCTAGTCCTATGACTATTTTACCTCATCTTACCTAAATTACTGTAAACTAATATATGCAGAAAATCTTGCTTAATAAGTTCCGTGGCAAATCTTTTTCTGAGATCCGTGTAAAGCTTTCTGTACAGTCAATCTTATACAAAATCACACACAAAACATTATCAGAGTGAAGTCAAAAGAGGTGTTCTAATTTCAAAATGATGCATAAGCAAACAAATAAACTGCTTTCTCTAGTAAATTCGTTTTTATTAATATGATTCTGACCGTAAATTCTCCATTGTTGAAAGCTATTTTAACTTTCAACATAAATATATTTTATTTTAAAATATTTACAACAATTCCTTTAACTGTTTCAAAGCTATAACAACCTTTTATTTGATGTATAATCATTTTATCACACTGACTAAATTTTGCTGCATTTTTTGCTATTACTTGCTTCATAGTAAGCAAGAAAAACTTATGAAATTATGAAATCGCCAAGAATTTAATTGTTTTCATTAAAAAAAAAAAGCCAAGAATATTTAATGTTTTCCACAGGTATCTTAAAGAAATACCCGTACAAAAGAGCAAAATTGTCCAAAAAAAGATGGCAACTTCAGGCATTGGAAATGAAAAATATTTTAAGCATAACATTTATTTTGTTTTTTAAGTAATTTTTTTCAATATGCAGTAAATTTTGAAAAAATCCACTTGACTGAAATAGTAGTTTTTTCAAGAGGGCCTAAAAAAATTCGTCCGTTTTTTTTTTGGGCTGGACGCACATTCGCGAAATCTGAATAAAATAGAAAGAAACCTTCAATTAGATAGCTCAATTTTTGGCTTATTCAAGAAAAACCATCAGATTGTTAGAGTGAATTTTCTAATCTAAGATACACAGGGAAAAACACACAGGACACATAAGAAAGTTAATATATATATATATATATATATATTCCATGAAATAATGACAATTCTATGGCTGCTCCTACTAAAAGAATACTTCATTTAAACTTTATAAAAAAAAATGAATTTCACTTTCATAACCATACAGCATTTAAAACGATTGCATACTATAACTTCTCTTTAAAAATAATTTTTTTAATCAAAAATAAAGCAATGCATACAGGACAATTACAAAACTTAAAAATTTTTTCTTACCTTGTGACCATTGGTCCATTAATATTAAGTGTGGACAGTTAGTGACAGATAAAGTTTCCAAGCCAGGAAATAATTGGCCTATTACTTTCATCCCACTATCAGTTAAAGAAGCAGGTGTATCTGGAACTTCAGCCAAACCAATGTTCAACAAAGCTTCATTAGACATTTTTCCTTGGTTAATAAATATAAGAAAATAATTAAATGTGTAATAAATCTAACCAAAAACACCTATTAAACACACAAAAACAAACATAATAATAGTAGGAAGTTTACCTATCATGCTTTTTTTTTTTTTTGACATTTAGTTCAGCAACTAATTTAGCAATTTTAAAGCTGCTCTGCAAAAATAGGTATAACTTTTAAAAAATAAATTTTACATAAAAAAAGATTGTTTGGCAATTTTTAGCAACATGTGTTGTAATAAATAAAAGGAAATTGCTGCTGTCTACAATGACAAAATGTGGTTATGCTATTATGCATAACCCTACTATATACTCCCCCTATTTATTTCCCACTAAAAAAGTTTTTCCACCACGATGTGTTGACTGCTTCTATCAATCAATCAATCTGTGACCTTTCATTTTCCTTTATCTCAACTGAATAACTACTGCAAAAATTATCATTCAAACTCAAGTTATATCTTAAAATTTATCATAAATTTAGCCCTGTTTTTTTGACATAAAAAACATTAAATTTTGCCAAGCACTTCAAAGAATTTGAAAATTTAACCATTTTCGAACTTCCTAGCTAAGATAAACTTTAACCAATAATATATTTTCACTATTATTGCATCCCATTAATTATAATGGCTAGAAAATATCTCCATTTTTTTCTCAAATTATGCATCCCAAAACTTTTCTAAAGCATTAGGAAGTTTCATAAGAAAGTCCCATTTTTTGCTACAGGGAAAAAAAAAAAAAAAAACTACCATCTGAGCTGGAAAGTAGTAATATGATAAAAGGAAATCAAAACTATCCGATTTAATTTTTCCCTGTTACGCCAAACTTGAACAAGACACAACTACTAGATTATCTCCATTCTGTCGATTACATAAAGTAATCTCTGACATCAACAATGAGATATAATAAAAGGCTGTTTCCATTTTTTTATTACAAGTTTCCTTGGGTGGGGGGAAAATGAATACAAAATGCATTTTTTAGAGCTTATACATTTCAAAGTCTAAAATTTTGTTTGGAAGGCAAAATTTCTATTGACACACAAATGAGCGTCCTTAAAAAAGAAGAGACTGGAAGACTTCTCCGAAAAAACATGTTCAAATTCAGTGTTTAAGAAATACAATGAAATGTGTGCTTTTTTCCTATTTGAATTTCCCAGAAAAAAAATGAAACAAGAAATGGATCTCAGGGCCATAAACTTCACTGATAGTCCTGTTAGCTATCCTGGTGGATATCTGCACTTTCAAAAATTAATTGCTTTGGGGGGGGGGGGGGGTACATGTGCATTAAGAACTTTAGTAAAACATTAAAAAAGGAATAAACAAAATTAGTTCATGCATTGCTTTATGTTTTTGAAATTATGTGATGCGTAAAATGGCTTAGGAAATACAAATTACAAAAATAAACTTAAAAAACAACTTTTTGGTTTTGTCATGGTTATTTGCTTAATTTTTTAAATATTTTCTATCATGGCTTAGCATGATGATTTTGTGCTCCATTATATGATGTCTTCATGTTTCATAATAATGGTAACTCATAATTCCATTTTTCAGGATGTAGTTAATGCACAACATCATAGACACGCCATTTATATTTTATAACAGCCAAAAATTACAAGGGATCCTTTCTAAGAACAAAATGAAAGATATTAGGGAAAAACTCTTCTGAAACAACATAGTGAAATTAGAGGATTTATACTGGACACAAATAATATTTCAAAGTATAGTTAAAATACTATGCAATTCAAAAATGAACAAAAACAAATTTGAATGAATATTTTTTAGCTAAATTGCTTACCATCTGTGTTAAGCTCATCCACATAACCCAAATGCAATGTTTTAAGTTTCGGAAAAGAGCACTGTGCAAAAGACAGGGATACAAATAAACTATCCTTAGTTAAAGAAGGTTGTATGTAAAGATGTTCCATATTCTGACTTGCTACAATCATAAGATGACCAATATCAGTTTCTAAAATGCCCTAAAAATAAAGAAAATAGACTATTAAACATAAATAAAAAACACCATTAACTTTTCCAGATTTAACAAAAATGGGGAGGGATGCAATTCTTCTTACATACAAATGTTTAAAGTTTGAACAAAACAATTATGCATCTATGTACAATTACGTAACAAAAAAAAATTATAATTTTTCAATTACTTTACACACACACACACACAAGATTGCTTTTTTTGATAGGGCACTATTTTTCCTGGAAATGTTTTAAAAGTGTACATGTGTAAATATCTTTATAATCCACTGAATGCAAGGCATAAGAGCATTGAACAACATAGCTTTCGGGTACAAAAATAACCATTTTTTTTCACCAGAAAGTGCAAACATTATTTGCAGCAATAATAGTTGCAAAAGATTAATATTGACAAGCAGTATTTTTTTTTTGAAGCAGGGTTCACACTAGGCTGCGCGATTCCCGCAATATTTTTTGAAATCCCACTCAAAAAAAATTTGTTTGTTCCTAAATTTAAAGAATCCCACTTAAAATTTTGATCAAGATGGGAAATCCCACCTTCAGGGCTTGGCGCACTTTGGAGTCTTCAAAATAGTGAAAAAAGTGACCACAGCTTTAAAAAAAAGTGACCAAAATAGTGACCATTAAAATGTAAACTTGTGTGTGTGTGTTTTTCATTTAAGCTAAGTATAACTTGAAAAAGAGCAGTTTCGACATCTTTTGAAAACTAAACCTGAATAAATAGAGCTTTTACCCAACTTAAAAAAAAAAAAAAAATTCATAGCCTATTCAAAAATACGAATTTTTATACCTGTAACTATCTTCATAAATACCTTTTTCAAAACCCATAAATGGCTAAGAGTGAGAGAGACAAAAGTTATTTCTTTAATTTCTTTCTCAAATTATTACTTATTTAAAAATATAAATGAATAAATATTTATTCAAATCGGCAGAAATTTCAAATTTTAATTTTTGTTCAACATTGAATAAAGTGTATTTTGCAAATGCTCGTTTTAAAATATTTTTTATACTTGTTTAAAGATTAGAAAATTCCACTTGAAATAAAGCTAAATTTGATATTTTATCAAAACTACTCAGACTGAAATTATTGTGTTAATTTTCTGTACCATTGTAGGAAACAAACTGTTTGATTATTCGATACTGTTTTTGTAATTTCATGGTAGTACCAAAATCCAAGAAAAATTCCCTAATTGAGCTCCAAAAAATTCTCTGATTTTATAATTTTAGTTGTGATAAGTTTAGTTGTGATTTTATAATTTTAGTTACACGGTATAACTGTCATACATAATGACAGTATGAGTGGCACAATCCGAAAAAATCTTTACCCGAGGGGGGGGGGGTTCACTATTTTTTTTCCTACCTGAACTTTGTGCAATTCCTTTTTTCTTGGGGGGGGGGGGGGGGGAAGGGATAGAAATAAAAAAAAGAGGGCATAATGTAATTTTCTGAGCAATATATATAATATGAAACTGTTAAGAATTTTTCAGATCTAAAGTTTTGTTTTAAGAATTTAGATTTCCCCCTCCCCTGCATCATTATTTAATGATTTCTTGACAAGAATATAACTTTATTTTCTCAAAATTGCGTATTGTCTTTTCGTTGAGAAATCCCCTCCAAAAATTTTTTGTGATTGTGACAGTTAGTTCGGGAGTGGGGGGGGGGGGGGGGGATGAAAGAAAAGAGAAATTAAGCTAATTTTCTGAGTGATATAATCTGCAACTGCTAAAAATTTTTAGTTTCTATTCTAATTTAGATATCGCTTAATTTTCTTAGGATTTGCTCTTCTCGAGTAAAAAAAAATTAAAAACAATGGGGGGGGGGGGGGAGAGGTCACTGGCCCTCTAGGCCTAACCTTCTGGTTGCACCACACTGCAATATTAAACCTTAACTTCGGCACACTCAGGGCCGGCGCCACCCCGAATTTCAAAATATGAACGAAAATGGCGGATACTCGGAAGCTTCAACCCTGATACACGTCCTTTTATGCAAAATTGCAATGTTTTCTTAACTCATAGACAAAGTAACTTTTTTTTATTGCTCTGCCAGAGAAAGGGCAAAACGTGAAAATAGTGACCAATGCAAAAAAAAGTGACTTTTAGTGAAAAAAAGGGACTCGCGCCGACCCCTGCACCTTGTATTTTTCCCCAGTGTATTAGTTTGTACCTTGTATTTCCCCCCCTAGCACCCTGTTTGAAGTAATACAATATTGATTTTCATTTTCATACTTCGTTAAATCTTAGGCTGTTTTGCTATAAAATGTTCATCCTGGGTCTCTGAATCCTGAAGGAAAATATTCTGGAAACATGCAGAACTATGTCCCCAAAGCAAGGAAGGAAATGCATTTAAGCATTAAAGAGTGCTAATGATGCACATATTTTATATTTCATATTTGTTAAAAGCCCTTCATGATAACACAAGGTTCATTGTTCATGATGCAAAAAAAAAAAAAAAAATTTTTTTGAAAAGAAGTCATGTATAATGTAAGACAAAACAAAAGAGTTTTTTTTTTTTTTTGAGCAAAGTATTTTTAGACATTTTTCATGCCTGGAATGAATAATAATAACCATTTTATATTTGCTACAAAGAATTGTTTGAATTTTTGAAAAGTAACAATAAACAGTTTCTTTTTGTCCCCTTTTCACAAAATTTTCCTCCCTACCCCTCAGAGTTATAAGCTTTTTTGATTACTCCCTGATTTCTGTTTTGTTGACATTCAGTTACATTTTAAACAGTGTGAAATAATGTATATCTTTAAGCAATATATTCACCAAAAAGTCAAAAAAAAAAAGGGGGGGGGGGATGTCTACACTAGCAGACAGAGTTTAGGTGTCAATAAGATTAGGAAGCAACATTTATAATTTTAAAGAGAGGAAGAAAGCGTACAAAAAACATGGTATTCAATCTAGGTTTTTAAAATGGATAGGGATAAGATATTTAATATTCAGTTATATATAAATGAATGAAAAGCAGCAAAACATTTACTGGAAAAAAAAAAAACTTTTACCTTGCAATTTGATATTACAAGTGTAGTTAAATTAACAAAACCACTATGTCTATAAGAATCCTCAACAGCTCTTTGCAGTAAACCACTTGGTAAAGGCACACGTACAAGTTCTAAACGGCGTAAGAATGGAGAGGAGCTTAGTGCAATGATGAGAGATAAATATCTGAAATTGACAAAATAAATATAGATAAGAACAGCTGGGGGTGGGGGGGGGGGAGCAATACGATACAAAATCTACAGGGGAAAAAGGAAAATCACATGATGTCAATATATACAGAAAATTTCATGAATTTTTTTACATCAATTACTTGGAAATATATTTAAATGCAATAAAAGTGACAATTATCACTTGGGAGTTTCATTAAAATCACTAAAAACTGAGAAATCAAAGTTAAATCTGTATACAGTAAAACCCTGTTATACCGTACCTCAGTACACCGTGGAATCAGATATACAGCGGTGACTATCATGTCCCCCGAAGTTTAAACCACTCTTTATCATTGCCATTTAAAGGTGATTCCATAATTACCATTGTAAATAAAGCCAGCTCGAGCACACAAATATTCTAGCCATAGGGCTCAAATCCCCTCACCACACATACTAATAGATAAAGCTGTATTGTGATAGGCCTTTTTCATGCCTTTTCAGTCTTTTAACCCTATGACACCATATGACTTGATTTCAAAATTGGATGTAATCACCCAGGCTGGCTCTGATTTGCTTCTCTTGACATTGGCGGAGCTCAATCTGTCAGGAATTATTCAGTTTAATAATTAACTATTCCAATTCCCCTTTTCAGAAGTCTAGTTATGCATGTGTAACTTCTTTTTTTTTATCGCTCTATCAACTTTTGTATTCCAGATCCAGATTCTTTAGCATTCTTGAAAAGTAAACATATTCTCCAGTGTATGCAGGCTTAAAACATTGTTTCCTTGAGAAATGCACTCCTCCCCTTCCAAATCTAATCTTTTCTTAAGACCTCTCCCCCTTTACAATCCCATATTGGTAACATAAAGAGATTATTAAGCCCTTTTTTTCTCAGAATACAGTTCATTTATAACCTATTGCTCGATAGACTGATTGCGCAGTTGAGATGTGTGCTTCTGGCACAGCAATTACCGTGAATAAAATAGCAGCAAAGAAGAAAAGAAAAAATTATACTATAGAAGAAAAGTTGCCAGTAATTGATAAAGTTAAAAATGATGCACCAAAAGCGAGTATTATTGAGTGAATATGGTTCTGCGGTATAGTTTCACTATATCATGGTTATCTTATAACGCAGGCACCAAACATGTCCTTGACACCCGCATTTTAACGGGGTTTTATGTATATATGCCCACGAGCAAAAAGTTATGTAACCGTCTGCAACAAACCTTGAGAATTTTACTATCACACATAATTTTAATGAATAAATCATGCAATAAAACTGCTACATTTTTATCATCTTACTTGAAACTTTAAGCATGATGAGTTCTCATTTATCAATTTTTCTGACAGAATTATATTAAGTTTTTAAAATTTAGTTTATATAGTTTATTTATGAATATTGTCTACTAGTAAGAGCAATTGCTCATAATGATGGACAATATGATACTTTTAAATTGGTATAGTTAATAAGGTGGAGAAAATTTCTTGCAGGGATAGATTGATTTGTTGTGAAGATTAGGTAAGAGAGAAATTTGAAAAATGTAGAACATATCACGAATAAGCTAAGTTATTGGGGTTACATGCATCAATTTTAAACAATAGCTCAGTTAACTTTTTATGTTTAAATACACTCACACTCATTTATAGCGAAGTCGCATACAGTGAATTTACGGCTTTAATGTAATGATTTCATGTCCCTCTGTTTAACTGAGCACTTTTTATTATTTTTTTCTAACAAAATTACAGTAATAGCGCCATTTTCATTGGGTCCCTTTGATTCCATTATAAACAGGTGCGATTGTATATAAATATTTTTTTTAATAATGCATAAAATAAAAATCTTAACATTTATAATTTTCAAAATATCATGACAAAACTATTTCGAGCAAGATAAAAATGCACTAAAAAGTGGTACTTTTTTCACTTCAATTTAATTATTTATTTAAATGATGCAGATGTTTAAATTAAAATATATGTCATTTGCATTATACTTATCGGTGAAATTATGAGTTTTATAGCATTCTAAGCAATACAGAAAATACATTAATGTTAGATGTTTTTAACATCTTAAACAAACTTAATCAAAGTGCAGAGATAAAACACTTAAAAATTATTACAGGACACTGATATTTTGATTTTTTGATCACTTTTAAATTCCAGATACTTTCAACTGCAACAAATTTTGAGAAATTGCATTATATGGCAAATTTTAATATTTGGCTTCGGCCAAAAAGAAATGGAAAAATATGAAATATTTGGTTTCCTTCGGCTTAGAAGAAATGGCTGAATATTTGGTATTCGGTCTAATCACTACTTGTTACATCTGTAATTGGAAGTGTTCATGTGTACCACTTTTCAAAATAAATATTTCCTGGCATTAAACCTTGAGATTTAGAATTTAAAAAAATAGTATATACTTACCTCAGTGATAGGGAAGGTCCAATACAATGTTTCATGACAAAAGTTTGTAAATTATGAGCAATGAAAGCTCGAAAGGGCTGAAGTTTTGTGAAGCGAACACATTTTAGATAAAGATGTTGTAAATGAGGCATAGCAGTTAGTTCAGGCACTTCCACACCTGTAGATAAAATTACAAATAACATAAATGAATATTGCTAACAATAATTTCATTTAAATATTTCTGTATGACTTTTTACATTTCTCTTTTAACCTTTTCACAATGGTGCTGGGATGACAGCAGTCCTATACTAGTATAAATCTTGTTTTACAGCAAAAAAAAAAACTGCATAAATATGTCAATCAACTAATACATGTTAGCAGAAATATGTAATAAGGCTGCATTAAATTCCTTATCGGTCTCCTATAGGCAAAGGGTTAAATGACAGATCCACATGCATAAACTCAAAAAATATTAATACAGTAAATTCCTTTATACCGCGGAATTGCACATACCGCAGTGACTATCATGTCCTCCAGAGCGTAAATCACCTTTTGTCATTGCCATTTAAAGTTGATTCCTTATTTACCATTGTAAATAAAGCCAGTCCGAGCACAGAAATATTCTAGCCAAAGAGCACCGATCCCCCCACCAGACACGCTAACAGATAAAGCCCTATTGATATAGGCATGATGTACACCTTTTACGCACTCACTGCACTACTCATATAGAAAAGTTGAAAGAAGTTCATTAGATTTTTTTCCTTGCTTTGGGTGGTGAACTGTTTTCTCTCCCATTTATGGAACGTTTTGTAATATAACAGGATTATTTAGGTAAGGATTTTTCAAAATCAACCATATAAAAAAATATAATAAAAAAATAACATGAATGCAAAATTTTAACATAAAACATCTCATTTATATTTTAACACTAGAAAGACGGAAAGTTCCCGATATCTAGAAGGACTGAAGGGGCCAGTGCGGCCCTTCCGAGAATTTTGAGCACAATTCTTTCAAACTTTCTTCTTGAGCGAGTCCATGTGCTCCATGCATGTTCACTAACCCCTACACAACAGCTGAGTATCAGAGGGGTTTTTTCTTTTTTCACATCAAAATGTAAAACTCATTTCTGTTTCGAAAAGGAATCGCCATTTTCAGGCAAGCCAGGTTTCGCCTTAATTTGGTCTTTTGGATTGAAACCAATTGAAAAAAGAAATATCAAGGTCAAACTAGACTGAACACTCTAGTTTGACCTCACACTCTGCCCTCCTACAGCCATTAAAAGAAATGAAGGATTTAACTGATTTCCTTGTAAAATACCTTAGGGGCCTCAGTGTCCCCTCCCATCCTTCTAGATAGAAGGTTCCATCTTTTTGCTTCTATGAGGGTAAAACAAAAATGATTGAATAAGCACTTAAATAAGATAATATAAGAAAAAGTCAGAAAGGTACAATGTATTCAGTCAATTATAATTGGAATTACTGAACAGCAAATATCAAAAGGGGCCACACAGGCCTCCTAAGACTTTATAGTGTTAATACCATTCAAAAAACTTCCTACAAATAAAATAATCCTTAGAAGGCTAAAATAATGTTCATGGAAATAAAATACCATGCTCAAACTCACCTATTAAATTCAAAGTTGTAATCTTAGGATAGGGCTGCAGTTTAAATCTCTCTGAAGAAAGAGGTGGAAATACAGCATTTCTATTCTCAACTTGACCAATTATTTCCAGCTGAGGCAAATTTTGCATTACGGCTTCAAGTAATTTCAAATTAGAAGTTTCAATTGCTTTTAGACAGGGGCAGAGACTTAATGCATTAATGATTCCAGGCACCGTGAGAGCAGATCTCTTTCGCAAGCGACGTCTTTCCACATGCAGAGGGGTTAATCCGTAGACTATTTCCAATTGTGGGCATTTTTTAAGTAAAGAATGCATAGACTCATCAGTTATTGATGATGGCATAAAGATGTAAACGTTGCTCTCACAAAAATCTATGCTTTTACATAGCCGTAAATGTAGATCGACAGCAAACAACATTTTCCGAGCGAGCATTGAAAAGCGTAACACCTCCTTTAAGGAAAGATATTGAAAAATATTGCACAATAATTCAGGAGAAAGATCAGATAATTCAGGCTTTTGAGAAGACATTTTTAGTATTTCAGGTTGATCTATTTTACTACATACAAAGTCTAAATTTTAATAATTCAAATCTAAATTTTTATCTGAACTTCAACATCAAAAATATTTCCACTATTCTCGTTCTTGTATCCAGAGTCTACTAGCTCGTTCAACAATTTTTTTTCTTTGTTCAGGAGCTAAAATGCAAAATAATAATTATTTGTATATGTACACATAAAAAGTACAGATAAATTAGAAGTGAATGCAATTGTACAAGTATATATTATAAATAAAACAACATCCAACTCAATGATAAATCCCTCAATAATTTTGTGATTTCTATGTATCTGCCTTCACCCTTTGATTAACAATATTCTGAAATTTTAATCCTATATAAAACATTTTTTTCCAAGAACAATTATACTATTTCCTCTTTCTCTTCAACAATAATTTAGTTCCAAATATTAATTTAAAAAAAAAAAATGATCTCCCTTTTACCATAGAATTTCCCTTGATGACAAGTGAATGTTTATTGGAATGTTGAACTCAATACTAGGGATGTAACAAATAATGATTTCGCTGAATAGCTGAATTATTCAGTTATTTCTTCCAGGTCGATGTTGAATGTTCAGTTAATGTCTTAGGCCGAAAACCAAATATTAAAATATCTAGAAAATTGTTGAAAAAGAAAGTATTTGTCAAATTTAAAAAGTATCCATTAAGTCAAACACCAGTTCCAAATATTAATCTATGATGTATGATTTAATTCTGTTTGTTAAGAATCTAAAATTAATGTATTTTCTATATTGCTTAGAATGTGATAAAACTGAGAATTTCACCCACAGTGGAATAGGAATGGTAGGTTTTAATAAACGCCATTAGCATTTATTTTACTAATTATTTAATTCAAATCAGAGAAATAATATTGCTTAGTGAACTTTTACATTGCTCAAAATAGTTTAAATGTTAATATCTTAATTTTATGTTTTTTTTTACATACCTATTTTTAAAAGATCTATTATAATTTAATCCAGATAACTGGAATATATTTTTATTTTCAAAAACTCCAATAGCTTATGCTATCCTAATATTCATGATATATTCTAGGCTTTTTACATTTCTCTCTTCTCCAATATTCACAATAAAGCAGTCCACCCAAACAGTCTGACTTCTACTTAGTTAATAATAACAAAATAAAAGTCTCATACTCTCCATCAGAATTAACTATTGCTGCTTTTGCGAGAATATGCCAAGTACAAAATACAATATTATAACTTTAAAATCTGCTTTTATTTAGTGAAACCTAAAAACAATGTTTAAAAAAGTATTTTCTTAAATATTTTTATTTATTAAAACTATATACTAATGCATTCTTTTGCAGTAACTACAATACAATTTTAAATCTTTAAAATCTACTAATTTCTTTATTTTTTTACATTTCTACTGTAGCAGAACTATTTGGCCGAATTGTTCATCAATATTCAGGCTGAATTTGATCTTACCAAATATTCAGCAAGCCCGAATATTTGGCTGGGTCATGAAGTGAGTATTTGGCCGGGCCAAATACTGAATAGTGGCTGATTATTTGTTACATCCCTAGTTAATTACAAGATATTGTATGATTTCTACCTAACACAGTTAATATTTTTCCTCACAAAATTATTAGTATCGCTTCATAATCATATCAAGTCAGCCATCATTATAATTCAAAATAATGTTAGAAGATAGATACTAAAAGATTGCTTATCCAGATATAATGTTTAATTGTTGAATGTTTTGAAAATGGCACTTTTTGTGTAAAAGGTTCACACCTGGGACAAAGCTGTTGCAGTTAGCAATAGCTTTGTCCCAGGTGTTTCAAAAATGTCAATCTTTCTTGTAAAAGCTTCACGCACACACACAAGACAAAGCAAAAATTACACCCGAAACAAACCTCTTACTTTTAGCTTATCCAAAAAAATCAAAGCTACGTTCTAACCCAGGAAGATCTGGGTGCTCAATGAGAAGGAATGGTTGCAACAATGGAAGCCAGTGTCGTAAATGAGTTGGATCAGGCCGACACACTAACCTGAGAAGAGTTCAATGTTCAATGATATATTTTTCTATTATGATGATTGAATGAGTCCCCTAATGATTTGGTTTCTGATTTTTACTGTATATACTGGCGGATCCAGAAAAATCGATTAGAGACACACTTATGCTGTGTATGACATAAAGTCGTACAGACAAAACATTTATTTTTGTCATGGTGTGGTTTATCTTTTTTTCTTTCTAATTTAACTTCAAGCTATCACTTTGATGGTTATCAAATTGCATTAAAAATGTGGATTTTAATATCCTATTGTCAAATAATGTAAGGTTTTAGAGTCAAAAGGTCGTGAAATTTTTAAATTTTCATATTAACATTACATTATATTGACCCGATGTAAATCTGGTAAAGTTTCTATTCAAGTTTGATATTTTGTTCATGACAGGGGCACAAATACAAATTTAAAAAAGAAGAAAATATTAGGTATATTTATTATAATTTCTTCTATATTATTTGAAATTGCTCAACTGTTGAAAACTTCTACACAAATGCCTTATAAATAATAAAAATTGAATCTTTAGTTTGAATAAATATTTAATTTTTCCAGTTTCATATTTCTTGGAAGAAAAATATGCTACATGTCAACCAAGAGGGCAGAAAATGTCTGGAGAAGTTCTAGCATTAGTGGTTCCGTTTCGGGGGGTAGTAAAAAATCGCCAATGATGCTATCGATGCCTAACTGCGTCAAATGAGAGTTTAATTTGGAGACAGAAAAGTTAACCATCAACAACAACCACCTGTAACGGAGAAGCACCCAAACTCAATGGTGTAGTCCCGTAGAAAAGTGTGTCTGTGTCTGTGTGGGGGGGGGGGGGGGGGGGGGTGAGAAGCTTGTGATGAGATTTAGAAAAGGTGGAGGTATACCATCCTTCAAATCATCTCTCTATTACACCATCGCTCAAATCACCCTAACAATTGGAATGTTGAGTCAACTTCATCCTTTTCTTATTGCAGACAGGATTAAATAGACCATAAACTGAATATTTCATATAAAAAATATTGCATATTTATTTACTGATTTTAAAAATGTTACTTAATTTGAAAAAACAATTTAAAATAAATGCGACAAACTTTATATCTATTAGAGCGCTAGAGCAACTCTTAATGGAAACATTTGCCTAAAGAAATTAAATCAAAACTTAAAATCAGCAACGCTGGCAAAGAATTATGACAGGAGCTCATTAAACTATCTACGTTAAACATGGATAAAAACTAAGAAATTTGTATAGGTAAGGTAAACTTTATCGTTACATAAAGAACTCATCTATCTGCATACAGTCTCCATATAATGAAATTTCAGTCATAGCACGAAACTAAACATATTTCAACTAACAATACGTACTTAATTTATCATACTCTAATGTAGGAGGCCTAAATATCATGTCGTAAAATACTCTGCTGAATAATATTAACATTGATCCGCCAATTAAAGAATACGAAACGAGTCTTGGATATCTATAACTCAATGGAGTTTTCTTAGGCCGTTTAAAAAAGGGTCTCGGACGCTTTGGATATTCCATCAAGAAAATGCAACCCAAAATTTCATACAATAATTGTGGAATATCTTAAATTAAAGAAGAAATCAGTGGCGTTAAACTTTTCATTCGTCCTATTCATCGGTCAGAGGATGAAGAATGAAAAATAGGCTGTGGCTATTGAACCGAACAGTCGGTAAAATAGCTCCACCGCTATTTAGCCGAACAGTGACAACAGCGCCACTTTAAAAGAACTAATCCGTGCATTTGCTCGGTTCAATAGCAGTTACATTATTGAACCGATTTCTTTGCTCGGTACAATAGTGGTTATGTTATTCAACCGATCTTAAACTGTCGCACACATTGAGCTATAAACTAAGAGGAGAGAGAAGTCCGCGGTCCGTCGTCTGCTCAGACCGCGTCACGCCACGAGAAGCGAGCCTGGTAAAAGACGCACTCTTTACCCATCGGAACATATGCTTTACTATGCGCGGTGCTTGGTTATCGATACAAAAAACGCTAAGACAAGTTTTAAAAGTCAGCAATAATGTTAAAAAAAAAAGCATTTTCGAAATAAATGTTAATGTTGGCTTCGGTATTAAGTTCCAGAATTTTATCATCAAATTTCCTTCGATGAGCAATAGCTCGATAAATTAGCGCGGCAGTGCATATTTTGAAACTGCGTCATTTCCATTCCGATCAAATTTCCCGTCCAGTACCCCCAGCCCTTTTTTAAAGACTTGTTATTGTACATTTCTTTATTAATACTTCTTTTTATATACTGTAAAGGCCCTTATTTTCGCGGGCCGTAATTTTCGCGAATATCGGTGATTTCGCGAATTTTATATGAACAGAACCGAAAGTTGAAAAAAAAGTATTTCACGAGGCTTAAATTTTCGCGATTACGACGGCCTCGCGAAAATAAGGGCCGTTACAGTATACAGTTTTATCATGAAGGGGGGAGGGTTCTCTTTTAATTAAAAAAAATGGCTTAGTCAAAGGCGATTCTTTCCAAAGAAATCTCTCAACTTCACATAAGGTTATCGGAAAACGTATACACTACGAAAATATAAATCACATAATTGGATGAGCACCCCCCCCCCCCCCCCCGCTCTACTTACGTATGGATATGTAAGCTCATAAAGAAAATAAATCAATTGTTCAAATCAAAGTACTATAATATTAATACCCGGAAGGCTTTTTTCCTGAACCAGTATTCATTTTTGAAGTCTTAAATATGCGGCTCTTCCGAAAGCAAAAAGAAAAGGGAATTACATCATTCATCAAATAAATATTAAAATTAAATAAATAACAATGTTTCAGAAAACCAATTTGTACTTTTTTTTCCGGAAGTCTCTAAAACTTTCGACTCAGGATCACCCAAGGGCTTAGTGCAAAGCTCATTAAATAACATTTATAATTTTAAGCATTTACATTTATGGTTACAAATATATTTTTGTAGTTAAGTTAAATAAATACATGTTTCTCGAGGAAGGAAATAAATGACAATACATCAAATATATTTACAAAAAACAAATTTATTGCAGTCTTTATTTTAAGTGAAGATAGCAAATTATCTGTCAAATACAAATTTATTAGATGGTAAGTAACAATATAGCACATCTTTATATAGGAATACAATGGTCAATATCAGAAATTACCAACATGATAGTTCGAACTGCAAATAAATCAAGAGTAATTCAGGGTCATTTCACAGTATTTGGCTTCACATCTTAGAAAAGTAATTTTTCAAAAAAATTAATCTTGTAAAGATTCATAACTATTTCATGTATTTATTCTTTTTCAACACATAAACTCACAAATAGTAAGTCTTAAATAGTATTTCTATTGAAATTAGTATTAATTAAAATTTATATTAGATTTGTTGTATTTTGGCATATGCTCCGTACTTAACACAAATAATTAAATGCCATTTATTAATAAGGTAAACAATAATTTCAAAAAGAAAAGTTTCATAAATTTGGAGAAAAGTCCAAAAGTACTGACATACCACTCAGAAATTTTTTTTGTGATTCTTGAACGTGACAAAATTTTAGTATTTTTTAAATAGTAAGAAATATAGGTTATTTTACCATTTTTTTTTTTTTTTTTTCAAAACATAAGGACAGCTGCAACCGTTGAACTATGTATAACAGGGGTGATAGAATGTTCAAGGAAAAATAACTGCACTTTTTAAAATTAAAATCAAAGGAGGAGGCCTTAAAAATATTCTATCCTCAATAATAGCAGGCACCAAATCCCAAAATCTGATTTGGGTAATTTTGAAAAAAAAAAAAAACTTTTGCTCTCAAAAACTGCATATTTTGAAGTTAATGAAAACTACAATTGGCTACTAAATATGAAAAAGAATCTAAAGTATGCACTAAGCAAATTTCCTAAACTATACAATGAGAATTAATTCTCAGATTTAACATTCTTATTAATAAAGATGTGCGTTATATGAAACTTTAAGACACATGAGTTTCAAGTTATTTATTTTCACTTGTAATGTTTTAACTCTTTACAGAGAAAAGCTTTGCTTCCTATGTTTACACATGCTTAAAATGAACCAATTTTGTTAACTTTTGGCGCACAGATGCTGAATTTTTGTAAACATTTTTTATTGTCAAAATTTTTTCATAAGAATGAAATCTTATTTTGAGATAATATTCAATTATTTTTTTAGTCATCTGAACTTCATGCAATTCTTCACACCCAATCTCATTGTCAATTTCATGTTTGAACTTAATGTTATTGCTTTGTAAAAAATTATTTGTTACAGCTAGAATGGTATTATTTAAATTCTTTCTTAACATCCCATTTAAAATAAGTAATTTGAAAGACTTTTCTGCTGTACATATAATTTTGAAAACTGTGTCTGAACATAACTTTAAATAACCTCTGGAGATGAAATTAGTAAAAGACTTTGGACTCTGAACTTTAGGTTTGGAGTAAGAGTGCTCACTATTACTTGTAGTTAACATTTTCACACAATTAATACAGCTACATTTAGATAAAATTTTTCTGATTATAAATCCACCAATATAATATAAAATATTCTTTTGATAATTCAAAAGATCTTCATCATTTAATAAACTTGTGTACTTCAATATTGTCTCATCGTTTAATTCCTCTGAAGTTTCAGTGACAGATCGTTTTGTGACCTAAATTCCAAAATGGAGCAAGGAAGTTCTACATCATTGTCAGCACAATTGCTATTTCGTGATGCAATGTTGCGTACCAAAAGCAATTTTCTCATGGCCCATCTGAATTGTGCTACATTTGGATTATTGTTATATCCCCCACAAGCCCTTATATTACTAAAAAATAGCTCAATATGGTCTTGAGATACTTTGTATGTTAAAAAGTATCTCAAAGGATTACTATCTCTAGATAATATTTCAATAGCAATTTGACTTATTGATTTAATCGTGACAATAAAGCCTAATGCAAACATTTTCCTGGGTGTTTTCAAGACGGGAACCTTATCAATTTTTAAGTTAATCAAATAATCTATTGTCTCTTTAAAAACAGCTTCCCACCAAAACCGATTTTTAAGTCTTAGAGGAGATTTAAAGTTTTTAGCAAAGGGATTTCGTGAATTACATAAGTCAAAAATTCTGTCTATCATCCTTATATAATGGATGGTAGCTTCTGCCCCACAAAATTTTGGATCTTTAGCCTCTAACAGGAATTGTAGTGCATCTGCATTACTGGAGCTCAAGGTTTGTGCAGCAACAGCAACATTCATTTTTTTATTTTGAAAATTTATGTGAATGCTGCTCAGCTTGTTGGCAAACTTAAAGCCAATGTCATCCTGAACTGCATTTAAATCTTTTAAATAATGCCAATATATATTTCCCCTATTTGATGACAGTAATTTTCGCTCGGCCAGAACATTCCTAGATAATTTCAACATGTGACATGCATCAAACACAACATAAACTTTTTGTTTTGAAGCAGAATGTACAAAATAGGTTTGCATTTCTGCTTCAGAAGTGCAGCCAGATATTTTGCATCCCAGCTTTTGGAATGCAAGTAAATTAGCTGATAGCCCATCAGCTGTTATGCACCATACTCTTAAATTTATTAAGAATAGTTTCGTAATACAAACATTTATCAGTTCAGCCAAAACTTGCGAATTTAATTTATTTACAAAAAAATAGGCAACGGGGCATTTAAACCTCTCAGTGAGAGAAACCACCATGAAAACTAATGCTTCTGATGCCAAGCAGTCTTCTTTTTCATCAATCACCCCTGCACACTCTACATATCCGGAATATTTTTTTCGGGATTCATCCCACAAAACTTGCTGACGAATCGACATACTGTCGATAATCAAAGCACAGTCCTTAAATTTATTTTTGGACTCTAAATCTTTTAAGAAGGTTAATGATTCTTCTAAAAAGCCAGGCTCACAATTTACCGAGCTTACCCAAGAACGTAATAATGCCGGATGTGGCAAGTGAATTTTTTTCCTTATAAAATTGTAGCACCTGGGTGAGTAGAAATACAGAGTCAAGGCAAACTCTTTCATTGTTGAAGAATATCTTCTTCCTTGAGGTTTTGCCTTGCTGTTTTTTAACTCAGAAAAAATTAAATTTAAAGGTAACTGCCCAAAAGTGTTCTGTAGCATGTCTACTGTTTCATCTGACATTTTACAGACTTTTTTTGCTTCATTGAGCAAAGATTCAAGATTTGTTATTTTGGTCTCACGTCGCTTTAATTTTTGTTGCAACAGTTTTACTTTGCGACGAAGTGCTCTTTTTGTTGGACTGGATACATGAGACGTATTAGCAACAGTTATTAAAGGTTGAATTTCTTTGCTAGGCGTGGTTACAGAGGAAACAGATAGTGAACAATCAAAAGATGAATCAGGAACAGCATTTGAAACAAAATTTTTACAAGTAGGAGCAGGTTTCTGAAGAGATACAATGGGATTAGATGCTGAGGAATCAAAAGAAGATGAATTGGGAGCAACATTTGAAACAGTATCTTTACGTATAGGGACAGGTTTCTGAAAAGATACAAATTCCAATTACAAACTAAAAAAATTATTGGTGAAAAAATCATTAAATGGTGCATTTAAATATCTATTCAGAATCAGCCCTAAGAGTTCAAATATGGATTAAAAAAAAAGAATGATCATCCGACGAAAGGATCAAAAAGAACGACATTACCCCATTGCTAATATTAATAATGTTTATAAGATAATACATTTTGTAAAAAAAAAAGAGGAATATTTTTGACAATTCGCAAAATTTTAACTTTAGGAGAATATTCTTGACTCACAGACATCTAAAACCATAGTTAAAAACCAAGGTTAGGAGCAGGGTTCGCCTATATATGTCAAGCAATATATATCATGATATATATCCGATATTTATTTTTCAAATATCGGAATTTTTGATATTTTCATTTATCATTTATGTGAAGCATTCTGAAAATAGCATTATGCATCCTATTTTTGTCAAAAAATTAGAACCTTAAATTTTCAATTGCTACTGAAAATTAAACTATAGTTTCTAACTAAAATGCAAAAAGGAGTTACAAAAACACAACAGAAAATGTTTTTATTAAAGTGCTCCTGTAATCTCAATATAAGACTTTCGGTTTTGGACCAACTCTTGGGACAGCTCCCACATACTTAATTCATTTTTGGATTGCACCTGATATTTTTTATACTTTCGCAAACATCATGATATTTAGGAACCCTGGTTAAGATAAGAGTTCTATAATTGTATGCCACTAAATATATTGACCCTACTAAAATATGAGTGGGACAATTAAATATAGAGAAATTGTGGATCCAAGTTACCCTGATTGACTGTACTATTACTTATTTATATTTGCTCAAAAATTTGTTCCATTATACTGCAGTTATATGATGACCGGAGTGCAAACCACAACCCTGTGGGGTTCTACAGTATTACATTTTACTCACTAAAAAGGTTGTTTAAAACTTACCACCAATGAATGCTTAACTATTTTCCTCCTTTCTGTAATTTTTTTTTGTAAATGAGCAGGGAAATTGAAGATACTTGGAACAGCGTCATTTTTTAGATAACGCTTTGCAGCAGTCTTGTATGAGTCAGCAGTAAAGTGTTCACTGCATATATAAGAGTATTTTGAAGGTATCCATGAAATTCTTCTCATTGCAGTTATCCATTGATTTGAACGCTGCGGATTTTCCAGTGGAAATCTGAAAAATTACTGGTAAATTAAGGTTGCAAAAAGCATATTTGTGTACTGAAATATCCAATTTATTATATGTTTCAGCGATTTGTTAAATCAAACATGTTGGACGCTACTCATACAGCTTAAAAAAGTACCAAACAAAATATAGAAAATGGAAAAATTAGTTGAATTAGCATATTATTGTACTAATCGGTTATAAATTTCCTACTTTTAGTAATTTTGAAAAAAATGACGAAATTTTACAACTACAACTACTCGGTAATGGCCGAGTACTCGGTTAGAATTTGACCGAGTACTCGGTACATCCCCAAGTACTTTATATATATTCAAGCGAGCATGTAGTTTTCCTGTTTTGCATTTTTCAAAGGGCGCGGCGCCCTGTCCCTTTTTGGAAAACTGTGCATGCGCCCTGCCCTTTTTAGGGAAATTAGGAAAATACCTATTCTCTTAATGAAAAATGCCCTTTTTCAACTGAAAAGTGCCTTTCTTTTCAACAGAAAATGCCCTTTTTGAAAATTGCGCCCTGCCCCTTCTTAAAAAAATGTGAACACTACAAACATGAATCTCATTTTAATAATTTGACACAATAATTTATTTAATGAAGGTAAGCTTTTTGACTCACCCTGTAATTGGATACACATTATTGCAATATTTACCAAATTTTCTAATTGAAACTTGTAAAACGTTTACATCAATATAGTATAAAAAACAAATTATGTTATGCAATAAGCTTATTATTAATTAAAACTTATTTAGTCGGCGAATAATTTGCTTGTGATTTTAAAACTACCAATTATAAATATTTTTTATACCACACAAATACATGCTCACCCTATTTTAGATAGCTTTTAATAATAGTATAAAGAAATAATACATTAGTATTATTCATTCATATTGCAAAATATTACGCTTCGGAAAACATTGTGTTGATAAACTTCTGGCTATTTGCTTGCATTTTTTAAATATTTCGGCCAGGAAATTCATGATGATTAAAATACAATATTTATTCAAGTATTTTAACTTGAAGAAGCTATATAAGCATATTCGCTGTTGTAAACAAAGAATACTACATGCAATAATTCAAGCAAAATGCTCGACATTACATTAGTAAACATACATTTATATATATACCCCACACAAGTACACAAATATATAGATAGAAACATTATAAACCTAGTACACAGAATGAAACTAAAAAACAACGTCCGAAAACATTATTTGTAGAAGATATTTCTAGCATTAGTCCAGCCAGCAAACCAAGAGAACAAGCACACGAAGTGCGCAATAAAAAGCAAGATATTCTTACCTATGAAATTGAATTTTCTTGTCTTTTGTCCACCTATTCGTGCACCCGTACGATGAACAAGAAATCACCATGATTTTATTATATTGCAAGGCTAATTAACGCCGAAATTTGAAGAAAATCATTCCATGCTAGCGGTAATGTTATTGAATCTTCGTGAATCCCAAATCGGAACATTATTGAACGAATTGATTATTGTTTGATAATTTCTTAAATTGCGTTTGATAATTTAGTTTGAATTAATCTTTACTTTTTTTTTCTTTCTTTTTTTTTGCAGTATCCACAGTGCGCATTCCTTAATTTTGCTCAATACATATCTATAATCATATTCAAAAAATATTGTCAATAATTAAACTCAATTTCAGTTTAAACTGTCTCGTATGTGTTCAGAAGCATTAGCTTACCCAAAACATTTTTGCAAGGGGGAGGGCAAGCCCCCAGATCAGTTCCAACTTGCTATATATATAAATATAAAAATAGGGCACAAAAATAATTATTAATTTCGTAATTTATTTGTCTAATCGTACTCGACATTTATGTATCTACTACATACCTGTTTTATCCGTATACAAAACAAAGAATATAATTTGACCAGAAAATTTATTTGGGTGTAAAATTACAGATTAAATTAATGTAAGGAAAAAATTAATATAAGAGAATAATTTTGGTAAAAGTGAGTTGGAAAGATGTTTGGAACAAAGTTCCTTTTTTAAATTGATGGACTTGGGGTTATTTAAGTAGGAGCTCCCCCCCCCCCCCCCCTCCGCTTTCAAAGGGCTTTAAATTTGCCTTTTTGAAGGAAGGAAAAAGGTTTACATTTCCCGTATCAGGGCCGGCCGGAGGGAGGAGTGGTCGCCCTATTCTCCTGCGCAATCTAAAAAAAAACAGGCCAATTTAAAATGTGAATTATTCAACAGTATGCTATTACAAATTTGCATTGAATGAATGTTATCAATTGCTTAATTCAATATACAACACATATTTGTTAAAATAAACCTTTTACCGTGGTTACATATCAAGTAATACTTTTCTTTTCCTTTCATAATTTATATGTATATATAAAGCCTTTGTTTAAATTGCCTTGTTATGCATGCACATGTATATCAACAGTTTTTTCCCCTTTAAAAATTTGAATTTCACTTGAGTATAATGATGAATGAAATGTGAAAAAAGCAGGGGTGTACTGGGGCCAGGGCGCACCGGGGCGACGCCCCAGCACTTTTTTTCAAGGCAGGGCGCCGCCCCGGTTAATCAAAATATCCCTCCCACTTTTTTTTTTTTTTTTTTTTACCGTTGTGTGTATGTAAAAAAAATCCCCCCCCCCCCGCCCCCGAAAAAAAAAAAGTTTTAGACAAGTTTAGAGATTCAGATCACTTCCAACTTTTTATTATAACTAAATTGTAATTCTCATTTCATCCCATTTGTCCCGCTTTGCTTCAATAAAAATGAAAAAATGTGGCCATTTTAAAGGAGTTGGAACAATGCAAGAAATAAATAACAGCAGACGATGAAAAGATGTTAGACGCGAAATAAAGTCGCCGGCGCTTTGGCGCACATTAATGGTTGTTTCGTTTACAGACACGTGTATTTTCATCAATCACCCCCACGTGGAAATGAATTCGGCTGTTCCGACGGGGGAGAAAAGTGCCAGCTCGTGAGAAACACACAATACAAAGGTAGCATTCTGGGAAAGATAAGGATTGAAAAAAGAGCTATTTTTTTTTTTTTTTGTATTCGGCAATTCGGAAGGCCAAATCGTTGGTCGTGCTCACGCTATGCTAGTCCGTGGTCGTGCTCGTACTATGATCTAGAGAGAAACAGATTTTCATCGGAAACAAGAAAGCTGATTAGGTAAGTCTTTTTTTCTTACGTTTAATGATGAAGAGAACTGCAGAAAAAAAAATCACAAGTTTTTTTTCATCGATTCCATCAAAAATTCCGAGAGTAGACGATGAGGCTTCGACATCATCTACCAAAATATGTGAAGAAACAGAAAAGACGAATATACCTATTCCGCCGATGTCAGAACCCAACGAAAATGACCCTACTAATGAACTGTTAACTGTCGAAAAAGCAGAGAATAAGGAATCAACTGGTATTTGGAAAGTTTGGTCTGAAAGCCAATGGTTGGAACGGAAGCAGAAACACGCATGGCTAATAACAAAAAATGGTTTTTTAGGATGCAACTATTGTTCTGAAGTACAGACATTAGGCTCGTATAAAAGCCAAGGTATCTCATTAAGTCCAGAATGGATTAATTGCTTAGTCATTTTTAATGGTTCTGACAGAAATCAAAAACTTAAATCATTGCGGACTAAAATTTCAGCTCATCAGTTATCAACAGCTCATAAAACTGCTTTCAAAATTCTAGAGGAGGCCAAAAAAACAAGATTGGAAAAAATCAATATTAAACAGAAGGAATCTTTTATTGAAAAAACTGAGAAGCTTTTATACACGGCTTATTACACTGTAAAAAGTAACAGGCCCTTTTCAGATTACGAGAGGTTGATAGAGCTGCAAATGAAAAATGGAGTAGATTTAGGGATTACGTTACATTCTCGTAAAAGTGGTTCTGAAATAATAATGCACATAGCCAAAGAATTTAGAAAAAAATTAACAGCTAATTTAATTAAGGAAGACAAAAAATTTTCAGTTTTAATTGATGAGTCAACTACATTAGGTAAAGAATCAGCTCTAATTATTTATATTCAAACGTGCCTCAAAGAAAAAGAAGAGCTTATATTTCTTGACTTAATATCTTTAAATACGCAATCTGCACCAGTTATTTTAGAAGCACTCTTTGATTGTTTTTCGTCATATGGCCTCAATGAGGAATTTTTACAAAAAAACGTGATTTGTTTTACTTCTGATGGTGCTAGTACAATGTTGGGCAAAAATTCAGGCGTTTCCAAATTGTTAAAAGACAGATTACAAAATCCGGACATTATTATCTGGCACTGCTTAAATCACCGTTTAGAACTGGCCATTGATGACAGTATCAGTGATATAAATGCTGTTAATCATTTCAAATCTTTCATGGACACTTTATATGCTTTATATAGTCAATCTTCAAAAAATTCAAATGAATTAAAGAGTATAGCCGCAGATTTGGGGATACAGTTAACCAAAATTGGTAGATTATTAGATGTTCGTTGGGTTTCTAGTAGTTTTCGGACAGTAAAATCAGTTTGGAATACATATACTGCGTTAGTGAAACATTTTAAAGAAGCCGCTAATGACAGCTCTAGGAAAAGTACAGATCGCAATAAGTACAGAGGCCTGTTTGAAAGAATGGAATCTATTGAATTTATAAAAGACTTGGCCCTGATTTATGACGTTTTAGAAGAATTATCCGCTCTGTCTTTGCAACTCCAGGAAAGATTTTGTACTATCGTCAGAGCCGATACATTAATCAAAAGAACAATTAGAGTTATAGGAAGTATGAGAGATAAACCTGGATCTAAGGAGCAAGAATGTATTAGATCTGCAGAAAAGATGAATTTTAAAGGGATAGATCTGAGTAGAAATAGAAAGATTGTTTCTATAAATAGAGAGCAGTTTATTGCTAGCATCAGAAACAATTTGGAAAGTCGTTGTTTTGGGTTGACTGCTTCTAAAAGGTCGAGAAATAATGATGAATTTGAGAAGGAGAAGTCCAGATACAATGTGATGCTGAAAGAATTTGCAATTCTAAATCCTGACACCTGGGCCGAAGATGATGATCAAGCAATGTCAAGATACGGAGAAGAAGAAATAAGAAATATGTGCACTCGTTATAAAATTGGTGATGAGCGTTTAGTGATCAGCGGCTTCAGAGATTTTTTCGAATCAGGCGGAAAAACTATTCCAAAATATCTTGCACCTCTCATGGATATATTAAAAATAATTCCTTGCAGTAATAGTGAATGTGAGCGAGGTTTTAGTGCCATGAATTTAATCATCACTTCATTGCGCGCAAAACTTTTAATAAAACACGTCTCCTGAACCATGTTTATTAAACTTAATGGCCCTCCACTGAAACAATGGGACGCAATTCCATATGTAAAAACGTGGTTGCTTCGACATAGAAATGCTGAGGATAATCAGTCTCGACACGTAAATCACGAGTGTCCTACAATTAGTCAAGAAAAAGCGGAACTGTGGTCGTTGTTCTAAATAAATTGTTTTTTTTCCCTCCTGTATCGTTGTTGTAAATAGATAAATTCCACAGACAGACAGACACACACAGAAAGAAAGACAGACACTTGCTTTTAATATAGATTACAATACGTTTTCTAAGGGAAGAAAAATTGGCAACGCCCGCTTATTTAAATTTTTTTTTTTCGCCTGGCTTTTTTTTTTTAGGAGTACACCCCTGGAAAAAAGGTGAAAAATCCAATACTATTACTCAATAATTTATTAACCACAAGTATTTTATTACATGCAAAACCATGCATCGACAATAAACAAGATGAAAGGGATGTGTTTCATGAATTTTTATTCAAGAAAATAATACTATAATACAAAAGGGAAGAGTAGTAACAAAGTTAAATCAATTAAATTTATGTGTAAGTTCTCAAAACTTATTTATCTGTACAAAACTGTCAGGCATAAATTGAATTTGTGCCTGATAAACAGGGCTCTAGGAACGTGAAAAAAAAATGTAACCAGTAAAAAGTATCCCCTCCCCCTTCCCAGCCATTTTCAACTTTTCTTTCAATTTGAAATTTGTTACAATACAGAAATTAAAAATTACATAAAAATTGAAGTGGCTGTTTTATATCTGCCAAGATATAAACATAGTAATGCATAAAAGAAGCGCATCTCTTGTGCTTTATCCCACAAAATATCAAACACATTAAAACGAACAGAAAACAAACATTATGCAATTTAATTAGATTACTACAAAACCTTGAATTGCCCAAGTCCTGAAAAAGAGAATATTAACCAAACAATTACTTAAGACAATCTAATCAATACAATTTAGATATATATATATTATATATAGTACACTGGAATAAATTAGGGGCATTTACGATTTATTAGTGATGTAATGTGCATAAGAGTGTAAGCTAAACTATAGAATAATTATACTCAGAAAAATATTTTAATGAATTTTTTCCACACACAGAAATATATTATCAAGAGCATACACATACTTTATTTCTACCAACACTTTTTAAAAATATCCACAAGTGAAATTAAATCTTTGATCCATTTTGGTATAACTTCTGCAATGGGGCTAAAATTCACCTAGTTTAGTTAGGACTAAACTAGGTGAACTAGTTATCACTTTTTTCCACTTGCATTTTTGAAAGCATAAACAGAGATTATTAAGAACAAATAAAATGTAAAAGTAGAAGAGTGCAAACTTAATTGTAGGGGACTAATAATAGAACCTACTAGACAAAAGCTTATACTTTAAAACAAGATTTTTTTTCCTCTTCATGTATGCATTCTTCTTCTTGTCTCTCGTCATGGATGCATTACCAGTAAAATTAAAACCATGATGCAGAATTTCAAAACATCTGCATCAGGACTAAAATTCAACTAGAACTAATGTGTAATGACTCACTGAAAGCAAAAATATAAATCCATTAAGAGTGAATAAAATATAAAACATTTCATAAATAGTAATAGAAATATAATTTCACGTTAATTTAAAGCACAAATGAGCATTAAAACGCAGACATATGTTTCGGGATTGCTTGGAATCCCTTTTTCAATGCGACAGAGAGCTTCATTTGGATGTTTTGCATCTAGAAGCTCCCTGTCGCATTGAAACAGGGATTCCAAGCAATCCCGAAATATATTTCTGCGTTTTAATGCTCATTTGTGCTTTAAATTAACGTGAAATTATATTTCTATTACTGTTTACTTGCACAAAGTTAAATTATTACTATTTCATAAATACCTGACATGTTTTGAGCTCTAAAACATCAATCTTGTTGAAAATTCAGTATATACCTATCACCTGGGAATTACACAATAAAGCATAAATGAAAAATATTGTTCACAATGCACATGCTATATTGAGCTGTAATTAATTAGAATGATTAATTTTTAAAATTAGCTTGGTTTGAAGGCATCGTTGCAAAAAGGGAAAGAGGAATTTCGTGATATTTTACAGTACACAATGCTCGATTTAAGTCCTAACGCATATGTAAATTAATGCTATAGATTTCGAATTAGTCATAAGAAAAAACAATTTCTGGCCCTGAAATAAAAAGTTTTGAAAGTAAATAACTTTAATCATTTATTAACAAATACATATCAAGAGAAAATTATCGTAGATATAAAACATATTGTTTTTTAAAATACTCGGTTATAACTCTTTTCTGAACAATTGCTCTTTAATGGCATCTAACTTGTTTAGGCATTCTGATGAATTATCCATTTGTTATTTAGCTGTTTGGTAAAAGTGAAAAATGATGGTTGTTTGTTTCATATTGAATTAAAGTTTGAATGGTAGGGACCACAAATAAGTGTTTGATTTATCCGACAGGGTCGAATTAAGTGTGTTTGGCTGAAACAAAAAAATAACATTTGTCAATACATCAGGACGGAGAATGCAAATGTAGTTCACCCTAGCAGTAATTCGTTTTAAGCGTGTTTTATTGTTATAGGTTTGAATACTTTTACGGATATTTAGAAAACCATGTTTCTGTACACCGACTTAAAGAATAATTCCTTATCTTGTAAAAAAAAACACACACATCATCAATCTGTGACGTAGCTAAGTGGGGACGGCCCATCCCGGCAATGGTGTAGTCCTGGAAAAAAGCTGTTCAAAACAAGTGGGAAACTGCTTGTGTTGCTCAGCAATGAAGGAGAAAAGACCACTTTAAAAGCTCCACAGAATGAGTTGCGTGGCCTTTTTTACGAGAACTGAAAGTTGTAAACACTAATAAAAATGTAATAACAGTGTAAAGCATTTCTTAAAATTAAAACATTATAAGGTTCATTTCTACAACAAATGTTTAAGAAACAAATGCAAAATAAAGTAATCATAATGTAATAAAATTCCATACTTATTAAAGATTGATAAAAATATACAGCAGGCAAACTTTCAAAGACACTTCTTTAAGTAAGAAAAGTAGCAATTCTCTTCAAATTTTAATACATATATCATTTGATATGTGAAGAGTCGAAAACACTCTGAATTTTAATTTGTGTTTCTGCTTATATCCAATTTTTATGGAGTTCATATAAAAATTGACATTGAGGCTTAACATATATTCAAAATTACAACTGTACTGGAATAGTTCTACACAGGGGCCTCGGTGGCCGAGCGGTCTTAGTACCAGTTTCCGCCCGCTCCTTGCGCGCAGTAACGAGGTCGTGGGTTCGATTCCCACCTTGCCATGGGTGTATTTCTGTTATTTCCTCTCTTTGTGATGTAATAAAATCTTTCTTGTATTGTCTTGTGCTATCTGTCATATTGGACGACAGTTCATAAGCGAGTCCCGAGACTAAGCACACGAACTGGAAAATAAATGTAAATGTAATATTCAACACATACAGAAATAGCTAAAACACTCAAGACCAGTGGTGTAGTCCTGGAAGAAAAGTTGGGGGAACACTTATGCATAGAAAGATAAGCAATTGAAATCAAAACTGGGGGGACGCTTATGTTAAAATGCAAAAAAGTTGGGGGGATGCTTGTATTACAATAATAAGGTAGGGGGCGCCGTCCCCCTCGACTACACCACTGCTCAAGACTATGTCAAAGCAAAACAATACCTTGAGCAGTAATTATAGGTTTGAATACTGTTGTAACCTTTTATTCTAATAGATGGCGCTATGTGTAATTATGCTCTCTCTCTTGAATGTTTACAGTACGCAGATGAGATATTCGAATGCCGCCATGAAGTTCCCTGTTTTGTGTCTTCTATTGTGTAGTTGTTATTATGTAAATAAATTGGTGTTTGTACTATCCAACGATGTTCTCAGTAAGATTTAGCATTAACACAGTGTCGTATACCTCATAGACACAACAGTAATTGGCGACGAGGTGAAAAATAGAAGAGAAAATGAAGTTCGTATTTTCCTTTTTGTTCTGCCGCTAACTCTTCAAATACGTAAGTCACTTTTTATTTTCGAAAATTTATCGTTCCGGATGAAATTTGCTATGATGATGGTGTGGATTTTGGATGTCACTGTTAATTTTTATTGCCTCAAATTACTGCATATGAAAGTTAAATTCGTTTGAACTGGCTTATACGCTTTTTTTTTTTAACGAAAATTACCTGTTCTGTCTACATTCGTTCATGTTACGTGTTTATAAATTTAATACTTAGTTTTCAAAAATGGATGCAGATCAATTTAAGCAGCTTCTAACTACTTTTGCCACTATTTTAAATCAAAATCAAGAGCAATTACTCGAGAAAATTCAAATGCAATCTGTTTCGCTTTCAAATGACTCTGCGTCAAATGTCACGGCTTTTGAAAATTATGATTCGAAAAACGAAAAATTCAAATGTTATATTGAAAGACTTGAAAATTATTTTGCTGTTAAAAATATTACCAACACTGTAAAGAAAGCTCAATTATTATGCTCTTCTATTGGTCCTGTCCATTACAATAATTTGTCAGCATTTTTGGGGCCGGAAAAGCCACTTAAAGATCTAACTTACGATGAATTAACACAATCATTTTCGCAAATGTTAACACCTAAGAAGAATGTAGTTGTCTCGCAGCATTACTTTCTGTCAACATATCAAAATGAAAACCAAACTATTCCGGAGTATGTCGCTACGCTGCAGGGAAATTTGTCAGAGTGCGAATTTCATATCCAATGTCCTTGTGAAAAAAATATTTCAATTGCAGAAGTTTTCTTACGTGCCCAATTCGTACGCGGTATTCGTGATAATTCAATACGAGAAAAATTGCTTGAATCGGATGAAACGAAGTTCGATGAAATTTTAGCAAAGGCCATTGCTTTGGAAGCTTCACGTTTACAGAGCAAAGAGCTGATGCATAGTACTTCGTCTAGTATTACTATCTCAGAAAAGGCCCAGCACGATACGCATAGAATTTCGCAATTCTCTAAATCTCGCCATGATCGCTATTCAAATAAAAACCGTGATCGATCCGCTTTTAATCGTAGTTCAAACCGTCCTCAGTCTCAAAAATATACCAAGCCTAGGAGAGATAAAATAAATTATCGTGAACTAGGAATTGATAATTTATGCTTTAATTGCGGAAAAAGTAATCACCGATCGAATGAATGTCGCATTGACCGAAGTAATCTGAAATGTAAATTGTGTAATAAAGAAGGACATGTCGCTAAAGTATGCATTAAATCTCTGTGCAAAAAGAAAGTAAATGTCAAACGTGTTATTAGTCACTCGTCAGAAAATTATCCGGAACAAAATGAGGTAATAGCTTTTCCTTCGTATGGTGTCAATAATGTCACAGATGAAGTTTACTATACAAAATTTGTTGATTTATTTCAAATATCTCCAAAATCCGAAAAGTACATTGTTCAGGTATTCATCAATGGAAAGCCTCAAGAAATGGAGATTGATTCTGGAGCAAAGTACTCCATCCTCCCAGAAGATAAATTTACAGCTCTAAATCTCAGCATTGACTTAAAACCTAGTAATATTAGTTTCCGTGGATTTTCAAATAATGTTGTTCCATGTAAAGGCAAAGTAAATGTGAATGTCACCTACAAGAATAAATCCATTGTCGAGGAATTATATGTTGTCCCTTCTGGACATGCTTCTCTTCTCGGTCGCACCTGGATCAGAGGACTTGGTCTCGATTTAAAAGAGATAGATGCTGATATGTCATTGAATTTATCAAATCCCACTGAATTCATAACAAATACTCTTCAAGTCACGGTGGATGATTTAATGCAAGAATTTCCTGACATATTTCAAGAAAAAATTGGTTGCGTTCCAAATTGTCAAATATCTCTTATTCTCAGGCAAGACGCAAAACCAGTCTTCACAAGGGAAAGAAACGTGCCTTATGCTCTCAGGGAACGTGTAGAAAAGGAATTAGATAATTTAGAGAAAGCTGGAATCATAACTCCCTGTGCCACGAGTGACTGGGGCTCACCACTGGTTATCATCCCCAAACCTGACGGAGGTGTAAGACTCTGCGTTGACTACAAATGTGGTGTAAATGAAAGGTTAGTATCTGCCAATTTTCCGATTCAGTGCATCGAAGACGTTTTGTGCAATTTACGAAATTCAAAATATTTTTGCAAGCTAGATTTATTTAAAGCGTATTTGCATCTTCCAGTTGATGAGCAAAGCAGAAGCATTCAAACAATAACAACACACAGAGGAACTTACCTTATGAATCGATTGAGTTTCGGAATTAAAACAGCACCTTCAGAATTCAATAGAATTATGTCAAAAATTTTGCATGGGCTTCCGAAATGTGAAACCTATTTCGATGACATTATCATTCATGGAGCTACATTAGAAGAATGTACAGAAAATCTAAAATTTTGCTTAAAGCGACTCTCTGAATATGACTTGCATGTAAATAAAGCAAAGTGCTCATTTTTTCAAACACGAATAGAATATTTAGGTCATTACATTGCTCAAAATAAAATTATGAAATCACCAGATAAAGTTAAAGCTGTGTCAGAAATGCCGCGACCCAGAAACGTGGAAGAAGTTCGAAGATTCCTTGGTATGATAACATATTACTCTAGATTTATCACTGACTTCTCCTCAGTATCATATCCTTTACGTAAGCTACTACAGAAGAATTATCGTTTTCAGTGGACTTCGTCCTGTGAATCTTCTTTTCTAAAATTGAAGACGGAATTGTGCAATGACCGCATATTAGTACCCTATGATCCAAAATTGCCTCTTGTACTTACCTCAGATGCGAGCCCGGTTGGAATAGCAGCAATTCTTAGCCATGTAATTGATGGACAAGAAAAACCAATTGCCTATGCCTCCAGATCCCTAACATCTTCTGAAAGAAACTACAGCCAACTCGATCGTGAAGCTCTGGCGATTATATTTGCAGTCAATCGATTCTACAATTATGTCTATGGAAGAAATTTCTTACTGGTTACTGATAATGAGCCACTCACCAGGATATTCAGCCACAATAAAGCCTTGCCTCAGATGACGTCAGCTCGTTTACTCCGTTATGCATCATTCCTTTCAGGTTTTGATTACACTGTTAAATTCAAGAAGTGCGAAGAAAATGAAAATGTCGATTGTTTGTCACGTGCCCCTATTTCCCAGGCGTCCGCAACTTTTGACATTTTGATCAATGAAGAAGTAGACGAACTGTACTCAGACTCACTATTTCAAATCTCTAGTTCCAGCATAAATGCTAATATTATTGCAAAAGAAACCTTAACTGATACAGAATTGCAAGACATAATAAGAAAGCTTCATTCCGAACCGGAAGACTCACCATTCACAATTTCCAATGGCATACTGTTTCGAAATGATAGAGTTGTCATCCCAAAAGGTCTCAGAGCTTCTATTATGAAGGAGTTGCATGACACTCACATGGGTATAACCAAGATGAAACAGTTAGCAAGGCGATACGTATATTGGGCCGGAATCGATCGTGAAATTGAACATCTTGTAAGGAGTTGTGAAGAATGTGCTAAACTCCGTAAGAATCCGCCTAAAGTCATAGTCCATCCATGGAATGACCCAGACGCAAACTGGGAGCGAATTCACATAGACTACGCAGGTCCGTTTGAAGGACATTATTTTTTATTGTGCATCGATGCAAAGTCAAAATGGGCAGAAATTCGTGTGCTGAAAGATGCCCCTACATCCAGTTCAACTATAAATCTTCTGAATGACATTTTCTCATTTCACGGCTATCCAAAGGTTCTTGTCTCTGATAACGCTACAATTTTTACAAGTGATGAATTTCGTGCTTATTGCTCTAGATACGCAATTTTTCAAAAGCTAATAGCTCCTGGACATCCAGCAACGAACGGCTTAGCCGAAAGAAATGTGCAGACCTTCAAACAGCGTTTAAAATCCATTTTAGAGGAAACAGGCAGTCTCAGTGAAAAAGTAAAGAGGATTTTATTCCGCTATCGTGCCACTCCACTGGCTTGTGGAATGTCTCCTGCCGAACTCTACTTGAACCGCAAAATTCGAATTCAATTAGATGCCATCTTTCCAAACCGTGCTCAGAAGTCATGTGCCTTCTCTCACCCTGTGCGTTCATTATCAGTGGGGGAGAGAGTTCAAGCTCGTGTTTACCTGAATAATAAAGAAATATGGCATTTTGGCATGGTGACTCAACAATTAGGATCACGTCATTATCTTGTGAAATTAGACTCCGGTCGTGTCTTGAAACGACATATAAATCAGCTATGTTCAAGTCGAGTGCCTCAACTTAACAGCTCAGGTAAGGTATCCCAGATTCCTTATGTTTCCAGCGGGACAAGACATCCGAGGGTAATCTTTGATGTTCCCAGAGTACCAGTTCCTGATCCTGCTGCCTCTGATGTGCCGTCTCAACCACTTCGACGTTCTGAACGAACGAGACGTCTGCCAGCATATCTTAGGGACTATCAACTGTGACGTTCTTTTTATAAAAACTCTTATTTCCAGTATTCATCTAATTTTTCTATTTCAATGTTATTTGTGTATAATATTTCCTATTCAATAGTTTTTTAATTAGTGGGGGAGAACTGTTGTAACCTTTTATTCTAATAGATGGCGCTATGTGTAATTATGCTCTCTCTCTTGAATGTTTACAGTACGCAGATGAGATATTCGAATGCCGCCATGAAGTTCCCTGTTTTGTGTCTTCTATTGTGTAGTTGTTATTATGTAAATAAATTGGTGTTTGTACTATCCAACGATGTTCTCAGTAAGATTTAGCATTAACACAGTGTCGTATACCTCATAGACACAACAAATACTTTTAAGGATAGTAAGAAAACCATGTACTACACTGCGAATAACAAAAGAATAACTTTATTTTGTAAAAAAGCATACATTAATGCCGAAAATAAGGAAAACTAGCATAGATATGGAAAACCGAACATAAATTTTGAGTTTTATAAAAACCAAAACATACCTGTCGATTCAAATACTTTTTGACTTTCTCCTGATAGTCAGCTGGAAGTCAACGTTCTTTCGGTAAAGAATTAAAAGAGGTTTCTGAAACCACATGTCTGTGGTCTTCATTTATAGATTTTAGTTCCAAGAACTGTCTGTCGCAAGACAGCAGCACATTAATGTGAGCCGGACAATCTTGGCGAAAGGCTCTGGGGGGAGGAAAATTAGCATGCAACTTCATAGAAAAAGTTAATTCTCAAAATCAGTAATGTTGAGAGAATTTTGACAAGAACATAAAAATAATTTCGCAAATTAATTAGTTAATAAGAAATAAACATACTTGGATTGCTGGCTCCCATCCGTGCATCACTTTTTATGCAATCTTCCCCCTGCCAATGCACGTGTACTTGATCGTATAATATTTCCATTTCAGTCGTGAACGGTCTACATCGTTGTATTTGTTAGCTGCATAAGGTAATGTTTTCGACTCCCTCTTCCAGAACGTTATCTGATTTCCTTTTTTGAATTGAGAAACAGATTTCTCTAATTCCTCATACGAATAAAACCGTGCACCCAAAGCTATTGTGGCCGCCATGATTACTACAATAAATAGAAACAATGCAGGAAAAATCACGTGAAAGAAATCCAGCCTGTGATTGGTTAAAAGTCTGTTCGACGCAATAGCAAAATGAAGTCTTATTGAACCGAGTGCTCGGTTCAATAGACACTCCGTGAAAAATAAGTACAATATTACATGATGCCAAACAGAAAAAAGCTTGTATGTTTTTTGATTTTGAAACGCGGTTCAACCTGATTTTGATCTTAACTGCGCTGGCGTGTCTGTTCCTACATCTTACTCAACCACTGAAAATAAATAGTTTTGAATGTTGATAATTTTATAATTTTAAGACATATTTATTATTTATGCATCCTTTTAAAAATATTTAAGAGAGAACTTCTCCTCCATGGAGGAGAAAGCTCCTTTCGTCTAGTTATTACTTGCCGCCCTGCTTGCCGTGTAAACAACATGTCAAAGGTAAACAAACAAATGAAGAAAACTAATGTGGGTGTTATATCGGAGTTGGTATTGATGTTATCATATAAAATTGTGTAATTATCTCGTAAAAAAGATGCTTTTTCAAGGAATCCACACGGTGTGGCGAAATTTTTCCGATCACCAAATCTCTATGCTAAAGTTATGATCTGATACTTGCGTTTCTCAAGATTCTGACTCTTGCTACTACGCCAAGATAAACATGTGTATTTTTTCTCTTCTGTTTGAGTGGAAAATATTTTATTACTCTTTTTTGCACCGACACATTTTAGCAGCTAATAACATAATTTTCAATGAAATATTCAATTTCGTGCGTTCTGTTGTTGAAATTTCTTTTTTCATTTCTTTTAATGTTGCATAAACTTTTTGCTGTAATATCTTAGATTGTTGTTTGTGATCTAAAATTATGATTATCGTTACAAAAATGTCTTTGAAATTTTTCCCCTGAAATTTAATTTCCATATGCATTCAATTTTCTTTTGTTGAATGGAAAATTTTATTTGTTGCTGTAAAATCTGTTGCTATATTACAAGTTGATGCTAAGTTAATTAGTGCAGTTTTAAGGAAGTAGCACATGAAACTTACTATCATAACTTTAAACTTTGCTTAACTTGTAAAGTAATTGTTTCTTTTATAAATGTATCGACAGATTGCATTTGTATTGAATTGTTAAAATGATTCTCCTAGGGTTTTGGAGAATATTGGTTATGAAAAAAATTAGGTATGGCACAGTTGCAATACTTCTAATTATAGTTTTTCTTTATAACTTGAAGGGATCAATAATTCATATTGAATTTAAGAACATTATAACTGGTGATATTGTTGATTTTTACTATGCAAATAACATAACCGGATTTAAAAATCCGATTGTACCTAATATAGTGCATTATGTGCAATTTGATAGTAGAGAATTAAATTTTATTCAAGTTATCAGCATTAGAGCAGTTTATTTGCATCATCGCCCAGACAAAATTTTTATTCACTGTAATTGCTTCTCTCTTAAAGGGAAATATTGGAATATGTTACAAAATATTTCAATTATTGAGATAAAATACATGGAGAAACCCACTCATATATTTGAAAAGCCTCTTAGTTCTGTGTATCATTCATCTGATATTGCACGATTAAAAATATTAATGAAATATGGAGGCATATTTTTAGATACTGATACTTTTGTTGTGAAACAATTAGATTACTACAGAAAATTTGAAATGTCAATAGGTTGGCCACCTGGACAAAATCTTGGCACACAGTTACTAATAGCACATAAAAATGCAAGATTTTTACGTCTTTGGTACAACTCTTATCGATATTACAGAAGGGAAAGATGGTATTATAATGCTGGAGAACTTCCAACTTCTTTCATTTTGGAACGTATGCCTTATCTTGTGCACAGGGTACCATATGATTTTGGAGTACATAACCTTGTTCATCTTTTATATGGCACAAGAAGTTCTGATTGGAGAAATTACCATAGTATTCACTTATTAATAAGGCATAAAAATTACCTTCTTCCTGGAGATAGTGTTTTAGAATTTAATGAAAATAATATTAAGAAATACAACAAAACATTTGGTGATATGGCTAGGTTAGTTCTCTTTGGAAGCTGTGATATACTGTGATTATTAATTTTGAAAGAAACTTGTATTAAAAATTATTTTGTCTGGTTTCTATAGATATTTAAAATATAGTAAACAAAATAAGGCAAAAAAGAAAAAAAACTGAGAAATGTTAGGAAATTTCTTAATAATTGGATAATTATATATTTATATTTTTTTAAAGTTGTTATTATTTTGAAATTAATGTAGCTCAAAATTTGAATACCATTCAAAATACACCTCATGAGCAATCAAAGGGAGGAGGAGGTTTTTTAAATGTATGTATAAATGTTAATATCACATTGCTTGTCAAGTTTTTGGAATGCAAGCTCACAAAACCTCAGCAAGCCATAATTTGAGTATGGCTAATTTGGTATGAGTAAAAAACTATTTAAGATTCTGTCATCTAACCTTTATATATCCATAAAAAGTTGTGATGAGTTTAATCCAATTAAAAAATATGAATATATAATAAATTAATTAGCTGAAAGAAAACCAAGAATAGTCTCTTTAAATTTACCCTTAAAAAATGCATAAGGTGATACTAGTGAAATAAATCAAAACTCTAAATTATATCATTATTTTTAGTATGTTCAGATCCATAAAAAGCAAACTTATTAAAATAATATAATGAAATTATTTTGAAGAGTTATTTCATTTTTACATTTACATATAATTGCTGTACTTTATATTTACAGAATTTTGAACCACCTTACAGAACCTCCTTACAAGAATTTAACAGAAACACCTTACGGAATTTTGAAAATTGCTATTTACCCATTCTATAAAAGAGGTTAAAGTTGTTAAGGATATACAATAGTTAATATTTTTATTTTAAAAAAGTAATAGGGTCATCATACAGGGTAATTTCTGATCACTCAATTTTGGGGACAATTAGTGCTCACACATATTTTAGTTTTGTAAACTGCTATAACAAAACAACTGAAATATGGCACACACGCCATAATAATTCTATTTTCTGATGCAGGATTTATGAAATACACAAATTTGCAGCCAGTTTGGAGAAATAAATACTTCACTTCTACTACAAAAATGTCTTTAAAAAAAAATAGTTTCCAAAAGGTATACTTTTTTAAAAGATCCATTCCAGTGCTATATTAAAAAAAAATCTTGTTAATGCTTTTTTAACTATTTAATTTTATACATAATTTAAGCTTTATTACTAAACCCAGTGATTTAGGTTCTGTAAATAAATATAATTATTCAACACACAAATTTGTTTTTGAAATATTATTATTTCAATGTCTGCAATAGTCTACTATGTTTAAAATTTCTTAGTAATTTTGTTTGTTGTGATGTTTGTAGTCTAATCATATAGTAATGCAGTTTTAGAGATTTTTGAAGTTTTTTTTAAATTAAATATTATTTGTAATAATCATATGTTTATACTCATATACACGTCTTAGCCATTTTGTAAATATTCATCAAATATATAATAAAGAAAGATATTAATTTAACTTGTATTTATTTGTGTTTGTACATAACTCCAAAAGCCATTTTTTTTTTTTTTGCAGCTTGTTGTAGAATTTGTTTTGTAGAGATAATAAAGGATGTACTTACTTTCGTTTTCAGTGAATGTGTAAATTAGATCGAATTTTGGACAATACATTGATGTGTATGTAAGTTCTGAAGGACATAGGCCTCCTCAATTACTGCAAGATGTTGTACCTGTGAAATTCTAACTTTTATTTTGCATTCCAAGGCACATATAGCTACTAGTTCGTCCCTTAAATTTAACGAAGTGTTAATGATTTTTTTTGACTTTGCCTTGGTTATAGTTTTGCCCTTTAATTTTTGTATGCTACTATTTTTTTCAGGAATATAATACAATTCAAATGAGCCTTGTTTAGGTTAATTGCTGAAAACCATAGTTTGATGTAACATTTAAAAGTTTTTTCTTCTTGTGGGGGCATTTTAAAGTGTTTTCATGCATAAATTTAGTAATAAATTTCTTCAGCCATCCATTTGGTTAAATGAAAATGAATTTTTTCTTCTTCTTCTTTTTTTTTTTTTTTTTGCTACATAGCTGATCTTATGATGAACCCTAGTAAGCTTCAAGGGAAGTTAGAACTGGAAAAATTGGTTGTGCAAAATCTACCATTACAAATTTTTATTGTGACAGAGACTTTAGGAAAACATATTATACTAAATTATACTTGTTTTAGTGTATTTATATAAATTTACTGCACTGCTTGATTTTTTAAAGATATTTCTCATTAAATGGTCTTGGATTACATTACAACGACTTTGCTTTTCCAGCCCATTTTATCCTAGATTCCCTTGAATTTAATTTAAAACAAACAATAAATGAGCCAAACCATAATAATAAAGTGTCCCAAAAAAAAAGTTTTTTTTTTTTTTTTTCACTTACTTAATACTTTAAATTCTTAATGATTTTCCAAGTTCAATTCCTTTAATGTGTGCATAAGGAATGCTAAAAAAAATTCCACATGAAAACTGAACCAACAATAAAATGGAAGAGTGCTAAAATGTACGAAACTCATTGTGGAGGGGACAAAAATTCCAGTTATTGTTGTTTAGCCCAAATACAAAATGAATAAATAAGTTCAAAAATAAATAATAATTTATTAATTAAAGTGTGTAAGTATGCAGTATGTAGAGATAATTAATGTGCCATTAAAATGTCATTATAAACAAAACTTTGTCAGAAACTAAAGTATAATTTCATTCATTAAATTTTTACAGTATGGTTGAGATGTAGGAAATCTGTACCAGCCATTCGATCTGTCTGTCCACCCAGTTTTAATTTTATGTTAACCTTTAAATGTATTATGCTACCACTTTTTATAAAATACTATAAGAGTACTTTTACACCAAAAGCGACAAAGACAATACTATTTAGAAATGGAAAACATATTATTATATGTATTGTATTGGTATTCAACTTGCATTTTGAGTGATTGGTGTCTTTGTTACATTTCACATTTCTAATTGAGCAGCAATTTGAACAGTAGGTGTGCATCAGAGGACTTACCTAATAATAGCTTCCGTCCTTGTTGTTTTCCTTCAATTGAGGTATCCATTCTGTTATCCAGTAAAACAATTCACATTGTCAATAATACACATGATGCATCTTTTTCATAGAAAAAAGAAGTAATTTAATTAAAATATTATGTACATTGTGTTTTAAAGTAGGGGCTAAGTTTTACACTACATTGTTGAACGAAAACATGTAAGCAAGAGAAAAGAGTATAACACTTTTAAACCTACAAACTACTGTTATAAATGTGAAAGTTCGAATGGATGTTCATTACTCAATCATGCCAGAACGGCTGAACAGATCTGGATGAAGTTTGGTAGCAGAGATAGATTATAGTCTGGAATAGCACATAAACTACTTTTTATCTTGGAAAATGTTATCGTGGGATATCATTGTATAAAAATGGTGCATTACCGTAAGATGGACAGTGTGGCTCAATAGTTAAATGAAATGGAAAGAAAATCAGTATCAGCCTGATAGCTTAAGTGGTAGAACACTCGGTGCGTAACTGAGGGACTTTGGTTCATGTCCCAGTCCGCACTAATTGACTTTAACTCGATTGATAGCACACAGGTTGCTTTTTCCCTGGAAAATTATGGTTCCTGTGGGATAGATTTCTTTTTCTTTTGCACAGAGCAAGGGATCAACATGAATGTTTGCATTGTGGTAGTTTAGAAGTTATAGAATGACGTTTTATAGTCTTCTGTACATATAGTAATCCTTTTAGGGCTTTAGCCTTTTGACTACTGGAGGACCAATAATGAATTTAATGCACTCTTAGCACATATTTCTGCTATAATGATATATTTTTACTGAAAACGAAATTTTTGCTAATATAGTTGTCGTATCAATGAGAAAAATCTGCTTTCAACGCCATATTTATACTAATACAATGACATTAAAAAGGAAATTTTTTCTGGGACAACTTACTTCTAGGACAACTTTTGCCCCATCCCCGTTGTAGAAAGGTTGGTGATTTAGGTTAACCCCTTATTTTGATACTAATCGATAATACCATTTATATAGTGATTCAAAATGAAAATCATTCGGTTAGGTACGGGTTTAAAAAAGATTTTGAATAAATAAATGTTAAAAACTATTTCTTTAACATTAATCACGGCGTTTCTTAGAAATTACTGAATTTTTATCGTCTCTAACTTACTTCTTTTTTGTAAATTCTGCATCCATGAAACAATTTAAAATTGGAAAGCTTCGAGGAATGGCAAATTATTTAATTTGAGCAAAAAAAAAAAAAAAAAACTTACTTTTGAGTTATTTATTAAAACTATTCAAATGTAACTTCTCCCATTGTGTTATTTTAAATGTTGATTGTCTGCTCTTATTTTAAAAGAAATCCTTCGTTGAATATTAATCCCTTAGTGTTTTAAAAGTTTTACGAATTCTGTCCTAAATTGCGTCTTAATTATTTTTTTCAACCCACACCTTCTCGCCCTGCCATATTGCGAACTTATTCCCGGGGATCTAGAGCGGAGTGTAGAGCAGTGGAGCAACGAGATTTTGCTATAAAACTGGAGTGGATCCGGAGTAAAGAAATTTGTTGCATACGCTGCTCCGATATTTTAGAAATTTTTTATCATATAAAAAAATAAATCAACTAGAAACAAGATAAATAAAATCTGTTAAAATTATTCGGTTTACGAAGAATGGAACCGGAAGAAGTATTTAAAAGTCGGAGCGGAGCAACTCTAATAAGAAGTCACTACTCAAGACCCTTACTTATTTCTTTTTCTATTCGTGTTAATACATCAGTCATTGATATAGTGGCGTCATCTGGCGATGAATTCACTAACTAAAAGAAACAGACAGCAAATACCGACCCCGTTACACCTCGTTTTCGACCAGACTACAGACTACTGTGTCCAGTGGTGTAGTCCTAAAAAAAAGTTGGGGGGAAGCTTATGCATACGAAGATAAGTAACTGAAATCAAAAGTGAAGGGGAAGCTTATGTTAAAATTAAAAAAATGTGGGGGATGGACGCTTGTATTAAAATAAATAGGTCGACTACACCACTGAGTGTGTCTTTTTTCAACCCACGCCTTGTGCTGCCATATCTAAGTAACTAGCATCTAACTTGCGTACTTATTTCCAGGGATCTGGAGCGGAGCGTGAATCAGGAGCATGGATTACTGGAGCAACGAGATTTTGCTAAAAACTAGAGTGGATCCAGAACAAAAGAAATTTGTTGTCTCCACTGCTCCGATTTTTTAGAAACATTTTAAATTTTTTATTATATAAAAAATTAATTAACTAAAAAAGATATAAATAATATAATCTATTAAAATTATTCGGTGCACGAAGCAGAACTGGAAACCGGACCATGTATTTAAAAGTCGGAGTGGAGCAACTCAAAAAAGTCGCTGCTCTAGATCCTTTCTAGGGACCGTTCATAAAGGATGTCAAGCTTTTTTTCAATATATTTGACTCCCCTTTCACAAAATACACTTCAACGGACCCCGTAACCCTCTTTGTCACATCTCACGCTGTATTACATATACAAAATGGTAGTATATATGTACTTTTGCTTAGAGATGTGGGGTGGAAAATTTTCCAAAACAGAAAATTTACCGCAATGTTTTTCCGGAAAATTTTCCATCTCAAAAAGTATATTTTACACTATTTTTTTGTGTGGCTCAATAAAACTATTCGTGTTTTCTGTTATTAACACATTTCAGCTTTATTCAACAAAAAATACTGAATTTCATTCCAACTTGGTGCTAAAAATTAAAAAAAAAATAGTTTGGCCGTTTTTAATTCAGTTTTGAATATTCCTTCATTGTCATATCATAACAAAACATTTCACAATTCCTAAATTTAAATAATAAAATATCATTCACTAACTAAATAATAATAATCTTTGCTCGTAGTGCTTGCAAAAGCTAATCCGTGAGGCGATATTAAAATCCAACAGATGGCGCTATTTGTAGCTTCGGTCTTAATCTATCTTATTAATAGCAATTTTTGATTTCAGAAGCTCTTTATTACGCTTTATCTCTATCAGCAATAATACCAAACCAGAAAAAAAAAAAAAAAAAAAAACTGTGTGGAAGCACTTTGTTGAAGTTCAGAAAGGTAGTAAAATTATTGGTAAGTGTAAATATTGTGACAAAACATATGCTAATAATGCAACAAGGATGAAAAGACACTTGGGCCGATGTCAGAAATGCCAGAGAGAATACAGTCCAGTTTTAGTAAGTTCGTACAATCGCGACACCTGATCCCATATTTTTAAAAGCGGTACACACAAAAACTTCTCGTCATACTAGGGAATACATAGGAGTTTTAGCAGCAGAGATTGGAAGAGTAGGTTCATCAAAAGTATTGGTTCTTATAACTGATAACGCAAGTAGTATGAAATCAGCTTGAGAGATACTGCAAAAAAAAAAAATATCCTCATTTCATCATATTTGGTTGTCTTGCACATGGTTTGAATCATCTCGCAAAGGATGTAATATACTTGAACTCTATTCAAACCGTATTAACAAAATGCAAGATTATTGTTGGAATTATTTAAAAATCACCGCATGGCAAATCAAACTCTAAAAGCAATTCAAAAAGAGAAACACGGAAGAGAAGTTGCACTCATTTTGCCAGGTGAAACAATATGGAGTTCAGTAACAAAATGTTTTGACAGTTTGTTGCGAACAAAGAACTAATTACAGTGTGCAGTGATAGATGACGAACTATCACATATACCTTCAAATGTAAGAAAGCAAGTACCGGATAATGATATCTTTTGGGTTCAAGTTCAGACTGCATATAACTTACTGTTACGAATTTCTGCAGCTAAGCAACAGATATAGGGAGATGCGCCAAAGGTTTCAGAAGTCACTGTTACATTTTTAAAAAATGATGAAAAAATAAAAGAGCAAATGTCTTTTTCACCGCTTACCAGAAAAGAAAAAAGAAATCTGTTGAAGGCTTTTTAACAAACAGATACAATTTTTGTTTCCACCCTACATTCAGCAGCAAATTATTTTGACCCACGATACTGTGGACAAAGTCTGTCAGAAGATGAATTAATATTGGCAATGGAAACCATAATTGAAGTTTCTAAAAGCACCCTTGGTACAAATGAGGCTACAATAAGGCAGATATAGCAGAATAAACTGCAAAACAAAAGATTTGGAGCAAAGATATCCTATGGAAAGCTGCAACCAATGTATCTCCAACAACTTGGTGGAAAGGCTATTGCAGTACAAGGGAATTATCTAGGGTTGCTGCAAGAATTTTTAATATTTCCCCAACAGCTACTTCCTGCGAACGCAACTGGAAGGCATTCAGCAACATAAAGACAAAAAAGAGGAACAGCTTAACAAATGAACGCACAGCTAAACTTGCATCTGTTTCTCAAAATCTACATTTGATGAGCAATACAGTGGTACGTTCAAACTGCGAGCAAAATGTACTAGAGCAACACACTGACATTGAAACAGGTTCTTTGAGAAGTTGCCATTCTGACCTGGATCTGTCCATGTTCTCTGTATCTGAGAGTGATCTAGAAATTTTAGATGTTATGGAACCTGAGTGATCCTGCTGTTTAAGAGTCGATTGCCAGTGCTAAAAATTTTGCTCAGGAAATAATTTAAAACGTAATAGCATTGTAAATGGTAATATAGTGGAACCTCGCTATTCGTACACAATTCGTTCCAGGAGGCAGTTTGAATGGCGATTTGTACGAATGGCGATTTATTTAATCAAGTAAGATACAATGTAAATTGGATTAATCCTTTCCAGTCCCACAGATGGTTGCTTATTTAAACCTATAAAAAACAAATGTACAGAAATACTGTACATGAAATTATACATAAATAAAAATTTAACTGCACTTTTCTTGTACGGTAAGCTGATGGCACAAGTGGAATGTTGAGAGGAGGAAGAGAAATGCTGATGTTACTGTTTTTAAAAAGAGTCACCTTCCATAAACACATCAGGTAACATCCTTTCAGGTGTTTTCTCCCTTTCTGCTGTTCTTTCTTTTTGCAGACTAGACAAATCTTAGGTTTCTTTCACTAAAAACCTGTCCAATGTTGTCTGCCTTTGACGATTGTTCAGAATTTTTCTAAAATGGTCAATAACATTGTCGTTGAACAAGTTAATGCTCCTGTTGACGACCACAGCAGTGTTAGGATGCCATTTTTTCACCTCTCTGTGTTTTCTCCCAGTGGTAACACAGCTCTTTCATCTCTGCAAAGAAAATGCATTCCTTACTACTTTCCTCCCCTAAAGAAGAAAGTTCTTCAACTACTTCCTCTTGCTGCCCCCTTAGAAAGTAAAAGTTGTCAGTAAAATCTCAAAAAGTGTTAAAAAAATTTTAAAAATACAAAACGCCAAACAAATTATTTCCAGGCGAGTTTAAAAGGAGTATAATTCTCGATTTTTTTCTTCAAAAAAGCCAAACTGGCAACCCTATCCCCTGGAGCCGTCCGAATCGTGGGGCAAGCGTGCGAATGGCAAGTTGAATTTTACTTGTTGGACATGTAGGACGAAAGTCGTGACTCATAGGTTAGGAACCACTGATATCTTACATAAGAATTTAAAGATGAAATTATTCACAATTTATTGAGTGGAAAATTTTCCGATTCAAAATTTTCTAGAAAACCCACATGTCTACTTTTGCTGTGTTGCAGCTCAGAAAAAAAAAAAAAAAAAAAGCACTACGTTATATATCACATTCCTACCTTTATTTTTGAACTTTTAACGACATTTGAGAGCATAATAATAATAATAATGATTATATGATGCGTACTTAATTTGTATAAAATGAGATTAATGTTCACAACAAAGAAGATCATTAGTATTTAATAGTAAAATTATTGTTCGAATTCTGAAAAAAATCTCCGCGTTATTTTATCTTAAAAGTGTAAGTGTTTAAGATTTCCTTTTAAACTTTTGACTAAAATTACGCTTAGACTTTAATAAGCATCGGTGTTTCCGATACAAAATAAAATCAAATTGTAAAAATAAAAAAAAATTTAAAAATAAATTTTATTTGCTGATGTCTTTTTATGTAAACGAAAATGTACGATATCACACTTTTCGCGACCTCCTTCCTTCCCCCACAAAATGTCGGTTTCTCGACCGCCCCTCCCCCCTCGAAACGTGACTTCATTTATGAATGACCCCTTATTTCTTTTGCTACTAAGACTAGCATCTGTCATTGATACAGTGGCGTCTTCTGGCGATGACTTCTGTAACTAAAAGTAACAGACAGCAATTACCGACCCTCGCTTTCGACCAGACATTTGTGTCTTAATTATTTTTCAACCCCCTCTTTATCCTGCCATATCTAAGTAACTAGCATCCAACTTGCGTACTTATTTGTAGAAACAGGAGCCTGAAGCGGTGGAGCAATGATATTTTGCTAAAAACTAGAGTTAATTCGGAACAAAGAAATTTGTTGTCTCCACTGCTCTGGGTGGAGACAACAAATAAACAGAAACTTTTTAAAATTTTTATAATATAAAAATAAATTTACTAAAAAAGAGATAAATGATATAATCTATTAAACTTATTCGGTGCACGAAGCAGAACTGGAGCGGAGCGGAACCGCAGCAAGTATTTAAAAATCGGAGCGGAGCAACTCAAAAAGGTCACTGCTCTAGATCAGGGTTTCTCAACTGGAGCCATATGCCGCCCCCCCCCCTTGGGGGTCACAGAAAAAATCAAGGCGGCCACAGGAGAAAATATGAAAATAGGAGAGTCATAAACCACGTGAAGGGCCCATGGCTAATTCGAACTTCTAAACTCCTACCTCATTAGGTAAAATATTCCATATAAATTTTTACAAATCTTTCAAAGGTGTATAAACGATACAAAGTTACATAACAAAAAAAAAAGAAAAAACTCAACGAACGAAACAGCGCAAAGCATGAAATTTCTTACGTGACTTATGGGAGAAAAGAACAAACTGAGTTTCATTTAGTTTCATGTTTGCCCTAAATTTTTCTGCAATGCACTTTTTGAACTTAAAAATTGTTTGGTGTGTTTCCTCATTAGCGTTCTTTACTAGAAAAGTTATTTTTACTGGGCAAAAATATAAATAAATAAGAACATGAAAGGAAGCCTAATATCTTGTAAAATATTCAACACATGAAATTAATTAAGTCAATAAATATTTAAAAAGCATGACAGCAGACTTATTAGTTGAAGGATGTGTGCGTCGGTCACCCCTCCCCTCCTAATGACTTCAGAAGGAATAATCCGAAACAAAGATCAACATATCATTCTCATGTTTCACGTTTTGTTAAAAACGTGAAGAATTAAACAGCATTAGGTTTTACGAGGAAATTTGAATTTTTTATTAATCCTTATTTAATAGCGAGATTGGCTTTGGACTTATATCATTAAAAATAACTTTTTATGTAGAGTGTGTATATAAAAGGATTCTTTAATTTAGTAATTATTTTAAGGCTACTTTTGAACAGATATAAAATGTTTAAGGTTAACACCTTAAACACTATTACTTGAAAAGAACTCAGATAACGCTAAAAATAAAATGTTCGTGCTAAAAAATTGCCGAGATTCTGAATGCTTTTATTTTTTTACATTTTTTTTGTGGAAAAATTACAGGTAAGAACAAAGAAAATTTTCTTTAGACTTAACATAATTGATGACTGGAATGTCTGATTCAGTTGACGAATTCAAGAAATTTAAAATACATTATTTGCTTTTGAAAAGACAAAGTCGCTAATGCTTTTATAATTGATGCAGTATGATTTATATTATGACTATCGAAACACAAGTTCTTAATTTTTATTTTACTTTAAACTCCATACTTTATCTGTTAAATTTTGAAATTTTATATTGAGAACTTTTTTTCTAATTCAGCTCTATATTTTTTCTCCCTATGCTTGTATGTTTACATATCAACAACATCTGCTTAATTTTAAATTTTTCTTTGTAGTCATGCATCTTCTATTGATAATACTTGTTCTCAAAGTAAGAAATGTTTCTCTTTATTTTTCTTTTTTAGTGCTTTTTGTACCCTATTTTATGTATGATCACTCATTAATAAAATTATGACAATGTGCAGGGCGCACTGAAGGGGAGGGTATCCAGTGTCTGACGCTTTTCAAATATCTGGGATCCCCCCCCCCCGATCCCACCACCGTACAAAAAATTTTATTACCTGGCATTCCAAATTTGCTTTTTAAAAATTAATCAATTAGCATGTCTTGAAAAAATATACAGAAATAGAAAACTGACAACGTATTTAGAATGTTTGGATTTTTAAAAATGTGAATAGAATTTATGGGTCGCAGAAATCAGGGTCGGATATCCGATGCGGATCTGTGATGAAATGAGACATTGGATAACCGATGCATCCCTCATCTTGAACTTGACAGCCCCCCCCCCCCCCAAAAGAAAAATCCCAGGTGCGCTATTGAAGGGAAGCCACGGAACAATTAGTGACTTCTAAGGGGGCCCCAAGTCGAAAAATTTTGAGAAACCCTGCTCTAGATCCTTGATTATTTCTTTTAATACTTTTTTAACACATAGGTTCTCAACGTGGGCGGTAATGGCCCCTTGCCGACGTCGGAGACTTTAAGGGGGGCAGTAAAAGACCCAGAGAAAACTAGGGGGCATTGAGATGACATATGGAGGGGCATGGGCAGATTAATTAAATATAGTCTAAAATAGACTAAACATGCTGATTATGTACTAACAAAAGCATTAAGTTTATGGTCGATTGTTCAACGATTTCTGATAGCATTCCCATCTTCATATTTAGCTGAACCGGGCTATAGTGCTGTAGCATTGATAACCAAAAAGAGAAATCGGCTCCATATTACTGAACGCGGCGACTTACGATTGTTTTTAAGTAAAATCGAACCTGATATTAGCAAACTCCTTAAAATTAATCAAATTCAACCTTCTCATTAGTTACCAATTCAATGTCTGAAAATTTTAATAAAATACTTTTCAATATAATTAAGTACGCGTTTTGATTGCTCTCATTAAAAGTCTTTCTTAAAAACAGAAATTGGATAGGGTCATATCCTAGCTACGAATAAAATGTCAAAATATATTCGTGGGAATAGCTGTTTCAGATTCGCAAGTAAAAAAAGGGGGGCTTTAGAAAAAAAAAAAATATTCTCAAAGTGGGCTGTGGGCAAAAAAAAAGTTGAGAACCTATGGTTTAACATGTCATTGATATAGTGGCGTCATCTGACGATAAATTAAATAGCTAAAACTACTAAACAACTATTAGGGGCCGTTCATAAATGACGTCACGCTTTTTTTTCATATATTTGACCCCCCTCCCCCCTTTGTCACAACATGTCACACTTCAGCAGACCCCCTCCCCCCGCTTGTCACGCGTCACGCTATCTTGCATAGTGCATGATGTCACACTTCTTGTTACCCCCTCCCCTCCCCTTGTCACACTTTGTCACAATTTCACGGACCCCCCTCCCCCCCTCGAAGCGTGACATCATTTATGAATGATCCCTTACAGATAATAATAATTTAACTTTGTGCAGAGTAATAGAAAAATAATAACACGTTAAATTAAAGCACAAATGAGCATTAAAACGCAGACGTATGTTTCGGGATTGCTTGGAATCCCTTTTTCAATGCGACAGGGAGCTTCTAGATGCAAAACATCCAAATGAAGCACCGTAAGACCGTAACACCTCGCTTTCGATCAGACTTTTGCGCCTTAATTATTTTTCGATTTCAACTAGATTTTTGTGCTTTGATTATTTTTCGACCCACTCCTTGTCCTGCTATATCTGAATAACTAGCATCTAACTTGTGTGCTTATTTCCAGTGATCTGGAGCGAAGTGTGAAGTAGGAGCGTAGAAAGGAGCAGTGGAGCAACGAGACTGTGATAAAAACTGGAGCGGATCTTGAGCAAAAGTATTTGTTCGGTCTCCATTGCACCGATTTTTTAAAAACCTTTTTAATTTTTTATAATTCAAAATTGTATTAATAAAAAAGAGGTAAATAATATAATCTATTAAAATAATTCGGTGCACGAAGCAGAACTGGAGCATGTATTTAAAAGTCGGAGCGGAGGAGCAAGTAAAAATATTCGCTGATCTACATCAGGCTTTCTCAACCTGGGCCACATGGCCCCCTTGGGGGCCACGGAAAAAATCTTTGGGGGGGGGGGGCACAGGAAAAAATATGAAAATAAGGGAGCCATGAATCTTGACTATTTTTTTTCAAATAGTCAAGATTCATGGTAAAATATGTCACACATAAAGATAAGGTATTCCATAATATTTTTACCAAGTGTCTTAAAAGTATAAATGGCGAAAAATTATATACCCTAATTTTTAAAAAAAATCAACGCACTCTAAAAATCTCAACACACAGCGTAGTACTGGTATTAGTTAAATACTCTCATATTTATTTTTTTCTTTTCTCTCTCTCTCGAAGAACAATTTTTTACAATCACATTTCGAAAGAGCAATTATGGTCATTTGTTTTCGAATTTCAAGAAATGCACCCCCCCCCCCCCAAAAAAAAAAAAAAAAAAAAAAAACTTATAAATAATCCTTGAAGGATTGATTTACAATTATTATTACAAAAGTCTTGTCACAGGATTCGTGTTTAGATGGGGAAAAAATATTAAAGTGAGTGCTTTAAGCAGTAGTGTTTCTTTCAGGGACATATTACCTTATGATTATGTTATTGCACTGTTTTTTAAATTTTTAAAGTTTTTCTCAATAATTTATTTTGAGCTTTGTTGAAGTACAGTATTTTAATTTCAAAACTGTATGGTCCTTTCATAGCACTGTAAATGTGTTTTAAAAAAGATAAAAATAAACAAGAACATGAAAAACAGCTTACTATCCGGTAATAAGATAGATGCATAAATGTTTAAAAGCGAAAAAATTTGAAAATTAGAATATGAAAAGATGAGAAAAAGGTTTTTGCTTCAAGCCTTCAAGATGTTTTTCTTTATATTTATTTATTTGAGTTGCTTGCTTAGAAATGATTACATAAGTTTTTATACTTTTCTAGTGTGTGTTTTTGTGTATTTGGTGCTCAATTGTGTGCCACAACTCAAAAAAGGTCGAAAATCCTTGCTTGTTTCTTTTGCGATTCGCTTTACGTTAGTTAGAGACGTCCTCTGGCGACGAAATCCGTAACTAAAAGGTAGGAACAACAAGTACCGACCCCGCAATACCTCGCTTTCAACCATTAAACATAATCTATATCAGTGGTTCCCAACCTTTTTTTCTTTGCGAACCCCTTCCCAGATCCAAAAGAAAATGGCGAACCCCCTTATGTAGTAATGTGCAACAAAAATATAAAATTTGTTTGTACATTTTATTTTCCATATTGCACGATAGTTCGTAGCAAGAAATAAATATATAATTGCAAAATATCTTAAGTTTAAATAAAAACTGAAATTACCTTTTATTATTTGTTCTTTTTGATTAATTATTAGGACACTAAAAATATGTATTCGCGAAAAATATCGTTAAAAACTATTTTCCCTATAGTGCGAAAAAGTTATGGAATGGTGTGAGAAATATACGTACAAATTTTTGAACCAATCAATGGCTATCACTCGGTTCCACTTTCGGGTTGAAATATACAAAATTCTGAAAAGTTGAAAATAAAGTATGATAAATGTGAGTACAAAATTTAAAATTATTGAATAACGATCTTCCGTTTCCACCTTGAGGTCTGTATATAAAAAAATAGCCGTAGCAATGAAAAAAAATCATATTTCCGACCTTTTCTTCGTGCTAGCGAGAAAAAATAAAGAGAAACAAACCTTTAAATTTTAAAATAAATCAATGAATAACTTTCGACACCACTTTGAGGTTCAAATTTTCGATATTATGTAGCAGTAAAAATATGTACATTTCAAATTTTGTACGAATGGTTCCTATGTCAGCCCGCAGCTGCCTTATCAGGAAAACAATTTATTTAAAAAGATCATTTTTGCACTCCATCCTACTACGTATGTAAATTTATTGCTTCATCTCTTCTTTCACATCAGCAATAAAAAATTCCGCCATTGCAATATTATTTTCGCGAACACCCTATTTACACCCCGCGAACCCCTAGGGGTTCGCGAACCACCGGTTGGGAAACGCTGATCTACATGGCACTGCTACTGTACTGCTATACTTTATTTTTTCAAATCAAGAACTTTTATACTCATTTAATTACGTGTCCTATCCACTCTAATGGAGCTTTGGGCACTAGTAATTTGCGATTAATTTTACAATTTAAGTGAAACTTTTTTGACTTACGTATGCTTTTATGATTTGCTTTGGCGATTATTACCCAAACTTACATTTCAATGCAATTTGAAAGCTTGGTCTTCAGCTTGCGTCTCATTTAATTATCTTAAATATATTTTGTTTTCTTTATAAAATTTCTATTCCACATAATGCTGTTTATTTCGTGATTACGACTTGTATTATTGGCAGACAAAATAAATAATTTACAATTTAGTTGGAAATTTTAATTGTTTTTGAACTTTTTTCATGCATAGCCATTGACGTTTTTCAGGTAATCTGGAAAAAATAAATAAATAAATAAAAATAAATGAAAAATAGCTAAAAAGATAAATAAGAAATATATAAAAAGTTTAAAATATGGTGGAAAAAAGGATGGCCTCCATTTTGTCTACTTTACTGGTTACTGAAAAACTACTGATTCACTATCAGCAAAAGACTATATGCAGAATCGAAAAACAAGTCTCACCAAAATCCCACAACTTTTGAGAAGACTCGGCTCTAAATACCGGATAATCAAACCGATTTTTATTCTTTTTATTTCCATAAAATTTCGCAAATAAATTCCCGACTCTGAAAAGGAAATCCGTGCCCTCATTCAGTGGCATTAATTCCTTAAAAAAAAGTAAAACATAGTGGGAATCTTTTGGCACGGACTGTTATCCAAATCCTCCCATATCCAGAGGCGATGAGACGTGGCAGGCAATTCGATGAAAAATTGTTTCCAACGCAGTTGTTCCTAATCTGATTCAATGGTTCAAATAAATGTCCTTAAATTCGTCATTTCGTCTACTAAAATTGGTTGCTAGTTCCGGTCGAGCAAAAAAAAAAAAAAAAAAAGGATTTTTTATGTATTTTTTAAACTTTTACATTCATGTATCTTCCGCCTAATTTCCCATAAAAGTTTTTTTTTAAAAAAAGCACGAAAGAAGGTTTAATGTATCGTAAAAATATATTTAAACACAAAAAAGTCAAAAAAAATAAAATAAATTAATAATTAAATAAAGATTGAAAAGTAACAAATATACAAGTAGGGTTTTGAGATAGGGAAAATGTGTCTGTCGGTCTGGTAGTCCCCCCTAATGACTTTTGAATGAATTATCCGATTCGAACAAAACTTTCCCCATTCGAAAGATTTCGCCTAGGGCACCTCGTTCCCATAATTTAGCTTTTGATTTGAACAATTTTTTTTTTTTTTTTTCAATTTTGAACAGTTCAAAAAGTTCTAACATTACCCTGTTAGAAATATCATCGTGAAATTACGGTTAAATCGCCGGCAGCAGTCTGTCCATCTAATTCACCGTTAAATTTACGGTTTGGAACATTTTTGTATCTTTACGGGTTCTAAACCGTTCCCAATCAGCTTGGTTAAAAAGCCGTAAATGCAAAAGTTTTTAGTTTCACAACCATTTAGTAGCACTTATGATAACATAATACAGGTTATGGTAACTATATGCGTAGAACCTTCGAGGTGTAGAAACTATTCATAGCTATTATATTGTGGCGGACGACGAGGTGCGAGGAAACGCTAAGAGGAAACGGTGGAGCAGGAGATCTGCCGTAGAGGGGGATAGAACCAAAGATGGTAGAAAGAAGAAGATGGGACACTTCGGTTTCGGTATTGCCGAGAAAACAACCGTGGCAGGTCTGAGGTGTACAACAAAAAAACAAACATTTAGGGCAGCTCGCATGCATTTGCCGCCAAACTTCAACTGATCTTTCTTGGAAATTGGCGAAAGGTTTGCCATAGCTTTTCGCTCGGAATTCCTAGAAATTAGAAGGTTCAGAGGGGAGAGGGGTGTTGTCGTTATCGTATCATCTTCCGCGGGGGAGATAAGTCTTTTTGTTGGATGTGTTGCTCTCAGGCAAACCGCAAAATGAAAACAGATGTTAGGTCTTTCTTTCTTAGCTGTGTAAAGAGCTAAAGCATTGTGTTATTATACATGTCGGGTCGTTTGAGTACGAATCCATCCTTGTGAGTTTAAAAAAGAAACATGAATAAAGATTCAAGTTTGGAGATAAAAATAAATTTAGCTTAATAAGTAAAAATATTAATCAGTATTATTGCCTATTTTTCAACTGTTTATTTTATTAGATACAATGTGAAGTATATCTTATTTAAATTTACACTAGAAGCAAATGTATGAAAAAGTTCAGTACGGGATCTTGGAGTTTCCCGAGGCGGGGAAGAACTGCCTCCCCCCCCCCTCCATTCAATTATTGTTCACACTTCATAAACTTTTATGCGCTGTGCTTTTTTTTTTTTTTTTTTTTTGAGGCTTACTTGGTGGCCACTGATCAGGGACGTAACTAGAGGGGGGCAGACAGGGCCTATGCCCCGGGCGCCAGATTATTTTAGGGGCGCTAAATTTTCTAAATGTATGCTTGCCTAAATACAAATTGTGGTCTTGCCCCAGTTAGAAAAGGACTTTTAGTTACGTCCCTGTCCCTGATAAACCCAGAAAATTTTCTTAATGTTCCCACGACATGGTCCTTTCATCGCAACATTAGGGCGCCCCTCCCCTAAATTCATATATGAAATTCTGACAGTTGAAGGGGTGGATTCTCCCCCGGAGAAATTTTAAAAACTAAACTAGTGAAATTTGAAGCCTTAGGAGATGCATTCGAGACTGCAAAAATATTAGGGAAAAAAACAAACGAAACCTTTAAAATTTAAACGATTTTACTCATAAAAATACTCATAGAAATTCAGAACAAAGTAAGCATTTTTTTTTAACCCGGGGGACAGCCGGAATCCCTTCTTACTAGCGTCCATATCGAAGAGCCACACGTATGCCTTCTCCCCCCCCCCCCAACGACACTTACAAGCTCCCCTCCCCCCCTCTGACCTCCCGCCTCTTCCCAAAAAGGATGCTTTGAAAATTTGTAAAAGAAAACTATTGCATTGTTTGAGAGTGGCATGATTTATATTTCACTATCACAAGTCCCTATCTTAAGTGCTAGATAGGGACTTGTTCAATTCCCTTCAATTCCCTTCCCAAATGGATGCTTTGAAAATTTGGAAAAGAAAAACATAGCATGATTTATATTTTGCTATTACAAGGGGGAAAAACCTTGACTTTTTTTAATTGAAATTTTTAAATTTTGATATTGCGAAATTTGGCATCCCTCCGAGGAGAAGGCCGACTGGTCAACAACGCAACATTTTGAGCATACTTAAATTTTAGAGCTTCCGACAGTTTATACAAATAAATAATTGTATTACTAATCGGCTTTAATCGTTAGCAAAATAGCCGGTCAAGGGTCAAATCGGAGCGCTGAACTAGGATTTTAATTCTCTTTCCAAAACTCAAATTTTCTTAATTAAATATTTTTTCTTTTTTTATTTTATTTTCTTTTCTTCTTTTTTTTCCTTTTTCTTTTTATTTTTTGCATCACAGTTGAATTTGCCGCCTCCCAGAAATGCCGCCCGGGGGATCTTGCACCCTTTAATTCGGCACTGAAAATGTTCATGGATTGATAATGTTTTTAAGATTAAGTTCCCATCAACATCCCCGAGGAGTACGTTGATTTTCATTAACATGTCTATATTTTCACCGCACCCACCATAAATAACTGCTCATTGATCAAAATCGGAAATGTGCTATATTCCATATTACAGGAAAATTTATCTATAGTGATCTATTCTAGATCGAATATTACAACGAAAATCTTTAAAATGCCAGTTTTTCCTTCCGTGTTTGAAAAAGCATATACCGTAAACGATGATTTTGACACTGAATTATTGATTTTGTACGAAGTGTTGTTTCCGCAACACAAAAAGAAGTTATTACAGTTCATTTCAATAAAAATTAAGAGTACAGTTTCTAGTACAATAGAAGAGCTTGTCGCTGTAAAATTTGCAATTTTAATCCTTGAATATAAGGGATCATTCATAAAGGATGTCACGCTTCAAGGGGGGAGGGGGTTTGGTGAAATTGTGACAAAGGGGGGAGGGGGTATGTTGAAGTGTGACAGTATGTGGCGAAGGCGGGAGCGGATCAAATATAGGGGGAAAAGCGTGACACCATTTATGAAGGGTCCCTAAGTTGTTATATGATTTTTATGGCTGCAGGGGTGGATAAACGTCCCCTTTATCCCTTGAATGACTTCTTAACATATCGGGTTCCACTCAACTCTTATTTCTGTCATTTTCTGACGATGTTTGATATCTATGAAAATGTGTGGAAAAAAAAGAGCAAAGATTCGCACTGGTATTATAATTAGCATTCTTAAAAATGTACCTCTTTTACCCAATAACACTTCATAACCAGAAAATGTACTGAACACAAATTAATTATATTTGTCGCCGAATATACGATCTATGTTCCTATATCTTATGACCTCAAGAAACACTTGTTAGTGATTTACAGTAAAATGTAGGGAAATAATAAACTAAACTGATCGACCATTTTCATTTCTGTTTCTGTTTTTCTTTACGAAACTCTACACTACATTTAGCACCCACTAAGTATCAATACAAAATATACCAATTCTTTAAAAACCCTCTTCTTTTTACACACAAATTTAAAATGTACTTCTACAAAGTCACATGAAGAGTTGTAGTTCATTCATAACGAACCTTTCTGATTTTGAACATGGTCCTGGATTTTGAAGAGTTTACGATAATAAATTCGTCCAAAGGACCTAATTAACGGCCGCCTGAAGCAGTCCGAAGCAGCTGGGGGAGCTTTTTCCCAGGATGGATCCTCTTTTGTCCGCACTGGGGACAACGATTTTGCGCTAATTTACTCCTTTGAGACATAACCAACTGGACATAACCATGGACATAACAAACTTCTCGTGGTGGATATTCTCCACAATATCTGACTCCATATACATTCTATTATACTCAAATATTTCACCCATATTAGCAATTTTTCTTAATTTGAATTGTCAAATGCTAACATTTCTTCTCTGAACTGGACATATTTAAAGCACAAATGTGATTGTATATAATCGCATTATAAAATTGAGTAAGTGTGATAGATTTAGATGATGTAAAAAAAGAATACTTCAATAATGAGTAATCATTTTATCAGTTTATTACTTTTCTAATCAATAAACTATATTACAACAATATTATAAATATGCTCGATCAGCCAAAAAATACCTTCTTTTTCATGTTTATAGTGATTATTTGGTTGCACATTTGTTAGTTAATATCGTGTATATTTATAAATACTTTTCAGATGAGCTCAGTTGTTTTAATATTATTATACTTTACTGGTCCAAATATATCCCATATTGAAATGCATATTGTACAAATAAAGATATGTTTTTTATCATTTGGATATTTTATAACCTATATATACAACATACAAAAAAAAAAAAAGACTCAAGGAATCATGAAAACATTAAAAAATCAGTAAATGTACACGCAAATATGCAAATGGAATGGGATGTGTGTCATTAAAAAATATTTGCTGTTGAATTATCCCATCCAGAACGAGATGATTATAAAATGAAGGATGAATTACTGATAATTAATTTATCGGTAACCACCAGTGGCGTTGGAAGGGGGCGGAGTGTTCCTTGTTCGGAGGCTCTCTCTCAGCAGAAGGTTAAGGGGCGTTCTGTCAAAGTTCAAGAATACTACATTATTCTGGAAGCGTGAACGCCAGAGTGGCCTCGGAATCTTTGTATATTATATGCTATATATATATACACAAAGGATAAAAAGCAGACCTATGCAAAACACCAATGAATGCTACATTAAATTATTAGATATAACAAAATTTAAAGCAGGTAAAAATTTCCAAAATTTAGTTTTGTCATTTTGATGAAGAAGAAACGAGCATTTTTACAGCCAAAAGATTTTGTTGCACAAAAAAATTTTGCAGTGAAGTATCAACCTTGTTTTATAATAGTTCTAGGGAATGACAAGATGCCATTTTTAATGATTTGTTACTTGTTAACAACTTAATGTTAAAAAAACAAAGCATTTCTCCTAATTTTACTTTTATTTAATTGAATTTTACACTATGCAACAAAATAATTAATGAATATTTGACGGGTGTAGAGCAATTGCTTGAAAGAAAATTGTAAACATTCATAACTTTCAAACTTTTTTGAAAATTTTATTAAGAAAATTATGCATTTTTTAAAGATTAAAAAAGCAATTAATTACATTGGGAAATACCAAGCTCCAGAAAAGACTTTTGATAATAAAATTAAATATTTTAGGATTAATGCTAGCGCGTCAAAAAATTCAATTCATGAAATAGGTAAATCTCTCAATCTACAGCAGGGGAATTTATTCAAGCATTTCACATACGTACTGAATAAGAAATTAAATAAGTGATTTTTAAATTAGTTTTTCATTTGATTATTTATTTAGTTATTTATTTATTATTTGCGATTAACTGCAAATATTTAACATGTCCCTCCTGCGTAGAAGCAATTTATATGATGACTGAATGTGTGTAAGAGAAAAAACATTATCATCATAAGTGCATAGTTAATGACTATTATTTTCTGAATCTTTCAAATTTAAAAAGATTATTTAACAGTTTCCACCTTTGTTTCAAGTATTTTAAACAATGTTAAGAATTACGCATACATAAAGAAATTTAAATAAAAATAAAACTAGAAGTATTACCTTTTGACGTTTGAAAGTTCGACCTTACGATCACGATTCACGAAATTGTGATTAAAAATTTCAAATTAAAGTTTTGGTGAAAAAAATTGTTTACCTTTTAACAAAGCATAAGAAACATCGAAAGCTTACAAAGTCCAGTTCCCATTGCGGATGCAAAAAGATCACATTTTTTTTTTTATATGTGGGCCAAAATTTATGAAAAACGGCAATTAAAATTAACTTTTTTGAGTAAAATAATTTCAGAATTAACTTTTAATAAGGGAACGTTGAATCATTTTAATGATTACAGATAAGTTCGTTGGAACTCTGGAATAAATCAAAAACAAAGAAAAAAATTTCCAGATTTCCCTGATATCCCTGATTTAAAGGGTTCTGTCGCCACCATTTCAAGGGTTCTGTCGGGCGCTTTCATGCTGCTAGGAACGAGGGGGGGGGGGGGGCAAATAAGTCAAGTTAAGCGAATGTTGTACACAGGAAAGGGCTTTCAGAAATTTCCAGGTTCTCCACTGGTAACAACTAATAAAATTTGAACTATAAAAAACAGTAGGTGTAGGTCTTGAAAACCATTAAGACAAATGAATAGGAATTTTGAGATACGAAATCTATTCCTAATAAACTTAAGACTTAATGTTACTTAGTAGCATTATTTTTTATTAAAATAAACAAAATTGTTCAATCAAAATATTCAGTAAAAATAAAAACACTACGTAATATAACAGCAGCAGTATACAATATGATATAAATAATGATCTGATAAATGGGAATACAGCTGAAAATGTTTTCAAGCTTTGACAGCTTTTCTCCAAAAACAAATACTAAGGGAACAGGAATGTGAATTGAACAGACTGGAATTCAAAGCGTTTTTTAAATAGTTATTCAGGCAACATCCCGTTAGCCGGCATGATTATAATAAATGTTTGCTTCACTAGGCTAATTTTTCGGCTTGGCTTAATGTTTTATTTTTGAAGATACTCCTCTATTACTTGATAAAATAACGATTCCCTTCGCTTCTGCCGCTAATGTCTGAGACAATTTTTGCGTGCACGTTCGAACTCTTACGGGGGAAAACCTTTCAATGAAAACTTGGAAATAGTGAGTTACAGAGAACTTTCTGGTGGAAAAGCTGATATAAAAAACACTTATAGATGCGAATTGTAGTTTTATAATTGTTCAATTTGAAATTCGGCGTACTTTTTTCTTCTGTTTTGCCCACGCAAATCTTAATTTTTAATGAATGAAGAGCGCTGGAGATAAACCTGTGCATTTACTCTTAATGAAGCCTTTTTTTTCTTTATATGATGATTGTATTTAAGTTAAAAAAATTACTTTTAAAATTCGGAACTGCAACTTAAAACTACATCCATAAGAGAAAATTTTGAAAAAAAAAAAAAATGTAATCGTTAGAGGAGATTTCAATCATTTGACCAAAACAGAATTTAAACATATTAATAAGCAAAGCCCAACAATTTTAAGAGCCGTAAAGGAATAAACACAGAAGAAATTTGTTATTAGAATTTTCTCTATTTATTTTTTACTATATTTGTATGTTGAAACAATACTTTAAAATATTTAAATCATTTTCCGGGAATCCGTGTTTCAAATTGCTCCAGCATTGGACGTCCATCAGACAGAATTGGGGCGCGGCCCCCGATGTAAACTAAAAGTACTTTTGAAGAAAAAAAGTTTGTCTAAACTTCCGATTTTGAAGGAAGCTAAAGATCCCCCACTCCTTTCGCTAATCGACTGCCGTCATCTAAAGTATTTTCAATTTTTTTAATCCGATAAAATTACCCTCCCTGTTTCGTGACTTTCTAACGGCAGCGCTTTGTACTATAATTTACATGCAGCAGCAACAAAATTTCTTCTGTAATTGAATTTTTTCCAAAAAGGAAAGCAACTTATCGAATCTTCCTTAACAGGAGCAAATAGGTTTCATCCTGACAGTTGGGAACACTTCGCGTTTGCTTTTATTTTCCCTTATATATTTTAACTATGTGAAGCTCGTTAAGAAGTGACTGACACTCGCCTAATAATAGCAGAAGGGTCGACCATGAACAACGTACCTCAGGCTATTTCAGCGCTTTCTAGCCCCTTTCGTTTTCTTACCTCTCTGATACACGATCCGATCCCCGGGGTTTCGGCCGATCTCGCCGTGCGTGCCTCAAAGGATCAGTGCATCCACTTTGGCGACTTACTGCCGCAATGACATCCTCAGTATGATTTTCGCCAAGATTCTCTCGCCAATCTCATCCTAAATGTTGCTTTTTTACTTATACTTCTCAGACCCCTCTGCTCCGAAGCATTTAACATAGGTTTCTACCGGAGTGTCCAATCTTCTCGAGTAGAAGATCGTTGATAGAACTACGGACCTCCTCGTTGGAAAGCCAGCACTTCCTTGCCTTGCCAAGAGGTACCTGCTCAATGTCAAAATTTTGAGAAGTTTTTTTTCATTCTGAGAAAGATAAAAATGCAACATCAAAAAAAAAAAAAAAAAAAAAAAAAAAAAAAAAAAAAAAAAAAAAGGGATATGTTTCCACAACCAGTTTTTATGACTGTTACTAACTTCATCTTCTCTTCATTTCCCCCCTTCGGATAAAAACTATACAATGTTATGCGATGGAATTCTAATCTTCACACTTCTTCGATCCACAATCAAGATGGACGCATGATTTTTATTGACTACGAGACCTAGGTGGCGCTCGTAAATTACGCTTAATTAAACGTTCTTTAGGAGAAACAGAGAATAAACGATTTTTTCCACAATCAGCGGTTTGAGTTCCATCTTTTTAATGGTTATTCGACTGTTGTAATTAAATATGGTAAAATAACAATCAAATAAATTGTTATTTTACTATTTTTCATTGAAATTTTTAATGGTGTAGTGCCTATGATAACAATTGTATTTTTGTGAAGAATTCCTTACCATCCTTATCAAGAACATGGATGGAGAGGGTTTGTTTACAAAAATTCAATTTTTATCACAAATCACAGCATAAATGCACTGAATGAATGCAAGCACTTACGACTGATTTGTGTTAAGAAATAGCTTTTTTCCAAAAAGGGTTGAAATACACCCACTGATTATTTTTTTTAATGAGTTACCCTGTACACTTGGAATTGAAATTATGACAGCTAAATTTTGCTATCTTACGCGCATGCGCGGTAGAAAATTAATTACTTTTAAATGTTCATAATTTATTAAATTTTCGAAAAATTACATCAAATTTCAGTATAATGCTTCAATTGTATGCAGTTCTGAAAGTTTGGTAACGTTTTGTAAAAATCGTTTCGTGTTGTAAGCCAAAAACGAGTAAAGTATATTGGAGAAATACTCATATCTTTGTGAGTATAAGTACAATTTTTCCTAAAATGCACAGAATAACTGTAAATAGCAATAAAGTTATTTTCTGAACTTTACATCTTATTTCCAGCATTTTACTCTAACAGGTTCCTCCAAAACAGTTTTTTTTCCTTTTTAAATTTGTAGACGTTCCCCTAAATGCAAGAGCTATTGAACTTTTGCTGGAAAGTGTAAACATTGTATATTAAAACATGAATAAATAAGTAAAAAACGGATTTTTGCATCAGACTGAGTGTTAAGTAAAAAATTACAAAAACTCTGGGGTGCGTCTATTAATTTGGCCAGGGACTGTAAGTGCACAATAAAGTCGATTTTTGGATTATAATCAAAGTATGATGTAAGAATTGTTCCAATTAGTTTCATTTTCCAATTTTAGAACAGAGAATTTAGGCAGAAGGGGGCTATTGTGAAATTTTTTTATAATATTTTCAAAAACTTTTACTAAATACAGCAGCCTTACCACTAATATATCCATATGGAACCAACCACAACCCTCCAGATGATACTCTTTCCGCATAGGGGTATCAAGGAGGGCCAGGTTCACACAGCAAGAGTTAGTTAGGCTGGATTGGCGCCCAGAAAACCTACCTCGGAGCGGTAATATGCATTCGCCACTTCGCTCCCCCGTGCCCAAGGGCAACTTTAAGGCCACGTGCTAACAGGGGAGGGGGATGGAGTAGAGAACCAATATATCCACATAGGTCATTTATTTCCTTTCCCGTGATTCCGGTAAATTTAAACCAGACAGCACAAAAGTGAACTGTGAAAAATATAGTAATCATATACTCTTAATATATATATATGTATTAAATATTCCTGTCATTTGAAATGAAGATATAAAATAGTCTAAATTAGTAATTAAGAAAACAAATCATCTATTTACTTTTCCGCAATAAAATCTCATTTACTGAGAAACTTTAACTGAAAAATAACGGAGTTACTCAAATTGTCCACATTAGCCTCCTTCACTTAAAATATACTTTACAACTTATTACCTTTTAATTTGCTTTATACGTGAACAAAATTGAAGTTAAAAAAAATATGAAGAAAAAACTTCGAAATCGTGAATGAAGGTGTTTTTTGGCTCCTTTGTGCAACGGGGAAAATATGGGCATCATCCGAGGCCTTCCTGAGTGCCTCAGGCTCATCATTACAAACTTTTCCGAAGGGGGGGGGGGGCAAAGGGTATATTTTCATTGCATATTATGGGTAAAAAACAATAAAATACATAAAAACATGCATAACTTATTTTTGAAAGTCGGGGGGGGGGGGGGGGAGTCATCTGACTCCTCCTGATCGACTAAATGACGGGCCTGAACTATCTGAAATAAAAAAGTTTTCAATACCTTTTTCACAAGTCAGAAAAAAAAAAAAAAAAAATTATTTCCCTTCATAAAATATTCATTGTTTGATTTACTCATTTTTCGTTACAAAATATTTTTTTAAACTCTCATAACCATACTACTTAACTGTTTGTTTGCTTGAATCAAATAAAAGAAAGTTTGCTTTTAGAGATTTTAACGAAAATACAGAGTATCTAGGGGGGGGGGGGGGATTCTGAACCTTCACAAAATGAAGGAAAAATAAACTCGTTTAAATAGAATTGGAGTTATTGCAACTGATGTACTGCAGTGATAGTCAGAGTTCAGCTTGAAATGCCTGATTTAAATTGCTTCGAAAGTAGTTTTTCCAATTCATTTTATACCATTGATTTTTCTAAATTGCCAATTTTAATTTCAATACAGGAGTTTAAAGCAAAATAAATTGCAATTATGAAGGTGTTAGCAAAAAAGTGAATGGATACAATTTTTATATTCATAACATTAAATCAAATTATTCTGTAAAGCAAGCTATTTTCACTAATTAAATATTTTTTTAAATATAAAAATTAAATGTATTTAAAAGTTTGAAAATAATTTATCTTACATAAATGGTACCAATAGAAATTTGAATGGTTGGCAAAAAAAAAAAAAATCCTATTAACACTGTTCAAATTTATTATTTTTTAAGAGTGAGCGATTTCCTGTTTTTTTTTTTTTTTTTCATTGATATTTCCATCTTTTCTCTTTTCCCCCTTGCTTTTCGTGTTCATAAAATTTCTTTTAATCCAGCTACTATTCCTGGAAAATCCTTTCATATCTAAACACTAATATTTGAACTTCAGAAAACTTAACTTGTTTCTTTGGGAAATTTTCCAGGGGAGTTAAAAAAAGAAAAAAAAAAAAAAGGAGATTGACTGCGCATCTTGATTCTTTTTTTACAAAAAATGTAGAAAACTCCATTCTTTGGGTAAATAAAGAAAGAAACCATCAGAAATTTCCACAGTGTGCGATTTAACGATACTCGATTTAACGATTTTCTGTAATTAGAAAAAAGCATGGATTGCATTTAATGAACGTTATGTCTCTCCAATTTAACGACGCCTTCGATTTAACAATAGCATTTAACAGTCCATAGAGGATAGAGAACCGTCAAATCGGGGTTTTATAAGTTAATTTAAGTGTATATAGATTAGTATTACCGTGTTTTGATAAAACAGAAAGGGCAAAACATTTTGACGACTGATCCTGTAAAGCAGACACGTTTATTCAATGGTCTATCTACGACTTCACTTAATTGGTAAATTCAGCTAAATCGTCCCCTTCTCCCTCCGAATTTGTTTGAGATTTACAACTTTTGAAAATAAAAAATTTATTGTTTTTTTTTTTTTTTTTGAATACACAAGTACTTGTATTTTTATCTATGAATGAAACCGAAAGGAGGAAACAAAACATTAATTGTTTGTTCGAGCATTTGGGGAAATTGACGATTCAAAAGCTTGTTTTTGGTAATAGTTTTTGGGATCTATTCAAAAAGAAGGATAATATTTATAGTATTTTAAACATTTATTTCTTCCTAATTACGAAAAGTACAACCATCATTCCGACGTTCGTGAGCAGACAAAAGTTTAAAATTGGAACAGTCCAGGTATAAATTCCAATCACGGTCCCATTGGTGCTGTTGGTTGACATGCTGATTATCTGTAGTACCCATAGCGACGCAACAGGAAAAGCATTTCATGCGCTGTTGAGCGTTTTGATATATGTCGTGTAAGGTGCTCATATTGAATGCTTAAAGTAAAAAAAATGAAATTGTTCTCTTTCCAGGAGCCTTGAACTTATGTTTCTATCTTCTGTAGTTTGGAAGAAATAAGTGTTTGAAATTCGATCCTTCTTTTTAAAGTGCCTTGCATAAGGACATAAAACCCTTGAACAACACACACTGCTGTTTGCTAAAATAAACTATTTCAATTTTTAAAGCTACATATTTACACATTGTAATGTTCCATTTAAAAAAAAAAAAATTGAATGTAATGTATAGCGGCGATTCTTTTTAAAAATAATAAAAAATTCTTTATGCTTATAATTTTCTTTACAATAACAGTTAGGAACAAGTTTATAAGTAGTCACTTGTGGCTGATGCAAGTTACACAATACTTTTTTTGTTTTTTTATTTGTTCCTAATAAACTACAAGTATGCATTTTAACAGCGAATATCGAAAGGGTGAAAACTTTTTTTTGAGCGCAAATCAAATGGTTGATTTGCACGTTATTTTTAGCATGAAATGTTTTTATTTCTAAAATTAAAATAATATCAATATATCGCAAGAGATTAGTTAGATATTATAGCTTGGTTCTAAAAAAATTATTTTACTTCTAAAAAAATACATTATGTCCCGAGATTCTATATAATCTTGGCTGAGTTCCATTCAACCAAGGTTTCGAAGACATATATTTTTGTGAGCCTGTTTCGCAAGGTCCTTTCAATAAAAAATATGGTACTAAAAATTAAAGTGAAAGCCTTCTTCGAATCAATTAAATAAATATTAAAATAACAAGTTATTTTTTACCCAACTTACATCAATTTACTGTTTCCTTATTTATATATCTGTAATGCTTCAAATATAGGTAAATAATTTACGCTTCGTCTGTAAATTAGTGCATATAATTGAGGCGTTTGGGAACCAATTTCACAAATCATTTCTTTATTATCGCATTTAAGCCATTTAAAGTCGCTCAACTGTTTTTCACTTTCAGTTTTCTTTCTCTCAGCGTCTTATTTAGGCTATACATATGTGCACTAGTTGAGCAGACAGTCTGCTATTTTCAAATGAAGTCGAAAATATTTTTTCATAAAGTAGTCGACATTTATTATTTTTGACAGTATCAATTTTTCAGTTTACTCAATAAGCTTTACAAAATATTGACTGAAACTCTTCCAAACACAAAATATAATAACTGTTTTACAGTCAAACCCGCTTAATAGAATATCAGTTTAAAGAATATCCCGTTTAATGTAGTAAATTTTCAATGCACACTGTAAAAAATTCTAGCTCAACCTTTCCCCCAAAAAATAACAAATGGTGAAACTTAGCTGCAACCAACATTTGGTACTAAATTGAACCATTATAATGGTTCCTAGTTTAACTAGTTCCTAGTGAAATTGCACTATCATAATAGTTGAATACTACAAATGTTGGATGCAGCTACATTTCACCACTTTTTAAATTTTTATCCCGGATAATGGAATATTCCGATTATTGGAGTAATTTTTCGTGGCAAATTGGCTATTGCATTAAGGGAACATGGCACCTTTCAAATGTAGAAAATCGATGAAAATACCAATTTTTTAATTTTTTACTTAAAATGTGGTTTGACTCTTCTAGTATATGTGAGCGAAGTTTTGAAGCGATACAACCAATATAAATGTAGTTAAGAAGCAAGAGAATTCAAACATTTCTGATGTTTTAGTAGGGTTTTGTATTCTTTAAACTGCGTTTTCTCGGCTGTGTTTTTTCGCAATATTGTAGTACTTAAAATGCTAAAACTTCTACATATATTCATGTAGCAACATGAAATTTTTTGTGTGTGTTCAATAGGATGTGCTTGTTAAAATTAGGGTTGGATTTTGCTATATATTTGCAAAAAAAAAAAAAAAACTTCAAAAATGAAAATGTAACAAAAGTGCCAAGTCCCCTTAAGCAGCTTCGACTCTACTAAAAACATTAACATAAATCAATACTATACTTTAAAGCATCGTCCCCAGAAAAAAAAAAAAACATGAATGTGCTGTAAAATGACTCTTTTTGAGCTTAGAATGTTTATGCTGTTTATGCTTACCTAAGACGCCAAACATAAACAGCCATTCTATGCTCTTTCTTATAAAGAATGAATCGAAGTGATAGATTTTGCGGAAAAAAGAAATTAAATAGATTTACGGGGAACTGCTGATAAATTTCTTGTTGGGCAAATACAAAGTTATTGCACCTAAAAGGTCATTCGCACACTTTTAAAAAAGAATGGTTGGAAAGAGGGCATCACCAGAAGAAAAGACTATTCTTGAAGCTGTTAAATTTTGCTGCGAATGCAGTACGCTTTAAATGGTTTGAGTCCGTAGGAAGCAAAAACATTCCAATTTTCACTCATACTCTTTTCGAAAAGGTAAAGATGAGTATAGAAAGATTTCAGCAGTTGGTTAGAGCTGACGTATACCATTGGGTTATTAAAAATATATATATATCGAGAAACTAGAACTGTTCATAACATTTGTGTATAAAAAATGGTTTGAGGAAGCGTCTATTTTAGTAGATACTGTCAGCCCGCTTAATCGGGTAACGGATAAAGGAATACCCCGATTATAAGAATAAAACCTTCCGGAACCGAATATTTCCCCATAGATGCAATGTTAAAGATCCCCGTTTAATCGAATAATTTCCGCGGATAATCCAATAATACTGGTGTGCTTTTGAAATATTTTTGATAGAAAAATGGTTAAGTTTAAAAAATAAATAAGTAAATAAGAACAATTTTTGAATTTTCAAGTTGATCTTTCAGCAACACCTCCCCATGCCCCCTAAATTTAAGAGTCACTGGTTCTCTTTCATGATTCCCCCCTCCCCCCCCCCTCTGTTTACTGAGAAGGAAATACAAAAGTGCTCCCAAAACACTTTGAGCAAGCATTCAACAATTATGAACTTTTTTTAAAGAAGTAATAAAGTGAAAAGAAGTTGTCCCAAAGATTTTGTAATTCAAGTTGTAAATTTTACTTTTCATCCTTTTAATTTGTACTTAAAAATATATAATAATGTATTTAATTATTTAATTATTTTGTTTTTATTTATCTTATTTAAAAAAAACTTTTAAACACTAACATTAATAACTTCTTCTAATTAGATATACTGCTGTATTATTACGTTTCAAGGCAATATTTTCAGTTTTGTAAGGTAACGAAAACTTCCCCGTATAATCGAATACCCCGCTTAATCGAATAAAATATGCTGGAACCAACGCCATTCCTTTAAGCGGGGCCGACAGTATTAGAAAGTTACCCAGTTTACCCTCTACAATAATGTAATTGAGAAAATATATCAGCTCCCATACATTTTAAACATTATGTGAAATCTGGTAGCAGAAAATTACCTATTAAGTTGCATTTAGGGTAAGAAAGCTGTTTTGGTGGAAAAATTTCCAAAGAATATTTAACAATTTTGTTAGAAGCGAGCCTGAATGGCACGAAATTATTCAAATTGCCATCGGAAAAGCAACCAGAATGCTTTTAATGTCAGAATTTAGAACATTTAGACTGCTGTTCAAACAAAGAAAGGTGGTTGACACCAGCAGCATGTGTGATTGGCTAATGACTAAAAATAAAAAGGTTTTGATCTCAATTATTTTATGTATTGCACGGTAAAAAATTTTAGCCTGAAAATGCATGAGAATTTCCTGAAAATCATTCCGGATCATCATCCTATCTCTGACGTAAAATTACAGAGGCTTAAAAACAAGAAACTACAAAGACTTCAAAAAAGGAAATTACAGAGAATAAAAAACAGCGAACATTCTGTAAACTGATGGTAACCGATATTATGCGGCAGTATAGCCATCTCTAAGTACGCTGAATTTCTATTCACGGCACATAAAGCCGAAGGTCAATTCAAATGAGCCTACGTTGCTCCGAGGCCGCTGGGCCAAAGATGCCACCGGAATCGGGAAGGCTGGCCGGCAAGGGCTAGCAGGGTGCTTCCTAGATCTGAAGGTAAATTATACGCCAACAATATATAATGCCTTTTTGACAATTTTTAAACTGGTAGTCACAGATCTCAAGTGTTCAGTTTTACGTAACTTGATGAATCGTTCTCTGTATTTTTAGAGTGCGGAAAAACAAGAATTTTATTGAGAATCTGTTATCAAGAAATTTGATTTAAATCAAGTTCTTCATAAATTTAAAGAAACACCCAGTTTCCCTTCTGTACTTTTACAGAATTTTTTTAGTGTGTAGAAAAAACTATTTGAAAATTTATGTGGAGGCATTAAGCGGACGAGTCCTTATCGCAATGGACGAGTTCCATTGAGATAAGTTAAAAAAAATTCATAGCAAGGCCAACATTTTCCCCCCAAAATAGTTTCATTGTGTTGATATCCGCTCTAGAGTTTTCCTGTACATTCAAAGACGGAATTATTTCGATGTTATTACGCATGAAGTTGGGATTTTTTTGGTGAGAAACGAGTGTTTTATGGAAAAAGCGGTGTTTTTAACTATGGGTTTCTGCGGGTGAAACGCGTACGCGTTAGAAAATTTAGTTTGTAATTTCCTTCGCTTAATGCGTTGAGACTCTTTGAAATAACTCTCTCACTTCTCTCTTGACACTTTTATTGTGAAGCACAAGATAACTTGGCTTCCAGGAACATTCGCTGTGTGCTAGGAACAATAACTCGTCCTCTGTTCAAGCTTTTTCTACAGGGTGCGGCAGCATAATTTCCTTTTTTTAAATGCGTGCCTGTCAGTTTATAAATGTTAATGCGAGACGGGAGTGATCTCATTCTAGAGGGATGGTTCTAAAGTTTTGTTCCCAATTTTGGTCAGTCACCATTATGTCAGCGGTTAGAGCGTCGGACTTCCACCTGGAAGATCGCGCGTTCGATACCCGCTGAAGACCACCATGTACACTTGGGAATACGTGCATGTAAAATCAGTGGAGCCCACTACCTCTCCCCGTGCGCAAGCAATCCTAAGGCCTCGGCTAGCAGGTAGGGGGCTGGTAGAGAAAAGTCACCATTATGCCAAGAAACAGTGAGAAGCGTACGCTTTTCGTCGAACCCTTCTTTTCGAGCGAATGTTCCGTAATTTGGGTGACTAGCACGTTCCCCCGATTTGAACCCCTTATGATTTTTTCTTGTTGGTTTTTTTTGAAATGCCACCTTTATGCCAACCGTTCAAGAACCCCACAGCACCTAAAATCCAACATCGGAGCTGAAATTGCAAACATACCTGCTGCTATGCTGTTAAGAATCGTGACAATCGGCAGAAATCGACTCTGAGTGTATGGGGAGGGCGTTACCTACCTTATTTGATTTTCACAACTGCGTAAAACAAAACTTTAGATGTATATCTATATTAGTTAAAAAATTAAAAAAATATGATTCATGGAACAGTTTTCATTGCGCTTTGAGAAAAGGAAGTTATATTGCCGCACCCTGTATATTATTGCAGCGTATCCAGCAACTAATTTATCAACATTTTAGTGCATTCTTTTCCATAATATTTTGTCTTTACAGCATTTCTGCAAGTTGTCGCCAGCTGCAGAATTTTTAGAGTCTTTGTCAAGTTTTCACAACAGTGAAATTTCATTTGCTCTCTTATTACGTTTCTCATATTTCATATATTTGTTATGCTTTTTGAGAAAGAAAAAAATGATTAAAGGAAAATTCCACAATGAAAAGAAAAAAAAAAACATATCAAAACTTGCAATATGTGTAGTACCTTGCTAGGAAAAATTCAATACTTTAGAAAGATTCTAATTTAGGCGATATTTAAGATTTTTATTTTATTAATATAATTTTTGTCATATTATTATTATTATTATTATGTCTGTAAACCAAATAAATCACTGTAGTGAGTATTGTTATTGATTTTTTTTTTTAAAAGCAAAATGAAGTTTTAAAGGAATTTAACTTTTGTCTCAATTTTAGCGTTACGGGGGAACTTTTAGCACAAAGAGGTGCGTAATTGCGCGGTGAAAGTGTTAATGTTCCATTTTAGAAAATAGAGGAATTACATACTTCATTTTCGTTAAAAACTTAATGGAAAGTACAATTAGAATTTCCTAGTTTTCATGAATGTGATTACTTTAACATTTATTGATATTTTGGTTTAAATAATTACGAAAATAAAACTTTTATTTCACTGTTGTTTTAGCTTTTACAGGTAAGAAATATATTTGAAGACATTTTTTTTTTGAGATTAATTGAAAATATTTTCCATTTCAATCCCTCCGGCAAAAGAAATGTATTACGAGAGTGTAATCTCGATTACTTGGCTTATTCAATCAGAAGACAATTGACAAATCAGACGTAGAGTATATCAAGGTACGTAAAAAAAGGGCTTTCAAGACATTTAGCCTTGAGTTTGAAACCTGATTTCATAAGAAAAGAGTTCCACTCGATCGTAGTAGATTGTTTCCGAAATAGAATACAAAGTAAATACTTATTACCACCCAACCAATATTTTCTTTATTCGTTCAAAAGCTTCCTTTAAACACAGTAACTCAATTTTAGTTTTGCCCCGAAGAAGTTTAATCATTGCAAGAAAATCAGTTCCTTAAAGCGTTAGTTGGAAAATATTTATCTATGGAATTGCTTTTGTCTGATTTCGATCTCTGAGCAAATATAGCTTGAAGTTGGTAAATATTGGACTTAGCTTGCTCCGCCCTAAAACCAAGGCCCGTCCCATCTAGTCGGTGGGCGGGTTCGAGGGCGTATCCTCCCATTTTTACGTCACACATTTAGCGCTACAACTCAGAGGCGGGGCGTCACGTCCAAAGTGGCCGCCGTCGCAAGTCAAGAACCAGGAGTTGTCCTGACGGCTCCGAAGATAGTCCAGAAAAGCTGCTTCGACGCCGTAAAGCATCCGATCAAAAACAAAAAGTCAGCCCAAGACCAGGGTAAGTGCAGATTGGAAAAATTTGCTATAAATGAAACAAAAAGTGGAAATTAGAAACTTGACACTTAATTTTAAGACTATACAGACTAACTTCGGAAGCTACAATGAGCGCATGATAGCGGGAAAGTGGTTGGCAGGGAAAAGCGCAGTTAATAAATTAACAAGGTATTTGTATAAGTCAAAAAATTCATGATCTTTCTTGAAAACAAACTTTATGCAAATTTCTGAAGAACATTAATTCAATCAAGGATGGGATAGGAATGGGAGAGCAGTTGAAAAATGCTACCAGCAGAGGAATAAAATGTAAAATATTAATTTGTGCAGTTTTCGTTTACAAAAATATACAAAATTTTGCCTATATAAATAGAAACATAAACTTTGTCACTACTTTGCAGCTATATTGAAGTTAAATTGAAAAATTTTACCGTTAGTAGAAGGAATTTTTTCTGTGTTATTTCTTGTTTTAAATATTCAAAAGGTTTCGGAGTTGAGTTTCTATCTAAAGTTGAATACCAAATTTAATTTTTTTCTTCTATGTTTGATCGACTAAAGTAGCAATTTTGTTACAGGGTAGCTCAATACCCAAAGCCATCAAAGCGAAAAATGAGGTGCTCATATCATACCTTCTTTGTTGCTCAGCGATCAAAAATTTATAATGATAGGTTGAAATTAAGATGCTTCAGTGAATTTTAAATATGAATTATTATTACTATTTGTATGTATTTACCACTTGCTTCCCTGAATTTTTCTGCAAAGTTATCCAAATATACATAATAATATATTTATTTCACGGATTGATATTGTATGACTGGAGTGACGAGAGAAAGTTTTTATCCTTCAAGACTTTCATGCCTTGGAAAAGTTTGAGACTCCTGGATAAAGCACAAGGTAGTATCCTAAGACTTTGGGAAGCACAAAGATAGGAGAAAATCTTATCTTCAAATTTTTGCATATGTAAATCTGCTGTAATCAATATATGCATTGCAGTTATTATGACACACATAATGAATACATCTTCATTATTTTAAAGCATGCAAGTTGCAAATGGAATAACATTTTTATAGACTTAAAGAAAAAATGCAATTTAATCATTTAATTTTAATTCGCTATTTTGTTTTCAATACAAAAACGATATATATGCTTAACGTACATTAAATTTAGCTACATTTAAATATTTTACCTTTATTTTATTATATTGACTTTTTGCTCTTACTTTTATCACTTTCTCAGCACTTTTATGGCAAATCAAATGTGACTTTAGAAGTTATGTTTCGATTTTATGAGCAAGACGATTGTGAATACTTCTTCAATGAAATCGCACTTTTTTTATAGTATTCATTTTTCGATAATGTGCGTTTTATGAAAAGTATACAATAGTCAATGCAGATTTCACAACAACCGTGACTATGACGGCATTTATGTCGTCGACTTTGTGCTCCCGCTTGGATCTGAATATTTAAAAAAATAATTAACTTGCCTTCGTTCTTAATGATTGGCAGTCACTTATTTTGTGATTAAAAATTTCTTTCTCCCAGAAGGTTGGTGGAGATAGGCATTACTCCCCTATTTCCATTATCATCATTCATAAAGATTTACAGTTGCTTATTTTCTTAAGCCAAATGAAAGTTAAAACTAATAGTTGTATATTATAGCAAAAAAATGTTGTTTATGAATCTACTCTATGAATCTACAAAATAAAAGTGAACAACTGAAAGAAAACGAGAAACGTTAAGGATACGAAGTGATTGCTCTTAAAAGTTAAGTCAGTACTTTTCATCGTGATCAGAGATTTAATTTGTGAAATAGTGTAGAAAAATGTGCTTTTAATTTTTTCCAAGTTAAAAAATAAATAATAATAAAAATAATTATAAAATAACATATGACTTTAAAATTGTTATTAATAAAAAACATATAATTTAAAAATTGATTAATAGAAATATTTCAATATCTTAGTGGGTAGTTCATTGGTTAAAAGGCAAAATTATACAGCAACTTTTTGCTTAAAATTAATACAGGGCCTTTTTCTCACTATTATTTCTTCAAAACATTAGTATTTGTATCAAATTTAAGGAAATTTTTACCGAGCGAGATGTAAAAATCATTCAAGAATGTGAGAAATCTGTTCGACTCTTCAGAGCAGGAATACAAGATGGATAGTTCGGCGGATTCAAATTGGACGCAGTAAAATAAGAAAACAGAATGTACGAGTTGATAATTTACACTCTTTAGTGTTGTGCTACGAAGAAATTTGGCACGGAAGTACTTTAACACCCGCAGTTGGTACGTTTGGAAGTTACATAATTCAACTTTTCTTTCACTGGTATAATCCTGGCGTAGTGGTTAGAGTAACAGCGTAGAGCCAAGACAGTCCGCGTTCAAACCCGAAGTGAAGAAACTTTTATTTAATTTTTAATGGTCTCAAAAATGAGATCGTAAGCAGAGCACTTTTGAGAAAAGGTTTACTCCCCCTTACTTAACACTCCCCCTTCTTACTTAAAAAATAAGAACTGAGATTTTCAATTCTAAATCATTTTGATTTGGAGCTATTCCAAAAAACGTGATGCTCTTGAAAATAGGCCATTTTATCCCAATAACAAGAATTCTGATTTAATAGTGCAGGTAACATTGTTTTTTACACGGTTTTATTTAAATTCATTTGTCACGTATGTTTGTAAAACGGTTTTCGAAAACTATTACTGCATAAATTATCTTCAAACTTTGCACACAAGCTTATCTTCGATGACAATACAATATTCTATCCATTTTATTGTTTATTATAACGTTAATTAGGCGTTTGAGAAGGCAAATACGTGGCTCTTCGATATGGGCGGTAGGACAGTAAGACGGAAAAGGGAGGGGGGTACGAAACGCTAACCACAGCCGTACCGTCTATAGCATCTGGGCCTTCACGGATTACCCCCCAGTATGAGGGGGCTCGACTGCGGCGCTGTCCTTCTTGTCTTCCCACAAACTCTCTGACAAACTGACAACCAGCACCAGCCATAGGGGCTGGGCTGGCAGAGCTTTGCCTACCTGCTTTACCGACCCGGGGCCATAGTCATGCTACAAAGCAAGCCTTACGTCACCCGGATCGGATAGTGCTATTTTAGTCGCTTCTTACTACACGCATAGCTACGTCGGCGCTATTCTACTCCCTCCACCGCAGGGAGAAGGGAACCCTGGGTGAAGGGTGTGCAACCCTGGATTAAAAAAGAAAAAGCCAATTTTTTTCTGCCCAAATCCCAAATGCGTCTCCTAAGGCCTAAAAATACACCAGTTCACATAGAGTTTTCAAAATTTTCCCGGGAGAGAACCCCCCGAGGAAAAGGTCTGGGGGATCTCCCGGACCCCCTTTAACTGTCAGAATTTCCTACCTCTTGTTAAAGGGGCCCTTCATATGGTTCGACCCTCCCCCCCCCCCAACGTAGAGCTGAAGGGCTATGCTGTGGGAATATTAACGAAAGTTCTATCTGTTTATCAGTAGCCAAAAGTGAAAAATCCTCAAAAATAAATAAAAAAGGTCAGCGTCTAAGTTATATGAAATATCAACAATTGTTGCATGGAGGGGGGGGGGGGGGTGGTATTTTTAAGTTTTGACCCGCCTCGGAAAACTTCCAGATCTGGTACTGATTAAAACAAATTACAAAACATATTTACGAGCTTACACTTACTAGGAAATGATTTAGGTGCATATTTTCTCTAAATATGAGAGGAATCTTTAAAGAAATTATTTTTAATATGGTTGTAAAAGTTCAATACAGGAATATCTGGTCAAGTACTGGATGATGAGCTTCTTAAATTGGGTCAACATTGAAGGTGATAAAAAAATATATAATCAAACTATAAGGTTTTACTTGAGACATCATATTTATATTTACTCTTTGGACTCACTTCGGCAGCTGTCATCTACCACTGATGCTATTTCTTTCACTACCCCATGCATTTCATTTCCTCCTTGTTTAACCTGACGAATTTTTAAAACCAGGTCTTGATGTTTTTTTATTTATCCAGTATATCCTTGACTCTTTTTTATACTCTATATTACTCTAGACTTTATATTTTCTACATCTTCTTATAGGTAATTTTGATGAACGAGCATTTCCTTTCTACGATGTTCTTTCTAGGCCTTTCCCATTATGTGCTAATATTTTGTAGTTTTCAAACAGTGAAAAGGTCAAAGATACTGGTACCATTTAAATTATTTTTCTCCAGTTTTGTGGTATTTTCCTCAAAATGCTACAAAACTCCGCAATTTTCTCCAAGTGAAGTACTGTTTGAAAAATGCATAACAACATTTTGCTCTGTGTACAAATCTTTGTGCTATTCAACAGAGTGCTCAAATTAGGATTTTACGAGGGCGAAACGTATAGAATATGTAATCGAAGCAGCGCAACTCGAAAACGGTTACCCGCCCCCTTCCTCTAAGATTTAAGGGGTCTAAAACTTTCTTCCTTCACTAATAGATAACAGCCTATTACTCTAATATTGTATTTATGCTTTAAGTCCAATTTAGTCGGTCTTCCCCGATGAAATACAGTTTGGTGTGGCTTTCTTCAAGTTAAGATAAAATTTGAGCTGCTAATATCCGCAGAAATAAAATAAAATTAAATGAGGTTTTTCATTTACGAGTGTGAACAGGTTACTATTATTTTGAAAGATGGTGATGTTTACTCAGTAGCGCAACCGGGAGCGGAGGAGAAATAAAATCAATCCTCCCCAGAATCTTTGGCCTACAACCACGTTGAGAATATCCTAGCACTTTAATATACGTAGAAGAACTGACATCCGTTAAATGGCCCTCCCCCAACCCCGAAGAACTTCTGGTTTCACCAGTTTAATATTATAACACCAATAGCAAGTAATAGGTAGCTAATTATTATAAATAATATTTTAATATATTTTAAAAGTATTTAGTTGTTAATAGATTTTTTTCATGAAGGCATGGATGATCATAACCTCAGATTCATTGAAACTTTTAGCCAGCAGATTATCATAAGTTTAAGGAAAAAGTTCATTGAGAACTAAACTATATTATATTTTCCCCGTATACTTATATCTTGTGACATTAGCTATCTATCTCCCTTCGCTCCTATTACATTCCACGGTACATTAAAATACCTTTTCAACGTAAAACAGAAATATAGGTTTCAACGAAACCTATATTCTGTGACATTAAGTGCACCTATCGCTCCTTCGCACCTATTAGGCTCCACAGCACATTAAAATACCTTTTCAACGTATTTTCAACAACTAAGAAACCTATATTTTGTGACATTAGCTATATATCTCTCCTTCGCTCCTATTAGGGTCCACATTATATTAAAGTACCTTTTCAACATGTAAAACAAAAACTAAGAAACCCATATTTTGTGACATTAGCAATTTATCTCTCTTTCGCTCCTATTAGGTTCTACAGTATGTTAAAATACTTTTTCAACGTATAAAACAAAAACTAAGAAACCTATATTTTGTGACATTAGCTATATATCTCTCCTTCGCTCTTATTAGGTTCCGCAATATATTAAAAAACCTTTTCAACGTATGAAACATAAACTAAGAATATATTTAGAATCTCTGCCAGTTATTTGATAGATTGCGTAAAATCTATTAGCATATTTTCAGTGTTTCTTTCAGTGGCGCACGAAGGGGGAGGGGGCGATTTAGCGGTTTAACACCCCCCCCCTTGAGCCCTAAATAATAGTGCTTTATTATATACTCGAATTTCTTTTAGTAGTTTTAGAAAATTATGAACACTCTCCTTGAAAAAATTCTGCGTACGCCACTGGTATCTTTTATTATATCTTTTTGAAAGCTTAAAAAGTAGCTTAAAAATAATCGAAAAAAAAAAAAAAAAACAAGGTCCAAAACCTTCTTTAGACATACTCTGTAAAGATGATTTTTGATAAATCTGGGAGCCGAGCAAATCTGCCTGTTAACAACCACTTGCACTGGCAAAAAATTTACCGAAGCGTGTACCAGAAAGTTCCAGTGTGACTCGCTGAGAGGCGTCATACAATGTTCGATGCCTTAAAGAAACCGGAAAAAGTTTCATATTTTCTAAACTAATTTATTTTCGACCTAGGACCTTTAATAGTTTTTGAAGGTAATATAGAGCGTCGATTGGATTCTAAAATTATAAATATAAATAATAAATTTTTTTATTAATAATTATGCAAAGTGCCAACGTGCCACGCACGTCGTTTTTGTTACTGTGACAATCGCTTGACGACGTATATACCACGTTGTTGGCGATTCTGTGACAACTGCATTACGACGTGGGTGGCACGTCTTTCCAGCGCAAGTGGTTAAATTACTACAAAAAAAGATTCCGATTTTCTCGTAAGGCCCCAATATTAACTCCTCCTTATTCCTTTAACTATTCAAGATTGAACGAAAAGTTGTTTATTTCCAAAACTGAAGTTACTTTGAATATTTTACCCACAGAATAATAATAATAAGTATAAAAAATAAAAACGATCTTATTAATTAGTAAGCAAATAAAAATAGGAAGTTTGATTCGAATCAGCCTACGCTCTCAAAAGTTCTTAGGGGGGGGGGGGGGACGTACATACAGACAGATATACGTTTCCTTATTTGTAATTCTATTTTGAAAGTAAAATAAAAAATCAACATACTAAAACGTATAAATAAACAATAAATCTACAGACACGTATTACGGGGTTACATGAAGGCCTTTCATCAATGCACAAAATTTTGAGCTTTCGGATAACAATCATCCAGAAGAAGCGAAACTTTTCTTCGTAAAGTTCGCAATTTGACTCATTGACAAAGAGGTTGCATTTACAACCGAAACCTGTGCCTACAATTCTATTGGTCATATGAGCGCTTAATTACTGGAATCTAAAACGTCCTAAGCTAGTCTGGAAACGTTCAAAATTTTAAAACCTTGACAGTTGGAAGTAAATAAATAAATAAATAAATAAAATAAAAAGAATTAGACATGGGGGAAGGGATTTTTACGACAGATTTATTACTCAAACAGTTCAATTAAAAACCGCTACTGTTAAAAATAACCTAAAATTTATGCTGTCTTTCATTTAAAGAGTTGAAATTTATTTAAACACTTTTCGTGTAACTTACAGAATAATTCTAGATATTATTAGATAATATATTGAGAAAAAAAGTAACGAAATAAATAAAAGTATTAATCAAAATTTTCAAACATCGGGGAAATATCCGAAATTTGATTATAATTCTTAACTGTGGTTCTCTTCTAGGCGGGATCTTAAAGGCAATCGGGAGCATTATATACGGAAAAGAATAAAGCAGCAAACTAAAGAGCCACGGAATAAAAGAATACTGTAGTTTAGCTTAAAAAAAAGTAAGTATTGAAGCTTAAATAAACACATTTATTAGCAAAAACTTTCTATCAGACGTAGCGTAGCTAGTAAACTTTTCTCTTTCTTCGGAAACGAATTATTAACCAGCAACGTTGTCCCACATCAAAATCGCAAAATATGTTGCATGCATTTGTTGCGGATACAAAAAATAAAGATGGTTAATTAGTCAAAAGGGAAAAAAAGGTTTTAGGTGTACTTCCGGTTTTGGGAATGGTTCATCCATATCGATTGTTTTCAATGCGCCGATGTTTTCTTGATAGCATAGATATTTTTATCATATGCTTATTGGCGTTCGGTTTGTTCAACGTCGATGGTACTTATTTATTTTTAAGATAAAAAATACCATTAAAACAGCAAGCTTCGAAGGCTCACAGCAGTTATAGTATTACCTCATTGCTTCATAAATTGAGGACCTATTTATAACAAATGTGTTGTTAATGATTAATTATGAATTGAACTGATACACACTTTCGCGTATTTTCAGTTGTAAGTATTACTAATCGTTGTAAATGTGTGCATTATTCTTTATTATAAATCAATATAGAGATATGCAGCTATTGTAATCGGTTTCAATGCACAAAATTGTGTGCAGTTATAAAAAAACAAAAAAACAAACCAAAAATTTCTAATTGAAAGCAACCGTCTCGCACACGCACACACACGCATAAGCTGTCAACATCGACTAAAGTATTCTTCTAAGCGATTGGGGTAAAAATTTCGAAGGGCCCGTGTAAATACCAAAAGTTACTCGGTCAAAAAATTACGCGTCAAAAGTTAAAATGTTTGTCAAAAGTAGTGACTGACCTTTGACAACAAAAAGGAATTCAGCTTGTACAAATTAGTCTAAATACCAAGTTTGACTATTAGAGCAAAAGTTTTCGTCTAAGGACCCGTCATTGACTTTAACATGCTAATTTACAGGCTGAGTTTCGTGAGTTTGCGAAAACAAACATTAAAGCTATTTAAAGATATAAAAACTATTTTTTAATACCTGTTTTTAATATCTCCTTCTAAAATACTGTGGTTTTATTAACATTTCATACTTTTGACAAAGTGATGGAAGTGATAAAAAACTGAAAACGAAATGTTTCGCAATTTCGTATACCTCCTAAATGTATGTTCATTTCTTACATGTTTTCTTTTATTAACAAACAACCAGTTTAAAAATAAATAAATAAAATCTTCATTCCCCTCCCCCCCCCCCCCCGACAATTTTGAGCATTACGCTGAGAGCAAGTTAACTGAATTTCGTTTAAAGAACTCATAAGTAATGCGGGCATATCGACATTGTTCATATGAAAGTTGCATTCACATAGCATGCATCATGTATTACACTTACGTAAATGTGTAATACTATTCAAGCATTGTTATTATTTTAAAAGTTTTTAACTTATACGTTAAAAATTACGAAGACAATTGCATAGGCACCTGAAAGCAGTGACATAAGGTTGGTTAAAATTTGGACGTAGTTTAAAGGCAGAAGTTCAAAGAGTAAAAGATAATATTATACTACAATGTCGTAGGTTAGTTTAGAGACATAAATCCAAAGAGTAAAATGTAATATTAAATTACATGTCCCCATAGGTATCATAGGTGCCCTTTGCAATGCGCACATACACTTACACATACAATGAGCCTTTATTGTATATGCATACACATAATATGCACACACATATGTGAGGTTGTATTCATGAATTTTAGCTATTACGGAATACTTTAAAGCGTTGCACCGTAATGTGATATACATGTCCCTTTCTACCAATTTTTTGCTGTTTAAATAATAAAATGTTAAACACAGGAAAACACCCGCTTTCTTATTTTTAGGGAACTTTCTCAATTTCTGAAATTTTCCGTTTCGAGTCCGTGTTAAAATTTCAACGCACACATATACATGAAGAGGTTCAGATATTAAACAAACCTTTGAAAGATTACGAAAATGCTACGTTAAATTAAAGTTACACTGTCTGACGGGACGAATTATTCCCAAAGGATGAAGTAAAGGAATGAACTCTAATGTGCCGGTTTTGTTTGTCGGCACTAATGTAGGTTTTTTTAATCTTTGATCCTCCAAACCTTTTCCTTATTTGAATCCAGCTAAGGAGGCATTTTGTTCATTACAATAAGATGAAAAGGGAAGATCTCGCTCATCAATTATTTAAAATTCTGTTTGATTAGCAGCTTCTAACACAAAATTAAGCAATTCGCTCATATGTTTTAAATTAAGGTTTATATTTTCTTTAGTTAAGTTTCTTCAGGTGGTTTCAGAGCAAACATTATCTGAACCATGCAAAACTTTATTTCACACCCATGCTTGCTCTACATCCACAGAGGGTGACCTTTATTCCCCTCCCCCCTTTCTTCCATCATTCCTCTTACCGGTATCCGATGATTTCATATTGTATTGATCATCTGTGAAAGTCAATGTTTTCAGTCAAGTTATGAGAATTATGAACAGTTTATGCACGAGAAGTTCCAGTTTTTAAACATTTTCCTGATTGCAATTCTGTACACTGTAAAGAATTCTAATTCAAACTTTTACCAAAAAATGGTGAAATTTAGCTGCAACCAACATTTGGTACTAAAGTTGAACCATTATAATGGCTTCTATTTTTAGATTCATGGTGGAACTCGGTGAAACTACATCATTATAATGGTTCAACATACTACCAAATGTTGGTCGCAGCTAAATTTCACCATTTATTCTATTTTGTTGATGAAAGGATGAACTAAAAATTTTTACAAGTACCTGAGAGGAAATAGTATTTTGTCCATTTTTCAAGTTCTTGCGATGAAGTTAAAAAATAAACATTTTTAGTCCTACAAGACTAGACTCCGTGCGAACCTTAGAATAAAGATGTCCGATTGGAGCTTTAAAAGTTCGAAACACTCATGTAGCTAGTGGCTTTGTTGTCGGTACGCTGTACGTCCATTAAGTGCAAACTCGCAAAAACTTGAAAACTGGACTTAAGGTACTATGACTCTCCGGTACGGAATTTATTTAAATTCCATTCATAAGAGTAGTTATTGATACGAGACTGAACTAAACTGTGTTTAATAAAGACGATTACTTTATACTGAGCTGCGTTCTAAAGCGTTCTAACGCGCGTTCGTACGCGTTCTAACGCGTAAGAACGTTAATTAATGAAAAGAGAGAAGGGTTTCAGCTGTGCTTCTGATACTACGGATGACCTAGTAACTTTGAGATCATCTTCCCATTTAAATATTTTGCATCTAGTAAACACCCTAGGAATCGAATATGACTTAAAATGCGAGCGATCGACCATTTCTTAGCTCGTTCGGCCCTAGGGTTGTTTCAAATATTTTTTTTAAATAGTTATTCTCTAATGCATTGTGAAGAAGTGATTTTAATTGAGCTGCGAGGAGAAACAATCACGGTCACAAGTTTCAAAATTCTAATAATTAGTTTTTACAGTTTCAACTTTTGGATCTCGATCATTATTTTTCGTCAGAAGCGTCATCAATGCGTGGGTCTTCTGCATATTTCTTGACAAATCGCGTATGCATTCTGTTTGTAATAAGCTACCTGTCTGCACTGAAGTTTATTTTCCTGTACCAAAACACTAAAAAGCGTCCGCTTATGTTGGGCAAAATGACACGCTTCCTGGAGTAGACAACAATGGGCTTAACAAATGTATTCTTCATAAATGAGTCAAGTTTTCTCTGGAGTCTACTGAGTTTTCAGGATTAACTTACCAGATAATACTAAAATGCAGCATTGGTGAAGGATAATTATAAAGTTTTTGGACTCTCGGTGGTTATATTATATTCAGACAACCATTGGGAGTTTTTTCACGAAGCACAGGCAGGTGAACCTGCCTGTGTGTCATAGAGAAACTCCTGAATGGTTTGAAATATCAGAAAGAGATCTTTGTTTTATGTATTCGCCTATTTGTAGCTGCTATTGGTAATGAATTTATGTTCAGAGATTATAATGCGAGGCCTCATTGTGCTGATGGTATTGTTAAGAGCTACATTGGGGGTTATAGATTGAAGCGTAAGGAATAGTTCTATAGCCAGATAGAAAACAATTAGATTATGTTTGAGACTATCATACACTGTTAAAAATTTCCGTAAGAAAATAGTAAAATAACCATTTATTTGATTGTTATTTTACCATGTTTAATTACAACAGTTGAATAACCATTAAAAAGATGGTACTCAAACCGCTGATTGCGAAAAAAATCGTTTATTCTCTGTTTCTACTAAAGAACGTTTAATTAACCGTAATTTACAAGCGCTCAGTAAGAATCGGGCGTCCATCTTTTTTGCGAAACCTTACCGGTCGTGCTTTGTTGTTAAAATGGGAAAAAAGAATCATCAGCTCAAATCTGCATGTGTATATAACAAAAGAAGGAAAAAAAAAGTGGCTTAAGCAGTGGTTACTAAATAGAAACACATACACACGTAAATCAAAAATTGGAGACATCGGATTCCCGAACTGTTTGCGAATGAGCGAACCCATAATTTGAGCTGCTGAAGCTTGTTTGTATTTTAATTTTTGCAGCAAATAAAATGATTTTCGTCAATATACAGTAAATTTAGACCAAAGATGGCTTTGGATCCAATCAAAAACTGAAATCTCAATTTTAATGCCGTTTATTTATTAATAAATCTTCCTTTTCCTGTTGAAAATAAAGATTTATTGATAAATAAACGCCCACTTTATGTGGCGCAGATGGCCGAATGGTTAGAGAGGAAGGCTGGTGTGCCGGGCTCCCGGTTTCGATTCCCGCAAGCTTCGTTTACGGTTTCTACGCCTGGAAGATTCTACGCATCGAAATGGTTTAAAAACGAAAAAAGTTTTGTTTTTAAATCATTTTTAAATGGTTATAAATCCGTAAACTTTTGTATTTACGGCTTTTTAACCAAGCTGATTGGAAATGGTTAGGTTCCATAAAGATAGAAAAATGTTCGAAACTGTAAATTTAACGGTGCATTAGATGGACAGATTGCTGCCGGTCATTTAACCGTAATTTCATGATGAAATTTCTAACAGTGTAGCAGACATGTTTCTGCTTTAAATCCTCTTCCAAGGTCTTTACATGAATTGAAACTAGTGTCTGTCCTTTATTTCGGTTTCGGCGTCCTATAACTTAATTGACAAGAGGGAAAGTTGCTGCCGCCCATGCATTACAGCTATGGCTACCTATTCCTCTAAAGAATCTGTTTTTGTAAAGGTTCCATGATATTTTTTCATAAAACTGTCGTTTTGGTTTCTCTAAAAATTTTTGTTTCCTCTAAGAGTGCGTTCTTCTTTCTTTTTTGTTATTGTAGTGAGTTACGTTCGAGTTTAACTTATGTATTTTTTTTTCTTATTTAATAAAACCCTGTTTGATATACACATATATTTCTCCGTAATTTCTTGTTTTTATGTGTCTTTGTTTTCAAATTATAACTGCACAGACACACACGCACAAAAAGGTAGCACCTTAAACCTTAGATGACAGTGCATGTTGTACTAATTTTCCAGTTATTTGTGAAAATATGCACATTGAATATTTCGCCATGGAATAATTGGTCTCCCATACTCACAGCATACTGTGAAAATGTACCATGTATATGGGAGACATTGGGCACAGTGGACCTATGTCTACGATGTACCAACTCATTTCAATCTATTACTAACCAATTTTTTTAGATTATATGAAATCTCATAGACGGTAAAATGGTGTTAGTTGCTTACAGCAAAAAATATCATACGGGAAATACATAAGTACCTCTTTTTTGCAGATTTTATGTTTTGAACTGCTCAAAGCTATTTTTCTTTCATATAGTTTTTTCAATTGTATCGAGGCTGAGCTGATATTTATAAGTACTAAATAGTTCTTCTACAAAGGTAAAATACTCCTGATTTTAAGTTCTTAAACATTATTTGCAAGGACGAGAAACGCATCAGAGGCATCCAACTGCACAAATATTTAAAACACAAAAAGTTTCAAACATTTAAATAAATAAACCACAGTTCGTTCCACGGGCACCATTACTGACATAGAGGAAAGCACTGTGTGTCTGCCTTACCGCATATAGATGAACAAAATGAAGCAGAAAACAGAACGGAAAACGTGGAAACTGAAATAATTATGAGCTATTAAAAGCCAATTCAGTATCCTTAAAGCATATTCATAAACGATGAGACGACACAAGTAATTTTTGCCTTTTATGTTAAAAAAAAAGTCACAATTTATGCACTGAACGTTATGAAATTTTTATATTAATGTGTTAAAAAAGTCAAGCAATATAAAACATATATTTGATAACACTAGTAGGAAAAACAGTAAAATGTAGGTAACCACACTTTTAGACCTACATTTTAGTGTGTTTACATTAGTAGGTAAACACACTTTTCGTTTTCATGCTGGAATAGGAAAGAAAAGATTCGTTGAAAAATGCGCTCCAGCTTTAAAGGTAAGAATTCAAGTATGAGAAAACATGAACACAGCTTGGAACACTTTTGCAATCAATTAAGCTTTCTAATTGAGTTTTCCAAACATTTAAAGCGTTATGCAAAGAGTTTGTCATTCATTTATCCAAAAAAGAAGTTTTTTTACTAACTTGTACTCCTTTCTAATATTGCTCAATAAAAAAAGAGAGGAAAAAAAACTGCAGGGAAGAATGCATTATTTTGGAATGATAAAAAGAAAATTGAATTATATACTTTTAAATTCATATAATTTGGTTTTGAACTGAAGAAAATATTAGATTGAGAAAATTAGACTACACATAAACTAGTCCATATGGATAACTAGTCCATGTAGATAACTAGTCCATGTAGTTGATAGACTAGTTATCTGTCCATCCACTAGCAGACCATCAGTTAGTGAATGAACTGATAAATTGCCCTCCCGACTAAATGTTACAAACACAGTAAAGACATACTAGCGAAATTCAATACGAGTTATGAAACTTCTGGGGATATGTATGAAAGAAGCGAGTAATAATTTAGCTTACTTTTCTTAACTGATCACCAATAGCGATGACGTGACTAACAGCCTTATACACCAACCAATGTGAATCTCTGTCAGTCACTCGAACCGCCGATATGAGCGATCTAATTGGTTGAGAAAGCCTTTGATCTGCAGTTCAACTGCTCAAATCGGCTGGTGCATATGGCAGTTAGACATCGTGTTTATTTAGATCAAATCTGTTCAATTCTGTAAAAATGATTTATGGTTATTTGAAAGTTATATGTTATGTATATTAATTTAAAAAACTATTTTTTATTATTTGTTCTTATGATGCGGTGCAAAATTTTTTCAGGGAAAGCTGCTTTCTTGAAACATTTCTATCGTTAAGTGCCCTGCATTTGCATAGAGATAGAATAGGGAGAAACGAGAAAAAATATATCAGCCAACTAGGTCAGGGTTGGAGTCATAAAATCAGCAGTTGATGACATAATGTAAACTAAAATTTGGAGCATTTAAAAAAAAAATCTTGTCTGTTCAAGTGTTTCAAGTATAACATATTAAAAAGCAATCTGAAACTTACCGTATGTCTTCAGATTGAAATTCGTCTATATCTTTGTGCAAATACTCTGCAATGCTATGTTTGACTACTTTTATTGGAACAGATCATATTTCTATAACATACGTCAAATACAATCACAGATTTTCCCCGCAAGGTAAATAAGTTTATAGAGTCGTTTTATCAATTTTTATGTGCTTACTTTATGGCTCGATTCCAGAGCATTCCACCTGAACATCTTGACGCCATTCGAAAGTGACTTCAGTCAATATGCTTTTAAAACCTTTGTTTGCTACGTGATGTTCTGATGGTATTTAAGAAAACTTCTTCAGGTAATCTTTTCCATTTGGTCCGCTTTCTGTCTTTGAAATGGCCCGATCATAAAACTAAAACAGTTATACATATATATAGGAAGGATAAACGCTTTTTTCGAAAATTCTGTAAGAAGCTACTTAGTAAGCGTTTTCAATGTCTTATCGATTTATTGATTTAAGAATATTACTTTAAATATGCGACTGTATTTAGCAAACTGAAGTTGTCGAAAATCTCATAATCCGAATATGGGACTGAATTTCAATAATTAACATAAATGTGTTACTGTAGTAATCCGAATTCGTCGATTTCCGTCTTTGTCATAATCCGACTTTGTCGATTTACCATCTCTGTCATAATCCGACTTTGTCGATTTGCCGTCTTTGTCACAATCCGACTTTGTCGATTGCCGTCTTTGTCATAATCCGACTTTGTCGATTGCCGTCTTTGTTATAATCCGACTTGGTCGATTTTCCGTCTCTGTCACAATCCGACTTTGTCAATTGCCGTCTTGATAAAGATATGGGACTTTGTTCAGCACATTGAGTGCCACATCTGTCATAGGTGAAGGACAGTGAACTTTCCGTTTAGACAGCGCCTGTAAAATATACAACTGAAATATTTACATTCTTTTAAGTAATTACTGAAAATGTGTTTAAATTCACTTAATTTTTATTATAAGAGCATTTTAACAAGTTGAGTGACATGTCAGTCACCGGTGGCTGACCCTAAAAGCTTAGCCTAGCTGGAATTTCCTCATAAATTCGAGTGGCACTCAACGTATTAACCCTTTCAGACCTGAAATTCTTTTAATGCTAAACAGATAACACGTAGACAAAGCTTTCAGTTGATGCGTGAAAACTTAAAATAGTACTTGTACCACTATTTGTTAGGGAAAATGGGTAATAAGTCGTTTCCATGAACCAGCGCGATCATTCGTTTCCGGCACTTATTACATACGGCAATCCAGTAACATTAAATTTTACATAGTTTTTAACCTGCACGATCGTTCGTTTTCGGCATTTATTACATACGGCAATCCAGTAAAATTAAATTTTTCTTTGTTTTTTACTTGAACGATCGTTCGTTTCCGGCATTTATTACATGTGGCAATCCAGGAAAATTAAATTTTACTTAATTTTTAACCTACAGGATCCTTCGTTTCCGCATTTATTACATACAGCAATCCAGAAAAATTTCATTTTACTTAATTTTTAACCTGCACGATAGTGTAAGGTCGGGATTAAAGGGTTAAAATAAATCAAAGATGTGGCTGAATTTAATAAACTAAACATGTCGAGAGTCTCATACTCAGAATATGCGATTTCGTTTAAATATTTTGCTACCTTTTATGGTCACGATTTTCTAAAGGTTGTTTAAAGGTTTACCAAAGGTTACGGTTTTTCAGTATCTAATGCTTATAATAATGTACGAACAAAAACAATAATGCCATAAACAATGTATAATTTAAAAAAGCTTTATGAAAGGGAACGTGCGAATGTTTTCGTTTTCAGTATAGTATGACTTCTGTGGCCATCAGCTCCGTGCGAAAGCAATTCTAAGGATTCGGCAAAAAAGGTAGGGGTTTGGTGGAGATAAGTATGACTTTTGTAACATAGTGTCATCAAAGGCTGTGAAAACAAGTTTAGCATTAATTTAACCGCTTCTCTTTTGCTCCCGTGAAAAATATAGTAGTGATTTTTCGACGTGTATTTTTCGCGACTATGAAATTTCCGGGTCGAAATAGCTCAAAAGTTTTATTTCTCTTTCTAGATGAAGGACGAAAGTACCATATTATATATAATATGATTGGAGATAGTTGGTTTACTTTACAATTAACTCAATAAATTTTACAATTTTCTAGAGTAAAAAATAGGCATTTTAGCTGCTGTATCAAACTTGTGGTTAAGAATTCATCAACGTAAGGATTTTATACGTATTTAGTATTACTTAAAAATAGTTTTAATATCATTAAATATCCTTATATTAATAAATATTGAAAGCAATATTTTTAATGATAATTTATTGTAACGCCTTTTTCTACTTAAATTACTTTGTAGACACGTTTTAGAACATTCTAGAACTTCAATTCGTAATAGTGAGTAATTTACTTCTGATTTTTTTCAAGCATAAACAACGACTAATTTTGAAGAGTATTTAAGCCAATATATGAAGCTGATAATTTTCCTTAAAGTGAGTTGAAATAACCAATAAAATAAATTATTAATAAAAACGGAGCTGAAATAAATCTAATTATAAAATTTATTAAATAAAACGTTACCGATGGTTAGTAAGGAGTCAAAATATGTTTTTAAAAAGAACAAAAGTAGGGCGGCCCGTAGCAAAAAGCGTAAATGTTTCAGAAAAGACTTTTTCTATCACTCCTCCGCAAACTGAATGCTCTTTTTCAAGAAAAATATCTTTCATGGGTATTTCAGAAGATAACTTTAACGAAAGTTTGTCTATTTGACAACATATTTTGTGCAAATTTCGTTTTTAAAAGCATGGAAATTTAATAAGAATTTTTGTGACAATACTAAGTGATTTTTTTAAATCAAGCATTTGAGAATTTTAGCTTTGATTTAAATTTACTATTATTCTTATTTTAATAAAAATCGTTTCATGAGACCAATTTATTTGATTTTATCAGATATATTGCTTTATGATTGCAATTCTTTTCTGGGCACACTCACCCTATCAGTTTATACAAAAATGGACAGTAAAGTGTAAACTACTTAATAAAATAAAACCTGTAAAGTTGACCACATATGTAAGTTGACCACTTTTGTCAGGAACGGAATTAACCCTTCACCCTCTACCTCGCCCTCTATAAGTTGACCACCTACCTAAGTTGACCACTAAAGTGCTGCTCCGCAAATGGTAAACTTTCACAGATTTCACTGTATGACAATACTTACTAATATCGCAATATCTAATATACAGTAAAACCTGTAAAGTGGACCACCTTTTCAAGTTGCCCACCTGTCTAAGTTGACCACTTTTGTGAGGAACCGAATTGGTCTTCCCCTCTACCTGACCCTCTGTAAGTTGACCACTAAAGTGCTTTACCGCGTGGTCAACTTGCACAGGTTTCACTGTATTTTAAAAGCAATTATTATACCTTATGAGGGAAAATACATTGGATAATGATCTAAAAATATAAAAACTCATTTTTTGCTTGTTTTCTTCCATAGATTGTCAGGATGTTACCTCGGGGGAAATGGTCCTTACTCTTGGTGGCACCTTTTTTACTCCTCATACTACATCCCACAACAGCCCAGAAGCTCTCTCTTGACGCTGATGGGACAGTAAACTTTGAACTGGTAAGATACAGTTATAGCAAACTCTTGGTGTAGCCAACATCGGTAGTAATCATAGGCCTTTTATGAAGGAAGTTGCTGATACAATGGGTCCGGGGTCCAGACAGCAGGGGGACAATTATGGTGCAAATTGTTCTCATATGATAAACATACTGCACTGTAAAATAATTCTGTAAAAAGACAGAAAGGAAGCTGAGCGTTTCTTCAGATTTATAAAGGACTTGTTTCAAATCAAATAATCAAGTTTCTATACAACACTTTTTGAATAAAATTCTTGTTTTCCGCACTCTCTACGGTTAGGGAAAGATCTGCTGAGTTACATAAAAGTGGACTCTTGAAATTTGTGACTACTAGTTTAAAAATTGTGAACAAATGCAGAGTAAGACACTTGAGATCTGTTACTACCAGTTTAAATATTTTCAAGAAATGCATTACACATTGTTGACGTGCAGTTCAGTTCCAGCTCTGGTGAGAAGCCTTTTGCTCGGCCAGTCCTCCCATCTCTGTAGGCATCTTTGGAAGAGTAGTCCGAAACAGTTATCACAGCAGCGTGATCTCAACGGAGCTCACCTTCGACTTTGAGCGCCAGAATAGTAATTCAGCTTACTCATAGAGGGAACCACTACTGCGTAACATGACCTTTTGATATCAGTTTACAGAAAATCTCTGCAATTTTCTTTTTTGAAGGATTTGTATTTTCCTGTTTTTAGTACTCTAATTTTACATCAGTTCTCGATAAAGGATTTCCAGGAGGAGATTCTTATGTATTTTCGGAAAAAACCTTTTTTACAGTGTGGTGCAGTGGAGCGCGGACAGTGAGGTTGAGTGGAAGTTACAGTGATTGTTTTCACAGAGTGGAATTTTTTTTTTTTTAAATTTGATTTCCAATATCAGAGAGAAGATCATTACGGCAGAAATGTATAAAATGCACAATAAAACACAAAATGAAACAGCTGCAACAAATAGTCTATATTTTCAAAAGGGCCCTGGCCTCCCAGTATCGGTCCACGAGGGAACTCTTCGACAAAGCACTGCAGTGGAGAAGATGGATACCATCCATGTCCCGTCCCAGACTACAGAGCTTGCAGATAGCACTAGGGACAATTTGCACAATGTTTTAAAAGACAGTCATCATGTTCAGTGGCCAGTCTGAACTCGGCCACCATTTTATGTTCTGCGCCACTTTGAGCACATAGTGGCATGATGACATCTTTGCTATGAAGTGGGAGCTAAAGCATGACCGTGGACCGTTATATAAACGAACTTCCCGAATAATTCATCGTGTAATTTTCTAAAAATTCGAAAAAAAAAAAAATCAAACATTAAAATTGTACGTTCCATTATTGTGCGGCGGTGTATACTTATCTTCAATATAAGTTGTAGTTTAACCTGATTTAACTGTTCTTTCCCGATATGTTTTGATGATTTTTTTATTTGAACTGTATTGCAAATGGTTTTTAAGTTTGATATTTAGAGTAATGCTTTTAAAATCAAGTAATTATTATTAAAAACACTTTCTGAAAGGTTGCTAAAATTATTAGGAAGATTGTTTTTTATTTATGTATTTACTTAGTTAAACTAGTTATGGCTTAAAGTAGAAAGTGCAAATTGTGTAAGAGGAATTAATAACAAGGGTGAAAATGAAAAGTTATGTTCTATTTTTCTTTTCATGACATAAATAGAGCAAAATATCCTCGGTAAAAAAGCAGCATGAAAAAAAGAATAAATAAATTCCTTTTTTTTAGATTTTGATTTACTTATTTGTTTAATTAATTGAATTATGTTTCCTATTTAAAGGACACAGATGGCGACTATGGTTTGGACACGAACAATGATGAAGATACCTTAGTAGAAGAACTTATGCTCGAAGGAGAATCTTACGACCAAGCAGAAGCAGATGCCGAAGCCGAACTCGGCTTGAATGTGGGCGGAAAAACGAAAACTTCTGTTTCTACTAAAACGAGTACAAAAGTGGTCAACACAGGTGCTACTGAGGTAGATTTGGGGGGTGACATCGACCTTGGAGCTTTTGATTATTTAGAGGGAGGAGCAGATTACTTCGCTGAAGGAGAAACCGAAGTTGGGGGAGAAACTAAGACCAAATCTACAGTAAAAACAAGTACTAAACAAGTAGAAACTGCCCAGGCTGATGACTATCTGTTTGATGTCGAAGAAACAGAAGATCCAGGGGTTGAATATGAAGTCGAATATGTTGATTACGGTGATGAAGAAGCCGAAGATGTTTTTGGAGAACTGGAAGGAGATTATGATGTGGAGGGCCAAACAAAAGTAAAATCAAAGACGAAAGTTGAAGCCGCTGCTAGCTACGAGTTAGACTTAGGTGATGATTATGGCGTGGAAGAGGATTTTAATCTAGAAGGAGATTACGAAGTTGAGGGAGATTATGAAGCGGAAGGCACAACCAAAGTAAAATCAAAGACTAAAGTGGAAGGTGATGAAAACTACGACTTAGGTGGTGATTATGATTTTGGTGCGGATTATGGTTTGGAACTTGGTGGTGATTACGGCTTAGATGCTGAAGCTGAAGTTACAGAAGACGTTGCTGCCGAAGGAGACGAAGGTTTTGATTTCGGTGGAGATTATGGGTTCGATGGCGCATTTGGAGCTGAAACGGAAACTAACGTGCAAGCTGAAGGTGAGTTTGACTATGGGGCTGCTACTGGTGGAGCCGATTACGAAGGAGATTATGAAGCGGATTATGGTAGAGGACGCAGACGATTCAGAGGTCGTGGGCGCTACAGAGAAAGTGATGATTACGAGTACGGAGATTATGACGACTATGATTATGGACGTAGAAGGCATAGAGGAAGGCACGATTATGAAGAGGATGATTATGAAGTAGATATTCACAGAAAAAAAGTTATTGAAGAGGAAGAAGATGAAGAATTAGATGTGAATGACAAAAGAAAATTTAAAACTCACATTAGTTGGAGGGACCATAATGAAACAGAAGCACTTCATGAACACGAACACGAGAAAAAACACTATCGTAAAATAGTAGTAAAGGAACATGCGGGAGGTTTTAATTCAGAATACGCTGAAGAATCTTATTTGGAATCTATTTCAGCGGAAGGTTCACATGCCGACAGTGAGGAGTTGAGACTCGCTGATGAACTCAAAGCAGAAGCTGCGCTAAAAATAAAAGCACAAAAAGACGCAAGATTAGCAGAGTTAGGCGAGCCATCGCTATCTTTCTCTCAAGAAATTTCAAATTCTGAACAATGGGGTTCCATAGTTGACTTCGAAATCGAGCAAGAAGCGGAAGCAGCTGAAAGAGAGGGAGGCAACATTTTCCTCAAAGAGGACGGGGCCTTAGACGAAGCCTTAGACGCCGAAATAAAGGCAGTTTTAGAAAATGAGAGATCTATTCTTCAAGACGAAGCAAGATTCAGAACGCATTCGCAAATTGAAGCTGAATTAGAAGCTGATGTTTTGCTTGACCTTGAGCAACATGGTGGTGGTCTCACCGAAGGTGGATTCGGAGCAGCTTTGCAACTGAGAGGTGACGAAGTCGAAGTCAAAGTTAAAGAGCAAATTGCAGCACAAATAGACGATTTCATTCAAGTAGATGCTGAAGTCAATGCTGTCATTAATGAATTTGATGATACCCATACTCACGTTAAGATACATCTTCGTGATCCAGAGTTCGACCAGTAAGTATTTTATTGCTTATTCTTATTCTAGAACAGCAGTTCCCAATCTTTTTTCTTCGCATACCACCATTTTCCTTGCAAACTATATGCGTACCACTGCTAATGTTAACTTTATTATATAGAATAGAAAATACTAGGACGAATAGGTAGTATAAAACACACCATTTTTCATAGTTAATGCAGAGTCCCACATAATTATCTGTTGTTCTTTTAAGCCACCTTTCCATGTTTATTAATGTTTAATATCAAATTCGATTTATAAAATTAAATCAAAATAAAATCTCGTAAAAATAACTTCACGTAAACGTATTAGGTAAGTACCTCTCAAAACAACCATAACAAGTAATTGAAGCTATTCAATATTATTTCAATAGGATTTTAGTTATTTTGATTTCAAATTTTTTATATTTTAATCTTTTAAAATCTTTTTTTCCTTTTTTTCTGCTGCACGCGTACCACCTGGAGAGACTTCGTGTACCACTAGTGGTACGCGTACCACAGTTTTGGAACTGCTGTTCTAGAACACACTACATCGTTAGGAAAAAACTATGTCGTTAAAATAAGGATTCTCAGCCTTTCATCCTTGCAGTGAGGTCAATAAACTGAGGACAAACACGCTTGGGAACACTGGGGGTTCCGCGTCAGGCCGACCACTTGACCGGAACTTCTGCTTCTGCACCCCAGGGCCCTCGGTCTCGAAAACTGGGATGGGCGCAGTAGGCCATGGCCCCCAAAAGGGCTGGCGAGCCACTGAGTTCGGTTTTAGTTTAGTTTAAAATAAAGATTAATTTAAATCCATTATTATTTGGTGTGGTCGAAGAGACAGCGCACTTGAATTTCTGGAGGGAAGGGTAGGTGTGCGTGCACTGCAATTTCAGGTAATTGTACAGCCACAACAGCTAAGTCTCTACCTGAATTCATAAGTTTTTCTCTCTGAAATCATGTAATACAACGTCGTTTTTATTGCTTGCTTTCCAAATATAGGGGCTTAAATTTTATTACTGTTTCCCTGATTTTCATTGTGATGAGAGTATACTGCAAGATACTTTTTAAACAAACGTTGTCTCCGTTAATTTTGACAATTTACCTGCAGTTATTATTAATAGTATATAATCTACTTACTATCAAAAGCAATTTCCTACGTACGTGAACCACCCATGTGCGCCATGTCACCCGTCCTACAAGGAGAGAAGCGAGAAATAGCTGTCTTGGCTTTATGCCTGCTGTCTTTTTAAATCATAGCATAACAAGGAAATAGTGTTGGAAATACAAAGGATGTAGTCTATAGTATTCATCAAAAGTGTGGCAAAAAATAAACATTTTCATTCTCTTTAGTCATGTTTTTCAATGGTGCGCCAACTCTACCGGATTTAACTTATGGAAAAAGTTATTTGGGAAACTTTTTTTCGAACAAAAAAAGCTATTCAAACAACTCAAATTAAACATTTACATTCTGTGGCCAAGAACCCTCAGAATTCCTTTAAAGCAAGTTTTAGTGTAGGAAAAACAGTTCTTGGAAACAATATAAATTGCTCTTAGAAACAGTTCTGGAGTTTTTGTGGATAATTTATTTGTAAATAAGGTTTTAAGCAAAAAAAAAAAAAAAAAAAAATCTTAACAATGAATTTTATTTTAGTGCAAAGTGTTTATATTTAATTACGATTTAGTTTTCCCAATAGTTTGAATAGTGAGGTTATTATTACTTTTTCTTTGCAATATCTTTGAATTTTTATTTTCTCAGTAGTATACATACAAAATTAAAAACCAGTTTCGTATAATATCATTTGATAAAATTAAATTATTCGTGTTTGAGATTTTTTTCCAGCAATTAATGGCATTACTGCAACCCTCCATAGGAATGCCAAGAAAAAAGTAAATAAATGGTTTTAAATGAAATGTAAGACAGTTTTTAGTCGCTTTAAAAAAAGTTATAAAGTGCATTTATTTTTGAGAAAAAAGAACATTCTCGATTAGTCTTTAAATTTCAACTTCAGGAGAACATTCTCGAAATATTTTCGTTCTACGAGAATATTCTCATATGAATATTTTCGAATTCTATGATAATATTCTCACTCACAATTCTACTAAACGCAGAAAAATTGGGCCATTTATTATACTAATGATATTTGAAAATCAACACCAAGTATTAAAGCATTTATTTTAATTTATACGAAGACTTTCAATGTTTTGCTACTTCAAAAAATTACAAATTACTTCTGAATAGGGCGTGCTAATATAAGATACTAGTACTCCTAGTGTTTATAATGATACGAATACTTGCACGGCGATACCCGTGCCAAAAGTGTAAAGAACGGTGTCTGCGGCGACGTTGAAGAAGAGTTTCGCCGTCTCGCCATGGTGCTGCCCGTTCAAAACGCCTTTATGCGCTTTTATTTTGAGATTTTTTCTGTGAGAAAGAACCTAATAACTACGAAAAATCATTTTCAAAAACACTTACAATTCATGTTCTAATTTAGAAACTTACAACCTGCATCATCTTGTTCAGAAAGAAAACTTTTTAGAATCATATATGATATTGAGATGTGTAAGAAATGTTTCTCCCCTTAATTAAGCAAATCATTATCGCTTAAGACTAAAAAAATTTGATGGTGGTCCAGTGGCCGGTAAACCCAAAAAAGTTAGTCGCCACTTTGAAACTGTTGGTCGCCACTTTGAACCATGTTTCGAAATGATCCCCCCTCCCCAACAGCGGTTTCAGTTTGCATACAAACATTCGCATGCCTCAAACTACACTTCGTCACAAAATTACACAAGAAGCTCCGTCTAGAACTATACGAGCCTACTTTCCCGTATACACCAGCTTCAAATTTATAATCTAGCTATCTCTCTCTCTCTGTCTTTCTCGTTTAGCTTTAATTCTTAATTGCTTCAAATATACCTTTGTCAACGGTTAATACATATTCATTCAATCATTCATTTATTCAGTCATTCATGTATTTATGCACTCATTTATTCATTCATTCTTTCGCTTATTCATTTAATCATTCATTAATTCAAAAATATTCTTAAAAATCCCGATCAAAAAATTTCATAGGAAAATAGGCTCGTTAGTTCTGGATGAACTTTCTATTTGTACATGTTCTACGTTAAAAGAGCTTTCCGATAAAGTTTGTTCCAAGCAAATCGGTCCGCTAGATCAGGATTTATATAGGATTGAAATTTCCTTGTAAGCGCTATGTTAATTTTTTGAACTGTTCAAAAATGGACAAAAACTGTTCAAATTGATATTTCTCGCTAAGAGATTCTTCCAGTAAGCTTGTTCATTGGAACATGGATCTTGTACCCAGAGTTTACATAATTTGCTTCATTTTCGCCCATAGGCGCTAATGTTAAATTTTTTTGAACTGTTCAAAATTGAACAAAAAATTGTTCAAATCAAAAAGTAAAATATGGAAATGAGATGTCCTCGCCAAGATCTTTCGAATGCAAAAAGAATTTTTCGAATCGGACAATTCGTTCAAAAGTTATTAGGGGGGGGGGGGACAGACCGGCAGACAGACCGACAGACCGACAGACCGACAGACAGACAGACAGACCGACAGACCGAAAGAGACACTTTTTCCCCATCTCAAAGCCCTACTTTCAAATGTTTTATTTTTCAATTTTTATTTAATTACTTAAGTTATTTTTGACTTTTCTTGATTTCTAACGATATTTTCACGATACATTAAGCCTTCTTTCATGCTTCATTTATTTATTTTTAACTTTTACGGGAAAGTAGGCTAACAAGGCCTTACGTTGAAAGAAACAATAATAAATTACAAACCTTTTCTAGTTACCAGCTTTTACGACCGACATAACATTTTGTGGTCGCCAAATAAAAATTTATATACTCAACTGCAAAGTTTCTTGACTATGGAGAAATATGCTGAGAGCAAGCGAAGAAAGTAGTTCTCCGCGCGGTGTCCGATTCTCGAGTTAAACTAAGCACTTCGCTATAGAAATATGATCAGGTATTTTAATCTACACATGTATAGCGTTAATTTTTTATAATTTTCATAAAATGTTATATATTTTCAATTTTACGAGAAGCGTAACGTGAACTAATACCTTCATTTAGAACTAACGCTCTAGCCAATAAGAGCTCACGAGCAGTTGGCGATCTTCCGATAAGCGGTTTGGCGAGATTTGGAGTTGTTTATATTTATGTCTGACTCGCTGACTTGTGACTTTGCTTAAAGCTAAACATTTTTTATTATTCTATTCGTTAATATGGTTGCTATTCCTATTATTATTGTTAATATCGTTCTTTTTATTATTAATATATTCGTTAATATCGTTATTATTATTATTTTTGTTAGTATAGCTCTTATTATTATTATATTCGTTAATATTGTTCTGAAAAATTAATCATTATTATTATAAGAATGGAATCTACTCCAAAATTGAATTTCAGTGTTAGATATCAAAATAGTCTCAAGTTATTCTTTAAGTATTATTAATATTTTTAAAACTGATAATCTTTCATGTGTTTTAATCATGGTTTTAGTGTTAAAAAATTTAAACATTCAACAAAAACTACAAAATTAATGTATCCTTATTTAAATATTTAATATATTTGTCATGGTAACGATTATGCAAATTTGTATGTTCCATTTAGATGATGAATAATCAAAATTAAATGAGATAATTATACCTATATTTATTTCATTACTTCTCTTTATGTACCTCATATTTGCTGCTGAGTGTAATTATATGATTACTTAAAATCATTTAGGTGTTTTTGTTTTAAGATATATTATAAGAGATATAACTTTTCAAGACAAATTTGGTATTTCAGTATATCTGCACCATTTGGGAAAAACTAGATTAGTCGATTTTTGGACAAAATGAGATAAATACCCTTGGCAACCCATATTGGTGTCCTACACATCCTGTAAAAGTATGAAAGTCATAATGTCAGTGGCGTTCTTTAAAACCATTAGACCATTTTAAAACCATAGTGCATTTCAAAATGTAGCTGTGATTAAAAATGTTTTTTTGATGTTTGTACAATATCTATCTGCATAAAAGAATTAAGAGTATAATTTCTCTCTTTTTTTGCCGAAAGAAATAACTTATGATGAATATACATTTGATCCAATAAAATAAATTATGATTTTATCTAAAAAAAATTGAGTTTTTAAATTTGTTACATTGTCTTTTTTTTTTTTTTTTTGATAAACAGACAAAAGAGTTTTCAAACATGCAATGTGCCAAATAGAGTGCTTAATCAGATTATTCGCCAAGTTGGTAGCTTGGCGTCTTTAGACCCTCCTCCTGCAACCCAACAGCCTCGCTGTTCACTCATTTCTTCGGCCGCGCGTTGTGACGTCATTGTCAAGAAACGTTGCAGTCTAGTATAGTCGCCTTTACAATTCATGTAAATTACGATTAAAATATTAATTATAATAATGACTAAGTAATTAGAATTTTCAAAAATGCTTTCTTAGTGGAGACATACTCCCCATGTAGAATCTATCTGCCAAATTTCAAGTTTGTTGTATTCATCCTTTGGGATTTTCGTGATTAATAAGTGAGTGATATTTCACTTATGCTACCTATATAGATTCGGCTTTTTCTCTTTATTTCAATTAACAGTAATATGTTTTATGCACACTGGCTCTAGCTTACATATGAAGGATTGCAACGATTGAAGTATGTCTATATTAATGCATATATTTTTTTTCGCATTTCAGGAGGCTGTACAGAAGATATCAAGATTATCCCGTCTTGGAGAGTTTCCGCGAGTACGTGGTGAGAGAGGTCGATTCTCAGAGGAAAGATTTCTATTTGGACAACAGGGAGAACAGGACAACAGTACGTGAAAATGACTTAGCTTTTGACAGGTGAGACTCATGTTCTATACAACACTCGGTACTTATCAATTATAACGGTGGCCAAAAAGCGCCAAGAAAAAATTTCGCCAATTCGGGTATATTACACTTGAGTACATTTTTTTATTTGGCGAAACTTTGGTCACCGTTATAATATACAAGTACCCCAAAGACCCCCCCCCCCCCCAAAAAAAAAAAAAGAATTGGAATACCCTGAAAGAAGACAGAACAGCTTTTTTTTTTGCTCTGAATTTTTCGCAGCAGTTTTTACAGAAAAATAACGAAAAAACTCGGCCAACTAATCGTTGTTCAATAAAAAAAGAATCGCCCTTTCAACGAGGGATTCGTAAACGAGGTAAATGTTGGTGATAAAAAAAGAAAGCATTTATGCTATTTTCCTTTGATGTCACTTCTCTGAGATTAAACCTCTTAACTGCTTTGCCCGTAAGGAGTACGGGGCACTGATAGTTGGCTACACAGGGTTTTCCCGTAAGTCATACGGGCATTGATGTTTTCTTCTTTCCCGTTTTGATTTGCCTTTATTGTTTGATAATTGAGTGACTTAAGAATTAACTTCTTGATTGGTTAATTTTTTACCAGAAATGTTCTTTTTCTTAAAAAAAAAATCTATGCCTGTTTTTAAATAATAGCGTTTTGCAATCACAGAGTGTAATACAATGAAGACTGTTTTACAGATCCAATGAACAATGAGCTAAAAAAAAACAAAAATTAAAAAAGTGAATTGTTATGATATATGAAGATATGGTGTTTTTAAATAATAATTCTTCGTAATTCTATTTTGAAATTATTCTGTATGTTTTCCCAACCAAAAAAATAGCAAATGATTAAAAATGCAAAAATTTTGGGAAAAGAAAGAATAAAACTTAAAGAATAATCTTTTTCTTAAACTATTAGATAACTAATAAAATTCTATCAGAATGTTGTGTTATATAGAACAAGAGCTATAGAACAAGAAAATGGCATACAAAGTACTAATTTGCTGTGAGTTTCTTGCGCTTTTCTGGGGGAAAAAAACCATGAGAAATCGAGGATTATTTTACTACCCTAGACATAATTGTATGGTATAATTTCGTGCAATATTTTTGGCTCGTAAATTTGCAACATTTGTGTCCTGCTTTTCCTTACTTGCTGTTTCTGAATGTGTTTTTAATTGTGCTTCTAATCCTTTAGATACAAACTTCGTCCTCGATTGCAAAAGGATTCTGGTAGCCCATACATCGGAGATAAAATTCTCGGTCACTTTGCGTCTGCACCTTTTGGAATCGCCCCGATACCCTTTTTGGAGTGGACTCATCCAGATGGAGAAATCGGAGTAGCTCATGGTAATCCAGAAGTAATTGCTCTGTACTTTTCAAATGCATCACGCCTGCACAATTGTCCCATTTTATTATGTTTCAATCAGAACAACCATTACAGTCATTCATTGTAACTTTGAGCCATGAAGGTTATCTATGAACCACGTCAGATTATTCAGTGTATTTGATTCTAAATACATACATATATATATATATATACATATATATAGAAAGTCTAGTGCTGCACAAAGCTGGCTTGTTTATAAAACCAGTTTTCTACTCTTAATTTTACGAAATAATTTTGCATTGTGGAATACAATCATTCTGAAGTCACTGCTTGAAAGCAATTTTTCAATGCTGGTTTGAAGCTGTTTAAACCCTTGAAGGTGTTGAAACTATTGAAGTTGTTCTAGGCATTATCCAAAATTATAGAAACATGTGAAATAATTGTTTTGAACTATTTAGAAATGTTAGTTTTTTGGTTCAAAGCACAACTATAAAACTTTTGTTAAAATCATTATTTTTTAAATCTCTTCTTTGACGAAGTTCAATGTTACCCAAATTTAGAAGGATTTAGCAACTGATTAATAATTCATTTAAAATGGATTTTATGAGTATTATTCCTTAACTTTCGGTTACTGAATACTTTAGGAGTTTTTCTTCAGTTGTATGCCAATAAATACAATAATAGTATTAAAATATGAGCGGGGTAGTTAAAAATAGAGAAATTGTGGATCAAAGTAACAAGGTAACATACGGGGTGCTTGTAATTCAAGTCATGCTATTTCATCATATCATTTCATCATATCATGCATGTAATTTTATTTAGAGCTCGTTCTAATAGACGTCTAAGGCTGCAATAAGTAGGAAATAATTGAAATCTTTACCATTAAGTGAGAATGGACGCATGAAGAATGAAAAAGATAAGAAAAGTTTGAACTATTTTTTCTTCTTTTTGCATATTTCTTTCACATAACGTAATATGAATGGTTAATTTTTCGTTATATATACATTGCTTCCATGACCATGCGCCCATTAGAACTAGTGTTCTACGTAGGTCTAAATTGGCTAACTATAACTATAACCACCTTGTATTTCATCCTCATTTCTTTAATGCTTCTTTTAGAGAACTTTTCTTTTTAAACATAATTTTAAATAGTTTTTATTTTAAAACTACAAAATTTCATTATTAAAATTACAGACATTTTAAAATTGGTTGAAATGTTTTTTTTTAATTTTTAAGTTGCGTCTGTCATTATGTTAGTAAGTTCAAAACTGTTCTATCCAAGACTTAATTTGGACTGGTCTTAATCACGCAACCGAAATTTTGCCTGGCAAATTTATATAATATTCTTATAGCATAGTAAAATTACGGACAGTTTATAGTGGTTTGGAGAGAAAAAAAATACTATTTTTTAACTGATTCTGGCGTGTTGGTATATAGCAACGACAGAGCTTTCTGGAAAGTATAAATTTATATATTTTAAATGACATAGAAAGTTATGAAAAAAAAAAATTCGTCATAAACTGATTGATTTTCAAAGGGGGTGCGCTGTCTGAAACACAACCACTCTCAGGTGTTTGGTGCATTGCAACCTTATTCAAATTCAATCAGAAAGGAAATATACAAAAATCAATCGCTTTAAAGTTCCTTTCCGAAAACGTTGCTAGTTCTCGGACTATACTATTTTCACATCACGTTTAGTACGATAATTTTTCTACAACTTCCTTTTTTTTCATGTCTAATTCTTTGTTATATAGCATCTAATTCAATGAACTAAACTTTAAGTCAATAGCAAAAAAATTAAACTTTTTTGTTTGAACCCCTTTCCTCCCGAAAAACTCAGTTTTTTCCTCCGGCTAATGTGAAATTTATCATTTCTAACAGAAAACATCTCTTTTATGTATGGTAGTTTTTCAAAGTTTATTGCATAGCACAATAACACAGGTAGATAGACATTTTTGCAAAGTTGCAAATCGATTCATCAATACTTTTCTAGAGCTGTGGGAGAGAATAAAAATTACAAAAACATGCTATTGAAAAAATCAAGAAATTAAAAAAATGAACTCCATATCTGAGCACTATATTTTTGTTACAGCTGCTGAAGCTTTCCTGCTTCCTATGATTGTGAGTGCTTTTTCAAACACTTATTTAGAAGAGATACGCTTCAATGCGCCGCACGCAAAGCTGTGGATGGAAACCTACATCTTCAAAGACAGAAGAGTCACTGAAAACATCGTGGGCCGAGCAGAAGATTCCGGGTACGAAGCCATTGTGGTGACAGTAGATGCTCCGGTGTACTCTGACCAGTTCGCTGCCAGAGGAGCAGACATCATTCTTCCTGAATATCTGAGGTAATATTTGATGTTTTAATATGAGAACTACATAAAATGATTTTTGAAAAAACCTCGACAGGGTGTGGTTAGACGCAGGTCTCGTATGCCCAAGATCGCAGGTCAAACCTGGCTTAAGTCGGCGGATTTTCAAGATGCAGAAAATCGTCTGCGTTCATGTCGTATGATTGTGCGGCATGATAAAGATCCCTTGAGTATCCGTTTGGCATGGATACCCTCGGCTAAATTAAATTCCGAGTGCAGATTGCATCAACGAGAGCTCAGGTGCCCCATCTAGGGGAAACTAAGCGTCAAAACAAATTGCGGCAATGGTACCACACTCATTGTGGTGCCGCTGAAAGAGCTGGTACCAATATCTGGGGACGCACTAGGTCTGCAATGGTTAATGACCAATACTGCAGCCCCATTAGAAAAAAAAAAATTTGAAAAAAAAAAAAAAAATTACCGACTTCAAAGCAGAGTAACTTTAAATTGCTCTAAAAAGTAAAAATAAATTCCTTCTTTAAACATCGATACTACTTTGAAACATAATTTTTGAAGTCCTCCTGTTCGTAGTCGGTTAAAAACTGAACTACAATGGTCTCCAAAATTTAAGGTGCAACATGGTTTCCAAAGCTCACCATAAAAAAATGGCAGTAACAATAAAATTTTAGTTTGTATGATTGACAATAATGAACTTTAACTTTAGCGAAAGAGAATGCGATAGCTATCACTTTTATTTTATAGAAAAGAGCAGCTTTATATGAGTGAGGTTAAAATATGCAAATGTCAATCTTTCATAATTTTGTGTTCAAGTTTTGTTGGTTTTCAACTGTTGTTGGCAGCTTCGTTGACAATAGTCAGAAGATTCCATCAATGTCTAGGAGAAGTCGTTTGCCCGATTCGTTAAGGTGGCGAGCAGGCGAATGGATCGAAATGGAGTAGTCACAGGCTGATGCTTCTAGACGTTTAAATGTGCCTCGCAATTTCGCTAATTTTAAAATTACTTATAAATTTAAAACCTTAATAATAAAATTTTACTGCTTTCTTCGAGTTTTTTTATCTAACCTTCTTAGGCGCGGTAATGGTGCAGCTCAAGTGCATAGGGTTAAAATGACTGACAATATCTCCCGGTCGACCTTTCCACATAAATCACGTCTCTGGAACATTGGTTTCCTAATTATTTCCGTCACTGAGATCTTTTGAAATTAGAAATTCAATGCGGATCACTAAATGTTATCTTGCATTGCACGCTGTATTTACTAAGTACAGTAAAAGTTCTCCAAACGGACACCTCTCAGATGCGGACAGTTTTTAACTCCCCGGAAGCAAAGCATTGCGCCGAATGTATTAAAAAAACCGCAAAACCTCAAAGAACCTCAATTACGGACACGAGCACTATTTTAGGAATGAATTACATTGATAGATCTCTGATTGCGGACACTATTTCGGGAGCATAAAATAAAAATGCGAGAATTAACTGATTAAATAACGGGAAGTCAAAGTTTGAAGAAAAATTGTACGAGTAATTAAGAAAGCCATTGAACTTACCTTGATATTACCTCTTGACGATACAAATGTCTTCCTTGGTTGTGGTTGTGCATTTATTGATTTTTCCGGGAGTTTGAAATCAAGAGGACAGCCTCAATTTCGGACATGAACACTAATTTAGGAATGAATTACATTGATAGATCTCTGATTGCGGACACTATTTCGGGATCATAAAATAAAAAGGCGAGAATTAAATGATTAATTATAGGAAAGTTTGAAGCAAATTGCACGAGTAATTAAGAAAGTCTTTGAACTAATCTTCATATTACCTCACGACGATACAAATGGCTTCCATGGTTGTGTATTTATTGATTTTTCAAAGAGTTTGAAATCAAGAGGGCACTCTCAGTTACGAACACGGACGCTATTTTGAGAATGAATTACATTGACAGATCTCTGATTGCGGACACTATTTCGGGAGCATAAAATAAAAAGGCGAGAATTAAATGATTAATTATAGGAAAGTTTGAAGCAAATTGCACGAGTAATTAAGAAAGTCTTTGAACTAATCTTCATATTACCTCACGACGATACAAATGACTTCCATGGTTGTGTATTTATTGATGTTTCAAAGAGTTTGAAATCAAGAGGGCAGTCTCAGTTACGAACACGGACGCTATTTTGAGAATGAATTACATTGACAGATCTCTGATTGCTTTCACTATTTCGGGAGCATAACATAGAAATGCGAGAATTAAATGATTAATGTCGGAAAGTTTTAAGAAAATTGTACGAGTAATTAAGAAAGTATTTGAACTAATCTTTATATTACCTTTGACGATACAAATGGTGTGTATTTTGACGATACGTGGTTGTGTATTTATTGATTTTTCCGGGAGTTTGAAATCAGGACTTTTCTTTTGTTGTTGAAATAAATAAATGTATGCATTAGTTCCTAATGCCACTTTCGGAAAAAGACGTTCTTTTGCTTTTGTTCGTCTTTATGCCCTTTTAACTTTCAGCTCACTGTTCTTGAACTTTACTCCAGCTGCAAATAAATTTAAACCTCTTGTTTTGCATTTGCAATGAAATTTTATCCTTGTTAGCTGATTGAAATACAATTATTTATAACTTTGGGGCAGTGAAAAATAATACTTGGGGCAAACCAAACTGATGTGCTTTTCCACACGAATTCGATTGCGAATTTGCTCCTAGCGAAACAAATTTTGTGATTTTACGGATGCAATGTGAAGGTAGAGTTACATTACCTGTGCTAAAATACTAAATTAGAGAGTTCTAGTGACACTTAAAATATGATGTTTGTCGTTTTAAAATCTAAATCAATCACTACAAACTTTAAAAAATATTTGCACCTAAAAGAAGTGAACGACATGCACGCAGCACACCTTTAACTGCTTTTATTGGCTGTGCATAATACCTGATATTGTTCTAACCAGATAACGGTACGTATCGCAAAAAAGTGGGAGAGGTCGGTTTGCCCAACTTTCCCCTAGGATTTTATTTCAAAGTGAATGTATTATTTTATGAGGAGTGTACGTGTGTGAGTGTGTGTGTTTCTGGCAGCAATTTTTAAAGTCATTTATCTACCTTAACCCTATCATGCATGAAAACCTCATATGAGGTGACATACATTTTTGCTTCAACTTTTTATGCAGTTTCGTTTTTGTGCTGCAATTTGAGTGTCGTCCTCATCTAGACACTCCAAGCAGTACTTGGAAACCACAAAAAGTTTCATAGAGTATTCAAGATTGTTAAAAGATTAAGATCTTTTTGGGAGTCCATGGAGGATTCAAGAAAGAAGAGAAAATCTTAGTTTCGAATCAAATTCTGTTTAGTTATTTTGAAGTTACTGGGAAGGTTGGTATTATTTTACAGCTTCTTATTTCTTATAAATGAAGTTAGAATATTCAATTTTGCCATGTTTATTATTATCTTGAATAGGCAAAAGAGCATAAAACGCCTTCATACAAGAACGCGAATTTTTGACTATACAGGACAAAATTTCTAAAAATAAATTATTACACAACAATCCTGAGATACTACACTGTGAAAAATTCTGTTTCAACCTTTCACCAAAAAAATTGTGAAAACGGTGAAATGTAGCTGCAACCAACATTTTGGATAAAAATTGAGCCATTATAATATTGAAATTTCACCTAGTTTCACCATAAATGGGAAATAAGGAACCATTATAATGGTTCAACTATAATCCAAAGTGATGGTTGCAGCTAAATTTCAAAGTTTTCACCATGTTTTTAGTGAAAGGTTGAACTAGAATTTTTCACAGTGTAAATTAGTTTGTAGCATATGAAAATTTTTTTTATAACACAGATAAATAAATGCATGCATGAGAGGGTTAAGCGAAAATTATACTTTCTTAATGAAGCGTAGATGTACTCGCTTTACAGAGCAAGGGATAATAGCGTTATATGTGTAACAACTTTTGATATTAGAAAGCATTACTGCTGTATAATTTATCCCCTCAAATGTATGAAGAAAAAACTCTGTTGATTACTTTTTTATATTCTTAGTTTTAAATATTTTGTTTTAGGTTGCCTAACATAGAAGACCACGATGTGATCATTGACAGAGGTGAAAGGTTGAAACTTAAGTTGAAAGTTGGTGCTGATGTTAGTGGTAGCGTTGACGTAAGTGGCAGCCTTGATGCGAGTGCCAGTCTTGATGCAAGTGCTAGTGTTGACGCAAATATTGGCGCCAGTGCAAGTATCGGAGTTGGTGCAAGCATTGGAGCTGGTGCAAGCATTGGAGCTGATGCAAGCATTGGAGCTGGTGCAAGCATCGGAGCTGGTGCAAGTATTGGAGCTGGTGTAAGTGCTGACGTGGGAGCTAGTGCAAGTTTAGGCATAGAAGGAGACATCGCAGCAAGTTTAAGTGCCGAAGCTGGGGCAAGTGCAAGCATTGGCGTTAGTGCAAGCGCTGGTATTGAGGCCGATGCAAGCTTTAGTGCTAAAGCAAGTGGAGATGTTGATGCCTTTGCTGGTACAGCTGGTGGAGATTATGATTATGCTGGTACTGGTGCAGACAATTATGACTATGCTGGGGCTGATAATGGAAATAATGACTATGCTGGGGCTGATAATGGAAATAATGACTATGCTGCTGCAGGAGATTACAACTATGAGGGTGCTGGTGGAAATAACGACTATAATGGAAATTACGATTATGCTGGAACTGGTACCGGTGATGATTATGATTACGGTACTAACACTGATTATGGACAAGCGGGTGGTGCAGTGTAAGTAAACTTTTCCAAGACTTACTTCCTAGAGCACTTTTTATTAAAAGAAAATTTACGAGCATTAGAATACTGCTGAAGAGAAAGCTATATCTGTTAGTTATATCTTCATCTGTTTCTTTTTTGATGTTAAAACGCACAACATCCTGATAAATACTGAGTGAAAGAGTAAAATTAATGCATGGGATTATTTTTGAATTGATTTTCCTCTAAATTACATACATCACGGCGGCAATTAAAGTTTTTAAATAAGAGAAATATCTTAAAAATTAAAAAACTATTTTATTTATTTATTTATTTCATATTCAGCATTGCTGGGTACTTGGTCAATAGCCCTTATTAAATGAGCATGTGTTGCTCATTTTATTAATTTTGTACATGTGTAATACAAATATAACCTGTAAATCAGTTAATAGAACTTAAACATTCTTTCTTTACTGGGAATAAGCTGTCTCTGGATATTAGATATTAAGCGATGGACAATGATGCTGGACTAGAATTGGGAAGAATAGTATAACCTAGGCGACGGGGACCACACCGCTCATAACAATCTTCATGAAAAGTTTATAAAAACATTTTCTTCTTCAATTAAACAGCAAAGTTTTTGACTTTTTAATTAAGTTATTTACACCGAATTATGAATTATAACTGTTCAGTCTCCGCTATATTACACTTCCTACGGAAGTCAATTTTTGGGATTACCTTATATGTAGCGTAATGGAATTATACATTTCCAACATATTATATTTTACAAATGACAAACAATGAGACATCTTGTTAAAATAAAGTATAGATAATTAAACAGTTGGGCAGTAATTATTTCATTAAACCATGTGGCTGAAATAGAAATGTCCCTAATGAAAAAGATTGATATGGGACAGTCATATAGTTGCTAAGTTTTGAAACTGTCTAATATCTTCTAGATTCCGTCGAAAACGTGACGTTGCCGCTTTTGCAAGTGCAGATCTCGAACTTTCTGCCGGTGTGTCAGCTGATGTGAGTGCTTCACTGGATGCAGATGTTAGTGCCTCATTGGGTGCAAGTCTATCAGCAGATGCTTCCGTAGGAGCCAGTTTGTCAGCAGATGCTTCCGTGGGTGCCAGTTTGTCAGCAGATGTGAGTGCTTCCTTGGATGCCAGTATATCAGCAGACGTTAGTGCGTCGGCAGGCGCAAGTTTGTTTGCGGATGCTTTCCTGGATGCAAGTCTATCAGGAAGCATTAGTGAATCTGCCAGCGTCTCAGGATCTATTTCCGGTAGTGCCAGCGCAGACGAACTTATCTACCAACCTGCAGACTTCGACATTGGGTTTGGTCACATTCACCACAAAGGAATCCTCGAAGGCCATATTCAAGGGCTCTCCGGAACTTTCAGCTTCTGCATTGGTTCGTATCACTTTGAAACCCTCTTCGATGCCCTCGTAGACCCCGGTGCAGATTGGAGTGACTTCAAGAGAGTTAGGGACAAGACAGACTTGCCTGTCGTAGCTAAAGGGATACTGACTGGTAATTTGACTACTAGTGTCACTAATCTTTATTGCATTACATTGCTTTCTATTTCAGTAGCGATGAGGCTTGTATTAATTAATGTGCATATATTAATCTTTTATGTTTCGCTCAACCAAATGTCTCATTGCCGTCGCAATGGTAACGATTCGTAGAAAACGTTTTGTCTGAGTCAAAATCTAAATATTAAATCCAAAATCACTGAAATTTGACGTATTTTGTTAACTTTTTACAGTAGGATCCAAATACTTCCCTAAATTCTCTATCAATTACACGAGAACTGAACCCACATAATTTTTTATTCCTTTCGAAAATATTTGCGATTTATTGTTCTACTTCTCCATTACGTCATAAGAGCAGTACATTAAGAAATCAATTTAAAAAGTTGAACAGAATTGACATTGTTTTTCCAATTTCAGCTTCAGCATGAAATTGTCTGTTGTATTCAATGCTGTGGAGTCTGAGTCCGACTGCTTTAGGGCAGGGGAGTCAGAGTCGAAGCGCTTAAAAACGAGACGAATATTCGATACATATTTATAAAGGAGTCGGACCCGGAGCTTTTAAACTGTAGGAGTCGGTCCTTTCGCTACCCACTCCGCAGCCCTGGTTGTATCACGGGTCTTCTTATTTAATTCGAAAACGTGATTCGAGTACATTATAGAAAACACCTGGAAACTTTTAATAGGTCTTGGACGACCATTAAGTCCTTTCAATAAACGACTCAATGACAAAAAACTGAGAACTGGGTCCTCGATCTAGGAATAAAATCCACCATTTTAAGTTTTACTTATGTTGTAACGTTAGTACAGGTTAGATATTCTTAAACTCTTAGATCTTCCTTCAAGGTAACCCTACCACAAGTAATCAGTATAATCATCCCACTATCTTTTACCATGCGTTTCAGAATATCGTGTTTAAGAATACTAAAATCTTCGTAAAAACACGGGTTTGTTGTTTTTATCTTGCTTTAAGATAGTTGATCTTCCTTGAACTTCGGAAAAATAACCGAGCTTGAATTTTTCAGGTTGTGATGCCAGAGAAGCTGTTAAAAATGGTGCAAACGGAGTCATTGTATCCAATGATGGGGGAAGCAGACTTGATGAAACTCCTGCGACAGTGAGTATGCTAGTCATTCAAAACAGTGTTCAGGAAGATTTCTTATTCTCTCTCTACATACACAACAACAACAAAATCAGTTGTTGAAGAAGGGTATCAGCAAAAAAAAAGTGTGGGTGTCTCCCGCAAATGAACCTTTTAGCATATAATTTATTACTTTTTATATAATTTCGGTACTTCTGAATTAAGACGAGGCAAATAGCAGAATTATGCAATTCGTTAAGTGTAGTTGTTTTTATATTCGTTAACTATAAAACAGGAATAAGCACACGCGAGCAATCACTTTAACTTCATTAACTTAAAAAAATTAAGGTATCATAAACACATATTTCAAATGCAAATACACAGTGGCGCGGAAGGGTTCGGTTTCCCCACCTCTCCCGCCCAAAAGGTATCTAGCAATATTAGGGCACAAAAAGCAAGAAAATCGGTTTATATCATCCGGTCTAAAATTCGCCACATTTGGAATAATTTAGTCTCCCCAAATCGCAATTTTTCTGCCTAGTTATTACTTGGAAAAAACATTGTTAGTTTCTCGGCCCACCGCGTAGCATCAGTATGTTGTCTTTTCCTTTGAAAGTATACAAACGTAATAAAACCCGATTTACAGTAATGCAGCGCGATTGAAAGGCTTGTAGAATAAGACGGGTAGAATAAGAATACAAGTTTTTTTTTCTTTTGGGACCGTTCATAAATAATGTCACACTTTTTCAATATATTTGACCCCCCTACCCCCTTTGTCTCATGCCACACTATGTTGCATTAGCATAAAATAGGTTTAATTTGCTGATTTTAAATGTTTTAATAGAAATCAAAATGTACGATGTCACACTTCTTGTTACCCCCTCCCCTCCCCTTGTCACAAACTGGCACACTTTCATGAACCACCTCCCCCCTCGAAGCGTGACATCATTTATGAATGACCCCTTTAATCGTAATGCCACAGAAAACTTGCGAATTGGAAAAAGGTGTTAAAAAATAAAAAAAATCGGATTATTTCTTCCGGTCGCACATGTGCTGCAAATTTGCCGAAATTTGGAAAGCATTCATTTACTCGAATTCACAATTTTTCCGCTGATTTACGACTTGACAAAAATAGTTTGAGTTTTCTCAGCCCACCCTACCCTGTAGCATCAAATATAAAATGTAAACATTTATGATGAGGGATCACTTTACGTATACATCCCATTATGAAATTACTCATGATATTATTGATGAAGACTGGCTCTTTCAAACAAAGAAATGTAATGTTTTTCTTGGCGGGAAAAAAATAATATAATAATACACGAGAAAAAAATAAAGCCCGATACATAAAAAATCGCCAAGATTATCAGTTTATGAAATATTTACAAAAGCGTTGCTACTCAATATATTTAACTGTAAAAGTAATTTAAGGAAAGCAGTAAAAAAATGCATCCTGTTGCCACCAGATAACTGCAAAATTAATTTTAAGAAAACAGGCTGAAGCAAAGTCTAACAAAGGTGTTGCCAGATCTTATATCTAAATTAGGGCTGATTTAAGGAGTAATGTAAGGGAAATTAATTTAAGAAACATGCATATTATTACAAATCTCAATCAAGTTTGAACCAAGTTCATTTGAAACTAAGAATACTGACACTAAATGATGTATTCTTCCCTACCACAGTTGGTGGTGCAATCATTATTTGGTAATCATGATGTTTAAGCCATGGTGAAAGGCCCGCGCTGTCGTGGTACTTTGTTGTATGATATTAAGATACAACAGTTAAAAGCGATGAAGTTTTAAGTGAGTTTGCAATCAAAAAAGAAAAAAAATCGTTACCTCGTTATTAAGATTTAACTTCAGTCTAACAATATATAGATACTTTATTTTCTGCTTTCAATTTAAATATTAACGCGTATAAATCAAACAAATAAAAGAGGAAATTTGAAGCTTTTAGAAGAACCAGGTATTTTTACTTAATTTTTAAATTGAGTGAAAACACGACGCGTAACACAATCTTCTGGCCCTTAGTATGCTTCTCTGAACATGCTGGCTTTGGTCCCACTCTTAAAGAAAATCCCGGTTATGCTACTTCAAATGTATTCCTAACAGCTTATATTCATGAATGTTTCACAACTTCCATTTACTCTTGGAAATATTCCTTTTCCCATTTTATTTTTGTTTTGGGAGCTCTATGTTTTGCAAAACAAAATCTTTGATTCCAAAAAAAGATTGTTGTGTTTAGAAAACTCACTCTCACGGATTTTACTGTGTTTTTCAATCCGTTTACAACAAAATACATCTCCAAAAGTTAAAATTTAATTTTTTTATGGCAATAGGATTTTTTATGGTTATGATGAGATTTAGGAGTTAACACAATGTTTAAAGTCACTATTCGAACTCATGTTATAAGGTTTCATTCGAGTAAATAAATTCCACTGTTTCTATCAGGAAGTATATGTATGACTTCCAAAGAACGTCTCGTGAAAAACAAAAACATTAGATGATCATTTTTTGCATTTCTTTGAATGACGTCTCACATTTTATAACTTTAAATGTTTCTTCGAAACAGATATCATTTCAAAGTTTTGGATTCTCAATTTATTTAGTGATAATTTAAGACGAAAATAACATTTGACTCAATGTTAGTAAATAATCAACAATTTGATCACAGAAATATGAAATAATTGATATTTTCACGAGATGCAGGAATAAATGCGTTTATCTACCATGAAAACGCTAATACAATGCTTTGAAAATTTTAACCCTTAATTCTCGTTTTTTTAAAAACTCATTTATGTTCAGATTGCTATAATCATTATCGTTTTTAAATATAATATGTGTGCAGTTTTCTGCGATAATTATGGAATTATCTCGTAAATCAGTAGCAGTTAAATTTGAATTATCTTAAATAATTTTAAAAAGTAAGGCAAATAATATGTCATTAGTACATGAGGAATAATTCAGTAAGACATAATTAATGCTGAATTTATTACCATTTTCCGTTTTTTCAGTTATGGTCCTCTTGCATTGGAGGTGCGATATTATCTTAGATAAAATGCAAGAAGTTGAAAAATAGACCTAACAATGGATGTAAATTTTTTAGAACAGAATGTGCGAGTAATTAACACTGATTGTTTTACATTTTACCAAGCACCCCGCTATTCATGAAGAAATTAGTTATTATATGAGGACCGTCCGCAAACTTTGTTTATTTCGATTCTCAAAAAATGTGAGATTATTTTGCTTTTAAAATTAATTAATTTCTACATTTTTCAGAATTTCTGAGAGTGTTTAAAAAAAACTTTTGTACAGTTCTTCATTAGTTGTTCCCAAGTGCACATATATAGTTACCAATTCTAAATAACTACAAACATATATACTTCTGTTTAAAAACAAATTTTGTTTTATATGTGATACATAGGATTCAGATATCAGTTTCAAGTCCGATTGAAGTTGATGTTGGTGGGCTTTTTTCCACTAGAGTACAATAATTCCTCATGCAAAAAGAAATTACTTCAAAAGGCACTCCTAGGCAATATTCTACCTAAAATAAGATATTTAGACCTTGTTTCATGTTTAAGTAACATGTTTAAAAGTAACATAAAACTTCAGCTAATGTTTGTTATGAAGCAGACGAAGTATATATTATTTCCGTAGAGCAACGCTGTGTAAGAAAACTGACGTTTTCTCGAACAGAACTGTAAACACTGACTGCAAAAGACAGACGTAAAAAAACTAAAGTTTTTTCGCCTTACGTTCTGTAAAAAACTTACTGTCACACAGACTGATGTTTTTTATCAATATTAATTACAAAGTGATTCTTATTTGAAGTTTTCTCGACAAGTTTATGCCAATATTTGTTCGTAAAAAGGTTTTATCTGTACAATACTTATATTTTTAGATTGAAGCATTGGCTGAGGTGGTTGAAGCCCTGCAACACATTGACTTCGACCATGTTCAAATCTTCATGGATGGAGGTGTGAGATTTGGCACTGACATATTCAAAGCTATCGCCATAGGTGCTGACGCTGTTTTTGTTGGCAGACCGATCGCATGGGCTCATCTTCACAGTGTAAGTACACTGTAAAAAAATCTCCTGAAAATAACGGGAAAAGTACGGCAGCAGAGTTGCCGGAAATATTCCGTTTCTGATAATATTTTCCCGAGATTTGACAGAAGTTCCATTTCTTTTTTCTCCGTTAATCCAAATCAGGTTGTAAAAATACAGCAACCTTAAAACGAAAAAGTTCCGTTCTCGTATTTTCAGGACGTGATATTTCTGTTTTTAGAAGGAAAAACCATGTATTGCAGCACTACGGAAATCTTTCGTTAAAATGAGTCAACAAAGACTCTGAAAATTCAGGTTTTTTTAACAGTGTACTCATTTACGCCCTAGATACTGTTTGCAGCAACGAAACGTTTCAAGAATAGATTTCTACATAATGCGAGACTCAAACTAATTACAAATCATTCTTGTATTTCCAGACGTGAATTCAGGGGGAGTCAAATATTATTAAATATTATATTCATATAAGTAACTAACTAAAAATTTCTAATTTATCCTGTTAAAAACAAATTTTTCGGAAAAATGGTAAATTCACAACGAAATTTCCCTCGCCTCAGAAAAATTCTGCATTCGTATCTGAATATTTCAAACCTTTAAATTGGAAACATGTATTTTCAACGATACAGTTTCAGTACTTCTAAAAACCTGTCAATATTAATCTAGTTTTTAACTAATTTATAGAGTGTTTATGCTTTAAAGGTACCATGTTTAGATCTTCATTGATCTCGTTCCAACAGAGGTATGTCACTGAAACTTGGTATCTACGTTATATGAACTATGAAGAAAAGATGCGTGCAATAAGAAAATAATAGTTCACAAGTTTACCACTGAGCGATAATAGTTCAAAAGTTTAACACCAGGAGAAGTTTTCTTGCTTATCTAAAAATTACATCATTAGTCTCATTCCCTTCTGAACTTAACAGATAAAAAATTCGCTTAACCCTCTAACTTGTGATTAACGCAAATGAACATTAAGCATTTTTTTTGATCAACTGAAGTTTTGCCCAATTGGTATTTGAGCTAGTATTTTCTCACTGCAGATGTCCTCTTCCTCCTCGGATCCGTATAACGTATACCAAATTTCATTGCCTTAAGTCTAACAGAACTCCACTTAGGTCAAAATAGGTAACTTATATTTTAAGATATTTGGACTTTTTTTATTACATTGAAAGAAAAATATCAAGTGAAGAGTACAGATGTACAGTTAAAAAACATTTAAATTAATTGCATTATGTATACTGCTTTTTATGCGAGTGTCCGATAGAAACATAGATTTTTAAATAATTACAAAATTATTTTATACCTTTATACCTTTCGGCCAAGTAGTTTATTTTGCATAGAAAAAAAAGCGGCTGTACGTCCTTAGAACTCTTGCTGAAATTTACCAGAACAATGAGTCATTTCATGAATTCCTGTATTTTATGGCTTTGAAACATCAACTGATATTTTTTCTTTTCAGGGCAGAAATGGTGTTCAAAGGGCCCTTCAAATTTTGAGAAAGGAGTTTGAAAGAACAGCTACGTTGATGGGTAAATAAATTTACTATTTGTTTGATAATAACTCTTCACATTAAACACTTATTATTCTAGATGATTTTTATTTGAAAAATGTACTGTAGTTCATTGGCTATACAAAAATTACGCTTTTCAGTAGGAAATATGCTTGAATTAACAAATATTTGCATCTTTGTACATGGAATAGACAAGCTCAAGACATCTACCTTTCCGTATAAATAGTTAATGCTCAATTGTTCTTTGAAAATTGGCCTTCACATCCTTTCAACTTCAAAACAAAAATTTCAAATTAACATTCCAACGCTTGTTTTTAATTGAAGTACAATTATCGGTAAAGGAAACATAATGCCTAGTTTGTCCACAAATTGATAATCGTAACATATAAGTATATAAATACGTTTTTCCTTCTTCTAGGTGTTGCTGACATTGACGACATAGTCCGTTCAATGGTAGTTTCTGAAAACTACTTCTTCAACCGCTATGAATCCGACTACCGTCGTCATGGTGATCGTCACGATCGTGGTCACAATGCTGGTCATCATTCTGATTACTACCTGGTTTGTCCGTTCGACTACAAAGACAACCACCTCAATGGCCATCTGCACACATTCCTCGATTTGGATGGTGGAGATCAGTGGTTCGCTGACACCGACTTCTCTTTCTCCTCTTACTCATTCTTCGGTTCCTCTTCAAGCAGCAGGTATGGAATTTATTCATGTCGAAAAAAGCAAACTATGAATATACCACTGAGTTATATACATACCTAAATTGCTAACTGAGCACACCGTTGTCACCTACTCGCACCTGGGAACTTTCGCTTTCGGCAGTGAATTCCAAAATTTTATTGTTATTAACTTTTTTTTCTGGCGTTCTTTCTTTATTTTTTGTTTATACAGGGACTCATTTTTCCTTCTCTCATGCAGAAACAATTCCTTTAAAGAATATAGGTCAGATTTGTATTAGCAACACTTAAAGAATTGGTTTTGTGTTTTAATTCATGTTTTTCTGGCAGATTTTGCCATTTCCAACCGAAAGACTTTGTAATTACTTTATTTAAAACTACTTAACTGCCCCAGATCTATATATATGTCCTGAGAGATCACCTCAATTTCAAGAAATAGCCTTGTCCCACGAAAAATCCTGCCCAAGGTCAGTTGAGTGAAGTGGGCATAATTAGACACATAGCTTTAAAAGGAAGGCCTTTGCGATGACGTAAAAAAAAAAAAAAGGCTCTTGGCAGTCAGTGCCTGGATTCCATAGAGCATGCAGATACACCCTTGGAAGTTAAGGGGTTAAAGAAAGGGGTCTTAGCGTAAGGGGACTTTCACACCAAAGGCGATGGAGACATTTTGTAATTGTCGTAAGAGACTGTTGCTATGGTTTCAAACTAACAGCTATGACATATGTCTTCGATAACACAATCAACTAATCATTGTCGTCTGGGGGAAAATTATTTTTAATATCGCAATAAAAAACGTCAATCAGTCAACACGAAGGCATGGTTATGAAATTATGTAGAACCAATGAAATGCTCTGAAAAATTTAGTCCTTTTCGTGCGCTGCTGTTGTGTCTTGTATGAAAGTACCTTAAGTTTCATATTAGCAAGAATAAGCTGTTTTTTTTCACCTTTTTCTCCCCTAGTTTTTCTTTCAGTATGTCAGTCCACTGTTAAGCAGTTAAAAATCGTTTCCTGAGCTTGTTCGAATTAAAAGTTTGTATTTTCTATTCTCTCTATTTGCAGCTCCAGCAGCAGCTCTAGTAGTAGCAGTAGCAGCAGCAGCAGTAGCAGTCACCATTCCAGCAGTCACAGCGACAGCATCGTCGGTGCTTCTGACAGTTTCAGCTGGAGCAGCGACAGTAGCGAGAGCGACAGCGTGTCCTCCTCGTGGATCGACGTCGACATCATTCCGGACGGCCTCATCTCGGTCGACTCTTCCGCCTTGAGCGGCGTAGTGGACGACCTCCTCCGATCCAGCGACTCCTGGAGCACGTTCCTCGTGCCGCCGTTCGGCCTGCCGCACGGTGGTGACGTCGTTGCCGCAGCCGAGAAGGCCATCGAAGAGATCGTCTCCGAGCTCGAAAGTCTCATCCTGAGTGGAGAGATCGACCCCATCTCGCAGGCGCTTGACCTCGTGTCCATCGCCGAAGCAGCGATCGAATCCTACGTGTCGCTCATTCCCGTCGACCCGTCCGTTAGCGTTCCCATACCGGGTATCTTCACAGGTGGTAAGGAACTTGCGCTTGAGCTGGTCTTCAGCCATCTCGGTTTGTCGATTCCTTTCATTTCTGCCTCTGTAGATGAGACAATCGAAGCGGTCTCTGCAAGCGCCAGCGTTGGAGTTGGTGTTGATGCAAGCGTCGGTGCTGCTGTAGGAGTGTAGATAAACACATACCAGACCCTTATTATGTGCCCATCAATTCACAACCACGAAATAAACAGGAACAAAAACTTTATAACTGATAAAAATATAAACAATCGTCACAAATATATGTATAAATATTCATTAACAGTGGGTACATGTATCAGTGCAAATTCTGTTGTCTTGAGAATAAAATAAATATTTCGGTCCAACTGGTTTTTCTCTCGTCCATAATGTTCTCTCATTTTACTTTGCAATGTATCGTAAGAAATGAGTTGAAAGTTAATAAAATTTTGCAATGTATAAAGTTAGTTTAATTGTTGTTCTTTAAATAAAGTTTTTATCTGGAACTGCTTTGAAACCTATTTTTTCTTCAGTTTAATAAAAGCGACGAATTCATTGTGACAAACAATTATCTAAAAGACATATTGCGTTTTTGATGTTTAACCTCGAGTAAGACGTCTACAGGGTGGCGTTGTGGTAAGACGCAGGTCTCCTACGCCCAAGATCACAGGTTCAAACCTGGCCCAAGTTGGTGGATTTTCAAGATGCAGAAAATCGTCTGCGTCCATGTTGTATTTTTATGCGGCATGTTGAAGATCCCTTGAGCATCCGTTTGACATGGATACTCTCGGCTAAATTAAATTCCTAGTGCAGATTGCATCAATGAGAGCTCAGGTGCACCATCTAGGGGAAACTAAGCGTCAAAAATGGCGGCAATGGTACTACACTCATTGTGGTGCCGCTGAAAGAGTTGGTACCAATCTCTGGGGACGCACTAGGTCTGTAATGGTTGATGACCAATACTGCAGCCCCATTAGAAAGAAAAAAAACCTCGAGTAAGACGGGATATTATAGTGAGGTTCCGACTAGAGGACTCCCGACCTTGCATGTGTTCATATCTTTTTGGGGAGTATTCGCATATTGTCTCAGAGCCAATAGCAATTGTTGTACGATACTGGGAAAGCAAACCTGTTTTGCTCACTCCTATTTTAATAGATGGAATTGTTCAATTCCTCAGCCATCCGAATTCTGGTCAGAAAGAAAGAGTACATTGATGTCACTGTAATAGAATCGTGTAGGTATAACTCGGGAGAAAAGGAAAGAAAAAAAGTGAATCACTCCAAACTACTCAGCCATGATACATTCACTACAGTAAGAAACAAAGTATCAGTAAATTGAAAAAATATTGATAAATATCAACAGATATATATATATATATATATATATTTACTTCGTAGCGTTAGATGACATAGATTTATGATCCAATAGTGTTTGCAGTGCTGGGTAAATAGAATAAAGAGTTTATTACAAGTAAATGGACTTGCTTCACTTTAAAATTTAATGAATAATTGTAATCGTCAATTGAAATGTATAATATTTCAATTATATCAGCCTTTAATTTCAGACCTGTTTTCTGTAAGTTTGGTAAGGTTTCTGGCAAAACTTTGCGTGCTGTAAGCCAAAAACTTGAGAAAGAATTAGCATTTTTTAAATAAGCGCTTTATATCATCATGAATATACGCGGAACTTTTATGGAAATTCACAGAACAATTGTTTGTAGCAAGAAAACTATTTTGCGCGATTGACATCTTATTTCCAGCTTTTAACGGCACAGAATGACGAAAGAAAAAACTCCCCTCCCCCCCCCCTTTTTTTTTCAATTTTAGTGTCTGTCCCCTAAATTAACTCGTGATTGAATTTTGCTTGAAAATGTGAACATTGCAAAGGAAAACATTACCAAATAAATATAAAACGGAAGTTCACATCAGACACAGTATTAAACATGAAATTGCAAAAAATCTGTAAGTGCGTCTAATAATTTGGCCAAAGATTGTAAATGTGTTTATGATGAAGTATACATCTTTACCTGTGTACAGATTCCAGAATTTCTCAGCTTATTCATAAATACCATTATTCCTGCAATAAGAACAGAAAGTCGTACAATCACTAAATTATTTCCATGAACAACTCTGAAAGATCATTGCTGTCGTTCACTTTTTTAGAGGAATCATAGGATGACCTGTCTGCATTCTGTAAGAATTAGTAATATGCATGAAATAATGTGTATGAGATTAATAGATTTTTAAAAATTCCTTTTGGATATAGCTCGTGGATTAGCTAACTTTTAATTGCAAGCATGCAACTTTACCATTTTCTAAGACCAGTATGCAAGGAAACCTTTCTTTCTGTAAAATCAGGTGAAACTACTTTTAGATTTTATTTACAAATTACATAGTTTCATGTTACGTAAATGTGCAATTTTACTATTCTCTGAGAAGTTTGCAATGATAACTTTCAGCCGTTAAATTATCTGTATTGCGCAATTTTAAGTTCTCACATTTAAATATTGTGAAAGTACGTAACACTATATTTCACCGCAGTGAGCACTGGGAAATTTTTCTGCCCTAATATTAGCTATGTATGATTTTTGTTATCTTCGCAAATTGCAAAAGTATATAACATGACCATTCAACATTACATTCATCATTAGGTAAATACATTTACAGTAAAAGTGTGTGAGGGATAATACCATACATGAAAACAGGGTGCCAAAAAATAAATAAAAAAATCTAATCTGTATTTTTATGTTGCAAACAGTAAATAACTTTTATCAATCTCGGCAAGCAAAAAGCAAGTGAAAAGCTTTCAGCAGCAATATTAGTTCCGCATGTTTTTTTTTTTGTTGGTATATTTACACATTGCAAAGGTGTGCAACATGAGCATTTCCAATTAGAATCGAAGTAAATTGGTTAATGGTAAATATTCAGATAACAGAGAACATATAATAACAGAGAGTTAATGCACAGGGCCGAGGAAAAAAAATCTTACCTACGATATTTACACAGCAAATTATTAAATTGACGATTACACAGCAGATAGTACACAGCAAATTGACGATTACACAGCAAATAGTGCACAGCAAATAGTACACAACTTTTATTCTTTTAAGCAGCATTTACTAACGCTAGACGCAGTCAGTGCTCGAATTTTTGTAAACAAACGGATTGTTGCCAACAGGAAAAAAAGATTTAAAGGCCCATTTTCCGCTACGTATAAGCGTTTTAAATATATAGATATAGAATGAAACTCTTGCATTTTTCTTAGCAAACTTACATTTTTAAATAATACGGTTATTATTTTTTTGCGTTCAGAAACTTCAGAATCTTTAAAACAAATATTAGAATTAATGAACAGGGTTTAAGGTAACATTCGAGTTTTTTTTTTTTTTTTTTTAACTGCTAAAGAAAATCGTTAATACTTCAGTCCATTTTAACATTTTTTTGAGAAATGCGTTGACTGTCGGAATTCGCGCTCCGCCCCCCATCCCCAGAAAATTTACTAGGGTGTAGTGGTTAAGTGTTCTAAGCTAGGGTTAAGTGTACTCCTTACAAGCATGAAGTTGACGAATCACTAAATTTTGAACATGTCACTAACACATAAAGTAAAATATAACGTTATTTTTACCGTAAAATAAGTTATCATTATACATCATATTTGGATATTAATGGTTATTAGTTAAAAATTCCGACGAAAAGTGGAGAAGTGGAATTATCTTAATTCTCCAGATTAATTTTAAACATAATGTTTGAAATTCGTGTAAAATTATGAGCAAAGCATAAATATCGCTATATTAGATGTTGTTAGTAAAGTAACATATACGAATATCGCTTAGTCGAAGGAATTGTTGCACACCCTCGGTCTATTTAAATTTATATTTGTATTTGGTTTATAGTTACTTATAGCTTTAATTTTTATTTTTGCGCCGATTTCAAAAATTATGCGTCAAAGGTATTGACGATGCTTAGACAGAGAACACGTTATTCTTGGCTTTAAACAGATCATTTAGATTATATGATGAGAAGGTCGTTTTTTCCCTCACAATTCTGGGACAAAAAAGATAAAATTCGTTATTGTTAAGATTCAAAACCAGAAATCCGGATTACAGACCTTTTTCTATTTGAATATACCATCCATTTACAAACGTACAGCCTACATATCTAGGGGTTGTGCCAGAAGAAATTCAGGTCCGTTTTCGGACCGTTCACAAAATTCCAAGTAATCAAAAAGGACTATTCCCAAAATTTCAATTAATCAAAACGGACCCTTCACAAAATTCCATTCAATTAAAACAGACCTTTCACAAAATTCCATTCAATTAAAACGGACCATTCCCAAAATTCCATTCAATCAAAACGGACCTTTCACAAAATTTCATTCAATGAAAACGGACTCTTCACAAAATTCTGAGCTACCAAAACTTACTTTTTGCAGGAATATTTATAAAATAAGCGGCGAAAAATACTAAAAATTTTTACCACGATAAGTTTAAAGTTTAAATATTCACAAATTATTATATTTTTCGCAAAAATGTTTTTAAAACTCAGAAAAACCGGACCCTGTCAAAAATTGCTGGATCGACCCTTGATATTACTGCATTGTTTCTACATACTTTTCTAAAATATCATTCTTGAAAGTTGAAAAATGTTTAATTATTTTCTGTAATATATGGAACCAAGAATAATTCCAGACAGTTCAAAAGGACCGAGAACACTACCATTTTCCGAAGAAATTGGTAGTATTCACGCGTCAAAAGTCTCTTTTCTAATTTTGTATTTTTCAATCTTTATTTAATCATTTCTTCTTCTTTTTCTGAAATGTTCGGGATGTTTGATGAGTCAACTTTTCTTACATTCTCTCCGCCCCCCACCTTTTAGGGAAAATTTAGCAGCGGAAAAAGTGACGTTAAAATATGGGTCGCCCTTTAAAACGTGACGTTAAAGGTGTTAGTACAAAGATAAAACAACGTAAAAAAGCACAAATTCAAAATAAAAAGTAACGTAAATAGCTATTTCGAAGCTACGATGGAGCCTCTTCATCAGTGCAAAAAAGAAACGCGGATTAGCGATTGACCAATCAGAGGCCAGGAACAAAATTCATCAGTGCAAAATTCATCACCTCTTCATCAGTGCAAAAAAGAAACCCTCAGCACGTAGCTAGAAAGCTGAGAGTGAACAGGCCCAGAAAGACAACCGGTATTTATACCAAATGTAAGTTAAAAGTGTTATTTTCAGTGAGGATATATTCGAACCATCCATCTACAGACAATAGAACTGATTTTTACTTAAAAGAAAAGAAGTCATACCAAGAAGAGGATTGTAATAACACAGATGAATATTTCAAATTATCATAAATGGGAATTAATTAACATAAGAAAGAAGAAAATAATAATTTGTAACTTTTTCTTTATTTTTTCAGCTTTGTTGAAAATTATCCATCAAATTCATGAAAAACAAAATTCTTCATTCTTTATACCAGTGATTTCCAAAGTGGTCTATATCGACCCCCAGGGGTCGACGACAACTTGCAAGGGGTCATGTCAAGTGAAAAAAAAAATTGGGAGTCCTGAAATGAAAATGGGGGTTGACGATTAGCGGATCTCATATAAGCTATTGACCCTGCAAAGTTTTTAAGAAAATAGGCGGGAAGCGCTAACGAAGAACTTAAGGTATAATTTAAAAACGGATATCAACAATTTTGGCTTCAAAAAACATACCTGTTACTTCTCCCGCATTATGCAATATCGCGAGAAAGATTTTAATTGCTTTTCCATCTTCATACCTAGTGGAAAGGGGTTACATCGCAGTTGCCAATCTCCAAGGAGCTCTACGAGTTTTCAAAAATGCAACTACATCATACCCTTATAAGAAATTCAAATGAATGACAATAATTCTCATTTATTTATAGATGCAAATAATAAATAAAAATGCATTAATATTTTTGTCATGAACATTGTGCTTAGTAATGCCAAGGCTGAACTTAATCATCGCCAACGGCAACATAAAATTTTAAAGTAGTTTAATTTGGCGAAAAACAACAACAACAGCAAAAAAAAAAAAAAAAAAAAAACATCCCCATCCTCCCCGAAACGGAAAAGTACCTCATTTTCATTACAAAAATTAATTAACTGCAAAAATCTTTTAAAAATTGCATTCGAAAAAGAGACAGGGTGACTTTGCGCTAAAAATATTCATCTGAACGTTTCCTGAAACCAGGAAAGGACACCGTATCAGCAAAATAAAGAGGCTTTAAAATGATGTAAACAAATTTTCTTGGTCGGAAACTAGCACCCCTAGCAGTGGAAAAAGTGCAACGTTGGTTATTTTGATGTTTCCAGCAATGATACAGCCTGTACGGTAACGGTTACGATCAAGTTCAGCCTTGGTAACACATACAGCTTATAAAAGCTTATTATGTAATTATATATGAAGATTAACTCATATATGAAAAAATAGCCTCTCTATGAACATTCATGCCTTTTCTTTGATAATTTCAGTGAATCCAATTAACAAACGCATATTCTCAAGCTAAATCCAACGTAAAGGGAGGAGAGGCTTTTTGGGGTGCACTTGTACAAAAACAAGTTTTATCAAGTTTTGTAAATTTGCTTTGACTACCCGTCTTGAGCCATACCTTAAAGATTTACGGGTCGCATGCCGCCCGCGGGTCCCACCTTGAGTATCACTGCCATATGTGAAAAATATTAAGCACATTGCATTGAAAATTTTAATTCTAAACTTTATGTTATTGGTTCAAATGCAAGGCAAAGATTCAAATATGAGGCAATGATAGCACCTTGCTCTATTTCCAAAAAATTAAACTATATTTTACTTTCTGTAATAAAATTTAATTGTTCTTAAAATGTCAAAATCATTTAACAATAATATAAAATAACTTATTTTTACGCTTCGTAATGGCATTTACTTTAAAAATCATTGGATTTTTAAAGGTTTTCTTATTAAGGTCAAAGGTTGGCAATGGTTGTTCTAGCTGGTTTAAAATGTTGGTAGTCCTAGTGTTAAAGCTATATCAATTAGTGCTTAATGAAGTCAATGTTTACCGTGAAGGGCCACCGGGAAACATTTACAGAGGCACATCTCTACCAAAAGAGTACCTAAACTACACTGAATCTAAAACACACGTTTCTTGATTTTATTATTTTCTTTTGTTTGACTTTTTTTTATTTTCGTCAATGTAGCGAAAAGAATAGAGGTAACTTTGTTGAAGCAAAACCACTGTCAAGATAATGACAATAAGATTTGAACTGAATTTCAGTTGCTTGTTCATTCAGACACTGAAGCCTTGTCCAGCCGGAGTGACGCTAATAGACCTAGAAGGAGCAGAAACAATTACTTCCTATGTGATTTTCTTTGGCTGAATTTGGCGCTATGAATTCGGAAATTAATCTTGCATACTTACGGATTTCGTAGAGAAGGTTCAACTGCTGGAGAGGGAATTTTCTAAAGGAAATGATGGTGCGATAACGAGAATGAAGAGAATAATACTTTAAAAATTCATTGTAACGCCTTTTTAGAGTTTTTAATGTCTTGGGGTGCTTTAAAAAGTCTTCACGGCCCATTCGTAAGGGAAACAGGAAGTACCAAAAGAGCACCAGGGCCCTGCGCGTTGCCAAAAACGCTCGAGCCACTACTTGGCTTGATTTTTTTTTTTTTCATACATGTATAAAAAAATTCTCAACAAATTTTTCCTATTTTGAAGTGTTTTTTCTCACATAATATTCTACTGAATTTTTGCTCTTGTTGATATTATTATTTATTCGAACTGCATAAAAATTATAGTATACTTTTATTTAATTAATTGTTATGATAATAATAACAATAATTATATATATGTGGCGGTGAGAAACATAGTGATGCAATTCAAGCGATTAACATTTTAGGTAAAACGGTATTTTGAATTTCGGATTTTACGTTACATTATTCAATAGTTTACTTTAAATGAAGGTAGGTTTCATTCTATATTGCGGAAAATTGAATTAACTACATTTTCAAAAATATTTGACTTACATCAATTTGTTTCTCACCACCTCCTTTATATATATATATATATAAAGCTTTGCAAGCCACCTCATATATATATATATATATGAGGTGGCATGCAAAGTTGTATTTGATATATATAAATATTTTAAATAAAACATTGCAAGCAAAATAACTCAAAATCTCAAAAAAGTAATCAAATTAATATTTTATTGGTTGAACAAGATGCGCCATCTTCATACAAGCACAATTTTCTTTTCCAACATAAAATTACTCATATCATACATCACTTGCTTTTAAAATGAATTTATTGTACATAAATGCTTTTCCACAACAGTTTTATCATCATGTGACACAAAGGGAAGATATATTAACGATTTTTTTGTGACATTATTGAAATTATGTTTGGCTTCCATATATATATTTAATTGAACCAACATTATGTTTGCAAACTATGTTATTTTCATATTTTTTTCAGCTGTCTAATATCATTTTATCTGGATAGCGTTTATCCAGTAAATCCCTTCTTTCTCGAAAGTTTGACGTTCGTGATTTGTGCAATTTCTAGGTCAGGATCATTAAGTTGGTTGACGTCCTGCAAGGACTCTTCTGATCCTTCGTCGTAGTCGTATCCGAAAGGACATTCTAGGACATCTTCTCTTGCAAGGGAGTGAGCATCTACGTCATTAGGATGGAAACGATGTCTGTAATACTCTCTGTTCACAACCATGGTTGAAGTGATTTGCTCGATGTGCTTGATTCCTGCGAAGAAATGAAGAGCTTATGCTTAGATAGTGTGATCATAACAGTTAAAAAAAGGGGGAGAGTCAAAAGTGAAGAGGTGACGGATAGCAGTAACGTTATTATAGTCTGTGAGAGGATGTGGTAATATTTAAACCTGAAGCATGCATTCAGTACTTGTTTCCATGTTTACTCGTGTGTTAGTCCGCCTCTACTGATTTAAGTGATATTCTGGGGGGGGGGGGGGTAAATAATAAATGCCCCTCCATTTTACCTACGACATTTCTTACAATTACGATAAATTGTCTCTAACAACCATGGAATCTGAACGTATGTACATTGCTGGTGAAGAAGTATTACGGGTTGAAAAATCTAGTGAACTTTGTGTTCAGTTTCTGACTGCTGATTTGCATCTAGATCATTTTCAGCGATAAAACTTAGATTGTAAATGAAATCGGTAAAGTGTTCTGATGCGTGAATTCTGTAAATAATTATTATCTGTCTTTAAAATTCTTTAACATCGATTATTTAGTATTTGGTTATTAGTAACGCCTGTGATATTTTTCATTTAACCTTTGCATACTATAAGCCGATTCTCCTTTTTCAATTTCTAAATTTAGTGATACATTCTTGCACAAGTAACCTTTCGTAACTTTCTGGCATGAGATGCCCACATTGATGCTCATATTCTTCATTAATCATTCTAGGGATTTTACTAATCAGTTCACAGCACGGTTTGCTAACTTTTATGACAGACATTACATGCATTTTGAAAATAACTTCTTTTTCCGATCATTAGGAAACGTTTTGTCCTGATATGTGTCATTATTTGAATAAAATAATAATAGATCTACAGAAATGATTTTTCTTATCTTTCGAAAGTTTTGTAGAGTTAGAAAGTTTTGGAAAGTTGTGTTTCTGTAAATGGTTCAACCGCTATTCTTAAGAAACCATTTCGCAATTTTTACTGTGATTAAAAAGAGGATATTTTCTTCATTTCAATTATGAGAATTTTTTTATTTGAGATTTCAAAAGAGTTCTTACCCATTAAGGCCATGTCTCGATCCAACTGCTTTCTTAAGCTTTGAAGCATACGTCTCACACCACATTTACCCTAGATAAATATCATAGGGGTTAAAAAATATGTTAAAACAAATATTTTTGTCTTAATACTCTCATGCATGTAAGTGTCATGTGCGGTAATAAAAACCTATTTTTAATCTTAACAGCTGACTTTTTATTAAGCCATTCAGTCACATTCATCTGTAAAAACACATAATACTTAAATGAATTCTATTTTTATTAATTTTTTAACAATTATGATTATTACGGGATTTAAACATTGCAAAGAGCACGATGGGCTAGATACGTGTTTGAACGGAAATGAAACATTGTATATAAATATCTCCATTTGAAACTCGTGTAACAATCCTTGAGTTTTACAAAATGCTACGATACCACACTACGCCCGAACGGATAACATAAAATGACCTATATATATATATTGTACAATAAAAACGGAACGTCAGAGAATCTTTGCTATATTTGTGCTGTGGTAGTTTGATTGTTAATCCTCTGGCAGTTCAATGGTAGACAGTTTGCCATCAAGTACGAGTAGATCCATATTCAACACAGAAAGGCATTCATATTGTTAAAAGTTATCTAAAAAAAGAGGAAATTCTGACTGCCATGATTCGTAAACTGTGTCCAATTTAATGGCTTTTCATTGATTTCTCATATATAGACCCAAAAGTATAACCGGAAAACATTTATTGATTAATTTCAAATTTTGCTGTCACATTTATTACACTTTATTCCAACTTTTCTGAACTATCCCAATGAGAAATTTGGAAACGTATCAATTTTAATATTTCTTCAAATTTCTATCACTTTTGAGAATTTTGTATGTTTTCACCCGAAAGATATTTATTGATCGATTCAAAATTTTGTACGTATCCTTTTCAGTTTCGCATGTCGATATGCAACTGTTTTGCACAAATAATAGTACAATAAATAAGATTTTAAATTTAATTTTTGCGTGATTTTTTTAATTGTAAATGAAACGCATCATAATAACTGGAAAATCGTAACTTACGCTGTGCAACATTGCCCAAGAAACTGGCCTCTGAAGAAAAACTGCATCAGCACCAATGGCAAGAGCTTTGATGATATCGTGTCCCCAACGAACACCTCCTTCTAAGTAAATTTCTACGTTTGGATAGACATCCAGAGCCTCGACCACTTCTGCAAGTGCCTCGATCTAAAAAAAGAAGAATATAGACCACATCAGCTTACGTCCTTAATAAACGAATGGTGACCTTAAAAGTAAATAAATACTTGAAATTAAAATTCTCGGTTAGTATTATTAAGTTTGGGTACTTGTCCCCAAATTTATTTAAACTGTGACCAAAAACTCGCCAAATTTATGAAAATTGGTTTATGAAACCATGGGTTATTGGCGGCTCTTGGCAAGATTTATAAAATTCCGAAACTTGTGCCATCTGAAAAATGTTTAGATCCGTGATTTCTTACCACAATTTAAAAATACTCAAGTTATCCTTGTTAATTTGGAAAGCAAACATTTATGAAGGTTTTGGGCACGGTCTGCAAAACTATCAAACTGCTTGGCTAATCAGAACGGAAACTGTTTGGTTATGCAATAGTTTGTTCAGATTTGATAAAGCACTTACATACGGTGATTCTTAGCACAATTTTAAGTGTTCAAACGCGCTAGTCTATTATATAATTAAAATCTATTCCTCACCCCCCGAAAAAAGTAGATTCTAGTCTATGACTCCCAACTCAGTACAAAATGCGCCTTTGCAACTCTTATTCCCCAACCGATGCGAACCTCTGTAAGGCACTCGAACCGAAAATTTGAACTTTCTGGTTGGTTAAGGAAACCTTTGATCTGAGTTTTGAAATCAGCTAGTTAATAAGGCCGTTAAGCATTTTGGTGATTTATACAGCTTTCAAAAGTTCGCGATTAAATACCGAAATGTATCTATAGTACACAGTGCAATAAATGTATCTTTTTAAGAACATAAACGTGCAAAACAGTATACACCAAACCTCTTGGATTCAATTGATGAAGAATGCTTAAGCTCCTCTTATCAGCATAAAGTATCTTTTTGGTGACGAAAAACTATTAGTTTTGGCAAAACCCTGCAAAGTAAGCAGTTGAATATTTACAGGAGAGTCCCGTTTCAGTAATTCAAAACTACTTAAAATTAATTCTAGATGTGTTCTAATTGTTATGAAAACTTAAGAAAATGTAAATGCTATGAAGTTTTTTAAGGGCGTGGGGAATGTAAAAAAAGTAAAAGGTCTAACTTTGATGAGATATTCTCAAATTTATAATCTTACTTAAAATTAAATAAACACAGGCGATGATTAACTTCTATACCAAATATCGTCCCACTAATTCAGTTGGTGTGACTTGTTGTAGTGAATAAACAAACGAGCTCTTATGTATAGATATATATATATAGGTTCTAACTTAGATTGCACACTTACGGTTGAAGGAGATGAATCTAAGCCAAATCCTCCATTATTGGAGACCATAACTGCTGCTGCGCCACTCTCAACAGCTCTAATAGCATCACAACCTATCCAAAAGAAAAATCATTGTGTATAATACATAGCTATGATTTACACACCACAGAGGCACGGCCTTATTGCCACAGAGGCTTTAGCATGATCTTGCGGTTCGGGACAACAAATGGTAAAGGTCACGTTTTGATAAAAAAAAAATATGGAGACTAGTTCTTTCCACCTACTTTTCTCTACCAGACCCCTACCTGTTATCCTTTGCTTTAGTATTGCTTGCGCACGGGGCCACGTATCCCCAAGGGTACATGGTGGGTCTTCAGCGGGTATCGAACGCGCGACCTTCCAGGTGGAAGTCCGACGCTCTAACCGCTACGCTACCCGTTACCTTTCACGTAGAAATTAATTTGAAGGAAATAACTGTAACAGATGTGAAGGTACACTGGTGGGAAATACACCCTTTCATTACTAAGGGGGCATTTGTGTCCCTAGTCGTAGAAATAAATCCTGTATGCATGTTTCATCTTTTTTTTATCTACACTAAAAAGCTTAATGGAATGTTGCGTCAAAAAAAACGGGGGGGGGGGGGGAGTTTGTTCATTACAAAGTATGGTGTATAATTTCACTATATTTTGGTGCAATATAATAAAGTTAGTACCTAAATACAGTAAAATTAAGCACCATCTTTTCATTCAGCAAATCTGCACTATTTTTTTGGTACATTACGTCCCTGAAATTTTAACAGTGTAGATGGCAATAAAAGTGGATAAAAAATGGTTTCTAAAACACTACGTTAACTTGCAGTTTCGTGAAACGAACATATTACAATATTAGTTACTACTAGGATATACAGAAAAACCAGGGGCATATACAGTTATAACTAGGGGTTTGGATATAGACTAATAAGAATAGAAAAACAGACCCCTTCGTTAGGACTACCATTTCATCCTGCCTCGAATGACATTTTCGGAAGTTCGTTCGCATGTAAAAAGGGAAGTACCTTAAAAAGTTCGAAAATTATAATATCCTGTTGCGATTTTATTTTAAAGGACGTTTTGACAAAGGTGGGAGCATTATCTTACATAAGAAGGTTTGCTTTTTTCATATTTCGTACAAATAAGACTTAAATGCGCACCGTTGCAAGCTGGGCTAAAATTGCTGTTTTAAAGAGAATAGGCGTGGCTCATGGATCGTAATAACTGAAAAATCATAAATATATGTTGTCGCTTATAGAAGTTTAACTATATATTCTCATATTTATGTTATTTACTAAAATTTGCAGCCAAAGGATTAAGGTACCCAAAGCCCTCAGATTTTAAATTAAACGTAAAAGGATACTCACCTGTAACAATACCCCTGATTACGATGGGCAAATCAGTAAGTGTGGTGATCCAACGGAAATCTTCCCAATTCTGCTCTGGGTCGAAGAGATAGTTTAGATATTCTTGGAATCCAAATGACCCAATGCATTTTTCATAGCGTTCAAATTTCTGGTTCACTTTTTGAGTCTTGAAGTATCCTCTGCCTTTGATGAGTTCGATCTCAGCTAGGATGTGATGTCGATGCAAATATGCACTATCACCGAAGAGCTCCGCATTTGATTCATCATTTTCAACGTTAGGAAGACTAAAACAAACGATGAAACAAACGGAAAAGTTAGACTTGTACTGCATTTTCTACGTTTACTAAAAAATACATTTACGCTTGGAAGACCGATTTAGATACTATCACACTTAGCAATAAGTTAAAAGAAAAAAAAAACTATATGTTTCGCAATGAGATAATGTATTAATTATATTTCAATTAAGTATATATTATCGTGTAATAATTAGTAATAATTATAAAGCTACATATACAATATTATATACACAGTACTGGGAGTTACAGTCAGAATTTACGCCCTGTGCAGTTGAAAGCAGTAAGAGACGTTGTTGAAAGGGACGACAAACTAAAAATTCCATTTTATTGGAAAAAAACTGACAGAAAGTCACAAAACAATCAAGGCCGGTTTTTAAGTTTAACCGCCCCTTTTGGGAGGAAAAAAAATCTGAACCCACCTTAGATAATCCGGAATGACAGGTCTGTCATGTCCAGACGCAACACTACCATAAGCAACAGGTAAATTAGAAGTGACAACAATAGCTCTGTATCCTGCTGCTTCAGCACGTTCAACGACACTTTGAGTGATGCTTCTGTCTTTAAAGATATACGTGTCCATCCACAGGTTAGCATGAGGGGCTCTGGCTGCTATTTCTTCTAAATCGGTGTTTGCAAGAACACTGACAATGTATGGGATACCCTCGCATTCAGCAGCTGCGTAAGAAAGATAGTTACAATAATCAAATTAAAGCAAATTAAGTTAACAGCAATTTCTGTCTTACTAAAGGCAACAGCTAAAAGGTGGACTGGGTCCCCTTTCACTCTCTTCTGAATTTTAAGTCTTGCAATAGAAATAATTTCTGTTTAATTTCAAGTATCTACTATACATGAGTGTGTTCTTCGGTAAAGATTTAAATCTTCTCATTCTCGTATGTAATTGATTGCAGATTTCACGTATTGCTTTTTGAATGATTGAAAATCTTAACTGCTATTTATTAGACTGAGTTTAGTAAAAATCCTTTCCAAGAAGTCTATTGTTAATATACTACAAATGCTAATTAACTCAGCTGGTAGGAAATATAAAGTTTTAAAGTTCTCAGCAAAATAAAAGAAAAAATACAATACATGTTTTTTTTTTTATTTAAGACTTTATTTTCTTGGTAACAACAAAGGTTTTGGATGAAAATTGTGATAAAATCACAGTGAAAGAATGTAATGTCTCGTACCTTCCGCCACGCCAATTTCGCCGTCGGGATCTGCATATTTAAGGAAAGGTATGGGGGATATCCCCACCGGGAAGGAAATGTCATCCCCAAGAAGACGAGTCGTTGTATCACGTACACCAACTCCTCGCAAGACTCTTGGTCTCAAACGCAATCTGAAAGTAGAAAGCAAAAAATCACCAACATATACTTTTTAAATATTTTAATTAAGATAAAGCCGGTAGAGTTGTGACAGCAATGGTAAAAAAGAATGAACTCGGTAATTTTTTTCCGAAAATTTGGTGAAAACCACAGCCTGCTTTCCTCCTGTATGCATTTATTTCACTATTTCTTAGTTATGCTGAAATTTAAAATGACAGCAGGAAAAATCCAAGACAGCTATTTGTCGCGTCCCTCCTCATAGGTCTAGTGAGATTGCGCACATGGGTGGTTTGCATGCATGGGAGATGGCTTTCAGTAATGAGTATATGTATTATGCTAATAATATCTCTAAGAAATTTTTCAAATAACTGAAAAAACGTTTGATTAAAAAGTTTCTTGCAGCTTGAAAGTCAGAGGAACAATAATGAAAATTTAAGTGCTTACTTTTGGCAAGCAAACAACGACGTAGTATCATACATTTTCAAAGAAGAAACTTACAAATTCAAGCAGACACTGCAGTTGTGGCTGTACAACTACCTAAATTTGTGGTGCGCTCACACCCCCTTCTTCCCTCCAAATATCGCCATCTCTCCGACAGCGCAATCACTCTGGGTTTTATCTCATGTCTGCTACTGGCATACATTCTAATTGACGTTTGCGTATCTATTACGAAAAATATGTAATTAATTCACGTAATTAATTCACCCCCCCCCCCCAGCGAGAATATAGAACATATATATTTCACTAAAGGGTAGCCCCCTTTAGTGCGAAAAATATAAATTCCGGAATGATTTTAATCAGCATTGGCATACGCCGAAACGAAACAAAATCCCTCTACTTATACCTGTAAGATCGCTTCCTGCAGCAATAAAGTCTTTGCAAAGAAAACCGTTCTACAGTATTTGATGAGTTAGTTCCATCCCGTTAATTGTAAATATTTTACCAGAGGGAGACAAATGAATTTTAAATTTTAAATAAAGATTTACATTACGTTGTAATTAGGTTTTTCATATTCAATTTATGTACTACGAACGTTTGAAAAATAAACAAAATCTATACATATATGAAAGCGATATACCCTTCTCTAATTAATCATAAACTTTCAGAAAGTATAAATGCTGCAAACTTAATATTTAAATGTACTTTTCTTGACTAATCACTTATTTTCAAATGTAATTCTTCAAAACAATCCGAGACAAAAATTAAAAAAAAGGTTACTTTTAGCAATATTTTTTAAAAATAACATTGAGTGAGCACTTCTTTCCTTGTGTCGTATGATGCTGAAAACTGACTTTTGCAGTATAGTGAAACAAATTTAAAGGCTGGCTAGGTATAATTGAATGTTGAGTTGTTTGGACCAACCTATTGCATATATTAAATAATAATAATAATAATAAAAAGAATGCAAAACACTAACCTGTCAAAAGCATCTACGTTGTCGTAATCTGTCGTTAAATTTCCAGATCCAACTGTGAAGAAATTGAATCGTACTGCGTCTACTTGTCTGAACGCATAATCTCTAAAGTCAAAAATGCTGACAAAGTCTTGATATCGTCTTTCCAAGTATCTGAAAATATAATTACAAGAAAAAATTGTTTCTTAGGCATTTTCGTTTAAAATATTCAAACCTTAAATGAAATTAATAAAGGACAGTTTCCTTTCTTTTTCAGAAAAACATTGTCTGCAAGCACATGCAAAGATAGACGCACCCAGGACTTTGCTTTGAAGAGGACCTAGTTCAAAATTAAGGATGAACCGGATATTAATTTATTCGATTTCTCTCGTGCGCCTAGCTAGTACCGGATATCCGGCTCTGGTGTTTTAAAGCCCTAAATTCTTTAAATAAAAATCAGACATTGGAATTCCGGATAACCAGATTTTTCTTGCAATCACCGGATCCTGTTCCAAATATTAAAAAAATCGTTCTAATAAAAGGTATCCGGTGCTTCTGGGGATGGGGTACCACTCCCGTTGTTCCCCCTTCGTCGGTGCAAACATGCATACCCATATGTGTGGCGAAAACAAAATAAGAAATAAATTAAATTCAGTGGCATTGGTCGATTGCAGTACCTGTTTAGTTTTTTACTTTACAGGAACGCAACTAGAGAGAGAAAAGTTAGGTGCAACTCCTCAGAACATAGATCTCCAACCTCCCTTCAGAGTTATTACATGTTTATAGGGAGATCGGGGTGAATGAGCTCCATTATAATAAAGATTCACACCCAACTGGGTACAGATGCATTCAGTTAATGTTGTAGACTGATAAACCTATCCCGCAACTTATAGTATCTCTTCAAGCCTGTTTTTTGCTTCAGTAGTGCTGGATGTTCTAATTTGAATGAAACACACTTTTTTGATCGCCTTAGAAAATAGGAAGATGGGCCTTAAAAAAGATTTCGTTTACTGTCTCTATTCATATTTATAATTTATGACTCTTTAGTTACATCTACACTAGTAAATTTTTTTTAATTGAAAAAAAAACCGTTTTTTAAAATCGAAACATTCATGTTATATATTTAGATATATTATCGAAACTAAATGCATGTTTACATTAAGTATCCTTTCTATCAAAATTTATGAGGTTAAATTCACTCTACAGTTTAGATATTTACCTGGATCTATGCTACATCGAACAGTGCTGACTTTAATTAAAAATCTGCGACAGTTATCAATGCAGTTAAATTTGAGTTATTTGTTTTTATGAGAGTTTTCGGGCGTGCAACTGTTAAAATGCTGACTTCAATTTGACGTTAACTTTCCAAAAAATCAAACGTAAGGCTGTCCTGTCAGTGTAATACAAATACTTTTTCCAATTTAGTACACGTAAGTTATGAGTTAAGGTAACATAATGCACTATATGTGTATATAAAGCAAGACACTGCACACAAACATCCACAGTACTTACAGTATGTCGTCATAGTATGCATTGTCCCCAAGTCGGCAATCACAGTTGTCATCCCATTCATTAGGGCCATCGAAAACAGAAGAATCGTCTCCCTATTAAATATGAACTCTGTTTAGACTAGATAGAATTTATACAGTAGAGCCCTGCTACTACAAATACCGCTATTTCGAAAATCGATTTGTTAAGAACAGAATCGAAGAAATAAAGATTTTGTTTGAACAAATTAAAAAGATTTAAGAAATTAAAAAGACGTCTGTGAAAAAAAGTACATTTACTGTAAACAGAGACAATAGAGTTAAACTGAAAAAGGGACATACATAGAGCCTAAACCAGATGAAAAGGATTGCTGTCATATTGGAATGAAAGCAGAGAACTTACTGCACATGTCGTCTGACTTTATACAACTCTGTAGAATCATTTTTAATCATTGAGCACAGGTAAACATAAAAATAAAACTAATTTACACACATTTAAGAAGCAAAATTAGTCATTTTTTTGTGACAAAGGGCACAGATGTCTCCGTATTTAATTTATGCCTTGATGAGTCAATGCGTTTATATTATGAACAAAATTCACCTACTCCGAATTCCCGCTACTGATCAGTGTTCGGTCTATATCAGTTCGGACTAGCAGGCATCTAATGTATACAGAAAAAGTGGTTAATTTATTTCATGGTTCTGAAACTCGTTTTAATGAAAAAAGTAAAATTAACAGCTTAGACAAACTAGGAAAGAGGCGCTTTTGTGGCAATATGAACTAAAAAGTTTAAAATGATCTTTGAATATAAAGATGTGCTCATTAGTAGTGTGATATCAACAACTACGTGGGTAGAATTTGTCAGTTATTACTCCGACATCTTACGAAACACTAGTAGCTACGGTACCTGTTTCACGATCAGACAACCTATAATTGTCTGTTTCAAGATTAGACAACCCATAATTGGTCACTGATCAAGTAATTCAATTTTCATCTTCGAATACTATATTGCGGGAAGCCGATAACTTTGTTTTAATTCTTTTTTCTCGTCAACCGAAAAACCAGAAGAATATAACTACAGTAAAATCTCGTTTTAACGATCACTGATACAAGGAAATTTCCTTTGCACCGAAATAAATATTCAGAATATTCAGCCATGTTTTAACCGCCATTAGTAAGATGTATATTTCGTAATAACGAATAGTCCATTACAAAGAAGCACTTTTCCAGTCCCTTGGCTGTATATCGCTGCATTTTATTCTACGTGTTGCTGAATTTCAGTGCTTTAAAATTTGGACATTGGGTTATCTATGTAGACACTGAATATTACGGGTCTTTGACTTTACGAATTTTATTTTACACGTTTCTTAAATTTTTATGTCCAAAGATTCGTTTTTGCACATTTGCACGCATCCGGTTCTTTCTTGCATTTTCAGCCTATTTACAACAGCACATTAGCAAGCAGTGATATCAAAAGCAAAAGGCATTTTCCACTTAAACTTGTTAATTTTCTACTTAAATATTTTTTTCTGTTGCTGGATTGTGCTACTTTCAGTTCTTATTACAAGAGTTATGGTAATTAGGAATCAGCTGAACTGTTCTGTAATCAACAGTCAAGACATATGCTTCATCATAAAAGCATTTACAATCCCTGACCAAATTATTGCACACACTACAGATTCTTTGCAATTACATGTTTAATACTACGTTTGATGTGAACTTTCGCTTTATATTTATTTGATAATGTGTTTTTTACAGTGTTCACACTTCCCAGAAAAATTCAATCGTGCGTTGATTTAGGAAACCAACATTAAATTGAAAAAAGAAAGAAAAAAATGTTTATGGTTTCCGACACCGTCAAAAGTTGAAATAGAGATGTAAATTTCCCAAAATAGTTTTCTTGCTACAAAACAATTATTCTGTGCATTTTCGTAAATATTCCGCCTGCATTTATGACGATATAAGCATTTCAAAAACGCAAAATTTATCTACCTTTCCAATAATAATATAATTTGACTTTCTAAACAATACGCCTCAAACCAATCTGAATTTATTCTACTGTTATATTTTTATTCTTCTCTCTTTCACAAAATTTATGAGACTTAACCTTTTCGGCTTGTAAAGATGCGTATGTTTAAAAAAGAACTTGTATATGATACACAGCATCACTCAAATGGTTTAGTAAGCATCATATCTTACAAGTATCGTATTTACGACAGTACGAAAAAAGCTAGTCCGCCACTGTGAAATTGCTTCAAAAAAATTGCTGTGAAATTGCAAAACGACAGAAAGTGGAAAACATTTTATCTAGATGAAGGTACAAAGAGGCAGCCAAAGCGTTCTACTGGGGGCCAAGAAGAGACTACATGCTTTTGAAAAGATTGGGTTCAAAGAACTATTTTCCAGTTTAAATATCAAAATTGAAGTAAGGTGGTTACAGGGTTCAAACTTTGCTGTTTCCCCGGGAACGTGAAAATTGTGTCCGTACCTGCAGTCTGATTACCACTAAAATGTTTATTTTCTAACTCAGTTTTGCATTTCGCTGAAAAATAATGAGGACAATTTACAGTACCACGAGAACATTAAGTAATATTTCTTTTTAATTGGTTCTAAGTGGAATGATTTCACTTGCCTGATTTAATGCGACTCTTAACGAAAGTCACATGGATGATGTTTATTTTCAGTAAAAAGGGTTTCCACATTGTACAGTGCACCGGCAAATGCTGAAGGCATTTCGTATACCAAAAATCAGAATTACATAGGTTTAATCTTTATGAATCATAAAGTACTGCTATACGTACGTGGACGTCAATGTCTATGCCAACACCCAGACCAACGCCTGCACCAACATCAACTGCAGCGCCAACATCAAGGCCAGCATCGACACTTAAGCTAGCTCCGGCGCTAATACTTGCATCGGCACTTAATCCAGCACTAACACTAGCGCCTACACTAAGACTAGCATCAACACTAGCTTCTACATCTAGGCTTGCTTCAGCGCTAATTTCAGCGTCAACACTTCCATCAGGTGCTGCGTAGGCAATGGATAGGGACCATAGAATTAAAAGGACTAACAGCCGAAGTGTCATGTCTGGTGTTTGGGGTTCCCTGTCTTCTTGGCTGTCCCTGAAAATGAAATATATTTAAAAACAATGCCATTATAAATGTGTTTCTAAGTTCGTCAATAAGCACACATAATTTAAACAAGTCTAGCAATTTAATTATGTAACGATTAAAATTTTAAAATTTGAAATATTATTCCATCAGTGACAAAAATGCCCATATCATTCGCTCATGTATCATAGTTTTCAAAATCCCACATTTTGATAACTCATATTTAAAAATATTGTCCTTTGAATATTCATTTTAAATAATGATTTTGAAGAGTTTGCGAAAGCACTGAGAGCTTTAACATATTTCTAGTATTTATAGTGGAATTTTTTAAAAACGAAATGCAATAAACCATCATTTTTAAAAATTTCAATTAAATTTCATTTTAGTCGGCTCATTTATAATTTTGTTGTGTTTCACGGGACCAAAAATTCAAAATAATTTGAGCGAAATTTCTTGTTGACACACTTCTTGTTCCACTAATAATTAAGATAAATATAATACACTATTACCAGGCTCCACTGTAATGTTTATTATAAGCTCTTGGAAATAATTAACCCGTATTATGTCCTTTCTAAAAGATACTTTGTTATAATCTGGGGTACTTATGGGCCCCATGCTATAATTCGCATATTTAATGTGGTTTAAGTATCTTAAAAGACAGTTCTGCAAGAAGAACACCTTACGCACAAATGCATCCGGCATACAAAAGATAGTTCTGCAACAAACACACCTGACATACAAATGCAGCTGGCTCCGAACCTTAGCGCTTTCTATCGTGTTCTAGAAATAACATTGCTCTGAAATGAAATTTGTGGAGCCATGTCATTAACATGTGCCATCAATAACATGCTTTTGTTCCGAAAAATCTTCTTTGCTTCCTTTTGTAGAGTATCTAAAAATTTTCAATCCCAGAGCCTAAGCGGACCCCAGATTACCAAAGTGTGTTTCCTAATTTTAAAATTAAAGAACATCTAATACCGCTGATATTTGTTAAGTCTAATTTTTCCCCTGTGTTGCAAAAATTTTGAAAGAAGATGTCGCTCGCCACTAAGATAGCGATACAGTGTTCCCTCGCCACTTCGCGCTTCATGTTTCGCGGCTTCAGTGCTTCGCCGGGTTTGTCCAAAATATTCGTCAAAAAATAAAAATGAGAAAATACAACTTTTTCGGCAGCCACATTGCGGAAAGGAGCGTTGTTTCATGTTGATACGAGAAAGTGAAGGATCCCTACATAGTCAAGCAAAGCGATGAGTTGACTCAGAGTACATACCACGGGCTCTCAAAAGACCAACACAAGACTCTTCGACTCTCTCAGAAAGCGATATTGATTAATGTTTATTACTGTACTATAAGGTTTTGTAATTAACCTTATTAATTAGCACTGACACTTTTAAGTAAACACGTATACTGTTGTAATTTTTGTCTGAAATGTCTAATGTAAAGTATAAATACTGTTTACACATTTAAAACATTCGTGTACCCGCATACACGATAATTAGTAGGGACAAATTCTACTTCGCGGTTTTTCGACTTTCGCGGAAGGTTCTGGTCCCCATTAACCGCGAAAAACGAGGGATCACTGTATATATTTTATGGTAATTAGTTGAAAGTTTGGTTCTTTCAATTAAGGCATAATTTTGAAAATTCATGAACTAAACATTCTTAAGGGAAAGACATTTTTCTTTTTAGTCTACACTGCCTAGTTTCTCGTAAAAGCTAAAAAAATTGATGTTTATTATGACAAAATCAAAAATTATATAAAATAAAGAAATTACATCGGTAAATATCCAAAAATAAACATTTGAACGACGCCTTATTAGTAGATGAGGGAAGTGTTTGTCTGTTTTCTCTTTCCCCAATATCTGTTAACAGAATTGTTCCATTCGGATAAAACTTATATTATTCCCAAGCTGTATTTTTTGATTAAACAATTTTACATTTAATTTTAAATACTTCAAAAATGATTAACATAATGATACATAATTAATAATGAACTACGGGAAAATTTTAGGATTTATACGATAATATTGAAATTTTCCCTAGGTGTTCAAAATTGGTTCCGAATAGTTAAAAATTCCTTACCATTGGACATCTGCGGGAAAATTTCAATATTATATAATACATGTACGAGAAAATTTTAATATTATCACATAAATAATATTGAAATGTTCCCGCACATGCTCAAAACTAGTTCTATAAAATTCAAAAATGCTTAAAATTTTGCATCTACAGGAAAATTTCAATATTATAACATAAATCCTAAGCTAATCGGTGGGTTCGATATTAAAATTTTAGTGGACGGAGCTCTTGACGTACAGAAAATAATTTTTAAATTTTATTATTTTAAGAATTTTTTTGAACAGACTGAAAATTTAACATTACCACTTAGGGGCAAAATTCAAACGGTTTTAGCTGATCTAAAACATCAATTAAATGCTATATTCGCAACATCAAATTGAAAGATATGTTGGTATTCTCAATTTATAATTTTGTTTCTTTTCGTTTCTTTTGAACAAGAGGAAGAAGTTATGGTAAAATACATTTTTTCGTGGATTTAACATTGATGAGTTAAGCTGATGGTTGACTGAACGGTCGAATTCGGTACATTTTAAACGTATATTTTTCCCACAAAATAAAGTAAATGATTTAATATTTGATACAAATGATTATTTCGAGGTATAAACCTTTTATTTTTTACTCTTTTTTAAAAATATTACTAAGCTTTTGTTTACTTTAGAAACGATAAAAGAGTAAAACAGTCTGTTTTGAATTAATAAATGATATCAAACTCTTTTTTTTCTCTGTGTGTAATAGTAACGGTCTTGTAGAATATTTTTCTTAATTTATACGTATTTTATTATTTGTACAGCTTTCAAGTTTTATCTAATTTTATGTGGGAAGGCATTTTTGCTGAATTTAGTTCTACATTTTGTGGTTTCTGTTTTTGTGCTTATGTATTGTAAAAAATGTGCTCATTTTAGAAACCTTAATATTCAGAACATAATTACATTTTTATTATTTTTATTTTCTACATAAAATATTTTGCTGTGACTAAGTTTCGTTTAAAAGTTGAAAATGTATATATTTTAAATAATGTCTATTCTAACGTAATAAAGGTCGGAGAGAGAGAGAGAGAGAGCTACATGATGTTATAAAATCGATATTGGTTTCAGAGAAAGTAAGTTCGTCTAGTTCTGGATAAACTTCTTATTTACAGTCCTTTCTATACGCACATACTATATAACCGACGAAATTTGAAACTTGATAATTTGTCGCTCATAGTAATAGAATTTATGTTATTAATTTTGTGCAAAACACTTATAGTCTTAGTCCCCTAAAGCAGTGTTCCCCAATATTTTTATCAACGCGGACCGGTCAACGTTTGATAATTTTACCGCGGCCTGCTGTGGGTGGGGACGTTGATTGTTTATATTTTACATTATTTCGAAACACAGATTTAATTTGCGGTATAAACCCAGGATGTTAAATTCAGTTTCAATGAAATGGGCGGCCGCGGTCCGGTACCATTTAATCCCCTGACAGGGGATCTGGGACCACTGCCCTAAAGAACTTAATACTTTTTGAACTTTTCCAGGCAGTAAAACTATCGCCATTAATATGTCATTAGTGAGTTGAAAGAGCAAAACTACTTTTAATTGATACGCAATTTGTTTAATAACAACTGTAAAATTAAACTCAGCAGACACTTACCTTCCCTAATTCGATGTTATACGAATGACGTTCTTAAAGCGTCTAACTGCCGCTCTTGCTTCCGAACGACAGCGAAATTCTAAGATGTTTTTACTTATGTTCTTATATTTCGGTATACGTCACAGCAGTGACGTTCCGCCGTAGCTCCTCACTTTCTACTTATTGTAGGGAGGAGACACCAAACCGCACCTTCATATGACTTGGCCATGCCCGGATCTGCCCTGTCCCACCCCTGTTTGCTAACCTGGATAGAAATTATTTGCTTTTGATATGAGTTTGAGCTTCAATTTCGAGCGGTTGCTTACCTTACAGAATCAAACGGTTTGACACTTTTTCGCAATAAAATAAGATTTATGTTACTGACTTGAGGCCTTGAGGTTTTGTAAGCGCGCAGTTGGATTAACAATGGAGTTTCATTTCCCTGATCGTGTTGTGTTAAGCTCTTAAAACATTGCATCAAAAGAAAGACCAGCTGCTACGCTATATATTTCTTGCAAACAATCCACGAGCTGCACAAAAATTCCTTCAGTTTCGGAAGAAGATGACCTGTATTTAAAAATGAGACATGTTCGTTTATAAAACGTGATAAGAGTTAGGACCTACTTTTTCAAATCTAACTAAAAGAACTTCAAAACATGTCGAGACAGTAATTAATATATTTATTTAACTAGCTTCATACCATTATAAATGAAAGCGTCAAGTAAAAACGTGTTTTAATTTCCATTTTTTTACAGAATTTGCCAAACGTAATGAACTATTTTTTGTTAGATGCAAAATTTATTTAATGTTAGATGCAAAAATAAAGGAATCCAATTCTTTTTTTTTTAAATTTTCAATTATATTCCATTTTTATTAATTCATTCATTATTTATTATTTATATATTAATTGATTTTATATATCAATTGATTTTTAAAAAAATATATTTATTTACAGTGCTTGCTAAAAATATAAAATTTGGAAGGTGGTTTATTACAACTAAATGGTATCGCCACACTTTCAAAATTAATGGAATATTGCAATCGTTAATCGGAGTGGATGATAATATAACATTTTGTCATTTGTGTCAGCCCGTTTTTATTAATAATTATATATATGAGATTGGGAGAAACAGTGTCGTAATTTAAGCGAAAAACATTTTAGGAAAAACTGTATTTTGCATTACGGTTTTTACGTTACATTATTAAGAAAGAGCTAATGATTTTACATGTTGATAAATTTTTGAAGTATTATTTAGTTTACAGTAAATAAAGGTAGGTGTCATTCCATATCATGGGAAATTGAATTAATTACATTTTCAAAAATATTTGATTTACACCAATATGTATATATATATATGTTGCAAGCAAACTAACTGAAAAATTCGAAAAAGTAATCAAATTAATATTTTATTGGTTGAACAAGATGCGCCATCTTCATACAAGCACAATTTTCTTTTCCCACGTAACATTCCATAGTATCATACATCACTTGCTTTTAAAATGAATTTATTCTACAGAAATGCTTTTCCACAACAGTTTTATCATCATGTGACACAAAGAAAAGATATATTAACGAATTTTCTGTGAGATTATTGTTTGGCTTCCATGTGTATATTTAATTGAACCAATATTATGTTTGCAAACTATGATTTTTTTCTTCAGCTGTCTAATATAATTTTTCTGGATTGCGTTTATCCAGTGAATCCCTTCTTTCTCGAAAGTTTGACGTTCGTGATTTGTGCAATTTCTAGGCCAGGATCATTAAGTTGGTTGACGTCCTCCAAGGACTCTTCTGATCCTTCGTCGTAGTCGTATCCGAAAGGACATTCTAGGACATCTTCTCTTGCAAGGGAGTGAGCATCTACGTCATTCGGATGGAAGCGATGTCTGTAATACTCTCTGTTCACAACCATGGTTGAAGTGATTTGCTCGACGTACTTGATTCCTGCCAAGAAATGAAGAAATTATACAGATAGTGTGATCATAAAGTTAAAAAGAAAAGGTGAAGAGGGGACGGTTGGCAGTAACGTTATTAAATTGTGTAAGAGGAGGTGGTAATATTTAAATCTCAAGCATGCATTCAGTACTTGTTTGCTCGTGTACTATGTTTACTCGTGTACTATGTTTACTCGTGCATAAAGCGGTTATCACACGGCAGGAATTACAGGCAAACGCAACCGAGGAATCGTTAACTCTAGGGTTAATAGGAATCGTCAACTCTATCGGCAACTGGTTTTTCTACCAATTTCCACCAACAGTTTCTTCAAAATGCTCGTGTGCTATAGAAATTAGCGGTTTCTCGAATTAGAAGCAGTTCTTTATCTGCGCTACAGAAAAATTGCTTCTAGAACGTTTGCTTTTAAGGCAAATTGGGTAAGGACCAATCTTCTAGCTGGAATTTCATGACGTCAATTCAACTTTCCATGACGGCGATTTGAAGACTGGCGATCGAAGGATAAATGTTAAAAGGAAAGTGCAATGTCAAAATTAGTTACTTTTTTCATAAATTTGTGAAATTACACTGAAAAAAACATTTGTAGGATGTAAAGTCGCTACTTTACTAGTGCATTGAAAGACTGTCTTATGATTAAATTGCTACCAAAATGCATGTGCGTTTCAAGTGATAAATTTAGAGACAGTATGACTACCTTTCTTCTTCTTTTTTGTTTTTCTTCATTTATATATCATGGACAACCATTCTATAGAGTTATCAGAAATAATAGTCTAGGCATCATACGTTATTGTCCATTTATGATGATTTTTTAACTAATTCCTCTTATTTTATTTTAATTAGATTTAAACTGCAGTCCTATTTTATAATTCGTTAGAATTCGAAGTTTCATATTCAGTAAATTGTGCGCACCTCACAAAAATCTCCTTCCGTGGCGCTCATGCTTATGTACACAACAGTTTTATACAACTTCAAATGAGCAGTTAGAGTTCCATTAAAAAAACTATTAATTAGATTGATATTAGATGAGACACAGAATACCAAATAATAATATTCTACCAATTATGTTCCTTAATCAATAGGGTCACTACGGGGGACGGTGGAGGCGCCGGGCAGTCGGGCCACCCCGGACGACACCCAGAATGAGATATAGAGTTTTAGAAAAATATATGAACTTGAATTATACAATTTTACGGGTGCTATTTCAAGGCAAATATTATATATAATTGGATACTAAAATTCGTAAAACATGATAACGTTTTATGAAAACTTTTTAAGATTTCATGTGAATGTATTGCATTACAATGTAACAGCAATTTGTGATCACAATCTTCTGAAATATTTAAGCAAGCAGAGCCGCCTCGAACTTATATTTTTGGGAAGGGTGGGTGATTTTTAATTTCCCCACTGAAATTTCATCTTTCACCGAATCGCGAAGATCAAATTTAATTAAACATGATCCTATTGAGAATACGTGATCATTATACACATAAAATAAAATTTGATGCCTTGCAATTGCAACTGCTACAGACAACTATATAGTTGTCAGTCAAAAATGAAAAAAAAAAACTATTGTAATACCAAATGGTCAAATACCATGATCTGTTAGAATTTGCGGAATAAGAACAATTTTTGGGAGGTCACATTGACCTGTTGGGACCTTGCACTGGAGTGCATCTGAATGCAGAAACCTACTTGTTTGAACGAAATATCAAGTATAAAAACTGTAAATAAATGCCCAACACGAGGATACAGATTAGAAAATGGTAGCTCGTTATGAGCAACCGTCCGAGAAACCGGGTGCAAACCTCTAGGAAACTCCGGAAAATTTGCTCTCGAGGTTGCCGATAGAACGAGGTGGAAGTAACGTTTGCTTTAAAATTCCTGTCGTGTGATAACCGCTTAATTCTGCCTCTACTGGTTTAAGTGGTATTCTGGGGGAATAAGTAATAATTCGCATCCCATTTTACCGATGACATTTCTTACAATTACGCTAAATTGTCTCTAACAACCATGGAATCTGAATATATGCACAATTCTGATGAAGAAGTATTACGGATTAAAACATTTAGTGAGCTTTGTGTGTTCAGCTTCTGACTGCTGATTTGCATCTAGATCATTTTCAGCGATAAAACTTAGTTTGTAAATGAAAGTGGTAAAGGGTTCTGATGCGTGAATTCTGTAAATAATTATTATCTGTCTTTAAAATTCTTTAACATCGGTTATTTAGTAGTTTGGTTATTAGTAACGCCTGTGATATTTTTCATTTAATCTTTGCATACTATAAGCCGAGTCTCCTTTTTCAACTTCTAAATTTCGTGAAACATTCTTGGACTTATGCACAAGTGTCTTTTCGTAACTTCCTGGCATGAGATGCCACATTTATGCTCATGTTCTTCATTAATCATTCTAGGGATTTGCTGTTGTCTCGTTCTTACCAGTTTTCTACAAAGAACCCTTTTAATTGCTTTCTAGATGAGGACATTGTTTCCACAGTTTGTCAATGATCTTTTACTGTTTCAGAGCAAAGTCACTATCGGTACTATATAATTATCGGTAGATACTGTGAAAATTGGTACTTACTTCGTTCACGTTATTATGTATATCATACGGAAGATTTTAGTTGATATTACTAATCAAAACACAGCACCGTTTGCTAACTTTCATGCCAGACATTCGTATTTACATACATCTTTTTGAAAATAACTTCTATTGCAATTCTTTATGGAGAGTTTTGTCCTAATATGTTTTATTATTTGAATAAATTACTGGTATACCTACATAAAAAAATTCTTATTTTTCGAAAGTTTTGTGTCCCTGCAATTGGTTCAGCCGCTATTCTCAAGAAACCTCTCCGCAATTTATGCTGCGATAAAAAGAGGATTTTTTGGCATTGCAATTTATCAGACTTTTTTATTTAAGATTTCAGAACAGTTCTTACCCATTAAAGCCATGTCTCGATCCAACTGCGTCCTCAGGTTTTGAAGCACTCGTCGCACACCACATTTACCCTAGAAAATTATTAAAAGGTGTTAAAAATTATGTTAAAACAAGTATTTTTTGTCTTAACACGCGTCATATGCGGTTACGTAAATGTTTTCTGCTAAATCAGCGATTCTCAAACTGTGGGGAGCTCCCCCTAGGGGGGCGCGAGAATATCCAAGAGAAAATATTACTTAGAAAAATTTATTAGCTGACTGAAAGGAAAGCACGATACACATAGAAAACAAAATACATTTCGACATATTATAACTTTTTAAAGTAAAACAAATTACTAAATTGAAACTTTCTCAATCAAAACATACTAAATGAAAAACAAATTTAATAATTGTTAGTGACTTCTTTGGGGCTGTCTTTCAAAGCAAAGTTTTTCGAATTAAGGCTTAATATTAGAAACAGCCATTCTTAGTTGTTTCTATATTTAGCCGAGATCTATAGTTTGTATTCAAAGAAGCCACAGCAGAAAATCCAGTTTCACAAAAGTAGGATGTTGAAAATGGTAATAGAATGCGAAATGCCCTTGTTTTTAGTGCAGAAAAATCATAATCTACTAATGCCCAAAAATGAAATAGGGATTTATTACGAAATTAGTTTTGTTACTAAATTACTCGTTTTTACTCTTGTTTTGGCAGTTAGTTAAAAATAATTCAAAAACAGAATCCAAAGTACTCAATATACATTATTGTTGTATACATTTTATGGTAAGTGAATGATGAAAATTATGATAGAAAATTGGGTCACGAATACTGAAAGGTTGAGAAACGCTGTGCTAAATGTTATGCAAATTCCTTTCTGTGCTTCAATTTGCATGTAGTCCTCATCTGGAGACTCCAAACAGCTCTTGGAAACGACAAAAAGTTTCGTAGGCTCTTCAAGATATAGTTCAAATTTTAGGATCTGTTTAGAAGCCCATGGAGGGTTCAAAAAAGTGAAAATCTCATTTTCAAAATGAATTGTGTTTATTAGTTTTGTATATAACATTACTGTGAAGTTTGGCGCTACTTTTTTTTTCTTATACCTTATGAATGAAGACTGAATATTTAGTTTTGCAATGTTTATTATTATATTGGTTAAATATGGCAAAAAAGCTTAAAATCTCCTCATACGAGGACACCAATTTTTGACCATACAAAATAAAAATTTTCAAAAATAAATTCATTATACCACAATCCTGAGATACTAAATGGGTTTGTAGCATATCGAAGTATTTTTTATTACTCAAAGAAATAAATGTAAGAATGAGAGGGTTAACTCCAGATTTTTTATTAAGTCATTCAGTCACATTCATCTCTAAAAGCACATAATACTTAGATGTACGAAGTATTTTTATTTATTTTTTTAAACAATAAATATCATAACGGGATGGAAGCATATTTAGATGTGGATTTGCTTAAATCAAAAATGGTGGAAGGAGTACGATACGGTACGTGTTTGAACGGAAAGTATACAATGTGTATAATTAATTTCATTTAAAACTTGTGACAATTTTTGAGTTTTACAAAATGCACTGTATCTGAAAGTTTAAAGTGTAGCATAAAAGAACCTTTATAGGTATTGTGAGAAAAAAAAGGGGAAAGTCAGAGAATTTGTTTCCATTATCGCTGTTTTGATTGTTAATCCTCTGACAGTTCGATGGTAGACAGTTTGTCATGAAGTAAGAGTAGATCCCTATTCAACACAGTACTTCGTGCACAAGTAAAATTTCCGCATTTAGACTAAGAAAAACTCTCTAATTTTTTTCTCAGGAACGCCACCCAAATGTGCCATAATTTGCTGTTTACATTCGTATGAAAGCATCCTTTGAACTCTGCCCTCCCCCAAGATTCTGCGTTAGAGTAGAAAATTCCAAAGTAGGACCGGAAAATATTTATTGATTATTTTCAAATTTTGCAGTCACATTTATTACACTTAATTCCAAATTTCCTGAGTTATCCGAATGAGAAATTCGAAAACATAGCAATTTTAATATTTCTGCAACTTTTTATTACTTTTGCGAATTTTGTACGTTTTCTTCCGAAAGTGGAACCGAAAGGTAGTTATTGATCGATTCAACATTTTGTACGTATGTTCTTCAATTTTTCATGCCGTTCCACAATTTTTTTGCACTATCAGGAACATAATTTTTAAAAATATTTTTGTGAACCGTAGGAGAGTAGCGTAGGAGAGGGTAAGGGGTTTCCGGGTCTGGAACTTTCCCTTTCAGCAAGAAATTAAGGGGCGTTCGGTGAAATTTCAAGTTCATGTTGCGAGGAACGGGAAAAGGGCGGTTCCAACTGGTCAAGTTAAACTACTGGTGCATACTGGACTCCTTCAGAAATTTCGAGCTACGCTACTGTTGCGAACATATTTTTTTTGACCTATTAATAATTCAAAAAGAACACTTAACAAAAAGGTAATAATTTAAAAAATATATTTCTTTTCTTGTACTTATTATTTTAGTTTTTATTTAAACTTAGATGTTTCACAATTGTGTGTTCATTTCCTGTTAAGAGCGATTGTGCAACTTGGAAAATAAATGTACTAGCTAATTTTATAATTCTGTTACCCGTTATCAACTATCACAGAGGAAGGTATCGCAAAAAATGGTATCTCATGGAAAAAAGGTATCGCAAGAAAAAAATGGCAAGGGGAAAATGTTGAGTTAGTCAAACGATTTTTTTTTATCGATATTTATTTCATTACTTTAATTCTAAGCCTTCCCAGCAAGTAATTTTTGACAGCGTAGGATATGCATTTTAACTTGAACTGAAGCGTTGTCATGTAAGAATTCAAAGTTGTAAAATAACTTCACCATGAAATTGTTTGACTAAAAGTTTTGAGCTTTTAAAAGCACTCAGCAATTTTCATGATTTACATTTTCGATTTAGTAAACAGTTTTTCCCTCCCTTTTTTTCAATGCTGGACAATCAAATGTCATATTTAATATGGGCAATTTTAAATTTTCCAATCAAATTACAGTCGAACTCACTTAACCACTCGTCTGCCATCCGAAATCGGGCACATACAGCCAGAGAGGTCCCTCACCTATTTTAGCTCCCATCTTCCACTATATTAATTGAAATACAAAATGCTGGTCGGGTAATCTTTACTAAGAGTTATGGGAAGGAATTGTACCAAACTGAATACAAAAGAACGAGTTTATTATTTATTATTACAAAATGCACAAAACAATGACATTTCGTTTTTACGAAAAGTTATAACACTGAGCCTCCTTTGGAAAGTGGAGGGGGAAACTATGTCTTTTGCTGGCCTGTGAGGGGCAGCTGCGCCCGACGGAATGTTAATGGAATATCGAAGAATATCCCTCTTAATGAAATAAATTTTCAAGGTACCAAACTATAGTACATTGCTTCTGTTATAACGGATAATGGAATACCCCGCTTATTAGAATAATTTTTCGTATCAAACTGGGTGTTCCATTAAACGGCCTGGACTTTTGTACGATATTCTTTATAGTAATACGAAAGGTCCTTGCTAATACTGCTTGTTAATCTAAAAATATTTTGACGTAAACTTTTCGTGCTTTTGACAATAAAATAATTTTTCAATGATAGAATTTTTTTTCTCAAATAAAGAATTTCGTGTTTAATACATCAACTATAAGCAAAATATATATTAAAAGCAAAGAAGTAGAATATATTAAAAGCAAAAATGACTTTCTTTGTTTTCCATTGATAATACTATAACAAATGAAATTTTAAATTTAATTTTTGCAATGAAACGTATCAAAACAACTTTAAAATCATAACTTACGCTGTGTAACATTGCCCAAGAAACTGGCCTCTGGAGAAAAACTGCATCAGCACCAATGGCAAGAGCTTTGATGATATCGTGTCCCCAACGAACACCTCCTTCTACATAAATTTCTACGTTTGGATAGACATCCAGAGCCTCGGCCACTTCTGCAAGTGCCTCGATCTAAAAGAAGAAGAATATAGACCACAGCAGCTTACGCCTTAATAAACGAATGGTGGAGTTAAAAGTAGATAAATACTTGAAATTAAAATTCTCGGTTAGTATTATTAACTGTGGGTTCTTGTCCAAAATTTTTTTAAAACTGCGACCGAAAATTCGCCAAATTTATGATAATAGTTTTATGAAACCTTGGTTATCGGCGACTCTTGGCAAGATTTATGAAATTCCGATACTTGTGCCATTTGAAAAACGTTTGGGTTCGTGATTTCTTACCACAATTTAAAAATCCTCAAGTTACCCTTGTTAATTTGGAAACCAAACGTTTATGAAGGTTTTGGGCACGGTTTTGCAAATGATACCAAACTGCTTAGCTAAACCCAACGGAAAATGTTTGGTTATGCAATACTAGTAAGCCCGGCGGTCATACGAAATGACCGCTGTTCTAGATATAAATTGTAATTAAATTGATTTGTGCAAAGGTGTCTGCTAATTCAAACTGAATTACCCAGGTCAGGCGGCGAGGACGCCCCTTCGCTTACTGCCCCACACTACTATATATTTATTACTACATAATCAAATTGTTCGTGAAAAATATATATTTATCACCGGTAAGAACTTATTCAAAATTTTATTATGCTTTTCAAAACAAAAGTTTTAACGAAACTTTGAAAAAGGAGCGCTGCTACTCTAATATGAAAAGTATAAAAAGTGCTGACGATAAATATATAAATTAAAAAGGAAGAAAGGATTAAATTAAATTCGCGTATACATTAATTTTTAACGGAGATTGCAGATACAGCGAAACCTTAACTCAATATGCTAGAGAAACGTTTTGATTATTATTAGTATATTTGTTACAACAATGGCAACTGCACCGATTTGTTTGTTCACACGGCAACAATGCAAAAATAAAATAAAACAAGTCAAAAAATCATTGAAAATTTTTAAAAAAATAATTAAAAAAAACTAATTGAGTCAAAACTTTCATTTTTGCAGCGATGAGTTTCTCAGGTAGTAAACATTAACCATGCCGAATGTGGTCCCGATCGGTAAAACGGCCTGGGATTCTATAGCGGACAGACAGACTGAATAAGCCGCTTATATATAAGATTTTGTTGTGATTTAAAAAGCACGTACATACACTCTCAGAAATATACATACACTCATATTCAACGATTCTTCAACCGTCAAGAAAATTTCGTCATTTGCAACGATTCTTTCCTCGCACGATCACGTGACTTAAAAACGGTCCTAAACAAATTTCGCCAATTTGTTGAAAGGTTTACTAGAAGCATTTTTCACGAAGCCATTTCGTCAAATACGACGAAAGTTTCGTGAGATTTGAGCACGCGTTTCTGAAAGTGTGCGGTGATTCTTAGCACGATTTCAAGTGTTCAAACACTCTAGTCTATTATATAATTCCCAATTCCAGCCTATTACTTCCCTCCCACCCCCAAATAAAAAGTTCTAGTCTATAACTCTCATTTCAGTACAAAACGCGCCTAGGCGACTTTTATTCACCAACCGCGAACCTCTGCAAAACACTCGAACCACAATTTGAGCATTCTGATTGGTTGAGGAAGCCTTTGATCTGCATTTCGAAGGTTCAAATCAGCTGGTTAATAAGACCGTTAGGCATTTTGGTGACTTATAGAGCTTCCAAAAAGTTTGCGATTAAATGCCGAATTGTATCATCTATGGTACTCAGTGCAAAAAATTTATCATTATTAAGAACATAAACGCGCAAAACAGTTTACACCAAACCTCTTGGATTCAATTTATGAAGAATGCTTAATCTTTTCTTTTCAGCATAAATTATTCTTTTGGTGAGAAAAAACTATTAGTTTTGACGTAAACCCGAAAATTAAGCAGTTGAATGTTTACAGAAGAGTCCTGTTTAAGTAATTCAAAACTACTTAAAATTAATATCAGATGTGTTCTAATTGTTAAGAGAACATAAGAAAACGAGAATCTTTTGAAGTTTTTTAAGCGCATGGAGAATGTTAAAGTAGAAAAGGTGTAACTTTGGTGAGATATTCTCAAGTTTCTACAACGATTACTTAAAATTAAAAAAAATATTCAATTAATTCAAATAGGATTACGAGCGTTTGCTTTCTCACCCGAAGTTTGACTTCTGTACCAAATATCGTTCAACTAATTCAGTTGGTGTGACTTGCTGTAGTGAATAAACAAACGAGCTCTTATATATATATATATATATATATATATATATATATATAGATAGATAGATAGATAGATTTCAACTTAGATTGCACACTTACGGTTGAAGGAGATGAATCTAAGCCAAATCCTCCATTATTGGCGACCATAACTGCTGCTGCACCACTCTCAACAGCTCTAATAGCATCGCAACCTATTCAAAAGAAAAATCATTGCATGTAATATACAGCTATGATATAACCACAGAGGCTTCAGCATGATCTTGCGGTTTGGGACAAAAAATGGTAAAGGCCACGTTTTTATAAAGAAACTGTCGAGACTTGTACAGTGCACCTACTGATATATTTCATGTAGAAATTATTGAAGGCGATGATTGCAACGGATGGGAAAGAACACTCGGTAAGGGAATTCACCTTTTTATTGCTAAGGAGACATCTGTGATCCTAGTCGCAAAGTTAAATCCTCCATGCATGTTTTGTCTATTTTGACCTACACTAAAAAAATTAGAGGAATGTTGCTTCAAGAAAATGGTAAAAATGTTGCAAAGGAAGGTGCATAATTTCACTGTATTTTGTAGCAACATAATAAAGTGAGCACCAAGATACAGTAAAATTAAGTACCATATTATCGTTCAAAAAATTTGCACTATTTTTTGGTGCAACATACCCCTAAAATTTTAACAGTATAGATGACATTAAAAATTGATTAAAAAAAGTTTCTAAAATGCTACGTTAACTTGTAGTTTCGTGTTAGGAGAACATTTTACAGCATTACTTACTACTTGGATATGCTGTAGAACCTCGTTATAACTAGGGGTTTGGATATAGACTAATCAGAATAAAAAACAGACCCTCGTTTAAGGCTACTATTTCATCCTGCTTTGAATCGCGTCTCGAGTGACAAGTGCGGAAGCTCCTTCGCATCTAAAAAAGGGTGTACCTTAAAAGCCTCAAAAATTATGATATCCTGTTGCGATTTTAATTGAAAAGAGCATTTTTTAAAAGGTGGGAGCATTATCCCACACAAGCAGGTTTGCTTTTTTTTCATATTTCACATGTATAAGACTTAAACGCCCACCAGTGCAAGGTGGGCTTAAATTGCTTTTAAAAAAGGAATAGACGTAGTTCATGGATCGTAATAACCGAAAAATCATCAGTATAGGTTGTCGCTTACAGAAGTTTCACGATATATTCTCGCATTTTTGTTATTTACTAAAATATGCAGCCGAAATGCCCCTCAAATTTTAAATTAAACCTAAAATGATACTCACCTGTAACAATACCCCTGCATACGATGGGCAAATCAGTAAGTGTGGTGATCCAACGGAAATCTTCCCAATTCTGCTCTGGGTCGATGAGATAGTCTATATATTCTTCCAACCCAAATGACCCAATGCATTTTTCATAGCGTTCAAATTTCTGGTTCACTTTTTGAGTCTTGAAGTATCCTCTGCCTTTAATGAGTTCGATCTCAGCCAGGATGTGATGTCGGTGCAAGTAGGCACCATCACCGAAAAGCTCTGCATTTGATTCATCATTTTCAACGTTAGGAACACTAAAACAAACAATGAAGTAAACGGAAAAGTTAGACATGCACGGCATTTTCTACGTTTACTGAAAATATACATTTGCGCTTGAAACACCGATTTAGAAACTATCACATTAAGCAATGAGTTAAATCGCAAAGGAAGAAAACTCCATGTTTCACAGTGAGATAATGTATTAATTATATTTCAATTAAGTATAAACGGTGTACTAATATTTATCAAGCTACAATACAATATAAGACATACAGACAGTACTGGCAGTTATAGTCAGAATTTGGGAGCAATGCAGCCCTGTACAATTGAAAGAAGTAAGATACGTTGTTGAAAGAGACTATATACTGAAAATTCCATTTGATTGGAAAAAAAATCTGAACCCACCTTAGATAGTCCGGCAGGACAGGTCTGTCATGTCCAGACGCCACACTAGTAAAAGAAACAGGTAAATTGACAGTGACAACAATTGCTCTGTATCCTGCTGCTTCAGCACGTTCAACGATACTTTGAGTGATGCTTCTGTCTTTGAAGATATACGTTTCCATCCACAGGTTAGCATGAGGAGCTCTGGCTGCTATGTCTTCTAAATCGGTGTTTGCAAGAGCACTGACAATGTATGGGACACCTTCGCATTCAGCAGCTGCGTAAGAAAGATAGTTACAGCAATCAAATTAAAAAAAATTAAGTTAAAAGCATTTTCTGTCTTTCCTAAATCCACAGGTAGTCTATATAACCACATAAGAAAGGTAGTTACAGCTATTAAATTAAAGCAAATTAAGTGAAAAGCATTTTCTGTCTTACCCAAAGGCTATAGAAATCTGTATAACGCCATAAGAAAGATAGCTACAGCAATCAAATCAAGTAAATTAAGTTAAAAGCACTTTATTTCTTACTAAAGGCAACAGCTGAAAAGTGTACTGGGTTCCCTTTCACTCTCTTTTTAATTTTAAGTCTTGCAATAGAAGTATTTTATGTATAATTTCAAGTGTCTACTATCCATGAGTGTCCTCCCGTAAGGATGGAAATCATCACAATTTCGTCGATATAAAACTTCCAAAATTGTAGAACTTCTAGAATTGTGAAAACTTCTAAAAACGCATTCTAAAAGCTTTTTAGTTAAGGTTTTCATCTTATCTAATAAAAACCATGTAAATAGAAAGAATGAAATTCAAATTCCCAACTGTCATGTTATGCACCAGAAATATTGGGGCCTCTAAAATATTTAATCTTGTTTGAAAATGTAAAACTTTTGAAGTATGTTTTAGCTTTCTAGAAAGATTTAGAACATAGTCAAGATTTTTCTGAAGGCCAATAACTTTTTGTACGCTTTAATTTTATAATGATTAATTGCAAAGGCACATGATTTTTAGGCGTTATAGTAGCATTATTGTTTTTTTTTTCTTGGAAGATGATTGGGATTAAGTTCATCGATATTTTCACGATATTCGAGGGCAGAAGCGCAGTTGGAAATTAATGCGACAGTAGCTAAATAAATTTCTAACTCCCCCAGAAAATGTTAGTTAAACTTGTATTTGCAGTGAATATATTTGTAGATACACAGCAGTTCTTAACAACATATTAAATATATACATATGAAAAATGTAATTAACACTTAAATAAATAAATGAATATATACACACACACAGTGTGTCAAAGAATTTTTAAGACTAGGTTTATAAAATAAAATAAAAACTTGTAATCATATGTTTTAAAGTAATTTTATTTAAAATAAGCTCCTTCGGCTTCAATACATTTTTGGACAGCGATTCGAATGCCTTTTCCAGCTCACATTGTGGGACTACTTCCAAAGCTCCCGTCAAAGCTGTTTGCATAGTGTCAGTGCCATGAAAGTAAATAATGAGTAAAGAAATGAACTGAGGTTTTGGTATTGGATTAGCTGATAGTTAAGGAGTTTTAAGAATGCTCGATAACACATATAGCGCCACTGTAAGCTTAGTTTCAGCTGTAGTCTTAAAAAAATTTTAACACACTATGTACAAACAGCTTGGATTCGAGCTTTGGAGGCAGTCCCACAATGTGAGCTGGAACAGGCATCCGAATCGTTGTTAAACGACTGTAACAAATGTATTGAAGCCGAAGGAGCTTCTTTTGAACAAAAATACTTTAAAAAATATAATAACTAGTTTTTATTTTATTTTATAAACCTGGTCTTAAAAATTCCTTGACAGACTGTATATATACATATATATATATACCCGTAATGCTTTTTGATTGATTGAAGATCTTATCCTGCTATTTATTAGACTGAGTTTAGTAAAAATCCTCTCCAAGGAGTCTATCGTTAATATCCTGCAAATTCTAATTCACTCACCTGGTAGGAAATTTAAAGTTTTAATGTTCTCAGCAATAAAAGGAAAAATATTTTATATGATAGTTTATCAGTAAATAAATGAAAGCGAGAATGAGGCAGATAATTTTTTTCCTTGATTAGGGTGAGTGCGCCAGTGAATGCACATTTAGAGTGATTTATCGCATTTTTAATGGCTTAATCACCAAACATTATTTTTATATAGTTTTTGAATTAATATATTGAATTGTTTTAAAATGCATTGAGGACCATATATATGTTAAATATTTATCCATTCGGTAAACAAAAAAATTGTAATGACATTTTATTTTATACTCACTTTATGCTCCAGTAACTGACACTGCCAATTTTTTATTTTATGAGTAATCAACACGCTACACACCAGTGTGTACACACTTCATTAAAGTTCCAATATGTAAAGTATTTGCTTAACATTAACTGAATACTATGTCCAAAGTAATTCTTCTATAAGTTATAAGCATTAAATAAATTTAATTTAAGTCATTTTTTATCATACGTTCTCCGATGATATCTAAAAATGTACAGTATTTGGCATTACTGCTCCAGTAATTTACACTTCTCTTAGGGTTATCAATTGCTATAAAATCTGAGTTTTAAAAAATCAGGATTGATATAAAATTATTTCTATACAGCCCCCCTCCAAATTTTATTAACATAGAATTATTAAATTATTTAAATTTTAATTTAAATTTATTAACAAAGAATTTCAAGACAAACCAACACTAATTGAAACCCTCTGCCAAGTACTAGTACATAGTCTAATAAATGATCCAATAAGTGTATGCTCATTACTTTACAAAAATATGAACAAGCACTTAAACTTTTATTTTAGTACATTGACATATACATCTACTAGATTTAAAATTTTGACTATATTGATGCAAATTGCTTAAGGTGCAACAAGATTAAATCCTTGATTCACCTTAGTCTTCAAACAAGCAAAACACAATAAAAAGTCTTTGTTTTTTTCTTCACCATGTTTCACTTTCATTTTTCTATACCATCTGGTGAGGAATGTAGCAATCTTAAATAAATCAGTAGTTTCACGAAGTAATAATAGGAAGGCCGCATTTTTAGACTGGTTTGCTATTTTTCTTGTTTATTATTTATTTTGGGGAGCTGTGTCAATCACTGGTGCATTCACTTTAGTTGTTTCTGGCGCAGTGCTTTCAGAAATCGGGCAACGTCCTCTGTTTATTTCAGGGTCAAACTCAAATTTTATGGAATGTTTTCGATATTTTAGACAAAATTTTCTCACGTATTTTCACACGATCTTTCTGAATATTTTAGAAAATATTTTTAAATTTCCTAGGATTACTTGTAATTTTAAAGTCGTTGATTGGTATTCTTAACCCTTAGATAACATTATCAAGATTTAGACAATATATTTAAAAGAGAATATTTTCAACCGTAAGACTTTGTTTTAAATTTCAGACTTTATTTTCGCGGTAAAAACGAAAGTTTTGGATGAAAATTGTGATAAAATCCTAGTGCAAGAATGCAATTTTTCGTACCTTCAGCCACGCCAATTTCGCCGTCGGGATCCGCATATTCAAGGAAAGGTATGGGTGATATCCCCAAGGGGAAGGAAATGCCATCCCCAAGAAGACGAGTCGTTGTATCACGTACACCAACTCCTCGCAAGACTCTTGGTCTCAACCGCAATCTGAAAGTAGAAAGAAAAAATCACTAACAGATACTTTTTAAGTATTTTAATTAAAGAAAAGCCGGTACAGTTGTCGCAGAAATGGTAAAAAAGAATGATTTCGTTAATTTTTTGCTAAACGTTTGGTGAATATCATAGTCTGCATTCCTCCTGTATGCATTTATTTCATTATTTCCTAGTTATGCTGTAATTTAAAACGACAGCAGGAATAAGCCAAGACAGATATTTGTCGCTTCTCTCCTCATAGAGCGAGTGAGATTGCGCACATGGATGGTTTACGGCCATGGGAGATTGGCTTAGGATAATGAGTATATTACGATAGTAATAACTCCAAGCAAATTGTCAAATAGCTGAAAAAACTTTCGCAAACTTAAAAAGACAGGAGAAAATTACTCTCGCCCGCTTTCGAAGTGGCCACCTCAGAACATTACAATTTTCTAAAGGTTCCAAAATCTATGAGACCTGTTCCCACTGTTCTGATAAGAAGGCTTGGCCAGAACACCTTCTAGCTTGCGTGGGGCTTTCCAAGCAAGATTTGTACGACGATCCCTTGATGGTGCTGGGTTTTTGAAGGTGTTTGACGTTATTGACCTGGTCTAGCGCCGCTGGCCAATGGGGACATGCAACAACAACAACAGCACGTTTGCTGAAAAGGTATCTTGCAGCTTGAAAATCAGAGGAACAGCAATAAAAATTCAAGCCCTTATATTTGGCAAGCAATCAACGACGTAGTATCATACATTTTCATAGAAGAAACTTAGAAATTCAAGTAGACACTGCTGTTGTGGCTGTACAACTAATGCACTCACAACCCCCCCCCCCCCCCCGCCCTCTTCACTCCAAGTTTCGCCATCTCTCCGACAGTGCAATCAATCTGGGTTTTATCTCATGTCTGCTACTATCATACATTCTAATTGACGTTTACGAATCTATTACGAAAAATATGTGATTAATTCCCGTTCTAGCCCCCCCCCTCCCGCGCGAGAATATAGAACATATATATTTCACTTAAGAGTAGGTCCCTTTAGTGTGAAAAATATAAGTTCCGAAATGATTTTAATCAGCATTGGCATACGTCGAAACGAAACAAGATCCCTCTACTTAACCTGTAAGATCGCTTCCTGAAGCATTAAAGTCTTTGCAAAGAAAACCAGTCTACAGTATTTGATGAGTTTGTTCCAGCCACGGAATTCTAAATGTTATAACCAGAAAAAGACAAATGAATTTTAAATTCAAATTAAATATTTACATTATGTTGTAAAAGGTTTTTCATATTCAATTTATGTACTCCGAACTTTTAAAAAATAAACAAAATCTATACATGTATGAAAGTGATAAACCATTCTCTAATTAATCACAAAATCTCAAAAAGTGTAAATGCTGCAAACTTGAAATTTAGCAGGTAGATTCAACATGGGGAGTAGGTTTCTGCTAACACTTTACATTTGCATATATATAATTACTATGCTAGTATTTCTTAATGTATTAATATTTAAATGCACTTTTTCTTGACTAATCACTTATTTTCAAATGTAATTCTTTAAAACAATTCAATACAAAACTTTCGGCAATTTTTTTAAAAAATAGCATTGATTGCGCACTTCTTTCCTGTTGTCGCATAACGCTGAAATTTTCTGTGATGACTATTGTTGTATAGTGAAACAAAGTTAGGGGTAGGTATATTTAAATAAGTTGAGTTTTTTGAATCAACCTAGTGCATATATTAAATTAAAAAAAAAAAAAAAAAAAAAAAAAAAAAAAAAAAAAAAAAATAATAATAATAATAATAATAATAATAATAATAATAATAATAATAATAATATTAATAATAATAATATTAATAATAATAATAATATTAATAATAATAATAATAATTTTATATTAATAAAAGGAATGTAAGCACTAACCTGTCAAAAGCATCTACGTTGTCATAATCTGTCGTTAAATTTCCGGATCCAACTGTGAAGAAATTGAATCGTACCGCGTCTACTTGTCTGAAGGCATAGTCTCTAAAGTCAAAAACGCTGACAAAGTCTTGATATCGTCTTTCCATGTATCTGAAAATATAATTACAAGAAAAAAAAGTTTCTCAGACATTTTCGTTTGAAATATTCAAACCTTGACTCAAAGTAATAAAGGACAGTTTCCTTTTTTTTTAACGAAAAACAACTGTTTACAAGCACACGCAAAGCTTTGAGTGGGCCCTAGGTCAAAATTAAGGATAAACCAGATATTAATTTTTCTGGTGTCTCTCGTGTGACTTGCTAGTACCGGATATCCGGCTCTGGTGTTTTAAACCCCTAAATTCTATACATAAAAATCAAATTCGGCATTCCGGATAACCAGAGTTTTCGTGCAGTCACCGGACCGGGTTCCAAATACTACAAAATAAACCCGGTCTGATACCAGATATCCGACGCCGTCTGGGGGGGGGAGGTATCTGTCCCGTTGTTCCCCCTTCGTCGGTGAGCCCATGCATACCCATATGTGTGGTGCAAAACAAAATATGAAATAAATTAATGTTTAATTAATTAATAAGGAGTTGAGGAAGATATTAACAGGAATAGTTCTAATTTGGTTAATGATTCTTCCTCAGCTCCTTATTTTTCACAGGTCTGGCATAAATTTCTTTAATTTGTTGTTCTTTCTAGGTTTTCTTGTTGTTTTCCTTTTTTGTGTCTATTTTTCTCCTTCCCCCCTCCCTCCCCTCCCCCTCCTTTACATGTGTACTTTGTTTTGCATTTTGTTTTGGTAGTTTCTGTACTTATTTTTATTTCAATTTTATTCTTTGTATTTTATTTTATTATTTTTGCAATTTTTATGCATGCTGTCGTCTTTTTTGCTTTATTTTTATTGATATTCCTTTTTACTTCCTATACTTTCAACTGGATTCGTTTGTTGCTCTTTTATTGGTGTCTTCCTGCTACTTCTACTTCCACTTCACGCTGCCTTTATTCTCATTGGTTTACAGATAATTCTTAGGCTATATAAGCTTTGTTTTTGTTGTTCTGTCTGCTTCATTTGGATGTTTTGCATCTAGAAGCTCCCTGTCGCATTGAAAAAGGGATTCCAAGCAATCCCGAAACATATGTCTGCATTTTATTGCTCATTTGTGCTTTAAATTAACGTGTAATTTTATTATTATTGTACACGTAAGTTGTAAGTTAAGGTAACGTAATACACTGTATTTGTATATAAAGCAATACACTGCACATAAACATCCACAATACTTACAGTATGTCGTCATAGTATGCATTGTCGCCAAGTCGGCAGTCACAGTTGTCGTCCCATTCACCAGGGCCATCGAAAACAGAAGAATCGTCTCCCTATTAAATATGAACTCTGTTTAGACGTGATAGAGTTTCTGCAGTAGAGTCCTGTCACTCAAAATCCCGCTATTCCGAAAATCCGTTTATTCCGAACAGAAATCGAAAAAATACCGATTTTTTTAACAAATTAAAAAGACGTCTGGGAAAAAAAGTACAATTGCTGCCAATAGAGACAAGAGAGTTAAACTAAAAAGGGACTTACATAGAGCCTAAACAAGATGAAAAGGTCTGAAACCTTATTGGAATGAAAGCAGGCAACTTACAGTACATGTCAGCTCCATTTATGAAATTCTGCAGAATCATGTTTCATTATTTATCATGACTAAACACAAAACTATAACTTATTTACACGCATGCAAGAAGTAAAATTAGTCTTTTTTTTGTGACAAAGGGAACAGATGTCTCCGTATTTAATTTATACCTTGACAAGTCAAAGCGTCTATATTTTGCACGAAATTCACCTAATCCGAATTCCCGCTAAACCGAACATTGTTCGGTCTACATTAGTTCGGAATAGCAGGACTCTACTGTACTCAGAAAAAGTGGTTAATTTCTATCGTTCTTTTGAAACTTGTTTCAATGAACAATAAAATTACAGTTTAAAAACATAGGAAACATAGACTTTTGTAGCAATATGAACTGAAAAGTTTAAAATGAGCTTTGAATATAAAAATATGTTCACTAACAGTGGAATGCCTATAACAACAGGGAGTCCCTTATTACTTATTTGTGTCACTTAATACTCTGACAACATACATAACACTAGAGGGCGGTACCTGCTTCACGATCAGACAATTCATAACTGTCTCTTTCACGATCAAACAATCCATAATTGTCTATTTCACGAGCAGACAATCCATAATTGTCTATTGCACGATCAGACAATTCATAATTGTCTATTGCACGATCAGACAATTCATAATTGTCTATTGCACGATCAGACAATTCATAATTGTCTATTGCACAATCAGACAATCCATAATTGATCACTGATTTTGTGGTAAGTTTAATTCTCATCTTCGAATACAATATTGCGGGAAGCAGAAGGCTTTGTTTTAACTCCTTTTCCTCGTCAACCGGAAAATCAGAAGAAAATAACTACAGTAAAATCTCATTTTAACGAATACTGATACAAGGAAATTTCCGTTACGCCATTAGGATGACGGATATTTCGTAATAACGAATAGTCCGTTGCAGCGAAGTACTTTTCCGGTCCCTTTTAATTGGCTGCAACGGGATTTCGCTGTATTATTTTCTATACATTCTTTAATTTCAGTTTTGGAAAATTTGGCTTTGGGTTTGTAATGTAGGCATTGAACAGCACGGATCTTCGACCCTTTAAACTTTATTTTATATATTTCTTATAATTTCATATCCAAAGATTCTATTTTGTATACTGTACTTTCTTGCATTTTCAGCTTATTTACTACAGCGCATTAACAAGCAGCGATATCAAAAGCAGAAAAAATTATCGGATTAAACTCCTTAATTTTTTACAGAGGTTATGTTAATTAGGAATCAGCTGAACTGTTCTGTAATTGAACACATGCTTCATCATAAAAGCAAACAAGCCTAGTCAAATTACCGTACGCACAACATATTTTTTGCAATTATACTTGCTTAGTACTAAGATTGATGTGAACTTTCGCTTGATATTTATTTGATAATGTGTTTCTTTACAGTGTTCACACGTCCTAGAAAAATTCAATCATGCGTTAATTTAGGAAACCAACATTAAATTTAAAAAAGAAAGAAGAAAAGTTTTTCGTTTCCTGCACCGTAAGAAGCAGAAAATGGGATGTAAATTTCACAAAATTTTTTCTTTGCTACAAAATAATTATTCTGTGCATTTTCGTAAAAATTCCGCATATATTTATGACGATATAAGCATTTATTTCAAAATGCCTAATTTCTATACCGCTCCAATGATAATATAATTTGACTTTCTAAATAATGCGCCTCAAACTAATTTCAATTTATTTTGTGGTTATATTTTTTTGCTTCTCGTTTTGAAAAAAATTATGAAATTTAACCTTTTCAGCTTTTAAAGTTTTTAACGCGTATGTTAATGAAACTTGTATATAACACACTTCATCACTCAAACGGATTATTAAGCATCATATCTTACATGTTTCTTACTTACAACAGTGCGATAAAAAATAATGCAACACATCTGCCACACTGTAAAATTGCATCAAAGTGACAGAGAGATGAAAGCATTTGAGCTAGCTAAAGATACAACCAGGCAACCAAAGCCGACTTCTACTGGAGGCCAAAAGCCCTATACGTTTGAAAAGCCTGAGATCAGAGAACTTTTTTTCAGTAGAAATATCGCGATTGAAGTAAGGCGGTAACAATGTTCAAATTTAGCTGCTTCCCACCTGCAGTCTGATTAATTTCTTCCTAACTCAGTTTTTCTTTTCGCTGAAAAATAATGTGGACAATTTACAGTACCACAAGAAAATTAAGTAATTTTTGCTAGTAATTGGTTCCGAGTGGAATGATTTCACTGATTTAATAAGATTGTTAAAGGAAGTCACATGAATGATATTTTTTTTCATTAAAAAGGGTTTCCACATTAGGCAGTGCATCGGCAAATCAGAATTACATAGGTTTAATCTTTATGGATCATAATATATTGCTATACTTACGTGGACGTCAATGTCTACTCCAACACCCACACCAACCTCTGCACCCACATCAACTGCAGCGCCAACATCAACTCCAGCATCGACACTTAAGCTAGCTCCAGCACTGAGACTTACTCCGGCGCTAATACTAGCATCGGCACTTAATCCAGCACTAACGCTAGCTCCTACGTCTAGGCTTGCTTCAGCGCTAATTTCAGCGTCAGCACTGCCATCAGGTGCTGCGTAGGCAATGGATAGGGACGATAGAATTAAAAGGACTAACAGCCGAAGTGTCATGTCTGGTGTTTGGGGGTTCCTGTCTTCTTGGCTGTCCCTGAAAATGAAATATATTTAAAAACACTGCTATTATAAATGTGTTTCTATGTTCGTCAATAAGCACGCAGAATTTGATGAAGCCTAGCAATTTAGGCATGTAACGATTAAAATTTGGAATATTAATATATCAGTGACGCAAATGCCCCAATCAGTCGCTAAATGTATCATATAATTTTCAAAATCACACATTTAGATAACTCATATTTAAAAATAATGTCCTTTGAATTTTCATTTTCAATTATGATTCTGAAGAGTTTGCGAAAACACTAAGAGCATTAACATATTTCTAGAATGTATAGTGGAATTTTTTAAAAGCAAAATGCAATAAACCATCATTTTTTTAAAAAATTTAATTGAATTTCATATTAGTTTATTCATTCATAATTTTGTTGTGTTTCACGGGACCAAAAATACATAGTAAGTTGAGAGAAATTTCTTGTTGACACATTTCTCGTTCCAATAATAATTAAGGTATATGATATACTATTACCTGGCTCCCCTGTAATGTCTATTATAAGTTCAACGAAATAATTAACCCCTAGCATTATGTCCTTTCTAAAAGATACTCTGTTATAATCTGGGTGTAATTATGGACTCCATTATATAATTCACATATTTAATGTGGTTTAAATAGTTTAAAAGATAGTTCTGCAACAAACACACCTGTTTCATCAAATGCAGATAGCGCCAAACCTTAGCGTTTTCTATCGTGTTCTAGAAATAGCAATGCTCTGAAATGAAATTTGTGGAGCCATGTCCATCAATAACATGGTTCTGTTCCGAAAAAGAATGTGAAGAAGAAGTGTGTTACATAGAAAAAAATCTAATACAGCTGATATTTCTTAAGTCTAATCTTTACCCTGTGTTGCAAACATTTTAAAAGAAGATTTCGCTGTCTATGGGACCACTAAGATAGTGATATATATTTTATGGTAATTAGTTGAAAGGTTGGTTCTTTGAATTAAAGTCATAATTTTGAGAATTCATAAACTAAACATTAAAAAAAGAAAGCTTTTTTTCTTTTTAGTCCACTTTGTCTACTTTCCCGTAAAAGCTAAAAAAAATTGTGTTTGTGACGAAAAAACAAAAATTATATGAAATGAATAAATTACTTCAATAAATACCCAAAAATAAAAATTTGAAAGAAGCCTTATTATTAGATGAGGGAAGTGTTTGTATGTTTTCTCTTACCTCCAATATCTTTTAACAGAATTGTCCCATTCGGACCAAACTTATATCACTCCCAAGTTATATTTTTTGACTAAACAATTTTCCATTCAGTTTTAAATACGTCAAAACTGGTTAACATTGAACATATACGGCAAAATTTTAGGATTTATGCGATAACATTGAAATTTTCCCGTAGATGTTCAAAAATAGTTCCGAATAGTTCAAAAATGCTTAACATTGGACATCTGCGGGAAAATTTGAATACTGTCACATAAATAATATTGAAATTTTCCCCAACATGTTCAAAAATAGTTTCAAAAAGTTCAAAAATGCTTAACATTGGGCATCTACAGGAAAATTTCAATATCATATCATAAATCCTAAGCTAACCGGTGGACTGGATATTAAAATTTTACTGGAAAGAACTCCTGGCGTACAGAAAATAATTTTTAAATGTTCTTAATTTAAGAATTTTTTTGAAATTATTGACAATTTAACATTAGCACTTGGAGTGGGGGGGAGGGGGGGGGGGAATTCAAACAGTTTTATCTAAAACATCAATTCAAAGCAATTTTTGATGCATCAAATTGAAAGATTTGCTGATATTCTCGATTTATAATTTTGGGTTTCTTTTTGTTTTGTTTTCAGCAAGAGGAAAAAGTTATAGTAAAATAAATTTCTACGTAGATTTAACCCATTAAGCTCCAATGTTCCCATTTTGGAAACATTATTTTCGGACTTTTTTTTTTCAAAGTACTTATTCCAAATATCACTATACTGTTACTTTTGCTTCAAGTCTCTGTATTTGAGACAGCTTCTGTAATTTTTTTAAAGGCTCGTTTGGTAATTAATATTTTTTAGAAAAATGTTTAAAAGTCAAAATTTGGTTTTTTGAACACATTCAATACACATGCATTTTTTCCTAATAATATAATAATGAAAATTACTTTCGCACTTCAATTTAGATTATAACTGTCTATTTTATAAAATATCACTGATCCAAATTGAAAATTTAAGAAAAAAAGTTCGCATATGACGAAATAATAGCTTTTTCCCATTTTAGGAACATTGGCGCCTTCGTTAGTTTTCGAAGCGAATCTAATTTCAGCATATGTCCTACTGCGTTACACCTGCAAAATAGATCAACAATGTGCAACTTCCATTGACTAAAACTGTCTCAAGGTTATTTATGTGTTCCACAGGAACAGAACAATAAGTGAAAATTGGCTACAAAATTGACCTGTAAGAAGTTCTAAGCGAATCAAGGAAAAAGACAAACATTTGATTCGATTACTACAAAGTCTATCAGCATTTGCGAAATGGAAAAACAACCAGGTTGTTTGTTTAGCTTCCAATTTTAAACTAGTTGAATGGACACTTTGACGGGTTTAATCATTTCCTGCAAAATTCAGGAAGACAAGCAAGGTGCAAAGTTTGTCTAAAAAACACTCGCCTTCTCGGTATGCAATGTAACGTAATGCTTCGTAAGAACTGTACATTCTTTCATTCAGAATAATACTTTATAAAGACGGATGTAACAATGAAAAAACAAAAAAGGGCACAAAACGTATACATTACGAACTGGTAAGTTAGATTTTATTAATTCAAATCATAAAAGCAGCTACTATTACGCAACAAACTTCAGTAATTTAAATGTCTAATACAAAATGCATATACAATCTTATACCACCATTAGGCGCCAATGTTCCCACTTTGGGAACATGCTATACTGTTAGAAATTTCATCATGAAATTACGGTTAAATAGCCGGCAGCAGTCTGTCCATCTAATTCACCGTTAAATTTACGGTTTGGAACATTTTTCTACGGGACTTAAACCATTTCCAATCAGCTTGGTTAAAAGCCGTAAGTACAAAATTTTACGGTTTTATAACCATATAAAAATGGTTTCGAAACTAAATTTTTACGGTTTTTGAACCATTTCGAGGTTTAGAATCTTCGATTCGTAGAAACCGTAAACGAAGCGTGCGGGAATCGAACCCCGGGTGTATGGTATACCAACCTTACTCTCTAGTCATTCGGCCATCTACACCACTCAAATCGGCCATTTATATATCAAGAAATCTTCTTTTCCAACAGGCAAACTGCCTTAAAATTGAGATTTCAGTTTTTGATTGGATCTAAAGTCATTTTTGGTCTACATTTACTGTATATTGACGAAAATCATTTTATTTGCTGCAAAAATTAAAATAGAAACAAGCTTCAGCAGCTCAAATGATGGGTTCACTCATTCACAAACAGTTCGGGAATCCGATGTCTCCAATTTTTGATTTACGTGTGTATGTGTTTCTATTTAGTAACCACTGCTTAAGCCACTTTTTTTTTCGTCTCCTTTTTTTATATACACATGCAGATTTGAACTAATAAATCTTTATTCATAAGATTGTTTTGGCTCCAACAACAATGTATGACTGGTAAAGTTTTGCAACCAAGATGGACACCCGATTATTATTGAGCGCTTGAAAATTACAGTTACTTAAAAGTTCTTTAGGATAAACAGAGAATTAACGATATTTTTCACAATCAGCGGTTTGAGTACCATCTTTTTAATTATTATTCAACTGTTGTAATTAAATATGGTAAAATAACAATCAAATAAATGGTTATTTTACTATTTTCTTACGGAAATTTTTAACAGTGTATAACTTTTAGTTATTTATTTTTTTTTTACAGATTCAAATTAAATAGGTATAGATACCCTCTGTACATTATAAAAAAAAAAAAAAAAAAAACACAATTACTTACTAAAAAAAAGTGTTTGAACATATAGCTGCGTTTTATGGCTTAACAAGCTGATGGTTGACTGGACAGTCCAATTCGGTACATTAGAAACGTATATTTTTCACACGAAATAAAGTAAGTGATTTGATATTTGATACAAATGATTATTTTGAGGTGTAAACCTTTTGTTTTTACTCTAAATTTTTTATATTGCTACGTTTTCAGTGATCGTCTGTTTTGCATTAATAAATGATTTCAAGCTCTTTTTTTTTATCTCTGTGTGATAGTAACGGTCTTGTAGTTTTTTCTAAATCAATGTGGGAAGGCATTTTTTGCTGAATTTAGTTCTACATTTTGTGTTTTCTCTGTTTTTGTGCTTACGTATTGTAAAATATGTGCTCATTTTTGAAACCTCCCTTTCAAACTTATTATCATTATTATTTTTTTCATAAAATATTTTGTTTTGAGTAAGTTTCGTTTAAAAGTTGAGCAAGTACACTGACGAACAAAAAAATTAACGCACCAGTAAGGAGTGTTCGGAATGCGACGAAATTGGGCTAACAAGTCGATAATGGAGAAATATGCAAATGATTATATTTTGAGAGAATTTTCTGCTGTCGTATCGCGTATAGAAGGTGCTAGATTGCTGTCAGAGTGTAAGATAAAAGCGTGTGCTGTGGCGTCTCGTGCATGGTTCTTTCACTTGCTTGAACGGTTGTGAGTTATGTGATTGACGGTGATGACTCTACAAAGCATTCGACGGCCATACGCACAGTAAAGAGTTTATCACACGACAGGAGTTACAGGCAAACGCAACCGTAATAGGAATCGTCAACTCTATCGGAAACTGGTTTTTCTACCAATTTCCACCAACGGTTTCTTCAAAATGCCCGTGTGCTATAGAAATTCACGGTTGCTCGAATTAGAAGCAATTCTTTATCTGCGCTACAAAAAAAATTGCTTCTAAAACGTTTGATTTAAAGCAAATTGGGCAAGGAACAATCTTCTAGCTGGAATTTTGTGACGTCAATTCAACTCTTCAGTAAACATGGCGGCGATTTGAAGACTGGCGATTGAAGGTTAAATGTTAAAAGGAAAGTGCAATTTCGAAATTAGGTTTTTTTTTTTGTTTAAAATTGTGAAACCACGCTGAAAAAACATTTGTAGGATGTAAAGTCGCTACTTTACTAGTGAAGGATATTGCAAAGACAGTCTTATTATGAAATAGCTACCAAAATGCATGTGCGTTTCAAGTAATAAATTTAGAGACAGTATGACTACCGGTTATTTTTCTTTTTTGTTTTTCTTCATTATATACCATGGACAAACAATCTATAGATTTATCAGCAATAGTAGTCTAGGCATCATACGTTATTTTCCGTTTCTGATGATTTTTTAACTAATTCCTCTTATTTTATTTTTATTAAATTTAAACTGCAGTCCTATTTTATGATTCGTTAGAATTCGAAGTTTCATATTCAGTAAATTGTGCACACCTCCCAAAAATCTCCGTCCGTGGTGCTCCTGCTTATGTACAAAACAGTTTTACACAACTTTAAATAAACAGTTAGAATCACAATAAAAAAGAACTATTAATTAGATTGATATTAGATGAGACACAGAATACTAAATAATAATATTTTACCAAATTATGTTCCTTAATCAATAGGGTCACTACGGGGGACGGTGGAGGGGCCGGGCCACCCCGGTGACACCCAAAATGAGATACAGAGTTTTAGAAAAATACATGATCTTGAATTATACAAATTTACGGATGTTTTTCAAGGTATCATAACTGAAAATAAATATAGTTTAGTGAAAGTAATCCTAAGTAAATGAAATAAAATTCCTAAAGTATTTTTTTATGCACCTCTGAAAATAACATAAACTACAAGTTTATACAACAAAACAACGTTTCTTTCTTTTTATTCTTTTTTTTTGGGGGGGGGGGGACACCAAAAATTATCGCCGCCAGGTGACACTTATGCTAGAAACGCCGTTGCTTTAATACATTTCCATTAAAATTAAAGATCTTGTTATGAATAAACTCATAGCATATAATTTGATACTAAAATTCGCAAAACAAGTAAAACGTTTTAAAAAAACTTTTTCAGATTTCATGTGAATGTATCACATTATAATATAACAACAATTTGTGATCACAATTTTCTGAAATATTTAAGCAGGCAGATCCGAACTTATATTTTTGGGACGAGAGGGTGATTTTTAATTTCTCGTCTAAAACATCGTATCTCACCGAATCGCGAACTTAATTGTACATGATCCTATTGAGAATAAGTGATCATTATTAGGGTTGCAAGTTTGTCGCGAAAAATAGAGCGCGATATTCGCGGGACATTCGCGTAAATTTCAAGAAATGTGCGCAAGAACACAAATATAACAAAATATAGCATATCAACAATGAAAGTTATTCTTCATCCTAAAGTATAGGGATATTATTAAAAATTTAAGTAATATTTACTTCGTTAAAAGCATTTAAATATTTGTATTGCCTAGGATCAAAAACTCAGCATACATTAAAAAAGTTTTATGCTAGTTGGCAAAATCTGTTTATTGTTACTGCTTTCAAAAAAAAAATAATTTTGATTTTTTTCCTGGCACAGGTTTAGAGCCTGATAAAATCTGAGCACCCAAAGTCTAAAAACTTTGGGTGCTCAGATTTTATCTTTGGTTTCTGAAATTTTTAAAAAATCGGACATTTTGCGAGTCAATAATCACAAATAAATAAATAAAATAAGAAAAATTCGCGGAATTTAGGAAAAAGCTTGAAAAATCGTGAAAATAATCGCGGAAATTCGCGGCGCGACAAACTTGCAACCCTAATTCATTATACACATAAAATAAAATTTGATGCCTTGCAATTGCAACTGCTATTGACAAATATATAGTTATCACTCAGAGAAGAAGAAATATTGTTATACCAAATGGTCAAATTTACCATGGTCTGTCAGAATTTGCTGAATAAGAATAATTTTTGGGAGGTCACAGTGACCTGCCGTGATCTTGCATGGGAGTGCCCCTGAATGCAGAAACCTACTTGTTTGAACGAAATATCAAGTATAAAAACTAAACAAATGCCCAACACGAGGATACAGATTAGAAAATTGCAGCCCGTTATGAGCAACCGTTCGAGAATCCGGGTGCAAACCTGTAGGAATTCTGCTCTCGAGGTTGCCGATAGAACAAGGTGGAAGTAACGTTTGCTTTAAAATTCCTGTCGTGTGATAACCGCTTAAGGAGTCCGAGAGAGGCCGCATCATTGGAAAGGAGGATGGTCTTATCGTCAGATTGTTCGCCCCCTAAATCGTTCTCACCCAGCTGTTACGGCCGATGTGTTGCGACCAGTGGAAATGTGTGGGTACATGCACGCACGACGAACAGTCTCCGGATGTGGTCTGTAGACCACCAGGAGGGAGGATCGTCTTGCTCTACGCCAAGCACGAACAACACCTCGTCCACTACAGTGGTGGCAGGTGTGTTACAGAACCGTGTAAGCGGCCACACCATTTCTAGGGGGTTAGTTAAAGGCGTATTGATCTTGCGGTGCCCTGTAGGTATCTTGCTTTTAACAGCTCACACCGACGACTCTGTTTGCATTGGTCTCGTCAACGATAATCGACTATAGCTAGGGATTCGCACTGCATTGTCTTCAGCGACGAATCGCGCTTCTGATTGGGCCCTCACGATGGCCCTGTGAGAGTATGGCGGCATACAGGTGAACGCGTCCATCCAGCTTGCATTGCTGTATGGCATACGGCCCCAATCCCCGGTGAGATTGTGTGGACAGCCATCACCGACGATACCAGGACACCTCTTTTAGTAATGCATACCACCCTTACCGCCTAGCGATATGTCCAAGACATCCTGGAACCACAGCTGTTGCCTTTTATGGCATGGCTTCCGTCATCCATATTACAGCGAGATAATTCCGGCCACACATCGCAAGGGCTGGGACATCCGTGAAATGTTTAAGATCTCCAAACCTAATTGCAGCAATTGTGCACAAATATGAGCAGGGCATTACATGCAACCTGTATGGCTCCATGTTGAGGCGTGTCTCAGCTTGTATCCTCTCTTAAGTTGGTGCAACCGGGTACTAGCGTCTGAATTGTATTGCATATTATTGGGCTGATAAACAATGTTTTTGCTTTGGTTTTGTAATCGCTTACATATCTATCTTCCTATGACGTTGTTACATATCAATTTTTGTTTCAATTAGACTATTCTTTACTGGTGCGCTTATTTTTTTGTCCGTCTGTATATTTGAAATAGTGTCTATTCTAATGTAAATGAGTCAGAGAGAGAGCGCTACATAATGTTATAAAATAGATATTGGTTTCAGTTATTCGAGTTCTCGAGAAACTTCTTATATACAGTTCTTTTCATACGTACATACTATATAATCTGTAGAAATTCGAAACTTGATACATTTTTGCTCATACTAGTAGAGTTCGTGTTATCCATTTTGTGCAAAACATTGTCTTAGTCCCCTGAAGTGCTGAATACTTTTGAAATTTTCTGGGCAGTAAAATTATCGCCGTTAATGTGGTGTCCTTAGTGAGTTCAATAAGCAAAAATATTTTTAATTGATACGTAATTTGTTTAATGACAACTGTAAAATTAAACTCAGTAGACACTTACCTTCCCTAATTCGATGTTATACGAATGACGTTCTTAAAGCGTCTAACTGCCGCTCTTGCTTCCGAACGACAGCGAAATTCTAAGATGTTTTTACTTATGTTCTTATATTTCGGTATACGTCACAGCAGTGACGTTCCGCCGTGGCTCCTCACTTTCTACTTATTGTAGGGAGGAGACATCAGACCACACCTTCATATGACTTGGCCATGCCCGGATCTGCCCTGTCCCGCCCTTGTTTGCTAACCTGGATAGAAATTATTTGCTTTTGATATGAGTTTGAACTTCAATTTTGAGCGGTTGCTTACCTTATAGTTATATGATAATATAACTATATAGTTATATAAATATAAAGTTTGACACTTTTTCGCAAAGAATAAGATTTATGTTACTGACGTGAGTCCTTGAGGCTTTGTAAGTGCGCAGTTGGATTAACAATGGAGTTTGATTTCCCTGATCATGTTGTGTTAAGTTCTTCAAACATTGCATCAAAAGAAAGACCAGCTGCTAAGCTATATATTCCTTACAAACAATCCAAGAGTTGCACAAAAATCCCTTCAGTTTCTGAAGAAAATTACCTGTTTTTCAAAATGAGACATGTTTGTTTATAAAACGTGATAAGAGATGACCTACGTTTTAAAATCTAACGAAAAGAACTTCAAAACAGGTGGGACAGTAATTAACACATTTATTTAATTAACTAGTTTCATACCATTATAAATGAAAACGTCGTTAAAACTTGTTATAGCGAACTATATAGTGCGAGAAATAAAGAACAAAGGTGAAATAAATATTGTTGTTTGTTGTGCTTCACAACAATGAGTCAAATTTATATTGCTGGAATTTATTGCTGTTACAGAAATACAGGACTCGTCTTAAAGATCAAAATCGTTACTCTTACAGATCAATACTTTATATCAAAAGGAAAAAAAAGTTCCGTCTAGATTTATAGGAGCCTTCTTTCCCGTATGCACTCAACTTCAAATTTGTAATCTAGCTATATCTCTCTTTTTCTCCATTAACTTTAGTTCTTAATTGCTTCAAATATACCTTTCTCGACGGTTAATACATATTCATTCACCGATTCATTCGTTTATTCAGTCATTTACTTATTTTTTTCTTTCATTCGCTCATTTATTTTTTTAATCATTTGTTCATTCATTCTTTCACTTATTTATTTAATTATTCATTAATTGAAAAATATTCTTGAAAATTCCGATCAAAAAATTTCATAGGAAAATAGGCTCGCTAGTTCTGGATGAATTTTCTGTCTGTACATGGTTCTACGTTATAAGAGCTTTCCGATAAACTTTGTTCCAAGTAAAACGGTCCGTTAGGTCAGGATTTACATAGGATTGAAATTTCCCAGTAGGCGCTATGTTAATTTTTTTTTTTAATGTTCAAAAATGAAGAAAAATTCAAATCAAAAAATATTTTACGCCGAGAGCTTCTTCCAATAAGCTTGTTCATAGGAACTTGGATCTTACTCCCAGAGTTTACATGATTTGCCCATAGGCGGTAATGTTAGGATTTTCTGAACAGTTCAGAATTGTTGTTCAAATCAAAAATCTAAGTATGGAAATCTGATGTTCTCGCCGAGATCTTTCAAATGAAAAAAAATTACAAATCGGACAATTCCTTTAAACGTTATTAGGTTCGAACAGACCGACGGACATGCCCTTTCTCCATCTCAAAGTCCTACTTTCACATTTTTTATTTTTCAATCTTTATTTAATTACTTAACTTATTTTTTATTTTTCTTGATTTCTGACGATATTTTCACGATGCATTAAACCTTCTTTCATGCTTAATTATTTTTTTTACTTTTACGGGAAAGTAGGCTAAAAAGAAACGTATCTTATTTACTTTCATACACATAGAGAAATATAAAGAACTATATATAAAAATGAAGTAGGCTGAAGCTGAAACCCTTTCGATGCAGTTGTTCTAGATCGAGCACAACCTTTTACTTCCCCGGGTCATTTTTCTTCACCTTAACAAATTCTCTGCTAAAACAAGTATCTTTTCATCAACTTTTTTATAAAATTTTAATACATTTTTAAATTTGTGTACAATATTTTTATATGAACAATAAACACCCTACAACAGCAAATTAAACGAGATAGTAAATGAAAGTTACATAGCATTTTATTATTATTTATAAACACGTTTTTCGAAATTTCATTCATTTCAGTTAAACTTACTTCATATATTTTACATTGTGGAAAAAAATGTACATAGAAAATGTTTGGCATATTGAAATTAATATTCTTGCTCGAGAAAGATACAGTTTTTTTCTCCTTGATTTAACCACCTGGTTCGAAAGTTAAGTGAAGAACAGCATTGAAGAAACGCCAATTAAGCAAAATTATTTTTCTAAACTATATCGAAAAATTTTTTAATAAAACAAAATTAATTAATTAATATTTACTGTGTTATAAAAGGTCCGAAGTATTTAGTGTTATGCATAAAAAAGAACTTCTTTATCACGCTCAAACACAATTGGCTGACTAAACCTGACGTTCAGATCACTTATTTCCTTTGAATAAAACATGACGTGACGAACTTCAAACACTAAAATAATTAGATTTTGAAAAGATACTAAACGAAAAACAAAGCCTTTAATTAACTAACTCCGCCTCGAAAATTGTAAGCGACACAACAAATTGCAACAAAAATATTTTGAAAAGTTTGATAAATAAAGAAATTCATTTTAAACTCCACATTAATGAAAGTTTCTAAAAATACAGAGATGCGTCTTAGAAATACATAATTTTTCTATGCTTCCCACCGTATTATAACATTAGATCAAATATTTGAAATGGTTTCAAGTTGTTTTTCTAAACCCAAAGTATGGCCGTAATACGAGTAATAGCAAAATGGAAGAAGAGATTGAATGCCGTCGATATTGTTCAAAGATATTTTCCTTTTCTTTTCAGCCTACGTTCCCGTAAAAGTAAAAAAAAAATTAGATATTTAAATAAAGTTTGAAAGAAGGCTTAACGTATCACAAAAGTATCGTGAAGAATAAAGAAAAGTCAAAAATAAGTGAGTTAATTAAATAAAAATTGAAAAATAAAAAGAAATGAAAGTAGGGTTTTAAAACGGGAAAAATGTATGTCTGTCGGTCTGTCTGCCCCCCCCCCCCCCTGATAATTTTTGAACGAATTGTTCGATTCGGAAGATCTAGGCAAGAACATGTCGTTTTCATATTTTACTGTTTAATTTGATCAACTTTTCGTTCAATTTTGAACAGTTCAAAAAATCTTACAATTAGCGCTTATGGGCTATATAAACTCTGGGCGTAAGATCCAAGTTCCTATATGCAAGCTTATTGGAAGAGGCTCTCGGCATGAAATATTTTTTGATTTGAGCAATTTTTGTTCATTTTTGAACAGTTCAAAATAAAAATTAACATAGCGCCTACGGGAAAATTTTCAGTCCTATATAAGTCCTGATCTAAGAGACTGATTTGCTTACTTTATCGGAAGGATGTTATGACGTAGAAGGAATGAAGGAATAAAAAGTGAAAGAATGAAGGAATAAATGAGTGAGCAAATAAATGAGTGAATGAATGAAAAAAAAATAAATGAGTGAATGAATACATGAATGAGTAAATGAATGCATGAATATGCATTAACCGTTGAAAAAGGTATATTTGAAGTAATTTAGAACTAACGCTAAATAAGGAGATAGAGAGAAATAGGTGGATTATAAATTTGCAGTTTTTGCATATGGGAAAGTAGGCTCGTATAGTTCTAGGCGGAACTTTTTGCTTAAATAATAATAAGTTAAAATCAATAGGTGAAGAAAACATCCTAAGCAGAAATGCCGGTGAACCGATAGTCTCTAAAAAGACATAATAATTTAACCTAAAGCTTTTTTTTTTCTTGACAACATTGATTATGCTAGTTCATATAGAGGGCTCTCTACTTTACACCCCTACCCTGTTAGCTCGAGGCCTTAGGGCTGCCCTCCCCCGGGCACGGGTAAGTGAAGTCCGGCGAATGTTTGTATGGGTCCGAGATAGGTTTGCTTGGCTTTATGCATACAACCCCGCCGGCCCAGCCTACCTACTTCTTGCTGCGAGAACCTGGCCCTCTTTGATACCCCTAAGTTTAAGGAGTATCGTTGGAGGGTTGTAGTTCCCATTCCCTATAGAGGCTCGTTTAAGTGTGCTCTATTCCATTTAGGTAAGTTGTGTTTGTTAGACATTTCTATTTGACAACAAAGATGGTCTTGATAATTTTTTTCATTTTTAAATTTCTATGGCAGCATATTGTGTGCTTTAAAATAATTGCTCTTCAGTTAAAACTGAAAATGTGCAGTAAGCTCGCTAGGTAAATCAAAATTATATTTTTAGCTGTACTGAAATATATATGCACTAATGAATAACCATAAGCACATAGTAACATGCTGTTATAATTTGTGTATGGTTATTCATTAGTATATCTATATTTCAGTAACTAATGCTTACCAATTATTTACAATATTTAGTTTATTTATCGGACGTAAATAAACACTTATTTCAGGTTACGGGCACCAGAATCCAAGATTTACTGGAATTTGTATGCTATGATACTAGGTACTGGACTAAAAATATATAAATTTGAGTTAAGATATAAGTAAAGTTACACTAACAAAATTTAAAATTCATAATTAACAGGAATGGAAATTCAAGATGGAAAGATCTATATATCAGACAATTAATTATGGAAAGTTGCTAAGCCAACGGTAGCAGATACGGAGGCAAATACTGCAGAAGAAAAATCAGTGAATGAAAATTTTGAGTAGAAAAATACTAGCTCAGGATCAAGAATAAGTCTTCTTGTGGAAGCTGATCATTTGATCCGTATTCGTAATGAAAATTTAGCGAAAGGTACGTGGAAAACATTGCAATAAGTGCATGTAAGATCAAATTGTTGATCGACATACAAAATGAAAATTTCAGATAAAGGTATGTGGACGGCATTGAAAAATGTGCATATAAAATCAAATTTCTGGTCGACATACGGAATGAAAATTCATCGAGAGGTATGTGAACAGCATTACAAAATGTGTACGGAAAAATCTAATTTTAACAGTAAGTTATTTTTATGCTGCAAGGTTTACAATTTAATGATTAACGGAGATAAGCGTCTAAGCACGCAATATTTACTATCTCAACAATATTCATGCTATGCTTGAGATAAAAAATGGTATTCGAACATGCCGTGATCATTTAAAAAACGCCAGTGTTGTGGTGATACACTTGTGCAGTTTACCTGATGAATTCGAAGCCTTGATAACAGCATTGGAAAGTCGGCCAGATTCAGAACTTTCTTTAGATTACATCAAAGGAAAAGTGATGGACGCGAACAAAAGAAAAAATATTATTCTGTGAATAGTAATGTTACACTAAAGCTTGATGGGAATTGTAAAAGTAATTTTAGAGAGGAGGTATGCATGTGTTTATGGAAAGCAATATGAAAATGTCCCTTTTTAAAAAAGTAAATCCTATGGAAAAGGACTTATGTCCCGCAATGGGTTCGTCGATTAATATCGGTTCCCACAGAACACAAAAAGTGAAGCAGAACTGGCAGTGGTCAGTGCTAGCCATTTCCAGTGATTGGGAGGGTCATCAGTCGTGACTGAGTTCTGAGACCATATGCTAATCTGAGCTGGTGCACGTAAAATTTATTGTGGCTCCAATATCCTCCAAGTTTGAAATATTAACTGTGAGGGTGCCAACCTAGGGAGAGGTCTTTCATCTGTGCAGTAGCTCAAAAGTGCCAACCTAGGGAGCGGTCTTTCATCTGTGCAGTAGCTCAAAATTAGGGAACCCCTTTGTGTCAAGTCGTATTTACACCCTAGCAGAGTTCATGAATACACGAAGGGTGGTTCCTTGTCTGGTTTAATTCCTAGTCGCCCTACTAGGAGTTAGATTTCCAAGCGGGATTAGCAACGAAAACCGCAACAGGACTGTTATAAAAAGAAATCTATTCAAGGAAGAGAAAAAGGCGCCAAAAACACGGGTAACATTATTTTGGAAGTAGTAAATACGAAAAACGTTTGCTTCACCACAGATATTTAAAAAGATTCTATACTGGATCAGTATCATTTTCCACTGAAAAGGGAAACTGATATTCTAAAACTGAGGTCTCACTGACTGATGTGTGATTCTGGAACCATATCTCACATGACAACCTCTTTCACATATAAAATGAAAGCTGAATTAATTGTGTGTGCACCGTGAATAGTACTCTAATTAAAAATTGAAGATGGTGGATTTCTAATTTTTACCGTGCCTTTTCGAAACCACTCACTTCACGAGCCACAGATGTACACATTTTGTACGTAAAGTAAGTGTGGTAGGAGTGCGTTCGAGTGGCTCAGTTGGCTAAGAAAATGTATACCGATGATTCTGTTACCAGCACTCTTTTCAAGTGCATTGAACAAATAATATTATTTGTTACGAAGAGCTGAAAATAATTGCATCAATATTGCTATGAAACAGATGCAGCTTAGAGAAAAATATGCTTAAAGGTTGACGCTAAGGGGATGAACCAATACTTGCTCTACTCGCGCATGGTCATTTCTTTGTTGCACTAGGGGAAAATATTGACACCCAAGAGTTTCATTTTAAAACTTCAAAAAATAACCACTTCGAAATGAAAGATATTCATAAAAATTATGTATATAATAATGCTGACAGTTTTTCCTAACTTCTAAACTCGCAATATTTTGAAGGTTAGCAATAAAAAGAAAAAAGCGAAGACGTTGTTTAAAACACTTTTGGGTCAATACATATAATGTCATGGGATGAGTGTGCTCGACCGTTTTTGCTTATCTCGATACCCTTATAGCTACAAGGATGTTGAAAACAATTTGTTTTCCTGTATTACGGACCTTGGATTTTATGGAGGTCATCTAATGTCGCTCTCGTGGTAAAAAATGGGATTATAAAGGGCCCTAACTAAACGCGGCACATCCAACCACGCTCAAGAACGCGAGTAAAACCGTGGCGTTCAAGAATTGTTTGCCTCTTGAACGCGCACGAGCGAGTTCGCATGCGGGTCGTTCATTGGAGTCCCCTACAGAGTTGCGTATGGAATTTCGGAGATAACAACGTTCCACGTGCCAAGCTAATACTCTTAACACAATAAAATGTTTTTAATGTTTACATTTTATTCATAAAAACCATTAAGAAATGAATTACAATGATAAACATGTAATAATCCAACATCTTTTTGAGATTTAAGGCACAAAACCTGGACAAAAGATTTTTATCGCAGAAGCAACAGCGTGCCTAATCGTCCAATCATCCCACTTTGATGCACGGTTAAGAACGCGTACGTAAAATACGACATTTCTTGGTGCACGATCATGAACGCGCAGCTGAGTGTCATTCATAACCGCATTCTTGAGCACGTTCCGAAATTGCATTTAGACGCATGCTCTTGAACGCGCATCTGATTGGCTCGACGTCTGGAGCGCGGTTAAGAACGTGTGTGTAAAAGGCCTTTAAGACATTTATATTTTGGCTCAAATGTATATGAATTAAATTTATGGCTGCTAAGGTTTCATATTGGTATTAAAATACATTAACAGTGTGACTTGCTTGGCTAGACTCAGGAAAATCGTGAAGACAACTAGTTTCCCTGTTTATCCCTGAAACCAGCTGTCTTCACGATGGTCCCGATAGACTCTTGTGAGTTAATAATTAAAATAATGAAAACAGGTTAAAAGGTTTAATATCAAATTTTCACTTATTTCAAGTTCTAATAACTCCCTTAGGGGACAAAGCCACAATATGATATACCAAAAAATTTAATCACATGAATCACACTAATGAGAAACGATAAAGTGTAATTGTGTGATTTGTAACTCTTTAAGTTGAAAACCTCTTCGAAAGTTGGAAAAAGAGCAAAAAAAAAAAAAAAATTTGTTACCGCCATAACCCAAAAGGAGATGAAATACATTTTCTAAAAATTCCCCAATTCACTATTCTACTAAAGTAGTATGCATGTTGTGTATATATTTTTGTGGTTTTGATTTTGAAAATATTTGAAAAACAGATATCAGTATTTTCTTTAAAGTCAGCAATTTTTCTTATTTCTTATTTATAAGAATTTTTAAAAAGAAAGGTTTGCATTATTATAGGGCATACTTTGTTTCTTACGAAAAGTCAGCAAGGAGTTAATTCAATATTTTAATGCTCTGCTTGAAGTTACGTTAAATAGACAACTTATACAAATTAGAAAAACTATAATTAAAAAATATCAAAACCACAAAACAGTACACACAACATGCATAGTACTAGTAAATTGGCATTGGCAAATATTTTTCTTTTTTAAACGTCATCCTCCTTTGCTTCATGGAGGTCGAAAAATGTCATTTTTGTCTTTTTTCGACTTTTTAAGCGGCTGTAAAGTGTAAAGGGTTACAAACCCCACAATTACACTTAAGATTGGTGGCACACACATTGGTGGCATATCTATCATTAACTTTTCTGATCTTTCATTTTGTGGTTTTGCCCTCTAGGGAGTTATCAGCCCTTGAAATTAGTAAAAATTTGATATTTGACCTTGAACTTTCACCTGCTATCATTGTTTTAATCATTAACTTACAGCAGTAAGTTGGAATGCACCCAACCTACTTTACAATCAATTTGAAAAATTAGTAATTTAATACATATAGATGTGGGCTAAAATGCAAAGGTCTAATAATTCTATTTTTAACTACAACAACGACACTTGATGACCTCTATAAAATCCAAGGTCATTATCAGAGAAATAATATAGCTTTTTTTTAACATCTTTCAAACATCTTCCTTTTTGGGAGTATCAAGAAGTACAAAAATGGTCGAGAAGCACATTTCTTAAAAATTCAACGAAATTATATAAATTGACCATTTTGTTTTTTTTATGAATATTGTTTTAGTTTTTACCTCAATTCTTGTGGGAAAAAATGACAAATTCATCAACTTGGCAAAAATAATTAAAATATTGCTCCTTTAACATATTTAAGTATCATTTAAAAACTAGTCTATATTATTTTATTATCTGTATCGATAGCTCGATGAAGCATTCAAAGTAAATATCATGAAATTTTAAATAATATTATAGTATAAAGCTTCGTTCAAAGTTTTTAGTACCGATGGTTACGTAGAAATTATGAATAGTTACCAAAAGGATAATTATTATTTTAATTTTACGTCAAAATGTGTCTAGCAACTTTAAGCTCATAATTAATACAGGGCTTAACGATTACTTCTTCAGAACAATAGTATTTGTATCAAAAATAAGGAAATATTTACCGCGGGAGGAGTCAGAACGATCCAAGAATTTGAGTAGCTGGTCATCTCTTTGGATCAGGAATACAAGATGCTTAATTTGTCGGATTCGGATAGAACGCATCAAAACAAGAAAACAGAATGGCCGTTTGGCTAAATGACGCTATTCTCGGTTGGAATATGAAAAACTTTGGCACGGAAGAAACTTAAGCAACAGCAGCTGTTATGTTTGGAAGCCATATAATCTAACAAGCACCAGGACAACTCGATATCCACATGGATCTGCGTTCGCTTGAGGTGAGAAAGTTCCGATTCCCCAACGTAGACAGCGACTTACTGTTCCCAACGACGGCGTTCCCTTGCTTCGCACATGTTGTGTTACTCTCAAATGTGAGGAACCATCTTCCTTTTTTTATTATTAAGGGCGTCTCAAAAATGAGATCGTACCGGATCCTTTTTGAGAAAAACGGTTTCTTAAAAAAAGAAAAACTCAGTTTTTTAAATCTAAGTCATTTTGATTCGGAGCTATTCCGAGAGTATGATGTTCTTGAAAATGAGTCATTTTATTCCAATAACAAGAGTCTCTCATTCAACAATGTATCAAACAGACTCACTACTTGTATTAATCTTTTTTAATACATTAAAAATTAACATTTATGATAAATATGGTATGGGGACATAGCCCCGAGATTATGATGGCAGAGTTATCTGGGAGCCAATGTAATGACGCCTTTGGATGTTTGAATGTTATTTTAACACAAAATGTAGTATTAATTATATTCACATCTTAAAACAGACAAAAGAAGTATTTTAAGATTTTTTTCATTTATTCCCTTACTTTCTTTATATATTTATGGTAAAAAACCGAATTCGCTTTAAGGTTGAAGCACACATCCCCAGTTTTTTCCTTCTTTTGACCAATGAAGCTAACTGAACTTAAAATGTGTTTCATTGTTTGAGCCACATGAAACAATTTTAAATTTGGCCGCACATGTTACTAATTACCTATTTTAAGAAGAAAAAGCAAAAATAATGCACACAACTTAAATTCAAAATGTCTTTATTCTGTAAAACGTATTTGCAGAATTCATAAAATGATGCTTTTATTATATAATACAAATTTTATTTATTTTGACAAAGAATCACTAATCACCACATACGAAATTTTTGCATTTTTTTTCATTTGTTTTCTTCTTATTCACTTCCTTTAAAGTATTCCATTACTAATTTTCCAATTGTAGCTCCGGGAAAGATCTTTTCTCTAATTTGGATCTCAATGGACGTTGTAAACATCACTAGGGTAGTTTTTATTTTTTAAATGTGATTACTTGTTTGTTTTTAAAATGACGATACTAGCGCAGTTGCTGCTACTAGAGAAAACTATTCAGTTCTTGAAACGGAGTGTTTTATCTAAAGATATGTGCGGAATTTTCCGTTTCTCTTGATCAAATTAAGATCATTTACGTCTGTGAGGTCTGGCTGGTAGCCCTCATCATAATCGTAGCCAAACGGGCACTCGAGCGCATCTTCACGTACTGTGTTCCTAGCATCTACATCATCAGGCCTGTATCTGTTGGCGAAATAGTTCTCGCTCACCAACATGGTAGAGGTAATTTCATTTACATGCTTCGTTCCTGCAAAGGAAGTAAGAAGTTAAAGAAATATAAGAAAAATGAATAGTTGTTACAGTAGTATTTATATAGGGGCTTAGTTGGCTGTAAGTAAATTGATGCTCTAGTAAGAAAAATGATATGGTAGTTGCACTACTTATAGTAATAGTTTAGTTGGCTGTAAGAAAATTGATGCTCTAGTAGGAAAAATGATATGGTAGTCGCCCTACTTATAGTAAGGTTTAGTTGCTGTAAGAAAAATGATGCTCTAGTAAGAAAAATGATGCGCTAGTAAAAAAAATAATATCGTAGTTACACTATTTATAGTACGGCTTAGTTACTGTAAGAAAAAGGATGTTCTGGTAAGAAAAATGATATGGTAGTTACACTATTTATAGTAAGGCTTTTGTTGTATATACGTTAGTTTAGTGAGAAATCAGTTGTCAGAAATCGAAACGTTTATTTCGGAAACCAGTTGTCAAACACCTATTTTCAAAATAAAACATTCTTATCATTATTTTAGAAATCTTTTTCGGGTTTTACTGACAGTAATACGCATTTTACATTTAGTACAGTATTTTTAGTCAAAAACATTGTAATCCCTATCGAGAAAAGTAATGTAATGCTAACACGTACAAAAAGGATTTGTCCGAATTCGGAAATATTGTAAAGAGTATTAACTAGAAGGTACTGAAGTTATTATTAAAAAAAAAATGCTTTAAAACTATGGCAAAGGAGCTGTTCAAAAAGTGAAGCAAAAAATTATAACTGAAACTGCTAAGATTAGCAATAGTGGGAAGTTAAAATTGGAACTATAATGAAAAACTTACAGTGGAAATAAAACAGTGGGTATTTCTTTATACATTGCAATCGATAAATCATAAGAAATAGGGTACATTTATCACAGCTGCTGATTTTTAATAGGAAATAATCATTTTTCCATTTGTAGAATAAAAAATAGGCAGCTCCTAAGTTTATATTTTACGTGTATCGCTGTCCATATGAACTACACAATTATCTATTGAGTTCTTTGGTTCATTGGCACAAACATAGCTAACTAGTTCGTATTTCAACACCGCCAACCAAATTTCCTGTTAAAATGACTTTCTTGTCTTTTCCCACGTAAAACGAACCTGTGCAATTATAATTTCCCATCTTTACTAACATATTCAATAAAATATTACTTTAGCCAATATATTTAAATTAAAATTCTAGCTAGTTTATTTACATTATTAGAGATCGTAATACAAATCCGTAAAATATAGTGTTCTGGGAAAAGTAGTCGTGTAAAGTACTTTTAAGTAAATGGAATTCGTGCTCAAAAGAGGACCTAAACATTTATCTGAAAATGGGAAATAAATCTTCCATTTGGATACCACTTGGCAACCCTTGCTATCAGTAGCATATAATCAACTATAATAACAGCGGCGAAATTTTGACAGTGGCGATTCATGACCGCAACTGAAGCCATAACAAACAACAGAAGAAGGGTTTAATTGGAATTATGACGTGTTCCAAAAGTGACTGACTTATTTTGAAATTAATTTAAAGAAACTGAAAGCGATAGAGATAAAAGTGCATAGATTGCTGCATTCTATTTCGGACACAAGTGATTTTTAATACAGAACATTTCAAATTTAGCTATGGACATTTTCCGACCGATGGCAGTGCTGAACAAAGTTGGTAACTGATTTATGAATTGCGTTAAACCATGCAAAAGAGGTCTAAAAGAGGTCAATATTTTATAAATAAAGATTTCAATATTTACCCATAAATGCCATGTCTCTGTCGAATTCAGATCGGAGCAATTGAACGATTCTCCTAACTCCACATTTACCCTAAAAGAAGAAAAACAATTTGCTATATAATTTTTAAAATGACTTCTAGCTCTTTTACTCTGCTCATGAAAAATCACTGAAGTACTTTTCCTTGGCTCGTATAAGCTCAAAATATTTCAAGCATTATGAAAGACAACAGAGTCTGTTGCAATCAATTTACAGAATGTTCTCTGCGTTTAATTTTCTGTAATTTCTTTTGTTGAAGACTTTATAGTTTCTTGTTTTTAAGTCTGTAATTTTACATGAGACTCCGGATAAAAGTGTGGTGAAGGATGTCACCAGGATTAAAACAATAAACATTTAATGCACATATTAACTAAATAACACTACTAAATTAACTAGTTCCATCCCGAACGTATTTCACAGTCTGCAACACCAGGCAAAAGCTCCTGTTCCAATACTGCTGGCAGCTTTAAGTTGCCATCGTAAAATCGCCGGCGGCGAGATTTGCATGTTCGTGCCTCTTCTTCTCACCACAAAAGATTTCCAAAAGGTTCTGATGTATTTTGGGGAAAAACTTTTTTTTTTAAGTGTATATAGAATATTGAAGAATAATTGCCCAAAAGAAGGACGAAATACGATCTAAACGATAGTTTGAGGATTAAATCTCATTCTCATTATAGCGGAAGTAGCTCAGATCTCTATTTCCCTTAGTAACCAAAGTCAGACCAAAGTAATCTGTTCCCCTTTTGATCGACAAGTGTAAACTAGCTAAAACGACAGGTTTCGACAGCCACAAATTTTACGTCATTAAGCTGCTCTCTCTCCACTCGGAGACTCCGATCTTTCTCCATAAAAAATGTATCAAGATTTGGTTGCTACCTATCAGTTCTGAAACGACTTGAATTCCCAAGGATGGGGAAGCATTTGCTTGTGGATTTCGGCCATTTCTGTTAATAGCACAGGTTTTAGAATATTTGGCATCTTGAGAAGAAAAGAATTAAGGAAGCTTTAATACACTTACACTGTGAAGCAGGCCCCAAGTGACAGGTCTGCCAATGAAGACTGCATCGGCTCCCATCGCTAGAGCCTTGAAGATATCAGTTCCCCATCTCACTCCTCCCTCTAGGTACACCTCAATGTTTTGGTACACATCTACAGCTTCCAGCACTTCGGCAAGAGCTTCGATCTGAACATAATTCGAAAAGAATATTTTTACTCATTGGAAAAAAAGTGGGAAACTTTCAAAGAACAGAAGACGGTTCATATGCTTACCGCAGCTGGTGCTGTGTCAACTGTTTGGCCACCATTGTTGCTTACAATAATAGCGCTGACACCGTTTTCTACTGCTCTGACGGCATCGCAGCCTGAAATAAATGCAATGATGTTTTATTAATGTAATTCAGGGTACAATCATTTTTATTAACAACACTGTTAAAAATTTCCGTAGGAAAATAGTAAAATAACCATTTCTTTGATTGTTATTTTACCATATTTAATTACAACAGTTGAATAACTATTAAAAAGATGGTACTAAAACTGCTGATTGCAAAAAAAATCGTTTATTCTCTGTTTATCCTAAAGAACGTTTAACTAACCGTAATTTTCAAGCGCTCAATAAGAATCGGGCGTCCATCTTGGTTGCGAAACCTTACCGGTCGTACGTTGTTTTAAAATAGGAATACGGATTTATCAGTTAAAATCTGCATGTGTATATAAAAAAAGAAGAAAAAAAAGTGGCTTAAGCAGTGGATACTAAATAGAAACACATACACACGTAAATCAAAAATTGGAGACATCGGATTCCCAAGCTGTTTGCAAATGAGCGAGCCCATAATTTGAGCTGCTGAAGCTTGTTTGAAGCTTGTTTGTATTTTAATTTCTGCAGCAAATAAAATGATTTTCGTCAATATACAGTAAATTTAGACCAAAAATATATTTAGATCCAAGCAAAAACTGAAATCTCAATTTTAAGGCTGTTTGCCTGTTGAAAAAGAAGATTTATTGATAAATAAACGTCCTCTTTACGTTATGATGGTGGCCGATTGGATAGAGAGCAATACTTGTACCCCACGCATTCGGGGTTCGAGTCCTGCAAGCTTCGTTTATGGTTTCTACGCCTCGAAGATTCTACGCCTCGAACTGGTTCAAAAACGGTGAAAATTTTGTTTTGAAACCATTTTTAAATGGTTATAAAACCGTAAACTTTTGTATTTACGGCTTTTTAACCAAGTTAATTAGTAATGGTTAGGTCTCGTAAAGATAGAAAAATGTTCCAAACGGTGAATTAGATGGACAGACTGCTGCCGGCCATTTAACCGTAATTTCATGATGAAATTTCTAACAGTGAAGAATTTCCTAGAACTATACGAGCCTACTTCCTCGTATACATCCAACTTCAAATTTATAATCTAGCTATCTCTCTCTCTCTCTAAATTATTACAGCTACCTGAATGTCAACGTACCAGTCAGGATACCACGAACAACGATTGGCAAATCGGTTAATGTGGTGATCCAACGAAGATCTTCCCAGCTTGCCTCTGGATTCACCAGATAATTGTAGTATTCTGGGTAAAGGAATGAGCCGATGCACCTCTCGTATCGTTCGTATTTCTGGTCCACCTTGGTCGTTTTGAAGTAGCCTCTGCCTTTCACGAGTTCGATGTTGGACAAGACGTGGTGGCGGCGGAAATAGTTTCTGTTGTTTCCTCCGAAATCGGCATCAATGAAATTCTCTTCGATGTTGTTCAAATGCTCAAATCCTTCGTTTGATAAATCATTTTCGATGTTAGGAACACTGAAAAGAAGGTTCAAAAATTGGAGGTCTGAACATAGTTAAATGCATTTTACGTGAGAATATCAATGAATGAATAAAATTTTATTTATAGTATTTTTTTCAAGTTAATATAAATTACCGCTACAGTAAAACCTGTAAAGTTGACCATCTGTCTAAGTTGACCACTTTTGTCAGGAACGGAATAAGCCCTTCACCCTCTACCTCACTCTCTATAAGTAGACCGCTTTTGTCAGGAACGGAATTAGCCCTTCACCCTCTACCTCACCCTCTATAAGTTAACCACCTATCTAAGTTGACCACCAAAGTGCTGCACAGCACTTTGGTGGTCAACTTACACAGTTTTCACTATATTTCTTATTTGAATAAAGTCATTTAGTTGTACAGTGATCTCAAACCTATACGTCTGCTTAAGAGATCAAAAAATGCGCATTAGTGTGGTTAATAGATGTATGAATGAAATTCAAATTCAATTTAATCTACGTTAAGCCTAAAAATGAATAAATAGCGTAAGAATAGGAAAAGAGTGATAGCTTCATTTGAATATTAAAAAGTTAAAATTTTAAAATATATAATACAAATTGTTCTCTTTACATTTTTTGAAGCACAGCAAAAGTAAATATTATTATTATTTTAACGTATTATTTGAAATAACCAGTCCATTGTTTATGCATTGAAACAGCTACGTCTTAGGGTACGTCAACAGGTAATTATTAGAAGATTATTTTTGGAACAGAATTTCTAAAATAATAGATAAAAAGCATAATTTAAGCATTTTATCGATCTATAAGAGAGAACTCTGAAATAACTTCTGAATTTGAAGCAAAAATGAAAGTTAACTAGCATTAATTATTACATACTTCGGGTTGAGGAAACCCGATGTACACTCAGACAAAAGCCTAAGAAAAGTGACTTGTAGATAGAGATTACTTTATATAAATTTTAAGTCTCAAATTTCTAAGTTACAGAAATAATGTGTCATCTGGAAAAGCTTGATGGCCAGACCATGTCAAAACCGTAATCAGAAACATCTTGGATAGATCATGGCCTAGAATGCCTTGAAATGATTCTGACATTCTATGTGTATCATATGATCTGTCGTTATAATATATCGCCGATGTTAGGACAATAAAGTTTCACGAGGGGGAGAAAAAAAAGAGAGCTCTGCCTGGCAGAGTGCCAAGAAGAATCCATTCATGTTCAAGGGAAAAGCTGCCGATATAAGGAATGTGCCGTATTTATTCTTTTCTCGATTTAGTTCCATTGGCATACTTTTGTTCTTCCGAGCTGATGCTATATCAGTATATAAAGTTGGTTGATTTCAACAAACAGAGAATCAAATACTCTAATTTGCTTTATAATGAACGCATCTGTAAAACGAACTTCCCTAAAACTCGAATGAATTCGTCCTTTTCTGCCGTGCGCAGAAGTGACCAAGTCTCAAAACTTCGTGCTAGAACTATACTTACCGAATGTACTCAGGCAAAACAAGATGGTCATGAGCAGAGAGAACCAGATTCGATTCAACTGGATTACCGACACTGACTACAATTGCTCTGTATCCGGCGGCCTCTGCTCTTTCTACGATGCTTTGAGTGATGCTTCTGTCGAAGAATATGTAAGTTTCCATCCACAAGTTGGCGTGAGGAGCTCTCAGAGATATCTCCTCCAGATCTGTGCTGGAGAAAGCGCTCACGATGTATGGAACGCCCTCACATTCCGCCGCTGGAAAGTAATGCAATTATTTTAGAACTGAGAGATTTTATGTTAGTGCTGTTTACATACCAAAGGAGACAGCAACTTAATTTTTGTCGTATACTTCCAGCTTACGTCATTGGTTATGCTATATTTTAATTAAGACACCCTCCTACTTACACTCATTGTCTACCATATATCGCAATTAAAGATGATTTGCACTAAGAAGAACATGGTTTAATGACGAAATGTAGGAATAATAAATTATCGCATAATAGCAACACTCTACAGCGACAGACATACTTTGCTGCCATCGCAAAGTCTTAAACCAGGACAACGTTTTTCATCTTAAATTCTGTAAAAGGAAAAGTTATTTTTTTTACAATTAACTATCGCTTTGATTAAGCTCTCAGCAAAATGCCTTGTAAAAATTGCACATTTGTTCAAAGATTTCAACACATACACACACAGCTATCACTGCTACTGACGGCTCATTTGTCAAAGCTCCTTTTTCCTCGCTAAAATGCTCTTTGTAAAACTTTTACTGAAATGTACCCTGAAAAAGTGGAATTGAAAGAGTTCCTTCAAAGTACCGTCAGAAATTTCGGAAAAGGGCTACTGAATGGAATTTTGAAGGAAGTACGTATAAGTGCCATGAGTAGATAAAGGGTTAAAAAATTTAAAACAACTAGGTTTGATTATCTACTTATTGTTGCCTGACAGAATAAAACCGCCAATCTAATTTCTGGTGATGACCAAGATTCTAATACCTATCGTGTTACATTAAATACCAAAGCGGATGGGAACTTTTGTGTAATTTTAACTGTGTAACTTCGTGCACTTTTGGGTAACTTCATTGCGACGGTATCATTTTTACACACGAAATTTATTTTCAACAGCAAGAACAAAAAACTGGAATATTGAGAGAGATAAATTGTCACCTCTAGCAACTCCAATTTCACCATCTGGATCCGCCCACTCCAGAAATTTAGTAGCATCTAAACCCAATCCAAGAGGGAAAGAAGCATCATCGCCTAAGATTTGGGTAGTAGTGTCACGCACACCAACACCACGCAAAACTCTAGGTCTCAGACGCAATCTGCAATGGAAAAAGAAAACAGAAGTAGACATTAGGCATCTTTATTTCAATTCTATCAGAAATGTTCGAAATATCAGCGTAATATAAAACAATGGTCTCGATAAATTGTACTGCTACAAATATTTCGTCCTGCGTTCTGGTAATAGTCAATAAGCCCACAAAAGAAATTCGGGGGACTACTGCAGTTAATAAGAATTTGTAGCTCTGGAATTTCGGGGTCAGTAAAATGATTTTTAACGTAATTCATAATGATTTGTAAGTTTAAATTAGCGATATTTCAAAACTAGAGCTTTTAACTTCGTAGTTTTTACCAGTTTGAAACACATTGATTTTAGTGATTATTTTCGGCTTATTAGGGTAGATGCACATCCGGCTGCGGTCAGGCACGACAATTCGGGTGCAGTAGTTGATTAAGTTATATTCTCGTTCCTGTTTCGCTCCGGATAGTTTTGTTTTTTGCCGGCGAGTACCACACAGGACCGGATCGACGGCAGCAGTTCGGCAGTACATTAGCTTCTATCGTGTGACTCACACGGACCGCTTTTTTGCCGGAAGAAAATGCAGGACATTTTTCATAAAGAGCTTTTGTTTTTGCTTATAACGGGGAAGATAGTATCAGGGATCTGGAGCGTTCAGAGCGAGCAGAAACAACGAAATTTCTTGCTCCACTGATCGGATTTTATTTATTATTATTATCTTTTTTTTTTTCAATACTGCACATAAAACATTATATATTTACTAGCGTATCCGCACGACGTTACCCGCGCTGAATTTTAAAAACGTAGCCTGCGGCGCTGTCTTTGCTAGGACAGTAAAAAACGTCACCTGCCGCGCTGTTTTAGCTAAGATTGTGAAAAACGTCGCCTGCGGTTCTGTCCTTGCTAAGAGTAGAAAAAAAGTCGTCTTTGGCATTGCCTGTAGTGTTTAAAAAACGTCGTCTGTCTATTTATCAAAGAAAAAATGTTAGATATTCTCAACACTTGAAAAAGAATCGATTAAGAAAACTTCGGGACAATTCCTTAAATAAAATCAGATTTGTCGCCAAAGGGTAATTAAAACTTCCAAACTGTGACACGGCTTAATTTGTTGCGTCATATTTCCTCATGTGTCCTGGGGACCGTTCAGAAATGATGTCACGCTTTTTCCCATATATTTGACGCCTCCCCCCCTTTGTCACATGTCACGCTATGTTGCATAATGTATGATGTTACACTTCTTGATACCCCCTCCTCTCCCTTTGTCACACTTTGTCACAATTTCCCTCCTCCCCCCCTCGAAGCGTGACATCATTTATGAATGATCCCTTGGTGAGGATCTTGGATTGCTTGCAAGACTGCAATAATTACAATTATCACATTAACTTTATTTTGAAACATTATATATTTATTGATAATTAAATAATCTACAGATAACTTCTTTAATTTCTTTTCACATATATATATATTGATTTAGCAATGCCTTTAAACGTCCATAGGCAATTGTTGAACCGAGATTTATATTTCAAGATTGCTGGTTTATTTTATGAATTCAACCATATTTTTACTTGTTTCAAGAATCTAGATTAAAAGTAAGTAATTTTGTTGGTTTTCTTGAAATTTATGCGATCAATAAGGGGTTAAACCAGTACATTTTATTTATTTATTTTTATAAGAGCAAATTTTTCCATTTGTATTCAATAGTAAGCTTACCTTTGGAATGCACGTTCATTTTCGAAAGTAGTTGTTTCGTTATCTGCACCGTGGTTGTAAAAATGTCTTCGAACTGCATCCACCTCTTTTTCCGCAAATGTTTGGAAATCTCTAACAGAAAGGAAATCCTGGTACCGCCTTGTTATATACCTGAAAATCGATAACGACACATAAATTGAGAATCTAGAGTGTACAAATAGGAGCAATGAAATGTTTAAAATTCCACTTGTAAAAATTGTTCACCTTATATAGGGAAAAAAATTAAACAGCTTAAATAACGAAATCTTTAAAATATATCTGCTTCAGTAACTGAGTGTCTTACGTTCGTTTACGTACGCGTAAATTGCTTCTGGCAAAAGAACAAAAGAGTTTTTCTAAAATTTTCAATTATGTAATTTTAAACGTTTTGGAATCGAAATCGTTATCATTATTTTTTTAATTTACTCTATTTACTTTATTTAGCAAACATAAATAAATAAATAAATAAGCAAATAAATAAAATTAATCTCATAATTTAAAACGTTTTTCGAATGTTTTGTTATAATAATTATTTATTATGATCAAAGTACGTTTATTAGTTTATTTTATTGCTTAAGTAACAATTAACTGAAATTTTAGTACATATCTTTTAATGCTTACATACAAATTCATTAAACAAGATTTTTTTTTTAGAGAAATACCACAATGGAATTGAAACTTACAAAAACACGCCTAATTGAAAGGTATACATTATAAATATATTTTTATTGTTTCCTACTCTGATTTTTCAATAGAAAGCTTTTTTAAATTAGTCTTTTGAGCAGCTATATAATGGATGATTTTTTTAGAATGAAGCATTAAATCTATAAATTTAGCATTGAATTTTACATTAAATAACTGTATGTAGTAAAAAAGGCAAGTAAAAAACTTGCACCCTACGTATGCATAACTCTTTTAAACATAAATCTTTATTTTCTCTTTTCTTCATTCTTGTATGTTTGGTAATAAATTCTACTGGATTAAATCGCATATAACGTAATAATGTTATGGCGTATCAGATACATGAGTATCAAAGTGAGTACTATTAACAAAGACTTATGTATCTCTACTTCAAGAGCTAGAATCAAAAAGACATACAAGATATCATCGTAGTAGTCATTGTCATTCAGACGGCAGTCACAGTCATCATCCCATTCGATGGGCCCTTGATAAACTGAAGAGTCATCACTTCCGCTGATCTAAAAAACAACACAAAGGATAAAGGATATAAAATGCTTTTAAAGACCAAACTTATATGATAATTACTAAATGTAAATATTTGACCTAGAATTTCTTAATATTTATTTTGTCTCTGAAAAATATTTTCAGTACATTTATCAAGTTTTCAAACGGACTAACTAATTATCTTTAAAGAAATTTTTGAGACTGATTTATTTATTTCACTGATAAATTTCAATTGTTTTACAGTATTTAATTTGTTTCCAAAAACTGAATGTGAAAGTTCATGGCTGAAAACTAATTTTTGGTAGAAGTGTCTCACTGGCGTATGACCCTAAGGAAATATAATCTCATTTCAAATAACTTGGAAAAATTTTCGAGGCTGATGTTTTTATTTGACTGATAGATTTCAGTTCTTTGACAATATTGAATTTGTTTCCAGAAACTGAAAATGAAAGCTCATTGCTAAGAACCGTAATTTTTGGTAGAAGTGTCTCACTGCCGTATGAGCCTCAGGAAGTATAATTTGAGTTAAAATAACTTAGAAGAAATTTTGGAGGCAGATGTTTTTATTTGGCTGATAGATCTGAATCATTTGATAGCATTGACATTATCGTATTAGATTCAAATTGGTTTCCATTTAAGAAAGTGAATCCATACTTTTCAAAATTGTGATTTTTTAAAAAAATTCTGCTTTTTCCTATCAAGATTTCCTTTATCGGCAGTAAATGCGCAATGGTACACATGCATACTTATATCCCTGCATATGTACGATTTTCGATGTTATTTTTAAGTTCAAACTATTGTAGAACAAGACTTTAACCAATACTTCGTATTTTGCGTGTAATTAATAGTTATTGAATAGCGGCAACTCCTTATGAGTAAATAATATATCCAATAGTAAAGTTGATGATTCAGTCTTCTGAAAATAATTATATATTAGCTGCTACACCTTCAATAAGAAGGTTACGTTACAACTCGTAACGAAGGAAATTAAAATGCTGGAAATCTTCAAGGCGTTTAAAATTACTGTGGGATTGTAGACACCTGATAAGCGAAGAGTTGAAAACTAACTCGCATTTATCCTGTAAGTGGAAACTATAAACCCTAATCGACAAAAATGTATTTTGGGGAGAATTTCCTTTCTTAAGCTTTTAAACAGATTATTATTAACGGATTAGGGAGAAAGATCGACATAAATAATTTAAATAGTCACTTGGGTTGAGATTCACTCTTAATTATTGTTTCCAAAAACTGGAAATGAAAGTTCATTGTTAAGAACTGTTATTTGTGGTAGAAGTGTCTCACTGCCGAATGAGCCTCAAGGAGTTTGATTTGAGTTTTAAAAAATATGTCGTGTGCGCTATTAGCGAGTGACACTTTTTATGCAGAAATAGCATGCGTATTGACCAGCAAATAAAACTATCACTGCTTCCGTTCGCCCAGCTCGCTGATTTCTCGCAGAAGACAGTTATTAGAGAATCCTTAACAAGTGTTCAGCAGAAAACGAAATTGGAAATGCGCTAACATCAAATGCTTTAAATTTATTATTGCGAGTTACCCTCTTCCAATTCGCCCAAGTATATTTTTTTTTATTTTTCATTTTTTTGTCCTACCATGAACCACAACTAACAGCTTTTATTGGAGGATTTTCGTTTCGTCACAACAAGAGTTGCTTATGCATAACAACGTAAAAATTTCTCTGGAGTCAACTTTAGACTGTAATTAGAAAAGAAGAAAACTTCTGCAGTCAGTGCCGAATGAAAAAAAAAACTGTTAAGTACACGTTTTATTTTGCACGTTACCTGAGCTTCGATCGTTTCATCAAAACCAATGTCGGCGCTCACGCTTACGGAAGTGTCAAAGGAGGCGTCAAGACCCAGACTGCCATCGGGAGTTGGGGAAGCTCGTATGGTAGTTGTTGACACCAGAAGGAGTGAAACCAGAGCCCAGCTCAACATTTTGTTATGGCAGAGTTTCCTAAAAAAAAATCACATCAGTAATTGTTACAGTGGTATTAGTATTGTGTGAGACAGGTTTGGGGGGAAAACTAGTCAATTTTACACTATACTTTCTAAATCTTTAAGCGTGAAAGACTTATATTAAACTCAAGATAGCTTCAGAAGATTTACCTACAAAATATCAAACCCCAGTAGTTGTTAAGTATAACAGAAACTTTATATCTCATCGTTGAAGTAGAAGTAATTAATTCAACAAAAGAATCTACTGCGGCCTATTAGAATTTGAAATTCATTGTTTCATGACGTCCCTCGATTATACAATGTAAAAGTCAATATCAGTCAATAAGTGCCTCCAAAACTGTTTTTAGTTTTATTCATAACAATTCAGGATTTTAAATTGACTATTTCTTAATAGCAGATATATTGAGACTGATTGACTTTTTCTTGAATGCCAACAATTAGAAGTCAACTTTACACTAAAATTTCGTGATTTTTACATAGAAAAGAGTTAAAGGAAGATTTATTTTCTCTCTTTTATTTCTTTCTAATGGGGCTGCGTATGGTCTCTAACCTTTGCAGACCTAGTGCTGTCCCCGGAAATCAGCATTCATTCTTTCAAGTAGCACCACTATCGTCTGATGCCATTACATTTTGAGAATTTTGACGCTCAGTTTCCCCCTAGGTGGTGGCACCTGGGCGCTAATTGATGCGGAAATGCACCAGGAATTTAATTTAGCCGTGAGCATCCAAGCCAAACGGATACTCACGGGATCTTTAACATGCCGCATAATCATACGACATGGCGCTGACGATTTTCTGTATCTTGAAACTCCACCGACTTGGGCCAGGTTTGATCCTGCGAACTTGGGCGTACGAGGCCAGTGCCTCACTACTGCGCCACAATGCCGACTAGTTTAATATCAAGATAAATTTCGTTATATCAGAGTTTGATACAAAATATCACGCCACGAGCTCTAAGAAAGTAAAAGGGACTTTGTGTTATGTAGTGGACTTTATAATAGAAAACTGATTTGATTTTGCATGTAAAAGAGTTTCCATCTCACATATATTAGATAATTTAGGCACAGTTGGGGGGGGGGGGGGTGGAGGACGAAACACTTCTTCTCATTTGAATACTACTTACACTAGCGACACATGCAATATGTCAATTTATCAGGAATAACGTACTGTATAAAATATCAACTGTAAAACTTTGCTAAGGGGCCGTCTTAATATTAAAATGATCACGTGAAAAAGAGTTAAATGAAGATTTCTTTTCTCTATTTTTTTAGATAATTCATCAACTTTTAAATTTCTACTAGCAACCCTCCTGTTTTATAATATATTTGTGATCAGCATATAAATTTAACTTTGTATACAGAATTTCGTGCAATTTGGTTTAACAGTTGCTTCAAAATTAAATTAAGAAAAATCCATCCATCTCTGCGCAGTGGTTGCCTTGACCATGAGTCGGTCAGCTTTCTGTATTTTACTTCAGAATTTGGCAACACCCAATACCAATATCCGATAACTGTTGTGAGGTCGCTTTATAGTGTGGTGATTATGTTTTAGTGACGAAAAAGTGCTAATTTGTTCGTTTTTTCAATATGTTTTGTCGTGTATGAGGTGAATGATTTGATTTGTGCGTTAAATTAACGTAAAAGAAAAGAACGTACTCGAAAAGAGTTTGTTTGTTTTTAAAAAACGCCCTTACTGGACAGCCAATTTGGAATATCGAAGAAAAAATACGTAAAGTATCATTTTAATTTTTAATTTATGTTACTGGTATATAATTTCGTTTTAAGACAGTTATATTTGTTGCTCCTTACCTTTGTGCAAAATCTTGTCTTGGTTAAAGAGACGTCATACTCAAAGTATAACGAAAGAGCAACATTGATAATGCTTTTGATTAGACTTGCTCTTCAATTAAATTTTAAAACGTAGAAAGTGTATTGGGTTTTTATCGTATTAGATTCAAATTGGTTTCCATTTAAGAAAGTGAATCCATACTTTTCAAAATTGTGATTTTTTTTAAAAATTCTGCTTTTTCCTATCAAGATTTCCTTTATCGGCAGTAATAAATGCGCAATGGTACACATGCATACTTATATCCCTGCATATGTACGATTTTCGATGTTATTTTTACGTTCAAGCTATTGTAGAACAAGACTTTAACCAATACTTCGTATTTTGCGTGTAATTAATAGTTATTGAATAGCGGCAACTCCTTATGAGTAAATAATATATCCAATAGTAAAGTTGATGATTCAGTCTTCTGAAAATAATTATATATTAGCTGCTATACCTTCAATAAGAAGGTTACGTTGCAACTCGTAACGAAGGAAATTAAAATGCTGGAAATCTTCAAGGAGTTTAAAATTACTGTGGGATTGTAGACACCTGATAAGCGAAGAGTTGAAAACTAACTCGCATTTATCCTGTAAGTGGAAACTATAAACCCTAATCGACAAAAATGTATTTTGCGGAGAATTTCCTTTCTTAAGCTTTTAAACAGATTATTATTAACGGATTAGGTATAAAGATCGAAATAAATAATTTAAATAGTCACTTGGGTTGAGATTCACTCCTAATTATTTTTTTTCTTTTTAACTAGTCTGCATGTCTTATAACATATTTCTTGTAATGTATTTTATGAATAAGTAAATCTAAAATGAAACGCGTTAGATGACTTGTTGTATGTTATGCTACCACAGGATGTGAACAGATTAATTGGATGCTTAAACATATGCATATGTTAGAAAATGCTCATTATAAATGCAGCGTTATTTTGTAAAAATTTCCCCATGCGCAGTTGCCGAACCCTTTTTTATGGAATATATTTAATTAGTAGCGGAAAAGATAGCTGTTTAAAAATGGCGAGATCTGATAGTTACAGCTGATTACTTAAATGCAAGTAAATTTCAGTAGGTAAAAACTGCTTACGAAAACTGATCTTGCATACCAACTTTCGGTTTTACGTAGCAACTTATAAAACAGAAGATATAACTAAGGAATTCTTGAGAAATGCAGTACATTATCTTAATTGTTACTGTTTTTAATTGTTTTGTATCTTTGCATACCAGGAAAGTTTCAATTTTTTTTTTTTTTTGGCAATTTATAAAAAGTGATCTGTTTTTAACGGTTTTACACTCGTAATCCATGGTTTACAATTTTCTCCTGTTTTCTAGCTTTTTTTTTGTAGAATTCCAGCAATTTGTCACAAACTGAATCAAGTTTCATCTACTTTCAGAGTTTCTTCCTAAGTTTTATTAGATGACTGGATTTTAATTACGGGGTCATTTGGAGTTTACTGATGATGATTAACTTATACTTATTTTAAGAATAATGAATGGCTTATTTAGTATTCAATTGTTATGATTGGGTAATTAAACTTTAATAACTGTTTTCAAAGAATGTAACCCATATGAGACTGATAAAAAGAGTCAATGATATTGATTGATGTAGACAGCAACTTGGGAATAATATAGAACGTAAATGCTATTCGGCTTATTCAAAAAGAAGGATCAGGTTTCAAACGTTTATTTCTTCCGAACTACAAAAGATAGAAACACAATTCCAACGTTCCTGGAAAGAGAACTTCCAATTTTTCATTTTAAGCATTCAATAAAAACGCGCAAATTTCAAAAGCACACAAAATGCTTTTTCCCGTTGTGCGCCATTTTGGGTGCTTCAGATAATCAACATGACTAGCAACAGCGCCAATGCGGCCGTGGTTGGAATTTCTATATGGACTGTTCAAATTCTAAACTTTTCTCTACACGAACGTTGGAATGATGGTTCTACCTTATGTGGTTTGAGAGAAATAAGTTCTTGAAACCGATCCTTCTTTTTGAATAGCCCTGTATTTTCAAAGTATTTATATTAAAATTTTAACTATATTTCATAGAATAAAAAATGGGAAGACTGTCTCAATACCTCACCGAACGCTTCAATGCGATGATTAAAATGACTCTGCACAACGTTTCATCTCAGAGTTTTCGACTAGAACATTTCCTTTTTTGTGACAGTAATTTTGTATTTTTCAGATAGTATGTGCCAAAGACATGGCACAAAAAATATTTTTGAAGTCATATCTATTTTTCAATAGAAAAAGGGTCATTTTTAAATGGTTACAGCGAAAACGTCAACAATTAGAATTAAGATGAATTAAAATTATAGGTTAATGTCAACTTCAATTAATAGTTTATTTTGTATGAGTGTCCTCTGAAGAAAAATCAATAAAAAGTCATTCTGACACATGTTTAGGAAAATTTTCAAATTACTGTATATCAATTTAAATTAATTGGTAATTTTAATTTTAATATTTACTTACTATGAGACTTAACAGATGTTCCTAGATGTTTCCAAGTTTCTTACTGCCGTGCTGCCGCGCGAACGACAGTAAACTCGTCTGATAGTTTTGATTCCCTCTTATAAGGCGACCTCCAAGAGCTTCACTGTCCGTTTTCACTTCTCCCTAACTGAGCCCCTAAAGGCTCCGCCCAAAGGTAGAAATGTAAGTAAAATTGAGGACACGCCCAAAATCACGCCCATAAGCATCATATGGCTCCTAAGCAAAGAACTTGTCAAAATGACTTTTGAAGAAATGAGTCAGCTAAAGTATTAAACCTTGTTGTTTTCTTTTCTGAAGCGATTTTCGCTATGTTTGGTCAGATTACAGAAGTCTTATTACTGGACAAGTACACATTCAATTTGGTAAACGTGTTTCAATAGATAAATTGCTTTTGAGGTTTCGCTTTTCCATTGGTAAACACACTTTTCTTGCTTTCTTTCAATGTAGGAAAATCTGAAGAATGTCGCAACAAATGTTAAAAATATGTTGCGCATAAGAAAATGGTGAACATTTGAATATAGTCGAATTAAATTTTTGATTTTAATTCTATTTTCCCAGCATTCAGCGTTTTTTTTAAAAAAGAGATTTATTTTGGTATGCGACTAATGTTTTTTTCATTTCATTCGGTTTTCATATCTCTTTTCATGTTAACTTTGTTTTCAGGACATTTCGAAACAATTTCAGGTTTTCCCTTTATCAGATTAAACTACATATAACAAATAATGCGTTCCACTTGCACTAGAGAAAGATACTTCTCGGAATGTGGTGTTCAGCTTGGACGTTAAAAAAATAATCAACAGCACAAAAATGGGAAGAAACTTAAAAAGGGAACTTAATGGGTGACATTCAAAATTTTTAAAATGTTGGAGCTCACCGCCATTCGCATGTAGATTCCTACATCTTTAGTTTTCCCTTTCTGTTTTGTAACAAAAATGCCTAATCTTTTATTTTACCGTTATGCTTTTTAACAAAGTTTCATATTTTTACTTTGGACCTTTTTCGAATGATTAATGACTAATTTGCCTACTAGTTTAAATTTTGATTTCATAATTAATTTACGTAATTTTAAGTTTTGAGTTTTACTGAGGGTACTGAGGGAGGCGATTTTTTAGGGTACTGTTCGAAAATAACGGAGAGAATTATTATTATTATTATTATTATTATGTAATTATCATGATAGTGATGTGTTGCTCACTTTGGGTCGTACTTTATTCACGAATTATTTCATCATTATTAATGTTTATTTATTTTTAATTTTTGTCACTTTGATCCTATTTTAATTTTATGCCGACATTATATTAAAGATGCCTATAAGTTATTATTTTCCTTATCTCTTTATTTGATTTAAAATTATTTTTTGCAAAGTGCTTTTCTTGTTTTGCTGAAATTAACTTTGCATTACTGCTATTATTGTTTTTCTTTTCATTAAATTAATTTTCGGGTAATATTATATAAGTTGATTTTACTTTCACAAGTTTAATTAAATCTGCTGTTGAAAATTAGAGAATGCGTGCTGCGTTACCGTTTTCTACAAACTATAAGGTGCACTTTTTTTTTCTTCGCGAAATTGCTTCATGAGTCATTCTCTAGTTATTTTTCTACGAGAGGAGTTTCCATTGTTTTTTGCTCCTTATAAAAAAGGTTTTACGGAAATTTCAAATTTTTTGACTTTAAATAAATTTTCGAGCTACAGGGTAATTGTGAGTAAATTACAGAAAGTTCTTTGCTTTACTATTACGAATTAGAAACAAGACAGTACCTAAGGAGGGGGTCCAGGGGTCCATATTCCTTCCGAAATTATGTTTTGACGGTTTGAAATTTAAAAAAGAAATTCAGCTCGATTATGTGTAAAGCATGGACTGGCGAATTTGCACGAGATATTTTCATTCATTTTTTTTTTTCCTCGCTTTTCTTTCCTTATATTCCTTCTTTGAATAGAAAACTGGCGAAAAGACATATTTAGCACTACAAAAATCACTTCCAAAGTTCATTTTGTCATTTGGTGAAAGCGGTGGAAGATTTTTGCCTTCCTAGGACCCTAGACGGACCATGATTTGGAGGATATAGTCATTTTTGTTTAAAAATGAGATTTGAGTATATATATATATATAAAAACAAAGACCACCCCAATATATATATGCAGGGTGCGGCAGCATAACTTCCTTTTTTGAAATGTGCGACTTTCAGGCTATAAATGTTGTTCCGAGTCGAGAGTTGTCTCATTCCCGAGTGACCCAATGACCCCACAACACTTGTAGGTCAGCATCCAGACTAAAATTGCTAACATACCCGCTGCTATGCTGGTAAGGATCGCGACAAGCGCTAGAAATCGGGTTTTAGTGCATGAGAAATAGGGGTGCCACCTACCTGGTTTAATTTTCAAAGCTGTGTAAAACATTACTTTAGACATGTATCTACACTGTAAATAAATTAAAAGTTTCTGATTCATAAAACGGGTTTCATTGAGTTTTGAAAAAAGGAAGTTATGTTGCCGCACCCTGTATATATATATATCCCTCCACACCCCACGCTAAAATAATTTCTTGGTACGGCCTTGATTAGAAATTAATTGTTACGCGAGATCCTCCTCTACACAATAAGGTAAAATCCTGACACTAAAGCGTAAAATTGTATTGCCACTTTACTTGCATATTGTGCTTTCTAGTTTTCCTATACGCCTTATACGTAATGTACCGGGAGAACTCGTGTGGATACGTTAGTTAAAACATGAATTTGCAAGAGAAAGCGTACAAAACTCATTCCCTCCCCTCACCTCTTTTTTTTTTTAAATATAGGTTACATCTAACACTTGGCGCAGCAATTATCAACCATTGTACAGCGACGACAGGCATTTTGGTAATTTAAGCAGTTTAACCTTCTTAACGGTAACTGGATGAATCACGGCTATAACCAGTTCCAGACTAGTTCTAGATTTAACAAAGCTATATAACCCAATTAATAATTTTTATGGTGTTTTTTCACCTTACAGCTTTATATCTTCGTTTGTTGCGTGTGCATCAAACGAAGATATAAGGTAAATAATGGATTCGCTTTTGCGTATGACAAACCACGTTATTTTGTTGTCAAACTTCACTAAAACGGCCTTCATTGAATATATATTTCACTGAAAATTATCGCAGTGCTCTACTTGTATGAAATACATTATTAGTCCGCCGCCAAATCAATCAAATGAAATTTTTAAAACTTATCTTATTGTTGGTGTTCCTCCAAGTCTTTATTTTTTTAAAAGTGGAAAAGGTGAAGAATTACTGATCTAGAGTTTTGCGTCGTATTGGAGTTGGTGATGCCACAACTGAAGTATTTTTGGAAATAATGTAACTTCTTTTCATGCATTCTGCAATTATGTGTAAAAGTGGGATGATATGGCTGGTAATTACTGATCTCATAACCACCTGCGTACGTGCCAGCTGCAATTGCTACAGTACTTCCGTGCCAAATTTCTACATATCGCAATCCAGAAGAGTGCTATTTAGCCAAATGTCCATTCTGTTTTTCTGTTTTGATGCGTCCGATCCCAATCCGCCGAGTTAATCATTTTGTACTCCTGCACCGAAGAGACGATCAGACTACTCAAATTCTTAAATCGTTCCGACAACTCGCGCGATTAATAGTTTCTTATTTTGATACATATATTATTGCTTTGAAGAAGTAATCTTTGAAAAAAAGCTATCTTTCAATTATGAACGCAAAATTGTTTTATAAATTTTTAATTTATTGCAGTATAAGTAAAATATTTTTCCTTTCTGTAGCTATAATTTCTAAGCGAGTAACTGGGAACAACAACGCTTACTCATTTTTAAGTCAAAATTACACAGTTCTGTCTAGAACTGGACGAGCCTACTTTCCCGTATACACCAACTTCAAATGTATAATCTTGATATCTCTCTCTCTCTCATTTAGCTGCTTTAGTTCTTAATTAGTACAAATACACCTTTTTCAACGTTCATATACGTACTTTACTCACTCCTTCATTCATTTACTCATTCATGTACTTATTCATACATACATTTATTCATTCATGTACTTATTCATTCATTTCCTCATTCATGTACTTACTCATTCATTTATTCATTCAGTTATTCACTCATTTATACATTCATTCTCTAGCCCATTCATTCATTCAGAAATATCCTTAAAAATTCAGATCAAAATATTTCATAGGAAAATAGGTTTGTTCAGTTCTGGTTGAACTTCGTATCTGTACATGTTTTACCGCCATAAGATCCTTCCAATAAAGTTCGTTTCTGGAAAATTCGTCGGTTAGATCAGGATTTATATAGAATTGAAATTTCTCCACAGGCGCTAATGTTTTTTTTTTTTTTTTGAACTGTTCAAGATTGAGCAAAAATTGCTCAAATCAAAAACTATTTTTCACGTCAAGAGGTCCTTCAAATAAGCTTGTCCAAAGGAACTTGGGATTTATGTCCAAGGTCATATTTCCCCAATACCGTTAATGTTAAGATTTTTGAACTGTTAAAAATTGTTCAAAACATAAAGTTAAATGAAATGTTCTCGTCGAGATCTTTCAAATGCAAAAAAGAAAAAAAATATATCAGACAATTCCCTTAAATCGGGTGGGAGGGGGGGGGGGGGTCAGACAGATCGGCAGACACACATTTTACCCATCTAAAAACCAAAACTAAAATTTCAGACTTTTTATATTTTTGAGTTATCTTTACTTTTAACGATATTTTTACATTCTTTCAGACTTTATTTTATTATTTATTTATTTATTTATTTTCATTTTTTTTTCATTATTTTTTTTTTTACTTTTACGGGAAGGTAAGCTAACAGATAATGAGCAGGTGTAATATCTCATTTTCAAACAAAATCATTTTTAACAGTGAACTTTTTTTTTCTTTCTTTTCTAGTGCATTTTAAAAATTAATTTTGAGCAACGGTGTGCTATCAGTGGTTTGCTTCAGACTCGCACACTGCCACGGAAACTGTACACCTAAACACAACTTTGGTAACCTTGTTTTTTTCTTTCTTATTCTTCTTTTGAAGAGCCCATTGTTTCAGTGGTTTAAACTACTGAAACTCCTGGAATTCTCAGAAGAAAGAAAGTCGATTGGAAACTGAACCACGCAGCGGAAGAACTACGGTGACATGGATTTGTTTATTGAAGTTATTCGTATATTTATTCAGAACATTTTGAACAGTTCGTTTCTATTATTGCGCGTACAAACTGCTTTTAACCTTTGTTTTCCTTCTTTTCTTTTCGTTTCTCTCTCTCTCTCTTTTAATGTCATTGAACAGCCTTCGTTTCGTTCGTATGAGTATCCCAAAATAATAAACACAGAGTAAAGGGTCTCGCCCGAAAACGGTGGGTGATTGGGAAAAGATGGTTTATTTTCGGATTCTAGAGGTTATTTTACAGGAAAATCAGCAGATTGGTGCCATTGATGTTATTTTCTTTTCTTTTGGCAGAGCAATGGGCTCGTATGCAAGATGAGACGATTCCGCAATCTTTTAGTTTATTTTTATTTAATTCTTCTTTATTTATTTATTTATTTATTTATTTTTTACATTTCCTTTTGTATTTATTATTTTTTTTTTAATGTGAACGCAATTTCAGATGCGGTGCTCACGTAAGTGTCGATGCGGCAGTTCTTTCAGTAGAAAATAAATTTAAAAATTGCGGAGGAAAAAAAATAGTTATTTTTCGGATAATTCCTCCACCCCCCTCACACACAAATCTTCCTTCTTACTACAAAAGTTAAACCTATAGAGCTTTTAACCTTTCTAACCCTGGAAAAGAAATTTAACGTTTAAATAGTCCTTTCCTCTTCAAATGAAATTCATGACCATAACATTATCTAAAAGTGATTAACATAAAGTGGATGCCAAGAAAATGGAGGGTGTAATTCAGGTGTCGTATCTAATCCAGAAGGTAGTTTTACATGCAAATCAGCAGGAACTTCTGCGCAGTCTATAAGAGTCATTTACATAAATTTGTTTTTGGAAATCAACTTATTTACATGAAAGTTAACTTAATATTGTTATTGTTTTTATTTTAACAATTTTAATTCATTTTGATCTGAAATATTGATACTCTGTTTAAAATAATGTGCTGAAAAATGAGAATATATAACTGCTTTTTTTTTTAAAGTAATTTTGACACAAAAATGAGTAAGCGGTGTTCTCAATTTTAAGTAGTGATGCTTACTTTTAAAAAATATAGTTACAAAAAGAGCACATTTCTTTTATTGATCATAATTGTGCCATGATCCTTGGAAAAAATACATTTTTTTCCATTGTTTAATCATTTTGTCATTAAAAAAAAGATAATAAATTTGAAGTTGTTAATTGAAGTTGTTGATCTTTAAAGTTTCTGAGTGTGATTTCTTCGATTACGCAGAGTCATTAGGATATTCTTTTTGCTAGAATAAAAAAAATGTTCGTTCTTGCATTAGTTAACAAAGACAGACTTAAAAATATATATACTTCAAAACTGTCAAATTTTACAATAATACGATTCATTACTCTATGTAAACTGTAACTTCGTACTCACAAGCTAAGTTGAAGGTATTATTTACTGCCGCCTCCTTTCTCTCTATCTCTCTCTCGCTCTCTCTCTCTCTCTCTCTCTCTCTCTCTCTGTGAGGGAGGAAGAGGAGGAACCAGTGAAGTTTTTGTGATTCTAAATTGATTACCAGATATAATTTGAAAGCTGAATTCAGTATAGAACCTTTTATGTGTTATTGCGAAAACAGGAAAATCTTTTCCGCTATTTTCCCTCCATTTTTCATTCACTTTTCTCTAAATTCAGTAACCTCTCAAACTCTGGCCATCATATTTTTTTATAAAGTGCGTACTTTTCCAGAATACCAAATACTTAGTTGCAATTATGTAGCTTACATAAAAATACCTTGCTATACATTTTTAAAAAATGAATCGTTATTCATATAAAATAATGTGTCGCGAATTCGCCTCCATGTGAAATAATGTTGACTGTATTATTATTTATTATAAATAATCATTCTAATTTGCTGAATGACAATGGAGGAAATTCAAGCAACGTCATTGGTCACGTGGCAGCGATGAAAGCAATGTAAACAAAGAAAGCCATAGCATCGCTTTACTTCGAGTTTGACAAATCTAATTAAAAACTAGGACTAAATAAAGTTCTTCTACAGTAACACTAAATAAAACACGATAACTATTGTAATAATTATTAAATTTATTTTGTAATGATTAAATTAAATGTAAATATTGGGTAATAAAAAGCTGTGAAAATAGTCTAATTAATTTTAAGATAACTAATTTTGCCTAGTGAACTCCACGTAGAACTCAATTGAAAATCTTTAAACAAAGAGCGGATATCACGGGACAACGTGCGGTGAATTGCCTCCATTGATTTTAACCATGATAATTTGTTTCATGTATTTTTGAGAAAAATATGTTTGCATTTGTTCTCAAGATGGCTAGGGTCTCATTTTTAGAGCTCACAAAATTTGATTAAAATAAAAGGTAGAAATGTTATTAATTCGTAGCGAGACACATTAATTAATTATTAACCCTCTTTTCTGTTACGCCAAGACCTCCCCAAATAATGAAAGTACTTACACTACGGCGGGGTCGGTGGAGGGGGCGGTCAGCCCCGGGGGACAACCTCTAACCGGGGTTTGGGGGGTGAGACCCAAAATGAGTTTCTCAAAACAGATATACTTGAATTTTCAATTTTACTGATGCGATTTCAACTCGTCATAACTGAAAAGAAATCTAGTTTACTGAAAGTTACAAAAAATAAATATTTCTAAATTTATTTTTTTACTGCATTAAAAACATTATAAAGTACGGAAATACAAGTTTATGTCACACAACGTTTTTTTTAGGGGGGGGGGGGGTGACGCCACAAATTACCGCCCTGGGTGACTCATGCCAGGAATGCCACTGGCAATTTAGGTGCTTCTGCAAAAGTAATGTATTTTTTAAATGTTTCTCATTTGTAAAAATTTCTTTACTGCCTTCTTATTTTGAAATGCATTACTATATATTTTTTTGATTTGGGTTTCATTCTCTATCGATAAGCAACAGTTTTAATGTAGTCGTAAACCGAAAAATGTAAATATTTCAGATTTGGTTCTCTATTATATTATGACATGAAGAATACCTTCCCCCCCCCCCCCCGAAAAGAAATGGTTACCCATGAAAACACCGCCCCGCTAAAAATTTCAATGGCGCAGTTTCAGACATGACCCCTCCTCCCTGGTGGGCACTCCTAAAGACATTATTTTAAAAAATATATATTGTGCAAATGCACAAGTCATGCATAAAATTAGTTATTCACAAACTACGTAAATCAACATCAGAGTTATTGAAGTTGATCTAAAGCGTATTTTAAGTCTAATCTGAATTTTAGTTTTAGAAAAACAAGAACAAAAGAACTTTTATATATTCCTTGGTTTCAACTCAGATTTTGTGCAAGCAGTGCCATCTATTGTCAGCATTAGAAACTTATCATAAAGCGTGTCGGTGAAATGACTATAGATGGCGCTCCCGTGATTGCACAAACAGTTTTGAAATGAAATGTGTGGTCACCTGTTTAATGAATTGTATGACGGATAGCTGAATACACAAAAGCGTGTTAGATATGTCCAAGTTAACTCACATATTGTGACTTCGTATCGCTTTTCTTTCAATAAGCAAGATTTTCTAGCAGCTTCCTCTTGAAAAACACTTAAATTGTTTTTACTGCCACGAACTTAACACACATAAGGAAAAGAAATAATATGAATGAAATGTAAGAATTCTAAGACAACTAGAAGTCTTTTCTTCTTAATATAAAAAAAATCTGATTACATATTCGCAGGGGAAACATTGCGTACAATACAGAGCCCGGCTAGTGTCAAGGAGCAACACTACTCACACCCATCCGAAATAACATTTGGAATTTGTGACAGAAAGATACATAAAAATTAAACACAACGTTGGATTTCTGAATTTCACAGTACAATCATAGTTTAAGAGATCACACGTCTTATAAGAGTTTTTTTATAATGGCACTTAGATTACTTTGTATCATGGTTTCTATTTGATGCTATGTTCTTTAAAAAAAGAAACATTCGTTAATGAACCCTATCACTATGTCCTATCGGAAAATACCCGGTTATAGCCTTCGGTCGACATGCTATCATTTTCAATAGTAATGCGTTTTAATTGTTTTAGAAGTTAATCCGCATTCATTTCATTATATTGAAAGAAATCAATGCTTATTCTGAAGTTTTCTTGATCAATTTATTTATTTCTCCAACACCCTGTTGCTTTCCAACATACTCTTTTTCTTTTGACTACCAGTTGGAGGGTGTGCATGGAATCTAGGTCATCGTGATAGGGTTAAAAGCGTTTTAACTTATGTTTCGAGGGTCCCTTTAAAGTGGAGACCAAGGGCAATTTCCCTATTTACCGAGTTGGTCATCAGGCACTGGTACAATACTTACTTATTTGACTAAAAATATGTGCACCGAGTAAAGAAATAGAGTAGGCCCTCGCAAAAGTTAACCATGCTGAAGTGTTTCCCCGCCCTCTACCAATGATTTATTTGCCTCGCACCCCTTTCGATAATAATGATTTTCCTATTACTTATCTTGTAAAAAGAAAAAAATACCACAGTTAAAATTCATTTAGGAATTAATTTAGCTTTCCATTTTCAGCATTATAATAGGGGTTGTATTTCAGCACATAATAATTCATATCTTGTTTTATAAAATCATTATTATATGCTACCGCGTAACTCCCCCCCCCCCCCCCATTTTTTTCAGAATCTATTAATAAATTTCCTTTTTCGCTTTTAAAAGTTTCATTTGTCGTTCACTTTTCGATTAAGTAAAACACTTTTTCTGATCTTCTCTTCTTGGCTGTCTCCTGAGACCTCTCCCGCAATATCTCTGACAATCCTAACAAAAAAAAAAAAAGACTCCCAAAATCCTTCCTAAAAAAAGTGTTGCGAAAATCTTTAGTGGATTTTAGGAAAACAAAATTTGTTAGTAACCATTTTATTAAAATAGAAGGGAGCTACTTAGCAGGGTATTAATGGAATCAAAACAAGTAAGAAAATGGCCTGTGACGGGACCACCCAGAATTACGCTCCTACGTCGTGCGCACTTTTCTGAACACAGTTGTCATGCGACCATAAGCGAACGACGTTTTCGCAAAGGTATTGCTTTTAACAGACAAATTAAATTCCTTTTAAAATGTTTCAGTTCATAATTTTTTCTTAAGAGTGCTGTTTTAGGAAAAAAAATCAAGGAAGAATTTTGTTGCGAAATGTATGCTCAAAAAAAAAAAAAAAAAAAGAGAAAGAAAGAAACTTAAAATGCTGAAAAGTTTCATGATAATATTTCATAATTTCAACACTTTTATTACTTAAAAAGAGAAACAGAAGAATATTCGAATAATATATATATATATTTATATTTATATTTATATATATATACAGTCAGACCTCGATATTAGGTCACCCCGCATATATGATCACTTTTCTAAAGTCCCGGCTCATGGAATATCAAATGTGTATGAATCGGTTATAAGATCAACCCACTTATAAGGTCAGTTTCGTGGAGTCCCGAGGGTGACCTTATATTGAGGTCTGGTCGTATATGTATTTACTTAGATATTCCATAAAACTTTCATAAGAACAAATTAACTTCGTGCTATTTAGAGAGCTTTAAAAAATTACTCGAGCTCTAAAACAAACTTTATTTTATGAAGCTTTTTCCGAATTAAATTAACATAAATAATTAGTTCTAGATCTTTAAAAATGATTTAAAGTTGTTTACGAAATTTAATTAGCCATAGTGGAAAAAAATAGTAAAATTAAAAAGTCTACCTTCTATCGTGCTCTTGCACTCTCAGAAACGCATGCTCAAATCTCACGAAACTTTCGTCGTATTTGACGAAATGGCTTCGTGAAAAATGCTCCGAGTAAACTTTTCGTCAAATTGACAAAATTTGTGCAGTAACTTTTTTAAGTCACGTGATTGCGCGAAATTTTCTTGACGATTGCTGAATCGTCAAAAATGAGAGCTCTATTTCTTAGAGTGTGCGTTGCTTTTAAGTTATTTAATCCACTGAAGAATTTTTAAGAATAGGGAATATGTAAAAAGTCTCTGTGTATGCTACATATTGATTTGCAATGAACGACACATCTTTGATCAATAATTTCCAATACTCTGTGCTCTCCAAAACAAAGTAATAATAGTATTGCTTTAAAAAGTAATAATAAAAAAAGTAAAATTGTTTCTAACTACATTTTGAAATACTTTGTTTAATCCAAAAGGCAATAATCAAAAGGAATGCTTTAAATAGCACTAATTATTCATATGAGTTTAAAAATGTCTTGAAAATTATGATAAAGAGAAATTAAAAGAATGTCCACCATTTTTCGAGAATTTTTATTTATTCATGCATCAGTTTCGGATCTACATACTGGGAGTGTTGCTAAAATAGCAAACTCATATTTTTGTGATGGTATACAACTTGTAGGAAACATGAAGAAAATAAAGAGAGCGAATCTTTTACACAAATATAAAACAAGTATTAGTTTTCATTTCACAAAATGACGCAAAATTTTTTAATAATAACTAACAATCGAAACCAGTTTACAATTTTTTTCAGAATGCTGTTTCCTCCTCAGTTTATCGCGCTGCTGCTGATGAATCTGCTGGTGCAGGAGCAGCTGTCGTCGGTGCTGCTGTGCTACCGTCTGAGTCTGGGTCTGCCTCAGGATCCTAGGAGAAATGAAATATCAAAATATAGTGAAATAATGCTCAAAGTGAAAAGGCAGGGGGGGGGGGGGAGTATTTTTAGAAATGAAATATTTTCCTCAAATGCTAGAAAGATTACTGCGTCATTCATATACATACGGTGCTGTTATAACTGCGACCAAAAGGCTCCAAGAAAATTGTCGCTAAATTGACGAAATTTTTCTAGGCGCTTTATGGTCGCCGTTATAATAGACAAGTACCTGGGAGGCAAAAAGCACTGGGTCAAAAAAAGACAAAACTTTCCAGGAAATGTGCTAAAAGTTTTTTTTTTTTTTTCTCGTGTTTTTTTTACTCACTGAATTGTCATGTGTATTGCTTTTAAAAGGGAAAATTGTTTGTTATAATCTGTGGATTCCTAACTTTGAACATTTTATGACTGCAGTTTTTAAAAACACTTATGAAAGTAATGCTCTCATTTGCGTATACTAAGCTTTTTTTTTTTTTTTTCTCCGAAATGGACATCAAGCCGGCTTAAGAATTTCAGGGCGCTTTTACTCTGACGTTCGCCTCCACTTACTTGGGCATGAAGGTGAAACAAGGTCAGAGCAAGCTTACACCTCTTCCCATACGGGGAAGACCTAAAAAATTCTGTGAACTCCGCTTAACAAAAACAAAGGAAGGAAGGAAAACACGTGTGCCAAGAACTTGTGTCATGAAGTAAAAAATTTTACAGTTTGGGTATTAAAAAAAGGACGTTAATAAAGATAAAGCAAATTATTAATTGCACAGGCATTAAAATTCATTACCTGACGTACGAAATTCCTTTTTTATGCACATTTATGCCTGTATACACACAACCATACTATATATTAGTCATTAGAGGATGAGGGCGGGACCCAAACTGGCTTGAAAGCTTATAAAGAATATATATATTACGTTCTTCATAAGTCTGCTTTAAAAAATCCGTTTTTTATTTTTGGTATTTTATTAAAAAGTTCAAAATAATGCTCATGCTTTTCATGGAACCAGAACACCTGAAATCAAAGTTACATAGTTTTTTTTTTTTTTTTTTTTTGTTGGTGGCGAACTTTCCTTTTCCTTTTTTGGAATGGGAAAAGGGACATTAAATTCCAGATTAACGTAATCCATTTAACGAAATCGAGACTTAATTTTAAGCTTAATCAGAACTACCGGCTGTGCTGTTATAGTTTGAAGTGATTTAACTAATAGTAATCCTCTCCAATAAAGGTGTGTGCATTGTCAAACGTAAAACATAAAAATTGGTAAATAACTTTTTTTTTTAATGTATTCTTACTAAATAATAGTGGTAAAAAAAGACGCTTTGACACACATGTGACGAGTTTTTCACTGATTGGAAATGCAATACAAATCTTGAGCATAATCATATTGTTTAGCTAAATGTTAAATTATTATAGAACCTTCAAAAATGTTGCTATAAGTCAAATTTTTCATTAGTAAAATTATCTTTTAAAATCTAAGGGGGGGGGGGGGGAAAGAATAAATCCAAAGGAAGTATAACTGATCACGCAGAAATTAAACTTTATTTATCAATGTGAGGAAAACTGGTACTATGGCCAAGAACTCAGAGTTTTGTGATAGGCCAGGTAGAAATGACATTTTAAATGAGTAGCAAAATTTGATTCTGCCTTTAAATAATCATAGTGCCTAAAAAATGTCTGAAATATCGATTTTTATTAAATTTGATTTTCAATTTTTAATTACTTTTTCTAAAACTTCAAGCTATTTTAAAGACACTTTTTTTTTCATGCCTCTAGTTGCATTTCACAGTAGTACTTTGTCAAAAAAAAAAAAAAACATTTTAGAATCGGTATAATATATTTAATAAATACGTGCATTGGATAAACATACATAGGTTATGAAAATTTTTGAAGATATTGTACACATGTTCTAACAAAATGTATGATTTTTTTTAAACATGACTGTCCACAGAATATTTTCTAATACATATGTATAGCTAAATGAATGCACAAATTAGTAATAATTTTTTTCCAATTAAAAAAGGGCTGATAATAATAAAGCTTAAATTTTTGAAAAAAAAAAAAAAAAAAAATTGTTTGACCAGTGCCCCCTCCCCCAGAGCGAGGGTGTACACCCTAAAAAGCTATCGAGCCCCCAAAACGTCACCGAGCCCCTAAACCCTCTCCCCTTTCCTGAAATATCCTCCAAAACCCTCTAAAAAACCCCCCTGCCTACCACCTAAAAAAAAAAAATCCAAAGCGCACCCTGCGCAAGGATCCACCCCTGGGGGCACCTTTGGTTCGACAAAAAGATTTTCTAAAAAAATTTAAATTCTCAATTTTGACAGGCGGCCACGGGAAAGAATGCTAGCCAGAACTGAAAAACAGTTTTAATCATGGAGCTGGAACACACGCCTTTGACGCTGGTGCTGCCATCTATTGAATACTTCATGATGTGACACAATTCTAAAGATAAAATACGGTTTATAAAAGGTTTCGGTTTCTTTTATATAGTATTGTCATACATAATTGAAAGCTCTTAACTCCACTTCTTTCAAGGCGGATAATGCAGATAAATATTCCTCATATTTTACGAAAAATGTGCAACTCCAAATTAAAAAAAAAAAGTAACATGACTATTAATTAATTTCTAGTGAGACAACGGTAAAGCTAAATAGCTATTTTAGTTTTTTGAAGTTGTCCTTCTTTTCGAATAGCAAGAGTTTAATTTTGGCATGAACTGAACGTATATCGAATGACGTCCTAAAATGCAGAGGCGTAGGTAGGGTTTTCAGCGTCCGGGGACAACTGAAAATTTTGCGCCTACTCCCACTCCGCGCCCTTGGAAGCCTAGGGGAACCCCTGGAAGGGAATTAGAAAACCTTTTATGCTTCCTAAATGATAAACAGCTCTAAGAAGCAGCTCGTTTAGCTTGCCTTTTTATTAGCGACCGTTCACTTTGAAGGGCAAAACACTTTAGCTTCGCAAAATTAGTTGTTTTTCTTCCTTCTCAAGTGACCTTTCCTGTGTTCTCTGGGCGCCCGGTTCTTTTATCTCTACTGCTCAAAGAAAATACCCCTAGCCCCTATAGAGTCATCCCTAGAGGACACTCCAACTCAAGTTGCCCTCTGTTACAGTCATTCCCTATATGATTTTTGTCGAACATATTCACACCTCTTCAGTTCAAATAATCTTCTTTTCGCTTTCAAAAATAAAAAAAATTAACATTAAATTTGGCGCCCCCTTGACGTTTCCTCCGGGGACAGCTGTCCCTCCTTGAACCCCCCCCCTCCCCTCCTTAGCTACGCCTCTGCTAAAATGTTGTCACTAAACTTACTCTTCATTGAATGTCAAAGTGCCAGTCTCTATTACAACATCACTTTGCATATAAAATTAGGAGCGCAGGAATATAAAAAATTTCTCTCCTACCTCTAAGTGATTTCTGTGAAGAATTTTGCTTCTTTTTAGTCTACTTCCCCGTGAAAGTTTTTAAGAAAAGGAACGAAAGGCGTGAAAGGGGGCTTAATGTATGGTAAAATTATCGCTGAAAGGAAAAAAAATGTAATAACAATAAAATAAATGACTAAATAAATATTGAAAAATAAAAATTATAAAGTAGGGTCTAAGAATGGGGAAAAGTTGTTGCTCTCTGCTCCTCCGAAATAACTTTTTAAGAAGTTGAGCAATTCCTTTTTTTTTTCCCTTTTTTTTTTTTTTTGTGTGTGTGTGTGTGTGTGTGCGTTGCGTGTGTCAAAGATCTCGGCGAGGACACTTCATTCCCATAGTCAATTTGTTTGGTTTGAACAATTCTTCGTTTGATTTTTAACAGTTCAGAAACAGTTCATGTTAGCTCCTGACGGAGATGTTTGAATTCTATGTAAATGCCAGTCTAACTGACTGATTTGCTTGGAACAAGTTTTATCGGAAGGATCTTATGACATAGAACCTGTTCAAACGTGGGGTTAATTCAGAATTAAAAGAACTTCTTTTCCCATGAAACCAATTTAATTTGATTTTCGAGAATAATTTTTAATGAATGAATGAATGAAAGAACGAATGAGTGGAAGAATGAATGAGTGAAAGATTGGATGAATAAATGAGAAAATCGAATGAGTGAGTAAATTAATGAATAATTGATTGAATAATCGAATGATGACTGAGTAAAAAATGAATGAATAACTGAGTGAATGATTGAATAATGAATAAGTAAATGAATGCGTAAATAAATGAATGAAGAAAAAAAGCATGATTGATTGAATAAGTTAATGAGTGCATAAAAGAAGGAATTAAAAAAAAGTTACTAATTAAATTGTTTATGCAATTCATATATAAAAAAATGATGGACATAATTTCGATTGAACATTTTTAGATGTAAGAAAATAAGTAAATGAATAAAAATCCAGATCTTGGATTAAAACTTTTTTAAAAATATTTGTTTGAAAACAATGCTTTAGGTACGATAAAATATTTGGAATATTTTTTGGAGCATTTAAAAAATGTTTTAAAAGATGCAATGCATAACTTTCCTGATCTATTTCACAGCAAGCCTGTACATTTGATTTATATTTGAGTACATATTATACAGAGTTATATTTGAATGCATCGATTAGAGTACCCCACCACGTAAACTATCTATTTTCTAATATATAATTCTGTTCTATTACAATTTTAAAAATAACGCATTAAATTTCCTTGGAATTCTAGGGTCGAGATATTACAATTTTAGTATTTTTCGATTTAGAGACTTCACTGCTGTAATTTTAGCTTCTTTACTACATTTGTGCCCCTTTTTTTTTAAATGTGCGAAGAACATTTCTTTTTAAAAATAGTATACATACCTTTTTAGCGCTTTCATTGTCACTGGGACATTCAAAAATAGAATTTTTACACAAATGCGATAAGAAAATTCATATAAACGGCGAAACATTCTCATTTTATGGGGTGAACTTTTCAAACGCATGTTTCATACATTCTACCAATCAATGTCAGCATTAGCGTACCTTTAGTAGTAACAGTGATCACAACCGCTACTGCGGCCGCCATCTTTTTACCACTACGCCTGCGCATCGCCAGCTTTTACCGCGCCTCTTGGCGATGCACAGGCGCGCTGGTAAAAAGATGGCGGCAGGGAGCATGTGCAGTAGCCGTTGTCCACACTCTTACTATTAGAGGCACGCTATTCAGCATTAGTTATAATGTCCGCATTGTTAATTTATTAACATATATTAACAATACCCTGTCATATACATCTTCTATCTATCAGTGTAGGTTCAAAGTTTAAATTGAAATTTTAAGATCAACATATACACTAAATAACCAAAAGATGTTTATTTACACAAGACTACAGCACATTAATACCAAATACGATACAATATCAGAAAATTTGTTCGGGAAGCTACAAGGGTTTAATTTGTCTCCAAACTCAAATTTTAGGAAACAATATATACGACGAGCGTAGAATAAAGTTCAATTCCCTGTCGAAATTGTAAGAGTGAAATATTTTCTAATGTAAGTTGGAGTTGAACAAGACAAGCTTGAGGATTTCAAGAATTCATTTCAGTTGTAAAGACTTCTATTTCTCGAAGGCTTCTATCATTTTTTCAATAAACACGCCAACCAGAATCATAGGTCCAAAAATTTCGTCAAATTCATCCTCCTGATTGAAAAAAATGAATAAATAAAAATAAAAAATAATGACGGGAAAAATCAAAAGGTAACTGTCGTGACTACTGTGAAATTTAGTAAGAATGTCTTAAAAAATAAAAAAAATAAAGGAAAACGAGAAAATAAAACAATAGCGAGCTTTGGTTAAGAGAAAAATATTTTCTACCGATATGCTAGTTCTAATTAATTTACAGTCGATTTGGAACTTCTAATTAATTCATATCCAATTAATTCATGTAATATTGCAGTAATATTTGTTGGCAAAATACATGAGTAATAATACTTGAAATCCCCTCGCTATAAGTCACATGAGAAACAATGTCGTTTCCATTGAAGTTTTAAGCTGCTGATATTTGATTTATTATACAAATATTTTGCGATTGAAAGCAATTTATTTTTACGACACCTGCACTCTGAATACTCTATTGCTCAAAAAAAAAAAAAAAAAAACACTTCCTTCGATTTAGTTCCAAGTAATTTTTATGTAATAAATTGATAGGCTACCATGTCATACGTCCGGGGCTTGCATCAGACCAGTCAAAAATGTGTTTTTTCATTGCCAGTTACGTGGCGTATTCCCAGGTTACTTCAATGGACGCGGCTTATTTTTGCACCAGCCCAGAAAAAAATGTTTACATGAAAGTTTTGAAATAATATCAGTAACTAATAAGCAGAAAATAATTCGTCTTTATTTCATGTACCAATGATGTCGCGGGTAACTAGTATTTATATATTAGTGTAGCTATATAAAATTATACAGCTCTCTGCTGGCAGGTAATTGCATCATTGCTATGCGTAACAAAATGAGATTTAATGACTTTTTTTAAAAAAGAAGGAGGATGACTGATGTGGATCAAAATGAAAAAAAAATTTCAAAAACATTTTTAATCTACCAAAACCATTACCATTTTGCACAAATGAGCTTTATTTGCAGATATTCATCGAAAAAAATTGAACGAAAAATTTTCATTATTTGTTGGCTGTTATTCTTCCTTTGATAAACCGAAGATTTAAAATTAGGGGACAACTTTTTAAAGGAACTTACCGCTGCTGCAGCGTCAGCATCAGCAGCTTTTGAAGTGGAAGGAGCTACAGTGGTAGTAGCAGCATCGGAAGTAGGAGAAGCATCTGCCTCTGCAGCTGCATCTTCGTCGGCTGGTCTGCTAGATGCGTAATTAATAGTGATACACAATACCACGGTGACGAGGAGAATCTTGCTTAAGACGGAAATCATCTTGCCTAAAAATACATTATAATTTGAATAAGCTTAGTAAAATACTATCAATACACGAAATTATTCCGTTTAATAAAATTTATCTGAAGGTCAGAAGATTTGTATGGGTACAGAGTTTCGCAGTCGGGAATATTTCCCTGCGAGGGGGGTGGGCGGCGAGATATTTTAAGAATATAGAAGAGTGGTGCTCGAATAATGTATGCCGTAAAAGTATGATTGTAGAGTATTTAAGAGCATTCAATTTAATTCTACTCTTCTTTTGAAACCTAGCCAATGAAACGATAAAAAATAAAAAAATCATAAACCCTTTGATTTAATGCTATAGATTCGAAGTACTTCTAATTCCCGGCAGGTAAGTCTCTAGAAAGATAAGGGCGTGTTAAATGGCGATATTACACATCCGATGGTACCTGTCCCGATCCTTGATACACAGTACAGAGGAGATGTGGTTAGCACCCTAGTTCTGGTAGGTAAAGCTCTCGAGGGATGGTAACCGGTACAATGGCTTTCCCAGGATAGCCTAGTAGGATGGTACCTACCTAGACCCCTGACATACAAATACTCTGAAGAAGATGCGGTTACAGACAGACAGACGCTAACAGATTTTGCGTATGCAGATACACAGGGTAAGGACACTTGTGGATCAATTTATGTTCGTTGGTTGATTGCAGGGATGAGAATTAAAACTCACTAATTATTTTAACTGAAACTTATTGATGAACCTTTCAACTTATTTTTAAGGTTTACCTTATTAAAAATTTCTGTGTAGTTTTCTTTCTGTCTTTTTTTTTTATTATTCCGGCGAAAAAGTAGAAAGTGTCGTTTCATCTCTTGTACTACTTGCAGTCAGAGGGAAAAAACTCATTTTCATTACTTTTCTCCACCAGATCCCTACCTGTTAGTCGAGGCCTTAGGATTGCTTCCGCACGGGGCGAGGTAGCAGGGTCAACGGATTTTACATGCACGTATCCCCAAGTGTTCATGGGGGTCTTCAGCGGGTATCGAACACGCGACCTTCCAGGTGGAAGTCCGATGCTCTAACCACTATGCTACCACGGCCTCGTTTTAAGTATTAGTAGATAACAACTCAAGGACCCGATAAAATACATGCAATCGTAGTAATCTACCGAAAAGATACAAGGTGTAATCTGAAACAACTTACTAACAACAACTAACTGTGCATTAAATCTAAGAATATTACTTGCGAGCAATCTCATCGGTGTGAAATCAATGCAAGACAGTAGGTTTTTTATGAGAGCATTGACGGTCTCTTGTCAACGGTGCATTTAAATAAGCCTCAAATATGCTTCCTCAGCATTGCAGAAAGAAAGTGTTGAAAACTTTCATGCATTTCGCAATGAATCATAATTTGCTAACCATTATGTTAGCTCACCATGAATTTCAAACTGCACCTGTACCAACAATATAAGAGTTGAAACTTGTTATTTGCAAGTCGAACTACCAATAAAGCACACTCATAAACAAATTCATTACAGCTTTATTCCTAATTAATACAAGTTTATTACACTTCATAAAATATATTTACGGTGAGTAACTTCAATTTCATATTTCAATCCCTTGGATTTCAAAACGTGCTGGCAAATGATTAAATTACTCTTAGAAAATGATTTTTTATACACTTTTCAAGAAATAAAATTTGTATCACAGCATGTAATAATATGTACATAAAAAAAGTAGTAGTCAATTACTAAAATGTTTGGCCTAACAGTTTAACAGAATAAGTTAGATTTCGTTTGAATAATAGGCATTCGTGGTTTTTGTTTTTCATGAAATAAATTAATTTTGCTTTGAGATAAATATTTTAACCATTAAAAAAATAAACTAAACTGGAGAAAAATAAAAATAAATAGATGCGATTCAAATTCGATGTTGATATACGGAATAGAAGGCGTAGATATCTCTGGATCAACTACCTGTTAGTACTTGCTCTACGTCAAAATCTCTTTCTGAAAATCTCTAAAACGAAATTACCTGTTCGGTTGAATTTATGTAAAGCTCAAATTTTTCCTTGGACTAGTATGAATTTTTTTTCCCAATAATTTGAAAGTGAACCCAAAATTATTATTCATATCAATAAAAAGAGAAAAAGAAAGAAGGAGTTAAAGCGTCTTCGCCAAGATCTTTTTTTTTTTCAAATGTAACTATTTTATCAAAAGTTATTAGGGAAGGACAGATTGACGCTTTGTTCAACAAACAGCTCGCTAAGCATAATACTCCAACGAAGAATTTCACGTCTATGTATTTTTATTTTTCTACAGTTATTGATCTAGGTTTCCCCCCCCCCCCCCCACCATTTTTAACGATATTTTTACTGGGCCTTAAGTCTGTCATGTTTTTCTCCTTCATATTCAATTCTGGAGGAGAGGGAAGCGAAATCCCGTTTAATTTATAGAAGAAAATGAAAAATGTTAAGATTTTTTCAACAAGAAGAAAATTTCGTTCATCCATGGTTATGGAAGTGAATAACAAAGGAAGTTAATGCACGAGTCCTTGGTTTTAGTTGCACATTTTACACTTTCGACGAAAAAATGTCTGGCGCAGAAGTGGAAACCTGGTGTAGTTCAAATACCGATGAACAAAACTTAAATGATCAAAAACCAGCTGCGACAGACATTAACATAAGGTACTGTTGAATGAAAAAGTCCTGATTGTACGGGATTCTTCCTTTTAGATGGTAATTAACCTCTTCAGACCCCAGAACTAAGCATAAACAATTTTCACGCAATTTTTTGGTTCTCTGATTTAAAAAATGATTACAAAACAAAATAACTAAAATTTTTTTTAGTTTTAATCAATAATTAGTTTAAATAATAATTAATGCCCAATTTCCATGTTTCCCATGTTTAAAACGAAGTAAACTATCTGTTGATTAATTTAAAAAACAATTGGGTGTTTTAGCTTTCAAATTGCACAAAGAGTAGTTAATAAACCGTATTTTAAAATATACCCAATTGGGTACACTTGGAAAGAAGAGGTTATAAGTAAAATGTGCCTAAACTAATAATTAAATTGTTGCAGTTCAGAGTGAAAAAGTATGCGTCTATTAACAAATGTACTAAATAATAAAGGGGACATGGACTACTAATTTGACGCTCTAAAACATCATGGATTTGACATACAGACCGACTGACACACATTTCCCTACCTCATAATATACTACTTTTAAAAATTATGTTTTACTTTCAAATTTTTTATTCTTGCATACTTACTGAACTAGTATTTTATTTATGACTGACTTATTTTAAGCAATATTTCAAGGATATATTAAGCCTGACATACTCAACAGTGGACGGCACTGGTCCTGGAGGACTTCTGGACCTGTCCGCTATGAGTTTTTTTTTTTTTTTTTAATCTGGTTTCAATAATGATAATAAAATTTTGAGCATTTACATTATTTTTAACTGAACCGGAAATTTTATGATTAGCTTTCATAATGCAATATGAAATTTCTGAAAACATTTATTTATACTACATTATCAGCACAATAATTGATTGCCATTTTCATTTACTTACTATTTAAATATTGTTGTAAGTGAATGATACAAAAATGTTTCAATTAACTTGTGAAATAGTTTTTAATACCTAGCCAAGCGCTTTTTTTGTTCTTATTTCTTTTTTTTTTTTTTTTTTGCATTAAAGAAAAAAAGGGGGGGGGGGGGAGAGCGAAAGTACTGTCCGGTGTTATTTATTTATTTATTTTATTTTATTTTTTTTGTTTTGTTTTGTTTTTTCCCCCTCAAACACTGGGACATTTTACGGTTTCAGTAACGTTGTATTAAACCTGTTTTTTCTTTCTCTTTTTCTGTTTTTTTTACGAGAAAGTAAGCTAAAAAAGACGAAACATGTATAAACTTGCTTTAAACTAGTAACGTAGAGAATTTTAGTTGCATTTTATAATACAATAATGTAATTTCTGAGTCTTTAAGCGAAAGATCATGGATTTTGTAAGATCGGACTTAGACATCACGAGATATAGTCTGAAGAAGTAATTTTACCAAATATTTTACGAAAAACTATTGAAAAGAAAAATTCTACATTTTTTTTTTTTTTCATTTCAACCAGCTATTAGAGAATACAATACAGGTTTCCTTTCTAAAAACACACGATTCAAGAAAACAAAATTGTAAGGTTTCTTCTGTTAATCATCCTGACGATTAACAGGAGTAACGATTAACAGGAGGATTAATCCCAAAGTAACAAATTATTTTTAAAAAAATTGATAGATAAAAACATTTGCATGCATATTATAAAATACATTTTATTTTGGTTTTGCAAAAGAAAAAAAAATACAGCATTATTATAAGAAAAAAATAAATTCTTGGAAAGATGGTGATTTTACACAAGCATTAAACAAAACGGGATAGTCTTCAACATTTTTACTTTCTAGGTCTAAATGCAAAAGTATTGTCGTCAAAGCGATAATTTTAAATCGAATTTATTTCCAGAAAATACTATTAAAACAACGATCTCAGAGTAAGGATTAGGTAATTGGTTTGAAGTTAAATAGAATTTACATTGTTTTCCCGGATATGCACTTAAAATATATGTTTTTTTGAATTATAAATGATTTTTTTAAAAAACAGGAAAACAAGGGGGAGGGGATCCGGAAAAGGTATTTCTAAAAGTCCAAAAATAGTTAAGTGGTTTCTAATCCCTTTCAATAGAGAGGTGTTTTCTTTTATTTTAATAAAAAGGTGAAACCCACTTTTTGAGCTTAAAATACGGTTTTCGCGAGACGGGAAAGCGAATATAAGAGAGAAGTACAGAAAATTGTAAGGAGTGTTGATTTGACCATTTTTTTTCAATGAGCAATATCACCAAGAAAGAAAGCAACTAAAAAATTTAATATATTATCGAATAGGTTTTCAAACATTTTAGTTTTAAGAGAAGTCTCATTTTCTTCGATCTTAGCAATGAAGAACAACTTTTCAAAGCATGATACTATTTTCCTTCATGATAATACCTTAATGTTAAGATGTAAGATTCAGTTTTTGAAAGATACTTACGATATGTCTGCAGCCTAATACTTTCTGGTAATCTGAAGACAAAATTGTTTGCTTGTGGTGCGAAAGGCGTTTATATTTCTCAGCTTCTACTCGTGCAGATCGTGAGTAAACTGATGATATCAAATCGTCTCAACCACTCTTTACATAAAGCTTTAATCCTTGCCTGTTCACATTCATTATGCATTTATCAGAATTGCACGCATGCTCCTATTCCATTCGAATGGCGCCTGCTGATTTGTCATCCTGTCCTCAGACGTCATCCTACACGTGACGAAAGATCCAGACAGCTACTTTAGCAGGACATGGCGATTACGAAGTCATGAAATATCTGCTTTCAGATATTTTTCAGATGAATGACATATTTCTTCAGTTTTCACGCTATTGTGGTTGCCTGCCGAAGAGCCAAGTCTGATGGCAGCGATAACGTATGGTTCGCAGAATCCCACAGGGAAATGGGGATGACATTTGGGAAACATAAATGTGTGGCGTTTATAATAAATATAATAAGATATACATCGCTGTTAGTATCTATCGGATGAACCCTCTGAAGTAAATCAAAGAAAAACCAACATACGCCATCAGCTACACAATAGCATCTGTTTCTAGCTCTCCCTGCAACTCATATGCATGAAAAATTCGCACATGCTGTCATAAGTTGCTAGACCGAGAAGCATCATTTTGTTTTTACTTGAATGAAATCAAGGATTTTGCTTTCTCGAGCAAATCGTTGGCGTCGTGGCCTTCCCCTCCGATCACATTTCTCCATATTCATAGCAGCGCGGCAATGCAATGTTTTTGCATAGTTCGTTCAAAATGCGCACAAGTTGTATAAAGCATGATGATAGAAAATGCAAAGTCAGCTGTTTACCTAAAAAAACTTATTTACTTTAACCAACTTAAGACGCATATGCAGTACTTTCTATTTTTTTGTGCTTATACATGTATGTTTTTAGCCGACTTTCAATAGGAGGACGGTTATAAATTGATACTGTATGTATGTTTTTTTTTTTTTTTTTTGCTTTATCCATCGACAACTTCTTACTGGATGACCCAATTTTGATGATTCTTATTATTTTTTTTTAATTGATCAGAGGTGGTCTGTTGTAAGACCCGTACCTTCGATTGACTATATTTGAAAGTTGGAAAAAAGTTATGGGCGGAAATATATTTTTTTTTTCATGCATAACTTCTGACTAAATGAACCGATTTTAATGATTCCTTGTTTTTCCTGATCGATATAGACTCGTCTAAATTAAATACCGTACATCGATTTGACTAAAATTGTCCTCTAGAAAGAATGTTATGGGGGAAAATTAAATATTTTTCATTTAATTGCACTCTCAGACGCGCATGCTCCAATCTCCAGAAACTCTCGTCGTATTTGAAGAAATGGCTTCGTGAAAAATGCTCCGAGTACACCTTTCGTCAAATTATCGAAATTTGTGAACTAACTTTTTAAGTCACGTGATCACGCGATTAAAGAATCGTCGAAAATGAGGATTCTATTTTTAAGAGTTCAAAGCCTTGACTTGATATTTCTTTGTGAGTAAATTATTAATAAATATAAAACTCATTGTTAAAATGAGTTTGTTGCCGTTAAGCAGTAATATTAAAAGCAATTTTAATAAGTGAGTGGAGGCTTTTCTGAAAAAGATTGAATTCTTTTAATTAATGAGTTAAATTAGATTTTTCAAAATCAACTTCTAAACGTAGCTTATCCTACGAATCATTAGTTTTAGAGCCAGCCGTTGAAAGTGGATGTGCCCTTTGGTATATAAATATATTTTTAAACAGAGCATTCATGGTGAAAAATGCATTCAAACTGAAAACAATAAAGTTTAATAGTTTTTGGGATAAAAAATAGAACCGACTGCAAGTTAAAAATTGCGTCAAAAACTAAAAACTAAATTTATCCTTTAAACGGTATTGATACATCGATACTACTACTTTTAAACATAAGAGTTTTAAATTCGGTGCAAAATTATGATAGATTCAGTCTTTTGTAGCGACGAATAAATTACAAATATAAAAGCCCAAGACTTTGCAACAGTTCCAATATAAAGTAACACACGGTGTAATGGAAATTAGACTGTCATTATTTTGCGCCGACTTCAAAAATTATGCTTAAAAGTAGTAGTATCGATGTTGTTTAAAGAATGAATTTAGTTTTTTCCTTTTAGCATAAAATTTTTCATTTGAAATTGGTTCTAGTTTTTTTCCCCAAAAATTATTTTAATTATAAAATAACATCCGCACTGCACGCGGATGTGTCTCCATGAAAAAAGGCTAAGAAGAAATATTTCAGATATTTTGTTGTTGTTATTCTCATTGTCAGACACACCTGGATTTTAATTTTGATCACCACATAACTCATCTATATCTTAGATCTAAGAGGATAAAGTAAACTTGTTGAATATTGAATATTGTTACTTTTCGAAGCATAGTCAATCATGGTCATCTAGTATCACACGTGATACTGGTTTCTTCAAAGCAGAAGTTTTAGAAATTATTTTACATAATTTTTAATCTCATTAAAAAAAAACTATCTCCTTGTTTAGGCAAACATAGGTCAAAAAATATCATAAATTATGCTCAAATAAAAAAATTTCTGTTATTGTGACGAAAATTGTTAATGTGTGGTTTAACAAGAGAAATATTTATTTAAAAAGTACCAATTAAGGAAGCATAATATGCCCTTACTCAAAAGCTCATGTTTAAAAGTCTGTGATCACAAAAACGATTTAGAATATATTTTCACAAATCGAAACACGTTTCTGCAATTAGAGAAACCCCGATTTAACGTACCCTTCCCTGTTAACGCTTTTTTGTGTATAAAGCCATTTTTCCGTGGTAAAAAAATGTTCCATTATTGTAGAGTTAAAACATTCCGTGTTTAACGTGATTACTGTTTAAAAGTTAATGCACATCACGTTTTTAGCCTACTTCCCGTAAAAGTTAAAAAATAACATTAATAAATCATGAAAGAAGGCTTAATGTATCGTAAAAATATTGCTAAAAATGAAGAAAAGTCAAAAAAAGTGAAGTAATTAAATTAAGGTTGAAAAATAAAAAAACTTGAAAGTTGGGGTTTGAGATGGGGAAAACGTGTGTCTGTTGGTCCGTCTCTTCCCTCCCCCAATAATAACTTTTGAACGAATTGTCCGATTCAAAAAATTCTTCTTGAATTCGAAAGATCTCAGCGAGGGCATCTCATTTCCATATTTTACTTTTTGATTTGAACAATTTTTCGTTCAATTTTGAACAGTTCAAAAAAACTTAACATTAGTGCCTATGGGAAAAAATGAAGCAAATTATGTAAATTTTGGGCACAAGATTCATGTTCCAATAAACAAGCTTACTGGAGGAAGCTTTTGGCGTGAAATATTAATTTGAACAGTTTTTGTTCATTTTTGAGTGGTTCAAAAAATTAACATAGCGCTTACGGGGAAATTTCAATCCTATATAAATCCTGATCTAACGGACCAATTTGCTTGAAAGAAACTTTATCGGAAAGCTCATATAACATAGAACATGTACAAATAGAAAGTTCATCAAGAACTAACGAGCCTATTTTCCTGTGAAATTTTTTATCGGGATTTTTAAGGATATTTCTCAATGACTAAATGAATGGGGAAAAGAATGAATGAAGGAAAAAAGGGGTGAATTAATACATAAATGAGTAAATGAATGGACAAAAACATGAATGAGTAAACGAATGAATGAATAAATGAACGACTAAATAAAGGAAATAATGAATTGAGTGAATGAATATGTATTATCCGATGAAAAAAGTATATTTGAAAAAAATAACTAAAGCTAGAGGAGAAAGAGATAGCTACATTATAAATTTGAACTTGGTGTATACGGAAAAGTAGGCTCGTATAGTTCTAGACGGCACTTCGTGTTTCATCTTAGATATTTATTGAGGACTTGAAATTTTAAACTTTATTGAAAACATAGCAATAAGCACGTTGTTCTGCAGTGCAGACGTCGTAATATCCTTTTTTTTTTCAATTCCTTTTCCCATTTTTCTTCTCTTGCCTCTTTGGCGCAACGATTTGCATAAAGGTAGTGCGTTCTATTAAAAAAAAGTACCGTCTTTTTATGCAAGTTAGTATATAATTTATAAACGATATTCCAACTCAAATCTATCATTCCCTCAACAGAAACGTCCCGTAGTGGACCAATCGGTAGAAGCTCTGTTCCCACAGAACGCCGAAAATGAAGCAACATTGACCGAGGTCAGTGTCTGGGAGGGTAACAACCACGCGCGGCTGGTTGCTGACCGTCGTTAATTAGGTCGTGGCTCCTATATCCTCCAAGTGAAACGATACCTCTGGGGGTGCTAACCCCAGATGACGGTCTTTCACCTGGGAGCTGGCTCAAAAAATTAGGAGACCATATAAAACCTGCCTATAAGGGCCTCGTTTTTCTCAGGAGCAGCGCACCCAGTCTTCCTCGATTCGCGAGTTTACACGAAACCAACCAGCCCACTCAACAGAAACTGAGGTAAACAATCTTAACCGGTGAGAGAATATTCTTTATTTCCTTGATTCATATTGGTTCAGTCTTGCAGAAACATGTCATCTACAGCAGAAACATGCTATCTAAAACGGAAACTAAGTTCGTTCTTTAATTTCTATTTTTTTTCATAAAAGCCCCAGAATTTAATCAAGATATCTTTATCTCGTAAAAACTTTACATTACTGAACGAATGCAATTTTATGCGGGCGAAAATTTTTGTCATATAGCTCAATTTCCAGCTGTCTTTTCCAAACCGTAACAGGGACTAAATGTTCTCAGTCTAGTGCGCTACGTACACTGGCCAAGTTTTTCCCGTATCCTCAGGTGTAGACGTATCACACCTTGGCAAACACTAGAACGGGGGAAGTTTACAGAAAAAGTGATGTGTAATGATATTAAATGTTGGCTTCGTGTGTCGGACTCAAATTCTGGAGTCACACGACATTCATTTCTTAAAAGAAGAGAGTTCTGAGGGAGAAGTTACATAATGCTTTAGGGGCCGTTCATAAATGACGTCACGCTTTTTACCCATATATTTGACCCCCCTCCCACCCTTTGTCACAATATGTCCCACTTCAGCGGACCCCCTCCCTCCCCCCTTTGTCACGCGTCACGCTATGTTGCATAATGCATGATGTCACACTTCTTGTTACCCCCTCCCCTCCCCTTGTCACACTTTGTCACAATTTCACGAACCCCCCTCCTCCCCTCGAAGAGTGACATCATTTATGAATGATCCCTTAGTACAGTAAAACCCCGTTATACCGCGCCTCAGTATACCGCTTAATCGGATAAACCACGGTGACTATCATGTCCCCCGACGTTTAAACCACCCTTTATGATTGCCATTTAAAGGTGATTACTCACTCACCATTGTAAATAAAGCAAGCCCGAGCACACAGGTATCCTAGCCAAAGAGCACCCGTCCCCCCACCAGACACGCAAACAGATAAATTCCTATTTTGATAGGCGTAGTGTACACCTTTTCACGCTTTTGCTGTCTTTCAACCTAGAACATATAAATAGATTTCAAAATCGGGTGCAATCGCCCTGGCTTGTTTCTCTTGACATGGACGGAGCTCAGTCTGTCAGGGACTGTTCAGTTCAATGCTTAACTATTAAATTTTCAGAAGTCTAGTTATGCGTGTGTAACTTCTTTTATAGTGCTATCAACCTTTGCATTCCAGATTCCTTACCATTCCTGAAAAGTAAACATATTCCCCAGTGAGAAGATCGTTCTTCCCCTTCCAAATCTAATTTTTTCTTAAAACCTCTCCCCCTTCACAATCCCATGTTGATAACATTAAGAGAGTTTTAAGCACCTTTTTTCTCGGAACACAGTTGGTTTATAACCTATCGCACGATAGACTGATTGCGCAGATGATTTGATAAAGTTAAAAATGATGCAAGAAAAGCGAGTATTATTTCGTGAATATGGTTCCGCGGTATAGTTTCACTATACCACGGTTATGTTATAACGCGGGAGTCAAACATGTCTCCCAACACCCGCGTTTTAACGGGGTTTTACTGTACTAGAATTGCAATTATTTACACCAGATAAGTATACATTATGCTTGAGAATCAAATATGCAAAAAGTGAAAATTGCAATTATTAAAACGAATTTCAAGTAAAACGTTAGAACTAAATATTTGTATTGAGGAGATAAAGAGATAAAAATAAAGAGCATGGCGAAGTAAGTATTATAATCGTCGGCAGGGTGACGTAGTGGTAAGGCACTCGCCTCGTACTCCCAAGTTCGGAGGATCAAACCTGCCCAAGTCGGTGTCTCTTCAAGATTCAGAAAATCGTCAGCGCACATGCCATACGATTGTGCGGAACGTTAACGATCCTTGGATTATCTGTTTGGCTTGAATCTCTCGAATAAATTTAATTCTTAGTGCAGTATCGCATCATTCCGAGCTTCCATCAAGGGGGAAACTGTGCTTCCAAATTTTCAAGTGGTAATGGCATTCGCCGTTAGTGGTGCTACTTGAAAGAATGGATGCCGGTTTCGAGGAATGCACTAGGTCTGCAAAGGTTAGTGACCATACGCAACCCCATTAGAAAGATAAATCTTAAATCTCCAAAAAATGTTTTAAATTACACGGTGTTATTAAAAAAAAAAAACAACTAAAATGCAGTAATAGTGGTCTAAAACCATGTAACAAACTTCCGTGACAAATCAAGGTAAATAATATCGTTGCAAAATCCAAACAAAGCTATCGTTGCCATTCGCCAAATAATAATTCTAATAATTTCCTCAGAGCCAAAATTATTATTTTTTTCCTAATTAACGTTATAACAAAATACAACACGGATGGAATATCGTATTGTCTTCGAAGATAAGCTTTCGTGCAAAGTTTGAAGATAATTTATGCAGTAATAGTGGTCGAAAACCGCGTAGCAAACTTCCGTGACAAATCAAGTTAAATAAAACCGTGTAAAAAAATGTTTTAATCTTCCATCCAATTTTTGATCAATTAAAGTTTAAGTTATAGTTATAAAGCACTATCCGACAAAGTGCACGCAATCGACACGCAAGTGAAATTGCGAACAACAACAGTCCGTCTGTTGCACTGATTAACAGATTCTCGTAATGGAAAACCCATAAGCTCAATGGAGGCAATTCACCGCTAGAGGGACTCAGGAGCGATCATCGCTGTCACGTGATATCTGCTCTTTGTTTACTAAGACTTTCAGTTGAGTTCTATGTGGAGTTCACTAGGCAAAATTAGTTATCTTAAAATTGATTGGACTATTTTTACAGCTTTTTCTGGTTATAACCTAGTATTTGCATTTAATTTAATCATTATAAAATAAATTTATTAATTGCTAAAATAGTGATAGTGTTTTATTTAGTTTATGTAATGTAGAAGAACTTAATTTAGGCCTAGTTTTTAATTAGATTTGTCGAACTCGAAGTAAAGCGATGTTTACATTGCTTTAATCGCTGCCACGTGACCCATGACGTTGCTTGAATTGCCTCCATTGGATGTGTCCTTTTCTGGCATGCGCAGAAGTGTCCAAGTGTTTTTAATTCACAACCAGACTGTAAGTAGGTTTTTTTTTACAAGAACTAGTACTACTTTTGAACTAACATAACTCCATATTTCTATTCTAGCATGTCGTTAGCGACATCGTTTACAAAGATTACTTCAAATCTTACTGTTAAGCATATTTATATTCAAAAATGTTTTGAAAATTCAAAAATTATAACTTTTCTGAACATAAATTTAAATTTTCCAAGAAACCCGTGATTGATTCGCAACTCCTCAGTGGATAGCGATCCACAAGCGCAGAGTTCCCCGTTTTACAAGGAGGGTTGGAAAACGCTACCTTATACAATTACCTCAGAAATGGAAAATATATTTTTTTACTGAAATTTCAACATATACATTGCTTTTGCGCCGTTGATATTTGAAAAGACGGTGGAAGTGCTGTTAACCCTACCTGCCAATACCGAGCCATAAACTTGCCAACTGTTGCGTAATCAAGGAACTTTGGCGATTCTAAACGATCGCCAAACGCTGCAATGGGACTAAACATCACGTCAACCGAAAAGACTCTGTTCTTTTTCGCGTGGTATTTTATGATTACCGAATACTTCAATAATGCGTACATTTTACATAAGGCCTGTTTGCACTGAAGAATAATAAAATTTTTCACGCATCAAAGATATAAAGGGAAAACTAAAAATCAAGGTTAGACTGTTCTGAGTTTTGAATTGCAAATTTCCTGGAGCGCGCGTTCCAGCAAAACTCTCACTCTGTAGTTGTTATAAAGATTTATGGAATTATTTGAATAAATCCCAAGCTTTGGAAATGCGAAACACATATTCCCACTGTTCTATTGACAATGACTTTTATAGGTCTCTATTGAAAAAGAGATAAAATATTTCAGTTGGGATTATTGATTTTCTTAAGTTAAACCACCACAACTAACACTTAAACCTAAAAGTTAGGACAAACTTTTAGTGTTTAAGAATTAACCTGACACGTTTCTCTTTGAATTGTCATTTTTCTTCAGCTTTACTCAGACATTTCGCCAAGCAAATCTTGTTAAAAATATCGTTTTGCTCATACTCTCAATATCTTATACGTAAGCGACTTTTCCTGTCTGTCGATCTGTCTGTCTGTCTGTCTGTTCGCTATAGAATCCTAGACCGCTTTACCGATCGGGACCACATTCGGCACGGTTAATGTTTACAGCCCGAGAAACTCGTCGCTGCAAAAATAAAAGTTGTGACTCAATTAATTTTTTTAATTAATTTTTGAATTTTTCAATGATTTTTTCTACGCTTATATCTTTTAAACTATGTACGCTTAGATCTTTTTAACTGCGCAACGGATTTTAATGCTGCTTTCATCAATAGACAGAGTGGTTCAAGAGGAAGGTTTATAGACTCGTTAGAAAAAATCCTACAGGTAGCTCTTTTTTTATTCCATTTTTACGCAGTTTTCCAATAAATTCCCCAATATGGGGGTGTAAAAAGCCTTGCACATATTAATGTAATGCATCGATCGAAAGCGCTGATTTTTTTTGCACAAGTTGATATGTGTTCTAAGTTTCTAAGTCAATAAGAACGCCAGTTATAAGCTTTTTAGTTCGATTTCTTAAGGCTTACCTTGACCCAAAAATAACAATTAACAGTTTCCTCAACTTTGGAAATGTCTTATCGAGAATTGTATGTTTATAATATCTAGAACAGCAGTCATTTCGTATGACCACCGGGCTTACTAGTCACGTTATATGGAAATATTAGGACGTCATATGTCTTTTATCTCAACTTCAAAGGACTACTAATAACATGCATATTTTTGATAATTGCTATGGGGCGACATCGCTTTTCATGTCCAGTAAACTTCTAAGTAAAATCAAAAGCATAAAAACTGTTAGCGGAAAAACCTAGAAAGAGAGAAACAATTTAGCTACTGATTGCTATCGTCCTCTTATCGAGTAAGACAGGCATTTAGTTACTTTAGATCTTCTCGTTTATTTAGCTCTATTGAAGACTAGTGGCAGTGCTCTACAAAAAAAAAAAAAATGTTATTCTACTATCCAAGTGGGATAGTCCATACGAACGTCATACGTTTAAAACAACAAATGTTCTAAAATTTTTGTGTCAGAAAGAAAGTCTAAACTTTCGGTGGATTTTAAGATATAACCTGAGTTAGTATCATAATATTTGCAAAAGTTATTCCATTGAGAATAAGGAATATAACAGGAAGTTCCGTCTAGAAATATACAAATCTGCTTTCCCATATACACCCAACTTCAAATTTATAATCTAGCTATCTCTCTCTCTCTCTTTTTTGTTTAGCTTTAGTTCTTAATTATTTCAAATATACCTTTTTCAACGGTTGATACATATTCATTCACTCATTTTTTCATTCATTCACTCATTCATGTATTTATTCACTCATTTACTTGTTTTTTCATTCATTCCCCCATTTATTCAATAATATTAAGGCTCGACCGATGCATCGGCCTCGCCGATGCATCGGCGCCGATTGTTCAATAAATTTGCTATCGGCCATCGGCATCGGCGGCCGATGCTAACTTCAGAAAAACATCGGCCCATCGGCCTTGAAAAACATCTAAAAGCCGATGCAAGGCCGATGTTTTTAGCAGGGACAACTTTCTAGAAAACATTCTGTCTTTAACTTTCTTTTATCTCCCATAGCTAGATTTCTATTTCCATACAATAACAGGCAGCACATCAATTAAAAAAAAGCACAAAAATAATGTCATTCTACAAAGTATTTGATAAAAAATTCGGAAAAATAGTTTAAGCGGTCGCTGCCGGAAAACCTTCATTATTAAAATTATTTCTCTTTGAACAGAATGCTCGCGAAATAGAATATGTTAAAGTAAAAGTAATAGAGCCGTCTTATATGAGTGCTATTTGTTTTTCGCACTAGGTTATTTGCCTCATTTTTTGACCGTTTTTCGTTTAATAATGATAGTGCATTAGATGTCATTGGTGAAATAATATTATACCATCTGCTTTTAGTTGACATGTTTCTTATTATTGCGAAATTGTAAACAATACAAAGTCAACTCAATCAAAGTACGATAATCATTTTAATTTTTACCAGTTCAAACTTTTTTTTCTCTTAGCGGGTTTTTTTTTTTTTTTTTTTTTTTTTATAGAAAAGATTGGTCAAAACGCAGAAAAAAAATAATTTCCAGTATAAATGTTTATTAATCGAAATTTTATGTGTCCAAGTTCACCTTGCAATTTTTTAAAAATTGAACTGTCAAAATGCGAGTTTGCGCGACAGGATTTAATAACATATTACTAAAAATGCTAAAATTTCTTCATTTTCAAAGATTGATCAATGTATATTTTTTTTTTCAAAATGCATCTTAACTTTTTTTATGCGATAATTATTTTAATTTTTCACCGTTTATACTTAGGGCAATTTTTTTTTTTTTTTTTTTTGGCTTTTTTGAAGCCACGTGTTAGACAGTTGACAGTTTTTCTGCTATTGTACAACAATCTCGTTGCATCTGCTTTCACTTTACAATACTTCTTGTTATTTTATTGCTAGTTTACAACATAGAACATACTGATAAAAAAAATGAATCGGTATAAATGTTTATTGATCGAAATTTTATGTGTTCGACCTGCTATTTTCAAGAATTTAATTCTTAAAAAACGAGTTCGCCGCGCGACAGGGTGGAATAATACCTTAATCAAAATGCTACAATTTCATTAATTTCAAAAATTGACAACGTAAATATAAATATATATTTTTTTTTTCAAAATACATCTTAATTTTTATAAACGATCACGTGTTTTTCATAAGATTACTTGTCAACAGAAAACTGCTGGTGCTAAAAATATTGGTTTATTTCGGTGATTTTATATTATGCTCATGAAAATATAAAAAACATGTCAAGTATTTCAGTGTAATTTTCAACTCACTAGGAAAAAAAACTAATAAGATTAGTTCTTAAGACCCAGCATTCATTTGTAATGAAAAAAAATCTCACGTCTATGTTTTTAAAGCAGTATTCAGTATTTTTTGCGTTACTGCGAGCAAAATTTTTTAATATTTTATTTTTATTTTAGAAAAAAAGTTATTTTTGGTTAAAATAACTTTTATAATGAAAAATAAACGTATAATCGTTCCCGCTTTTCCTTTAAAAACGGGGGGGGGGGGGGGGAATATTATGAAAAAATCTGAGAGGAGGGGTTTGTTAGTCTGTATTATAACGTCTGCATTCCTCTCCATGAATTAGACCCGATCCGATCCAATAGTTGTTGTGTGTTTTTTTTTTTTGCAAAGATAAGAAAAAAGAATTAAAAATCCTCTGATATAGCATTTTTGAAGTTTTTTTAAACCTCCAAATAGTTTAATTACTTTATTAGAATTCTGAGTGATTCTTTTAGTTTTAATTATTATGTAAACTTCCCGCAAACAGTTTTACGGTGGTCGAATAATGCATTTCTGTTTTTATAAACATAAAAATAAATGAGTGATTTAAATTACATTTTGACAAGCATTCTACACGATTTAATGGTTTAAAGACTTTTTTCCATCGGCCATCGGCATCGGCCATCGGCCGATGGAAGAGGAGAATAATCGGCAATCGGCCATCGGCTGATCTCAGAACCAACGGCTGTTCTCGGAACCATCGGCCAACAATCGGCATCGGCCCATCGGCCAAAAAATGCCATCGGTCGAGCCCTAAATAATATATATATTTTTTCATTCATCCGCTCATTTATTCACTCATTTATATATTTTTTATCATTTATTCACTCATTTATATATTTTTTATCATTTATTCACTCATTTGTTCATTCACTCAAAAATATTCTTAAAAATCGCAATCAAAAAATTTCGTAGGAAAATAGGCTCGTCAGCTATGGTTGAACTTTCCAGCTGTACATGTGTTACGTCATAACAACTTTCCAATGAAGTTTGTTCCAAGTAAATCGGCCCGGTTAGATTAGGATTTATATAGGATGATTTAACTGTTCGAAAAATGAGAAGTCCTCGCTGAGATCTTAAGAATGGAAAAAACAATCTTTCGAACTGGACAATTCCTTCAAAAGTTATTAGGGGGGCCTGACAGACCGACAGACACACATTTCCCCCATCTCAAAACCCTACTTTCACACTTTTTATTTTTCAATCTTTATTTAATTACTTAACTTATTTTTGACTTTTCTTTATTTTTAACGGTTTTTTTTTCCTTTTACTTTTGCAGGAAAGTAGGCTAAAATGCTTAGATTTATTTTGTGATTGATTAATTAATTTATTAATCAATGAATTAATTTATTGCGGGCACAAAGGAGTACATTTGTCAATTTGTTATGTCAAGTAAATGTTTTTTTTTTAAATTCTGTTCTTTCATTTAGTAAGCTTTAAAAATGTTATAAGTTGATAAAAATGGCGCAAAGAATTGACTGATCATCCAAAAAAATAAGTAAAATATTAGTAATACGAAATCAAGGGGAAGGTTATGACAAAATTATAAAAGAAATCTGCGGAAACTTTATCGATTGTGACATTTTTACAAAATCGTTTTTCATACCTTTCTCTTAACTTAATTCTAATTCATCAGTTGCACGGGATTGCAGAATCTCGCAGGATTCGTAAATCTCAATCTCGAACTGACACAGAGAAAAATACTGCAGGATTGCATTCCCTAAACATGCTGTAGGGAGGGATACCTGTACTACTCTATCGGCGTCTGTATTCAAAGTGATTTTTTTATTTATTCTTTTTTTTAACCCGCGAGCACGCGCGCTGGGTCTGCGAGACCTGAGGTATTATTTTAGAATTAATTATTCATTCAATAAGATCGTCAAGTTTCATTGTAACTGCATTCTAGGTTACACTGGTATTGAACGTACATACATTTGGTATTTTAAATTTTGTTTGTTGAGAAAAAAGACATTTTTAGAGGGGGAAAAAAGGCTACAAATAGCGCGCATTCCCGCGTGTTAAAATTTATGTAGCAGTTCCCGAAGAATATTATGGCAACAAAAAATTATAATTACGAACTAATATTATACTTGTACTTACGGACTACATTCTTGAAAATCAAATTATCAGAAAATTTGTTAGTGGCTGATAATACATAGTTATTGAAACAAGATATTACTGATTAAAGGGAGGGGGAGAACATTATATTTCGTTGAAAACACAAACGTCGTAAGCCAACAACAAGTTAATTTCGGAAAATTTCTGTTCCTTTAAAAATTTTAGTTACATTTAAATTTAGAAATTGCTTTTTTTTTTTCTTTTTTGGTGAGTAAAAAAAAAAACTTTTCTACAATTTATTCCTATGTGCTCGCTAACGTACAGCAAAATTCTAATCAAGATTTCAACCGTTGGAATATAAATATGCTTCCGTTTGCTTATTCATATACTTAGGAGTAAAATGTAAACGTTATGGTGCGAATAATTTGGTAATAAAAAGGGAAAGGAACAAGAGCAATTAAACGAACTAGAAGTCGCAGGTGAATAAATATCCGAGAAATGCTTTTGTCCAAGAAAGAGGGAACTACTAATTAGATTAGATTCTTACTAATTTACTTACAACAAATAAAGGTTTTTTATTTTTATTTAAAAGTATTATTTTTAACTTGCATACAAGTTTCTATTGATACTTATTAAAACATATTTTTACATTCAGTATCACGAATGTGTTATGCTATCATTAATTCCAAATTTTGATAGCTTTTTCAGTGGCTCTCAGCCTGTAATTCTCGTATCCGTAACCGCAAAACAAAAAACAATTATTTCTTCAGCAAGGGGTTAATGATGGTACAAAATCTAACATTTTATTTATTTATTTCACGCGTTAGGTTTAACTTTCGAATCTAATGTTCAGAGTGCCTACACAGGCGAGCCAGGAATTGAATAACTGTAACTGGTCAAACGGCCCAAAACAGTTTTGTTTCGATTTTGCTCTGGCGGAACAATATGCAAAGTAAATGACCGTAAAATAAACGACGTGAGGGAAAGGCACCTATATGTTTTAATATTTTGCAGTGCTCTTTTCTAAGACTAAATATTTGCGACTGCAAATTTAAAAAAAGAGAGAGAGAGAAAAGGCGCTAATTTGAGGTTGCAAATTATGATGTTGGTTAAATGAGTTTGAATAACCAGTCTGGGAACTAACTAAAAGTAAGTTTTACCTTTTTATGTTCTTTTTAAATGCCATTCATTATACTTTTTTGCACCTTATACAGATATAGATTATTCGCATATAAAATTAATTTTTTACTGCCTTGAAAAATAAAAGAATTTAGAGAAATTAAAGAATAAATTAATTTAAAGGTTTCTAAAAAAAAAAAAAACGGTTTAAATGTCATGACATAAAGATTGTCCCAAACTCATGCAAAAAAAATCTGGAGTAACCCTTGATGATATTACAGCCCTTTTTTCCAAAGTGTCGATTTCTATTTTTTGGCCGATTGCAACATGAGTGCTTACACCAACAAATAGTGGATGTTCCTTATGATACGAATAGCTTACAGAGCAATGTTGGTGAAATACAAATACAGTAAAACTTGTAAAGTTGGCCACTTTTGTAGGTTGGCCACCTGTCTAAGTTGACCACTTTTGTCAGGAACCGAATTAGCCCTATATTGTATTATGTAGGGAAACCTTTGTAACTTGTCCACTAAGTTGACCACCTGTTTATATTGACCACTTATGTACGCCAAACTTTGGTGGGAGTATTACAAAAAACCCTTTGTAAGTTGACCGCCTAATTATTACTAATTTATTTGTTTATCTATTTTTGCAAAGATAAGAAAAAACTTAAATAACTTCTCCAGCATATTTTTTACGCTGTAATGTTAGACTAGTGTTTGTCTGGATGTATGAAACATTAATATAAAGTTTGCCTAAACCTCTTTGTAAGTTAAAAATATGGGACACAACTATGAGCACCGTTTTATCCTTTAAATAAATTTCTTCTTTTTTTCTTCTAATTGTTCAAGCAATTTTGAAAAATTGCGTAATTTTAGATAATTTTTACCATCAAATAAGTAACTTACATAATTAATAAGATTTTTATCTTTATTTTAACTAAGTGCTTTAACTTTAAAGGATACATTGTAAGTCATTCAGATCAAAATTATCTAATAAGGTTTTAGATAGTTCTGAAAAATACAGCTAATTACTAATTTTGAAGTAACGTTAAAAAAAAACTCCACCCTTTATAAGTTGGCCACCTGTCTATAAGATGACCACTAAAGTGCCGCACCGCAAGTGGTCAACTTACATCGGTTTCACTACAGCTTACAAAGCAATGTAAGCTAATTTTACCCTATGTTTGGTGACACAGGGTAATGGTCACATAGGTTAAAATTAGCCTACATTGCTGTAACATAGTAGAAAATTAGAAGACTGCACTTGGAACGCACTTTATAGGTTTATGCAAGAATGGAGGCAATTCAACGCGTCACGTGATAACGGTGATTGCTGATTTGTTTACCAAATTTTTAATTGAGTTCTACGTGGAGTTCACGAAGCAAAATTAGCTATCTTAAAATAGACTATTTTCATAGCTTTTTTTGATTTTAAACCAAGTAATTTACCTTTAATTTAATCATTATAAGAGAAATTTATTAATTATTACAATAGTTATAGTGTTTTATTTAGTGTTAATTTTATATAACGTAGAACTTTATTTAGTTCTAATTTTTAATAACGTAGAACTTTATTTAGGCCTAGTTTTAAATTAGATTGGTCGAACTCGAAGTAAAACGATACTACAGCTTCCTTTGTTTACTTTTTTTTTTTTTTTTTTTTTTTTTTTTTTTTTTTTTTTTTTTTTTTTTTTTTTTTTTTTTTTTTTTTTTTTTTTTTTTTTTTTTTTTTTTTTTTTTTTTTTTTTTTTTTTTTTTTTTTTTTTTTTTTTTTTTTTTTTTTTTTTTTTTTTTTTTTTTTTTTTTTTTTTTTTTTTTTTTTTTTTTTTTTTTTTTTTTTTTTTTTTTTTTTTTTTTTTTTTTTTTTTTTTTTTTTTTTTTTTTTTTTTTTTTTTTTTTTTTTTTTTTTTTTTTTTTTTTTTTTTTTTTTTTTTTTTTTTTTTTTTTTTTTTTTTTTTTTTTTTTTTTTTTTTTTTTTTTTTTTTTTTTTTTTTTTTTTTTTTTTTTTTTTTTTTTTTTTTTTTTTTTTTTTTTTTTTTTTTTTTTTTTTTTTTTTTTTTTTTTTTTTTTTTTTTTTTTTTTTTTTTTTTTTTTTCCTGAGTAAAGCCCTTTTTCCTCCATTGAACAGAGCCATCAAACAGGAATGTTTTCCTTTCTTCTGAATTAGTTGCAGTTAAAAGCTGCAACCATTCTCCTCCCATTCTCCAACTTACATGCCTGCAGAATGATTCTACACCCATTTCTAGATATCTTTTAGTACAGAAAGTATTCGTACTTGTCTGAAAAAATCCAAATTATACAATCCCTTTAACCAAAAAGGGAGAGTGATAGGTAAAGGAATTTTCTGGAAAGAAAATGGTTACCTTCATCTTTGACATCGTTTTCACACCATGCTCAGCAGGTGGCATGCGCAGGTCCACTCAATTTACTTGTACTTTTTGAGTTATTTCTAACGGCATCTCTGTTATATCGCGCATTCGGATGTATTGCGTGCTCTTCTTTGCTGTCCCCCAACAAGCGCGATATAGAGGGGCTACTGTAATTCTTTAATTAATAATGTCAGGAAAAAGTGAGAAAATTCCAGTTTTGACTTTATTCATAAAACAATTACTAAAAAAGTAGAAAATAAAATCGGGTATTTTTCTCTTTTTCGAATAATTAACACCATTACCATTGGGAATGCTATGCTTCATAAGAAAATCACTTCGGATTGTTTAGCCATGTTGCTGAAGCATTTGTTTTTTGAGGTCCCAAAATGGGAGATTTGGAGCCTTCTGACTACACAACTGCCCCTTTCCCTAGATGTGAGATTCGCTTTCGTTATAAGATGGGGCTTCCTTCCAGCTTATCTGTAAATGTAATAAAGTTTCAGGTGCTTCTTACTAATATCCTTGCCCACTTGGGGGGTAGGGAGTGGCAGAGGTGTCATGGCAAAGACTGTCACTGAAATTTCAAGGGGTCATAGTTTCTTCTTTTGATAGGAAGTGGGTATCGTTCTTCGGGGGGATGGGCACCCCCTGGAGCTAGATCGGAGAATTTACAGGGGAAAAAAAGTGGAATACCCAATGGAAATTTGGTGTTGCTTTTTGTATCATTCTAAAGCATAGGAAGTACATTTTAGAAAACAGATAGTGATATATACTATATCAAGTTGATAAGATATTGACTATATCAAGACAATTTTCTCATAAAAATCCCAAAATGGTCAAACACTTCAAGAAAAACTGAATTTTATGCAAACGTTGGATTGAATGAATTTTCAGATGAAGGCAGAATTATGTGTTCATCCTGAGGCATTTAATATAGCGGTGTTTAATGGGATAATTGTAATACAAAATGATTACATATTTCTCTTTCCATCGTTAATAAGAACAATACCTGCTAAAATCACTTTACATACACAAGGGCGTAACCAGGGGGGGGTTTTGGGGGTTCAAACCAGCCCCCCCCCCCATTGGGTATTTAGTTATTTATTCATTTTTTCCCCTCAACTTGGTGGAAATCATGTCAAGTCAATCGGGTTGTGGGCTTGGAAAACCCTTTTTTTTTTTACTTCGTGTGAACAACATAGGCGACAAGATGTGGAATTCCCCTCATCCCTTTCCTCGGGCAAAATCGTGGAGATGGACGTTGAAGGACAAGACCCTCGGGGCCCGGAGCACGGTACACCGCTAGCTCATTTTCGTTGAGAAACTGAAACTAAAACGGAGAGTCACGTGATAAGGGGGGGGATGCATCTGTCAATCGTCATTTAGGGGTGTCAATCGTCTGCACTTGTTGTAGCCAACGGAATTGGTGGAGGGGTTGCTATTGCTTTCGGCAACTAAGCTTCCGAGAAAACCGAGGGATGTGAGCTTGTTGGGGAGGGGGGGGGGGGGGTAAGACGCAACGGGATAGTCTTTTGTATCTATAGCCTTGAAAGAAAATCACTAAATAGTTACAGATGTGCAATGTCTTTCTTTTCTTTTTTACCAATGTACTGTGAGAGTCATGTGCTTCAGTTTCTGCAATTCAAAAATTCAGATTCATGCATCACTCATTTAGTATTAAAATGCGTAGCATTTTCCTTCCCTAACTTACCTTTTCAGTTTAATAACAGTAATATTAAAGGATTATAAACATAATTTTAAGTGACTTCTGCTGACTTATATTATCAATATTCCTACAAAATCCCAATTAACGTACAATATGAAATACTTAATATATATATATTAGATATTTCTAATGATATTTTTATATTTATGTGTATATATTGTTTTTTATTCCTCTTTGCGCTATTGCACTGTAATTAGGTAAGTTTTAATATTTTCCTTCCGATCTTGAGTTAGCAAACGGAAACTTTCTAAATTGGTATTGTTTTTGATATGAAAAGTCATTCAGCGGGAAAAAAATAAAATCAAAACTTTTTAAAAGGGTTATTTTAACATTAGGGAGATGGGAATGAAACTGGTATGGAAATTAAACACTTCTTGAAAAGGTTTTACTGTATTAAGATTTTAATGTGTACATACTAATAATGAAAATGCATAAAAACTTTTTTTTACGAAAGTCCTGTTAAAATTTTTGTAAAATGGTATTTTGCTCGCATAGGCGTAACCAGGGGTTTGGGGGTTCATCCCCCATTCGGTATTTAGTTATTTAGGCACATTTATTAGGATACAAAAAAAAATCTGGCTACTCCTTGCAAAGTACATATCTATTTTTTCCCTAAGAAAAATAAACACGTATGCATATGATTTTATTTCCTCTTTCTGAAGTGTTGTGATCATGACCAAAGTACGCAGCTCATATTACAGCCTTTTCATTTACAGACTTTTCATCTGGTTATAATCAACCCCCTTATCACCTTTAGGAATTTTACAGCGAAAGGTGGCTTCAATCACCATATCACACACAGACAGACAACAGATATCCTTTCAATCACTCCAGAGGGTTTTCTTTCCTTCTTGATGTCTTTTTTACCCAAAGGCAGCAATTTGGGAACACAATCGCACAAGTTTCCTGGAAAATATTCTTCTGTGATGGAGGTTTGTTTTCTGATAAAATGGTGCTGTAGGCGCTGGGGTCTGAAAATGAAGGACCCCTAGCCAACAATTATCCTAATGGGTTAAACCCTCAAGCCAAGAAGGGATGCTTATCAAGGAACTTAAGAAAACAGCAGTTTTTATTTATTCCTGTCCAAACACCCATTTTGGTAAAATCGTTTTTGTAGATGGGCCGATTGGAAAACTCATGAACTGTATTTGCATTGCATTCTCATTTACAGATGTTCTCTCATCTCTTATATTTTAAATGTTTTTTTTCTTCTTACGGTCCATCACTAATTGCATTACGACTCTGGAAATCATCCGTTCAACGTTTCCAAGCTCACTGCTACGATTTAATGCTGCATTTTAATTTACACTCAAAGTATTATTTATATTTTAGCTAAATTTTTAATTATTTTCGATATATAATAATGTTTGCACTCCAGCGCTGGATACGTTCGTCATCCAAAAAGAAAAGAAAATTTGATTCAGACGCTTCCACTTCTGAGGTATGTTTTGCTATAGATTTAACAAAAATTTTAGAAATTTATTGTGGGGGTGTGCATTTTCGTAGGGAAATTTGGATTTTTTTTATCTAAAATTCCACAATTTCCCAGTTTTAATATTATGAATACCTGGACTTTGAAGATTGCTTAGCGCTAAATAATGAATTTTCTATTGAATTTTAAATAAAAAATAAATTAATAGTCTGGGCTCCCCCGAAAAAGATTTCTGGATACGGCCTTGGCTGCAGGGGAAGGGGGACATGTTAAGGAAGGGCAGCGTATTCAGCAAGGTATCCGGACAGGAGGTAGGTCCAAAACCATAGGCGAGGATTCAAGGGATCTCCCCTGGAAACTTTTTGAAATCTTTCTTGTCAATGCAATTTCGGGACTCTTTGGTGATATTAGAGGAAACAGAAAGGAGTTTGGTTACTCTGTCCCCGGCAATTTTTTTCAAAATAATGTCTTACTACCTTTTAGGTTACTTTTGGTGTCGCTCGTGATATTATTCGATGTCCTTTCCCCGAAAGTGTTTCTGAAAGTAAAGTGTCTTAAAAGCGTAATTTCTCTTTTCTTTCTTTTTTTAAAAACTATGATCCGATTTTTTTCGCCCGGGGGGGGGGCGGCGGAGTTGACTTGCTCCGAGGGGGTACCCTCCTAGAGATGCCTGAAATAAAAACGGAGTATATCTGTAATGACAAGTCTTTATGACTAGTAAATTTTGAACTCTTTTGCACTGCTTATTGGTGTTTAGTCTGTACATTTTTAGTGTGACCCCCCCCCCTTTCCCCAACCCTAGTTACGCCTATGTACATACATATAACTTACAATATAACAGAACCTTGTCAATTGTTTCCGCATGCGCCATTTAATGCATTCTTTTGTTCAAAATGAACGGTCCCTTGAAAAACGAACCATCGAGGTTCTTGCATATGTATGCGTATATACATGTATATATATACGCCCACACACAGTTGCTGTTGAGTCTTATTCAGCGTGGAAAGAAAAAGTTATATAAGTAAAATATAATTTTTTGAAAAAGCTATTTTAAAACTGCTGTGCTGGAAATGAGGGCATCCCGTTGTAAAACCATTTTCAACATCTTAGCTTTATAATAAATCGCACTCGACCTGCCGATATTTTCAAAAAAAAAAAAAAAAAAGCCAAATTTAAATTGGCTCTATCATCCTTTCCTCTGTGTGAAGGATAGCTTTCGGAACTCTTTTGAGGTTAAAAAAAAAAAACAGATGTAAATTTAGATACTCGATTGTATAGTAAATAGTATTGACTAGCTTCTTCCTTTCCATGTTCTTCTACCCTTTGAAAATCTGGTTTTATCAAGAATTTAGGATAAAGAGTTTGCCACAGTGGGCGATTGTAATAGGAAAAAAGCATATAGGAGGATCATTTCTGGACACAATTTATGATTCTTGTGGGAATTTTTGCATCCATCTTTTCAAATTGGACGTGTAAATGACATGCATCGCCCGCAGCGCTGGTTATAAACAAAAAATTTTCCAAAAAGGCTTCTTTCCCTTTATAGCTATTTTTACTGAAAATTTTGCAGTATTGTTTTATCCTTTTCATTTTAGCTTCTTTATTTGTATTTACAGAAAGCATACAGATCTCTCATTCCTAAAGTTTGCTCTGCGATCGAAATTCATTAAATTTTAAAGTTCAGCCTTGAATGCTTAATCATTTTTTGGGCATTTTAATTTATTTTGTTTGACAAGTTTGTTTTGTTTAAGCATTTCAATTAGCCATAATCCTTCGTCAGCGGGACTGATTGAACCACCACTTAAATTTTATCTTTCTGCACTTCTCCTGTAAAAAAAAATATAAATAAAAAATCCTCATGCCACCTTATTATTATTGAATAAAATAGAAATACAAACACTCACTTTCATTGATTCACAGCAAAATAATGCAACACACCACACTTATTGTCTCACTTTATATTATATTAGACATTGTTAGCTTCAAATTGTACTTCATTTTGCTTGAAACTGTACTGGACAAACAATCTGACTTACTTATATTATGTGTAAATTTTGGAAATGAATTAACCAACACCTTAAGATAAGAAATATTTTGCTTTAACATTCATTTAATAGATTACATTTTCTCTTTTGTTTGGTTCTTGAGATTTTTTCTGAACCAAACAAAAGAGATAATGTAATCTATTAAATGAATTAAAAATAGTAACAAATATAACAAGTATTTCAAATATTCTAGATTGTAGTTGTAAGGAGTAGTATGAAAATATGAAATTATGTGAAAATTTCACTCAAATTTTAAAAAATGCAGCCCACTAGGTTGTATTTTCATTGGCTCTTGAGGAGTGTGCAAAATTTCAAATAATTTGGACCTCTGGAAGTGGGTGAAAATTGAATTGCAAGATTTGATTACATACAAGTGAAACTAATTAAAGGCATATTAAATAAAAAAATTACAGCAAAACAGTTGGCTAAATCTATATTGATATAAAAATATTTAGGGTGAATATTAAGGCTCGACCGATGCATCGGCCTCGCCGATGTATCGGCGCCGATGGTTCAACAAAGTTGCCATCGGCCATCGGCATCGGCGGCAGATGTTAACTTTAGAAAAACATCGGCCCATCGGCCTTAAAAACATCTAAAAGCCGATGCAAGGCCGATGTTTTTCGCAGTGACAACTTTCCAGAAAACATTCTGTCTTTCACTTTCTTTTTTTCTCCATGGCTCAATTTCTATTTCCGTACAATAACAGGCAGCACATAAGTTAAAAAAAAAAAAAAAAAAAACACACACACAAAAATAATGTCATTCTACAAAAGTATTTGATAAAAAATTCGGAAAACTAGTTTAAGCGATCGCTTCCCGAAAACCTTCATTATTAAAATAGTTATCTTTGAGCGAAATAAAATATGTTAAAGTAAAAGTCATAGAGGCGTTTATGAGTGCTATTTGTTTTTCGCACTAGGATAGTTGCCTCATTTTTGTCCGTTTTTCTTTTAATAATGACTTAGTGCATTAGATGTCATTGTGTAATAATATTATACCATCTGCTTTTAGTTTGTCATGTTTCTTATTATTCCGAAACTGTAAACAATAAAAAGTCAGCTCAATCAAAGTACGATAATAATTTTAATTTTTACCAGCGTAAACTTTTTTTCTCTTTGCGGTTTTTTTTTTTTTTTTTTGCTTCTTTGATCCCACGTGTTTCAGTTTTTTTGCAATTGTGCAGCAATCTTGTTGCATTTGCTTTTAGTGTGCGGTTGTTTTCATTATTTCATTTTTAGTTTACAACATAGAAAAGATTGGTCAAAAATAAGAAAAAATTTCCAGTATAAATATTTATTGATGGAAAATTTATGTGGTCAGGTTCGATTTGCAATTTTTAAAAATTGAATTCTCAAAATGCGAGTTCGAGCGACAGGATTTAATAACATCTTAATAAAAATGCTAAAATTTCTTTATTTTCAAAGATTGATCAATGCATATTTTTTTCAAAATACATCTTAACATTTTTTATACGATAATTATTTTAATTTTTCCCCGTTTATACTTCTTTTTTTTAGCTCATTTTTTTGGCTTCTTTGATGTGGCATCAAAGACATGTGTTAGACAGTTGACACAAAGATGTGTTAGACAGTTGACAGTTTTTCTGCTATTGTACAACAATCTCGTTGCATCTGCTTTCAGTTTAGAATATTTCTTGTGCAGCATAGAACATATTGATGAAAAATATAAATCAATTTTTCAGTATAAATGTTTATTGATCGAAATTTTATGTGTTCAAGTTCGACTTGAACACATAAAAATTAATTCTTTAACAACGAGTTTGGGATACAGGGTGGAATAACTTTATAAGGTGGAACCTTAATAAAAATGCTACAATTTCATTAATTTGAAAAATTGTCAACGTATATAAAAAAAAATGTATATATATTTTCAAAATACATCTTAATTTTTATAAACGATCACGTGCTTTCAGAAGATTATTTGTCTACAGAAAACTGCTGGTGCTCAAAATATTGTTTTATTTCGGTGTCCTTACATTGTGCTCATGTAAATAGAAAGAACATGTCAAGTATTTCGGTGTAATTTTCAACTCGCAAGAAGAAAAAATCTAATAAGATTAGTTCTTAAGACCCAGCATTCATTTGTAATGACAAAAAAATCTCATGTCTATGTTTTTAAAGCAATATTCAGTATTTCTTGGTTAAGAACAAGGGATATACAATACAAGGGAAAATACTGCGAGCGGAATTTACAAATATTTTATTTTTAATTCAGAAAAAGATCTTAAAATAACTTTTTTAAAGAAAAATAAACATGTAATCGTTCCCGCTTTTCTTTTAAAAACGGGGGGGGGGGGGGGGATCATGAAGAAAATCCGAGAGGAGGGGGCTGACAGTTTTGTTAAAAATCCAAGCCCCATTATTTGTTAGTCTGTGTTAGGGATGCAACGAATAGTGGTTTGGCCGAATACCCGAATATTCGGCCACTTCTTCCAGGCCGAAGTCGAATATTCGACCATTTCTTCTAGGCCGAAGCCGAATACCGAATATTCGGCTGTAGAATATTAAAATCTCTAGAAAATCATTGTAATAGAAAGTATTTGTCAAATTTAAAATTATTCACAAAGTCAAGCACTAATTACACACAATCTATGATGCATGATTTAATTCTGTTTGTTAAGAATTTAAAACTATTTAAAATTAATCTATTTTCTCTATTGTTTTGAATGTAATAAAACTAAGAATTTCACCCACAAGTGGAATACAAATGAAATGTTTTATGGTAGTAAGCATTAGCATTATTTTACTAATTATTAATTCAAATGAAAGAACTACTATTGCTTAGTGAACTTTTACCTTCTCAAAACTGTTTTATGAAGATATATTTTAAAAGTTATAAAAGTTAATATTTTTATTTTATGGGGTTTTTTGCATACCTATTTTTAAAAGATCTATTAAAATTTAATACACTTAATAGGAATATATTTTTATTTAAAGAAACCCCAATAACTTATGCTATCTAAATATTCATGATATATTCTAGGTTTTTCACATTTCTCTCTTACCCAATATTCACAATAAATCAGTCTACCCAAACAAAGTCTGACTTCCACTTTGTTAATAATAACAAAATTAATTTCTCATATTCTCGATCATAATTAACTATTGCCAGCTTTTGGGAGCAAAGGCTAAATATAAAATATAATATTACAACTTTAAATTCTGTTTTTGCTCAGTCAAGCCTAAAACAAAGTTTTAAAAAAGTAGGGTTTTTTTAATTATTTTTAAAACTATATACTAATGTTTTTTTTTTTTTTTTTGCAATAATTACAATACAATTTTAAATGTTTAAAATCTACTAATTTCTTTATTTTTTTACATTTCTACTGCAGCAGAACAATGCTGCCGAATAGTCCGTCAATATTCGGCCAGGCCGAATTTGACCTTACCCAGTATTCAGCCAGTCCGAATATTCGGTCAAAGGGCCGAATAGATCGAATACCGAACAGTGGCTGAATATTCGTTACATCCCTAGTCTGTATCATAACATCTGCATTCCTCTCCATGAAAAAAATAAGAAAATAAAGGCAGTTTGCACTTGGCATTTGCAGTGCAGGTGTTATAAAGAGAAAATGTTGAAGCAAAGGGAATTAGACCCGAGCCGATCCAATAGTTGTTGAGTATTTTTTTTTTTTGCAAAGATAAGAAAAAAATGAATTGAAAATCCTCCGATATAGCATTCTTAATTTTTTTTAACCTCCAAATAGTTTAATTACTTTACTAGAATCGCGAGTGATTCTTTCAGTTTTAATTATTATGTAAACTTCCCTCAAACAGTTTTACGGAGCTTGAATAATGCATTTATGCTTTTATAAACATAAAAATAAATAGAAAATGATTTAAATGACATTTTTGACAAGCATTCTACACGTTTTAATGGTTTAAAGCGACTTTTTTTTCCATCGGCCATCGGCCGATGGAAGAGGAGAATAATCGGCAATCGGTCATCGGCCGATCTCGGAAGCATCGGCCCATCGGCCGATCTCGGAACAATCGGCATCGGCCCATCGGCCAAAAAATGCCATCGGTCGAGCCCTAGTGAATATATATACATACGTAATGTAGGGGAAAGTTGGATAAAACCGGGTAAGTGGATAAAACCGGGACCCAGCAGTTTTAGCTTGATTAGTATTGCTATTTGTTGGAAAACGTTTGAAACTTGTTGCAAACAACCGCCATGTTATTTGAAGTTAAATGAAAGGCAGTGTTGTTTATTTGTTTGTCAACGCCGATGTTTCGAAAAATTAGAGTGGAAAAGTTTTGATTTTTACACCACCGATTTCACTTTGTAGTTTCTAATTGCTTATAGATTTATTTTAGTTAAGTACAACATTTGATAACACCTTTTTCAGCAGTTATTTTAACTTATTAAACCAGGTTTTGCATCATGTTTGAAATGTGCAAAGCCGTCTTTTCTGATTAATGGTGTTGTCGGATAAAGCCGGGACCTTGGCAGTCAGACAAGACCGGGTAGTATCCCGTTTTGGTCAATCTTTTTTTTTACTGTGTGAAATATAAATAGTTTACTTTGTAAAGTATAAATCTTAAAGAACCATCTCATAAATGGTATAAAATTAAATCTTTATTACTTTTTAGGAGGGACTTCGTCTGAATATAGGCTACTATATCATAGGATCCCACTTAGTACAAATATAAAATTATTAACATTTAAAATAAAAATTATTTTAAAAAAATTAAATTGTGTCAGTTTATTCCAAAAAATGTTTTTTCTTCTTTTTTTAAGTAGGGTAGAATGAAAAAATTAATGCTTTAACAAATTTATAATGTTGTTAGAATAAAAATTGCCCCAATAAAAAATGAGGCTGCTCGTCAGTCAATTTCCGAATTCAGCTCACTAATGTTAAGTCTATGGGCGTGAGATGCATTTGTATTTTTTTAAATATCTCCTCAGGAAATTAATTAAAAAGAAGACATCTTTTAAGAAGTCTACACAGAAAAAAGAATTCAAAAATACAATTTCCCGAAGAGATATTTTTAATCCACCTATGTTTCTCAGTATAGGACGGCCATCGTACCAATTTATTGTTATAAATAAATATTTCAGTAATAAGACAACAGCATTTTTTAAGTGTTCCTAAACATACCCGGTTTTATCCAACCTGGTTGGATAAAACAGGGTACTTTTATACTTCCAAAGAAAAATTTATTTACCCTCCAAAATATTGTTCTTCCACATTGAAAAATATTTATTTCCGTAACCAAAGAACTAATTTATCATTCAAATAAAAATTTAAGCAATTTTATTCACTTAATTGCTTAGGAAAAAAGAATAACACTTTGGGACCCGGTTTTGTCCAACTTTCCCTATATAATAAGAATTATCAAGGAGGAGGCGGGGAGAGCAGGGATGGGAAGTGCTAAAGCTCGATTTGGAGCAGTAAAATTTCTCATTTGGAGCAGAAACGTAATTAAATTGGAGCAGTAAAATTTCAATTTGGAGCAGAAACGCAATGAGTTGAAGCAAAAAAATAGAAGATTTGTAGCAGCAAATAAGTAATAATGAGAGCAATTATAACAAAATAATTAAAATAGGGTGCTCAATTTTAGTTAATATGAACATATTAATATAATTTGTTCATACTAAAACAAAAATGAGAAATATTAAATCAATATAAATATCTTTTTAAAGAGTAAACTTACCCCAAACCCTACCACCTTTTTGAAATAATAAAATATAATTAAGTTTGAGATGAGATCTATTTGATCTAGATATAAAACAAATAAGTCAACTCGGGAAATAAGATAAGACATTAGGAAACATTTCTCTTAATTAAAATTAATCTACCTTTATTTCCTTTTTTCAGGATGAACCTTACTGTATTCTGCTTGAGCCTTTTTGTTTTTTGCTAACAATAACATGATTTCTGATATTTTTTTATTACAGTCTTTTAATAGTACTTGACCACATTCAACATTGGTAAATGATCTGTACTTTAATCCATCACTAATAGACTGTTCTGCCTTTTTTAGTAGAATTTGGGTTGATTCAAGCCTTTTTTTAAGTTTTTGCTCTTCACTCTTCAATTGAAGAAGGTTATTGTCAGCAGAGATTTTTTCTTTTTCTTTTTTTTCTGCGTTCTGTTCAGCTTTTGTTCTGTTCTCATATCGTCGCCATGATGTCTTCACTGAACTTAAAAGTTTTGGATTTATATTAAAGTTTTTGATGCTACCACATTTTTTAAGTTCCGACTTAATACGTCTGATGCCATTTATACTAGCAGCACCTAGATTACTCCTCGATTCCAAAATGTTTTTATTTTCGCTGAAACCTCTTTCACAATCTGCATTTCCATGGGCTAAAGACAATAATGCTTTAATCAGTACTGGCAGGTGCTTATATTTAGAATTTCCTGACAAATCTTTCTCAGCAAATATTCTGCCCCAATAATTGTCAATTCGTTCTTCCTCTTCAGCAGTAGGTTGTTCTTTTTCTGAAGATGTAGATGGTTCATCGACAGTAGTAGACGGTTCATTGATAGCTGGTGCATCTGATTGGTAAACAATCCACTCATCTACTAGACTAGACACATGGCAAGAGGGTACAACAGTTGGAACAGTTGTTGCTAAGTGTCGTATACAAGTTAAAGATACTTTTTCATATCTGAACAGAGGATGTAAACATTGCAACGAACGAAGAACTTTATTTTCCAATGGCAAAGATTTTAGAAGATTCTCTGCACATTTTATATAAAAAGACTGTGCACCCAAAAAAAATTCCTTCTTTTCTGAAATTGTCCAACTTGCCATCACACTAAGCGTATCGGATCCAACTTCCGGTCTTTTCAGCCAATGTTCTCTCTTCTGCAAATCAATTGCTTTCAACTCACTTGCTTGCTTACCTTGAAAAACACTAATTATCAAAAACCTACCTAGAATTTTTCTCACAAGTGAAAGGAGTTCATCATACAATATATGTATTAAAGGCTCTTCTTTCTGCAACAAGAGCAAAAAACCTGCAAACAAATCAGATGAATTTTTCAAAAATAATGCCTTTGCATGAACAGTTTTATCTGTCAAAGCAAGACAAAGTCTTCTCCAGCGTTCAGTTTCGCGGGTATTAAATATTTTAATTTCTTTATCAAAAAAAGATTTCAGAACTGGTAACTGTTCAACAAATCTTGAAACAGACTGATTCAAGGTCAACCAGCGACTACTCACATGTCTGGTGAAAATATGTACAGCAACATCCATTTCTACTTGTAAGTTTTTAAAATTATCACTCTGTGCAGGTGATCTTTTAAAGAAGTAATATATATCCATAATTAAAGCTTCAACATCACTTCCAAATATATTTAATGCAGCAGAAAATGCATTATGAATTTTATGAAGAGAACATTCTCCAATGTCTAAAAGTTGAGGATTTGCTACCTTCAATTTAGACTTTAATGACTTCATGACATTGGGTCCGTCGCTGTAAAAGCTTAAAAGCTTTTCAGATGGAAGTTCAGTTAAAGCTTCATTAATGCATTCTAACAAATTTTCTGAAGTACAATGGCCAATATGAAATGATTCAAGATGATCAACTACTACTTTTTGGTACTTCTCGCTATAATAACGAATAAGTATATCCAACTGATTAACTCTTTTCTCGGAAATTGGCGTTTCATCTATTTGAATTGTGTAAAAAGCACCACTTTTTACTATATCGGATACCATTTCTTCTTTCAGGTAAGGTGCAATTCCATCTGAAATCACGTAGGAAACTTTTTTCCTGCTACAGGAGAATTCTTTTGCTATTTTGGAATCAATAAACATCTCAGGAAAAATATCATTTGCTACATCACCGAGAGAATAAGGAAGATCTTTCTGTGCAATCATTAGAGCAAACATAGTTTCTGCAGCTGTCACATTATCTTTGTCCCGATTACCAATGTTCACTGAGCTCCACGAATTAACAGTAAGCTGTTTCTGCTGAAGTTTTGGCTTACCAGTCTCCTCACGAGCAATTTTGCTACGCTGCTCAAGATGTGTTTTAAATCTAGCATGACGTTTTACAGCTGATCTTCCATGCTGCTTACAGATTATCACTGCATTACACATTGTGCAGTATGCTTCATCAGACTTCACTCCTGGTGAACACCAAGTACGAATAATATCTCCATTACAATCTACTTCATCAAGCACAGCAGGATTAAAGGCTGTATGTCTTCCTAAAAGAGAAATTAAAAATGTAATCAAACCTTTTGTTATTACAAAAACATGGTGGTAACAAAATCCAAGGGGGGGGGGGGGGGGGAATCTGATATTTCCCTGATTTTATAATTTTAGCTGTGAGCTACACGGTATCATTGCCATATGTAATGAAGTAGCAAAATTAGAAAATTATTCAGGGGGGGGGTGAGTTTTTTTACCAACCAGAACTTAATGCAATTCCTTTTTTTTTGGGGGGGGGAATAAAAGAGGAAATAAATGTAATTTTCTGAGTAATATAATCAGACACTGCTGAGTATTCTTTAAATCTCAAGTTTTTAAAAAAAAGAATATAAATCCCCCCCCCCCTCGCCATAATTATTATAGTTTCTTGATAGAAATATAACTTTATTTTCTCAAGATGCGTATTGTCTTTTGGTGATAAAAAAAAAAATATTTTTTAAAAAAATTTCAGATCACTCGGGGGGGGGGGGTTCTACTGTGCCCCTCCCCTTGTTGCGCCACTGCAGTATTCATGCACAATAATACCGTACCCCAAATTTGGCACGCTCAGCACCAAGGCTACGCAGAATTTCGGGAACGCGACCAAAAATGGCGGATTTACAGAGCCAAAAATGGCGGACTCACGAAAGCATCAACGCTGACACGCATCTTATAACGCAAATTTGCAATGTTTTCTTAACTCATAGACAAAAAAAGTAACTTTCTTTTGTTGCTCAGATGGAGAAAGCGTGCTCTCAACCAATCGGTAATCGAGCCGACCATGGGCAATGAAAGGAAATTCCACAAAGGAAACTTCGGAGGCTTGCCGGTATGTTCATTCAAAGCAATAACTTCCCTGTTAATTGGGTAACTTTAAATATCCCACCATATTTTCCAGAACATAAAACTTCCCTGAGAAATCCCTTATTCCCTGGTTGTGTTTCCACCCCGAAAAATATATAAAAAAAGCAGTCAATTAAGAAAATTACATATAACAGACATGCGAGTTTTCATTAATTTTTCTTAGCAAAAGGAAAATTAAATTTTTAAAATCTTAATGAAGAATTACTTTAAACACATTTAAGTTAAACCGGCAAATCGGTCAAAGCTAAAATAAATTTAAAACAAGAATTTTATCTGGTGTGAATATTCAGTTTCGTTTTCGTAAGAAAGGCCAAAGCGTAAAAATCTTATCCCCGCTATAACAATAATTACATATATAACAATAAAAGCCCAGACGATTAAAAATTTCACATTAACTCTTTAAATACAATCGTGGTTGAAAAACAGGAAAAAAGGAACAGTTCAATTTTAATTTACGTCTACGACATCGGCGAAAAAAATACGATTACTTCCATGTTGCACCAGAATATTAACTTTTGATTGATCAATACCGTATATTCGGTTAAATTTATTTTGCATTAAATATTCATTAATCCAGTGAATAATATTACAAGCTGTTTATATGAAAATATTTACTTTTCTAACATTAGCAGAATAAGAAACTAGAAATGACACCGTATCGTGCATTAAATCATTGAAGAATCTGACATTTTTTTCAAGGAAAAGAAAGAAACTTGTAATCACGCGACTTGTTACTTTTCAAACGAATTGCACAAAAAATTTAAATTACTTTTCTCATATACTTATTTATATCAAACATCAAATGATATTTTTTTTTCTTTAAGTTTTAATATCGCAATGAAGATTTCGCTTTCGCTTACGATCATAGCATTCCACTTATCACGTGGGTTAATAATCAGATTTTTTTTTTCATCCTTAATATTTGAAAAATAATTTATTATTACTTTTCTGATATTTATTTCTATGAGGTATCAACTCATTTTTTTTCTTTTTGTTTTAATATCAAATGAGAAATTCGCTTATGACACCACATGGGTCGATGCTCAGAGCTTTTTTTCCCACCGTAATATTTAAAAAATATCTATTTTTTAAATGGAAAATTTTATGTAAGAAATTGCATTTCAATTAAGTTAAAAAAAAAACTTACTTTTTGCACAGGAATCCATTTTCTTATAATCTGGAAGTCCTCAGGCCCGTTCTTTGAAAAAACAATCCGCTCAAGAGAAGTAGCCAGAAATCTTGCTCTTCTCCGCGAATGACGTTAAAAAATGATATGACGTATTTCCGAGTAGCACCAATCCCAAAGACGGGTTCATTTTCCCATCTTTGAGGCTGCCGTAACTTCGGTTAGTGCCAAGACTTTGGCGTGAATTCAAAATTGGCGCAGAATCGAACCTAAATCCACTTTTGTAGCAGGTTGGCGCAGGATACCAGATTTGGCGCACTATGGCGCAATTGGCGCAGAATTCCCATCCCTGGGAGAGGAAGATTAGACAAAAGAATAATAAAAACATTTTCTCTAAGGAAAAAGGTTTAATTCATATTTCCTGAATTAATCGGCTGACACACACAGCCAATAGGAAGCTGAAGAACTAAGAGGGGAGATACTTTTGCTACTTTTTTTCTTTAGCAAGTTTTTCAATTGAGACACGGTTGATAATACCATAAAAGCAGCAGCAAGTTGCTCACAAATCACATAACAATAACTTTGGAAAATTCACAATTAGAATTACTGCTGCGCTGAAACTTTGAGAGTACAGGGAAAGAAATAACGAAACATAATAAACCATAAAATAAATAGGATTTATAGCTGTGGACCTTAACCCTGTTTACAGAAGCCTTCTTTTGCTAAATCAGTAAATACTTGAGAGCTGTAACAGTTGTTTGCTACAAATCAGCTTTTCTGTTTTCTTGACTTGACATGATGCATAACATAAGAAAAATTTAAAAGGTAGAACATTTAACAGCAGAACATGTTTTAAATATTTGCAAATTAAGTGCTAAACCCATGTACTTGATAATAAATTACTTTCTTTATTAAATATTAAAAATATCAAAAAAACATTTTTACACTTCTTCACACATTTACACTTAGTATAAAATTAATAAAGGCACTACATTAATAACTTCAATCATCAAGCAGAAAACTCATATCACTTCCTATTTCATATTCTTTGGCCTTGTTCCCTCTGAAAATGAATTAAAATAAAATGCGTTACTCTATTCATTTTTACACAGTGTTTTTTTTTTTTTTTTTTTTTTTTTTTTTTTTTTTTTTTTTTTTTTTTTTTTTTTTTTTTTTTTTTTTTTTTTTTTTTTTTTTTTTTTTTTTTTTTTTTTTTTTTTTTTTTTTTTTTTTTTTTTTTTTTTTTTTTTTTTTTTTTTTTTTTTTTTTTTTTTTTTTTTTTTTTTTTTTTTTTTTTTTTTTTTTTTTTTTTTTTTTTTTTTTTTTTTTTTTTTTTTTTTTTTTTTTTTTTTTTTTTTTTTTTTTTTTTTTTTTTTTTTTTTTTTTTTTTTTTTTTTTTTTTTTTTTTTTTTTTTTTTTTTTTTTTTTTTTTTTTTTTTTTTTTTTTTTTTTTTTTTTTTTTTTTTTTTTTTTTTTTTTTTTTTTTTTTTTTTTTTTTTTTTTTTTTTTTTTTTTTTTTTTTTTTTTTTTTTTTTTTTTTTTTTTTTTTTTTTTTTTTTTTTTTAATTAGATTTCAATTATTCATCTAAGATTTTCATAATACCTCAGATAATTAGACTTAACAGATTTAAAGCAGGGCAATTATGAGGATTTTACGCTATTTTATTTAACTTGATTTGTCACGGAAGCTTGCTACGCAGTTTTCGACCACTATTACTGCATAAATTATCTTCAAACTTTGCACACAAGCTTATCTCCGATAAAAATACAATATTCCGTCCATTTTACAATTTATTATAACGTTAATTAGAAAAAAATAATAATAATTTTTGTTCTGAGGAAATTATCAGAATTATTATTTGTCGAATGGCAACAATAGCTTTGTTTGGATTCGGTCATATTATTTAACTTCATTTGTCACGAAAGTTTGTTACGCGGGTTTCGACCCCTATTACTGCATAAATTATCTTCAAACTTTGCACACAAGCTTATCTCCGATAAAAATACAATATTCCATCCATTTTACAATTTATTATAACGTTAATTAGAAAAAAAATAATAATTTTTGTTCTGAGGAAATTATCAGAATTATTATTTGTCGAATTGCAACAATAGCTTTGTTTGGATTCGGTCACATTATTTAACTTCATTTGTCACGAAAGTTTGTTACGCGGTTTTCGACCACAATTACTGTGTACAAATAAAACCGTGTAAATTAAAACATTTTTAATCCTGATTTATTAAAAAATCATTTTCAAAAACGAACTAAACTTTGCAACACAATATTCTCCCAACAGATGAGGCCAAATGACTCCATTTAAAAAAAAACTTGACAAACCGCCGAATTGCCAAACTTAAAAACTCAAAATGCAGGATAGCAGCAGGGGGACACAGACTGGAAGAGGGAGCAGTGCGCCCTCGAATTCATGCACCCCCTCTGAAAAGCTCTTTAAGTGTTCCTAATTGTGATTCCAGCACTTTTTGGCTGGGCGCCGCTCCCTGTTGCTCTTTTGTTGCTCCCTTTTACCTATATTGGCATCTCTTTTAAGCTTTCAAATTATTTAGCTTCCAAATACAGTATTTAATTTACATAAGTTTTCAAAATATGCTGATTAATTAAATTTTAAAAAACAAAATTTACATTCCGGAAAACTGCACTTTTTGTTCAGGGGCCGGATATTGAATTCCGGATGCTTGAAAACAGGATATCCGGCATTCGATATCGGAAATCAAGTATCTGGCCGACCGCTTCCCCTTTTTCCGTTGGCGCTCCCGTTCACGTTATCTAACGGAAAACTTATAAGAAGTAATATTTAGAAACTTTAAGTGCACTTAAGGTATAATTTTAATGGAACGTAAAAGATAACACTTTTTCCAGCTTCTCTCATTGAAAGGCATACATTTTCTTAATGTAAAGAATGCATAGAATTTACATGTTGGAAACATCAGAACCAGATATCGGGTATGGATCTGGTACATGGAGGGTTCAGAATACCAAGTGAACCAAGTCCACTTTTTGTCATTTTCGAGTTAACAGCGCAATAGCATGCACTAGCTATGAAATTTCAGTGCAATAATAAACCAAATCTCTCTTTGAACTTTTAAAATTTAATTTACAATTTAAAAAATTTCAAGAGGTAATTTTGTTATAAAGCTTTAACTTTAAACCTCTGTAGCACAAAGAAGTGTTTTATGAACTTGGTTCACTTGTATTCTGAGCCCTCCATATATCCGGTATGATTCCATCACACAATGTTCACTGGCAGGGTTCGCGCTAGGGCGCGCGATCGCGCGATTCCCGCAGTATTTTTTGAAATCCCTCTCAAAAAAAATTCGTTTGCGCGCCGTTCCCGCAACTAGCGGACACGCGTTCAAAACATCGCGAAACGAAACTACTATGCTAAACTGATAATTCAATACAAACTAAATGGAGTTTGTTAATTTTCAACTGCCATCTTATCCTCATTAACAAAAAGAACAATCTAGGAACCCTATTTATCATATATAATAACATGGGGGAAAGATTGACAACTTCTTCATTCCTTGGGATTATTGAACAATTTAGGCCCTTTGTGAATGCAGAATCTTTTGCATGCTTAACATTTTATAAAGCACCCATTTTTGCGATCGCGAATTTCGTGAAGGATCCTTTTTGTGTGAACCTCGTTGATGTTTATTCTTTCTTTGCTGAGCATAGCTTAGATAATCATCTTTTATTACATAGTTTGTATTGGATCATGATCAGACAATTTAGTAATATCTTTAAAGACAAAAACAAAAAGAAAAGTTCCCACTTAAATTTTAAAAATCCCACTTAAAATTTTGGTCAAAATGGGAAATTCCACCTTGTATTATACCCCAGTGTGAACCCTGACTGGGTACCCGATATCCGGCGAAATCAATATCCTGGCAAGAATACGGGACTATTGAAGTTCCCGGGAAGCTGAACGATTTCTCAAAATACGAGACTGCAACGAAAAATCTACTGCAGTTGGCAACCCTGACAGGCCGTGACCTAGCGGCCATGTAAAATGTAGTGTGTTTGTTCACTACGTTTGTATTTCTTAATTTTCTAGTTGTTCTGTATTTATGTTTTTTGTATGTGATGTGTTTGTAATGTTTCTTAGAAATTATAAAAAAAATGTTGTCTGTCATGAGGCGCTCTTCATTGAACAAAAACCTTAGAACTGTGCACGGGAATAGCATAAAACCCGTCACAGGTTTCCTTAGCGAAACTCTTATTTCGAATTGCGTTTCTTCTTTGTTAATTGTGCGCGATGTTTAAGTAACAGAAGCGAGTTTCTTAAGGAAGAATTATGCCGAAAGCTATGAAATCTTCGTATACTCAAGGGTGCCCGCCCCCCTCTGAGAAACGACGCACCCCCTAAAAAGCTTCAAAAATAAATGATCCCGATGCCAAATCGACCAAACAGTGGGCCAAGCGCCCCTCCCCCCCCCCCCCACACACACACACAAAAAAAGCTCCTGAAAACACCTCCCCCTCCATTTGCAATGGCGCTAAATCTGCGCCATGACCACCCTTCCTCTGGTGGAAACTGTTCTAAATCAAATTTATGAAAGAAAGTTTTTTTTCTGTTCTTCACTTACCTTGAAGAATTAAAGCTTCATTTGTTTTGCGATTGCTAGATAGCGAGTCGACTAATCCATGACTTCTTTGGTGCGAATGAAGTTTGTTTCACGGTGCTATTTGAAGTAGTTCTTGAAAATTATTTTGAGTACGTTTTTGTACTGGCACGTAAGGTTAAGTGATGGAAAAACTAGAAATTTAAAGCTTTGACTGACATAAACTTACACGAAAAGTTTGAAAACTTGTTTCAAGCAATATTATTTAATAATTCTTAGTTTAGACACGCGGTCTATACTAGTAAGTGCTTTTTGGATTGTCGGAAATTTTTCAATTGCGGGAGAACAAATATCAAATAAGCCAATTTTCACAGATAGATTCAATTTTTTTTTTTTATGCGTCTAAATTTCCTCTGGAGCTTTTGTTCCAAAAAGAAGTGACAAATAAAAATAAATTGGAGAATGCATCAGATATAAGTTGCAGTTCTACCATCTACCAAAGTTATTTGCCTGGCAGAGTGCCAAGAAAAATCCATTCCTAATCAATTGAGGAACTGTTGGTATAAGGAATGTGCCATTTTTGTTCTCGTGCCAAGAAAAATCCGTTCCTAATCAAGGGAGGAACTACTGGTATAAGGAATGTGCCATTTCTGTTCTCGTTCTAGTTCGTTTAGCATACTTGATTTCTTCCGAACTGGTGCTATACGCCAGTTTATAAGTTCAGTTGCTTTCAACAAACAGAGACGCAAAGGTTTTGATTTGCGTACTAAATAAACGAACTTCCCTAAAACTCGAATGGATTCGTTCTTTTTTGCCATGCGCAGGAGCGTCCAAACGTCAAAATTCCGGGGTCGAACTGTACATTTAGAAATTCGATTTGGAAAGCTAAAACATTGGACTCCCGGTTATCCGTTAGTAGATTATCCTCACTGTTTGAAAATTACTTGGTTATATGGTTTGCGACGACTTTCCACTCATCAAAAAATAAAAGCTTTTATAAATTATATGGGAAATAAAGTTAACTAGCTGATCTCCCACAGAACATCTGCGGGCGATAAGTTTAACAATCAAATTGAGAATGATGTCTCGATGTAAGCAAACTAAGCTATTGCCACTCCAAAGAATCGGAAATTAAAAATTGAGTTATGAATGGAGATACTTTTTGAAAAATAGAAATAAATTTGTTCAGGTCCGTAAGTTACGATAATAAATACAAATAGTCTGCTACTTTTCGACGCTAAGTATCGTACCGCAAAATTTAATCGTAACTGGTCCACGCTAAGTGAAATATATATATAGATTTTTTTTTAAAACACTGAGTAAGGTCAGAGGCAGATCTATTCTTAAAATTACTGATAGAATAGCTCGCTGGTGTGGGTAGATCTCACTGCGTGAAATAGACACTACCAATTCCAACTCTGACATCTACTGAGCTCGATTTTTTTTAAAACTTATTTACGGCTCATATGACTATTGCTCTACAATCCGTGTTTTTCGAACTTGAATTAGCATGAATTGAAATAAATTTATTATAATAAACTTCAAAAGATAGAGATCGGTTTATAAAATGTGTGTAAATTGTAATTGTATATTAATATTTTCAGTTTTGTTGCATTATTTAAGTGAAGAAAATTAGCAGTGATGTGTTTCAACGTTCTATGTTGCAGTATAATCCCCAAATAAATTTTTAGCCCTCCGCAGAATGACGCAGCACAGAGGAACATGGTTTTTCTTTAATTAGTTTGGTATATTTTAAAAACTGTTGAAGTACACTTTTTGAGCTTTCTATTTAAGTTATATAGTTTTGTTATTTCGATTTATTTTTTAAAATATAGAAATGCTTTCCTCTATTTTAAAAACTTTCTGCAAAATTTGCTAGAGACGATTTATTAAAAAAACATATCTTTTAAATTCTAAACTTCGAATAAAAGTTCTTTTAGTTAATGTATTGCATTGACTTACACTAAAAAAAATCTAATGAAAATAACGGAAAAGTACGGCAGCAGAGTTGCCGGAAATATTCCATTTGTGATAATATTTTCCTGAGATTTGACAGAAGTTCCATTTCTTTTTTCTCGTTAATCCAAATCAGGTTGTGAAAATACAGCAACCGGAAGAGTTCTTAGAAAAGAGTTCTAGAACTTAGAAAAGTTCCATTTTCGTATTTTCAGGAGGTGATATCTCCGTTTTGGAAGGAAAAACCATGTATTGAAGCACTACGGAAATCTTCCGTTAAAATCAGTCAAAAAAACACTCTGAAAATTTAGGTTTTTTTAACAGTGTACGCTGCTTATATTTCATGTGCTGAGCCTACTAAGATTGAGTTATTTCATTAAAGCATATTTTTAGTTCAGCGGCGGTATTAGTGAGTATTTTATTAATGAAATTTTAGTAAAGGTGTTCTAATGTAACAGTGTGTAAGTGGTACAGTGTACTAACGCATTATACTGATGGTTCATTTACTTATGTAGAATTTGCTGTAGTATCAACTGGGGATACGTATTGGTCTTCACCCTTTGTACACCTTGTGCGTTGCCCAGGGACTGGCATCCGTTTTTTTCAACTAGCACCACTAGTAGCCATCAAGTAGCAATACAGGATGCCATTACCACTTAAAAATTTTTAACCCCCTATTTCTTCACGAGAGGGAAGCGCTTGTGCTCTAAAAGATGCGAAATTGAACTAGGTTTAATTTAGCCGAGAGTATCCAAGCCAAACAGAAACTCAACGGACCTTTAACTCGTCGAATGACAGCATCATGGACGCTGTCGGTTTTCTCCATTTCGAAACTCCACCTACTGGAGCCGGTTTTGAACCCGTGATTTTGGGAGTAAGAATGCAGCGCCTAATCTCTGCACCACCCCGCCGACGCTTATGTAGAAGATAAATTTAGATCATATTTACCATACGGTTGAAGAGTAGTAATCAAGGGAACATATTAAATACATCCTTAAATTAATCTTTTTTGTAAATCAAAACATATGTGTAACCTATCAGAAAGGACAGTAAAAAGGGAAGCAATGATCAGAGTTATTCATAATTTTGAAGTACATTTTGATAATTTAATTCCTTTTTCCGCAATGTAATTTCATTTCAGAGTCAAGATGACGAAGAAAAAGTAGTATTGTCAGTTATAAAACGGCAGGAATTCTAAACTATTTCCTAGGATTTCGTAATGATTTGGAGAAGAATGTTTATATTATCTGACATATTACACGCTTTAATCACTACTAGTTATTGACGTGTATAAAAACTTCCGATTTTTATTTTGTCAATGTTTTTATACGTAGATTGAAAAACAGCGGGACATATATTTGCTTCAAAATGTCTGATGTTACGAAACATCTAGTTTAAAAGTTTTCAATTTTATGTTTTAGAGCGAATGTGTTTCAGATTATCTTACATCTAGGCTTCACATTTCAATTATTTAGCACTCCTTGTTCCGGAAAAGTAAAAGTTTAAACATTTCAAAGTCATTTTTATCAAAATTGTCATAAATATTTTTGCAGAACAAGTCGGACATAAGTCTAACAAAAATTTTTACTTCAGTATTTTTGAAAATATCTTGATATCTATTAATAGAATATGCTATAGAAGCAAAATGTTTTGCTAATGCATCAAGTACGAATATTTTCATTTGTGTTTCCAAACTTGTTTTCGTTCTTGCCGACTATGTTATTTCATTCAGAATTCAAGCAACGTAATGCTGTTAGTAACAGTTTTAAAAAGAGGAAACTGATTTTCAAGTATATGCATTAGAGTTTAATTCTTCAACAGATTTTTTTTCTGTAAAGATAAATATTGTTACTTTTCATGGTTGTTTACTAATTTTTCACCGCTTCTAGGTAAAAAAATATGTTAGTGAACGCTCTATTCGAATAGTGTCATACTTTTAGTAATTTTTGTTTAAAAGAAAACTAATCATCAAGTGTTCTAATTGGGAAAAATATTTCAGTTCTATCGCAGACTTTCTTCCTCAAAAATTGCTGTACTTTTTGCTGAGTTTTTTTGTTTTACTTCCCCGCATAAATGTTGTTGTTGTTTTGTTTCCAATGTGGAGTCGGACATTCGTCGGCATTCGCCCTTTTCGCCTAAACTTTACTATACGGTGACTCCTGATTTTTCGCCAAATCAGGAAGCGAAATCAATTTTGCAGCAACCTTGGATTTGGCGACTTTTTTGGAAAACGCGCCAAGGGTTACCGTAAAGTAAATTTCCCCTTCTAGCCCTTTCTAACCTACCGAAATTGCTGGCCACCTGATAGTCGACGAGCATTAACCCTAACACTCACGCAATAAATGTCTCACAAACGTTTATTTTAAATACTATTTTAAGAAACATCTTGATAAATCTTATATGATTATGATAGGGAAGCAAATTATCTTTCATGAAGATGCATTAGAAAGATAATTTTGTGTACAAACTTTTCTTTTCTTTTTTTTTTTTTTTTTTTGCGTTTTTCCTTTCCGTTATATAACTCATAAGGCGAATACTGACAAACTTCTGATAATACTTTTGTTGGGCATACAACCGTTTAAAAAAAAAAACTAATTTTCAAGACTTAGGCGCCATTCATAAATGGTGTCACGCTTCGAGGAGCGAGCAATTGTGACAATTTGTGACAAATGGAGGGAGGGGGTAATAAGAGCTGTGACCAGTGCCTGATTACCGCAAAGGCCAACTAGGCCGTGGCCTTGGGCCCCCAAGGTTTAGGGGCCCCCAAATTGTAAGAAAGATTTCTGAAAATATCTAACCTATATTTTTTTTCTTCGTACCATAGGGGGCCCCAAAATAATGTTGTGCCTTGGGCCCTCGACTGTCTTAATCGGGGCCTGACTGTGACACCACACATGTCAGTTTTCTATAAAAAATTTAAAATCAGCAAATTAAATTTATTTTTAGTTTTTTTGATTTTTCCAATTTGATTTTAAAGTATCTGATTTTATTTTGTTTCGAAAACACCGATGCTGATAAAAGTCTAAATTTACATCAAGTTAAAAGTTTAAAAGGAAACTTCCTTAGGCAAATACTTTTAAGATAAAATAACGTGGTTAATTTTTTCAGAACTAGAACAATTAATATTTTTTACTATTATATACTAATTGTCCTTTTTGTTGTAAAGCTTAATCTCGTTTTATACAAATTAAATACACAACATATAACCATCATTATTGTTATGCTCTCAAATATCATTAAAAGTTCAAAAATAAAATTAGAAATGTGATCTGTAACGTAGTGCTTTTTTTCTGAACTGCAAAACAGCAAGTACATATACCTATGTAATATAGCTCGACATGTGACAAAGAGGGATAGGAGGTCCACTAAAGTGTGACATTAAGTGACAGAGGGGGGAAGGGGGGGTTAAATATATTGAAAAGAAGCGTAGCGTCATTTATGGACGATCCCTTATAGGAGGCACCATATTTCAATTCTTTAACACGCACATCTCTTATGTTAAAATTGCAATGCTTATATAATGAACTTTTTACTAAACTTTTTGTCTGTTTTATGCCATAAATCTGTTAGTAAGAAAATAAACATGGAATAAGTCAAACTAAATATGTAACAAAGTTTTTTTATTTTGTAACGTTTAAAAAGTCCTTAGATCACTTAATAAAGTATGCTTTGGAAACAAGACAGTTTTTGAGTACATCAGATGAGGCAGTTTTCACTTGTGTTGCTTCGTGTTTTCAAAGAAGTTGTTTAAGAACTGGTGTTTGTTTGTTTTTCCCTCCTCCTATCTAATGCAGAAGCCGCAAAGTGTCATGGTTGATTAGCCCACCCTGAAAGAGCATTAGAAAAGTTAATGTCCGTCAGATGATATTGAAAGTTTAAACAACGCCCTCCCTCAAAGAGCGTAATTTTGCACAAGAATTAAAACAACAACACAATATGACCTCTTATAAAGTACATTACAGCAGTGGTTCCCAAAGTTGGCTGGGCTCCGACCCATATAGCAAAAATTTCCAATCTTGGGACCCACCACTTGATCCCCTTGTGGCACGTTGCGGAACTACTTAATACTGTCTTATTTGTTCTAATTGAAATTTTAAAAAATTGAAGGTACTTCAGCTTTAGTTACTTTTATCAGCAGACTTCCTAATTCATGTATACACTATCGAGGGCATACTCAATATTCGCTCACGACCCACCAGTGGGTCGCGACCCATAGTTTGGGAAATACTGCATTACAGGGCTCAGGTACTTGTACTTTGCGCAAATTAAGGTAGGAAGGGATAAACAAAAGCAAACTAGACTTAGTCCCATAAAAGTACCGAGTGATTAATACCTTACGCTAAATATAATTCCTATAGGTGCCTCCATCTGGCGGGTAACTAGTCAAAATTCTCAAGCGATAATGACATGCGTCGATTGGGGCGCCACATAAAAGAATTGCTGCCAGTCCCTGGAGAATGCGCCAGGTTCTCAAATGGCGAGGAATCAATACACAACCCCATTGAAACAAAAGCATATCTTTATGTTAAAATTGCGATTACGTTTTAAATTTCTAAACATTGCAACGATACATAATATTTTAATGATTAAAAAAAATAAATCTCATATTTTCCTTTTTATATGTTATCAAAAAATTGCAGTAAAAGTGTCAAACCTAAAGATTTAATATTAAGACAGTGACGTTTTATATGTAATAATGAATAATGAGATAACTATAATACTTGACATTTTTTCTTGAGGCGATGTTATAGAAATTCAGCTAAAAACATTAAGCCTAGAATATCATTTTTAAGAAACGTATTGAAATTCTAAAGAATAATGCGTTGGACGCGCATCTTTTGCTTGAACGATGTTAATAAAAATTCAACTGTAATGACTATTCAAGGATTATCGTTTATTACCTTTTGCAAATTTTTCCCCAAAATGTTTTTTTTTAATACTATCATGTTGAGATAAGATTTATTACTGTATTAAATATTTTTAATTTTCTGAAGTTTGGTCTCTTTGTTTGAAGTTTTTAAAAATGTTACGCTCAAAAAGGGATTTGAAATCTTGTGATTTGGAACAACTCAGTCAAACACAACCTGATTTTATGAATATGTATATAGATATAGATATATATAGATAGATGTGCATATAAGTAATACTGCTTCGTCAAGTATGCTGTAAATAGTCATAATATTAGAAAATTTTAAAATGTAATGCATCATTTCTTTAAGTCAAGAATCCAGATATTTATATTTAGGTGTGTGTGTTTGAGTGTATGTAAACCATTGAAAAGGAAAAAAGAAATAATGAATATATGTTTTGGCATGTTGTGTAAGACACTGATTTTTTTTATTTTGACGGTCGTTCAGTGTTCATACCGCTCACACGGAGTTCAACGGGAGCTCCTTTTGCTGACTCGAAGACTAACTTCACCCTGACGGCAAATTCAGTTTGTAATCGGCGTTTTTGATTTTGGCAATTCATTTAGTATGCAAATATTTTGTGTAAAAAATTGAAAAATGTATCTCAATTTGCAAACGCGCTATTTTAAATTATATATACATATTTCAATCATTCTCGCTCTCTCTCAATCTCATATATATATATATGTGTGTGTGTGTGTGTGTAATTTTTCTTTTTAGTCGGCAAAATGACACCCCCCCCCCCCCCAACAGAATTTTCCTCTCAATAGCCCGGCTTTCTTAAATAAAAAAAATGGACTAAAATGCATAAAACAAAATTAAAGTTGAAGCATACTTGATAAACTAAGAATAAAAAGCCTACGTCTCTTGCGGGGGCTTAACAAATGTGCTTACAAAAGAGGAAATTAAAATTTAAATTATTTAAAGGCAGCGGTTGGATCCTTTTTTTTTCAGGGAAGGATTGATATTTCTTCCTCCATACCATTTATTTTCACTTAAAGGTGTCCTTGAAGAGAAAGTTTGAACTTAACAGTCATACTGGAATAAACTCTTCATTTCAGCTAGTAATGTCGTCACATGTTGCAAAAGATTTTGCAGAACATCTCTTTCAATCGAAATCATCACATTGCCATTGAGCGCAGTACTCTATTGACAACTCAATGTTTAGATGACAATTGCATAGAATTAGAGAACTAAAAACCACAAGTGGGTAGAGTTGATAGCCCACAAGTAAGTCACGTCAGTAAGAGATCTCAGCAAGAAATCTCTGCACAAAAGCAACCAGAGCAAGAGGCTAGCGCAACGGTAGTTCTACGTATTTTTTCTCTTACACATCCGATTGCTCGAAACTGTAAGTTCCTTGTCACGTTATTTAGTCACGTGCAAAAGGAATACAACACACGAATAGCTCAATCTGTATCTCAAAGGTGTATATTCCGTGTACTACATTCCTGCGTGCATTCTACACTTGTGTAGTACTTAGTGTGTGCAGTCGGAACTTGCACTGATCAAAATGTTCGAAACACTTATAGGGCTAAAGTTTATACATAAAAAATAAAAAGATTTTAACAAACAAGATTAGTCAAAAGTAAACATCTTTATAGCAGATAATATAAAGTAGAAAAAAAAATTTGCAAAGTTCAAGTAAAATGGAAATGCAAGCTCAGTGTTGTCTCAGCAAATAGTTTGCAACTTATAAGGAGTTGTAATTATATAGATAGAAAAAATTAATTTCTTGAAATAATTTTGAAAATTAAAATAAGTTACATCAATTTTAAATAACGATAAAAAGTATGAATTAACCACTTCATGCATGCTCAGAACACTTCAGTTAGATGTATAAAACAGCATTTTATTAAACATGATTCTTTACAATTTGAGAAAGGGATTTTGTTATTTATATATCTATTGATTCTTCCATTTTAATTATTTTTTCTGGCGTTCAATATAACGTTTTTTATTAATAAAGAAAATCTAATATCACGAAAAAAAATATAAAAAAATAAGTTCTCTTGAGTTTTCAAAATTCATGGAATAATTATTCTGATAGGATGGTCTGTCAAGATACAATGTTTTAACAAAACCTCAGGACGTCAAGATGTTTCAATACTTAATTTTTAAGTGCAAGGGGAAATTTATCACTACATAAAAAAACAGCGTTCATACACCCAACTAGTGTAAAAGCAAGTAAATTTTAAAATATTTTAAATCATTGAAAAATTTTCTAACCTGCAGCACTTCTTTTTTTCCGACGTAAGAACTCAAAGGAAAAATCTCCTTCTACTTCTACAGAAACATCCGCATCAACTTCTCCATGGGCAGATACATCTACTTCGCCACTAGCTGAGACTTCTGCACTGCCGGAGACATCAATCTCTCCACTTGCTGAAGCTGAAATGTCACCACTCGCCGATACATCAATTTCCCCACTAGCTGAGGCTCCTGCACTGCCGGAGACATCGATCTCTCCACTTGCAGATACATCAATTTCTCCGCTAGCTGAGACTGCAGCACTGCCGGAAACATCAATCTCCCCACTTGCTGAAGCTGAAATCTCTCCACTTGCTGATACATCAATTTCTCCACTAGCTGATACTCCTGCGCTGGCAGAGACATCGATCTCTCCACTTGCTGATACATCTATATCTCCGCTAGCTGAAACTGCAGCACTGCCGGAAACATCGATCTCTCCACTTGCTGATACATCAATTTCTCCACTAGCTGAGGCTCCTGCACTGGCAGAGACGTCGATCTCTCCACTTGCTGATACATCAATTTCTCCACTAGCTGAGGCTCCTGCACTGGCAGAGACATCGATCTCTCCACTTGCAGATACATCTATTTCTCCGCTAGCTGAGACTCCTGCACTGGCAGAGATGTCAATCGCTCCACTTGCTGATACATCAATTTCTCCACTAGCTGAGACTCCTGCACTGGCAGAGACGTCGATCTCTCCACTTGCTGATACATCAATTTCTCCACTAGCTGAGATCCCTGCACTGGCAGAGACATCGATCTCTCCACTTGCTGATACATCAATTTCTCCGCTTGCTGAGACTGCAGCACTGCCGGAAACATCAATCTCCCCACTTGCTGAAGCTGAAATCTCTCCACTCGCAGACACATCTATTTCGCCACTAGCTGAGATTCCTGCACTGGCAGAGACATCGATCTCTCCACTTGCTGATACATCGATTTCTCCACTAGCTGAGACTCCTGCACTGGCAGAGACGTCGATCTCTCCACTTGCTGATACTCCTGCACTGGCAGAGACATCGATCTCTCCACTTGCTGATACATCAATTTCTCCACTAGCTGAGACTCCTGCACTGGCAGAGACGTCGATCTCTCCACTTGCTGATACTCCTGCACTGGCAGAGACATCGATCTCTCCACTTGCTGATACATCAATTTCTCCACTAGCTGAGACTCCTGCACTGGCAGAGACGTCGATCTCTCCACTTGCTGATACTCCTGCACTGGCAGAGACATCGATCTCTCCACTTGCTGATACATCAATTTCTCCACTAGCGGAGACTCCTGCACTGGCAGAGACATCGATCTCTCCACTTGCTGATACATCAATTTCTCCACTAGCTGAGACTCCTGCACTGGCAGAGACGTCGATCTCTCCACTTGCTGATACATCAATTTCTCCACTAGCTGAGATCCCTGCACTGGCAGAGACATCGATCTCTCCACTTGCTGATACATCAATTTCTCCGCTTGCTGAGACTGCAGCACTGCCGGAAACATCAATCTCCCCACTTGCTGAAGCTGAAATCTCTCCACTCGCAGACACATCTATTTCGCCACTAGCTGAGATTCCTGCACTGGCAGAGACATCGATCTCTCCACTTGCTGATACATCGATTTCTCCACTAGCTGAGACTCCTGCACTGGCAGAGACGTCGATCTCTCCACTTGCTGATACTCCTGCACTGGCAGAGACATCGATCTCTCCACTTGCTGATACATCAATTTCTCCACTAGCTGAGACTCCTGCACTGGCAGAGACGTCGATCTCTCCACTAGCTGAGACTCCTGCACTAGCAGAGACGTCAATTTCTCCACTAGCTGAGACTCCTGCACTGGCAGAGACATCGATCTCTCCACTTGCTGATACATCAATTTCTCCACTAGCTGAGACTCCTGCACTGGCAGAGACATCAATCTCCCCACTTGCTGAAGCTGAAATCTCTCCACTCGCAGACACATCTATTTCGCCACTAGCTGAGACTCCTGCACTGGCAGAGACATCGATTTCTCCACTTGCTGATACATCAATTTCTCCACTAGCTGAGGCTCCTGCACTGGCAGAGACATCAATCTCCCCACTTGCTGAAGCTGAAATCTCTCCACTAGCAGAGACATCTATCTCTCCACTTGCTGATACATCAATTTCTCCGCTTGCTGAGACTGCAGCACTGCCGGAAACATCAATCTCCGCACTTGCTGAAGCTGAAATCTCTCCACTCGCAGACACATCTATTTCGCCACTAGCTGAGACTCCTGCACTGGCAGAGACATCGATCTCTCCACTTGCTGATACATCAATTTCTCCGCTTGCTGAGACTGCAGCACTGCCGGAAACATCAATCTCCCCACTTGCTGAAGCTGAAATCTCTCCACTCGCAGACACATCAATTTCTCCACTAGCTGAGACTCCTGCACTGGCAGAGACATCGATCTCTCCACTTGCTGATACATCAATTTCTCCGCTTGCTGAGACTGCAGCACTGCCGGAAACATCAATCTCCCCACTTGCTGAAGCTGAAATCTCTCCACTCGCAGACACATCTATTTCGCCACTAGCTGAGACTCCTGCACTGGCAGAGACATCGATCTCTCCACTTGCTGAAACATCAATTTCTCCACTAGCTGAGACTCCTGCACTGGCAGAGACGTCGATCTCTCCACTTGCTGACACATCAATTTCTCCACTAGCTGAGACTCCGGCACTGGCAGAGACATCTATCTCTCCACTTGCTGATACATCAATTTCTCCACTAGCTGATACTCCTGCACTGGCAGAGACATCAATCTCCCCACTTGCTGAAGCTGAAATCTCTCCACTAGCAGACACATCTATTTCGCCACTAGCTGAGACTCCTGCACTGGCAGAGACGTCGATCTCTCCACTTGCTGATACATCAATTTCTCCACTAGCTGATACTCCTGCACTGGCAGAGACATCAATCTCCCCACTTGCTGAAGCTGAAATGTCTCCACTAGCAGACACATCTATTTCGCCACTAGCTGAGACTCCGGCACTGGCAGAGACATCTATCTCTCCACTTGCTGATACATCAATTTCTCCGCTTGCTGAGACTGCAGCACTGCCGGAAACATCAATCTCCGCACTTGCTGAAGCTGAAATCTCTCCACTCGCAGACACATCTATTTCGCCACTAGCTGAGACTCCTGCACTGGCAGAGACATCGATCTCTCCACTTGCTGATACATCAATTTCTCCGCTTGCTGAGACTGCAGCACTGCCGGAAACATCAATCTCCCCACTTGCTGAAGCTGAAATCTCTCCACTCGCAGACACATCAATTTCTCCACTAGCTGAGACTCCTGCACTGGCAGAGACATCGACCTCTCCACTTGCTGAAACATCAATTTCTCCACTAGCTGAGACTCCTGCACTGGCAGAGACATCGATCTCTCCACTTGCTGATACATCAATTTCTCCGCTTGCTGAGACTGCAGCACTGCCGGAAACATCAATCTCCCCACTTGCTGAAGCTGAAATCTCTCCACTCGCAGACACATCTATTTCGCCACTAGCTGAGACTCCTGCACTGGCAGAGACATCGATCTCTCCACTTGCTGAAACATCAATTTCTCCACTAGCTGAGACTCCGGCACTGGCAGAGACATCTATCTCTCCACTTGCTGATACATCAATTTCTCCGCTTGCTGAGACTGCAGCACTGCCGGAAACATCAATCTCCGCACTTGCTGAAGCTGAAATCTCTCCACTCGCAGACACATCTATTTCGCCACTAGCTGAGACTCCTGCACTGGCAGAGACATCGATCTCTCCACTTGCTGAAACATCAATTTCTCCACTAGCTGAGACTCCTGCACTGGCAGAGACATCGATCTCTCCACTTGCTGATACATCAATTTCTCCGCTTGCTGAGACTGCAGCACTGCCGGAAACATTAATCTCCCCACTTGCTGAAGCTGAAATCTCTCCACTCGCAGACACATCTATTTCGCCACTAGCTGAGACTCCTGCACTGGCAGAGACATCGATCTCTCCACTTGCTGAAACATCAATTTCTCCACTAGCTGAGACTCCTGCACTGGCAGAGACGTCGATCTCTCCACTTGCTGATACATCAATTTCTCCACTAGCGGAGACTCCTGCACTGGCAGAGACGTCGATCTCTCCACTTGCTGATACATCAATTTCTCCACTAGCTGATACTCCTGCACTGGCAGAGACATCAATCTCCCCACTTGCTGAAGCTGAAATCTCTCCACTAGCAGATACATCAATTTCTCCACTAGCGGAGGCCCCTGCACTGGCAGAGACATCGATCTCTCCACTTGCAGATACATCTATTTCTCCGCTAGCTGAGACTCCTGCACTGGCAGAGACGTCGATCTCTCCACTTGCTGATACATCAATTTCTCCACTAGCTGATACTCCTGCACTGGCAGAGACATCAATCTCCCCACTTGCTGAAGCTGAAATCTCTCCACTAGCAGATACATCAATTTCTCCACTAGCTGAGACCCCTGCACTGGCAGAGACATCGATGTCTCCACTTGCTGACACATCAATTTCTCCACTAGCTGAGACTCCTGCACTGGCAGAGACATCGATCTCTCCACTTGCTGATACATCAATTTCTCCACTAGCTGAGACTCCTGCACTGGCAGAGACGTCGATCTCTCCACTTGCTGATACATCAATTTCTCCGCTTGCTGAGACTGCAGCACTGCCGGAAACATCAATCTCCCCACTTGCTGAAGCTGAAATCTCTCCACTCGCAGACACATCTATTTCGCCACTAGCTGAGACTCCTGCACTTGCAGAAACATCGATCTCTCCACTTGCTGAAACATCAATTTCTCCACTAGCTGAGACTCCTGCACTGGCAGAGACGTCGATCTCTCCACTTGCTGATACATCAATTTCTCCACTAGCGGAGACTCCTGCACTGGCAGAGACGTCGATCTCTCCACTTGCTGATACATCAATTTCTCCACTAGCGGAGACTCCTGCACTGGCAGAGACGTCGATCTCTCCACTTGCTGATACATCAATTTCTCCACTAGCTGATACTCCTGCACTGGCAGAGACATCAATCTCCCCACTTGCAGAAGCTGAAATCTCTCCACTAGCAGATACATCAATTTCTCCACTAGCTGAGACATCTGCACTGGCAGAGACATCGATGTCTCCACTTGCTGACACATCAATTTCTCCACTAGCTGAGACTCCAGCACTGGCAGAGACATCGATCTCTCCACTTGCTGACACGTCAATTTCTCCACTAGCTGAGACTCCGGCACTGGCAGAGACATCTATTTCTCCACTTGCTGATACATCAATTTCTCCGCTTGCTGAGACTGCAGCACTGCCGGAAACATCAATCTCCCCACTTGCTGAAGCTGAAATCTCTCCACTCGCAGACACATCTATTTCGCCACTAGCTGAGACTCCTGCACTGGCAGAGACATCGATCTCTCCACTTGCTGATACATCAATTTCTCCGCTTGCTGAGACTGCAGCACTGCCGGAAACATCAATCTCCCCACTTGCTGAAGCTGAAATCTCTCCACTCGCAGACACATCTATTTCGCCACTAGCTGAGACTCCTGCACTGGCAGAGACATCGATCTCTCCACTTGCTGAAACATCAACTTCTCCACTAGCTGAGACTCCTGCACTGGCAGAGACGTCGATCTTTCCACTTGCTGATACATCAATTTCTCCGCTAGCTGAGACTGCAGCACTTCCGGAAACATCAATCTCCCCACTTGCTGAAGCTGAAATCTCTCCACTCGCAGACACATCTATTTCGCCACTAGCTGAGACTCCTGCACTGGCAGAGACATCGATCTCTCCACTAGCTGATACATCAATTTCTCCGCTAGCTGAGACTGCAGCACTTCCGGAAACATCAATCTCCCCACTTGCTGAAGCTGAAATCTCTCCACTCGCAGAGACATCGATTTCGCCACTTGCTGAGGCCGAGATTTCTGCGCTTGCTGATAGTTCTGCACTAGCGGATATTTCAGCGCTGCCAGACACGTCGATTTCTCCGCTTGCAGATGCCGAGATTTCTGCGCTAGCTGATACCTCAGCACTGCCTGACACATCGATTTCGCCGCTTGCTGAGGCCGAGATTTCAGCGCTTCCTGAGACATCAATTTCGCCGCTCGCAGATGCCGAGATTTCTGCGCTAGCTGAAAATTCCGCACTAGCTGATACTGCAGCGCTGCCTGACACATCGATTTCGCCGCTTGCTGAGGCCGAAAATTCTGCGCTGGCTGATACTTCAGCGCTGCCTGACACATCGATTTCGCCGCTCGCTGAGGCCGAAAATTCTGCGCTGGCTGATACTTCAGCGCTGCCTGACACATCGATTTCGCCACTTGCAGATGCTGAAATTTCTGCGCTAGCTGAGAATTCTGCGCTAGCAGATACTTCAGCGCTGCCTGACACATCGATTTCGCCGCTTGCTGAGGCCGAGATTTCAGCGCTTCCTGAGACATCAATTTCGCCGCTCGCAGATGCCGAGATTTCTGCGCTAGCTGAGAATTCCGCACTAGCTGATACTGCAGCGCTGCCTGACACATCGATTTCGCCGCTTGCTGAGGCCGAAAATTCTGCGCTGGCTGATACTTCAGCGCTGCCTGACACATCGATTTCGCCACTTGCAGATGCTGAGAATTCTGCGCTAGCTGATACTTCAGCGCTGCCTGACACATCGATTTCGCCGCTTGCTGAGGCCGAGATTTCAGCGCTTCCTGAGACATCAATTTCGCCGCTCGCAGATGCCGAGATTTCTGCGCTAGCTGAAAATTCCGCACTAGCTGATACTTCAGCGCTGCCTGACACATCGATTTCGCCGCTTGCTGAGGCCGAAAATTCTGCGCTGGCTGATACTTCAGCGCTGCCTGACACATCGATTTCGCCGCTCGCTGAGGCCGAAAATTCTGCGCTGGCTGATACTTCAGCGCTGCCTGACACATCGATTTCGCCACTTGCAGATGCTGAAATTTCTGCGCTAGCAGAGAATTCTGCGCTAGCAGATACTTCAGCGCTGCCTGACACATCGATTTCGCCGCTTGCTGAGGCCGAGATTTCAGCGCTTCCTGAGAAATCAATTTCGCCGCTCGCAGATGCCGAGATTTCTGCGCTAGCTGAGAATTCTGCGCTAGCTGATACCTCAGCGCTGCCTGACACATCGATTTCGCCGCTTGCTGAGGCCGAGATTTCAGCGCTTCCTGAGACATCAATTTCGCCGCTCGCAGATGCCGAGATTTCTGCGCTAGCTGAAAATTCCGCACTAGCTGATACTGCAGCGCTGCCTGACACATCGATTTCGCCGCTTGCTGAGGCCGAAAATTCTGCGCTGGCTGATACTTCAGCGCTGCCTGACACATCGATTTCGCCACTTGCAGATGCTGAGAATTCTGCGCTAGCTGATACTTCAGCGCTGCCTGACACATCGATTTCGCCGCTTGCTGAGGCCGAGATTTCAGCGCTTCCTGAGACATCAATTTCGCCGCTCGCAGATGCCGAGATTTCTGCGCTAGCTGAAAATTCCGCACTAGCTGATACTTCAGCGCTGCCTGACACATCGATTTCGCCGCTTGCTGAGGCCGAGATTTCTGCGCTAGCTGACACTTCAGCGCTGCCTGATACATCGATTTCGCCACTTGCAGATGCCGAGATTTCAGCGCTTCCGGACACATCGATTTCGCCGCTTGCTGAGGCCGAGATTTCTGCGCTAGCTGAAAATTCTGCACTAGCTGATACTGCAGCGCTGCCTGACACATCGATTTCGCCGCTTGCTGAGGCCGAAAATTCTGCGCTGGCTGATACTTCAGCGCTGCCTGACACATCGATTTCGCCACTTGCAGATGCTGAGAATTCTGCGCTAGCTGATACTTCAGCGCTGCCTGACACATCGATTTCGCCGCTTGCTGAGGCCGAGATTTCAGCGCTTCCTGAGACATCGATTTCGCCGCTCGCAGATGCCGAGATTTCTGCGCTAGCTGAAAATTCCGCACTAGCTGATACTTCAGCGCTGCCTGACACATCGATTTCGCCGCTTGCTGAGGCCGAAAATTCTGCGCTGGCTGATACTTCAGCGCTGCCTGACACATCGATTTCGCCGCTTGCTGAGGCCGAGATTTCTGCGCTAGCTGACACTTCAGCGCTGCCTGATACATCGATTTCGCCACTTGCAGATGCCGAGATTTCAGCGCTGCCAGACACATCGATTTCGCCGCTTGCTGATGCCGAGATTTCTGCGCTCGCTGATACATCAGCGCTTCCGGACACATCGATTTCGCCGCTTGCTGAGGCCGAGATTTCTGCGCTAGCTGAAAATTCTGCACTAGCTGATACTTCGGCGCTGCCTGACACATCGATTTCGCCGCTTGCTGAGGCCGAGATTTCAGCGCTAGCTGAAAATTCTGCACTAGCTGATACTTCGGCGCTGCCTGACACATCGATTTCTGCGCTAGCTGAAAATTCCGCACTAGCTGATACTTCAGCGCTGCCTGACACATCGATTTCGCCGCTTGCTGAGGCCGAAAATTCTGCGCTAGCTGATACCTCAGCGCTGCCTGACACATCGATTTCGCCGCTTGCTGAGGCCGAGATTTCTGCGCTAGCTGAAAATTCTGCACTAGCTGATACTTCAGCGCTGCCTGACACATCGATTTCGCCGCTTGCTGAGGCCGAAATTTCTGCACTTGCTGATACTTCAGCGCTAGCTGAGAATTCTGCACTAGCCGATAGTTCGGCGCTGCCTGACACATCGATTTCGCCGCTTGCTGAGGCTGAGATTTCTGCGCTTGCTGATACTTCAGCGCTGCCTGACACTTCGATTTCGCCGCTTGCTGAGGCCGAGATTTCAGCGCTTCCTGAGACATCAATTTCGCCGCTCGCAGATGCCGAGATTTCCGCGCTAGCTGAAAATTCCGCACTAGCTGATACTTCAGCGCTGCCTGACACATCGATTTCGCCGCTTGCTGAGGCCGAGATTTCTGCGCTTGCTGATAATTCTGCACTAGCTGATATTTCAGCGCTGCCAGACACGTCGATTTCGCCGCTCGCAGATGCCGAGATTTCTGCGCTAGCTGAAAATTCTGCACTAGCTGATACTTCAGCGCTGCCTGACACATCGATTTCGCCGCTTGCTGAAAATTCCGCACTAGCTGATACTTTAGCGCTGCCTGACACATCGATTTCGCCGCTTGCTGAGGCCGAAAATTCTGCGCTGGCTGATACTTCAGCGCTGCCTGACACATCGATTTCGCCGCTCGCTGAGGCCGAAAATTCTGCGCTGGCTGATACTTCAGCGCTGCCTGACACATCGACTTCGCCACTTGCAGATGCTGAAATTTCTGCGCTAGCTGAGAATTCTGCGCTAGCTGATACTTCAGCGCTGCCTGACACATCGATTTCGCCGCTTGCTGAGGCCGAGATTTCAGCGCTTCCTGAGACATCAATTTCGCCGCTCGCAGATGCCGAGATTTCTGCGCTAGCTGAAAATTCCGCACTAGCTGATACTTCAGCGCTGCCTGACACATCGATTTCGCCGCTTGCTGAGGCCGAAAATTCTGCGCTGGCTGATACATCAGCGCTTCCGGACACATCGATTTCGCCGCTTGCTGAGGCCGAGATTTCTGCGCTAGCTGAAAATTCTGCACTAGCTGATACTTCGGCGCTGCCTGATACATCGATTTCGCCGCTTGCTGAAGCCGAGATTTCTGCGCTAGCTGAAAATTCTGCACTTGCTGATACTTCGGCGCTGCCTGACACATCGATTTCGCCGCTTGCTGAGGCCGAGATTTCTGCGCTACCTGAAAATTCTGCACTAGCTGATACTTCTGCGCTGCCTGACACATCGATTTCGCCGCTTGCTGAGGCCGAAATTTCTGCACTTGCTGATACTTCAGCGCTAGCTGAGAATTCTGCACTAGCCGATAGTTCGGCACTGCCTGACACATCGATTTCGCCGCTTGCTGAGGCCGAGATTTCTGCGCTTGCTGATAATTCTGCACTAGCTGATACTTCAGCTCTTCCTGACACATCGATTTCGCCGCTTGCTGAGGCCGAGATTTCTGCGCTAGCTGAAAATTCTGCACTTGCTGATACATCAGCGCTTCCGGACACATCGATTTCGCCGCTTGCTGAGGCCGAGATTTCTGCGCTAGCTGAGAATTCTGCGCTAGCTGACACCTCAGCGCTGCCTGACACATCTATTTCGCCGCTTGCTGAGGCCGAAATTTCTGCGCTAGCTGATACTTCAGCGCTGCCTGACACATCGAATTCGCCGCTTGCTGAGGCCGAAAATTCTGCGCTCGCTGATACATCAGCGCTTCCTGACACATCGATTTCGCCACTTGCAGATGCCGAGATTTCAGCGCTGCCAGACACATCGATTTCGCCGCTTGCTGAGGCCGAAAATTCTGCGCTCGCTGATACTTCAGCGCTAGCTGAGAATTCCGCACTAGCCGATAGTTCGGCGCTGCCTGACACATCGATTTCGCCGCTTGCTGATAATTCTGCACTAGCTGATACTTCAGCGCTGCCAGACACATCGATTTCGCCGGTTGCAGATGCCGAGATTTCCGCGCTAGCTGATACCTCAGCGCTGCCTGACACATCGATTTCGCCGCTTGCTGAGGCCGAGATTTCAGCGCTTCCTGAGACATCAATTTCGCCGCTCGCCGATGCCGAGATTTCTGCGCTAGCTGAAAATTCCGCACTAGCTGATACTGCAGCGCTGCCTGACACATCGATTTCGCCGCTTGCTGAGGCCGAAAATTCTGCGCTGGCTGATACTTCAGCGCTGCCTGACACATCGATTTCGCCGCTCGCTGAGGCCGAAAATTCTGCGCTGGCTGATACTTCAGCGCTGCCTGACACATCGACTTCGCCACTTGCAGATGCTGAAATTTCTGCGCTAGCTGAGAATTCTGCGCTAGCTGATACTTCAGCGCTGCCTGACAAATCGATTTCGCCGCTTGCTGAGGCCGAGATTTCAGCGCTTCCTGAGACATCAATTTCGCCGCTCGCAGATGCCGAGATTTCTGCGCTAGCTGAAAATTCCGCACTAGCTGATACTTCAGCGCTGCCTGACACATCGATTTCGCCGCTTGCTGAGGCCGAAAATTCTGCGCTGGCTGATACATCAGCGCTTCCGGACACATCGATTTCGCCGCTTGCTGAGGCCGAGATTTCTGCGCTAGCTGAAAATTCTGCACTAGCTGATACTTCGGCGCTGCCTGACACATCGATTTCGCCGCTTGCTGAGGCCGAGATTTCTGCGCTAGCTGAAAATTCTGCACTAGCTGATACTTCTGCGCTGCCTGACACATCGATTTCGCCGCTTGCTGAGGCCGAGATTTCTGCGCTAGCTGAGAATTCTGCGCTAGCTGACACCTCAGCGCTGCCTGACACATCTATTTCGCCGCTTGCTGAGGCCGAAATTTCTGCGCTAGCTGATACTTCAGCGCTGCCTGACACATCGAATTCGCCGCTTGCTGAGGCCGAAAATTCTGCGCTCGCTGATACATCAGCGCTTCCTGACACATCGATTTCGCCACTTGCAGATGCCGAGATTTCAGCGCTGCCAGACACATCGATTTCGCCGCTTGCTGAGGCCGAAAATTCTGCGCTCGCTGATACATCAGCGCTTCCGGACACATCGATTTCGCCGCTTGCTGAGGCCGAGATTTCTGCGCTTGCTGATAATTCTGCACTAGCTGATACTTCAGCGCTCCCTGACACATCGATTTCGCCGCTTGCTGAGGCCGAAAATTCTGCGCTTGCTGATACATCAGCGCTTCCGGACACATCGATTTCGCCGCTTGCTGAGGCCGAGATTTCTGCGTTAGCTGACACCTCAGCGCTGCCTGACACATCGAATTCGCCGCTTGCTGAGGCCGAAAATTCTGCGCTCGCTGATACATCAGCGCTTCCTGACACATCGATTTCACCGCTTGCTGAGGCCGAGATTTCTGCGCTTGCTGATACTTCAGCGCTAGCTGAGAATTCTGCGCTAGCCGATACGTCAGCGCTGCCTGACACATCGATTTCGCCACTTGCAGATGCCGAGATTTCTGCGCTAGCTGATAAATCAGCGCTGCCGGTTACATCGACTTCTGCACTTGCAGATGCAGAGATTTCTGCGCTGGCTGAGAATTCAGCACTGCCTGACACATCGATTTCTCCGCTTGCTGAGGCCGAGATCTCTGCGCTTGCGGATAATTCTGCACTAGCGGAGAATTCTGCGCTAGCCGATACGTCAGCGCTGCCTGACACATCGATTTCGCCACTTGCAGATGCCGAGATTTCTGCGCTAGCTGATAAATCAGCGCTGCCGGATACATCGACTTCTGCATTTGCAGATGCAGAGATTTCTGCGCTGGCTGAGAATTCAGCACTGCCTGACACATCAATTTCGCCGCTTGCTGAGGCCGAAAATTCTGCGCTGCCAGACACATCGATTTCGCCGCTTGCAGATGCCGAGAATTCTGCGCTAGCTGATACTTCAGCGCTTCCTGACACATCTATTTCTCCGCTCGCTGAGGCCGAGATTTCTGCGCTTGCTGAGAACTCTGCGCTGGCTGATACCTCAGCGCTGCCTGACACATCGATATCGCCGCTTGCTGACGCCGAGATTTCTGCACTTGCTGAGAATTCTGCGCTAGCTGATACCTCAGCGCTGCCTGACTCATCCATTTCGCCGCTTGCAGATGCCGAAAATTCTGCGCTCGCTGATACATCAGCGCTTCCTGACACATCAATTTCACCGCTTGCTGAGGCCGAGATTTCTGCGCTTGCTGATACTTCAGCGCTAGCGGAGAATTCTGCGCTAGCCGATACGTCAGCGCTGCCTGACACATCGATTTCGCCACTTGCAGATGCCGAGATTTCTGCGCTAGCTGATAAATCAGCGCTGCCGGATACATCGACTTCTGCACTTGCAGATGCAGAGATTTCTGCGCTGGCTGAGAATTCAGCACTGCCTGACACATCAATTTCGCCGCTTGCTGAGGCCGAAAATTCTGCGCTGCCAGACACATCGATTTCGCCGCTTGCAGATGCCGAGAATTCTGCGCTAGCTGATACTTCAGCGCTTCCTGACACATCTATTTCTCCGCTTGCTGAGGCCGAGATTTCTGCGCTTGCTGAGAATTCTGCGCTGGCTGATACCTCAGCGCTGCCTGACACATCGATATTGCCGCTTGCTGACGCCGAGATTTCTGCACTTGCTGATAAATCAGCGCTGCCGGATATATCTACTTCTGCACTTGCAGATGCAGAGATTTCTGCGCTGGCTGAGAATTCCGCACTGCCCGACACATCGATTTCTCCGCTTGCTGAGGCCGAGATTTCTGCGCTAGCTGATAAATCAGCGCTGCCTGACACATCGATTTCGCCGCTTGCAGATGCCGAGAATTCTGCACTAGCTGATACTTCAGCGCTTCCTGACACATCGATTTCGCCGCTTGCTGAGGCCGAGATTTCTGCGCTTGCTGAGAATTCTGCGCTAGCTGATACTTCAGCACTGCCTGACACATCGATTTCACCGCTTGCAGATGCCGAGATATCTGCGCTAGCTGATACTTCAGCGCTGCCTGACACATCGATTTCGCCACTTGCAGATGCCGAGATTTCGGCGCTGGCTGATACCTCAGCGCTGCCTGACACATCGATTTCGCCGCTTGCTGACGTCGAGATTTCTGCACTTGCTGATAAATCAGCGCTGCCGGATATATCTACTTCTGCACTTGCAGAGGCAGAGAGTTCTGCGCTGGCTGAGAATTCAGCACTGCCCGACACATCGATTTCGCCGCTTGCTGAGGCCGAGATTTCTGCGCTAGCTGATAAATCAGCGCTGCCTGACACATCGATTTCACCACTTGCAGATCCTGAGATTTCTGCGCTAGCTGATAAATCAGCGCTGCCGGATACATCGACTTCTGCACTTGCAGATGCAGAGATTTCTGCGCTGGCTGAGAATTCAGCACTTCCCGACACATCGATTTCCCCGCTTGCTGAGGCCGAGATTTCTGCCCTAGCTGATAAATCAGTGCTTCCGGATACATCTACTTCGCCACTTGCAGAGGCCGAGATATCTGCGCTGGCTGAGACATCGATTTCGCCACTTGCTGAAGTGGAGATTTCTGCGCTAGCTGATAAATCAGCGCTGCCGGATACGTCGATTTCGCCACTTGCGGAGGCTGAGATGTCTGCGCTGCCTGACACATCTATTTCTCCACTTGCTGAGGCCGAGATTTCTGCGCTAGCCGATAACTTAGCGCTGCCAGATACATCTACTTCGCCGCTTGCAGATGCCGAGATTTCTGCACTAGCTGATAGATCAGCGCTGCCCGACACATCGACCTTCCCGCTTGCTGAAGCCGAGATTTCTCCACTGGTTGAGACATCTACTTTTCCTTTTGCTGATGCTTCTGCGCTTTCAGAAGCATCTGTTTCACCACTGGCTGACGCTGATATTTCTCCACTAGCTGAGGCTTCAACGCTTCCCGAGACATCAAATTCGCCACTTGCCGAAGCTGAAAGTTCTCCACTTGTTGAGGCTTCTACGGATGCTTCAAATTTGCCGCTAACAGATGCTCCTCCTCTTGTAGCTGCTTCACCTTTTCCTTTTGTTTTTCCGGATTGTTTTGCATCGGCTTTAGTGGAAGTTGAAACGTCGAAATCCGTGCTAGCGGATGTTGATGCGTCAAATCCTCTATTTCCACTTTTAGCTCTTCCTTTTTCACCAGCTTCATATTCACCGGATGTGGAGGCCTCTAATCCTTCAAAATCGAATTCTTCGAAGTTGTTTTTGTAATCATCTCTTCCTTGGTACTGTTTCCTATTTTGTCCTGTGAAACCGATTCCCCCTCCAAAATTATCTTTTGTTGTAAATTTGGTTTTAGTTTTTGCTTTTTCTCCAAAATTATCGAAGCCATAGTTAAAATCGTAAGGATCTTCTTCTTCAAAATTTAGTTTCGTTTCATATCTTGGGGCGCTTTCTAAGTAACTTCCTACTCCCCGTCTGTTACCAAATTTTCCAAGTGAAGTTAGTCCGGCAAAATCAAAATCATTAAAATCTGGTGCTGCTACCGGCAGTGAATGTACTTGAGAACTAAGTAGGCCATATATAGTGGTAACCACTATCGCCTTGAAAATATCTTTCATGCTCGACAGTGCTGAAAAAAAATATATAATTAGTTTTCATGTTAAAAACGAATTTTTGCATTTTTGAGTAAGTTACTTGTCTTATTCGTAGAGTTTGAATGTTATAAGGTATCGTTCAAAATTTATGTCTCGCTTCAAATGGAGCGACGTATTGTGACATTTTAACAACGAATTTTTTTATTGTGACATTTATTTTAACGACGTATTGTGGCAGTTTGTGAGAGAGAGAGAGAGAGCGTGGAAGGAGTTATCAAGAAGTGCGACATCACATATTTCGACTAAAATAAAAATATCTAAAATCAACAAATTAAATATTTTTACATTATTCATTTTTACTTTTTTTGTTTGTTTTTTATTATCATTCGTTAAATTTTGTGTCGAAATCATCAATGCTGTTTAAAGTTAAAATTAGCTTATATTAAGAAGTTTAAACTTTAAAGGAGATCTTCTTAAGCATTTGCATTTTTAAGACAAACAGTGCGGGTAATTGTTAGAGAATTCGAACAACTAATATTTCTTACTATTATATGCTAATTATGTTTGTGGGGTAAACTTTAATCTCATTTAATGAAAATTAAATACACAAATAATTATTGTTATTGCTATGCTCAGAAATGTCATGAAAAGTTTAAAATTATAATTGGAAATGTGATATATAACGTACTGACTTTGTTTCTGAACAGCAAATATATGTGACGAGGTTTACAAGAGGGTTAAAGGGCGAAATTATGTCACAAAAGAGGGGAGTTGGTCAAATATATATATGTTTTTAAATGTGACATCATTTAGGAACCACCCCTAACACAATATCTTACAATTTTGAAAACTTTTGAGAATCAATTCATACCATACTCTAGAAGCTGTTTTCTTTATCTTTTTCTTTCTTTCCCGCTCAATAAAAATCGATTTTAAATATTTAACAAGTCATTTTTGGTTAATATGTCTTTTTTTTTCATACACATTTAAAAATCTAATGATGGTGTCACAGGAACCATTGAAATCGTAACCGCTTATAACAGCAGCCAATCAGAAGCGAGATCGCATCAGTGGTGCTCGCGTTTAATTGTTTAAATAAATTTGGCAATTATCTTGAGTGGCAGCACGATGGTTGAGACTCTCTTTTATTTCTAATTTTTTTAAAGTACTCTTGCGGATAAATATCTACAGTAGCAACACTTTTGGAAATATTTCAATAAGAGACTCTTGGCACTACTTTTTCCCCCTGCATTCTTTATTTTAATTTTTTTTTCGCAAAGACTATAACTTGAACAATCAAACTCGAGAATGGTCGCTCGACATAAGCAAAACAAAGTGTTGCGATTGCAAAAAGTCAAAAATTGAGTTATGAATGGAAATACTTTTTAGCAAAAAGAAATAATTTTTTTAAATATCGTAAGTTACGATAATAAATGAAAATATTATTTTACTTCCTATGATAATCATTAAACAAATTTTTAAATGTCGTTTTACCTTAGTATGTTTTGGCATGATGTCAGTATCGTATCGTCCCGCAAAATTTAATCGTAACTGGTCCACGTTAAGTGAAAGTTTAAAATTCATACAGCTGAAGAAAAATTCACTAGATATAAACAAACTGAGGTGTTGCCGCTCCAAAGAATCAGAAATTAAAAATTGAGTTATGAATGGAAATACTTTTTAAGAAATAGAAATAAATGTATTAAAGCCCGTACGATAATAAATACAAATATTATTTCACTTTTCTATGATAATCATTAAACAAATTTTTAAATGTCGTTTTACCTTAGTTTGTTTTGGCATGATGTCAGTATCGTATCGTCCCGCAAAATTTAATCGTAACTGGTCCACGTTAAGTGAAAGTTTAAAATTCATACGGCTGAAGAAAAATTCGCTAGATATAAACGAACTGAGGTGTTGCCACTCCAAAGAATCAGAAATTAAAAATTAAGTTATGAATGGAAATACTTTTTAAGAAATAGAAATAAATGTATTAAAGCCCGTACGATAATAAATACAAATATTATTTCACTTTTCTATGATAATCATTAAACAAATTTTTAAATGTCGTTTTACCTTAGTTTGTTTTGGCATGATCTCAGTATCGTATCGTACCGCAAAATTTAATCATAACTAATCCACACAAAGTGAGATATATATATGGATATAGATTGTGTAAGGCAGGGAAATCTGAAAACTTTAGGCACTTAGAAACAATTTCACCATCAAAGGCAGCGAGAAAATTTTGTCAAAGTCACAGCTAATAAATTATTTTTAATTTAATTCATTTAATAATAAGTATACCATCACACCTACTTTTATGTAATAAATGCTACAAAAAATTCTTGTTTGTAGTAATAAACATTTTAATTAATAATATTTTTTCCATTGAAATGTATATAACTTTAGGTGTGCATAACATCTTGTTATTAATTTCAAACATGAATTCAGATTTTGGTTAAATAACTTGTCTTTTTTTTCTAATAGTAATTCATAATAAATAGTGCACACAATGAAAAGAACAAAAGAACAATGAAAAGAAACAAAAGAACAAATGAGCGAAAAAACACAATGAAAAGAAGAAGAGTTGAGACCTCGAACTCAAATTTTGCAGATTGCAGAGCTGAATGTTTTAATTTATACCTTTAAGAACTTTTGTATTTGAAATGTCGATGACAGTAAACGGGCAGTAATTAAGGCTTTTGTAATGTTATAAAACTTATTTCTCTTTGGAATTATAAGGTCATTCAAGGACATCTCGGCACTTGGGAAATCTCGACATTTTTAAGAACATACCTCCGGAGCGTAATCTGCACCGTAGTGTCGCATGTGCAAACCACTGTACTAATGGAATAACCAAACTATTGTACATCGTTGTGAAAAGAAGTTCTTGAAAATTCAGAGGTTGAGCACTAAAACCTATATATATATTTCACTTAACGTGGACCAGCTACGATTAAATTTTGCGATCCAATACGATACTGCCATCACGCAAAAAAAAAAGAAAAAACTACGGTAAAACGATATTTAAAAATTTGTCCAACAAGCGTAACATAATATTCGTATTTATTATCTAAATTTACAGACTGTAACAAATTTAGGGCTATTTTTTAAAAAGTATTTCCATTCATAACTCAATTTTTAATTACCGATTCTTTGGAGTGGCAACACCTTAATTTGTTTATATCGAGCGATCATTCTCTTATTCATATTTAGCGATCTTTTCTTAAGCCTTTCGAATTTTAAGACGTTTTCTACGATTTAAAAATTGTTAATTCCCGATTCTTTGGAGTGGCAACACCTTAGTTTGTTTATATCGAGAGATTATTCTCATGTTTAGATTGATTGTTGAATTTGTAGCCCGCGGATGTTTTGCGGGGAACCAGCTAGTAAACATTAAAATTCCATGAGGTGCCTTCTTTGAAGGTTACAAAGCTTGAAACATGACATTGGCAACAGTAATAAATGTTGATGGTTTTGGGTTTTTTAAGATTTCCAAGTGACTGGCTAGTAAAATCCAGCATTCAGAAACCATGGCTCCCTTCATATTTCTTACAAATTCTATTCTTGTGTTACAGTGAGGAGGCGGGGAGGAATGAAAGAATCCTTCGTATTTGAACACTATTTACACTAGAGACACATGAAATGCGTCATTTTATCAGTCGTCTCTATAAAGTTCTACTGTTAAAATTCTTCTAAGGGGTCGTCTTCATATTAAAATGAACATGAACTTTTAAAACTCTGAATAATAACCTCCCTTTTTTATGACATATTTATATTCAGAATCATAATTTAACTGTGCATGCCAATTTTGGTGTAATTCTGTTCACCCGTTTGCTTCAGAATGAAATTTTAAAAAAAAAACCGTCTCGGTAATGTAACAAAGTTTTGATTTTTTTTACACATAATATTTAAGCTACCATCATGGGTGTGACAAAGATTTTTTTTACACAAAAATATGAGCTAACCCAACAATAAAAACCGATTTTTCACGGTCGAAAATATTAATTTAATGTTTCTTATGAATTATGAAATTAATTTTTGAAAATTTATGATCTGAAACTATATTAAATTTTGATGAAAAATCAATCTAGATAAGGTTTTATACGGGTATCCAAAATTTCAGCTCAATATTTGCAGTAGTTTTATGCAGTAGTTTTTCTATGCAGTAGTTTTTCTGCAACACTTGAAAATTCATTTTACTGCGGGTTAAGGGATCATATAGCTAAAACTAAAAGTATAGCACACTGACAGGAACTGTGAAATAAAGAAAAAAAATCTTGTGCCACAAATCCAAACATTAAATGCAACGTCCAAAACACGTTTCTTTTGAAAAAAATGTGAAAAATTATTTCCCTCTGTTCCGCCAGATTTATTTTCGTCGCTTGATAAATATTGACCCTAAAAATAATAACTTCAATTTAGTAGCGGCCCCTTACGCGTTTTTCGTTAATATCTCCTGTTCTAATAAACAGAATGCAACCAAATTTTGGATCCAAACTAATGTGAGCACACTGAGCTCATTTCCGTTGTCAAATATAGGGCATTATATTTGAAAATTATAAGTTAATAATCATTTTAATATGAATACAGCCCCTTATCGAAATTTCATTCCAATAATTTAATCAATAAAGAAATTAATCTACAAAAATTGACACCTTACTTGTGTTTCTAGAGCGTATGAGGGCCGAGTAATTTCGAGCGCTTCGATTTTTTTCCCTCGACTGTACCTTTTGAGATCATTCAAAGAGAAATGGACATTTGGCTTTTATGTTTTTATTGTACTTATATTATTTAATGTGTTTTAAAGCCAAATTAAATGTTCACAATGTGATACTAATACATGTCTAAATATTTGCTGGAATAAATAAATGAATATTTCCTCTAATGTTTACCAGTTATTCATCATTTTCCGTCAATGTGTTGAGATGTCACAGAACTAAGCTAAGGATTTTTTTTTTAAATTACGTTTCGTTTTTCGATGAATTACTCTCTTTGCAACAATATCATTCCAAAACACAGAACTATATGCAACTACTCTAATGCGATATCAATAAGTAGAATATAGAATGTTTAATTCTAGAAAAATTACTGGGGAGGGGTTATGAGATCGCCACTATAGTTCACAATAAAAAGATTGAAGAAATAAAAGATTGAATTTGTGCTTTTTAACGTTGTTTTATCTTTGTACTTAAATTTCAGCACAAAGCATTTTGATCATTTATCTTATACTAGAGTTCACGTTGACCGGGTGGCAGCTGAAGTGCCTTTGTCCAAAAAGGGGAGAAAAGTTCGTTGCAACATGAGTTCAAAAAAAATAAAATAAACACAAAAGTTGCCACAGAAATATCTCAATCATCGATCGCAAGTAACCAAATGTGGTGATTGGACATATATTTAAAATGCACTACTATTTTTCTGTTGATCCATGAAATTATCAAAAGGTTCAACTATTTTCTTTTAAGTTTCATTGCGCTTGCACATTTTGTTCTGTTCTATTAACTAGTTTTCATTTCTATGCACTTTTAATCAATAGAATTATATTTATTATGCATGTTTATTTTTAGTCAAATAAAAAGATTATTCTAGCGAACTTTCTTGCAGGCGATCTTTTCTTCTATTTTAAGAACTAAGAAGGAAAAGCGTTGCAAATCCGCTCGTCAATTAAAGAGACAATATTTCTCTAATAACAGCGATAAAGCAAGGGCAATTCTATGAAAATGGCAACTTCTTCGAAATTATTATATTTCTAAAAAGCTATCATTTGTGAGCAATTTTTATTTTCAGCTCATTACATTTGATTAAGTAACGATCAATGGAAAATAAAATTTTTATGAAATTTAAAGAATGATCACTTTTGTTGGAAATAAATGAACATAAAAAGTTCTTGGACGTTCCGTCAGGAACCCTTCCCAAGTAGCTATCTTTATATATACACACATGATACTGACACAATATCTAAAGCGAAGTTAAAATCTATAAGGAAAAAGACAACATGTTTCACAAAAGTAAACAGTTCCTAAATTTGCTGATCTTAGTTATACTATTCTGTCGACAGGGTGGCGTAGTGGTAAGGCGCAGGTCTCGTACGGTCAAGATCGCAGGTTCGAACCTGGCCCAAGATTCAAGCCCAGAACATTCAAGCCAAATGTCTACTTAAGGGATCTTTCACATGCCGCACAATCATACGACATGAGCGCAGACGGTTTTCTGCATTTAAAAAATCCACCAATATTGCCAGGTTCGATCCTCAGCCCTTACCACGACACCATCTTGCCGGCACGAACATTTCTTAACCTCTATGATATCCAAAGCAGCTCAAAAATTACGAACATTAAAATTGTTTTGACGATCCTTACCTTGTTCCAATCCCCAACACAAGGTGTAACTGGCACTAGCCCTTGTGAAGGATTTTTGAAGATGGCAGTTGCCCGTGTGATAGAGTCGGTTTTTATGAGACCTATTTGTACTTTTGCCTGGTGCAAGTGTGGGGGAGTGCGAAGGGGATATGTCGACCGCTATGACGACATCCTTTAAATTGTTTGTGAAGCTGGAACCGTATTAGCTCCAATTCCATACCGCGGCAAACAGTAAACTCAAAAGAAGAACAATTGCCTACTTCGAATTTCGATTTGTTATCTTAGAAGCCTCCCAACTACTTAACAAAATTTATGATTTGGAAAACACCGCCCAATCGGTGCACAAAAACAACTCGCTGCACAAAAATTCTTTCTTCGTACTAAGCTATATTTACCGAAGAATACACTCGAAATGGATTTTTGTGTTTGCTTTTGAGTAAGCAAACACGTTTCGAATTATGTGCCTATTTCATCTACGTTTCATGGTCATATTGCTAAAAATAAAAAATATATTAAAGTTACTAAATATATTCCTTATAATATCTCTTTAACTTTAATATATTTAAAATTTACATAATTAGTACGTTAGGCTCTTGAAGAGCACAGTAATTGCGACAAGTAAGAAAAAGAAATTTCGAATAGAAATCCCTAAATCATCACATAACCGTCGCAAAGCACATACATTTTCTGAATTACTTAATGCATTTGAATTTAAAATCACCCCTATTCATAAACGAATTTACTATTACTTTTCTCTTCCCATAAGGAAAGGTGGGGTGAAATAAGTAATTTAGTAATTTTTGTCTTATAGTAAAAGAAAGTTAATAAAAAATAAAATAAAAACACTCATGTTATTTATATTCAGTAAAGCTTTATTTTAGCTCAAGAAAATATTTAATGTCAACACTAGGATTCTGTCAGCAATCTTTGAAGTCACACGTTAAAAATCAGCAAGAAAAATCATCTTTAAATCTTTGTTTTCAGGAATTTATTTTTATTCAGATAACATGCTTTTCCTATTATTTCCATTCTAGAAAGTATCCTTTGTCGTCTAAAAAAGTAGGTAAAAACATTCCTCATATTTTATTAAGTATGTTTAAAAGTTTAAAATGGGGTATAAAATTAGGCTTAACAACATTAACTGTGGATAATAATAATTTAACTTTGTGCAAGTAAACTGTAATAAAAAATAATTTCACGTTAAGAAAGCACAAATAATCATTAAAATGCAGACATATGTTTCGGGATTGCTTGGAATCTCTTTTTCAATGTGACAGCTGTCGCATTGAAAAAGGGATTCCAAGCAATACCGAAACATATGTCTGCATTTTAATGCTTATTTGTGCTTTCTTAACGTGAAATTATTTTTTATTACAATTAACTGTGGAATAGGATCTTCTCTTACATTTGGGCTTGATGCATCAAGCTCAAGTAAACAGTGCACAAGTAAAATGCACTCACTATCTGAAGCAAGCAATTATAAATGTTATGTTTCCCAAACTCATAACTTTAACTCCAGAAAAAAATTGGAAAATTCCAAAGCGAAGAGAAAAAGAGTTATAGTTAAATCGTAAGTTGCTTTAACTTTGGAGGAGGTAGCAGCTCGCTTGAAATCAGAAGAGGAAGAAAGAAAAAGAAAAATAATTAAAATACATGGAAACAAGTTGAAGTATAAGATCAGCAAAATTTTAAAGCCGTCTTCTCAAGAATCTAATCTACTAAGCTTAGTTCTAGTGTAACAGTATCTACCAGAAATTGAGTGATTGTCGAATACCTTGCAAAAAAATCTGAAAAAAATACTTTATAGCTGAAGTAGTAGAATGTTTAGATACTTGTCCTTTCATTGTATGATTTTTAAAGAAATCATTCATGGGAAAATTTTTTGTCCTTCCAAATGATGAAGAAATGGAGATGGAAAAAGAACAGCTTTTCAAAAGGCTGAGCAAGCAACAATTGTGGGCACTATATTTTTAATTGCAATGAAATTACAGATTATGTTGCCCCTTAAGTTGTTTTAATATTATTTTTTGGGAAATAAGTAAATAAATTCAGGTTTTCCCTATGAAATTCAGTTTTAAATAACACTACCCATTTCACCCCACCCCATGTGGTGAAATGGGTATAAATACAAACTTTGAAACAGTGGCTTTTTCAATCAATAATTGCATTATTTTAGCAATAACAACAGTGGATATGTGATGTGTATGGCTGAAATCTAAAAACTCGATCACTGGTTTTTAATTGTGAGCTATTAGTTTTTAATAGTTTCATATTCACTTCAAAAATGCCTGTTTTTATACCCATTTCACCCCACCTGACCCTACCTTTCCTTTAGTGCTATACAAGGATCATAATTTCCATTGCTAAATGCAAATTTCGATGCAATATTTGCAGCCTTACCAATTAAATAGGACGTCAAATACGCACACTTTTCAACTTTAGTTGAACTATCATATCCATAAATAGAATTTTTGTAAGAATTCCAATCCTTCAGGTTACCCCGATACGGTTTAATACGCAATTTTGGCAATTTAACATTTGTATGCAAATCAGAATTTACAGAGTTAATTTTACTTTCGCATTCAGTACTAGCAACAACTAGCTCAACATCTACGTTTATATGTTTACGCAATTATTTTTTAGATTTTAAAAGAGTTTCACAGTATTCCAATCCAGATTTGACCTCAATTTTATCGTCCTTTCACCACAAAGAATTTCAATACTTGAATTTAGTTCTTTTAAATTAGATTCGTACACACTCTCAGAAATGGAGCTCTCACTTCTGACGATTCTTCAATCGTCAAGAAAATTTCACCATTTTTAACGATTCTTTCCTCGCGCAATCATGTGACTTTAAAAAGTTACTACACAAATTTCGCCAATTTGACGAAGTGTTTACTCGAAGCATTTTTCACGAATTCATCAAATACGACGAAAGTTTCATGAGTTTTAAGCATACGTTTCTGAGTGTGCATACTTAAAGTATCAGAAAGTTAAAGTGATTTATCTGTATTCAGTTTAGGACTATAAAATGCAGTTTCTACTTTAGTCGTTAATTTGGTTAGTAAACCCCTAACAACAACTCTTTTTCACTTTAACTTTTTAATATCTATAATTAAAACCAAAATACAACTAAACGAAGAGGCAATCAGAAATCCCATTAAGCACTCAAGAAATACTTTCTTTCTGTATTTGTGTTAAAGCCAAAATACAACTAAACGAAGGGGCAATCAGAAATCCCATTAAGAACTCAAGAAATACTTTCTTTTTGTATTTGTGTTAAAACACATCCCTGGTTTCTGCACCATGATGAAAACTAACAACTGTTGGGAGGGCATTAAAATCCAAGCTAAAATTTTTAGTTGAATAAGGCTATTTAAGGAACAAATCAACATTCTATTTACAAAATAGGGGCAGAGGTGACGGGATACATTACTGCAGAGGTTCCAAAATTGTGATACGCTTACCACTAATGGTACGCGAAGCCTCTCCAGGTGGTACGCGTGAAGGGAAAAAAATCTACATATAACCTATTAGTGTTCTATTCTATGTAATAAAGTTATATTAGCAGTGGTAAGCAAAATGGCTAGCAAGAAAAATGGTGGTACGCAAAAAAAAAAAAAAGATTGGGAATCGCTGCATTACTGGAAGTGAGAGCGAAGCACGTACTAACTACGACGCACGGTACTTAATACAATCCAAGTTCTAACCATTGTGTTGCGAACTCCTAAGAATATTTCGGAAAGTCATTTGTATACTAAATTCTCATAGGATGCATCACATGTAATAAAAATATTCTACATATGGTTTCATTTTGGTTTCTTTGGTTGCCGTATCGAACAGCCAAAGACAGCAGAGGTAAGTTGCTTCTATTTAGTAATGATTGCTAATATTACACATGATTTATTTTTATTAAATACCTTAACCAGGCTGTCCCGTATTGGTGGGGGCCTACTAGGGGTGCGGGCTGGGCCCCGCTAAACCCCTACCAATCCGTCCCTGACTGGTATTAGATTATCTTTATAGATCTCTGGGACGGTAAAGCAGGAAGGTAACGATCGTCCCTATGGCTGAAACTTGTTGTCAAGTGTAAGGTAAATGACCGGTAGTGGACACAGTTAAGAAAATTTTCGTACGCTTTTACGTGGCAAAATTTTTTCAAGAGGCTTACATTATTATTTGCATATTTAACTTAATCGCCAACTATTTCTCTAAAAATTAATTACCTACGAAATATCATTTGATGAAAAATTAGGATATTTATGTTAAATTTACTAAACGCTTAATTTGTATCTATAGTGGGCATTTATAAGACACGTATTTGCATAAGTAGTGGACAGAAATTAATATCATCTATTTTATGCTGTTAACTTAGCGAAATAAATTTATAAATGACTAAAGGACCATTCATAAATGATGTCACGCTTTTTTCCCTTATATTTTCCCCAAATCCCTAACCTTCTTAATGATCGGCTTTAGTAAAGAGCAGCAAATGTGACCGTTGTGGAGGCAGCTATTAAATATTATGATCCATGTACTTGTATAGGTGCTCCACGCCAACTCTAGTTCCATTAACCAGCACCAGGAATCGTTCACTGTATAGGTTTTGATAATTTCATTCAAGTTTAATGTTACATTCGCTTATTTTAGGAGCTTAAAGATCTATGTGTCCACTAATAGAGTAGTGTCCACTACCGGGTCATTTACCTTATTTAGAGTTTGTGGGAAGCTTTTTGGACGAGCCCTACGCTCCGCGTCTTCTTCGGGAGGCAATCTGAAAGCCTAAATGGCTATATACAGTAGGATTTAGTTTGCGTTTCGTATCTGAACCAGGCTTTATTTATAACAGGGGCCGCACTTCCCCCTTCTTGAAGGTAAGATGGATCAAGTGCGTTCTATAGTGACAAGTGCGTCTCCATGTATTTTTATTTAACTTGATTTGTCACGGAAATTTGTTACGCGGTTTCCGACCACTATTACTGCATAAATTATCTTCAAACTTCGCACACAAGCTTATCTTCGATGACAATACAATATACAATCCATTTTATAATTTACTATAACGTTAATTAGGAAAAACATTGATTATTTTGGCTCTGAGGAAATGATCAGAATTATTATTTGTCGAATGGCAACGATAGCTTTGTTTGGAATGTTTAGATAATGCAACGATGTTTTAAATTTTAAAATACACAAATCATGGCGACGCAGCGGTTTCTACAACGCGATTAACTCAGCGGTTTTATTAAATAAAACCGTGTAACTTAAAACATTTTTAGTATTATACCTATTATTGTTTTTGTTTTTGCGACCCTACGCAGTAGTGTTAAAAAATTACTCTTAAATCGTTTGCTTTTTGTTAAATGGAGCAATTAAATGCTTGAAAACCTCAATAAGAAGCTCAAGGGGTTCAAGAAAGTGGGACAGTTTGTGAGAAGGGGAGGGGAGGGGGTAACAAGAAGTGTCACATCGCACATTTTGATTTCTATAAAAACATTTAAAATCAGAAAATTTACCCTATTTTATTCTAATGTAATATAGCGTAACACGTGACAAAGGGGGGTAGGCGGTATATTGAAGGGTGACACTTAGTGACAAAGGGGGGGAGGGGTCAAATATATTGAGAACAGTGACATTTATGAACAGTCCCTCAGGTTGCTTTTCGGTTTTTGGGGTTGGCTTTGGCTTTAAAAATATGATCTGCGCTTGAGCAGATTAGAAAAGACAGAAATATTGTCTTTGTCGCCTTTGGTGTGAAAGTACCATAACATAACAAATTTTCGAGTGGAGCAAAAACCTTCTGATCAAGACCTTTCTGAATGTGACCTTTCTACATTTGGGTGCGCAATTACCCTCAACTCACACTATCTAAAACTCATTTTATTTTTTATGGTGCTCTAGCAGACAACGCAATTATATTTCTACTAATTCAGCTTTATTTCATATTAATAGCGTTATTAAATCTATCACGCTACCTTGCAATTAACTGTTATTGCGGTATTTTTATTATTATTCTTATTTCTTTCTTTCTTTTTGTCGCATAAACACTGGGTGAAAATGGCCTTTTTAGCCTACTTTCCCGTAAAAGTAAAAAAATTAATTGATAAGGTATGAAAGAAGGTTTAATGTATGGTAAAAATATCGTCAAAAGTAAAGAAAGGTCAAAAATAAGTGAAATAATTCAATAAAGATTGAAAAATAAAAAATTTGGAAGTAAGGTTTTGAGATGGTCAAAATGTCTGTATGACGATCTATCTGTCTCCCCACCTCCCGTAATAACTTTTGAAAGAAACGTCCGATTCGAATGAAGTTTTTTTATTATTATTTTTTTTTTTTTTTTTTTTGTATTCGAAAGATATTGGAGAGGACATCTCATTTCCGTATTTTACTTTTTGATTTGAACAATTTTTCCTTCAATTTTGAGCAGTTCAAAAAATTTAAACATTACGCCTATGGGAAAAATGAAGCAAATTATATACACTCTGGAAATGAGATCCAAGTTCCTATGAATAAGCTCATTGGAAGACTCGGAGTGAAAAATTTTTTTTTATTTGAACAATTTTTGTTCATTTTTAAACAGTTCAAAAAAAAAAAATTAAATAGCGTCTACTGGGAAATTTCAATCCCATATAAATCCTGATTTAACAGACAGATTTGCATGGAACAAACTTTATCGGAAAGATGATACGACGTAGAACAAAGCATATACATTTGCAGATACAAAGTTCAACCAGAACCTGTTTTCCTAAGAAAAATTTTGATCGTTATTTTTAAGGATATTTCTGAAATAATGAATGAATAAATGAGTGAATAAATGAAAAAATAATTAAATAAGTGAATAAATACATAAATGAGTAAATGAATGAATGAATGAATATGTATTAATCGTTGAAAAGGGTAGATTTGAAGTCATTAAGGGATAAAACTAAATGAGAAACAGAGAGAGAGAGATTGCTAGGGGTTATAAATTTGAAGTTGGTGTATACAGAAAAATAGGCTCGTATAGTTATAGAGGATCTTCTGGGTTTTTTTGGCCGATGGAAAAAAAAAGTCGCTTTAAACCATTAAATCGTGTAGAATGCTTGTCAAAATGTAATTTAAATCACTCATTTATTTTTATGTTTATAAAAACAAAAATGCATTATTCGACCACCGTAAAACTGTTTGCGGGAAGTTTACATAATAATTAAAACTAAAAGAATCACTCATTCATAAAAGAATTCTAATAAAGTAATTAAACTATTTGGAGGTTTAAAAAAACTTCAAAAATGCTATATCCCCCAGAGGATTTTTAATTCTTTTTTCTTATCTTTGCAAAAAAAAACACAACAACTGTTGAATCGGATCGGGTCTAATTCATGGAGAGGAATGCAGACGTTATAATACAGACTAACAAACCCCTCCTCTCAGATTTTTTCATAATATTCCCCTCCCCCCCCGTTTTTAAAAGAAAAGCGGGAACGATTATACGTTTATTTTTCATTATAAAAGTTATTTTAACCAAAAATAACTTTTTTTCTAAAATAAAAATAAAATATTAAAAAATTTTGCTCGCAGTAACGCAAAAAATACTGAATACTGCTTTAAAAACATAGACGTGAGATTTTTTTTCATTACAAATGAATGCTGGGTCTTAAGAACTAATCTTATTAGTTTTTTCTTCCTTGTGAGTTGAAAATTACACTGAAATACTTGACATGTTTTTTATATTTTCATGAGCATAATATAAAATCACCGAAATAAACCAATATTTTTAGCACCAGCAGTTTTCTGTTGACAAGTAATCTTATGAAAAACACGTGATCGTTTATAAAAATTAAGATGTATTTTGAAAAAAAAAATATATATTTATATTTACGTTGTCAATTTTTGAAATTAATGAAATTGTAGCATTTTGATTAAGGTATTATTCCACCCTGTCGCGCGGCGAACTCGTTTTTTAAGAATTAAATTCTTGAAAATAGCAGGTCGAACACATAAAATTTCGATCAATAAACATTTATACCGATTCATTTTTTTTATCAGTATGTTCTATGTTGTAAACTAGCAATAAAATAACAAGAAGTATTGTAAAGTGAAAGCAGATGCAACGAGATTGTTGTACAATAGCAGAAAAACTGTCAACTGTCTAACACGTGGCTTCAAAAAAGCCAAAAAAAAAAAAAATGCCCTAAGTATAAACGGTGAAAAATTAAAATAATTATCATATAAAAAAAGTTAAGATGCATTTTGAAAAAAATATATACATTGATCAATCTTTGAAAATGAAGAAATTTTAGCATTTTTAGTAATATGTTATTAAATCCTGTCGCGCAAACTCGCATTTTGACAGTTCAATTTTTAAAAAATTGCAAGGTGAACTTGGACACATAAAATTTCGATTAATAAACATTTATACTGGAAATTTTTTTTCTTCGTTTTGACCAATCTTTTCTATGTTGTAAACTAAAAATGAAATAATGAGAATAACCGCACACTAAAAGCAATATGCAACGAGATTGCTGCACAATTGCAGAAAAAATTTAACACGCGGGATCGAAGAAGCAAAAAAAAAAAAAAGTTTGAACTGGTAAAAATTAAAATTATTATCGTACTTTGATTGAGTTGACTTTGTATTGTTTACAATTTCGCAATAATAAGAAACATGTCAACTAAAAGCAGATGGTATAATATTATTTCACCAATGACATCTAATGCACTATCATTATTAAACGAAAAACGGTCAAAAAATGAGGCAAATAACCTAGTGCGAAAAACAAATAGCACTCATATAAGACGGCTCTATTACTTTTACTTTAACATATTCTATTTCGCGAGCATTCTGTTCAAAGAGAAATAATTTTAATAATGAAGGTTTTCCGGTAGCGACCGCTTAAACTATTTTTCCGAATTTTTTATCAAATACTTTGTAGAATGACATTATTTTTGTGATTTTTTTTAATTGATGTGCTGCCTGTTATTGTATGGAAATAGAAATCTAGCTATGGAGATAAAAGAAAGTTAAAGACAGAATGTTTTCTGGAAAGTTGTCCCTGCTAAAAACATCGGCCTTGCATCGGCTTTTAGATGCTTTTCAAGGCCGATGGGCCGATGTTTTTCTGAAGTTAGCATCGGCCGCCGATGCCGATGGCCGATAGCAAATTTATTGAACAATCGGCGCCGATGCATCGGCGAGGCCGATGCATCGGTCGAGCCTTACTACTGCATTATGACAACCTGTTTGCCTACATAGCGTTGAAAAGTAACAAATTATCAACACAGTTTTAGAAAGAAAATCGTTATGACTATGATGTCTCATCTCCATAACTCAACCGATCCTCTTGCTATACCTTCGTGTTATCAAGAATTAGAAAATTAAAATTTAAAAACCATTTGGATTTTTTTTTGTGTGTGGGTGTATGTGTATTGTTATTATATGTATTACTGATTAGTAACGTTGAGAAAGTAGTGTAAAAAATGGCAGTGATGTTAAAATCTTTCTCGTAGCCATACGTTGGCATTCATAATCCAAGTGTATCAGAGGTGACCGCTCATAATCTAAGTATGTCAGAGGGGACTGTTTAATGAAGGATGTCACTCATTTTTCCAATATTTTTGACTCCCTTCCACCCTTTGTCACTAAAGGTCATGCTTCAACACACCCCCTACCCCCTTTGTCATATGTCACGATATATTATGTAGGTATATGTACTTTCTGTGTTGCAGTTCGGGAAAAAAGCACTACGTTATAGTGCTTTTTTTTCAATAAATAAATTAAATAATAATATAAAATTCAGCCTTTCTGCTTAAGTTTGATCTTTTTTAACTTAGAAAACCTTCCTTTATAGAGGCTTTTTAGTTAAGTTTCTGAAGTGAAGGTAGATTTACAACTTCTTTTACAAGAGATGGCAGAGGGGATGACACAATTCGGGTCTGCCATTTTGCTACAACTTGCTGAATTTCTGCCCTGTCTGTAGAAATATCATAGTAAGTCCCGTAAGTTTGAACTCAAAGTAATCCATAGCTGGCATAGCTACAGTAATTCGTATCTGACCAATAACTACGAAACTTCTGCGGACAAATTTAACATATTTTGCGCGAAATTTCGAAGATTTCTTTAAAGGTAGCAGTTAGATATTTTACTGTATCGATATATTTTAATATCGATGAACTTTTGCAACAATTATTCCGTAAAATCTTTCTTTTCATTGCTTTATATTTTTCAAGAATTATATCGCATTTAAAACTTACATACTATTTAGATAAAGTAAAAATTAAGGTATGTGTTTTTTGCAAAATAAATAACGGTGTGACTCTTTACAAAAAAGAAATTCAACTTTTTTTGATATCATGAGTGCCCATCCTTGGACTAGTAATATAACTTTTTTTTAATTTGAAATGTTATCAACACTCTCTTTAACGAAAGTGCGCATAAATCATGTTTATTACAAAGAAATTAAGCCTAACACAAAATTTTAAAAATATGAAATGTGCGGGGAAAAATATTTACAAACTAAATACTTTTATGTGAAACATAAATTTTACAAGCTAGTAAAAGTGCTTTTGCGATTGTGTCTTAAGAAAGTGTGTTCTGAAAAGATCAGCTGTTTATTGCAGACGGTTACACAGACCGAAGACTAGCAGTCTTACCAATATTTGAGCAAGCTCAATCAAATTCTCCTTCGGTTTTATTGTAGAAAATCTGACATAAATCAGAAGAAAAGCAAAGTTAAAGCGGTCGGTAAATGTAATGTAAATACGTAACTCTGGCAAATAAAGCTTCGAAATTGTTAAACAACGGCAACCGCACAATATTTGAACAGAAGTTTTGATTTCACTTTAGGGTGAGCCAATTTGATACATTGTTGGGGCGCAAAATACTCATAGTTCTGGAGGACCAATAAAAGCATGTGCCCCAAATATTTACTGAGATCGTCGTTAGCACTCCATTATGGAAAAGATGAACTTCAACGCCCCGAATATTGATAAAGTTGATTTCAAACTCAGTATAAATCTGATAGGAATCAGGGCTTTCAAAAATCTAATGCTTTGCTCCCTAGCTGTATACCGTATTGAGCTCATTTCGCTTTTAGGCTTAGAACCAGAGAATTTTTATTTGGTAACAAGGCATCAAACTAAACGTGAGTGGCGAACACAACCAACCATCTGCTGCAGTCCCAAAATTTTAAGCTACTGTTAAAAATTCTAGTTCACATCATAACAAGAAGTTCCGTCTAGAACTATACAAGCCTACTTTCCCGTATACTCCCAACTTCAAAATTATAATCTAGCTATCTCTCTCTCTCTCTCTTTCTCATTTAGCTTTAGTTCTTAACTACTTCAAATATGCCGTTTTCAACGGTTAATACATATTTACGCACATTCATTCATTCATTAATTTATTCATTCAAGTATTTATACACCTATTTAATTTTTTTTAGTTTTTTTCACTCATTTATTCATTCATTCTTTCTTTCTTTCACTGATTCAGTTATTCATTGATTCATTCTTTCACTCATTTATTTATTCATTAAGAAATATTGTTAAAAGTCCCGATCAAAGAATTTCATAAGAGTTCTTTTTGATGAAACCATGGGACAAAAAGGAATGGGAAGATGTTGCTATGCAACGGTTCATTACAGCAGCGGTTCTCAAAGTGTGTTGGCATTTATTACTGTATAAAATTATATTCAGTAAGTCATGTTCAAACAATGTTTCGCGATGAAATTTATCTGAAAGTGGTAGTTAATTCCCTGTTTGTAAATAAAATTGTATTTGGAGGAAGCAAAATAAAAAAAAGACTGTTCAGAGGGTTTTTAAATTAGTTAATGAATGTAAAAATTGCTAAATGACGTGTTGCTCTGATTTAAAAAACTCTGAAACTCGATTAGGGTGGTTCAAAAAAAACTATACATCGTTTGATGATGAAAGGTTGATAATTGGTATATGATAATGACCAATGAGCAAAGAGGGGAATGTAGTTGGTTTTGTTGTACTATTGTCATGATCCCCGAAAGAAGTCGAAGAGTACGGTTTAGCAAACATTTTTTTCTCTTTCTACATGGGCTACGTCATTAACTTTTGCAGATATAGTGCATTTCTCGGCAACTGTCGTCAAGCCTTTCAAGTTGCTGCATAATACCATTGCCACATGAGAATTTTGACGTCAAGTTTCCTCACTAGAAGGTGAAGCACTTACGACGCAAAATTGCACGAGGACTCTCATGATGCAAAACTGCACAAGGAATTTAATTTAGCCCAGAGTACCCGAGCAAAATAGATACTCAGGGGTTCTTTATGTGCCGAAACATATGTCTGCGTTTTAATGCTCATTTGTGCTTTAAATTAACGTGAAATTTTATTTCTATTACTGTTTACTTGCACAAAGTTAAATTATTATTAACAAACTAGTGTTTTGATGATGGCATTGGAAAAAATTTGTTTTTACAGTCAAATGCCTCTTGTATATATTAATGGTTCACAAAAGTTTGAAGTTTGTGTGCACGATCATGTCTAATTTTTTTCCTGTTTATGATTTCTACACTAAAAATTAAATTTTCCTACAGGACAATGATTCATCAACTTAACTTTCACATCAACGCTTCAATGACACTACTCGAACAGTGCATTAGTTTTGAATTTTTCCATTTTCAATCCGATATTAACAATATAAAGTACAATATTCTTAAACAATAATTTTATCAAAATGGTAAAAAGTCCACTGGGGAAATAAAACTGGCCTTGCGGAAAGCTCGACTTGGACCAGAAATGGTATAAAATGTATGATTTTATCCGTGGAACACAGCGTTTCATTTTACTAAGTTTAATTTATTAATTAGAAAGTTCAATGATTGCTATTATGTGTGATAGAAACATTAATTTTAAATATTTTATTGTTAGTATAGAAAAAACATGACTCATGTACTTTTCACCCTTTTTAAAACTATTAATTTCAAATAAAGATTTCAACGTTATTTTGTTAAAACTGCACTTTTTAATGAGTATGAAAATTATTAAAATAATAGAGTCAATAGGATAACTTTTATTTCATAGTTTACTTTTGACTTTCAGTGCAATAACTTGAAGTGGTTGCAATCATAAATACAAAAACGCTCACCATGTTGAATAGTAGAATCACTAATAAGATTTTAGAGAGACTAAGTGTCGACTCCAGGTCTATGTATTCAACTATCCGAGATAAAATCTCCTACCTTTACAGTCATTACTAACAATACAGTGACAGGTGTAATAATTTACAAAAACTTTGCAATTAATTCTTGTTTACAAAAGCGTCTATCATTGACAGCCTGATAACTTAAAAATAGGTTACAAACTTAATTCAGAAGGAAAAGCAATAGCCACCATTTCTGAACTTTTTAGTTGACTTCGAAATCCAGGGGAACTTATTGGCTTTTTTTTTTTTTCAGGGGGTGGAGAGGCAAAGGGGAGCGAGATAAACATGATGGGAGCTTGCCAAATTAGAATTTTACAATACTGAGAGTCTTCAATTCAAATTAAGTAGTTTAGATTTATTTCCGGCGGGAAGGGGGTGCTTTAAATAAGCCTTGCTCATATTGTTAAATTTGATTTTCAATATGAGCACTGATGGGGGTTCCTCAAAGTAAAAGGAGACCGTTAAGGGTTCCGTGGTCAAAACAGTTTGGGAACCGGTGCATTGCAGTATCAAATTTCGTGATTAATTGAAATAACCCTAAGAAATTACCGTTATGTGTGGAAATAGGAATGTCTCTACTTTGCCCAAAATGGAACTGATTCCTGGTAAATACAAAATTGCAGCAACTGTTTTCTCAGCACAGACATTACAAAATCAAGACATTTAGCGACTAAAAATATTGAAATAAAAAAATGGTGAGACGGGAAAATGTGTGCCACTAAAAGAAAAAGTTGTATTTTATAGAGAATTTAGTTATGTGTGACTACATTGATGGAACTTCATACAGCTGTCTTTGGCTTGTTATAGCCTTTTTTTTGTTCTGTTCCCCCACGTGAATAGTTTTGTTATCAGAAGTAATATTTTTCCATTTACTTCGTTATTTTTTTATGATAAAGGTAGGTGAATATTTTAAAAACTAATAATTGATTTTTTTTAGTATTCTGTCTAGTTTAAAATATACATAGGCTTTAAGTAATTTAATGACGGACTTAGGAGAAAATCTAACCTATTCAAATATTTATATTGCATTCTACCTTGGGCCACATGTAGTCATTGTACCTTGGGCCGGACCAAGGTACAATGATCTATTTCTAGTTTCTTTGAGTGAATCTTTTATGTGCATTTTATTTTTTAGATGCCAAAAAGCAAAGAGGGGGAAAAATAGCCAAAATGTTTCAGTAGAAAATTTAAAGCAAGCTGTCGATTTAAAAAAAGAGAGAGGTGTCGGCTAGGACAGCTGCAAAACAATACAATGTGTCTCGAACCACTCTCAAAGACATTTAGATGCACACAGAAAGCGTGGAAATGTTGATTTTTTATATATGAATCATTACTCGATATCGAGCTTTTATTCATATATAGGTTTTCCGAAAAGATGAAGAGGTGTCTCTGAGGAATTATTTATTAACTGCCTAATTTAATGTACTGTGGACTTTCAAAAGAAGATGTAAAAAAAGTTAGCCAATCAGTACGCAAAGGCCAATAGGAAGTAATATCCAGCATCATGAGATACGAATTGCCAAGTTGGGGAACAATGGTTTGTCAATTTTAGGAAGCGAAATTCAGAATTGTCACTAAGTCCTACTAGTATCGCTCGGGCATCTGGATTTAATAAGCCTGTTGTTGAGCGGATTTTTGAGAAGTATGCAAGTGTTGTGCAAAAGCATAAATTATCTCCGGAAAGAATCTTTAATGAGGAGGAAACGGGAAATTCATCTGTGCACAATCCACCCAAGATTATTGCTTCTAAAAAAACTTAAACAAATAGGAGAAATTACGTCAAGTGAAAGGGACACTGATTGCATGCATTAATGCAGCTGGAAATGCTGTACCACCAGTATTTGTATTTCCGCGTGTAAGTTTCAAAAGTCACATACTCCATGGAGCTCCTCCTGCAAGCTATGGCACTTGTAATCCATCTGGCGGTCAGCAGCCGAAATTATTTTGGAATTTTTGTACCATTTTACAAACCACGTAAACCCTGTTAAGGAAAATAAAGTTCTACTAATTATGGATAACCATAAGTTGCATATAGCAAGCCAAGCCATTAATAAAGTCAGAGATAATGGCATAGTCGTATTAGCAATACCTCCCTACACTAGTCACAAACTTCAGCCACTATACAGAGGAGTCTTTGGTCCCTTTAAGACTTACTATAACCAAGTTTGCAAGAACTGGTTATTAAGCAACTCAGGAAAACCTCTGACTATCTCTGAATGTGTGTAATAATAAATTCATTAAGTATTTTTGTCTCATTAAATATAAATTTTGATTTATTTGAGTGTATTTAGGTACTTACTGCTCAAACCTGATTTATTGACTTAATTTATTTAAAAGATTTGACTCTAAGTGGGGCCCAAGGTACATTAAATGGTGGTCCAAAGTACAACGAGATTCATTGTACCTTGGGTCATTTGAATTTTTTTAATGTAAGGTTTATAAGTAGTAAATGTGATTATAAAATTATTAAAAATATAAAAAGGTGTTACGGGTCCTTGAATAATATGGACCAGTCGTAACTTGAAAATATCATTGTTATTTTAGAAGTAGTGACACCCAGAAAAGAAACTGATCTAAGTACAAGGATCTCCCCTATATATATTATATAAGGAAACTCGAGGCCAGTTGTGGGAAGACGTCACTTTATTAATAGTATTTTTATTTTTCGATAGATTTCAAAACTGAGCTACTTGTGTGAAGAGTCTGGTCCGGGATGAGGTGTGGCTTGTGAATTTATTTGAATTAGCCGACTTTAATCAGTTTTATTTTTGGATCTCGAGAACATTTAATGTGGTGATAACCCTTTTATAATATTTCGTTCGTCATATTTTAAGTTTATAAACGTACTGGTTGTTTTAAATAAGATATTAGCAATATAAGTGAGTTACGCATTCTGTTACACATACTATTCATGTAGAAGCGGCTATTACACTGTAGTCATAAGAAAATAAGCATGTGTGACATCTTCCCCTTATACTTGGCGGAAGAAGCCACATGGTTCAGAAATAAATGAAATTAACTTTAAAATATGTTTTTTTTTAATTTTATAATACAGCAAATGACGTAATAATTCTTTTCTGTCTTCCAAGCTCAAGTAGCTGTAAATGCCACACACCATTTACAGCTACTTGATTGCTCATTTTTCAAACCATTGAAAAACATATTGGCGACAAGCTCTGAACTCCTAAGTACACAAGAAGCCAGATCGTAAATTGTCAAGTCTTCAGTTTGGATATCTTGTGAATGCAGCTTGGAGCAAGGCAGCCACAATAGGAAATAGTACTTGTCGGCTTTCAGCTACTGTGATTTACCCCTATAACACACAAGCAAACCCACAGCATGCGTTTGCTATTCCTGGTGGTTCCAGAAATGATACAGCTGTGGCTTTCACAAGTGGAGCGTGTGACATTGCCTACACCCACAACTCTACGACTATACCACACAAAAAAGGTCCCAAGTGTGACTGGATTCAGTGCATCAAATGCAACAAATGGTTGCACGAAGATCGCAATGATGATCATTTGCACTGAGTGAAATGTTGTGTAGGTTATCATTCGACCTGTGCTGTTATTATTTTTTGCAAACTAATTATGAAAGAATTTAATTTCTTTGTTTTTCTATTTTTGCGATCATTTGTAATGTATTGATGTGTTCCATCTTACCCCATAACTGGTGGCATCTTAACCCAAAATATGGGGGGAGATGCCACAATTGAATGACTTTTTCTAGCATTTATATTATCTCATTTATTTTCAGACTGCGAAGAAAATTAACTTGTGTACACAACACATTAAACATTGAAAAATAATGTGTTTTTTTTTTTTCATCCTGTTATTTCAATTTTTAATGTACTAATCGAAAAACACTTAAGTGTGGCATCTTTCCCCGACTTACCTTATATATATATATATAGTGGCAAAAAATTATGAACACACTCATTTTTTTTTTTTGCCTAATTTTTGTGTTTGACTTCATTTTTCGTTTTGAATTTATCGCACTATCTTAAATATTGTTGTTGATTTTAATGTATTCTTTCATGCTGATTTCAAATCTACTACTAGTTTTTTAATCCTAAAATATTTTTTGTATTAAAGCTGCCTGAACACAATAACGTGAAATATGTGCAGAATATAAACAATATAGAAGAACATAATAGAGTCATTCCATTTCAAATCAGGCAGGCAGGTCTGAAACTTGTCACATGACCCTCACAGATTTTTTTTAAAAAATTACAGTAGTTAAAACTAAGGGATATATAAAATATCCCAAAAGGATTTTGCAGAGAAAAATTTATTTCTCTAGTTACAGACGTTTAAAATTTGGGACAAAGTTGGCCGTTTTCAGAAAATCAGCAAAACACTCACTTTTAAAATGACCACTGTTTCAAAAGTTTTTAACCGATTCGAATGATTTTTTTTCTATAAATAATGAAGGGATGGTATTTTATTTAGACACTAATTTTAAAAATTTAGTTGGCTTCATTGATAAAGAAAAAAAAGTGTTTCTGAAGTGAAAAAATAGTGTTTGTTCCGAATTCATGATTTTTTTTTCTTATGAAAGAAATTTATTTTTGACAAAACAGAGGTGGCGATCTAAAGTGCTGTTATGGAAGTTTTGTATCAAATTTTATTGTAAGCATGAGACGCATATCCTTTCAGAATTTAAATTTTGAAATTTGAAAATGTTCAAAAATTACGATTTTTGAAGTGTGATTACTCAAAAAAGATATTTTTTAAAAATCTGAAAATCTGCTCGTTCGTTGCCCTTAAAATGCTTAATGAGCTGCTATCAATTATATTGTGTATTTTTGCCCCAGATATTTTATATGATTGTTCAAAAATGGCCTTTTGTGTGTTTCTCAAAAAAGCCAGAAATTCCAACTCCTTCTTATTTAATCCCTTTAATATAATATTTAATCAATATTTATTAAGAAATATACTGTATTGTTACACAATTGCTATAGATGAATTGTACTTAACCTTCTTAGAACTTAAATAGCTCCTAGCACAAAGCGTAGCTACTGTGATTTAATGCATGTTATTCTGTTCAATCCAATTACTAGTTTCAAACTCACATGCTTTATATCAAATAACAAGTAACAGAAAATGTAAAATTTATTGAATGAATACAATCAAAACATTATTGGCTATCCTACAATACTGCTAAATAGTAAAAATCCCTAAAATAGTAATGCTTACATGGGACGCACGAGCAAACAAGAAGTGGAAAACAGTTAGAAAACTAACAGCCTCTTAAACAAATGTAACTCAATGCATGATTTCTAAATAGGAAAATTTATTGAAAGTGTGAATGAGAATTATTGAATGGGGCAAATTAAGAATGTATCACCGATGGTTTAGGGACACTATCGAACAATTTGTACACAGATAATCTAGAACAAATATTTCAATAGCCAGAATATAATACCACAAAAAATATAACACCATCTGAACCCTCCTAGTCTTTGCATTTTTTTGATAATAACGAGTAGAAGATGATTCAAGAACTTGATTCTACTTATTTTGCTTTAAGTACATAATTTCATATGCGTTTAAAACTATGTATATCAGTGCTGTAACATATTTGATGTAAAGTGTGCGAGTTTAAAACTAGTAATTGGATTGAACACAATAACATGTATTAAATCACAGTAGCTACGCTTTGTGCTAGGAGCTGTTTAAGTTCTAAGAAGGGTAAGTACACTTTATCTGTAGTAATTGTGTAACAATGCAGTATATTTCTTAATAAATATTGATTAAATATTATATTAAAGTGATTAAATAATAACGAGTTTGAATTTCTGGCTGTTTTGAGAAACGCACTAAAGGCCGTTTTTGAAAAATCATATAAAATATCTGGGGCAAAAATACACAATATAATTTAATAGCAGCTCATTAAGCACTTTAAGGGCAACAAATGAGCAGATTTTCAGATTTTTTAAAAATATCTTTTTTGAGTAATCACACTTCAAAAATCGTAATTTTTGAACATTTTCAAATTTCAAAATTTAAATTCTGAGAGGATATGCATCTCAGGCTTACAATAAAATTTGATGCAAAACTTCCATAACAGCACTTTAGATCGCCACCTCTGTTTTGTCAAAAATAAATTTCTTTCATAAGAAAAAAAAATCATGAAGTCGGAACAAACACTATTTTTTCACTTCAGAAACACTTTTTTTTCTTTATCAATGAAGCCAACTAAATTTTTAAAATTAGTGTCTAAATAGAATAGCATCCCTTCATTGTTTATAGAAAAAAAATCATTCGAATCGGTTAAAAACTTTTGAAACAGTGGCCATTTTAAAAGTGAGTGTTTTGCTGATTTTCTGAAAACGGCCAACTTTGTCCCAAGTTTTAAACGTCTGTAACTAGAGAAATAAATTTTTTTTTGCAAAATCCTTTTGGGATATTATATATGTCCCTTAATTGTAACTACTGTAATTTTTTCAAAAAAATTGGTGAGGGTCATGTGACACCCTCTGCCTGATCTGAAATGGAATGGCTCAATATATATAGAAGAATAACACGAAAATTAACAAATAAGGTACATTTAATACGCATTTTGAAAATTTTGTCACATGTTTGTTGTCACATGTTAGAACATCAATATGGGGCCAGCCATTTGCTTTAATTACGGCTCTACATCTTTTTGGCATGGAATGCACCAATTTCAAAAGAAGTTCTTTCGTGACGATATGGTTGAAGGAAAATATTCAAGCTTCAATTAACTCAAGTTTGTTTGAAGGTTTTACTTTGAAATTTCATAACCAATTTTAAACCAAAAGTTCTCTATCGGATTAAGGTCAGGAGACTGTCCTCGCAGTATGGTCTTTGAACAATTTCTGTACTACCGTTGCACGGTGACAAGGAATGTTATCGTCCTGAAAAATCCATGACTGACTTTCAAAAAGATCTCTGACAGTTGGTAGCAATTTATTTTGTAGTATTTCAATGTCATTCGAGGTTTTCACTGTTCCGCTAACGATGTGAAGTCTTCCAACACCACAAGAAGACATGCAACCCCATGCCATCACTTTTGTCGGGTACTTCACTGTGGGGTTCAGACACTGAGGGCTGAATTCCTCATGAGTGCGCCGTCTTACATAGGCACTACTTTGGTTACCAGAAATACAAAACTGACTCTCGTCACTAAATATGACCTTTTCCCGGTCTTCAATAGTCCATAATGAATGTATGAATGTTCCCTTGCGCACCTCAATCGCCTCTTGCGTTGAAATTCAGTCAGTAATGGTTTTGGGCGCGCTTTACAGCCTCGTAATCCAATGTCCAGCAGTCTTCCTCTAACAGTTCTTAGGCACACACTCACAATTGATTTCAAAGTTCATTGTTTCAAAATTTGCGTTAAATTAAGCTTTCTGTTTGAAAGTGAAATCCTGTGCAATAACCTATCTTCACGTAAAGATGTTTTCCTTAGTCTTCCTGTTCGCCCCCTTACCGCAATGAAATTTGTTTCAGAAAACCTTTTCGAAGTTCTGACGAGTCAGAAAGGCCGCATGGTATTTTAGCAGCGATTTGACGTATAGAATAACCAATTTCTTCCTTCAAATGTATTAGTTTGCACCTTTTATTCTCAGGCAGATATGAAAACTTAGCCATAATTCCAACATTTTCCACAAACGCATTTCAAATGGCTTTCATCACACTAAACCACGTTTCACCTTCTTCTTTCAACCCTTTATCGCTACTGCTCTCTGATTGCTTGAAATAACGGTGCATTTCATTGGTTGAAGACACACTCACTCCTTCTTACAGTGACCTTGTGCTTTCTTGTCAAGGTTTTTTTTTTTTCAACGTATCAATGAAACTATTTACTTTAGATGAAAGCTGCAAATAGATTTGAAATCAGCATGAAAAAAATACATTAAAATCAACAACAATACTTAAGAAAGTGCGATAATTTCATAACAAAAAATGAAGTCAAACACAAAAATTAGGCAAAAAATTGAGTGTGTTCATTACTTTTTGCCACCACTGCACACACACACACATATATATATATAGATATATATATATATATATATATCATTGTCCTTTACAATGATGATGACTTGGGTTGACATATTCTGTTGGTAGAGTTAGGTAGTCAACTTTACGGCTAAACCGTTTTTCTCTTTATTCGTCCGAGAACAAAATTGGGGGAAAAAATCAATTTTCTTTTTACACGAACAGGATAGATAAATTGATTTGAGTTGAAAAATAAATGAAATAAAATTTTTGAAAATACGAAAGGATTAGTAGAAAGTAAAAAAAAAAAAAAACATTTGTAAATAAGATATTGGATGTGAATTTTGATAAAGTAATTTTATGAAACATTTTGTAATGTGAAGTTTGAAAAAAGAATTTTTTGAAACGATCTGTGATGTGAACTTTTGAAAAAAAAAAGGATTTTATGAAATGATTTGTAATGTAAATTTTGAAAGAAAAACAAAGAAAGAATTTTATCAAATATGTTGTAATGTGAATTTAAATATGTGGAGTGTTTAATATCATTTATGTAAGTTGATAAAAAAAAAGAGAGTTGTGAACTATAGAATTTTATGGGTTGGTGGTTTTTTACTACAGCTATAGCCTATTACTAAAATATTCAATTGCGAGTTATTATAAAAATGTGAATAGACAACTGTGATTTATTATTATTGTATTCGTATTATTTTTTGCTAATATTCAAGAAAACTTTGCTAGTGAAATCTATGTATGTTGGTGGTGTTCTTTTCGTTTCAACATAGAAGGGAACGGATTTTTTTTTTCTCTCCAAGAAAGAACTGATAAACTATTGGAAAAAAGGACTTAGTTCCAGGAACTTTCAATGAAAAGGGGAGAAAAATATTTTTCGAATTACCACTACAAATTGTTAAATAGTTGAATTCCATTTTTAGTCTTGGGACACCTACATCACATAAGCATCACCTACATCATATAAGTATTATACATTATAGCATTTCAATTATTTTTATGATATATTTTCATTATGTTTTTATTGTACTTCTTTTTTTTCTTTTTACTATGTAATGTATGTGATGCTCTTTGGACTTTTTTTTTTTTTCTTTCTGTCAAAAAAATGTTTTCTGTCAATTTTTGTCTTTTTTTTCAAATTTTCTCCCTTTACCTTCCTCCTTGTCCGCCAATGCAGACATTTTTGGTCATCCTCTTAGTGGGCGAGGGGGGATATTCTATAACATTAAAAAACAACTAACTCTTTCAAACCCCTTTTTTAGCCTATTTTCCCGTAAAATAAAAAATAACAATACAGCATGAATGAAGGCTTAATTTATCGGAAAAATATCGTTAGAAATCAAGAAAAGTCAAAAATAAGTTTAGAAATTAACAAGAAGTTCCGTCTAGAACTATACGAGCCTACTTCCCCGTATACACCGAATTCAAATTTATAATCTAGCTATCTCTCTCTCTCTGTTTTTCTCGTTTAGTTTTAGTTCTTAATTGGTTCAAATATACCTTTTTCAACGGTTAATAGACATTCAATCATTCATTTATTAAGTCATTCATGTATTTAGTCACTCATTTATTCATTCATTATTTTGCTTATTCATTTAATCATTCATTGATTCAAAAATATTCTTGAAAATCCCGATCAAAAAATTTCATAGGAAAATAGGCTCCTTAGTTCTGGATGTACTTTCTATTTGTACATTTACTACGTCATAAGAGCTTTCCGATAAAGTTTGTTCCAAGCAAATCGGTCCGTTAGATCAGGAATTATATAGGATTGAAATTTCCCCGTAGGCGGTATGTTAATTTTTTTTGAACTGTTCAAAAATGAACAAAAATTGTTCAAATCAATATTTCACGCCAAGAACTTCTTCCAGTGAGCTTGTTCATGGGAACTTGGATCTTGTACCCAAATTTTACATAATTTGCTTCATTTTCGCCCATAGGCGCTAATGTTAAAACTTTTTGAACTGTTCAAAATTGAACAAAAAATTCTTCAAATCATTGTTCAATCAAAAAGTAAAATATGGAAATTAGATGTCCTCGCCGAGATCTTTCGAATGCAAAAAGAATTTTTTGAATCGGACAATTCGTTCAAAAGTTATTAGGGGGGGACAGACCGACAGACAGACAGACAGACCGACAGACCGACAGACAGACAGACAGACCGACAGACCGACAGACAGACAGACCGACAGACAGACAGACCGACAGACACACTTTTTCCCCATCTCAAAACCCTACTTTCAAATTTTTTATTTTTCAATCTTTATTTAATTACTTAACTTATTTTTGACTTTTCTTGATTTTTAACGATATTTTCACGATACATTAAGCCTTCTTTCATGCTTTATTATTTTTTTTTTTTACTTTTACGGGAAAGTAGGCTAAAAAAAGAATGAAAAATAAAAAATTTGAAAGTAGGGTTTTCAGATGGGGAAAAAGTGTGTCGGTCGGTCTGTCTGTGCCCCCAAATAACTTTTGAACGAATTGTCTGTTTCGAAAAATTCTTTTTGCATTCGAAAAGTCTCGGCGAGAACATCTCATTTCCATGATTTGAGCAATTTTTGTTCAGTTTTTAACAGTTAAAAAAATTAGCGTCATTTTTCCATTATCTCGGCACAGGCCCAATAATAATGCGGAGCCAACGCCAACCGGAATATCGCCACTGGTAACCTTGGCCACATGATTTTACTAAATATTAAAAATTTCTAATTGGATGAGTTAAATTTTTTGAATGTAATTTACCTTAATTAAAACTTGACAAGTTATGAATCCGATAAAAAAAGTTTCTAAATAAACTAAAGAACATTGTACACTCTTACAGCTATGATTGAAGGATCTTCTATGGAACTTGGCACCAGTTAGTTATCAATTCTTTTATCGCTGACACCGACTACGCTGAAGGCCGTTTGTTCTATCGAGCTTGGCCCTTTTTTCACATTTATGTTTTGTTGGGATGGCTAATTCCATGAAAAATTATCCTTTGAGTGATTAAAAAAATATTTAGTTGGGGAGTTATATTTTCTGTATGTGCTGTAGAAATGTTTGAATTTAATAAATTTTGCATAAAAAACCTTTTTAAATTAATTTTGTGGCAACAGTAGAGTTTCAAAATGGCCGCTCTGCACATATGAAGTTGTTTTGATTTTTGGAAGATTTTCAAGTTCTAATTTCAAACTTAAGTTCTTACAATAAATTTTAGAGTATATATTAAAAATTTTAGTGTTTAAATCCCGTATAAAAAATATTTGTTGATAGTATTATTTAGAATTTTTTATTTCCTTTTAAGTTTAAGTCCTAAAGTTTAAAAAATTTGTTGTAGAGTAAGTCACAAGAAACAAACAAAAGTTTATGTTAAGTTTCTAAACAAAGTCAGATTTTCATAATTTTTTCAATTTTCTTTCTTGATGATGATGACTGTAAAAGTACAATTTTGTATTTTTAAACGCTAAATATATTTATTGAATATTAAACTTTTTTATACTGTAGAGTAAGTCACATTCACATGCGTCATTAAAGTGATTTATATTAAAACATTTAAATGGTGTCTCACTTTTACTTTATATGGGAAAAACTGCATCTGAGAGGAAGAAATAACACAGGGACAGGTTAAAAGCAAATGTAAATTATGAAGCTTTTAAAGAAAAAGGATCTAAGAAGCAAAAAGAAAGACGAAGTAAAAACAAAAATTCATGACTATTGAAGAGAAAGAAGCTTTGGAAGTAACGAAGAGGGTAGAAATGAGAAGATATAGTGCAAAGAAAGTACAGAAAGCTGTCATGGATGCACAGAATTCAAATTTGGATTATCCACGTAAAGCATTTAAAAGTCCTACTTTATTTGGAAAGGTCCTTGCGAAGGTGAAAAAAAAATGCCACAAAGTCCTAACAAATCTAAAGCTTTGGTGAAAAAGTTAGCTTATCAATTGATAAAAGGTATTGTTCAACCAACATCTAGCAAACCATAAATTTGTGAGCTCTGTGAAGAAGCAATATCAATAGTAACAGAATTTTTTGAAAAGGACAGCATCTCCTACCAGACACCTGGACTAAGGATTATGTTATTATAAAAGAAGCAAATGGAGAAAAGTTAAAATTACAAAAGTAATATCTATGTATGACTCTTGGTGAAGCCTTCCAAAAGTCATATATCAATCAGATGGGGCTGGCCAACATTTAAAACATATTTTCAATTTGTTTGCCAGTGCTTGTAGAGTGGCACTTTCCAGCCACAGGTCATGGCAAGGGACCTATTGATGGTATTCGTGGAATTGCGAAACGCAGAATAAAGGAATCCACTTTCAAGGAAAATAGATCCTCGTTCTGCTGAAAAATGTTTCCCTTCAGCAAAGAATCTGTGCAAAAATATTACCATTCTTATGGTTACTGAAAATAAAATCCTTGAGGAAAAAGCCTTTATTGACGAACTATGTGCACCTTCAGGAAGACAAATATATCAAATTTCTGGGACGAGAAAAATGCATTGCATCATTAAAATTAAAGATTATGAGCTAAAGGTAGCTAACATTTCCTGAAACCACAAATTATTTTTGAAAATGAACCTTATCACAGAAAAAATTGAAAATTTGAAACCTGAAGATTTTAACGATAACATTACCAATGACATCACAGGAAATAAATTGCCTTTGTTGTTGGCGATTGGGTTTTAGTACAGTTTGAAAGGAAAAAAAAATGGTAAGCATTTTGCTGGGCAAATCATAGTTAGAGAGAAGTTTTTTGCAAAGGTTAAGTTTCTGAAATGGAAAATAAACCATTTTATTTGGCCATCGAAAGAAGACGATGAAGTTACCAGAACCAAATCTTTATTGAAGAAGTAACTTAAAATTTACAAATTTAACATTTAATAAATTTTTAATGGGATAGTTTAATGTGTTCATCAATGTGTAGTGTAAGTCACGATTCCAGTGTAGTGTAAGTCACACAGAATAAATTAAATTTAAAAAATTTAAAAGAACCTTCATTCTTGTTAATTACATTTTCTTAAACCTGAAGCTCTATATCACAGAATCTGCAAAAAAAAAAAGTTTCAAGAATTTCTCGTTTGGAAGAAATATTAAAATGAAAATTCCGACAAATTGCAACTTCTTTTCATGTAGTGTAAGTCACATTATAACAAAACAACTTTTAAAAACTTAAACTAAACGACTATTGAAAATTTAAGAGTTGTTAAAAATACTTTACATGTGTGTAATTAATTTACCATACATCACATTTTTTTAACATGTAAATGTTTGTCCGAAATTTATCATGTAAAGCGTAAAAAGTCTTCTGATGTAGTGTAAGTCACACATGGAATTAGCCGGGATATCATTAATTTTTGAAAAGCAAAAATTTGTTTTTATATTGACGATAAGTTATGCTAAATTAAACCAAGCTGAATTGTCGCTATTAATTATTTAAGATTTTTTTCGTTTGTTTACATTTCTCCGTAATAAGTCCGTAAGTCCATCTTTACTTAAATAATTAATACTTAATTAATCTTTTATTTAAAAAAAATAAATATTCTGTAAAACAACTACACACTGGATTCTTTGTACTCAGCTTGAGTTTAAACTTAAGGCAAAAAATTAAAGCGGAAAGTGAATTTCAATGCGTCAATTATTTTCCTTTAAGCGCGAGAGAGTATTGTTTATGTTTACGGCAGAAAAATATGGCTGCTGTTTGAAGTCGTTAGGTATGATGTTACTTATGAGTATGCTCATAACTTCGAAAATAATGTAATATTTTGAAGTTTCGGATTTTTTCCTTTATATTTGCCAAATTGTCTACCTTGATACCAAGTTTTAAGTTTCTAAACTACTTAGAAGTAGGTTAGGTTTTTGATGAGTGAGTGTGTGATAAAAATGACACTTTTCAGACCTTAATAATTCCATAAGCATAAGAGTTTCATCAATGAAATTCGACATTCGAAGGGTTAAGGGGATCCCTAGTAGACGTACAAAATTTCAAGTATGTAGGTCTAATAGTCTTTGAGTAATGATGGGGTCAAAAGTAGCTCGAAATGGTTCGGGTGAACATTGGCCAGTGTCCGCCGTTTCTGAACTTGGCGGACACACTGCCGTGTGTCTAGACCAGTGTTTTCCAAACTGGGTGTCGCGAGATTGTAAAACGAATGAAGAGCTTATGATAAAAGAATATCAAACATCCTTTTCTTGGTTCAGTGTAATCATAGATCACATAGTAACCCCGTGGTCGATATGTTGATTTCTACGATTTGTGCATGTAACTTCCAGTTATGGTGCTAGATGTCTCTACTTGCTGATGTACATTGGCGCTCTCTATAAGTTTCTTGTTTTAACTAGTTCGAGCGGTGACATTGGGCCGTTGTACATTTCCTTTAGTTTGCTTCTTTCTTTCATTCGTGACACATGCCATTATTTTACCTGCTTCAAAGTGACATATTTACGCCATAAATTTTACAGAACTCATCCGCTAGATAAATTTATTGTCAGAAAGGCACCTTTGGCAGTTTATGAAGCAACAGTCAAGTGGTGTGTCTTAAACTTCAGTAGTTACTGAACAACAATTAAATAGTATGTCTCAAACCTCTGTTTATTCCTCGCCAATATGCAGTAGCAAGAACACGAAAGTGAAAATATATAAGGAAAAATACATAAAAATGGGATTTACGTGGTGTGGAGTTGAAGAATGTCCAACGCCGGTGTGTGTGATTTGTGGAGAGAAACTTTCCAATGCAAGCATGGCACCAAATAAGTTGCTACGCCTTACTTCAACGAAACACAATATAATCAACAACATGCTAGTCTACAAGGTAAGGATGTAAATATCCTTACCGCTACAGCATCCTTAAGAGATAAAGTCGAGGTACGGTTGAGAAAAACAAAAGAAAACAATTTTGACATGTTTCCATTAATGTCTAAATGTGCAGTTACTAATGAAATACAACACTATTAATTCATGACCATTTACTGCAATTGAAAGACAGGTTGGATGGATGGTTTCTGACATTAGATATAAACCAGTATGACTGGATAAGAGACCCTTTTGCGCTTTCCAGCACTTGTGAACTTCAATTTGCTGAAGAGGAGGAACTGGCAGACCTGAAGAACAAACGCACTTTAAAACCAGCACTTGTGAACTACAATTTGCTGAAGAGGAGGAACTGGCAGACTTGAAGAACAACCGCACTTACGTTCCAGAAATAAGATTTGTGCAACTTCTGGATTTCTATTCGGCATTATTATTATCCTCAGCTAAGTAGGGCACTCTTCATTTTGCTGCAGTTTTCTACAGCATATTCGTGTGAAAGTGCATTTTTTGTTATGACTAATACAAAAACAGTTAAACGTAGTAATTTGAGAAAGTTAGATGAAGAAATGCGTGTGAACATGTCTTGCATCCGACCTAATATAAGACAGATTTGTAATGGCCGTCAAGCGCATGTGAGCCATTGAATTCTTGACAGTATTGGAAAATTTTGTATCTGTGAAAAAAGTGTTTAATGTATTAATTATACTGTGCTCCCAATTCACATATGAAATAATTATTGCTTTAAAATACCATTTGTTATGATAAAATCAAATCAGTTTTATTAGTATCCTTGAAAGGGTGTCTCCTTAAATTGTAATTTAAATTGTTGGAAGGGTGTCGCCATCAGGGGAAGTTTGGAAAGCTCTGGTCTAGACTCAAGATTCATAAAAGTTCATCAAAATTTTAGTGATCTACTTTGGGATACTTTCCTTTTCCAGTACCAGACTATAGTATAGAGGAGCCGGTTGCTAATTGTCTACAGAAGCAAGTAGGCACAGGCCGGGAAAGTTTGTTTGTATCTTTCTTCCTTTCTCCTATTGACATTGCAGTCGAAGGTTTATCGTATTAGTAAAATGGACTTCATAAAACAGACGGTTCTCTTTTTTTCCCTTTTTTTGTCCATAACTTTTGACATAACCCCGTGCGCATCATAAGGTGAATTAATAAATTATTGACAAAGTCAAACACATAAACGAAAATTAATCCTTAATATCGAATTAATGAGTATAGACAGTTTTTTTTTCACAATGTCCGTATGTCTAATACGTGCGTACGTGCGTATGTGCGACTGCTAAAACTTCGATTTTGACCATCCCAGAGTCCGGTTTTCTTTTGTCATGCCCTCTGTGTGTTCGTATGTGCTTTGTAGGTATCTCGCATCACTCAAGAACAGTTAGTCGTAGAAGGTTGAAATTTCGATTGTAGGACCTGTATATAGTCTAGTTGTGCACCTCCCCTCTTGCTTGCAATCAGATGCTCCGAAAGGAAAGTTTTATGCGGTTTTGCGTCAATTGCATGCAAATTTCCAGTCGTTTTCCATACCAAGATATTTACCCAAGGGCATTACCCAAACTAACTCCATAGTTGAGTACATTGGTGCCCATTTAGAGACAACTTCGAATATTTCACCAAATTTGGCGACATCTCGCCAAATAATGAAAGCAAATCTGGAGTCGATTTGGCGATTTAGGCGAAATTTGGTGACTTACCTGCAGAACTCCCATATTAAAGCATTTGAAAAAAATAGGATCTTATAAAACAGCAATTCTTCCCTTGGTTCTCAACAAATTAGTAAAGTGTTTAAAATTATCTTCACGCCTCCCCCAAGACAAGCTTACGTTGTTTTTTTCCCCCTTTGCAATATCCTTACTTTAGTGTTTTAAGACTCTCAGGACAATAAAAATAACAAATTCCCTTAATCCAAAAAGTGCCATTCTCTATATTTACTATTCTATATAGGTGTAGAAAAATAAAAGTGAACAAAAAACTTATTTAAAAAATAATGAAATATAATTTTAATGTGAGTATGTAATTCACGCACTCATTTTTTTTTTTTTTTTCAATTTTAATTTATTTTAAATTATTTTACTGATTCTATATTCTTTTACTAATTTCTGCTATTCATTTTAGTAATTGCTGCTTCACATGCGTAATTTTTCAAAGTACATGATAAAGTCCGCCTTCTTCCATGTGTGGTTTCTTAGGATTGTTTACATTTAGAAGGTGATGTCTCCCTGGTGGTGAAAATTGTATTATGAGTCGTCCTAGTAGAAGTACTGAGCACGTGGGCAAATTGGCTCAGTGCACCAACTAACCCAGTTACATTACCCAGTACCAACTAACCCAGTTACATTACCCAGCACCAACTAACCCAGTTACATTACCCAGCACCAACTAACCCAGTTACATACCCATTTCGTGATATTTTCTGCTACTTTACGCCGTTTCATGAATTAAGTGCTTTTTGATACCATGTGTATTTTTCAAAAAACGCTTAACGGACTAGAACATTGAAAAAAAATGTCATTAATGCAGTATTAACTACCGGACGATCTATTACATAAATTACTATTGATATTAGTATTCCTCCATAAAGTCTGACCTGATGTGTCCAAATTATGAAGAATGTAGTTCAACCGATTGACGGTGTTCATTATTCACCGATTCTTTCAAAATTTGCCAGTAGCTTTGAAAACAGCAAACACAAAGAAAAGTGCCGGCAGGGTCACGTAGTTGTTGGGCGGATGCCTCGTACGCCCAAGTTCGCAAGATCAAACCTGGCCCAAGTCGGTGGATTTTCAAGATGCAGAAAATCAACAGCGCCCATGCTGTATGATTATGCGTCATGTTAAAGATCTCTTGAGTATCCGTTTAGCGTGGACACTCTTAGTTAATTTAAATTCCTAGTGCGATTTCGAATCAATTAGAGCTCATGTGCCGCCATTTAGCGGGAAACTGACCGTTAAAATTTTCAAAGTGGTAATGGCATCTGCCGACAGCAGTGCTACTTGAAAGAAGGGATGCCAATTTCCAGGGAATGCCCTAGTTTTGCAAAGGTTAGTGACCATAAGCAGTTCCATTAGAGAGACACAAAGAAAAGTGTATGCAATGCAAGTTTTTAGCGCATGGAACGCGTAGACACAAAAACTAGTTCTGTATCTCAGGATCAGCTTAACATAAGTCCAAAAATGGCGATTTTCAGCTATTTCCTATCTGTACAAAAGTTCCCCAACAAGGGATAAAGCTTACTTTTTTTTTAATGTTAACTATCATGTTTTGTAGCCTAATTCATATAACAGCTCTGTTACTAATTCCTTCCCGTTTTTAAGTTTAATGTGACTTACTTTACTCTGGCCCTGTGGTAGAGTTTTTTATTTGTGATAGCTGAGGTTGTTATCTATTAGAAGGAAGAAAATTACTTAAAGTTAATATTTTGCTAATTATTTTTATATCTATATAGTTCAGAATTTGAGGGACGTATGGAAAGAGTAAAAAATAAAAGAATCAGAGAAATGATGAAAACAAAGAGAACTAAATGATCGTTAAAGAAAGCAAGCAATCTGGTAGGGTCGTGTCGAAAGGATGAATGAGGAAAGACTGCCCAAAATCGCATTTAACTTTAACCTCTTTAGACCCCAGAACTAAGCACAAACAATTTTGACGCAATTTTTTGGTTCTCTGATTTAAAAAAGGATTACAAAACAAAATTAATTTAAAAAAAAAATTTTTAAATTTTAATTACTAATTAATTTAAATAATAATTAATGCCCAATTTCCATGTTTTCCATGTTTAAAACGAAGTAAACTATCTTTTGATTAATTTTAAAAACAATTGGGTGTTTTAGCTTTTAAATTGCACAAATAGTAGTTAATAAACAGTATTTTAAAATGTACCCAATTGGGTATATTTGGAATGAAGAGGATAAAGCGAATCGAGGGAAGAACAGAAAATAAACAGATGGACGATATTGAAAAACCAATCAAAGACAGAAGTCTGGAGGGAGAATGAACCCTGAACTGGAAGAAATTTAATAAACTCTTAAATATTCTTCGAAAGGGAACACATATCCAGTTTATATCTAGACACACAAGAGTGTGTCTGCAAAGTTCGCAAGGGGAAAAAAACGGTGAGCACGCCAGTCCATATTAAATGAAACTATTTCCAGTTGCTTTTGAACAAACCTTTTTCTTACTGAAAAACTATCAAATCAACATGCTTGCAGTTTTCTACACCTATGACTAATGATAGGGCTCCCTTAAAAACCAAGAATTCCAAATTTTATTGATACACCTCTTTTACATGTATCGTATTATTAGGTTCTGAAAAAGGGTCATTTTTATCAATGACTGACCCACTGATCAAAAACCTAGGCCACTTAGATACTTGAAACTTTAATGGGGGCAATTCAAGCAGCGTCATTGGTCACGTGGCAGCGATTAAAGCAATGTAAACAAAAGAAGCCGTTGGATTGTTTTACTTGGAGTTCGACAAATCTAATTAAAAACTAGACCTAAATAAAGTTCTTCTACATTACATAAAATTAACACTAAATAAAACACTATCACTATTGTAATAATCAATACATTTCTTTTATACTGATTAAATTAAATGTAAATACTGGGTTATAATCAGAAAAAGCTGTGAAAATAGCCTAATTAATTTTAAGATAGCTAATTTTGCCTAGTGAACTCCATGTAGAACTCAATTGAAAATCTTAGTAAACAAAGAGCGGATATCACGTGACAACGATGATCGCTCATGAGTCCCACTAGCGGTGAATGCCTCCATTGAAGGTAGTTCATTATTTGCATATTTCTGGATAGACCGCGCGCACGCACAGCCAGTCACCCATAATACCTTTATTCCTCCTTTCCCCTATCATTACCTCTGTAGTTTATAAATGCTACCCACGTGTTGTGGACATTTACGACGATTTTTTCTATTTTTGCATGGTGTAAACTGTACAGTTACTGATACCCTTAAGACTACATTTCTGTGGTGAAATTAAAATAAAAAAAACTTTTTATGAGGGGATCCTATTAAAACTTCCTATAGCTCCTCTTTATCTATCCTTATATAGACTCAAGAGGGGTTTTTTTTGGGTCAAAAGTTCAATTCCTTTTACCATATGGCAATATTTATGGTAAAAAGTGCAAAAACTAGTTATTGACACCCTGTGGCTGGGTTCCCTGTGGTTAGTTTCTTAAACACTTACGTCATAAATGACTTAGAGGACCCTCAAACATTAGTTTCATGTATATCTTAAAATGAAATTAGCACTTGTTTACCTATTTCTCTGAGTTAAAGTTTGAGGTGTCAATAACTCTACTGAGTGTCAATAACTGTCCGGTTTACCCTATGTTAGTATTTTTTTTTTTTTTTTTTTTTCTGCTTCATTCTTTTACTATTTTCAAATTCTGTTCATAATAATCATGGTTTAACCTGTGAACTTGTTTATAGCACATGATTAATTCTACCCGTTCATATATGATTTGTTACGATTGTTTATGTTTGGGACACCACCCTTTTTGTGAAAAAAGGTGTGAAGGGCCTAATAGTGGTCTATTAGCCCTTTAAGGTAAATTGTCTCCAACTAACCCCGTTATATTGCTTTATAATATGTTTTGCTTTTTTGCCAGTTTGACGAATTTGTTTACTTTTTTAATAGACAGGAAACATAGATAGTTACGAAAGAAAAACTTAGCAAGCTAAGAAAGCATAATAATATTGCAAGAAATGATGTCCCATCATTTCTGCTGAACACCATTCATGCTGCAGTCCCTGCAGCATGAATGAACAGGTGATCTTTTTGGGAAACTGCTAAAGATTTTATTTATCCTTCGAGAAGTCTGCCCTCGCTGTTTCCAAGTTATGAATAATGAAGTTTAACCGAGTGGTAGCCTAGTGGTTAGAATGTCAGTCTTTCAACTGGAAGATTGGGTAATCGATGCTCGACCTACTGAAGACCCCCCATGTACACATGGGATACGTGCATGTAAAATCAGTGGGCCCGGAAGTTCCGAGGGTACCAGAGGGTAGAGAATTTCCCTTCCCTTCACTCTTAGGTCAAAAACGGAAGGTGGCGCCATCTGGTGTTGTCAAAATATATAATGAGCCAAGTCGTACTTCCACCGTTATGGCTCTCATCTATAGAACGGAAGGCGCTCCCTTACTGCCTTAATACTTAGTCGCTCTGCAAACGAAAGGTTGGATACCCAAGTGGCATTAGGAGCAACAACAACTTATTCCTTCTAAGTAGTCTAAGCCATGTTGACAGCGAAAAACCGCAACCACAGAGAAACGAGGGGGCCATGCAAACTTAGGGTACATGAGACCGGCGTAAACAGTGGTACTTAAATGTATAAAAATAAGATAATACACGAAGTTCTAAGCACGAAATTGCAGGCACGTGTTGCAGAATTACAAAGAATTATTTTTTCAGTGTGAAATGATATTGATGCAAAGACCTCCGTCAACAGGAATTTGTGCTTGTTATACGTTATTGTATGAAATTATTTGTGTGATACTCGAGTGATGATATCCATAAGATAAAAATTACTTAAAGGTAGTTTTGTTTATTATTGTTATATGCGTATAGGTTAAAATTTAACTGTATCGAGATAATTTCTTTGATTAAGCTTGCTGGTATCAAAACTGTATTGATACGTGCAGTGAGCACTCCTCACTGAATGTCTAATTTGAGTTTTTATAAGAAGTGTACCAAATTACCGCATAGGCATAGGCAATTTTCCCCACGGTGTGGTAAAGTTGGTCCTTGTTTTACTTTAGACTTATGTTAAACAAAGCTATAAAAACTACAAGCTCAGAATTCCTGTGTATTTATTACAAAAAAAACGTTTTCTAAGAGCTATTAAACACTTTTTAAAAATTTGAACAAAAAAATTCATAAAAATGAAACAAACTAATAACTGTATTAACTATCCTTCTGATCCCTCCCCCCCTCCCAACGGACATCACACCTAAAAACATCACCAATAGATGGCGTTGTACCGAAGATTAGTCGCGCTAACATTGTGCTTAGCTTGCCTGATTTTTTAGGGGCATCGGAATGGTCAACAATTTATTTTTTCAAAAAATAATTATACCCCAGCAAAACCTAAATATGAAAAAGAAGTCAAGCTCGATGGAATTGACCTTCGGAGTAGTCGGTGTCACTGATAAAAGAGTTGAGATTTAACGGGGGCCGAGTTCCGAAGCAAATCCTTTAATCCTAACTGTAGGAATGTACAACGTTCTTCAGTTCATTTAAAAAGCAATTTTAAATCCTTTGATATCGGATCTCTAACTTGGCAAGTTTTAATTTTCAAAAAACTTGGAAGAGTCGAATTTTTTGAACGGACATACTTGCTCAAGCTTCCTAGCGCAAGTATGTATCCACTTTTACGGTGTCTTCTAGGGTACAGTGAAATTGCGCTACAGGGAACTCCAATGGACCGTGAAAATACTTCGTTGTAACGGCATATGAATTATCCTATCGGGCTTTAGAACGGGACTAAAAATTCGTTTCGTTGTATCGGTATTCTCTGTACGAGATTTTACTATAACGAACTTCGACTTTCAAATTTCGTCTAACATTATCGTTGCATGATGTTCATGCGAATGATATATATATAAATATACAATATTGTTTTACTTTTTAATTAAGAAATTTACATAAGCATTTAATTGAATGTCAGTAATGGTAGTAAAATCGACAAAAATATAATATAACATTTAAGCTACTTTGATACATAGCCAGGGATGTTGTCATACCAGTAACGTTTAACGTATCTGAAACAGATTTTTTAACTCCAAACTGCTGTCGCAACTAAAACATTCAGTTTCCAAGTAAAGCCAAAACAGAGGCTCGTTTTAGAATTAAAGTGCTTGCTTTTTGTTGCTAATATATTTTACAAATACTCTTTACATCTTTAGAACAACTTCGTGCTTTTATTAGTGTCTTGAAATACAAAGTACTGAAATCTTCAGTGACTGTTTCACTGTATTTGATAGCATAACAACATATGAAATCATAAAAAATTTAATTCACTGAAATCCTTACATATCATACTATTTTTCTAAAAAATGTCATTTAATATATATATATACATGAATCAAAGAGGGTTTCAAACATAAATTTATGTAATGGTTTTAATTAATTTAAATCGCTTATATTTCTAAAAGCTTCTTAAATGTGAAGCAACTTCGAAACTATAACAGGAAGGAATTATTTTGCTAAGATGCTTGGAATCGTCCCTGTGAAAATCTGCTCAGTCTCTGCTTTTTTGAAATGATTATTTTCCAACTGAAGCTTATGCGGATACACCGACGGAAGCATCGACATCGACGGAAGCACCTACACCGACGGAAGCAGATACGTCAACGTCAACCGAAGCAGAGACGTCAACGGAGCCCGAGCCGGATAGAGAGGAGCCGACATCAAACGGCAGACTGCCGAGAAGAGCTTCGTGGATTCTGGCGCCGGCTTTGGCTCCGATGGCACCGTGTCCCTTGAGCCCGGCTTTGACGTCGGCTTCGACCGCCGCGGCGACCTTGGCCCTTGCAAGGATGGAGTCCGAGGCGTCCACGTCAACGTATCCGCCCACGTGACCGGCGAAAACGCCAATTGCGGCGTCCACAGCGACAGAATCGTCGGAGGCGATGACAGAGAGGATGTTGGACACGTCGGCGCTGATCTCGGCGTGAGCGTCGGCGTCCAGACTGACGGCCGCTCCCAAGTCGAGGCTGTCGCCAAGGATGGAGTCCAGGATGGACGACTCCCGCACGGCGTGGATATGGATCCCCTCAATGCCCGCGATACCCAGGAGGCTGGCAGAGATGTCGAAGCTCGAGAAGGAGGAGGAGGATGAGGAGCTGCTGGAGAGCAAGCTGTCGCTGCTGCTGTCGCTGAAACTGAAGCTGTCCGTCACATCTACTAGACTGTCGTCGCTGCTTGAACTGCTGGAAGAACTGCTTGAGCTGGAACTGAAAAAATATTTTATTAGTCACATTCTTTCAAATATGGGGCACTTAAGAGCTGAAGGTTGTAAGTGGCAAAAAGGAAAATTTGAGCTGTGCAAGTGAAATAACTCCTATTTGTTTTGCAACAAGAGGGGGTAGCCCTAACAGGTGTTGCTATCGAGCGTGATTTTAAAAAAGAATTACAGTAAGGTCCCATATGATCCAAATTTTACAAACGTTTCCTCTCAAAATGTTCTTTTTTTTTAACTTACACCCCTTAATATCTCGCAGCATCAAATAATAAAAATAAACCTTATTAAAGCACAAAATTTTTTAAAAAATGCTTCGTACACGTGTTTTAGGTTTAGAAGGTTGCAATGTTTAATGCTTTTACATGAGACGCAACGTACCTGCTGCTGCTTCCTTCGCTGAGAGAGATGTCTGCATCCACGTCTGCGCTGACGCTGGCGCCGACACCGATTCCTACGCCGACAGAGGCACCTACGCTGGCGCTGGCGTCGACGCTGAGAGACACGTCCTCGATTTCGATTTCGATGCTGAGATCGTTGAGTGAGCTCAAGTGATCCTGATCGTAGTCGAATGGGCAGACAAGGTGGTAGTCGTCAGAATCGTGGTCGCCGCCATGATGGTGATTGTCGCCATGACGACGGTAGTCCGATTCGTAACGATGTCGGAAGTAGTTTTCTGATACGACCATTGAACGAACGATGTTGCTAAGCTTGTTGACACCTAAAAAGAAATGGCGAAAGAAAAAAAATACCTGTTAGAACATACTTAACTTTCGAGGAAATAAAATGTGTATAATGTCAACTGCATTGAATATTAGATTCTTACGTATGTTTTCATTACAACTCTGAGTATTAAATGGATATACAAAACCATTCAATTGATACTTTTATCATCAAATATTCAATTACTATCAAGTGCACATTAAATCCTAGTTGTTCGGTCACAAATAAAATACTACAAGCAAAATTTGATCTCATGATGTTTTATTGAATACATTAAAACATCGTTTTAGTTCATAATTCAACAAATGGACGCTCAAATAACAACGCAAGAGATAAATAAAAAATTCATACTTTACTGTAACTGCCGAAAAAATTGATCTAAAATCAAAAAAATAACTTACAAGCAAAAGAAGATATGTTAAATGTTTGCTTTTTAATTTTCGTTAATATTTCTAAGCAGACACAACTGAATGATTGTGAGTTATGAATTTGTATTTAATTCTCATCATGTTCGCTTTTAATTAAATAAAATGTATTTTAATGCAATTCCAAAACTTAAACCAAACACTGTCTCATTTAAAAACATATTGTTCTAGGCTCTTGAGTAAAGAACAAAAGTTCCTGAAACTCCTTGGCAGTGACGATTCAGGATAACATTTATCTATTCCTTGTAAGAATTTAAAAAAGCGCAATACCTTTTTGTATGAAATTGCCCAGTAAAAGTACCATCGATATAAACGAAAAAACTGAAAGGTGACCATGTGCTCCAGCTTCTCATATTAGGGTTTTTCCTTCGACCAGAATCATTTTCCTTAGTATGAATATATGTGTGTGTGTGTGCATATATTGGAGCAAAAAATCATGATTTATGATAATAAGGGTTGATGAAACTAAGAAATGTTTGAAAGTGATTATATTAATATATACTATAAGTACTATATACAATAATAAAAAAAAATAAAGAAATGAAAAAAAATGATAACGAAATAAAACCTGTTCAGAATAGAGATATCCTCTACACTTCCTGAATATTGCAAACCAGCTTTATTTAGATACCGTGAAAGCAACATTGCCAGAAAATAAAATTCCAATATCAAACTCAAACATAAATCAGTTCATATGAAGGAAATTTGAGCAAATTATCTGTCCAAGTAACATAAAGGAATAAAGTTTTCAAGGTCACAGAATGCGCAAGAGCTATTTAAAAGGTAAATTCTGAGGCACAGTAACAAATGCTGCAGTTGTCGACAACAGTACTGGTTGTAGATGATGCTGGATTTGCTATCTTATGTCCTAAATGTACTCAATGTAAAAGATCTCTTAGAGAAGGAAAATGACGAAAACATGTATAACACGTTATAGACATGTTAGACAGTAAGAGAATCTTGAAAAGAGTTTTAAGACTAAATTTAATGATTTTTGCAAGTTTTCAAGTTTGCGATTTCCGTAAAAAGTCTCTCGCAATAGAGGGAAGTGAAGGAGACAGTTAAAAAATTAGCGATGAAAAAGGAATTCGAATAATTTATCAAGAGTTGAATCGCATGACGCATCCCAAATTTCGAGGGCTTGCATATTCATAGTAACAATATAATGGGAATGAAGTCGTCTTTGGTGTGTGGTCAGTAAGGTGGGGTGAAGACTGCTGGTGGAAAAAAGTTTGGGAATTTTGGATTGGCAGGGGGCAGAACAGTTGCAGTTGTGGCTCAAATGACCACTAAGATATGCTCCAAGCAACTTGAAATATTCATCATCCAACTCTCCAAGTGAAATGACGACAATATGCTGTTTTCGTTAAAATGAAGTATTTTTTATGCTTTTTGGTGTTTAATAAACTTGATCGACCATGATAACGTTATAAATTACTTATTATTATTTCAATTAAAGAGTATCAAAAATTATCTTAATACCAATTAAACTGAAAATGTTATGACTTACAATCAAATGTTTCTCAAAATTGTATTAAAGCAAATCATGAACGTGAAAATACATGCATACAACCGAAAGAACACAAATTCTAGTTCATGTTCCCTCTTTAGCTTGAGTTTAGTCATATTTATTTCTAGCTGAAAGCTTGGCAAGAAGGAATCCATGTCTATAATCACAAAGATAGTCTGAAGCCACAGTTATAATGCGAAAACAACCTTCTTTTTCTTTGCGTGAGACGAGGGAAATACGGAAGTTCAATTTGGACTTCTTTATCTGCAGATGAATTAATCTAATTCTGAATAGATTCTGTTGAGAGTTTTTTGATCATAGGTGGTTTGTACATACAGCCGAGGGGTTCTATTCGCAGCAAATGTGTAAAATGCTCCACAGCAAATTTTTTACTTTGCATCACGGGATGTTCTTCGCATTTATTAAGTGCTTTTACAACTTCACCTGTTAGTGCTTTTGAGCCATACGTTTTACCACCAGTTTTTTGTAAGAGATGTCTTTGGGGTAATTCATTAATATTCAACAAGCAATTTAACCACTGCAGCAGCCGACCAAAATCCATCTCCAACAAGCAAATAACACCACCCTATGGTGCCAGTATTACTACTTAGTCTTTCATATCCGACAGCCAGCAATCATTTCGGAGGCTTATTGCTGGAGTGGAAGCAACCGATTACAATTGTTTTAATAGCACAAAACTCTCCAGCTGTAGAGGTTGCATGCCAATGTATCTATCGCCTGGTTCTTGAGCAAATGTGTAATGCTTCACTAATACAATTGTACTGTTGTGTTTAATATTTGTTTCCCTTTTTAATTTAAGTTCTAGTATTATCTTTTATTACATTTTAAAAAAGAAAAACATGGCAGCATTTTTAGTATATTTTTGTGTGAGCAGTAGGATTTCTTGATTTAAAGTTCTTGAGGTGTATCGGAAATGAATAAAGGGTAGTACATATTAAAGGTAAAGTACAAGTTAAAATGTCATGGTGCTGCGACGAGATCGACAATTGTAGAGCGCTTATTACTTTCTTTCAACTTAAGTTCTTAGATTTTTAATCGGAAAAAGATATCAGGAATGAAATCGCGGAAAAAATGTTAAAATTTAGATCTTCATTTAAACTATGTTGTTAAGAGTGAGGTGACGTACATTATTTTCAATGAGGATTTGCTGTGACCGTTAATTTATTGACGTTATAACCGATATGTCGTTAACAACGGGTCGTTATAAACGAACTACACTGTTTTTCTATAATTGAAACTTTGATTTGTTTTATGGAGTAGAAAACAATACAATAAATATAATGTAAAGTACTTTATTTTAAGTGTCTACGAAAAAAAAGTTATATAATGTACTGTTTCCTTCTTTAAATTTGATGGGCTTGTAACGAGTGTTAACTGTATCCAAACTGAACAAAATTTTACACACGTTCATTTGGACCTAAAGCGCATCTTTTCCGCCCTTTGCCGATCAAAAATTCGAAAAAAAAATTTTTTTTTTTCACTCCACTCTTGTGGTCAGCATTGTTCACAACTTTTGCTACCATGAATAGAAAAGTCATAACTTACCCATAAGTGACATAGTTCTCTCGAATTCTCGTCTCAATATGCTAATGACCCTCTGCACACCACATCTACCCTGTAAAAAAAAAGTACTGTTAGCAAATAGCTACGTGGAATATAAAACACAGCATTTTACAGCTCGTATGCCGGATGCTTTTATGAATAATAATAGCTAAATTGAACCACATTTTGTATGGAAATATTTGATAATGCTTTATTCTTTCCCTTAGGTCTCAAGGGCTGGATTGTTTCTAATAAAATTTATTCATGTAATAAAATTAAAAATAAATAAAATAAATTAATACAATTTATTCCAGTAATAAAGATGAAGCAATGCGAACACGACACTCAAAACGAAACAAATTTCTACTTACGCTCTGTAACAAGCCCCATGCGTACGGTCTGCCAATGAATACGGCATCTGCACCAATGGTCAGGGCTTTGAAGATATCAGTTCCATGTCGGATGCTGCCGTCCATGTAAATTTCGATGTGGTCAAAATCGTGATGATGAAGGCTTTCAACAACCTCAGCAAGAGCTTCAATCTGTGGAAGAAAAATCGCATGAAATCGGAAGCTGTATGAGCAAGCAGTATGATTTGTTTCATTTTTTTTTCTTCTGTAAATGTTTTGTGTATGAAATGTTTAAAAGGATTCGAAAATTAAGCGATCTTGATGTATTCTTTGTGTAGGGTTTCTTTATGCTTGTTTAGCTTTGCATCATTTTCAGCAAGAACAATATATAGCACATAAAGGACTTCCTAGATTATTTGTTTTTTTAATAATAGTAAAATAGGAGCTTGTCTAAAAAACGTTATTTATATAGCTTATAATGTACAAACGTAAGATGTTTAAGTAAAAAGTACTAAATTATTTCCATCGCCAACAAAGAAATAAAGATCATTACTGTGGTTCACTTGAAAAGAAAAAAAATTTCTTAAAATATTGCGATATTGGCATAACTAAATTCGCTATCAAGAACATTACTATAAAAGGAAGAAACTTATTAACTTAAATCCATTTAATTTTTTTCAATAATATTTTCATTGTAGTTGCTGTTTCTTGATTTTTTATCGTAAAATAACTGGTTAGCACCAGAAGTATCATCCTCTAGAAAGTGTGTCGCATTTAATAATGCTACTTTGTTGACTCTAATTGAAAAAAAATCAATTTGTTTCCCTTTATTTTCTGTTAATGCAGAATTACAGGCCCCGTTGCCATGGCAACGGTAGCACCGGTCTTGTGAAGGCCCCGTTATGGACCTTAGCTACGAAAGCCAGCAATCTGTTGAGATAATCTATCAGTCACATTATAGCTTGAAATAAATCATTTTTACAAATCTACTTACTGCAGCTGGTGTTTCATCCAATATTCTACCACCGTGGTTGGAAACAATGACAGCATTAGCTCCGTGACGAACAGCCTCTCGAGCATCGCAACCTTTAAAAGCAATAAAAGGGAATCATTATTTTGTTATGGCTATAATTTAGGAAGCACCTAAATCCGTGGGAGTGACTATGGTTTCCTTAACACATTTAGGGAACCATACTTTCGAAACTTTTTCGAAAGTCTGTCCAAGTCACACCCGCTCTACTGCTTTTGAGAAATCCCCCTCCCCCTTTCGAGTCCTCTTTAAAAAGTTATTTTACATTAATAGTGGTAACGCCAAATTTGGCGGATTTGTTCACGATAAAATCTGAAAATCGTCGCGATACAATTATCTACATTGCTAACAAAATGGTTTTTTCTCAAGAGCTGTTTAAGGAGCTCTGAAACGGCTCAATCTCCCAGCTAAAACTTCCCTTCAAATTCAGTTAGAAACTTTGCGAATGTAAAAGTAACTCTAACCACTCATTCTGCTATATTACGGAATAGTTTAATTAAATAGTTTACGTAATGATCAAATTGTATAGGATGTAACAAATAAATATATAAATAAGTGAAATAATTAAATACACACATAAAAGACGACTTTCGTTAATGGGATTTCAAGGCAAACTAGTTTAACTTTAGTCCCAAAAGTGCTGGTTGCAGCTAAATTTCACCGTTTTTTTTTTTTCATATTTTTGTGAAACGTTGAACTGAAAATTTTTACAGTGTAATAGTAAACCCATATTCGGTGAATGGACACCGTGTACATGTATCTCACTAAAATAAATGTGTATTAAAATTTACTAAAATAAATGTGAAAGGGCTTCTATGCAAAAGATTTTCCACGGGAAGAATTTCTTTCAGCAAGATTTCACATTCATTTTGTAACGAGTTTTACTTAGAAACTCTAGTTATAATCATTTTGTTCAGAAATTACGTTTAACATTATATTTCAGATAATACATGTTTCAATGAAATAGTCGAAGATCCAACCTGTTACATTATTTCAGAGGAATAATCAAAAATATAACCTGTGAGAATTCCTTTGGCCACCAATGGTAAGTCAGTAGTCTCCCTAACGTGTTTGAAGTCATCCCAGTTTTGGTCACCAGCCAACACGAAGTCGTAGGTCTCTTCGATCCTGTAGGTACCGATACAGAAGGACAACGAGCTCTTCCTCCTTTCTCCGATGTAGGTGCCTGCTCCAAGGCCGTGATGGGGTGCAGCGGGAGGAGCATCGTCCTCGTAGATGGCATCAGCGGCGACAGCATTCTGCTCGTGGAGGGTGATGTATTCTCTGGCACCTGGCTCGCCGAAGTCAAACTGGTGAAATCCTCTCTGTCCGTTGAAGTGGACGGCAGCACCAGCTGCAGCGTCCAAAGTGATCGCTTCAGCGCCAGCCGCAGCATGGATTTTGTAATCGCTCACTGAAATGGACACATCGAGGTCGATGTTGTCTTCTTCGATGTTTGGAATGCTAAAATGAAACGAGACTGTTATGGTGCATTCAGACCAACCGCAGCAACGAAAATCAACAGCGACGACAACTTTTAGGGCGTTTAGTTGGTTCTACATAACTTAACGAACCACGCCCTCGCATTGACTGATTGGCCTTTTTTATTGCGCCACTAAAAGTGACATTCCCTCAGACGATCGTGATTTGCTGATTACGTTATCGAATAAATACCTCATTGCTGTTAGTTTGATGACCATATATTACCACGAACTCAAAATGTCTCTGTCGCCTTTGGCGTGAAAGCACCCTTGCATCTTGTTTAGACAAACGATTTTTAGTAAAAGCAATTGACAGACCAGACTGGATATAAATTGCTGATGATGTTTTCTTCGTACTGGCAGCTTCGAGCTGCAATGCAAATATACTTTTATAAACGCTTTAATGTCTCAATTAATGCAGAAACTTTCCAATCTCCGCATAATTAGTAACACTGATGATTTTGATCTTATATCTGAACTTTGAGTTATTTACGTTTATCAATTATTTATTTTGAATTATTTACGTTATTTACGTAATATCTTACGTATTGAAAAGGCAAAAATGTAATTTAAATAACTACGCTTATCTTAAGCGATATTATACTAGCTATAAAAATTAAATCTTACTCCGTTTTAAACATCAAAAATATTTAATTAATCTAACATTTTATTAAATTAATATGGGTTCAATTTGTACTTTCGTCGGTTTTTTATAACTCTGCCAATCATACATATATATGCAGTTGAGAGAAAAAAAAACCTCTAACCAGTGTTACTTTTTAATCTTTTTGGAAACATCTTCCGGAGAAGGACGCTCTACAGTAACCTTCCTAAGACCCCTCATCCATTAAAATGGGCGTTTTTGTGCGAGATAGTGGAAAACTCAAAAATCACATTTTATCTTCTAGAATCTCGCAACCAAATTTTATTTATTCACAATATCGCTCAGAGATTGAGTGATGTGGAAATTTCAAGATACTATGCGAAGTTTTAATTTTTTTATTATGGTGATTAATTTTCAGTTTTGTTGCATAATATTTACAGCGCTTTGAGATATTGTCTTATGATATAAAAAAGAAAGAACACAAAATTAAAATACTTGTATAATTAACTTGTTTAAAAAAAAAAACGTTTACTAAAATATATGTTGGGTAACATGCATTAAAATGGATGTTGGGTCTCAAGTTATCAACTGTACTCGTCTTTTTACACACACACATACACAGCTTGCTTACATTCTAACTCTACTTGTTTTATCATCTAATTTTTACGAATAAAAAGCTTCGAAAGCTTAAAGTACTAAACAAACAGAGTAGTAATCTATACCAGTATCAGTTTTAAATTGGATTGGCAATTTTAGAACCATTACGAGTTAATTAAAAATGGAAATAGGTCTGGTATTGACATTGAAGATTTGAGTATTAAGAACGTTAATGATTCTAATGTGATAAAAATTATGTTCTCTTGAGAGAATCTAGAGAAGTTTATTGTTTTACACACGCACTGTCAATCAATTAACCCTAAAGTAAATAGTATAAAGGTAAAAACTAAAAGTTATCCTCATATGGACAGATTTTGTAGAATATTTTCGAACAACTGGAAAATTTTCCAACAGTATGATTTGAAAAAACAATTAAGTTGCCATTCTCACAATGCATTCAATACTTCAAATTCAAATTTCAGTCCAGTATGCTCTTATTCAACAGCTTGATCAAAATCAAGGGAAATATTTTAATCAGAAACCTCCTAAATATTTTTGAAACTGCGTAAGGTTTGATATTAAAGAAAAATCTCTTATTACTTCAATAGAACTTCCTCGATAAAAAAAGGGGGGGGGGAATCATCTGATAAGGACTCTTTACAGAATTAAAATTTTTCTTGGACTGACCTTGTTTACCAGTAAATTCAGATATTCACTCCAGTATATTCACCTCATTGTGTCTTAATATTCAAATAAAACTGTTAGAATTTCAGCAAAAGGTGTACTAACTGTAAATATTCAGGAAGAATTGCATGTTCTCTATTCAATTCATAGATATTTCCATATACTGGAGCATCAAGGGTGACAACGATGGCTTGGTATCCGCTCTTCGTGGCTCTAATAACGATATTTTCGGTTATTCTTCTGTCCCGGAAAATAGGAGTCTCCTGCCAGAGGACAGTGTCATCAGCTACAAATCGGATCTCTTCCAACAGAGTATTACTAAAGGAAGAAACGATCATGGGTATTCCTTCACATCCGGCAGCTACATGGGAAGAAAAAATTATGGAAACAAAATTCATTAGTAAAATTATTTTGCTTCAAGCAATACAAGGCCGTAGCCAGAATTTTTTTTCGGGGGGGGGGGGGGCCTGACTTTGAAACAGTAGTCTTGAGGAAAGTTTCAGGGAAGAATACATATGCTACATTGCGAAATTTTTCGGGATTTCGGGGGGGGGCCCGGGCCCGTCCCCCCCCCCCCCCCCCCCTCTGCATACGGCCTTGATAGCATAAGAAAATGTTTACATTCAATATAAAAATAAGACAAACATTTTTCGCACAGGTATTCTTTAGGGTTGGCAGCCCGTGGTCTATTTAGAATATCTCTGGATGACGTTTCTTTAGAGTACAATTGAATTTAAAGTGGAATTCTGGCCTTTTAGATTTCTGTGAGTGTGGATTTTTATGTTAACCCTTTCTAAGGTGGTGGGAAGTATGCTTCTCACCTAATTCATCAAGTTATACACTCTCAAAAATAGAATCCTCATTTTCGACGATTCTTCAATCGTCAAGAAAATTTCGTCATTTATAACGATTCTTTCCTCGCACGATCACGTGCCTTTAAAAAGTTACTACACAAATTTCGGCAATTTCACGAAATATTTACTTGGAGCATTTTCCACGAAGCCATTTCCTCACATATTACGAAAGTTTCGTGAGATTTGAGCATGCATTTCTGAGAGTGTAGATGTTTATAGTAAGCTATTTTAGCCTTTCTGATTTGTAGAATCATGCAAAGACGCTGGGAAGCATATTTACCACCACATGCATCAACATTCTCATATTAGAACATTCTGTCCCCCCCCCCAGGGGTGCGGGGGTACAAAAAATCATGTTAATCTTATTTAATGCGCTATATGAATTTCGTCTTTGAAACGAACCAAAATACGAAAAATATTTTAGTATACCGATATTGCAAAAAAATGGCCCTCTAAAGGGTTACTCATTGCTGAACAAGGAAGTCATCTCACTGGCTGCACTGCTTCACAAACAGTACCACAATTTAGAGATAAGTACCAAGTCCATTTAAGATCAACATCGAAATCCATATAAACTTTTTAAAAACCAGAATTCTTCTTCAAGTTCATTTGTATCTACAGAAGACTGAGACATATCATGCAAAAAGCTAACCAGAAACCTCCTGGATAAACGATCTCTCGAAAAATAGTTATGTTATTGTTGCAGGCCGTGAAAGCGTTAGCTCTTATATTATTCAAAAACAATTGCAATGATCATTTAGTTTGCACACCAATGAACTCACTAAAGCCAGCTTTTGCTATAGAGTACTTTACGACAAGCCCCTTTTTAAAGAAAGAATGCAGAGCCAAACAAAAAATGGAGAATGCCCAAATAAACAAACTTTCAACAGCCACCTGCTTCTGTTGACAAGCGTATAGAAAGTCGAAATATTGCTAGAAAGATATATTGGAAATGTAAGAGCAAGGGTTAACTCAAGATAGGAGAATTAATTGGAAAAAAGTCTTAAAAAACTTCGTATAACCACGAGGATGATGAAGATTGTTGAAAGAAGGGAATAACTGACGGAATATTGAAGAAGGTTAAGATTCTTCAAAGGAATAATGACAACGAAGGTGATTAAACAATTGTTTCAATTTCGAAAGTTCCTTCTTCAATGATCTGCTCAAATAGCAAGAAGAAATAAATGAAAAAGAAAAGAATAACTTTAATTTTCTTTTTTCTGATCTTGTATCGCAGTCACCACACACGAGGCATATTTTTGAATTACTTGTATCACAAGTAAACTTTCGCTCTAGACATATTTTTGCAGTCAATATGAAACAGAAACACAGCACTAACCGATTGCAGTTCCAATTTCACCATCAGGATGCGCCCACTCTAAAAAGTCAACAGGAGCCAATCCAAACGGTACAGATGCTCTTCTTCCGAGGATTTTGACTGCAGTATTTGGATTTCCAACTCCTCTCATTACTCGAGGACGTAGCTTGTATCTGAAAAGCCCCAAACGGTAAATCAATCAAATATTTTTAATAGTTTATTATTATTATATTCATATGTTATTTCTTTCATACATTATTCATATACAATAAAATGCCTCCGAACATGCGCCCCTCTTACGTGGACGGCTTATAATTTTGAAGCAACACAAAGCATTGAGAGCCTATTGTATTAAAACCTCTCTCTAACGCACACCTTCAATTACGGATGCGTACACTATTCTGGGAGTAACTTACCTTTCTAGAACTCTGATTGCGATCACTACTTCGGGAGAAAATAATTAAAATTCCAGAATTAAATGATTAAATATCAAGAAGTTAAAGTTTGAAGTGGTTTATACGAGGAGTAGTTAAGAAGGTAAAACTAATTTGAGCATTACTCAACAAATTTCTTTTTTCAAACATATAAAAAATGTTCGACTTTACAAAAAAAAAAAGATATATATACATATATAGAGAGAGAGACTCGTATATGTTGAACCCAAAGCTCGAAGTTTGGCCAGTTCTTTAACTTTGACCTTAACGTGTGGCTAATGTCCAATTTACCTGAAATGACTAGCGTATATGCTACATTGGCCGACCATTTCACCAAGTTAATGTTCTATGTGCTGATGCAAGCTGCTGTATAACTCGAAATGCATTAAATGTTCATCTTGCTGAAAGAAGTGATGATACTGATAATTTTCTGTAATCAACTAGTTCAGTATGCAATGAAATTATCTTTTTTTCCGTTAAGGTAGAGGAAATCTTTTTAAGGGACCACATCGCCCCATGCTGGCTATTCGAACTGGCTGGCCAAACACCAAAATCAAGGAAAGATCGGACAGTAGCCTGTCATGGCGACGCGATATTAACTGTTACCCGATTTTGGGTTTCGCCGTAACGCGCGTATATATATATATATATATATATATATATATATAATAATCTGGTTTCTTTTTTATTATTATTATTATTTTATTTTACTTATTAAATATTTAATTGTTTTTTTTTTCTTGCTATTGCCTCGTTCTATTCCGGACAATTCAATTGACATATTATGCACCTTCGGAGATTTTTTAAAGAAAAATTAATAGGGTAACAGCTTGTACAGTGGGGAAAAAGAAGATAAAATCGTTCTCATTTGAATACTATTTACACCAGAGACGCATGAAATGTGTCAATTTATCAGGAATAACGCATCATAGAAAATGCCAGGTGTAAAATTTTACAGTTGGGGCCGTCTTTATATTAAAATGAACATGAACTTTTAAATTTCAAATGGCAGCCCCCTTTTTTTGTCACAAATGTGTAATCAGCATATAAATTTTGCCTTGTGTACCAAAGTTCGTGTCATTTGATTCAGCCGTTGCTTCACAATTAAATTACCACATAATGGCAAAACGTTTCCTGGTATTTTTGCTTAGAATATCTGAACTAACATGGTTACAGGATTAATATTTTTTTACATGGAACTATGAACAAATCGAACAATAAAACATGTTTTATATGAAACTATTAATTTAATATTTTTTATAGATTACGAAATTAATATTCGAAATATTTTTTAATCTGAATCAATGTGATATTTCAAAGGAAAATTAATCTAGGATGATTTTATACTGATACCCAAAATTTTGCGAAATATTTTTTCACAGCATTTCGTAAGTAGTTGCCTAAAACTTACATAATATAATGGAAAATACATAAATAGTTTTTACTTCTTTAAAATATATAAATGATTGTTTTTATGGCTTCATGAACCTCGAGATGTAAATTAATAGAGGTGGCCCCGTTTTCAATACCTCCGGTTCCAATGGCCTAATTTTACTGAAATTTGGTATTTATGCTAATTTGGGCACGTTGAATTAAAAATTCCGTTGGTCAAAAGTAGAGAATATTTTCTAATTACTAATATACAGAGATTCTATAAGCATATGTGTTTTTTGCATATATATCTTACCTGGAGAAAGCTTCCCTGTTGTCGCGATAGGTAGTTTGATTGTCTGAACCATCGACGAAGTAAGCACGTCTTTGGGCGTCGATTTCTCTGTTGACATAGTCTTCGAAATCTTGCACAGCAACGAAATCTTGATATCTTCTGTAGCTAAATCTGTTAATTAAAAAATAAAAAAGATAAAAAAATAATTAATAACCAGATAAAATATCAGAATGTCACGTAAGTTTGTCAACCAAAAGAAATTTATTGTGGAGAAGTTTCGAGTTAGTATTTCAAAAGATAAGTCCTAATCTATGATTCAAATAAAAAACTTGAATGGAGGCAATTCACCGCTAGAGGGACTCATGAGCGATCATCGTTGTGACGTGAGATCCGCTCTTTGTTTACTGAGATTTTCAATTGAGTTCTACGTGGAGCTCACTTGGCAAAATTAGTTATCTTAAAATTAATTAGACTATTTTCACAGCTTTTTCTGATTATAACCAAGTATTTACATTTCCTTTATTTATTAAAAAAGAAATTTATGAATTGTTACAATAGTTAGTGTTGTATTTAGTGTTAATTATTTATGTAATGTAGAAGAACGTTATTTAGTTCTAGTTTTTAATTAGATTTGTCGAACTCGATGTAAAGCGATTCTATGGCTTCCCTTGTTTACATTGCTTTCATCGGTGCCACGTGACCAATGACGTTCTTGAATTTCCTCCATTGGATTTGGAAAGCGATTATTGATTATATATGGAGTAAGAGGAAAGGGCCAAAATATATTTTATCTTCCTGTTATTTGGATTGCCTTATTTATCAGTGGAGCCTTTTATGAGAGTTCTCTTATATGTAATACTGTTAAAATTGGAATGCTTTTGTCCTAAGTTAAAGTTTCAAACGCGTTTTGTTCCAAAGAGAAAAAAAATCGTGAAAATAATTTTTACTAAAAAATAAAATAATGCTCTTTCCGAACAATATTTAACCATCTAGTTTTGACACTTGGTCTCTTCAGCGCATGTCAGAAAAGGACGAATCCATTCGAGTTTTAGGGAAGTTTGCTTCGCAGGCGTGTTTATTTGCACGTGAATTAGAATATTTGCTTTTCTGTTTTTTAAAACAACCAAATTAATAAACAGGCATTAGCTAGGAAGAAGTATGATATGCCAAGCGAACTAAAACGAGAACAGTATAAGGTACAGTCCTTACATCATTAGTTGCTCCCCTAAACATGAATAGATTCTTCTTGGCAATCTGCCAGGCCCCCGTATTCTTTTGCCGGTAGGACACTGATTCATTTGTAAAAGCACTTGAGAAAAAATTACATGGTATGGTTAACTAAATGTACTTTGCGAACTCAAACTAAAGACGGTCGAGATAAAGATGCATCAATTCTGCAATTTGCAAACGTAGTTACTTTTCTTTGTTTTATTTATTTCTTCTCCCCCATTTCATTCTTCTCCTCCTCTAAAAGATTTTTAATATTAAGAAAATAATAAAAAATAATTTTAGATTTAGAAGAAAACTAAAGAATTAAAAAAAGACGTTATTTAGTACAAAAAAGATGGCGTGTGAAATGTTTGCCCTATTACACGGGATTTAAATTTTGAAACCAACCAAGCATAAAATGTATTTTATCCGTACAATTATTTAGATTTTTTTTTACCTAAACAAAAGTTTTACGCTATCCTAATTAACTTGAACAATTTTTGAGACACATATGAAAATTTCATAATAGGTTGTATATGAATGTACAAAGATTCTTATTGCCAAAAACATATAAAATATGAGATTAAGAGTCACTGAAATACTTACTGAACATCGTTAACTGTTCTGTCAAAATCACAACCGCAGTGATCATCAGAACTGTCACCATCAAAGCTGCCATCAATCTGTCGAAATTAAAGATACTTAATAAAACAATACAAATTGTAGACCAAAAAAAATCACATGATGAGGTTCAATTTAATCTTGAGCGCCATTAAATATACCACACCCGCAAAGTTAAGAGGACAAGTTTTCAGGAAATATTCTGTAAATTCAGAATTGGATATGTTTAGCTGGGTTCTTCATCTATTGATGGCATGACTTTATTTAAATTAACACACACTCCTTATGCACCAAAGGTGTGCCTTTTGGGCCATTTTACCCCTTCTCCCCTTAATTTCACAACAAAAATGGATTTTTTTTACCCCGTATCTCAATCATGGGGGTATGTAGTGTTGATCTTTTCTATACATTTTCTTGGGGGTCCTTTGAGGATGCATACCGAAATTCAACCCCCGGGGAGATCAGGGGCTTTAATAATTAAAGTTTGAAATCAGTATTTCTCAGGCGGGAAGCTTTTTTCTCGCCAAGCAACCAGCTCTCTTTGCAAAGCTTCCCACAAAACAGCATTGAAAGGACAAAATGTCCAAACGAAATCCTTTTCTGCAAACATCATTTTTGGAGAGGAAGGGAAGCAGATGTTTGGCTGGCAAATTGAATATCATAACTTTTTATGGCCGAGGATTTTGGGGTTTAACGTGAAAAGGTTCTCTTTTGCGGGTGGGAGTTCGAGGATTTCTTGGCGGAAAAATTTTTACAACAGGGTTGTTTTTTGAGAAGATATTGTTAGCTAAGCTACATATTGGATCTTAGTTCGAAATTATGTAGACATTGTTGGGATCGACATTTGTTTCGGTAATTGAATCGGTTTGGTTTCTTTCTACGTAAGGGACTACATTTATTTATCCAAGCAGCATGGGGACGTTTTGTTCGTGTCATTTTTTACGTTGTAAGAGTAAAGCCATCTCCCAGAGAAACATGACGCAATATTAGCATACGTAAATAGCCAATTTATGAAGTTTTCCAAACGTTTAACGCAACTTAGAAAAGCAAATGGAGACTTGTATGTATTAAATTGTTAGGCCCATAATGCAAGCAACTAAATTTTTTAATAACTGTAGCCGTCACAAACCACAGAATCATGTTTTTCAGCATGTGTAGTTAGCAAACTTTATGATGAAATTTATTTTCCATTCAATATATTGTATGGCAGAGGAACTAAAATAACAAAATAGACAGTTTAAACACAAAAATATGTAACCTATACCTGAAGATATTTGAAAAATGCTTACCGAAACGCTGGCGGAAAATGATTCTGAAGCACCAATGTCAAGATCACCACTTATGTCCCCAGAAACACCAGCACTCAAGGAAGCATCTAAGGATCCACTGACAGAAGCATCCAAATCAGCACTGAGAGATGCTGAAACATCAGCACTAAGTGACGCATCTACACTTACTGACGCATCGACACTCAGTGAAGCTTCAGCACTTACGGATGCTTCGACTTCTGCACTTACGGATGCTTCTGCACTAAATGATGCTTCGACTTCTGCACTAAATGACGCTTCGACTTCTGCACTTACGGATGCTTCTGCACTAAATGATGCTTCGGCTTCTGCACTAAATGATGCTTCGGCTTCTGCACTAAATGATGCTTCGGCTTCTGCACTAAATGATGCTTCGGCTTCTGCACTAAATGATGCTTCGGCTTCTGCACTAAATGACGTTTCGGCTTCTGCACTGAATGATGCTTCGGCTTCTGCACTGAATGATGCTTCTGCTTCGGCACTATATGAAGCTTCTGCTTCACCCTTGTATGATGCTTCTTCCTTGTATGATGCTTCACCTTGACGCGGTTCTACAAATAATGCATCCAAATCATCGTCCTGTCCTCTTCCTTTAGCTTCATAGGATTCTTCGTATTTTTCGCTTTCTTTGTATTTTTCGTTATTTTGCTCCTGATACGAGGCTTGGTATTTTTCTTCCTCTTTGGCTGTTGTCTCTTGCTTTCGTCGCTGGGGCGAGGCGTTCACAGCAACTAGTGAGGACACGAGCAATATTAACAATATCTTCATCTTTTTGAACTGAAGAGCGAACCGCTGCGGTCGGTGTTTGTCTACGGCTCACTACATGGTTGTAAAAGGACAATAAAAATAATAAGTTAATATGACAGTCTACAGACATAATATTCAAACATAATTCAACTTTATTTCATTATTTGATTTTACCGATCTATAGCATAAATTTCAGAACTGCGTTTTCTGTGCAAGTATACTTTATCTTAAATAAGGTAACAATCAACGGCAATCGTGATTTAACAGAAATGTAAACTTGGACAAAAAAAAAATGGAATTTTATGGTAATACCTATTTTTTACTTTTTATTCTTCTCCGCATTGTGTAAATGATGACGTTTCTGAACATTAAAATTTTATTGATGGTCATCAAAACTTTAATTAAAATAATTGCTCATTCGAGAAAAATGCATAATGCATTATGTAATAATTCAAAAAGCGTTTAAATATTTATTGCCATTTTATTTGTGTATTTATTTATTATTTTTTAAACACTAGCTATAATAACCCTTATTTGCTGGGGGGGGGGGGGTCTCCTCGTTAACAATAATTCAAAAAATCCCTTTTACGATCATTATTTCAAAAATATAAGTTTCCGTCATTGTGACTACTTCTTTTTGTTCAGAAGTCTTGAGCAAAGAAGAGTTAGAGGGGACATGATTCAGCTGTTTAAATTCATTAAAATGGGAAATCTTGATGAGCTTCAGTTATTTGCTGAAAGTATAACCAGAGGTCATTGTTTTAAGCTTTTCAAACCTCAGGCTAATCTTGAAATTAGGAAGCATTACTACTTGAATAGGGTTGTAGGCAGTTGGAATAGTTTACCGGAGGCAACTGCTAATTTCAGTGGGGTAAAAACTTTTAAGAAAGCTGTTGATGTTCACTGGGGACTGCTAAATTGACTAGGACCAGCCTAGCTGGGCCCTGAGACTGTTTCTGGTCGTCACTTTTGTATTTGTATAAGTTTGAAACGCTTTTGCGTTAAAAATGGAATTTCTTGTAACCCCCAAAACATGTCTGTGCAATAAGTGATAATCATTTTCTATTGTGACGCCAGCTTGCTCTGTTTTTATTATTATTATTATTATTATTGGAAATTTATAATGACTAGAGTTCACCCAACAGTCGAAATTCAACCGCAGTCGATTATTGCAGTCGAAATTCGACCGCAATAATTAAAGTGAGCATTAAGTATCATTCATTAAACTTGGCGATTATAACGTCGAGTTTATTTTGATCCACTTCACATAAAGCAAACGTATTGAAAATCCTTGTCGCCTCAGGACCAATTGCGCTCATAAATGTAGCTGCTTGTACTTCTGCCGATTTCGGACTAAGTTGAGTGGCAGTTGAATAAAACTTAAATGTTAGCTTCCACACACTATTCTCATTCCATTGTTTCATAGAAGCCTTCACTCAAACTCGTATTATAATTACTTTTATCAAACTCTTTTTGGCAATGAGTTCTATCTTTATTACTTAATAATTTACTCAACCTAGACATGTTGCCATCTGCTATCTGTAACATTATAACATTACAATTATTAATGAGGCTTGCCTGACAAAAGAAAAGGGATATAATTAACTAACAATAAACTATTTCCAAAGTTTTTAATTCATATCGCTAAAACTCGTCAATAGTTACAAAACAAAAAAAAAGAAGAAAATCGGTTGGCAAACAGAGGAGAAAATGGTTCTTAAGTGTCTTTCAGCTGTTTTCCGCTGAAAATTTTTAAAATCGTATTTTTTGGGTATTTGTATTAAAAAGTGTATCGTGGCATTTTGGCTTTTTTCTATACGAGAAAACCGTGTTTAACAATGATAAATATTTTCCTTGATTTAATAAGCAAGGAAAATATTTACGAACTATACGAACACGAATTATAAGTATTTCCCTCGTTCATACCTTTCTAAAATAAATTGATGTTTGGCTCTGTGAATTATCTTGTGATACACATATGGTTGTATCTGTACCTTTTTATTTTGCATAAATCCAGATTGTTTAACTGTTTTTCAGGAAATTTGGTAAAAGCGTAATTCGGAACATTGTGCAGTGCACTTTGAATTGTTTCTAATACCAATTATCGTTCCTTTTTTAGTTCGATTGTAAGCATAGTTTAGTGCTGGATTTACTTCCTTAGTTTCTTTCTGTAGATACATTTTTAAATTATATTTCCTAACATAAATAAATGCGATGAATCTTATTTTAAATTCAGTTTTTTAGCCTCTGTTTTTTTTCTTTGTTATTAGGGCAATGTAATGTCACGACTTACACTAAAAATGCTCAACTATTATATTCTGTCAAAATGCCAAATGTTTTATTTTAGTTTTTTTCGCACCGAGATGCTGGTTTCGTAGCAGATGTAATTTTATTTTGATGCCGATTTATTCGTTAGAATTAAAATTTAATCATTTTTAGCCAATTTAAGAGTTTTGTACTAGATTGCGCGGTAGCAGTTGTTTTTCGAGGCAGTGTCGGATTAACCCGAAAGCAACATAAGCAAGTGCTTCGGGCACCAAGAAAAGAAAAGCACTTCAGAAAAATTTTATTGTCCGTTTAAACAGCAAAATTAATTAAATTTGAAAGAATTTAAAACTTTTTGGGCAAGTGAATAAGCTTTGCTCGCACAAAAATATTCTGTCTTATCATGTTTATCCTTCAAAATAAAGTACGTGCCTATTCCGCTTTTAGTTGCATGCATAAAACAGCGAGAGTGAGAAAAATAATTCTGTTAAATTTGGTTATAAGCGTACGTCTTTTTTTTTTAACATATTGAGCCTGATTTGATTAGGAGAATTTAACTAGTGATTTTGCGAGATCACCTAGTAACGAGCGTTATACAACTCTAAATGTAATTGAGCCAAAATAAAAATATGTTAGTTTTGTTTTAAGTTTAATTTCCAAATTTCTACAAAACATTTTCTACTAGTTTGTAAATGTTTTATTTTCTGCAATTTGAATATACAAATGTATGGGGCCACCATTTTTTTTTCCAGTGCTTAGGGCATCTAAGGGTCTTTATCCGGCCCTGCGTTTAAATATACATACGACTTTTGCTTCTTACTTTACGTATAGATTGGTTTTGTTGGGGGAGAAAATATTGTTCGAGTTGCCTTTGCTTGCTCCAAATAAGTTTAATACTTGTTTAAGTAGCAAATACGTATCATGTTATACAAATGTTGAATAATTAGTGTTCCATAATAAATAGTGGATAAGCAAATTATAAAAATATTATGCTCGCTATCTACGATGAATTAATCTTAGAGTACTAAATATGGTTAACGTCTAAACAATAGTTCGTTTTTCTGGAGGGGTGGGGGATTGTAACTTTGTCAATCTGCATTACTTTACCGAAGTATTTTCTTTTTCATCAACTGTGAAGAAAATCTATCATTTGTTTTTAATTTTATTGCTTGATAAACTTATTTTTAAAAATCCGTGCTTTATAAAAAGAGTAAACTTAAAGCATCTGCTAATCCTTGGCTACTAACTTAAAAGTTGAATTTTCAGGCCTGTCACAGAAAAAATCTATAAAACCGGTGATTGAAAACTGTGTGTTGCATTCTTAAATTTGAAGAATTTTGCAAGAAAATTTTCATACTCAACTCTGAAATTTTAAAGTTCAATATTTAAATGGAGAGATTTTTCTTCCCTCGCGGTCTTAATTACATACATTTATTTTAAGGTTTTAATTGTTATGCAAATTTTCACGCTTAAACAATGATTTCTCTTACCTCTTTGTTTCAAAGCCTGACTTTCCCGACCCTAAAAATGTTACTGCACAGTTCTTCCGTTGCGTGTGCAGGGCAGTAACTAGGAGTCAGGTGCTAATTCACCCTTATATGTTGCTTTGTTAGAACCAACCTCCTTTTCCAAGGGGTGTTTCCCGTAAAATGGGCGGAACCGTACGGGAGGTCCTTCAAACGCCCTTCTGCTCCTGACGTCTCGAAGTCCCTCCTCCTATCTCACACAAACCATAACTCAGTTTTTAATAACAGATCCATCGGAAAAATCAAGCAACAGATTTTACGACTTTTGAAAGGTAATAGTGTTTGGATAAGTTTCTGTAAGGGGAAAACTGCAAATAACATCTGTTTCGCTCTTTTGATTCTTTCTCCAGTTGCTTCATTCTTGATTTCGAATAGTGTTTGAGGTTTTTGTCTCTTGTTTTCAATTGACAAATTTGAACAGTGTTATTATCTCGCTATTGAATTTTAGCTCTCAAAATGTCTTTCACTTTTATCCATAATTGTTACTACGCCCTTTCCCAACAGGTACAACTGTGAAGGTTATTCTTTACATTAATTTGTTCGTCTATTTTTTTAAATATTTGAACTACTTTCCTAGTTGCACAATTGGAAATTAAAAATCTTTACTTGATCACATTACATTCGGATCCAACTTCAATTTTTTTTCTAGCAAATGCGTAGTTTGTCACAAAGAGCAATCAAAGTTTCTACAAACTACGCAAATAACTTCTCGCCTCAATGTGAAAAACGCTATTCGCAAAAACGCAGGACCTTAGGTAATGTACTCTAAGTAGTACTTGAAAATTAAATATTATTTAATGGCAGGTAGTTGCAACTGAGACTTAATTCACGCATCATTAAAACACCTAACATCGTTAAATTTAGAAGTATATTAATAATAAGTTGTTGTTTTTTTATTTTCATGAATAATAAGAATTTGCTAATTATATGTTATGATTTACAGTTATATGATTACAATAGCTTTGTCGTTTGGTTAACTCCCTGTTTTTCTTTATGCCTGTTACAATATTTTTGATTCATTTCAGGCACTAAATACTGAAATAACTTTGTAAATGTCGGTGTGGTTACGCATCTTTATTCCTACTTTAAAAATAGTGGAAAATTTTCAGTCGAAGAAATAAATATTGTGAGTTACACTTAAAACCCTCTAATCCGCTTATTCCTACTTTTCAGTACCGTCGGATTACTCTAAGCGTCGGATTACGATAAAAAAAGGGGGGTAGGCGAATAGCCCTGTGATTGGACTAGCACAAAGGGTTCGCCCAACACACATTTATAATTATACCTTACTTAGTTTTTTCAAGCAGTAAAAATTGATTAGTAAAATTACATTGTAAAGGCTACATAATTATAATAATTTCTGAGTTATATATTTTTTAAAGTAAAAAAAAATGATTTACAAATGATCAATGATCAGATTCTACAAATGAAGTCTGACTCTGAGTTTGCGCACGAAAGTTGTTTTCTTTCTTTCTTTCTTTTTTTTTTTTTTCTTTTTTTTTTTTTTTTTCCTGACTGATTTTGCTCGCGTTGGATTAAGCAGAACGTCGAATTACGAGGCAGTCGGATTAAAAGGTTTTTAGAGTATTATGTAAAGAGTATTTAGAGTATGCGATCCCGAAACATATGTCTGCGTTTTAATGCTCATTTGTGCTTTAATTTAACGTGAAATTTTATTTCTATTATGTAATTACATGCTGTGACAGATATCAAAAAATAAAGGACATAAGCTCTCACGGCACGTTTTAACATAATGCAGTTCAAAACTTTGTTTTCTTGACTAAAACTTGATTTGACTTGAAGTAGTTATAAAAATTAGCTATAACTCGATTTTATGATAAACCAAAATTTATTGGGTTATCGTAATGGCTGACACGTATAGTAAGAATGGAACCACGGTAAAGCTCTTCAACGCATGATAAATAATTTGCGTATAATTTTGTCAATGTGTATGAATTATTGCAATGTGAAACTTCTTCAATGGGTACAGATGGAACAGTGAAAAGCTCTTTCACAGCTTTTTCAGTGCGTGGGAATGAAGCAACAATGAATTTACTCAGTAGGTGAAAATGAGGTCTTTTATTTTTGTTGTTTTCCTAAAAGAAGGAACTCATTATAATATCCATGTCTACAGTTTTCAGAGCTACTTGTGTGACTCGTTTGTGCAAAGCAAATGTCCCTTTATTGAAAATGAATGTTATCTTTTAAATTCCGTTGACGGACAAGGCAAAAAGTACTTATTTGAAAGCTTTTTATTTGTGCAGTCATTTTTACTTAGTGATTACTTGGTACAGTTTCCCTGTACCTCTAAAGTACACAATTTTCTTTATTTCTTTTTTTTTTTTTTTGGTAAGGGGACAACCATGGTCAGAATTAGGGATGCATCGCATATTAATTTTTCCCGACCCCCTTGTCTGATGGATCCGTACCGTATGTCCGGTTATGATGTTTAAAACTCATATGTTCTATACATATTTTTAAGCGTCCTGAAGTTTCCAAATACGCTGCGAGATTTTGATTTGCGCATATTTTCAAATTTTAAAAATCAAATGGACATGCCGGATAGGTTTAGTGTAATGGTCAGCTTTGATTCCGGGCGTCTAAAAAGTCGGTCGAATACCGGGTATCCGATGCCTTCTCGGGGGAGCCCGGTCCCGTTCGTCCCTATGTGTCAGTGCGCCTCTGTCCTCTGTACGTAATGTTGTTGTTGTTGGCGAGTCCTCGAAAGAAGCGAGGAAGGGAGGGTGTGCTGCTACTGAGTTTAACGAGCCCTTAATAGGCAGGAGGTCTGACCTTCGCCCATTTTGAGAGGTCTCTTAATGTTTTGAACCATATCCCGAATGAGAGACCTGGAGGCGTGACACTCCCAAAGGTTTCGTTTCCCTTGGAGGACACTGGGGGGTCACGACGGATTTAACGTGACCAGCTCCCTTTAGCGTACACAGTCCCAGAGCAACCAGCAGCGAGAGGTTGTCCCCCTCCCAAACACTGACCTCCAGCAATGTTGCTTCATTTTCAGTGCTCGGCGGGAACCGAGCTTCTACCGGCTGGTGCACTGCGGGACCTCTGTACATAATTGAACAATAAATTAAAGGTTGCGTCCGTTCGATTTGGTTGGCAGAAATTTTTAAAGAGTGGAGGAATTATATTTCTAATCAAATGCATCAACATTTTATCCACCCCCGAAATGGACGGGGGGTGAGGGTAAAAATCATGACAATTGTATTCAATGAGCTATGCAAATTGCTTTTTAAAACCAATCTAAATCGTAAAAATATTTTAATGTATCACTACTAGATGATAAATAGCCAGTTAAAGCAATAAAGATCTCGTAAAACTATGCAAATCACTATGCACAATAGTTTTATTATCACGATGAAGAAAATTATCTATATTCTGTGTTCCGATAGTTAGCGCTCGATGCTTTCCAAAAAAAGTCTCTTCAAACGGCAAAAATTTCCCCATCAAAAGTTCAAGCATTAACCAAGTATAAAATGTTTTACTTTCATTGATTAGGAATCCCCCCCCCCCCCAAAAAAAGCGTTCCTTTATGACACAAATTTTAGATAAAGGTTCTTATTTAAAAGCTATATTGCTAAATTTCCACACTCATTTATGCATGATATGCCATTATGCATTTATTATCCACTCTCATTTATTATTGCCCACTCTCATTATGCATGCGTAATAAATAATAAAGTATTATTATTTATTACGTAAAAGAAACTAAAACAAAATGTGTAACTCTTTATTTTCTCGATTGCATTTCATGTATTACAGATAAAATTTTCGCTTTTACGTACAGTATTTATGATAATTGTAAAATTTCGACTAAATTTAAACTTTACTATAGCTTTTTTACATTTTTTTTACTATTTTGTGAAGTTTCCGTGTTTATTTAAACAATATTTAACTAGATCGCATGATTTTACTTACTAAAATAGCTTTACAGGATTTTATTTAAAATTTCTGGGTGCAAAAAAGTTTTACTCAAAGCATATAAAGAAAAAGTACTTGTCTTACAATGTTTCATGTCCGAAAATTATGTTTTTTCTTAAAACATATATTTTTTTATTTCTCTTTCTTTAAAAAAAATAAAAACAATTTTGATCGATTTTAACTTCTTATCGGAACCTTTAAATCCGAAAAAAAGGAAAAAATGATAAAGTATTAACTTATTTACTTAAATTAATTGGAATTCATTCATTTACTTATGTTTTTAATTTTTCTATATTATTTGAATTAGCACTTTAGTCTTTCATGCTCTTTTTTAAATGAAATTCTTTAATTCTTTTGTCATTCCATAAAAAAAGGCCTATGACAGAAGCAATTCTATTTGACACTTAACCATTAAAAAAAATACTGCATTAGCGTCATTAACGCATATATTCCATAGAAAAGATTTAACTTTTCGTAACATAATATTTGAAATTAATATTTTTTTATTATCAAAATGTTTGGTAATTCAATGACAAGAAATATTTTCAATTTCTCCGAGAGGCACATGTCATTCTGTACGGCATCTTAATGTTTGCAAGCAAATGTGATTTAAAAATAATTGCATGAAATAAAAAGTGGGCCATTAAACGCAAGCAAAGCGTCATTTCATAAAAAAAAAAAAAAAAATCCTTGAAGTAGCAACTAGAAAACGCGACTTTTCGTACTGTCAATATTAAGAAATGGAACTGCTTAGATTGATGTTGACAAAGAATAAGATCCGATGGTAGCTCAATCTTCTGAATCAACTAAAATGTGTTCTTCTGGAATTGTCCGCCATATTTCTCGTAAGAACATTAACGTGGTTCAGCTGTTTCGATTTCCACTTTTACATTAAGTCCTCTAATCGATTTGGTGTCGCCATCGGTATGGAGAGGAATTGTTTATTCTTTCCTTCTAGGTCACATCTGGTGTGATTCACATTGTCAATTATTTTTATTATTTTACTCCCCCATTTTCCGGGAACCGGATGTCTGGTATTCCTTCCCCGACAAAGATATACCGGATATCCAGCACTGATGTTTTAAACTGTAAATCCTATGCATATTTTTAAGCCCAACGGTTAGCAAATGCGCCGTAAGTTTGCAATTTACATACATTTTCAAAACATGCCGTTCAATGAAGTTTTACTAATGAAATTTGACATTCCGGATAAGAGGATAATGAAATGACAGAATCAGATTCCGGGCATTTAAAAATTAGTCGGATACAGGATATCCGTTGCAAAAAAAAAAAAAAAAGATATACTTCTCTGGGAAAAATCTCCTCCCAAAATTTTGATGCACCATAATCCCCCCCAAAGGGGGGGACCCCTTAGTGTGGAGTCCTCTTACGGATAACCGTTTCAGAAGAACCTATAAAGGAAAAATATTTTTCCATTGAATTGTTTTCTACGCAATAAATTCAAATATGCGATTTCAAGTTAATCGCAATTCCATGTGTACCTACTAAGTCTTTTTCATATATAACCTGACGACTTTATGCACAGTATAGAATAGATCGAAAACAGAACTTTTCTTTTTTTCCATTTTCATTTTTTACTTTTCCCCTCTTTTAAACTTTTTTAATTATTTGAATTGGACCTCTTTTCTTTAAATAGACGAAGTAGCTGCGTCGTTTTAAAATTCACTTTTAGTTACTTGCTCTCAACGTGTAAGACATTTTTCTACGAGGTATAAAAACCTTTCCTTTTATCGTTCTCTACAGAGTAATGCTTAAAAGAGTTTCTGCTAGAGCATCGTTTCTCAACTTTTTGAATACTGTGACTCCCATAAGGGGAAAAAATATACATAACAAGCCTTGCGACCACCCCCCTCCTACCTGCAATACTTTTTTTTTGTATGACACTGAATTTTCTAAAGATACTATGTTTAATTAAATGATATTTTTTACTTGTTTGGTCAGATTACGACCCTCCTTTTACCTAAACGTGACCCTCAGGTTGAGAAGCAATTTACTAGAGAAACAATAAAATTAATATATATGTGTATGTGTGTGTGTGTGTATACAACTTTTTTTGGCCAGACATGAATTGAGAGAAAATTGAAATCGAGCTGTCCCGATTGTAATTGTTAATCATAAAATGTGTTATGCAGAAGTACTTTCCAGAAAAGAATACTAGTATCCACAACAGTGTCTTTCATTATTTAAGTAAACAAAATTAAAACATATTATTGCATATCATACATGCTTTCTTTAATTAGTTGCATAAAGCATTTATATTTATTTACTCGCATAATTTAGATTATTAGATTCTTAGTCATAAATTAAATCAAATTTATACTCTTATTTGAAACTATCGAAATTTATGACGTTGTTCTTGAGATTTCATGTCTATTATCGTATTTGATGTGACAAACGAATACGTAAACGAAAAACATCTAAAAGTATTTCTCAATGGAAAAAATTTATTACGTGGTTGAAAGAGCTCTTCCTTTACATTCACTTTACTACAATATCACTTTGAATTATTTTGTGTAAAATTTAAGTGAATAAAATTGAACGAAATCATAACAAATGCGACAGTTTTCATTACATTTGGCCAAGGAAAAAATCATTTAAAGGCATTCGCTGGCGTTCTGGTAAAAATCACGAAGTCAGCAAGAAGGAATTAGGACGAACTAATGCAGTGAGTTAGAATTTTCAATTAGTCAGTTCATTATCTTCTCATATTAATTTATCTTACGTAAAGCCCAAAATCAGATCGAATTTAAATATAAGGTTTGGCAATACCCTAGTTACGCTTCTACACTGTTTTGTTTAAATTAATTTTACAGTTATCTTGAGTGGCAACACACTGTTTATGCTTTTCGTTTCTTTTTGCTTTTTTTAAATTACTAAATTACTTGCTTTTTTAAAATTTTTAAATTTAAGTGTAAAACTTAAATACCTCGAGTGGCTTTTGGGAATATTTCAATAACTGAGGCCCTTGGCAGTTTTATATGTATTGCATTTGATTTTTTTTTTCCAATTCTTATCTTACTAGCTGACTCCCCACAGCACATCTGCGAGCTATAAGTACAGCAATCAAACTTCTCTGAAAAAGTAACCATCTTTAAAGTCGTAAAACACGCTATTTTTCAAAAAAAAAACATTATACATTGTTAATGCGAGTAAAAGTAATCTAACAGGTAAAAGAATCAGTTAAGAAAACTTGGGAGCAATTCCGTCAGTAGGGTCAGATTTGTCACTAAAGGGTACTTAAAACTGCAAATTGTAGCACGGCGTGATTTGTTGCGTATTTTTCATCTGGAATGAGTCTTGGCGATGAGCTTAGATTGATTCAGCTGAAAACTTAACCGATATCTCTATTTTTAAAAAAATACGTTTTAAATTGAATTATTAACCTGCACTATTCACACGGAGTTGAAGAAACGGCAAATTATTATTTTTGGGTCAAGGCACGCCTTAAGAAATCGAACAAAAAAGCTTATAACTGGCGTTCTTAGTGACCTAGAAACTTAGAACAAATATCATCTTATGAAGAAAAATCAGCGCTTTCAGTCGATATATGTGCAAGGTTTTTTTTTTACTCCTCTATTGGGGAATTTATGTGGAATTTTGCGTAAAATTGGATTAAAAAAATAACTACCATAGGATTTTTTTTCTGGCGGGTCTATAAACCTTTCTCTTGAACCACTCTGTCTATTAATGAAAGCCGCATTAAAATATGTTGCATAATTTAAAAGATCTAAGCGTACATACGCCGGGAAGCGACTTTGTTTAATTCTCTTTTAGACGCGGACAGACGGAAAGACGGACAATGTTTACTTCGCATTTTTGTTCTACCAATACATACTAATTAATTATTGTGATTACAATCACATATTTTAATCGATAAATATGAAAACTTTTCTTTGTCGCTAAACATGAAAATGTATTTATAAAATCGTCAAAATACGCAATAAAACGTTAACGGAATAAGGTACCTCGTTCCAATTTTTTTATCTTTTAACTATCAGATAAAAAATAATGCATGATTTTAACTCCTATTGCAGGATGGGGCAAAAGTAATGGCCCGGTTTTTAAGAGTTATAAAAAAAAATCTATTACAATTTGAGACTTAAAACTTTTTTTATTTCGATCTGTATTTAATACCATTTTTTTACATTAAGTTTTGAATACCACTTCAGCAATATAGTGGCCTTCTGCAGCAATGCATTGCTGCAGTTTATTATTCCATGCAGAGAGAATAAAGTGTTTCTTTGTGTGCATTTCAATATCCCGCATAATATTACGGTCCTTAAGCTTTTTTTGTGGGGTTATTTGAAGGAGAAAGTTCCCCATACTTTAGAAGAGCTGAAGGACAGAATTAAGGAGGAAATATCCGCCATACTCCCTTGAAATGTGCAGAAACGTTTACTAAAACTTCAGAAATGGACTGCATCAGTGTTTTGGTGCTGAAGGCAGCCATATTGCTGAAGTGGTATTCAAAATTTCATATAAAAAATGGTATTAAATACAGATCAAAATTAAAATGTTTTAAGTCTCAAACTGTATTAGTTTTTTTTTTTTTTTTATAACCCTTCAAAGTCGGGTCATTACTTTTGCCCCACCCTGTAGGATCAGAAATGAAATTTGCAAGTAGAGCTTCATTGTAATCAACCATTAATTTAAAATTAAAAAAAAAAAAAAAACTTTATTTCAATTTTTTAAAATTTCTCAATAACTTCCTCAATTATTTCTTTTTTCAAAAGATTGTTTTTTTCTTTTGTAATACTTCCCAAACATTATATAATAAAAGTTAGCACGTAATTAACTTTCTGAAACTCAGTAGAATGTTAATACTATTCTCCGCTCTCAGGGGAGAAGGGAGAAAAAATTTTAAAAATTCAAATTCAACAATTTAATAACAACAAACTACAAACTTCAGAGTGAAACCCTTTTTGTCAAACATACTCCGTGGAATGCACATACAAAGTTTCAAAGCTGTATCTTTAGCTGAAAAAAAGCCTTAGGGATTTTGCTACACGTAATTGGTCACAAATACACAGCAGAGAAAAATGCTTTTAAAGATTTTAAATGCAAAATGAAAGCAGCTAATGGCATTTACAAAAACCGGAACATCTTTTAGAATATTGCTCACAAAAGTTTAAAATTTTGCATGGGGCTTTAGAACAGTTTTATCAAAAGAAATACGCAATAAAAAAATGTCATCATTTTGAACAATTTTGAGGTACTGGGTCCCCTTGAGTACTTAAATTGGGGTCCCCTGTTCTCACTAAAATACATAAAAACCAATTTTTAAAAAACTCTTACGTTCCGTTAATATATTTCAGTTAGAATTTAGATTTTTGTCTCAGGATACGATTTTCTTTACTTCAGATTTCCTAATTTCATGTAGAATTTCACTACGTTGGGGTAGGTATCCATGCGTCATAGGTACTCATAACGAAACTACGTATTGTGTCCTTAATATTTCTGTTAAATTATATTTCTTTTCGATACAGGGAAAGTGTTTATAGCGGTCAAGCGCACATTGGTCGAAAGAACTCCCGGTAGGCTACAAGAATGTAGTAATATCTGGAGAGCGAACGCAACGAGCTTTGGATCGTAAAACGACCCGAACGGAACTGGTGTTCAGGGGTCGGAGAGTGGCAGCGAGCAGGGAGCGCGGTCCTTTTGTGCAATATGTAACTCCGGAATAATTTAAATCAGCATTGACATTCGGCGTAACGAAACAAAATCCGTCAACTTATACCTGTAAGATCGCTTTACTGCAGCAGTAATGTCTCTGCAAAGAAAACCGTTCTACAGTATTTGATAAAGTAGTTCTAGCCACGAGATTTTAAAAGTTATCACGAAAGACAAATGAATTTTAAATTTCAGATAAAGATATATATTATTTATATGAATAAATATCAAATTTGAATACAGTAGAGTCTTGATAATCCGAGTCTCGATAGTCAGCATCCATTACATGATATTTGTGTTATAGCCTTTTATTAAATTATTGTAGTGCAAGCATGTATTTATTACACATACACATGGCTACATGTATTACACTTCAGATGCATTGCAATCACTAAAAAAGGCAAAGGTTAGACCATCAGCTGTTATTACATATTCTCGTATTACACTAAGAGTCGCTGTTTCGAGGGGTCGCAATAAGCAATAATGGGTTATTACAAAATAATGAAACGTCGAATATGTAGCAGGTGTAAATCAAACAAAAACAGTACCGGAAAAAAATATAAAAAGATCCGTTTTTTTATTTATTTTTTTTTTTTTTTTTGACTCATGCTAATTTTATACCTTTCCTATTCGACAGAAACCTAAAAAAAAAAAAAATCCTAGTACTTTTTAGGTGCTTTATAATATCTCCATTTTTTTTTTTTTTTTTTTCATTTTAATTTTCTATAATTGCACATTTTAGGTCTTGCATAAAAATGATTTGGTGCTTCTAAAACTAGCTGTTCATGCACTTATTGTTAATCAACGCTTCTAAATATATGTACTTTTTTACTGTTCAACGAGTCTTATTTGGGAAAATGTTTTTTTTTTTTTTTTTACTTTGCAGTTACGTTCCTAGCAGGCATTTTTACGTTCTGTGTTTGTTCTCCACAGTGCTACTTAGTGCTTTATTTCTAAGGGTTTATTTCTTTTGCTGTCGTTGAAAAACAAGCAAATATTTTTTACTTGTATAATTGTTATTGATTTTCATTTACGTCTGTACTGTGATTCTTGAAAAATGCTGCTTTTCCTTACTTGCAATTCGGACGTTTTTTTTTTCACTTCAATATTCTCGTTTACTGCAATGTCTCTGAAACAATAAAATGAAAAATTCGAAAAGTGCATGGAAACAAACATTTTAGTTTTATTCAGCTGCCACTCAACTTCGTACGAGATCGGCAAAAGTACAAGCGGCTACATTTATGAGTGCATGAATCGGCCCTGCGGCGACAACTATTTACAATACGTTTGCTTTAAGTGAGGATGATCAAAATAAACTCGACTTTATAATCGCCAAATTTGATGAATAATACTTATATCCATGCATATATATTTCACTTAACGTGGACCAGTTACGATTAAATTTTGAGTTACGATACGATACTGACTTAAGACAAAAAGCAAGCTATGGGAAAACAATATTTAAAAATTTGTTTAATTATTAGCATAGAAAAGTAACTAGTTTTATTTTCGTGACTTACGGACTTTAACAACTTTATTTCTATTTCTTAAAAAAGTATTTCCATTCGTAACTCAATTTTTAATTTCCGATTATTTGGAGTGGCAACAATTCAATTTGTTTATATCGAGCGATCTCTTCTTCAGCCTTTCGAATTTTTAAACGTGCATTTTTTAAGTAGTATTTCCATTCATAACTCAATTTTTAATTTCAGATTCTTTTGCGTGGAAACACCTAAGTTTTTTTTATGTCCAGCGATCTCTTCTTAAGCCTTTCGAATTTTAAAGCGTTTTCTTAAAAAGTATTTCCCATCCGTAACTCAATTTTTAATTTCCGATTCTTTGGAGTGACAACACTTTATTTTGTTTATATCGACCGATCATTCTCAAGTTTGGCCGATGTCCTGCTGATTTTCTGCGGGACATCAGCTAACAGTTATATAAATAGCATAATGTTTTCAAAGCTAAATTTAATTATTACGGTCAAATTTCGACTGTTTTGCGAACTCTAGTTTTTATTTATAATTTGACTAAAATTTTTCTTGGAGCTTTTTCGGCGCCGTTATAATAGACAAGCACCATAACAAAATTTAACAGTTTAGGATCAGTATAAATTCAAGCATTTTAGAACTTCCTTTGGTGTCCTCTACTGAATTTCATTTGAAAATGAGACATCGCCAAAAGGCGGTACATGGCAAAAAGAACAAACATGCGTGCCAAAACCAAAAATGGTTGAGAAGCGCTTATCTTTACAAAACTAAATTCAGTTACAAATTTTGTTTGAATCCGCCAAGGGCTGCGGAAGTGCGTAGCACTGAAAGAGGGGGAAAATGCGTTCAGGTTCATGGACCTGTTTTCAATTTTTTCTGTTTGACAATACTCGTTTATTAGAAAAAAAATTATGGCCAGAAATGTAGTCTTTTTTTTTTTTTTTTTCATCCATCTTTTTCCCAAAATGAACGGATTTTGATGATTTCTTTCTTTAACCGACAGAGGATCGCCCAACCTAAATATAGTACGTTGATACTACATTAGTTATTCATAAAAAACGTTATGGGTGAAAAATAAATGCATTTCTTTCTCTTTTTTATTGGAAAGGGTTAGTTTGATATTTCTTTGCTGAGTAAATTACGTAATCTATACTAATATATATACTAATATTATAAAATAATTTTTGTAAAAAAACAGAACCGACTTCAAATTATAAATTGCGCTAAAAAGCGAAAAATAAATTCACTCTTTAAACAACATCGATGTAACTTTTAAACATAGTTTTAGAAGTCGGTGCAAAATTAGGATAGACAAAATCTTTTGTAATCATGAATTAATTACAAATATATATATTTTCGCAGAATTAGCAACAGTTCTAATATGAAGTAGCAAATGGTGTAATGGTAATTAAACTCATAATTTTGCACCGACTTCTAAAACTATGTTTAAAAGTCACGTCGATGTTGTTTAAAGAGTGAATTTATTTTTCACTTTTTAGCGCAATTTATAATTTGAAGTCGGTTCTGTTTTTTTACAAAAATTATTTTATTTTTTTCTTTTTAGTGTAAATACATTTTGTATATAAATACTCTATTTTTTAAAAAATCCATATTAAAGGGCAAAGCTTCTTTGTATTAATGACACTAAAATCTAATCATTTGTATGATAAATACCCTTTTGAAGTCAATTTTAGCAAACAAACTGACTGGATTAATTTTTGCCACCGAGAATCCTTCAGTCAAACCCTTCCTGTAATTTCTTTTAATAGCCCACGACAACAAACATGTTTTTAACAATGACTTTTATATTTATTAATAGATTTCCCAAGAAAGAAAAATCAAGCCAAGCCTTTGCAATTAAAATAAAAAATACTTATTTTTTCGCCCGTGACGTTTTTTCTAAAAAACAAATGTAGTCAAATTGATTTGAAATATTTGAGTTAGACGACCCTCTATCGATTAAAGAAAAATACATCAAAATCGGTTCATTGAGTCAAAAATTATGGTTAAAAAAACAAAAAAAAAAATACTACATTTCTGCCCATAACTTTTATTCTAATTATCGAGTATGGTTAAACGAAAGTATGGGACCTATGGGAAACCCCACTCGATCGATTAAAAAAAGAATCATGAAAATCGGTTCATCCGGTGAGACGTTATGAGTGGACAAACAAACAAAACAAAAAAACGACATACATACAATATGAATGTATAACCTCCTTCCTTTGTGAAGTCGGTTAATAAAATAATTTTTATAAAAAACAGAACCGACTTCAAATTATAAATTGCGCTAAAACGTAAAAAATAAATTCATTCTTTAAACAACATCGATGGGACTATTAAACAGTTTTAGAAGTCGGTGCAAAATTAGGATAGATAAAATATTTTGTAATCATGAATCAATTGCAAATATATATATTTCCGCAGAATTAGCAACAGTTCCAATATGAAGTAGCAAATGGTATAATGGTAATTAGACCCATAATTTTGCACCGACTTCTAAAACTATGTTTAAAAGCCACATCGATGTTGTTTAAAGAATGAATTTATTTTTTACTTTTTAGCGCAATTTTTAATTTGAAGTCGGTTCTGTTTTTTCATAAAAATTATTTTATTTTATTATTTTTAGTGTAAATACATTTTGTATATAAATACTCTATTTTTTAAAAAATCCATATCAAAGGGCAAAACTTCTTTAAATTAATGGCATTACAAACTAATCATTTGCATGATAAATTCCCTTTTGAAGTCTATTTTAGCAAACAAACTGATTGGATTAATTTTTGCCACAGAGAAGCCTTCCGTCAAACTCTTGCTGTAATTTCTTTTAATATTATAGCCCATGACAACAATCATGTTTTTAACAATGCTTTTATATTTATTAATAGATTTCCCAAGAAAGAAAAATCAAGCCAAGCCTTTCCAATTAAAATAAAAAATACTTATTTTTTCGCCCGTAACGTTTTTTCTAAAAAACAAATGTAGTCAAATTGATTTGAAATATTTGAGTTAGACGACCCTCTATCGATTAAAGAAAAATACATCAAAATCGGTTCATTGAGTCAAAAATTATGGTTGAAAAAACAAAAAAAAAAAATACTACATTTCTGCCCATTTTTATTCTAATTATCGAGTATGGTTAAACGAAAGTATGGGACCTATGGGAAACCCCACTCGATCGATTAAAAAAAGAATCATGAAAATCGGTTCATCCGGTGAGACGTTATGAGTGGACAAACAAACAAAAAAAAAAACGATATACATACAATTCGAATGTATAACCTCCTTCCTTTGTGAAGTCGGTTAATAAAGCTGTAGAGTTTGTTTTCTTGAACGCGCTCATCTCAGGAACTACTGGTTCGAAATGAAAAATTCTTTCAGTGTTAGATAGCTCATTTATGGAGGAAGGCTATAGGCTATATATCATCACGATAAGACCAATTGGAGCGAAGTTCCAAAACTTGCATATAATAGTCCTTTTCTATCGGAAGAAATTATCGCATCCTTTCGAGCTTGATATCATTGAAAAGCCCGTAAAAAACTATCCTAGAACGAGTTTTGTCCTTTGTGCTACAATTGGAAGCCTCTAAATTAACTAGAAAAGAAGTTATAAGCGTTTTTCTCTGTAGTTTGAAATTATTTTTTCGCGGTAATTAACTTTATTCGACCCAGATGATGACCGTTTTATTTTATTTGCATTGTTGCATCGTTTCAACAATTGTTACAGTTGCCGTGTGAACAAACAAATCAATGCAGTTGCCATTGTTAAACAAATAAAAAAAAAATAATAATCAACATTACTAGCATTTTGATGAGGCATCGCTGTATTTGCAAAATATAATTTAAGATAGACCGTGCAACGCCGGGCGTCGCAGTTGGTAATGAATATAAAACTCTTGGTTAAAAAGAAAATTTGTTGCCAGAAAGCAGTAATATTAAACGCAATTATAATTAGAGTTTTGAGTGAAGGCTTCTCTGCAGCAAAAATTAAATTCATTCAACCCGTTTGATCTAGTTACTTTTTGATAAACTTCAAAACTGAGTTCAAGGTGCAACTGATCCGTTTTTAGTGCCAGTCACTATAAGAGAGAGAGCTCTTTGATATCAATAAAAAAAAAATTTTTTGCAAAAAAAGGGAACCAACTTCACATTCAAATATTGCGCTAAAAACAGAAAAATTAACTAATTCTTTTAAACAACAGCGATACGACTTTTAAACATAATTTTTAAATTATGGCAGTCTAATTATTTTTATTACACCATGTGTTACTTTACATTGAGCTGTTGCAAACTTTAAGCCATGACTACAAAAGGTTTTATCTACCATAATTTTGCACGGACTTCAAAAATTTTGTTTAAAAGTAGTACAGATGTTGTTTAAAGAACGAATCTATTTTTTTACTTTTTAGAGCAATTTACAATTGTTCTGCCTTACAGTTGTTATGTTTCTTTCTTATTTTTTTTATTCTTTTTTTTTTTTTTCAAGAAATTATTTATTAGTCTTAGGATTTCTTCAAGGGACAATTAAATGCAAAAAGCTTTGAGACCTCTAGCTACATTTTTATTTGGTTTATACTGAATTTTGTGCTACTTAATAATTACTTTGAAATACTCGGTGTAATCAAAGGATTTTTCGTGTACGGAACGAATCACACTTTTTCGGATAAGATGCGAACCCTCATACAAGTGAATGCAATCCCCTGAGAAGACGCGACCCCCGGTTGGGAAACAAGGTAGTGTAAATAAAGAGTGGGAAAGGATATTAAACAACATTACTAGTGTATTGTTACATTTTGAATTACTAGATGGCAGCACATTTCAAGAAGCATCAGTTTTTGCTCTCAAATTCAGTTAAGTAAAAACTCTTTTTCTTTTTTTTTAGACAAATATTAGAATTTATTTATGATCGATAAATCGATAATTCATGATGCAATTACTGTTTTTCGACGAAAACAGAGGATAATTGTGCTAAATTTACAGTAAAAATGTTCAGGATTTTTTTTTCTTTTTAATTCTTCCTTGGACAAAAACTGCAGGGGCGGGAACCGCCCCGGAACTGGAAATGTTCGCAAAAACTTCTAAAAAAGAATTAAGTAATTTAATTTTATGTTTAATGAGTAGTAGATCAGTAATTAATACGAGGGGGAGGGGAAAGGGGGCAATTACCTTTACAAGGGTGATATAATTGCATCTTAAAAAATTGGAACAAGTATATCTATAATGTACGACCATAGGCGGAGGATCGGGAACACAGGGGACAGTATACCCTCCCCCCTCAAAATTTCCGAGCACTACATATATTTAAAGAATTATATTAATTACTTAAAATAGTCGCATCCAGTTTTTACCCAAAAATTTAAAAAGAAAAATCATTATTTTTTATGACTACCCGCGTAAGAGTCGAGGTCAAAGGGAAAAGGGAGGACGGAGGGGGTGCATCTACTCCGTAACTTGCTGGGTATTTTTGGAGAACGGGTATAAACGAATTAATACTCGACACCTTTTAGCTACTCCGTCTTCTCTGCCCCAAATCTAGTGTTCGGCAGTAGTTAACTAGTAGTTAACTACTAGTTGTAACTACTTTTATTTTTAACTAGTTAACTATTAGTTAAATTACTTTTTTCCCAACTACTAGTTACAACTACATTCTAAATTAGAACTACTTTCGAAAAAAAAAATTTATTTATTTTTTGAAAACAAAACTATTTTTTAAACATTAAATTATTTAAATTTTTAGCTTATGAATATTACTCACACAAATGCATTTTTAAATATTATGTTATATAATGTAAACGTACTCATAAAAAAAAAACTCATATCATGTATTGTAGTATTTACTCAAATTAGGAAAAGCTTTCTAATATAGTCAACAAATGGCGCCTGCACCAGCACATGCACGATCAAGTTTCATTTAAAGACCAAATCTTCATTAAGAGGAAGTTTTACCTCTACTCTAATACCATTCATGCGTTTGGAGTATTACAAAACACAAGCCTTCAACACAATTTGAAAGAATATAATCTAAAACATGCGCGTTATAAAGATATTTAATTAATGAATGGGGGTTGGGCAGAGGGAGAATTTTAAATTGATATTAAGGGTAAACCCCTTTACAACAAACTAAGCAAAAAAAAAAGAAATGTAACAAATTTATTTCTTTATGCTTCAAAGAATATTGAGTTGAATTATTAGGATTAAATATGTAAGAACAAGCTTAAAAATGGAAATTCAAATGAGTTATGCTTAAAAGCAGTTAACTAGTAGTTAACTACCTTTGGAGAACAGTTAACTACTAGTTACAGCTAGTCTCAGAAAAAAGTAGTCAACTACTAGTTGCAACTAGTTTTGTTTAGACTAGTTAGCAGTTGGTAGTTAACTATTTTTTGACGAGCAGTTGCCGAACACTACCCAAATCAGTCAGACTCCGACTCCGATTTCACTGTTCCAAAATCAGCTCCATTCCCAACTCCACAGCCCTGGTTTAAAAGTATCTATCTTTTAGTGTATAAATATAGAATATCAAAAGTTAACTTGTTTATAAATTACATCTGGCAAGACGGACCAACCAAGAACAACGATTCATCAGAGATCAACCTACAGTCCTTTTCTACCGCTTCTCATATTCTTCTCTTACAGTTTTCAGCCAGGAACTTTGCTTTGCGACATTATATTCTACTCTAATTTGATTAATGCCATTGTTCTTGTGTTGCGAAAGGAAGTTGCGGGTTGGTACTCGCTCCTGGTTGGTTCACCGTTTAAGACTTCAATTGTGTGGTCAAATGAATGAGTGTTCTAACTGAAATAACTCTCGCATGCAAAATTCCATATGTGATCTTGCCATCAAAGAGATTACCTTAGTTCTTAACTTTGACCTTTCTCTTGTCAAATAAATGATCTTACTACTTATTTTTGACCTTTCTCTTCTCATTTAAATGATCTTACTACTTATCATTGCAGTTTTTTCTGACTGCCGTTACACTTTTTTACATGTACTCATGCGGCTTTCCCCCAATAAACGCGGTTTGCGGACATTGTTGAATGGCGGTTTTTATTCCTTTGGATGCCTCTTAATCCGTTTTGAATGTTTTGTATCTTCGCTAGAACATTCTCTACCTTTTCTGGAGAAAAGATACTTTCTAGTCTTCTCCAGAGTTTATCTCCTGCGTTCAAGCTCCAATGGTACATTGACATTATCGAAAAGCCAAAATCCTTTATGCTTCAGAGGTACTTGCTTGTGAACTCTTTCTGAAATACATCATGCCATGAGAGTACCTTTCAAGATACTAAAAGAAAGCAACAGAAACACGAAAAAATTTCAGATTTAAAGTTATTCGGTGCACGGAGTGTAACAGCTCAAAAAAGAGGCTGCTTCAGACCTCTTGTTTCTCAAAAATATGCTGATTTTTCCTCATACACAAAACACAACACGTAATTGTGAGTTGAAATTAATTTTATTAAACTCTGGAACAGTATTTATTTATGTGTACAGATATCTTACTATAGTATAGGGATGGAAAACTTACTTATCTTTACGATAAACTTTATATGCTACAATCATGTCTCCATCTACCTGCAAACTTTTTCGTTTGACGGTCAGAGAAGACAGATTAAGAATAAATAGTTTATCAATAAAATGATCAAGTAAAGCATGAAAGCAAAATAACACAGGGATCATTATTAAAAAGGAAACCAAGCCTGTTTTCTTTAAATAACTTCATTGCCATTGTGTCTAATTAAGATCTCGCTAAAAATTTAGCCTCAGTCATTTTGAGCCCCAGTTGTAAATGAAGTTTTCCTGACAAAAGAAAAGGGAAAATAAATAACTAAAAAAAAACTCTTTCCAAAATGTTTTAACTGATATCACTAAAACTCGTCAACAGTTACTTTAAAATAAAAATAAGAAAATCAGTTGGAAAACAGAGTGGAAAATTGTTCTTAACTGTTTTGTCTTTTCCTACATATATATAGATCATAAATGTACATGGGAAAAGGTCAATTTTTGCGAATTTTGACGTTTTTCTGTAAGAGTCTCATTCTGGGGTGTATATCAACAATCTTAAAGAAGCTTTTGTGTGCCAATTTGTCAAACAAAAACTGCTTATTATTCGCTATTTTTATAAAAAAAAGTGTCTTATATCCACAACGCAGTAAGATTATCGTACGATAACTTACGTAAATCAATCGGAAATCGTACTGTAATCGACCCCAATTGGCCACCCCCGTACTATAGTAACAGTTCATAAAGCAAATTTTATGCATAACTAGTTTTTTTGTAAAATTTAGTATATTTTCGATGAACAATTAAATGTTATTTCCACACGACAAAAACAATTCTGTAACCGGATTTATTTTTAGAAATCAGGCGAAATATGGTTTGTAAGTTGTGTTACTTGTAAACTAAATAGAAATCAACAAATTTTTGACATACTACTTACAGTAGTTTTCCGAAAAGAGTATCTACACTGTAAAAAAAAAAAATTGGTGTTACAGAACACTATTTTTGGTGTTCAGTTGGTGTAAAGTGGAAAATTATTCATTTTTTAATGTATTAAAAAAATTTTAAGTGTATGTCTAAAAAAATACGGAGAGCAGAATGTTTGTTTAGCATATGATGTTCGTTAACTCATCTACGCATTAAAAATTCATTACGATTTTAAGTCATACGCTCATTTATCCTATTTTTATAGAAATGAGCAATTTTAAGCCACACTTACACACGTTACTGAGACTCTGTAGGACAGCTATGTTTTAAAAAAAGAAAGAGACAGAAAGTACAACTTTCCGCCCCCGGAAAAGAAATATAATAATACACAATACATCGCGCACTTTTTGAAAGTGCTTTTTCTTTTTAAAACAATGGCAACAAAATATTTGTTACAGTGACAGCAGCACCGGATTTAGTTGTCAAGGCTTATTAAAAAAGAACAAAAATGAGAATATTGTTGCCAAAAAAAAGAAAAAAGTTACAAACAATAAAGAAGTTCTGGAATTATTGGCCCTTTTCTCTCTCTTGCGTTAAATGTTGCAATTCTTTTAAAAAGTCTCATGATAATACGTGTTGTTAATCAATCACAATAAAGAAAAGTGGGTGTGATTTCACGCTCCAGGAAAAAGAAAATTAACAGATTGGACGAATTCAAGGGCAATATTATTCCTAGCAGTTTCCTCTTCCTTATTGTTCATCGAACCTGTTTTTTTTGTCAACTAGGCACTTGATGTTAGCTCACCGAAACTGAAATTTAAAAAGGAAAATGTTCTTTAGAATCACTTATGCAATTTCCTTTTGAGAGGTGATTAATCCAGCATATGCGTAAGCTCTGCAGAGAACTCGTTTAATTGCACAAGCTGTCGGCCTCATTTTGAAGTTCGGCTGGAGTGAGAGTGCCTCTCTAAAAGTTTCCTAAAATCAAAAAAGATGAAGCTCGTTTTCTGTGCCCTCGCCGCTTTACTTTGCGCTTTGATCACCACGGTTCGCAGTGAAGATGGAGAAACTAGCAGTTTGTGGGACAGAATGAGAGAAAGAATGCGAAATTTGGTGGACGGCGCGAGCAATTTGTGGAATGATTTTCGGAAGGAAGTCGCGGAAAGAACTCGAGACATGAAGGATTGGACATCGGAGATGACGAACAGCTTCAGGCAGCGGATGAAAGAATGGATGAACGGTAGGCCAAATCTCTCTGAAAAAGACCGAGAAGAAATGACTAAGTATATCGAGAAACTGCAGCTTCCTCAAGACAAGAACTGAAGCTTCGACACAAGACGCGTTTCCCAAATTCTTTAATTCTAGGCGTCCTTTCCTTCAATTATTTTCAATTCAAGGGTGCTTTTAATATTTTTGAAATTTAGAATAGTTCCATCTTCAAGACTTTTGTTGTGACAATTTAGAAGAATCACAAAAATGAAATAATTTTCCGTAAGAAAAAAAAAACATTTTACTTTTTCCAAAACATTTAAATTAAATTTAGCTTAGTATTTGATTTGTGAAATGAAAATGAAACTGCTAACGAAGTTGAAAACTTAATTTTTTTCCAAATATGAACAAATGCAAAATGATGTTTGTCGAAGTGATATTGTACTTAATCAAATATTTTTCGCTCTTCTTTATTTTTTATTAAAGAATATTACATATCCGCATAAAATAGGAATGATATTGGTATTCATAATTTTTATCGCAGAAACATAACGAAAATGTGTCTAATTGAACACTTAGACTTATAAGTGTTACGAATTTCTAAGGAAAAACACATTTTTTTCGGATACTGAACAATATTTCTCCTCACAAATGCGTAAGTATACCGATGAAAAGTAACTTTCAAATTGTAAATTGTTGCCTCAAATTGCTGTTGTATGTTAAATTCAAATTCCCAAGTAGCTATTAATTGTTTATTTAAGAATTTTATTTTAACAGATGAGTATCATTTTTAATGTTGTTAACTTGAAATATAAAAATCAAAATTAAAACTGTATCATCTTTCATTTCATTTAAAAAGTTTCATGTGTTAATAGTTAACATCTCCACTGATGATCTTCTTTTTGGATAATTATTCTTAAGTGTATAAATATTTAATAGAGAATTTAGAAGAGAACTTTTTTAAAGGTATCTGAAGTGTATAAAAACATTTACAAATCCTGAAATATACAGACATTTCGTTTTATAATTAAATGTTTTTAACACAATTTTGAATTAATTTTTTTGGTCAATCAAATCAATTTTTAATTTCAATATTTCTGTTGCTTTCTTATACGGTGGACTATATGTTAACGAATTAAACAAACGTTTTTAATTATTACATTCTCTATTATTCTCATAATTTCATTGGAGATTCCTAATTTATGCTTGTTTGATGTTTAATTCATACTGTTAGTCTGACTGCCTTATTTTTTTTAGGGGGGAGGGGTGATCAATTCTCATGACTATTCAGAATTCCCCAATAACATGTACGCGGGCTAAGTCTGTATTTTTAGTTTGATCTATTATTCCTTTCTTCCTCGTTCCAAGATAATTAGATCATCAATTCCCATTTATCTATGTCATTCTTTAAAAATACAAAAAAAAAAAATTGCAATTAGAAAAGAAGTAAATGAAGCATTTCAAAATTTCCATGCTCTGGAAGTTTTAAAAAGACAAAGAAAAAAGCTTTCTCCTGGTTCTTCACCAGATTTTAAAAATATTAAATCTAATTAAAAATAAGAATCAATGCAGGCCGCTGAAGGAAAGTTCTTTGATTATACAGAGAATTAACCTTGCCAATGTTGTGTAAAGTGTACGCACAAAGTGATTTATGAGTTTATAACTTATAGACCTTTGTAAGCTTAACTGATAAAGAGCATAAGAGTTTCATAGCCATTACACTAACCCAGAGGTCTCCAAACTCCAAAGTAAATGAAGCCGATTTATTATTATTCTAAAATTTTTTTATCCAACTTTTTCCAGTAACAATAACAACAAGAAGTCATTAGCTGTCCCAAATTGGTGACATTGGCGAGTAGTAATTTGGAGATTTCTGTACTAACACAAATTTAGTTGCTAATGCGTTTACTTATAACTAATTAAAACAAATTAAATCTGTCCAACGAGAAGCTGGAAATGATTCTTATTATGCAATCGAAGGAAAAACATTTTAGTTCAAATAGGCAACGATGGAATAATAAAGTACTCAAGTAATAAAGTGCTAAAGTGAAGCAAGTGTTGACATTTTTAAAACGATATAAATGTACATACTGCTTATTTTTGTTAATATTCTAAGAGAAAAAAATCTTTTTAATCATTACTATTTTTAAACAGCTAATATAGTGGTTCAAATGAACTTTACAGCGTAAAATCTGCTTATGTTCTTCAAGTTCGTTTAGTTGTTTTGCCTAGGATAACCTTGTGGTTGACAATACATTAAAAATTCTTCTTGAATCTCATGTTGTCTTGGTTTTATTTTGTTGTCTCCACCACCTCCTACAAAGAGAACCATTTCTTGAAAATTACGGTTTCAGTGGCAGCTAAAGACGTTTAAAGAATTTGTGGGAATTTCGGATTTTTTCACTATGAGTCTTTTGATTGGTTATTATTGAATAGTATTTAATGTATCATTTAATTATATCATTTCGTATTAGAAGTTTTAGTTGTTTAAAATTACATCAACTATTTTCAGTACACTTCCTTTCACAGCATGAAAGCTGAGGAAATATTAATAAATATTTTTTATCTCTTTTTTTTTTTCTTTTTTTTTTTTTTTTTTTTTTCTAAATGGCTCGAAAGAACTTCTCCTGAAATAGGCCGGAGCAAGTTATTCTCATAAGGGGATTTACAAGAAATCTTAATTAGAGAATACAGTGGCTAGAATAGATAGTGTGCCGTTCGCCATTGTCCTCCAGCGCTTTTTCTGTACCCGAAAGTAAGCCTCCACTAGATGGCGCTCTATTCGACAGCGAGGTAAGTTCGAGCCCGCCGGAAGACGGCTTTGGGGCCAGCTGCTGCGATTAAAGGCCCTGTGTACCAAAAGTCTTTCGTTCAGCCGATTGTCATTCAGAAAGTGACAAGTGACACTGATGCACAACATGAATTGATTACTGTTAACTACTTTCAGATTAGTTTTTTCCATAAGGAAGCAGGAAATGAAATAAATATCTCACTCATTCGAACTTTGAAATACGAACAACTTTCATTTTTTTTATTCTATAAAATAAATAAATGAAAAGGATTTTGTAACAAATGTCCATTTTTGGTTTTTGTAAACTTATGTGTGATACATCGGTTTAATTCTGACCACCTCAAAGAAAACAAGAATTTCTAAAGGGCAAAGTCTTGCAATGCTATAATAAATGTCTGTGGTTTTTTAAATCTGCATCCGAACAGAATAATTTGCTTTCGAAAGTATCGTTTTTTTTTTTTTTTTTTTTGGCTCTCATATTGGTGAACTAAATGTGGGTTTGAACTTACTAAACTTTAAAGGAAGGGCTAAACTTTAAAGGATTATATGTGATAATATGTTCAAATTTTGTGTGGAATATACTATGAATTATAACCAGTCAAGAAAATTAAGTAGAGGCTTGTTGGAACGTCATTATAATAATATATTAAAATAATATGGTAGTTTGGCTTAAAGTTCCTCTGATAAAGGTACCCACCACAGGGGGTGAGGGGGAGCTTAGGGGTGTTTTTCAGTTTTTGAATAAAATTCTACATTTTGGCTGGAACTACAACAAGTTGTAAAAGATGTGACTCAAAAATTAAATCTTATATATGAAACAATATTGACGTTAATAAAGAAGAAATGTTATATTAAAATGAAATTCTGCTTGTCATAACAACAATATAAAGTTAAAGCTAAGCTTTTTACTTTGGTTCAAGATTTTTTTTATTATTTGTTTCTATTTTGGTTTAGTATGTAACTGAAACTTGACCAACATTTTGTGTATCATAAGGTGACGAAGGTACCCACCAGAGGGGGCGGGGGGATTCGGGGGGGGGTTCAGTTTTTGAATAAAATTCTGCATTTTGGCTGGAACTACAACTGGTTGTAAAAGATGTGACTCAAAAATTAAATCTTATTTATGAAACAATATTGACGTTAATGAAGAAGAAATGTTATATTAAAATGAAATTCTGCTTGTCATAACAACAATATAAATTTAAAGCTAAGCTTTTTGCTTTGGTTCAAGATTTTTTTTATTATTTGTTTCTATTTTGGTTTAGTATGTAACTGAAACTTGACCAACATTTTGTGTATCATAAGGTGACGAAGGTACCCACCAGAGGGGGCGGGGGGATTTGGGGGGGGTCAGTTTTTTTAACAAAATTCTACATTTGTCTGGAACTACAAAAAGTTTTAAAATATGTGACTCAAATATTAAATGTTATATATGAAACAATATTGACGATAAAAAAGAAGAAATGTAATATAAAAATGAAATTGTGCTTGTCATAGCAACAAAATAAATTTAAAGCTAAGCTTTTTGCTTTGGTTCAAGATTTTTTTTTTTTATTTGTTTCTATTTTGGTTTAGTATGTAACTGAAACAACATTTTGTATATCATAATGTGACGAAGGTACCCACCAGAGGGGGAGGGGGGATTCGGGGGGGGGTTCAGTTTTTTTAATAAAATTCTACATATGTCTGGAACTACAAAAAGTTTTAAAAGATGTGACTCAAAAATTAAATTTTATATATGAAACAATATTGACGTTAAAGAAGAAGAAATGTTATATCAAAATGAAATTGTTCTTGTCATAACAGCAAAATAAATTTAAAGCTAAGCTTTTTGCTTTGGTTCAAGATTTTTTTAATTATTTGTTTCTATTTTGATTTAGTATGTAACTGAAACTTGACCAACATTTTGTGCATCATAATGTGACAAAGGTACCCACCAGAGGGGGCGGGGGGATTTGGGGGGGGGGTTCAGTTTTTTAACAAAATTCTACATTTGTCTGGAACTACAAAAAGTTTTAAAAGATGTGACTCAAATATTAAATTTTATATATGAAACAATATTGACGTTAAAGAAGAATAAATGTAATATCAAAATGAAATTGTGCTTGTCATAACAACAAAATAAATTTAAAGCTAAGCTTTTTGCTTTGGTTCAAGATTTTTTTTGTTATTTGTTTCTATTTTGGTTTTGTATGTAATTGAAACTTTAGCAAAACTTTGTGCATCATAATGTGTTTTTAAATAAATGTAAATTTAAAAAATAATTTTAATCTATTTTTTAAAAAAAAAAAAATCTAACACAAAATTTTAAGCATGCAGTTCATTTAAAAAATGACGTTGCAAGTGTTTATTTTTTTTTTTAAATATACATCAGATTGCAATGTGCTTTTTAAAAAACTTATGTGATAGTAATTACTGTAATTTTTTTTTTTATTTATTTATGTTAAAATATAGTACATAGACATATAGCCTTTCTTTCTTTAGGTAATATTAGCATAATAATGCAATTATTTTCAACAGCTCATTCACACTATATTGGACTAAAAATCCCTTGTCTTTAAAATGTATAACAATATTCTCTTAATAAAATACACGGTTTTCATTTAAAACTGCTTCCGAAAACTAAATAAAAACATTTTTCATGCTTGTGTTCACCTAAACGACAGCCGTCTATTTATTGCTCCAAATTCTTTTCTAGAACAGATGACTGAATATTTTTTAAAAAATCACATGTTTTTTGCACCTCCTTTTTTTTAATACTGAAAAAAGTGCGAAAACTAAGGCGAGTAAATGATTCCTTAACGTTCGCTCTGCTAATCAGTTACGTCGCTGTCGATGCTAGCGCCACCTACTGGTGGCTTAGTTTCGTTTTCAATATTTTCGCGCCGAACGGCACACTAGGTATTCTAGCCACTGTATTAGAGAACATGGGGAAAAACATCGAATGCAAATTTGCATTCGATTAGATTTCAGAAATTGCTTCTTCTTTAGCAAAAGAGTGTCACTTAAGTGACACTCTTTTTCTTTAGCATCAATGCCAAGTATACAGAATAAATATCTACGGATTAGGCCGAGACCTCCATCAACAGAGGACTCGGACTAGTCTGATAGGAGTTATCACGCATTACAAAATGATTTATCCTTTCCCACGTCTTAATTTGTATTTCCATCTCTAAATAAGACAAAGTTTGCCTAATGTTGAGGTTTTGCAAGCTGATGTTCGCAAAATGTAATCCCCCAAAATAGTTTCACCTGCATGTTAAAAGATTTAACTTATGTTACTACTGGCAAGGATGAATCGACACTTCTACAACAAGTTTCAGATTAACATGATTAACAGTTATTGAAGCAATGAATATTGACTTGGAAAGTTAAGCAATTAATAACACATGTAACTTTTCGATTGATAAAAATGAATTCTTCAGCTTAAAATGCAAAGCTTTCGTATAAGTATATTGAAAGTTCTGTTTTCCTCAGAAAAATTTTAGCATTTCTATAAATTAAATTTAAAAAATCAACAAGGAGAAACAAACCTATTAAAAATACTATTGATAACATTTTATTATAAATAAAACACAAATTGCTTTTAAAAACTTACAAATTCATGCGGCTGTAATAAAATCATTGCTAAATGCCTCTAAGAATGCGAGAAAATTTTAATTCTATTCAAAGAAATTAGGAACGTCATTTTGCTTGTGTTATCGATTCTGCAACTGCGGAAAAAATATCTAAATACGCATTTTCGCTTTATCTGTTCATTCTTTTTTTAAAAAAACTTTTCAAAACTTTGAAACAGAGAAATGATAGATTTACTAATGAAGTAATTCACAGAAATTTTCTTGAAATTATTGTTCTATACAGCGGAGTCTCCCTACAACGAAATCGCTTAGTTCCACTTGAAAAATTCAATATTGGGAAAATTTCATTTTACCGAGATTAGACATATTTGCAGTAATTAATCTAATCATCTTTCTAAGCCTTACCGTTTTTTCGGGACGATTTGTTAGTGTGTGCGTGTGTTGATTTTCGCCACAATTACACACGCACACACTAATTCTTTATTTTATTCTACATATACAGATATTTTTCATATAACGAACTGGTTGTTTTGATACATCAAATTTTTTCAGGGGTTTACCTTTTCAATTTTGTCTTCTTTCGAGTAAGCTATTAATTCCCGTGTAGCCCATTTCCACGCACATACCAGATACTGAAATCATTTGCATTGTTCCTTCTTCAAATGATAGCATATAAGTGAATGTTATGTGAAGGGTTTAGCCGTTACTGTAGGCGTAGAAACGTGCTGAGTTTTTATGGAGGGATCAACATTTCTACTTTAATATTACAACCTCCTTCCCTGTTTGCACTAAGCCTTAGGGCAACCCTCCCCCGAGCACGAGGTAGTGGGGTCCACGGATTTTAAATGCACGTGTCCCCAAGTGTACATGGTGCCATGTTGGGTCTTCATGGCGGGTCAGGTATCGAACACGCGACCTTCTAGGTTGAAGACTGACATCCTAACTAGCCAACATTCCAGAAATCCCTTGATAGATGGAAATCTCAAATTACTATGGTGTGGAGAATACGAATTTTATGTTTATATGTGTGGGAAGAGTCCCCATCAGCGTCTGTTTGAGAATTTTGTTTATACAATGAAAATTAATGTCATTTGAATAAATTATGTTATATACCACTCAATTTTTACATGACAGTCATACTAATAACCTTATCGAACTTACTAAAAATTTTGTAACAATTACTTAAATACATGGAGTCTATAGGCGCTTAAATAACTGCAGAACTCTCTGAAGTTTTTTCTATAGCGAATTTTTTAATGGAACCAATCGATTTCGTTATAGGGGAACTCTGTTCAAAAAATATAAATGTGCGTTGTGTATTATACTTCAATAGCATTCTATTGTTTTGAGTAATCCCTAGAATAGGTATGGTTTCATTAATGCGTACGTGTTTCAGAAAATTGGTTACACAGAAATTAGTAACTTTCTTCAAAAATGACTAAATTTGCTGAATCACTTCGTTTTATGGAGACTATTGACTATTTTAAACATTATAACGAAATTATGATAATTAAACTTTTAAAATCTGCACGTTAGTAAATAATGGGAAGATTTAATGAAATCAAGCTTATCAAAAATAATGATAATATATCAGAAAATGGACTTCAACAATCTTTTTGTCTATGAACCACATATATACCTAACTCGGGTTGAAAATGTACGGGCAAAAAAAAAAAATCTCATTCTGTACAAAATTTCTCTAAAATGTATAAAATCAAATTTTCAGCAAACAGTAAAATGGTCCAGAATCAGAGGTTTGAACTAAATTTTAAGTGTGAAAGTTCTTCGAGTCACTGCAATTCCTCAGACAAGCAGTTGAGGAGGTAAAACCCACTCAAGGTTTCCAGAATATAGTAAATATTTAGAAAAAATATTGTATTCTATGTGCAATAAACAATACAAGGTGTACCAGTTTCATTAGTCATCCCCATGAGTCCCCCCCCCCCCTTAGTTTAAATTCATTAAATACTTTCTGGTTGCAATTGGATAACTACTGTATAAAAGAACAAAACGAAAAAAAACTCATTTTAAATTTAAATAGTTTTGAGCAAAAATATGTATTTTGTAAATATAATGTAAATTCCTGCACTGCATTTCATTCTAAGCAATTAATGGCTTCTCTCTGTATTCTTCTTTCTAAAATAGGGGTGTCCTACAAGTGCCCTTCACTGCGACCGTTAACATTGGATGCTCGTAACCATAACTACAAGCCGTAGATTTCGTCTCTGCAATAATATTGTCTGCTATTTCACCCGATCATTTTGCAAATTGAAATGTTTTGCAATTAAATAGAAAATGCAAACTATCTTAGCAGTAAGTTTTTCTTGAATTGCTTCATATCAAATATTTTATATTCTGAGTAAAGATGTTGAAAAATCATAATTTGTTAATGAAATACAAAATCTTGAACTTAGTATAAATTTATTTTGACTATAATTTCATTAATTAACGTGTAATTTCGTTAAATCTCTGCTTACCTTAATTAGTTTTCTTCAAAAATTTAATTTTTAAAGTACTGCAATCAATATTATAAGTATGATTCTATTTAATAAACTGAAATTTCACTTGGTTTCTATATACATTATGATGTTTGCTTACTTTTATCTAATTCTTATTAGTTCTAATTCTGACAAAAACTCTTGTGAACTAAAATGTGTTGGCCAATTCGTAGGTTTAGTAAATGTTATTATATATTTTTTTTTATTATTAAAAACAAAATATCAATAACATTTTCATTTTTATGGCATCTTTTTCTTTCTATTGAATAATATTTATTTCTATCCATCTCATGAAAATGTTTTCTGATCATAAATAGAGGGGTCAATCCAGCACTTTTCACAGGGTCCTGTTGATCTAAATTTAAAAAAATTACTTCATAAATTGAATGATTTTGTAAAAATGCAAAATTTAAGCATATAGTGATGCATCAATATATTTGGATTTTCTTGCTGTTTAATTAATAAATAATTCGCTATAGGGGCTCATCAACAAGGGTAGGGGAGAGGTAGACCAACAGGACCAGTCCCGCCCAGAAGGCATTAGATATCCGGTATCAGATCGAATTTTTTTAAATATTCGGAGCCTGGTCTTGACACTACATGAAAGATCTGGTTAACCGGCACGTCAAATTTGATTTTTTTAATTTAATTACTTACCATTTTTTGAAAATACGTGTAAACAAAATCTTACTACCTATTTAGAACCATTGAGGAATTTAAAATATGTATAGAATTCAAGCATCAGAGCCGGGAATCAGGATAAGTCACACAAGAGACATAGGATATTTGGTATCCTGGAAAAATAATACCTGGTTCACATCCCAAATATTGACCCCCCCCCCCCCCCAAGAAAAGTAAAATCCTGGGTATGCTGCTTGAAAGGTACAATTTGGTAGCTCGTAATTTTATGGTGTGGCTGAAAACAGCTCAACCACTGAAGATTCGAAACATTTTGGTGAAAATACTGAATTCATTTTTCTACTTGTGTTTACTTCAGCTGTAAGGTATGTGTAAATATTATTAACAATGATCAATTATAAATATTTCAAATTGAAAGACATTTTTGTGAAAAGTTTTCCTCCCTCAACTCTTTTCTAGTTTTTTACAGCTGTGAAGCTTAATCTCTAAAGAATCTCTCCACAATAAATATTTTTTTATGCTATTTTAACTTAATGCTCAAGGAAATTAATCATCGCAATGATTTCAAATACTAATGGTAATGTACTGCTTTAATGTTAACAAGGGTGCAATCGGGTTTGGAGGGTTAGAGAATATTTGATTCATAAAGACATCACAGTAATTACAATTTTTGTAATTTTTTAGACTTTCAGTATAAAAGTTCGATCAGTGAAGGTTTTAACAGCAAAGAAGCTTTGACTTAAATTAAAAATAATTTGGCACAAAAAATATATAAAAATGTTTTATTTCAAGGGAGATTTTTAGATGGTAAAAATGAGGGAGCTTTAAAAAAAAAAAAAAAAAAAAACTTGTCATGACATTATCAGTTCTTATACAAAAGATATTCAAGCAGTAGCTAGACCCAGATTTTTTGGGGGGAGGTGGTTTCAGGAGAAGTGAGCTAATTTCATGGTTTTACAAGAAAAATTGGTTAAATTCTAAATAATTTTCACCATTTCAGAGGGGGGGGGGGGTTATCCCCAAAACAAAATTGGATGTCATGAAAGTACTTTAATTGTTACCATCACATGTTTGTTCAACAACAAAGATTTGGTATCATGAACACTTTATTCTGTGGCACAACACCACAAGGTGCCAGTTTGTGAACCCATTCTAAGCATATAGCATGCATCTTCTAGCCTCAATTTTTATTTTATGTATTCAAAGTTGAATATTAATTACCATAAGAAACAGCCTTAAAGCAGGGCTTAAGGCTCTAAGGCTTATCTAGCATTTTTAACAAGGTCCCATTTTTGTAAATTTTAAAAAGATTTTTTGAAAATTCAAAATTAAAATATAGTGATAAATTTTACCATTACAGTAGAATCTTTGTTAACCAGCTTAATTGGGACCGAAGGTAAGTCAGTTAAGTAAAAACACGGTTAAAGCGGAGAATGGCAGAAAGTAGGAGATATATTATGCAATTTAAAAGAGATTAGAGGTGTGATGTTTTATTGTACCTTGGGACATTGGCAATTTCTAAAAACCTATTGGCAACATTAACATTTTTTTTATTTCTAATTGTGACCTTAACCAGCAGATAGCATCACAGTAAAAGGCAGCAGTAGAAGAACTGAATTACAGACTTGGTGAGAGAAAGAAAATTTCATCACTCAAAACTAAATATCTTTCTCATTCTAAATTCATTTACTGAAATAGCATTTGTAAAACTATTCTACTGAATTTTAATTGGATATTGAACAGAAGATTTTTAAATGTTTTGGTTATGAGAAAGTGATGATACTGCATTTTGATTGACCACTATCTTGATTTTATTTAAACCATGTGATGATTGTACCTTGGGACATGTTTCAAGGTACAACATACACATGGTTCTTAATAATTTGGATATACTTTAGTATAAAGAGAGATATTCTAATCAAATGCAGTCTTTCAAATACAAGAATTGTTAGAATATGATGCTATATTTTAGTTCAATAATGTTACGAATTTGTCAATGTTGTAGTATCCATCAACATTTTCAGACTACATCATTTTACTGTGAAACCAAGCTAGAAGGTTGCTATAATGAAAATCCTGACTTGGCCACATTTGGCGCATGATTTTTCGTATAAAATTGGTTATGTATATGACTTTTTCATGAATCACAAAGTATGTCCCAAGGTACAACGAGGTGTTGTACCTTGGGACAGTTTTCAGTTACTACTTAAAATGGCTGACATTTTTTTATTTTTAAACTGTTTGAATTTGAAAAAATATATTATAGAGGAGAATGTTGGTGTATTTAAATAGTGTCTTCAGACTTTAAATCTAATTTTAATTTTTGAAGTTAAAAATTAAAATGTGAAAAGTGCCCCAAGGTACAACACTCTCCCCTAATAGTTACAGTAAAACCCCGTTATACCGCACCTCAGTATATTGCGGAATCGGATAAACCACGGTGACTCTCATGTCCCCCGGCGTTTAAACCACTCTTTATCATTGCCATTTAAAAGTGATTAATTATTTACCATTGTAAATAAACCCAGCCCGAGCACACAAATATTCTAGCCAAAGAGCACCCATTCCCCCACCAGACACACTAACAAATAAAGCCCTATTGGGATAGGCGTGATGTACACCTTTTTCATGCTTTTCTTGCCTTTCAACCTAGAGTACATAGCTTGATTTCAAAATCGGGTGCAATTTCCCTGACTTTCTCTCTTGACATGTGTCTTGTGGTTCTCTTGACATGGGCGAAGCTCAATCTCTCAGGGACTGTTCAGTTCAATGCTTAACTATTCCATTTTCAGAAGCCTAGTTATGCCTGTGTAACTTCTTTTATAGCGCTATCAACCTTTGTATTCCAGATTCTTTAGCATTCATGAAAAGTAAACATATTCCCCAGTGAGAAATGCGTTCTTCGCCTTCCAAATCTAATTTTTTCTTAAGACCTCACTCCCTTCAAAAATCCCATGTTGATAACATAAAGAGATTTTTAAGCTTAGGTTTATAACCTCTTAATCGATAGACTTGATTGCGCAGCCGAGATGTGTGCTTCTTGTGCAGCAATTAGTGAATAAAATGGCAGCAAAGACAAAAAGAAAAAAATATACTATAGGGCGAAGAAAAGTTACGAGTAATTGATAAAGTTAAAAATGATGCAACAAAAGCGAGTATTGTTTGGATAATGTGGTTCCGCGGTATAGTTTCACTATACTGCAGTTATGTTATAACCGCAGTATAGTGAAAAGGGGTGCCAAATATGTCCCCCGACACCTGCATTTTAATGGGGTTTTACTGCACTTTGACAATTACATACCAGTTATCAAGCGCTAGTAAAGAAGTCTGTGACCTGTTTTGCTGTAGACGAGAAGCCTGGCACTTCCCCACACTGTCTGTCCATTTCAAGAACATCACATCGATGGGAGTTCGCTACTCCATTTCTCTCCTGTTAGCACAAAGCCTTACATCTATGGGAGTAGCTGATGTTTGCCGCTCGACATATCTCGATGCATCTTCATGTGCTCTTGTTCCATCCACATGAGTGAAAAAATTCACTCGAGTACCGCAGTACCTGTTTCTTACATATAACTAGTGCTCTAAAAGCTATTTTTGTTTTTGTATTTTGAAAATATGGGCCGTATAAAGCGAAGGCTAGTTAAGAGAAGTGCAATTGTATTTGCTGCTTATTTAATGAAAAATTCTGTGAAAAGTAAATTTTGGTAGCTGGGAATTTTGTGAAGGACCCGTTTTGATTGATTGGAATTTTGTGAAGAATCCGTTTTGATTGATTGGAATTTTGTGAAGTGTCGGAAAACAAACCTGAATTTCTTCTGGCACGACCCCTGCTTAAACAGAATTTAATTATCACAGTACAATCTTTATTAAATTATTTCACAAGGAAATGTTGTACAATTTCTGACAAGCCATAAAATTTGAATAAAACGGTCTTTGACCACTGCTATTCAGAAAATTCAGAAATGCTCATGTAAAAATAAAAAAGGTTACTTTCAGAAAAGATTTTCAGTTTTATTGAAAAACATTGTAAAACTGATAGTTTCATTTTAAGACATTAACCTTCATATACAATGAATGCATGGTGTGGCAAATAGAACACTCAAGCCATTACAGTTTCAGTAACAATTCAACTAAACAATTTACTCTTTCAATGGTTAATATTGTTAATTCATGCCTTGTTGTTTAGGAACTAATATGGTAAAAAGTATGAATTTGCAATGTTAAGAACGACTACTCTATTTTTTGCTGGTCATATTTCTCTACATTATTCAGTTTTTTTCACAAAAAAAAAGTATACTGTACAATCCTGAATACCAGATGCCTTCAAATATGGCAGGTACTGAGGTACTCCTATTTTGGGTTGCACAATTTTGGGAGAGAGAAAACAATTATTTTTAAATTTTTATTCAAGCCTGCTTAAAGCAACATTGCAAACAACAGTCTGATGAGGAGGAGGTAGAAGTTCAAGATGTGGTGAAAATAGAGTAAACAACATTGCAGCCTACCGGATATATAGTCCGAATATGCTCAATATATGTATGATAAAGTAGCACAATATTTAAACCACAATTAAGACCAACACACACATTACAAGCCTATTTTTGACGAAAAAGGTGCGAGTGGTATTCAGGATTATATAATATTTTTATATAGTTACATTATTTAAATTTTAAAATTAAAGCCCATTTACTGACCATCAATTTAATAAAGTAGACTTCAAATATAAATTTTTTAAAAAAATATATTGAACATTCTCAAAGAAAAGAAAAATTTTAAGGAAAATCAAATTCATTAAATTTTATTTTATTTATAGGAACACTTCATCTCTAAAAAAAATATTTTTGAATTAAAAATGAATACTAACATATAATATAATTATTAAACTTTATAAATAATTATTCTTGTTAATACTTTAACTTCTTTTTTTTTATTTTAGGTTTTTAGATGTGCAAAGCATGCACGGCATTCTTCTCAAGGCATTATTATAAAACATTTTTCAAGATGCTTAAGCAGTAAAATAACAGGTGGAAACAATCAACAAGCAAATATTTCTTCGGAAAAGAAGTATTGGACACCAATTTATCGCTTTCCCTACATTTCTATAATAGGATTTTTAAACCGCTTAAAACTCTATCAAACTGCCTTTGTGCTGGGCTCTGTGCCCTTGTCAATTTATATGCATCATTTTAATATGGTGGAAACTTCCACAACGAAAGCTGTAATTGGATGTGTGGCATTTACATGTGCAACCTTATATGTTTTCACATCTATTTTCAGAAGGGTCATTGGTATTATCTACATTAGTGAGGACAAATGTTTAGTAAAAATTGCCCATTTGACATTTTGGGGCAAAAGAAATGATATAGAGGTACAAAGTAAAAATATAATTCCTTTAACTGATGGCCAATGTGACCCGAATGATGCATATGTGAAAGTTGAACAATATAATTCTGATGATGTTTTATATTTAACATTGAGATATGGCAAAATTTTAGACAAAGATTCTTTCATACAAGTATTTGGTAATCATGAAAATCTTACTTTTAAAAAGTAATGCATTCAAAGTATTACTCCTATTGAAGAAATAAGTTTGTTGGAGCATCAATGTTTCTCGTTAAAAACTGAAAATATGATACTAAAAACTTTAAATACTCTTAAGTCTTTAGACATTCATATAACTTATATGAATACCCATAAATAAATAATTGTTGCTCATAAAAATGTGCCAATGCATTTCGCTGAAAAATTAAATTCTATACATATTCAAGCTCATTGTTTATTCATTCTTTTTCTTCATCAAACAAAAATTTCTTAAACTTCCTTTTGATTTTAAATACCAGAAGGGTTGTAAATTTCAATCTTGAATTCCTTCACTTTTAAAGGCAATTTGCTGCCTACTCGAAATGACAAATGCTCACCATTGGCAAATATCCCATTATTTAGTATATATATATATATGTATGATTTATGCTGGTTAATCGAACTACGTCAGGACCCGATCATTTTGGTCCTATTAACCGGCTGTTCCTATTACACAAATATAATCTGTAACAAGACCGGACGTACTATACGTTGTATGTTAAAGTGTTTTTATAATTATTGTGAGGTACCCAACAGCTATTAAAGCTTCCATTAAAATATAAATTACTTACTTTACAATCAAAGAATTTTATTAAAATGATAATTTAATTTTATTAAATGTGCGAAGTAAATTCAAAAATCCACTTGACCTTTTGCTTTAAGAGTAGTCAACTAGTGGGAATTTTGCTAAACATCTCCCCTGTAAATGTGGTTGAATTTTATTGAAAGTTACAGGAATTGTAATTAATGTTTAATAAATTGATATTTGCGTTCATTGACCCGCTTTGAATCCGTTCTACGTGAGCAACTTATGACTCTTGTTTTACGTTTGCTTTCTTTTCTGTGGTCCGATTAACAGAATTTTTGGTCCCAATAAATGAATAACATTAAGCTTATGTTATAGGAAATGTTTTGGTTCTTTAGAGTTTGGTCCGAATAAGCGTCTAGTTTGATTATCTGGGGGTCCAACTATGAGGATTTCACTATATATATACACTAGCGGTACCCACACGGCCATGCCCGTGTTAAAAAATGAAAATACCAGTCGGCTCGCCATTGTGTCTGCAGTGGTAACTTTTTTATGCATAAATTATGTTATTTTATTAAGAAATGTATAGCATTCCACATAATTAAAAATTATCTGCCCACAGCAATGAATCAGCGATCCTACACATTTAAGTTTTTTTTTTTTTTACAAAACACATACAATAAAAAGGGAAAAAAGAAAAGATTCAAACATATTGATTGTTACGATTATAATCCATTAGAACAGTTTTAATTAATAAATTTTTTGTATAATTCAGGGGGGAAACTCAAGCAGACCCAAAAACCCTGAAAAGCGTTATGAGCATAAAGGACGATTTGTGATTATTTGAGAGTGAATCTGCGTTGCATATTTAGTGCTTTTACTTTTAGTTTTCTTTTCCATCGGAGGAGACGAGGTAAGCTCTGCTAGCGGTAGTTCTTGCTTTTGAACACATGTGCGTGCTTGCTTGATGTTCGTAGTTTGTTGCGTACCTCTTTCTTTGCTGGAATTGGAACCCACATTCTCCCTATAGTTGAAAACCTTGCTTATTTCCAATAAACACGAAAAATGCTATTGCATAGCTGCCAAGCCTACTTCATTTTGCAGAAGCTTTCCTCATTTAGTCCAAATTTTCTGCACTAATGATGAGATCTTCCTCATTTTTGTGCCAAGTACTAAAGTATGAAACACAACTCTTTAGGTGCATCCAAATTAGGATGCACATGCATTGGAGAACCAAGCCTGAACTGAGCAGTTTAGTGATATTTTCCCCCTGATGATGATATATTCAAACATGACCAATGTTTGCACAAGAAATAAGAAAGAAATTCATTTGTTTACCAGTAAACCTTTTTAAATTTGCAGCATTTGGTTTCATAATACATAATCAAGGGTGATGAATTGTCTTATTAATATACATGGCAGAAGATGTTTTATAATATAAATAGACCAAATCCCTCATTTTATAAGCATATGTTTTGTTGAAAATATCATAAAATAATTGTAAATATTCTGTAATGATAATAAAACTTAAATTTTAGTTACTTTAATCATCCCTGGTACAATTTGGCGTCGCGTAAAATCTTCTGCATTTTACATAATTTCTTCTGCAAATTTTTAGATTATCTTATGCCTTTTTCAAAATAGGGGTTGGCAGGTATGCTATTGCGTTAATTCAGTTTTACATATCCAACTCATCACGTCCAAGCACCAGAATAGGCAAATAGGCAAATAACATGTGTGCTAATTCACCCGAGAAAAAATAACTAAAAATATAAATAGTAATAATTAGTTGGAATAACAAAAGTTGCTATAAAGGGTAGCATTTATTTTAAAACCCCTGCGCAGTATGAAGAATGGTCCGGTAAAATGCATGTCAAAATAGTAGATCTCAAAACAAAAAAAAAACAGCTATGGAACACAAGGTCAGCTGCAAGAAACACATTTTAATTTGTTTTAAAGAAAAAGAATAATCAAAATCCAAATAAATAAATTAATTAATTAAATATTGGCTGCTCCTCAAAATACTAAAAACTGCAAGAAATTAAATTTCAATTTGTTTAAAAAAAAGATCATAAGCCTTTCAATATGGTAACAATTCAAATCAAAGTTAATTAATGTGAAAAAATAATTACGAACTACAAAGAAAAACGCTTATAACTTCTTTTCCAGTTAATTTAGAGGCTTCAAATTTAGCACGAAGAACAAAATTCTTTCTGGGAGTTTTTATTGAGCTTTTCAACGGTATCAAGCTCAAAAGGGTGCGATAATTCCTTCCCATAAAAAACTACTATTTTATGAAATTTTTGGCTATAAATTGAAATAAAAAAAGAATAAATTCAAATTTCAGAAAAAAACTTTCCGAGGTGCACCCCCCCCCCCCCCCCCTGTTCCAAATTAATTTTGTGCCAAATTTCATGAAAATCTACTCGACGGTCTGGGCCCTACGCTGGACACAGACATACTTGCTGCTCTCTCTTTATTATTAGTAGAGATATATATCTCAAGGATTTGTATGTACAGTTTGGGACCCCAATTTCAGAATCACGAAATCCAGAACTTATTCAAAAAGATCGGCAGCTGAAGAAGAAAAAAATCTGGAATTGTTTTGTTGGAAATAGGCATTTCAAAGAGAAGGAAAATAAAATATAATGAACATGTTTAAGATCGGAAATGTGCTGTTTTTAAAAAAATTTCGCGATTTTCTGAAAAGGGTTTGTTTTTGTGATTAGTTTTTAATTAATTGTTGCTTTAAAAAAAAAAAAATCGGGAAAGGCTTTGCACCGTTTTTTTTTTTTTTTGGAAATAGGGGTTTTAAAGAGAAGGAAAATAAAATGTAATGAACATGTTTAAGATTGGAAATGTGCTGGTTTCAAAAAACATATTTCGTGATTTTCTGAAAAGGGCTCGTGTTTTTATGATTAGAGTTTTTATTAATTGTTGCTTTAATTTTAAGTTAATAGCTTTTTTTATTTCTTGTAATCTTCTTATTTTAATGAGCTCTAATTTTTGGGCAATACAGAACATTCACGAAGTTGAAAATTCGCGTTTCTCGCATTTTTGCGATAGTCTGATCTTTTACTACAATTTAGCAGCGAGAAAATATAAAATCACATAAAATTTGACAGAATTCTTTTCTTTTGTTTAATTAACGAGGTTAAAATAACATCAGGAAAAGCCTAGATTTTTCGATGCTTTGCCTCAAATGTAAGTCGACTCCAACTTCATTTTTTGTGCTAAATTTTGCAACTTATAGGCGAGTATATACGATAATAAAAATGCTATAAATGAGCAAAACGCTAATAAAAAGTTCCAGAGCAAATTATATGGGCTCTGACTCATACTTCAAATGAGGACCCAAAATCCGGAAAGATCGCGGGCCCCGAGCGTTTCAGATTTGAGGTCCCATACTGTATATGCGTTTACAAAGTATATGTGTGTGTAAACGTGTATACATTTGGGATATACAGTAAATCACAAAATGTTTAACAGGCAAAAAAAAAAGTATGTTCATATATAAATGCGTGTTCTTGTGAATCGCAATATTAAACTATAAAAATTATTGATTAAACCTTACATAATCACAATTCAAATCAGTAAGGCTCGACCGATGCATCGGCGCCAATTGTTCAACAAAGTTGCCATCGGCATCGGCGGCAGATGTTAACTTTAGAAAAACATCGGCCCATCGGCCTTAAAAAACATCTAAAAGCCGATGCAAGGCCGATGTTTTTCGCAGGGACAACTTTCCAGAAAACATTCTGTCTTTCACTTTATTTTTTTCTCCATAGCTCAATTTCTATTTCCATACAATAACAGTCAGCAGATAAGTTAAAAAGAAAAAAACACAGAAATAATGTTATTCTACAAAGTATTTCATTAAAAATTCGGAAAACTAGTTTAAGCGATCGCTGCCCGAAAACCTTCATTATTAAAATAGTTCATATTGAGCAGAATGCTCGCGAAATAGAATATGTTAAAGTAAAAGTCATAGAAGCGTCTTATGAGTGCTATTTGTTTTTCGCACTAGGTTAGTTGCTTCATTTTTGTCCGTTTTCCTTTTAATAATGACTTAGTGCATTAGATGTCATTGTGCAATAATATTATACCATCTGCTTTTAGTTTGTCATGTTTCTTATTATTCCGAAATTGTAAACAATAAAAAGTCAACTCAATCAAAGTACGATAATAATTTTAATTTTTACCAGTGTAAACTTTTTTCTCTTTGCATTTTTTTTTTTTTTTTTTTTTTTTTTTTTTTGCTTCTTCGATCTCACGGTCTACAGTTTTTCTACAATTGTGGAGCAATCTTGTTTCATCTGCTTTTGGTGTGCGGTTGTTCTCATTATTTCATTTTTAGTTTCTATTATAGAAAAGAGTGGTCAAAAATAAGAAAAAAATTTAAAGTATAAATATTTATTGATCGAAATTTCATGTGTCCAAGTTCGAGTTGAATTTTCAAAATACGAGTTCGCGTGACAACCTTAATAACATTAATAACATCTTAATAAAAATGCTAAAATTACTTTATTTTTAAAGATTGATCAAAGCATTTTTTTTTTTTTTTTTCAAAATACATCTTGACATTTTTTATGCGATAATAATTTTAATTTTCCCCGTTTATACTTCGTTTTTTTAGCTTCTTTGATGCCACGTGTTAGACAGTTGACAGTTTTTCTGCTATTGTACAACAATCTCGTTCCCTCTGCTTTCAGTTTAGAATATTTCTTGTACAACATAGAACATATTGATAAAAATATGAATCAATTTTTCAGTATAAATGTTTATTGATCGAAATTTTATGTTTCCAAGTTCGACTTGCAATTTTCAAAATTTTAATTCTTTAAAAACGAGTTTGGGATACAGGGTGGAACAATACCTTAATAAAAAATGCTACAATTTCATTAATTTCCAAAATTGTCAATGTATATAAAAATATATATATATATATTTTTTTTTTCAAAATACAACTTAATTTTTATAAACGATTACGTGTTTTCAGAAGATTATTTGTCAACAGAAAACTGCTGGTGCTCAAAATATTGGTTTATTTCGGTGACCTTACATATTGTGCTCATGAAAATATAAAGAACATGTCAAGTATTTCAGAGTAATTTTCAACTCGCAAGAAAAAAAAATCTAATAAGATTAGTTCTTAAGATCCAGCATTCATTTGTAATGACAAAAAAATCTCAAGTCTATGTTTTTAAAGCAATATTCAGCATTTCTTGGTTATAAACAAGGGATAATACTGCGAGCGAAATTTTTTAATATTTTATTTATATTTCAGAAAAAGAGCTTAAAATAACTTTTTTATTGAAAAATAAACATGTAATCGTTCCCGCTTTTCTTTTAAAAACGGGGGGGGGGGGGGGGGGTATCATGAAAAAAATCTGAGAGGAGGGGGTTGACAGTTTCGTTAAAAATACAAACATACATTATTTGTTAGTCTGTGTCATAACATCACCATTCCTCTCCATGAAAAAAAATAAGAAAATAAAGGCAGCTGCACTTGGCATTTGCAGTACAGGTGTGATAAAGAGAAAATGCTGAAGGAAAGGGAATTAGACCCGAGCTGATCCAATAGATGTTGTGTTTTTTACTTTTGAAAAGATAAAAAAAGAAAAAAAAGAATTAAAAATCCTCTGATATAGCATTTTTTAATTTTTTTAACCTCCAAATAGTTGTATTACTTTACTAGAATTGCGAGTGATTCTTTCAGTTTTAATTACTATGTAAACTTACCCCAAACAGTTTTACGGTGCTTGAATAATGCATTTATGTTTTTATAAACATTAAAACAAATAATAAATGATTTAAATGACATTTTTGACAAGCATTCTACACGTTTTAATGGTTTAAGGCGACTTTTTTTTCCATCGGCCATCGGCATTGGCCATGGGCCGATGGAAGAGGAGAATAATCGGCAATCAGCCATCGGCTTACCTCGGAACAATCGGCATCGGCCCATCGGCCAAAAAATGCCATCGGTCGAGCCCTACAAATCAGCTTCGGATTATAAGGAAACATCAATATATTACTTTCCCAAGATTTCTTTTTGCATGAAGGCAAACAGGTTTAATTATTAAATCTTAATTTTATCAAAGTAGATTTTCACTTTATAATTATGAAAAAAAAAAACAATAATGTTTTTAATTTTAATTTATTATTATGTAGAAACTATAGAATTTAGAATAATAAAGACTACCGACATCAATGTCGGGCAAAATAAAATTAAAAAATTAGAATTTTCCTCCTACCTCCAAAAAAAGCACAGCCCTCTCTATGAGCATCCCTTATAAATTATATCCCCACTAAGATGATTTGATCCCCCCTTTAAATTTCAATGGAGCAGTCTGCACCATGGGACTTACCTACTGTCATGAAATTTGATAGTCTGAAAGCTGAAAATGTGCACCACAAAATCAAAATTTTTAATTCAACACAGAAATATTTGAAGGACTCTTCTAAATTTTGTAAAATCCCCCCCCCACCCCACTTTCTGATTTCAATTGCTTATCTTCGTATGTATAAGCTCCCCCCCCCCCCCCCCCCCCACTTTTTTTTTTCAGGTCTACAACACTGCAGATACTTAAACGTTTCTCACATACTTAATTTTCGACATCAAAGGATTGAGAAAGAGATAAATTGCTCTTAACATAATAGCAAAACAAAAGTATCAAAATAGAGATAGGAAAATAAAAATAAAGACTGAAACGGAAATCAAACTTCAACAGACTTTAGAATATGCTATAATTTATTTAATCACAAATCAGGAACTGCATTTTAATTTTACACAATGAATGATTTTGATTGCTAAGTAATTCAAAATCGTTCAAAACAGTAAAATTTTCATTAGAATAAGTATTTACTTAAATGAAGTGTATAATGTGTTCTCAATTTTAAAATAAAAAATATTACATTGTTCTTTAACAAAGTACATAAATTAACATAATTACAAGAAGATATAGTAACTGTATACAATTAAACAAACAAGGAAATTTTTAAAAAGATTCATATGAATTAACACATGCGTAACCTTAAAGTATGAGCACTTGGGGTATTGGAATTACTAGGGGAAATTATATTTATAATGACAAGAATATATTTCAATTTTTTTTTTTTTTTCGTTTTTAGTCTTCTCATATGAAAAGTGGAAAGAGTTTTCTATATACACATGGAAAATAGCCTAACTTTAGAGTGGAAAAATAAAATTCTTTTTATAGTGTTATTTGTTATTTCAAGATTAAACAATTAATATACTTTAGAGTGTGAAACTATAAAATGATTGTTATTGTGTAAGTTAAAAAAGAAAAAAAAATTATGTTATTATGGACCAAAACAAAATTGTTACAAGTACAAAATCCAGTAATATAAAAAACTAATATATCCACTTAGGATTCATCTATATACCTTAATCTGTACACAATACCTTCTAAAAACCATTGGTATTTAAAAAAATACAACATAAAAACTGGATGAATTTAAATAACTTTGCTCAGAAACATACAGCTACTTTTAATGTGTCTTAAACCGACTATAATAAAGCCTATTTAATCCACATCATCTTGTTGTAGTTTGTATGTTTCGCCTTTAGAAGAACCGGCAACTGGCTCAGAAGGCTCATCACTAAAACTGTCATCAAAACCATCTAACAATGACTGTAGAAAATTACCTGACAAAGAAAAATTCTTTAAATAAATAAATGGATTTTTTTGTAAATGATGTGCGCTTTTTAAGCCGACAGATATCGAACAAAGATATAACACAGTGGAGAATCATTTACACAATGGTTTAGTGTGGTCCCCTTTCTTGGATCTAGCCAGAAGGGTAAGTCAATTATACGATGTTATTGTTTTTACGACATTTCTCACTTGTCCCTTCCGTTCGATATCATATAAATGATGCTCCACTGTATTTTCATTTAATACTAAAAATTTATAAAAACTATCTTTGTTAGGTTCAAATTTATAGCAAACTTTATGGAGCAGCAGTGCACAAACTATGAGTTATGACCCCTACTGAGTCATTAATTGTCAACTTTTCGAGGATTCTTACTCTATTAGGATACTCTTTTGTAACTTCCATGATATCAAAAAACATTTGAGAAGAAAAATAGAGAAAAGCTAAAATCCTAAGTAATTGCAAATGATTTGCACATTAAATGATAAATACAGGGGGGGGGGGGGGAAAAATAATAGTTAAAATTTTAGTTTCTGCCCTCTAAATTCTACAGGTGTCAATATAATTTCATACTAAATACTGCATATTTCTGTTATACTAATTATTAGCGTTCGGCAACTACTCGTCAAAAAGTAGTTAACCAGTTGCAACTAGTAGTTAACTACTTTTTTCTGAGACCAGTTGCAACTAGTAGTTAACTACTTTTTTCTGAGACCAGTTGCAACTAGTAGTTAACTACTTTTTTCTGAGATCAGTTGTAACTAGTAGTTAACTGTTTTCCAAAAGTATAATTCATTTGAATTTTGATTTTTAGGCTTGTTCTTAAATATTTAATTCTAATAACTCAACTCAATATTATTTTTTAATCATTAAAACAATTTTAAAGGAATTCTTGTAAAACATTCAAAGATTGAATATTTCCAAATGATTCCACTGAACATAAATATTTCCCCTGAACAATTAATACATAAAGAGAATATGAATAAAGACAAAACCTTTTTCTCTAAATTTAAACTTTTATTTTAATATGTATTTGTTTAATAAAGTTAATAATTTATGTTTTTAAGAAGTAACAATTTCTCAGCAGTTGTTGTAAAATGAAGGGGTTTACCCTTAATTTCAATTTAAAATTCTCCCTCTGCCCAACCCCCATTCATTAACAAAATATCTTTGTAAAGCGCATGCTTTGGAATTTAGATTATATTCTTTTAAATTGTGTTCACGGCAAGTTGGTAATTTTTTTTTTCTATTTTTAAAAAAAAAATTTAAAAATAGTACTTTTTTGATTTAAATCAAATTTTTTGAATTTTTATAAGCAAAATATGTTTGCGCACACAAATACAGTAACAAATTCAGTTGATTATTTATGTCTTCAAAGAATTTTAAGATATTTCAGTTGAAATAATTATTTATTACTAGTTCAAAATTAATTATTACTTTATTATATTTATAAAAAAATGTATGCTTAATAAACAGAGAACAAGAAGAAACAGAAGAGAAAGCTTATGTTTCTAGACTAAATGTATCATAATTCTTTCAGTGAAATTTCTTGAATATATAAACAGAGATGGCAAATATCACATAAAATGTTTACTAGAGTTTAATCAATTTTACTATTTAGATGTTTCATCAAGAATACCAGTTTTGCTACCTTATCAACCCCCAATAAGTTTCTTAATTTTGAGTGCACTATTCCAAATGTAGAAAAAGTACTTTCCAAAGGTGCGGTTGATGCTTTTGCTGTAGTCAGCATGTCAAAAAACTTAATGTTCTGTGATAAAATGTCATTCTTTGACACCTTAACAAAGCTATTCCATCTTTCCCTAAAGGACCAGATGCATTAAGGCGACCATATAGTGAGTTAAAATTTTAATGAATTACTTGAACCCAGAATATATTAAAATTTATGATAAAAATAACTATATTTTAATAATTTGGAAGAAGCTGAGATATATATTTTTTAATCATAAAAATCAATTTTTGTCTAAAAAAGAATCATAAAAATCAGTTTTTTCTAAAAAAATCATAAAAATCAGTATTTTCTTCTAAAAGAAATCCTAAATATCAGTATTTTTTCTTTCTTTTTGTGTTTTATGGTATCTCAAAAGCATGCATGGTACTGGGGTAGAAGTAAAGTTTCCCCATAATGAAGATTTGGTCTTTAAATGAAACTTCATTGTCCTTGTGCTGGTGCGGGCGCTATTTATTGACTATATATTAGAAAGCTTTTTCTAATTTGCGTAAATACTGCGATAAATATTATGATTTTTCATGAGTGCTTTTCCATTATATAACATAATATAAAAGATACATTTGTGTGAGTAATATTCATAAGCTAAAAATTTAAATAATTTAATGTTTAAAAAACAAATTTAAAATTCTTTTTTTCAAAAGTAGTTGGAATTTTGAAAGTAGTTGTAACTAGTAGTTGGGAAAAAAAAGTAGTTTAACTAGCAGTTAACTAGTTCAAAACAAAAGTAGTTACAACTAGTAGTTAACTAGTAGTTGCCACTAGTAGTTAACTACTTCTAGTTAACTACTAATTATAAATAGGCAAAAATCACGGTGTCTCTGAAAACATTCAGTGAGTTAGGAATGAAGTGAATCACAAAATGCTTAAAAGTTTGGGAACTTTAATTAGATGTTGCTACAAAACCTCTACATCAGTAATATGAGTGAAGCTATGAAAAATGTATCGAGTTCTGGAGCCTTAGTTGCTTTAATTCTCTTCACATAAAATAAAACATCCTCTCTAGAAAACAAAATCCTCTAGGTGTATATTAGCTTGCATCTTACTCAAATCAACTGTTCAGATAGTTTGTTAAAAAGCACTGGGAAAAAAAGTTATTTAGAATATTACCCATGTCTCCATCCTAATGAATTAATTTCCCATTCTAGTCTACCAGTGGGCCTATGTGACTTTTACAAGTTTTCTTTAAGTTAGAATATGTACACAAATTTTTTTTAGAGCTTTTGAAAACTCAAGGTACATTCAAATATCTTTCAGTTTGCTTATTGATACATAAAGCTAATTAAAATATACAATATGTTAAAATAAAAACAATAAAAAAAAAAGAAAGATAAAAATGAGCTATATATAAAAAGGAAACATTTAATTTAAGAGAAAATGTACTGCAGAACTTTTTATTAAGCTATTTTGTGAAAAATTACGCAACAATAAAATGCTAAACAAATTTTAAAATCATATCCACACAGCTAAAGAATAAACAAATTTTATCTCTCTTTTACTTAACCAATAACCTAACATGCTTAAAAACAAATAAATAATAACCATACCAAACAGCCCTTGTTGCTTTGGCGGAGGTGCTAAACCAAAAAATAGCTGTCCAATACGTTCAACATACTAAACAGAAGAATGAAATCATTAGAATAAGCATGATTGCACAAATAAATGATCATAAGGAAAAAAAACCCTGAAAAACCTTTTTAATCAATAAACCTTTGCTTTTGAACTAAAGTGCATATTACTCCTCAACATGATTCTTTCTTTAAAAGCCTTATTCCCTTATTCCACTTTGATAATTTAATTAACCTCAATCATGAAATTGTTATCCATAAACATGGCATTGCACTTCAAGTCTAACACTATTAATCAGGACTTTCTGCTTTGTAGAAAAATAATTATTAAGACAAAAGATATGGGGGTAAAACTGGTTAGAAATTTTAAAATACTGACAACCTACTGACTAAATACTTTTTCAACAATTTATTAAAGGAAAAAGATAAACTTCTTAAAAATAGTATGAATCCAAGAACCCGGATTTGAAAAGAATGAAAATGTATGCTGCCAGTGAGAAACATAAATGCAGTATCTGCAGATGAGCCTAAAATGAGACATACTTGCTAACTTTTGAAAAGGGATATCAGTAAAACTTTTATCACGACTGCCATTACTTCTTCATCGAAGCAATATTAGGATTTGTGGTTTGCAAAACAAAGTTAAAAAAAAGTTTAAAAAAAAAAAAACATTTTTGTTACTATAAGACTACACTTTTCAGTACAAAGCTTAGAATAAAGATGTCAATGGGAGCTTTAAAAGTTCAGAACCCTCATGTGGCTAATGCCTTTGTTAACACAGAAAATTTGTACTAATTGCTCTACAAAATTAAAATTTGCAAATATACTCAAGGTATCTTCCCAAACACTTTAATTAAAAATAACACAGAATGATTTTTAAAAAAAGTAAATAATTTTTGATATAAATGAAGTATTCAACATTCTTACCTCAGAATATGTAGGGTCCCGGTTTAATGAAGGCTGGTATTGTTCACATAAAGTTCGAAAATATGCCAATTTTTCCCTAGAAAAGAATTTTTTTAAAAATCTGAAATTGATAATCGTGTATATGTATCAAAATAGTTGTTTCCTATGTATATTCACTAGAGACGTAACTAGTTCTTTCTCCTACAGGGGAAAGACCAGGCTTCAGGCTTTAGCATACCCCACCCCCAGATATACAATTAAAAAACACACACTTAGTCAGTAGTAGTGCCCCTAAAATATGGCACCCCCCCCCCCCCCCCCGTTAGTTATGTCCCTGATGTTTACAATAATAATAATTAAATACATGAATTATTTTAAATATCTAAATGAAATAATATATTCATAAAATACCTTTCAATTGCTTGCAATAAAAATTGTAGAAAATTGAGAAGAGGAAGTAAGAATGGAAAACCAGAGGTAACAGCTGGATGTTTCTCTGTATAAGTGGCAAAAGCTGTTGATGCAGTAGATTTATTTTTAAGGCACAAATATCTGAAAAGAGGGAATCATTTTTTAAAGTATAAAAGTCAATTTTTTAAGAAAACATTTTTGCTGTAAAATTGATAATCTAATTTTAGTTTATTTTTGTTAAAAAAATAGATAATTTGCCTAAAAGTAATGTTTATGCTGCATATTGAAATCAGTAATAATTTACAAATAAAAATATTAAATTCTACAATTATTTACTTTTCTAATGATTTGTGTCTTAGTAAAAAAATATTTTCTAATTCTAAAAATCTAGTACATAATTAACATTGATATGGAGTTAATAACATTAAGTATGTCATTGCAAAAAATTTTACTAAAAAAAGAGCAAAATGAAGGAACTTGTTCGATGTGTTTTTCTGTGGTCTTAATAAATGGTGCCCAGTAACCTTGCATTTTGTCATTTTGTAAAAATGCCTGGTGTTTTTATTTGATTGCTCTACTAATATTTTTTTAGATGTATCTCTATTTTCCTTTTCATGCAGTTCCAGGTGATAGTGAAATGGTGAACTATCATGTGGGTGAGTACAAGATTATTTTAACTGTTACTTATTGAACTACTAATTGAGAAAACAATGCTATTTGAAGTAAAAATTCCTCAATGTTTATGTAAATTCATCACTTTTGTTCCTGTAAATCAGCCATTTTGGGTTGGGTTCAGAATGTGCGGTTCCAAGCAAGCCGACTTTGGGGCTCGGTACTGTAGTTCAAATACTGAACCCCAAAGAAGCAGGGGCTTATATATATATTTTTTTGTTAGAATAAAATTCTCCATGCGCTCTATTTAGTTTGTAATCTTTGCACCCCTCACAAGAAAGAAGTTTGATTCTTGTGAGGGGTGCAAAGATTGCAAACCAAATAGAGCGCATGGAGAATCTTATTCTAACAAAAAAAAAATAATAATAAATAAGCAACTGAAATTTAAAAATAGGACTTATTTGGCTTTAAAAATGAAAATTAACAGTAAAAACCTCTAAGGACAGTATGAACCCTGAGTGAACTTCAGCCCCTTTCTTGCAATCAGTGATAAATGCATTTACATGCTTATGCAGTTTCCACCTGCTACTATTCTTATAAGAAAATTCCTATCTCTGTGCTTAGCTAGAGTAGTCAGTTCGTCTTGGGATTAGCCTAATACAATAATAGCCCACAGAGCACAAGAACCAAATATTTGATGTTTCAAAGTTGTGGATTTTAAATTTCTTGAAAAGCTCCACTTTATTTCTGAGATATGAATTGTTCATGTTTTTTTTTTTTTTTTTTAAATTCTGTATACTTTTACCCTATTTATCAGATTAATCCTCTGTTTAGTGTTCTGTTAATCTCACAAACATATCAATCTAATCATAATTTATCTTTTAAATTGAAAATGTGTCGCCCCTCAATACAACGATTTATCCCTCTATAGTGATAATTGCACTTGCCCTCTAAGTATTGTTGTATCTATGTTTTAGTGTCATTGGATATGCAGTATAACAAAAAAATAAACAAAAAGCTTGAGTTAACTACACATTTTTGCATACATACTGGAGAACAGTCTGAGCTATGAAAAGATCCACTTCACTAGGATAGCCTTTTGTTATGTGATATTCGATAAGCATTGTTGCACAGCCATCACCATCAGTGGAATGAATAAAGTGATACCTTGATTGTGAATAATTCTTTTCTGAAAAAATATTTTTGAAAAGTCCTTCAAAATCATTTAATGCAATTAATCATAATTGCAGGATGGTTTAATACACAACAAGGGCAAAATAATTACTTGTACACAAATGCACCTCATATCTTTTAGAATCTGATCAAATACAGCATTAGAATATTTAATTTGAAAAGTTGCACAAATGTAAAAAAGATTTTAAAATGTAAAACATCAATGGATTTTTCTTCATCTTACTTAACCCATTAAATGCCACTATATGTTTCAACCTTTTATTTTTAAATATTTTTTTTTATTGCGATGTACAGAGAATATCTACAATTATTTCATTTGAATTTATAAAAAATATATATATAATTAATAGTTATAGCATGCTCTCAAAATGGGAATATTGACTCCTAATTGAGGCATAAGACTTCATATGCATTTTTTATTAGACATTTGAATTGCTGCAGTTTACTGGGTAATAGTAATTGCTTTTTCGATTTAAATTAATAAAAAACTAACTTAACAGTTCGTAGTATATGTTTTGTGCTCCTTTTTACTATTTTAATTGTTACATTCTCCTTATAAAGTATTATATTGAGTAAAAGAAAGCTGTACATTACATTTTGTACAGCGAAGGTAAGAGTTTTTCAGACAAACTTTGCATCTTGCTTGTCATCCTGCATTTTCTAGGAAATGATTAATTACCATCAAAGCACACATCTCGAGATACATATACCGTAGGGCCGGGACAAAGATTATTATGTCTCTGCTCATCATCACTTTCATCAATGTAGTGGTAACCTCGTGAAGAAATTACAACTGAGAGAGCTTTCCCTGACATTCTCTGTGCAGTCTCCAGACAGTAACAATTGCCATGTTAAGTGTGTTGGTAAAAAATGGCCACTGCCATTTCTTGCCCGATTTTGGGCCGATACTGGCTTAAAAATCGGTCAAGCATATTGCCCCCCCCCCCCCATATTTTTGTAGTAGGCAGCAAATATATGGGATATAACTTTTATAAACTTTAGAACCACTACACCTATCAGTTCAACTGGTTCACAATTGGAAGCTAAACGAACAACCCGGCTGTCTTTCCATTTCACTATGCTGACATACTTTGTAGCAATAGAAACAAATGTTCCTCTGTCTTTTTTCTTCATGTCTTTAGAACTTCTTACAGGACAATTTTGTAACCTTCCTGTTTTTTTAAGGAAGATCTATTGCTCCTGTTGCCTTTTCGTGGATTTAATTTGTTGGAAGCGGGGAGCAGGGTTCGTGATTTTTTAAAAAAAATTTTAAACTTTTCTTTAAAAATTGGATTATTTTATTTAAATCATATTTTTTTCATTTAAATCTGATTTTTTAATTTTTTTTAAAAAGACCTTAAATATTTTGGATATTTATTATATATCATTCATATCAACAATATGGCATGTTAATCAATATGCAAAAACACACTTTAAGCTATTTTCACAGCAATAAATATTTTTAATAATAATAATGATAAACAAATTTTAATAAATGCATGACTCAAATGAAACTTAACACTACCAGGAATAATAGTACACTCATAATTACAGAAAAAATGAATACATTTAATCTGAATTATTTTGCTGTTGAAAGCTGAAAAAAAGTATCAATTGTGTGTACAGTAGAGCAGCGGTTATCCGAGGCCCAACTAACCGAGTTCCGGGTTAACCGAGCTACATTAGTCTTTTAACAAAATGCTTTTGAATTGGGCATTTTCTTTTTCCTTTTCATTTATTTATTTATTTATTTTGTGGGTCAATGGCACCATTGCCGAACTGTACTTCATGCATATTGAACTGTTGACTTTGGAGACTAAATTACAAGCCATAAACAGATGTGATAAAGGAGAGATAATTTAAAAAGTTGCTCGAGATTTAGGTAAGGGAGAATCACCACATCAAAATATGTACAGCAAATGAATTTTTTCACATATTTGACGACCTTTTCATTCATTTCACCCATTAACCCACTCGATTCACTGAGTACGTGTTATCCGAGTTTTCGATTATCCAAGGTACCCTCGGTCCACATTACCTCGGTTAATCGAGGCTCTACTGTACTAATTTTATATTGAGTGTACTTTAATCATTTTTCTATTTTATAAATGAAAAAGCCTGAAATATTCTTACACATTTAGTAAAATCATATGCTCACACCATACTAAAAACTGAAACTTTTTGTTTTAATCAAATATCTTCATTAAAAAAACTTCTATGACAAAAATATTTTAGAAGGAAAAAACATTAAGGTATTACGGGGACATGGATGAAACTTTAAGGATACATATTTTAACAATTGTTTTAAACACTTTCCTTCTGAATTATTTATTGTGTGGGATTTATTCAATTGATCTAAAATACTATTTTTCAGGTAAAAAACACAGAATGGTTCATGACTATTATAAATTCTAATTTATTCATGACTATTATGAATTCTAATTTGAGTGATTGATGCTTTGTTCTTAAGATGCTCAAAGAATAAGAGTAATATTGTAAAATTTAAAAAATAGTAATTAATTCTAAACTTATGAAATATGTTGTGCACACACATAGACCTAGGAAGTTTTGTTTGAAACTGGTTGTAATTGCAACCTATTTCAATTTTACAATACTTTCTAACATTGTAAAATCAATGATTTTTTTTTTTTTTTTTGAAAAAAAATCACTTGATTTAAATCAATGAACACTGGGAGAGAATCCCCCCCCCCCCCCCCGAGGATTCGCCACTGATATATATATATATATATTAATTTATGTGCTCATATTTAACGTTATCTTTCATTTGGAGCTCAAAACACACGGTCGCCAGCCGCCAGATGTGACCAATTTTCACGTTTTGGCGACCATTGTTTTCATTGAAGTCGCCAATGTGGCTACCATTTGCTAATGCTAAAACCCTTTCCCGACCTTTAATCTTGACACGTGGCTTTATCCCAAATTCTCTTGTCCACTAAAAATTAAATAAAGAAGAAAGAAATAGGAGTTAATTTTTGTGCCACACAGAAACTAGTTTTTCCTCCGATTTTTACCGGAACTTGCTTAGCGTGTTTGAAAGCTCAATCCTTTTCCATCCTGGAATTATTTTAATTATCTTGAAAGTTGTAAGATATTTTTTGCATACACAACCTTAAGTCTGCTTATTTGTCGTTTCATTTTAACAATTAAAAAAGAAAAAATGTATAAAGATAGAAACAGTCAAAATCGTGCACGTGCTATGTCCGAAAATGGAATTCCACGTTAGAGATTTTAATCCTTTTGCATCCGGGAGAAATTTCAATTATTTTCAAAATTAGAAGATATCGTTCACACATGCTACCCTAAATCTGCTTATTTTCCATTTTATTTCAATAGTTTCTGGCTTTTTTTTTTTTTTTTAACTGCGCCGATATTGAACACGTGTTTGTCAAAAATTGTTTTTTTTTCATTTATTTACTCCAAATTTGATTTTAGTATTTAGTAGTTCAGCTATTTACTTTTTAAAAAATACTGAATTTTTGATAAATAAGAAATTTTTAGAAAATTGTTAATTTACCTGGATCCAACTTCTTAAAAAAACAATAAACAATTTTTGAAAACTGTTAGCTAAATAACCAATTATTGAAAAGAAGTATTATCACAAATCATAAAATAAATAAGGATATTTTTTAGCTTAAACATTTTACAAAATAATAATAATGTGTATATAAATAGGAAAAAAGAGAGAGTAATTTTGCCAAGGTAGATAATTGTTCAATCAACTTTTAGTAGGAATTTAGGCATCGACAAGCAAGAGGAAAGGAAGCATTTTTTCAATTCTGAGAAAATTAAGCTCGAAAAGACGGCATTATAAGTTACATTGAAACAGTCCATCCATATTTTTGGTACTAGATTTTGCGCTGTTCGCTGTTCGGATTCCAATACATTGCATTGACAAATATGTTATTATTACATTTATTTATTTCAAGTATAATGATTAAACATTAGCTACAAAATTAGTCCTGGAGGGACTAAATGTTCTTAAAATGTCACACCCTAAAAACACCTGCGATTGCGTGCCTGAGAAGAACTACATGGTTTACTTAAATATAATTCAAACACTCATCGCAATTGATACCAAGTTTGTGCTCTTAAAAACAATGCACAGTTAAATATTTTTGCAGATGTGCAAATTCTTTTTAAAAAGTTTGGCTACTATTATTTGAAATTTGGCTATCATTTTGTGGGGTTTTAGTAGCCATTGGCTACCAATCAAGAATTGGAGTTTTGAGGCATACTTTCATTCAATGTTATCAAAATCACCGAGTCCCACCCGTTTGGGTAAAAATATGTTAAAAATTATTGTTTTTTAAATCAAAGCTTTATTTATTGTCCCTTTACAAAAATTATTTATCATAAATTAGAAAAAACATAAGCTTTGCATCAATTGTAAGGAAAAATTATTAGTAAAATATTCAGAATGCAAACCTTTCCAAAGAGTCAAAGCAATTGATTGATGTAGCCGTGGATGTCCAAGAGAGGTAAAATTATTATCAGAGTCTTTCTTCGACCATTTTAAAGCATTTGTTAGAAATGTTGCTCTTTCTGGTGAATCAGGTATCATCATTGCAAAAAGATTTCCTAATTTATCTGTAATCAGAGAAAAAGTTTACAACCATTCTTCATTCATACAGAAAAATATTTTTTATTTTACATAGTAGATGACAGCACCCGATTATTTATAATGTAATTGGGGGTACTTGGACTCATTTATTTATTGGGTTTCATTTTGTTTGTTTTTATGACTTGCTTGCATAGTGCTTTTGTGACTGTTCACTTGAAAATTATGCAATCATTAAATGATTGCAAAAAGCTTCTAATTTAATGTATACAAATCATTTAATTAAATTCTATTTACATGCAAGATTCAATTATTTAATCCAACTTTTTCAACTATAAATGAATCTCCATGCTCTTCATTTCAAAAAATTAATAAAATATAACAATTTCAGACAGTGTCTTAAACCCATAAAACAAACATATATGTGCATATTTCTTCTGTAAAATTCTAGAAGAAACATTTGCTGTCTTCTTAAAAATTGTTAAAGATAAATATTATTTTCTATAAATGTCTCATTTCAAGAAAATATGATTTCTTGTTTGAAAAAAGAATGAAGAAACATTATCTATTATACAGTAGAAGAAAATTTTCAAACTTTTTTGAAGAAAAATACAAAAAAGAATTTAATTAAAAAACAACAACTTTCATTGCAGTTTTTCATCATAAACAATCCCTATTATTTGTATTTCTATCCTAAAGCTAATAGAGATTTTTAAAAAATCTTAATCATAATTATTTAAGCCAGTAAAATGGAGCATTTTTTTATTACAAAAACATGGGTAAATTTACAAAAGTTTTGTCTTCTCTTTTTTTTTTTGTATTGTTTTGCTAAAATTTTAAAATGTTTAGAATTTAACAGCTTCACCATTCTTTTTCTTAAAAACCATTCTTATTCTACAATTATACATCACTCCCATTATGCTAGATATATGAATGTAAAAGCTTTGCAAACTTAAGAAGTAACATTTATATTTTGCTGTAGCCTCATTATTTATGAGAGTAAAGTATGCATAGCAAGAACAATACATATAAGTCAATTAAAGATACACATTTGCATTTCTAAAAACAAAAATAGGTAGCATAATAATTGATCTAACTACTCATACACACAGCAAAAAAATACATTCATATTATTTACTATCATAAAAGGGACATTTAGTAAAAGCATCTAACAGAAAAGTATCCCTATATTTCTTTATCCCTTTCAATAAAAAAGGACTGAGAACAACAAATTATTAAAATATAATTACTAAGAGACTGAATCCAACCAAGCAACTTATAAAGTGATTTTTACTCAAATGCTAAACATATAATGTGGAGCTGGATGTAACATGTTACCACATGAGTAGGAATACTATAACTAACATAATAAATCCGATAAAATAGTAATGGAACTACTGTGATATAACCCCCCCTTGGCGACGTTTTCGTTGGCGCCAAGAAACCGTCGCCAACAACCAGATTTTTATGTCGCCAACTTCAAACACAATACAACACTCTTGGCGATGATTATATCGCCAACAATGTTACATCATACACATAGCAAACATGTGAAGAAAAATCACTAAAAAACAGTAAAATACCAAAAATTGCAAATTATATCTTAGACACAATATCAACGCTACTATGTAAAGCACATACAGCATTTTTCAACAGCAATTCAATACATTGACGGATCGATAATTACTCGAAAAATAGAATTATTTACTTTAAACACTCAAAGTTGAATAAAAACCCTTTCTTTAAAGAACACGCAATTTATGCCCAATAATAACTACTGCAATGATTCATTATTGAATAAAATGATATGCACTCTTTAATGAAAAACATAATTAAAATATCACGCAATTCAACGCAAAACGAATGTTTATTAAAGCTGTGGGAATTTTAAAATAAGAGACTCCATTAGAAAATATATAACATTGATCAATTAAAGCACATATTACATCAATCTATTGGAAGCCTACACTAAAACTAGCATAAAAACTAGACAACAAAATTAATAACGGTCATCACTTCAAGTACATTTTGTCTTAAACTATTGGAAACCAACATTAAAAATACCATAAAAACACTTCGTTGAAAGAACACGCATTTCATGCACAATAATGACTATTGCAATTAATTATCATTACATAAAGTGACATGCATTATTCAACGAAAAACATAGTAAAAATATCGCGCAATTGCACGGAAAACTTCAAATACATTTTACATTAAACTAACGGAAACCCACTTTATCAAAACTAGCAACGCCCCTAATTACTACAGCTAATATTTTAGAACAATTGAAAATTCATTGTTTTATAACCTTACAAACACATAACATAAGCAGATAATAAACTAACAAAAATAAAGAACTCACTTTAAACCAGTTGGCTTTTCAATGTTAATTCCAAATAGCATCAAACTCACAATCCAATACGACGAAATGGTCCGAAAATTACCACTTTATTTTTCTTTGCTTTTAGTCACAATTAACCAAACTTATGCACTTATCAACCAAAACAATTTCATACTTCAGATAGAACAAACTACAAACCACGTTTCCGTCAGATTCGAAAAATGGCGCCTTAACAAACTAATATGAATTCATTTATCTCGCCATAATACAAAACAATTGAACTAAATTAATTCACTTTAACACTTTACATTCTTCCTTTATCAACAGGAAATATCTCCACAAACTTTAACGATGAAATTAACTACTGAAAAGCTACCTATTAGTTAAAGAGAACTTTCTAAAGGTCCAACCATCACACTCTAAAAACACCCATTGCATAATCAGGGTTGCCACACATTACCTCAGCCAACATCGATGGCGCTGGGTAAACGAAAAGATATCGCCAACAGAAAATCATTACAAATTGGCGCGCTAGCTCGAATGTCGCCAAGGGGGGATTATATCACAGTAGTACCATAGTAATCATACAAGATCCAAGATATTTCCATCATGGAAAATAAGAACAACAACATTTTAAGCCCAAGATTAAAGCAGGGGATGTCTTTTGCATCCATAGCTCACACCTTTTTGAACCACATTGAAAAAGAATTCCAAAACCCCAATTTTAATAACAATTTTGTGCTTAAATCTTAAACTGTTTTTCTTTTTTTGCACGAAAGGCTCTTTGTACTATTTAATTTCCATAATAGTTTAGTGTCATATGCAATACAGTCTAGTTTTATAAATAACTGAAATTTACACAAGGTACATTTAAGTGAGATTTTTGCTTTATACTTTGGCTTGTATGGGCAGATTATAATGAATTTACTTTAATAAAAATGCAAATTTTTAAATTCAATCATAACTATAATTTGAAATTTAACAACCAATTTTAGAATGATTTTTTACAAAAAAAAAAAAAATGTATGTAAAGCAATTTTACCCATATTATCATTGGAAACTTCTGTTTGAGATTCATTCAAAACATTAATTAAGAGGATTGCTAAGTCAGAACCACTGTTGTGCTGAAAGAAAAATGGAATCAGTTTCAAAATGTGTAAATAAAAGAACAATGCTGTTACTTTGGCAAATTAGCAGGTGTAGAAAATTAAGGAAATTGTTTATGTAATTGTAATATATCTATATCAAATATACTGCCTTATCAATTTGTACTCTATCAATCAATGTTTCAAAGCTGGTGACTTTGATAGACATGATTTCCTACAAATTTATGGACCCCCAAAAATAAGCACCCTCAAAATTGGCCAACGCCTGATAGCACCCCCCCCCCCCCCCAATCTCAATATTGCAGTCCGTGCCATGACACCCTGGGTGGGCGCCCCTGCTTCTCAACTACTCTAGCTATAGGTTTTGTGAAGCATAAATTGGTGGCTTTATCCATTTTTATAGCATTTAACAAAAGAAATCAAATATTATTTTTTTTAATATAATGTAAGGAATTTGAAATTGTTACTTAGAGGTGTGTTATTTCTTGTGTTATTTATAATTACACAAAAACATATTTTGGCTTATTCTCATTGTTTAAGTGACAATGATGTCCTTCTATCTGCTTTTAAAAATTGACATTGAATATGATTAAATATAAATAACTTTTAAAAGTTGCTGAAAATTGTGTAAATGAAAATAGAACAGAAAAATTTAACAAACTTAGTATTTATTTCATCACAACTTGTGGATTATTCTTAGTCAAAATACACCACAGCTGTTTCGCATAAATAACCTTATGCCTAATAGCAATAACCTCTCTTTTTAGCCTACTTTCCCGTAAAAGTAAAAAAAAAATAATAATAAAGCATGAAAGAAGGCTTAATGTATCGTGAAAATATCGTTAAAAATCAAGAAAAGTCAAAAATAAGTGAAGTAATTAAATAAAGATTGAAAAATAAAAAATTTGAAAGTAGGGTATTGAGATGGGGAAAAAGTGTGTCTGTCGGTCTGTCTGTCTGTCTGTCTGTCTGTCTGTCGGTCTGCCCCCCCCCCTAATAACTTTTGAACGAATTGTCCGATTCAAAAAATTATTTTTGTATTCGAAAGATCTCGGCGAGGACATCTCATTTCTATATTTTACTTTTTGATTTGAACAATTTTTTGTTCAATTTTGAACAGTTCAAAAAATTTTAACATTAGCGCCTATGGACAAAATTGAAGCAAATTCTGTAAACTCTGGGCACAAGATCCAAGTTCCTATTGCAAGCTTATTGAAAGGAGTTCTCGGCGTGAAATATTGATTTGAACAGTTTTTGTTCATTTTTGAACAGTTCAAAAAATTAACACAGAGCTTACGGGGAAATTTCAACCCTATATAAATCCTGATCTAACGGACCGATTTGCTTGGAACAAACTTTATCGGAAAGCTCTTATAACGTCGAACATGTAGAAATAGAAAGTTTATCCAGAACTTATGAGCCTATTTTGCTATGAAATTTTTTGATCGAGATTTTCAAGGATATTTCTCAGTGACTCAATGAGTGAAATAATGAATGAATGAATAAATGAAAGAGTGAAAGAATAAATCAATGAATAAATGAATGAGGAAAAGAATGAATGAATAAATTATTGAATAAATGAAAATATAAATAAATGAGTGAATAAATACATGAATGCGTAAATGAATGAATAAACACTTGAATGAGGTAACGAATGAATGAATAAATGCATGGCTGAATAAATGAAAGAATGAATGAGAGAGTGAATGAATATGTATTGTCCGTTGAAAAAGGTATATTTTCAATAATTAGAACTAAAGATAAATAAGAAAGAGAGAGAAAGAGATAGCTAGATTATAAATTTGAATTTGGTGTATACGGGAAAGTAGGCTCGTATAGTTCGAGACGGAACTTCTTGTTTCTACTTTGAAATTATTTAAAAATTGAACTTCATCTGAATCCACAGTAATATGAAAAAAAATCCTATCATAAGTTGATGGCTTTAATGATGAGGAAATTGCACTAATCTACTTAAAATTCCGTAAGCATACAATACCTGATTATGGGAAAGGAAAAGAATTGATCCATCATATAATAAAGAGATTAGTTCATCATACTTTTTCTGAGATAGATACCTATAAGAATAAAATCTTACTTTTAAAATGAATTTTATACATACATATATATCATATACAGTCAATTCTCAATAACGCGAATCTAGAGGGACCGAAGATAAACTTCGACTTATCGGAAGTTCAACTTACTACTGATTTCGCTTACATCATTTAACTAATTAAATGTTTCAATAAATGTGCAGATAATTGATAAAATTACATAACATTAGTTTTCCTTACAAAGTGTGTGCCATTTAATTAAAAATGTTAATAAAACGACAATTACAAAAAATATTACGTTTTCCGCCTATTATGTGCAGAAGAGCATTCCCAATATTCTCCTCCCAAAATATTCACATTTTTCACAAAAAACTTATTCCTTCAATATCCACCCATACCCCCTCAAAAAAAAAAAAAAAAAAAATCCTTACGCTAAGAGCTTTAAAGAACCCTTAAGAGACATTAATTTCTGATCCAGAAAACATTTTGCAGCAATCTCCCTCCACCACCCTAAAATTTCCAGTGTATCGGGGGTGCCCAGAGAGATGGCACACCAACTAAAAAACTACGGACCCCCCCCCCCCCACTAAAACACTTTCAAGCCCCAACTGTCCTTCAAAGCCCCTGAAACAAACCCCTCCTCCCCCTGGTGGGTTACCCCTGCCAAACATCAGTGATTTTATGGCACAGCCCCATATTTCAAGAAATTTCCCCACGTCCCACCTCCTGGGGAACTTCAATACGGGAAGGTTAAACTCCTGTATTCTTATCAGGATATTGATTTTGTTGAATATCAGATATCCAGTGACCCTTGTGTGACTAATCTAAACTGGATATCCGGTTTTGATGTTTGAAACATGTAAATTCTTATGCATTTTTTTAACATTACACAGCTTTTAAATCCATAACAATAACTTTTTAATTTTCCTATATATTTTCAAAATATGTTAATCTTATTTTAAAAATCAAAATCGACATGATGGACATTTAAAAATCAGCTGGATACCGGATATCCAGTGCCCCTACCCCCAACATGGGTGCACCCTGCTGTCCTATATTGTAGTTTTTCTATGCTGCAACTCTGATGCTAATATTGCTCAAAAGAAATATTCTTCCTTCCTCTCATTACATAATGCTCGTTTTAAATAGAAAACTTATTCCAGCAATTATTCCTTCACCCCAACCCGAAGACATTCCCATGTTTTAAGTGCTTAAAAGAATTGGAAACAAAGGCAAACTAATATAATTAAATATCATGTATGCTTTAAAATGCTAAAAACATTGAATAGAATTTTATTTGTTAACATATTAGTAAAATGACAATGCAGATTTTTTTTTTTTTTTTAAAAGGCTTCATCAATTTTCTAAACAACAGCTATAGCGTTTTGAACTACAGCAAAGTCCAAATCCTAAAGACAGTGGATGGAATTTCATTTAGCAAATGCAACAATTGAAATTTAATTAAAAAAACAAAACGATACTTTATCAAAGTCTACCTCCAAAAAAAGAAGTAAGCATTAATTGTGCTTATAAGCTTAAAAGAAATATACTCTTCAGCACACATTTTATTGATTTAAATTATATTGACACAGCAGTCTTCCCACCAGCATGGAATGCCTATGTTATACAGTAAGCATTTTTCCCGCAAACCCCTGCTCCGCTCCCCTCCCCTCCCGAAATGACACAGGGTTAAGTCTTATGAAATTTAAATAACAGTATCAATCTAAAAATGGCAACAATACAAATAAACTGAAAATATAAAAGTGCTTTATCAATCTCTGTGGGTGGGCTGCTAATTACCATGAAAAATTTATTTTTTTTTAGAAATGCTTTTAATTCATGTAATATTTTCATAATTTGTCATTAATTCCATTAATTTTAATTGGTTCAACTGAATTGAAACATTATAACCCAATAAACTGCTATTTTTGAATGCATTAAATTTTACAAATAATGATACCATTCAAATACTTGCTTGTTTATAGAAAAATGCTTTTGAATCGGTTATAAGGTCACATTTTAGACCTCCCGAGGTTTGGCCTTACATAGAGGTCCATTTAAAAAATTCTACTAGTAGTGTAAAATTTTTGACATAAAGCAAAATCCTTTAAAAACTCCATTATTAAAAAAATAACTAATCCATACAAATGCAAAACTTTTCACTTGTAATGAAAGAGGGGGGATCTCAAATTGTATGTATTTTCACATAAAAGTGAGTTTTGTTTTTGATTACAACCATACAGTGGAGCCAACCTGATCTAACTTTATTATCAATCTGAAACATAATAATTATATAATGTGATAACATTTCAGAACAGCAGATGTGTTTCCATTTCTAAGTTTTATCGATACACATTTTAATTCACAGTAAATGAAGAAATTGCAAAACAATTCAACATTTCTTAAGCAACAATAATCTAGCTTTTTAATAAGAAATTTGTAAAACCTTTTAGACTGCAGTTTAATTCTGGACACAATTTTAAACAGATTAATTACACAATATTGTGATACAAGATTTAAAACTCAAAATATGAATACGAGGAAGCAGAGAGTCAGAAAAGTATAATCGAGATAACATTTGGAAGGTCTTATTTCTATAAGGCAAAATCCATTAAAATTCAAAGCTATTTAAAAATTAGAAAATATTAATAAATAATGGATTTAAATCTGAAATATTTTTAAAAGGGGGTGTGGTAATTTGATAAGATAAATTGATTCAGCATTATTAACCTGTTTAAAAATTAAATTATAGCTTTGTGAGGCTATATTGCTTGCTTTTATGTTTCTTCACTATTGATTGAAAAAATAGGCACTTCACACAAAAGCTTTCATGCCACTAAACTAAAATGTAATATTTAATGTAAGGAGTTTAAAACAAGATACAAGGAAATTACAATCTTTTCGTTGTTCAACGTTGAAAGAACTGTGCAATAAAAGTATACGCAAATGTTTACGAATTGGGTGAAAAGAGTTACATTATTGATATGTAATACTGTAATAAACACATGTACGTATTTTTATATTCAAAAACTGCCATTAATAACAAAAAAAAAAGTTGAGAAAATATTTAGCTAGTAAAATGATAAAGTAAGAGTAACATTCTTGCAGAATTATTTCAAAAATAGAATCATCATTAAAAGTCAACTTAGGAAAGTAGAGTACATATTATTGAATTATAGGCAAGCCCTTCCGGTTTTTAAAAATAAATTTAACGTAGGCTTAACAAATATTTTCTTGTCTTACCTAAAATATAAAGTTCTATACATTTGATGAGCTTCATAGTACTCTCCTACATCAATGCTATTTTTTAACTTTTTAACTACTCTTTCCATACCTTGTCCCCTCATTTTTCTAGACATCATTGTTCATTAATTGTAATATCAGATTACTATATACGGAACAGAAAGAGTAAACATCAATTCATGGAAGAGAGAACCAGATTAAGGCTGAGTTGAATTTAAGCTGATTCAAAAATAACAGTTTACCTTATGTAAAAGTAAATATTGAAATCATACTTAAAACCCTATTTTAGCACTCTAAATTTTAATTTAAACTGATATAGAAAATTTTAGTTAATTTTCTTGCCAGATAAGCTCATATTTTATTTATAATCAAAAGTTTATTGTGGCGAAGCCGACAAAATCTGACGTTGCTAAAAAGTTGCGTCGGTTGGTCGGTTTCCATTTAATTTCTTTTCTGTCTTGTCGTCTGCTTTCTGCGTTATCACTTGCGCAGATTTATAATTTTCGTGTCAGTTTTTGTGATATTTTACTTCACCGTATGGTCGTTACCTTCAATGTGTTGGAAAAATGAAGCAAAATTAGGAGTTGGATGGTTTTTGAAACGAATAACGAGTAACCGACAAAGATGATTTCTAACAGAGTGTTGTGGTGCTCCTATTTTTTGCATTATCTTCATCCTCTTACAAATATAAATTTAAGCTCATATGTTTTTCTCACATTCACGTGAGAAAGCTAAGATCTTGCTAAAGGTCAATTCAAAAATGTAACTATACTGAATATTTTATTTTTTTTTTAAATTGAATATATAGTTTTTAATAAAAATTGACATGTTTTTAAAAGCTGCTAATATTGATGACTTGTACTTTTTTCCCTTTGTATTGCATGTTTTAGGATAAATATTTAAACAGCTTAAATGTAAGGACTGCTGTAGCAATGTGTTTGTTTCTCACAATAGTATACTCAATCCTAAGCACTTTTAAATAATACCTTTGAAAGGTTATCTTTTTGCAAGGGCAAATATAATATGCGAAAAGGCACTAGAGCACAAAATCCCGATATCCACATAAAGGAATAAAACATTTGTTTTTGTAATTTACATCATTTCTAAAAAGTATACTTTCAAATTTCCAGGTACAGTAAAACCCCATTATACCTTCGAAACTGGATATACCATAATGACTATCATGTCCCCCGACATTTAAACCACCATTTATCATTGTCATTTAAGGTGATTCCTTATTTACCATTGTAAATAAAGCCAGCCATCTCTTTCGAGCAAACAAATATTCTATCAGAAGAGCTCCCATCTCCCCAATACATACACAGATAAAGCCCTATTGTGATTCACCTGATGTACACCTGTTTCAGTCTTTCAATCTAGGACACTATAGCTTGATTTCAAATTCGGGTGCAAACCCCTGACTGGTTCTGATTTGCTTCTCTTCACATGGGCGGTGCACAATCTGCCAGGAATTGTTCAGTTCAATGCTTAACTATTTTCCATTTTCACAAGTCCAGTTATGCACATGTAACTTTTTTAATTGCGTTATCAACCTTTGTATTCCAGATTCTTTAACATTCTTGAAAAGTAAATATATTCTCCAGTGTATGCAAGCTTAAAACATTTGTTTCTTTGAGAAGTCCATTCCTCCCCTGCAAAAGCTATTTTTTTCTTAAAACCTCTTTCCCTTCACAATCCCATGTTGATAGCATAAAGAGATTATTAGGTCCTCTTTTTCTCGCAGCACAGTTGGTTTATAATCTATCGCTTGATAGACTGATTGCACAGTTGAGATGTGTGCTTGCAGCAATTACAGCGAATAAAATGGCAGCACAGAAGGAAAGAAAAAATTATACTATGGAAGAAAAATTGTGAGTAATTGATAAAGTTAAAAATGATTGAACAAAAGTGAGTATTATTTCAGAAACATGGTTCCGCGGTATAGTGAAAGTATACCGCGGTTATGTTACAATGCGGGTGTCATGCATGTGCCCTGACACCTGCATTTTAACAGGGTCTTACTGTATTCAAAATTTCTAACATGTATTTCTGGGAGATATTTAATCTAGATCCATTAAAACGTAATAACAATTTATACATTTTTAATTTCATACGTGCTACTCGATAGAGAGAATGCTGCATTCAGAAATGTCGAAGACAAATTGCAAAATAAAAGCAACTTGTGGAATTATCTAGATAATAATAAATGTATAGCTATCCTATGAACGTATGACAAAAGGAACCTAGAGAATCAATAATTTTAGTTATGCTTCTCTCTCTTGCAATAACTTGTTTTGAGCTATATGTTTTCTCAATTTAGAGGTGATCATATACTGAAAAGGCCAGGATGTCACCAAAGCATCCAGCCATTTCAAGAAAACACAGGTGTATGAGGGATTGAGAACTATTCATGTGGACATTAAATCTGGGTGATGCATCAATGTTTCACAAAACACTTCACATAACATATATAGCAGGCTTAGAGTTCTTCTCTAAATTGATGCATCATTGCAGCACCACCTGCTCATCTGAACATCCACATTGGCGTATGCGACTAATTCAGTGTTGTTACATTTTGAATTTCCTGTCTTTTCACACTGGTATTATATACAAATAGGTAGGCTGAAATACATAAAAGAATGCAGGTGAAAAAATTCAATTTAAACTTTCCCGATCCCAATCTTTTATTATAAGAAATTATTTGATCTATGGCAAAAAGATATTGTACTTTTTCTAACTTGTATTGCACTGCTTTTAAGTATTTCTTTTTTATGAATTTTATTTTATTTATTTATTTCTTAATTTTATTTATAGTAATTTTAATTCCAAGACATTTCTGAAATGTCGGCTAAAATGTAAGAAATGTGTAAAACCTAATTTTTAGACTGCAGTTTAATTCTAGACACAATTTTAAACAGATTAATTGCACAATATTGTGATTCAAGATTTAAAAATCAAAATATGAATACAAGGAAGCAGAGTCAGAAAAGTATAATCAAGATAATATTTTGAAGGTCTTATTCTGAAAGTCAACATCAAAATTTGGAAAACCATTCTACAAATGCAGTTAACTTTCTTATTGTCATTTATCATTTTTTTCTTTAATATTTTGAATTAGGTAATGTACAGCTATTTTTCATGAATAATTCCAATTATTAAATTTTTTAGTAAAAGGAAGATAAAAATTTTTGTACTACTGCTCCTAATAAATCCAAAAAAAAAAAAAAAAAGTCTGAATTTAAGTGGCAAAAGCCTACTTCTCTTTTTCTTTTTAATAAGAATTTTCAAAATTAGAGGATTAATTGTAAAGGAAAAGTGCTCATAAGAGGTTTCATGATCTCAAAAAATTTTTTGATGACCTTATAAGCACTATCATTGTACATCAGTTTTATAATTACATATATATATATTGTATAATTATAAATTTATCTACAATAATAGTTGAGTTGCATGTAGAATATGATTATAAAAAATATTTATCATCCATATTTTCATAAACGTGTGAAAAAAGAAAGAATCCTTTAAAGATGAGTTTTATTAAGATTGAGAAGAAAGATTTTATTTTTACTACACTGTTGTAGTTCTATGCTCAAAAAAGATTTTTTTTTTCAGGATAAATTAGCTGATTTCTCGGATGAAATGTGAAAAGTAATACATTCAAATTTAAAGCATGCATCAATCCCTACAAGATTGGAGACAAGCTGTTCGAATGCCAACAGCATACAGAGTTGGAAATTCCACTCTGAGAATTCAGACTCAGTTTGTAGTTGGTGTAGCAATAGTCGGTGTGTCTTTCTTAATTCTTCTATATGCTTTATTGCCATACACAAAGCATCAACAGTTAGTCAGTGATATATATCGTCATGATGAACATGGTCATCAACATATAGTTGAAGCAAAGAAACGACAGTGGTTGTATAATGCAACATATCCATTAACGCCTCCAGCTACTACACCCAAAGGACTTCGTTATAGAATTGCTGTGATATCAGACTTGGATACTGATTCTAAAGATAAAGAAAATAACTTTACATGGTTTAGTTATTTAAAGAAAGGTTATTTTACAATTGATATCACTAGAAAATATGTTAATATTGAATGGGATAAAGACATTATTAAATTAAAATCTACATTGTCGCAAGCTGGTCGAGGAATGGAGTTGTCAGAATTAGTTGTTTTCAATGGAAAATTATTATCATTTGATGATCGAACTGGAGTTATATATGAAATTACTGAAAATAAAGCAATACCATGGATTTTACTGACAGATGGAAATGGAAGAACTACAAAAGGTAAAATAAATATCCATTCTTATGAAAATATTGCATAAAAGCATGTAATTGATTAGTTTTCATAGTTTGAACCTTTTTAGTTTGATGTAAAATAAAATAAATGCATACTTTTTCCAAAAAATGAAAACTAATATTTGGATATTTTCATATACTATTTGTGCTTTTTATGATTTGTGTCATTTTTTCTGTAGGTCTTGTTTATTAATTAAATTTTCTTTAGCAAATCTTGCTTGCTTAAATTTTGAGGCGCTACATTTCTGCACATAATGTAGAACCAGAGGTCGTTGTTTTAAGCTTATTAAATCTTAGGCTAATCTTGTAATTAGTAAAAATTACTACTTCAGCAGGGTTGTAAGCAGTAAAAATAGTTTACCGGAAGTGACTGTTATTTATAGTGGGGTTAAAAGTAAGAGGCCTCTTGATGTTCATTGGGGATTGGTAATCTTGACTAGAACCATCCTAGCTGGACCTAAAGCCTGGTGCTTGTTGTCACTTTTGTATTTGTATTATGATAAGCAGAGCTAATATTATTCATGTATGCAAGTGCAATCATTTAGGTACATTTACAGTCAATGCATGTGAATGTATAAAAACTAAACATTCTTACTTTGCATACATATCTTAGAGATCCTTTTTTATTTTTTGTGGCTTATCCCCCCTGAACTCTTCAAATTATATTTTTCATAAGTTTTCTCTAATGATAAAACTAAAAATCAAATGTGTACAATATGCATATTATATATATATATATATATATATATTTACTCAAGATATATTTATATGCAATTACAAAATAAGTAAAATTATTTTTTAAAAAAATTATATGTTCGTAAAGATTATCGTTTGGAAAGATTTCCAAAAAAAATAACCGGTGGTTCAGTATTGTATATTCACTAAATAGTATTTGATGTATGTGCATTGTTGGCAAATGCGCATAGCCCAGTGGCGCAGCTAAGTGGGGGCGGTCCGTCCCGGTGTCACCCCAACCAGGATATATATAGGACAACAGGAAACTGCTACAAAATTGTGTGCTGTTTTAATAAAATGTGTGGATTATTAAAAGAAGTAATGCAATTACATCTAAATAATCATCGGAATGATAAAGAAAACGTTATTGAAATTATTTACACGAGTTTGATTCACCCCTTTTGCACACATCAGTTTATTATTTCCTGCATCAATTATGACCTTTTGATGCTTCAACATCTTGCATAATTTTTTGTTTTAATCCTGGTTGCAGTCTTTTGTGTTCTTCCTCTATTATGAAATATGCAAAAAGTGCAGAAAACGCCGAATTCCGGATTCGTGAATTTGAATTGAAATTTGAACTTGTTTTTAAAAAAATAAATCAAGTTAGGCTACAAGAAATTAAAAAGCAAAAGCTAATTTTTAATAATTCAGAATAAAAGCAGCAATTAACAAAAAACATAACCGTAAAAACGAACCCTTTATAAAAATCGCAATCACAAAAATTAAACACATTATAGCTACACATTTCCGATTGTTATTACATTTCTTTTCCCTTCTTTTCAAAACATTTATGACTAAAAATCAGCGGCAAAAACGTTCCCAGAAAGATTTTTTTGTTTACTTCATAATTAAACTTGAAAAAGAGTTAAAATTTAAAAAAATACGATTCTTGTACAGGATGCAGAAAGATTGTGCAAAGAAAAGCACACATCCATTTCTTTTCTTGCACATGGAAGTTAGGCCAACATAATTTTAAAGAATTGCATTAATTATGAAATATGTACTGCTGCAATTGAAAGGGGAAAAAAACAAAATGAGGGCAGAAAATTTAGGGTCATGGAGGAAAGAAAAAATCTGGTATTTCCAGAACTCTACCACCACTGTCTTCTTCTTTTGCCTAACATCAAACTATGAAACATTCATAAGTAGAATTAGAAAAATCAGAAAATATGATCAATATATGTGTTCTTTATAAAATAAAAGCAGTTTTGCATTTATGCCCTGCATTTCGTACTGCTGCATTTGCGATTTCTGTAAGAACAATCCTACAAGCACATCAAAAGTGGTGACTTCTACACATATTTTATTGAAGCCCTTTGATCTTCTCTCTCTCTCTCTCTCCACTTCCTTAATAAGTAATTAACTCATATATCAGCTATAAATATTATGTAAAGCTTGGTATTTAACTCGAAGTCGTCCTCACTGTACAAGAATATTAACACGTATGTAGCAGATTGTTATTTTTTATTAGTTTTCATGCTGTGTAATAAGTGTATTTATGATCCAAAAAAGAATTTTTTATGTGTAATTTTAAAAGATCCAATTGTTATCTTTCATTGTACAAAACTTACTGAGTTGATAATTCTGTAGTCAGATGGCAAAATGCGATATCTCACTTTTTATCTGATATCTGAGGTAATGACATAGTTGGAGGCATTCTAATGAAATCTATATGCTGGTAAAGTACAACATCTGTACCCTTATCTCCAAAACAGAGAAAAAGTCCAAAACATAAATAAATTACATTGTTCAGAGAACTTTACAATTTTTCTCCTGTAGAATAAAACAAAACTGAGCTATCACATTTTGACATCCGAGTACACAATTTATTTGTACATTTCTGGTAAATATTTTTATTCCTCCTACTTTATGTTTCATCAATTTCTTGTACACCAACTGCTAATGCCACAGTGTATGAAAATGAAAGTTTTACAAAAATTGTGACTTTCTTCTTTTCTCCTCTCAATGTACCTAGCAGTCATGTCGGTTTTAACTTGTTAAAAATTGCATGGACTCGTACTCTTTTTGAAAAAAAAAAACTTATAATACCTTCTTTTTGTAATGTAAAAATGTTACTATACGATCAATTTTATGTCCATAATAATAATAAAATTACACGTTAATTTAAAGCACAAATGAGCAATAAAATGCAGACATATGTTTCGGGATTGCTTGGAATCCCTTTTTTCAATGCGACAGGGAGCTTCTAGATGCAAAACATCCAAATGAAGCTTCATTTGGATGTTTTGCATCTAGAAGCTCCCTGTCGCATTGAAAAAATTGATTCCAAGCAATCCCGAAACATATGTCTGCATTTTATTGCTCATTTGTGCTTTAAATTAACGTGTAATTTTATTATTATTGTTTACTTGCACAAAGTTAAATTATTTTTATTTTTATGTCCATAATTTTTAATTATATGTTAAGCATTTCATTTATATTAAAATATTTGTAGGTTTCAAAAGTGAATGGGCTACAGTAAAAAACCAAGAACTTTATGTCGGAGGATTAGGTAAAGAATGGACCTCCTCCACAGGAAAATTTTTAAATAACAACCCTCAATGGGTTAAAGTAGTGACCCCCGTTGGACAAGTTGAACACAGAGATTGGCGGAAAAATTACCTTTCACTTCGAAAAACTGCAAGCATAGAATTTCCTGGTATGTATACAAAATAATTTAAGTAGTACATACTCATACTAGTCAACACTATTTAACATTGTTTTCCAATAGATTGGCATCATTTCTGATTTGTGTTGCAATTAAATGCAACAAAAAAACCTTCTTATCAGTTATCCCCAGTCAGTTGCCAAAATTTCCAAAGAACGTATTGTTTTTCCAATAAAAATAATGTTCAGCAAACCCTTACTTAACAGCAACCTCTGATCCTGGCCAACAAAATCGCACATTTTTGTTCAGAAAAGGCCAAGGACACAAAACTTTCAAGAACCACTTTTTGTTTATGCTTACCCGAGTCTTTCATGCATAAGGAATGCATTTCATTTGTCACAAAGGATCTTGGTAAAATGTTAAGAATTAAAATTGTTTGAGATTAAAAGCTCTTTCTTTATTTATATTTTTACATTCATTGATTATTAAACTATTTAGTGATGCAGAAAATATTATTTATGTATTTTTTGTTATTTAATGTAATTACATTCAAAGAATTCAAGCCAATTTTGCCCTCAAATGAGTTTACCTTTTATTGCTAAGTGTTTCAACCTACCATGTGATCTTTTTCTTCCAACATAATCATAGAATTTATGTTCTGAATAGCTCTTGTCTTCTTGTAGTCAGAGGCAGATACAAGGGGGGGGGGGGGGACCATGGAGCTCACAACATCCTCACCCAGACAATATTTCGTAAACCTCAGACAATATGGTGTAATGTAGAAGAAATGCTGCTATAAGGTTGACATCTGAATACAGAATTGATTTGTACATTCATCATATTTGAGCAGTCAATCGGGTTATAAATGACTGTTTGACAAAATAAAACTTTGATAGAAACTAATTAAGTAAAAGAATTTAATGAATTAATTTACTTTTAAAATCAACCTGTTTGAGACATTACGTATCCAATCCTCTTATAAATTTCTTAAGCATGACTGCACCCCTCCTCCCGCCATAAAACGTTAGTCTGTGTGCTTGCAGACCTTGAAAATTCTATTGCAATTCACTTATTCAAAATAAGGTGTTACTTTATATTTTAATATAATGTTTCAAAAGTTTCAAAATGTGAACACAATGTTTCCTAGGGTCTAATTTTATATTATAATAAAATATTTTACAGGTTATATGATCCATGAAGCAGTGGTATGGAGTGAAGTTCACAAAGAGTGGTTTTTTCTTCCTCGAAGAGCCAGCCCCCAAGCCTACAATGACAAAGAAGATGAGAAGAAAGGTACCAATATGTTATTGCGTGCAAATGAAGATTTTACACAGATAACTCTTACTACCATTGGACCCCTAGTACCAACACATGGGTTTTCAACTTTTAAATTTGTACCAGATACTTTAGACTCGGTTGTGATTGCTTTAAAATCAGAAGAAAATGAAGGGCATATAGCAACGTTTGTAACAGTATTTACTATTACTGGTGATATCTGGATGCCTGAAACAGAAATCGGATCATATAAATTTGAAGGGATTGAATTTGTCTGAATATGTTAGAAATTGGAGTTATGCAAGTATGTGCACATTGTCGCATAAACATGTAAATATGTTAAAATTTATTTATAATTGTATAAAATAAATTATTTGATATCAAAATGGGAATTATTTTTACTTTTTTTTTTCTTTTCAATCAGCTTTCAGAAAAGATTAGCATTTTGTATACATGGGACAAAATTTGACTAAAGGAAGAAAAAAACAGTTTAGATTTGTTGAAAATATATTTAATAAAAGCATGTGGGCAGGACCTGATTTATGGAAAGACATTAAAATAATAAACTCCATATCCCATTTTGTAGATGATTTCCAAAAACTCATAATAATTTTTTAGTGATGTGGAAAGTAAATGCACTCAGAGAAATAAAATGTATTAGATAATAAAAATAATGCTAACAAGCAAAAATTTAGTGTATAATGTATTTAATGTTTTATATGTATAGTTGCTATACATTTTGGCTTTTATTAAATTAATTAGTTATTTTATTTGATTTTGTTCATCATTCTTATACTCATCATTGGCCATCATCATCATTGACGTGAGAATAATAATTGATCTTTCATTGAAATCCCTGTTGATCATGGTATTTTAGCCAAAAAAGATCTTTCTTGCTGTGTTAATAAAAAACACACCTGTTTTTGAAGTTGAAATCAGATACTAAAAAATGATTTGAAATGATGCTAATAAACTGTGACTGTTGAATGCAATTCATTGTTTTGAAACAATATTTCATAATGTCAAAAGTTATAATAAATCCACATTTATGTCTACTTTTCAACTAAATATTCTTTTCATGCAACAAAGAATAATATGTCTATTCAAAAAAGAAGTCAAAATTGTAGAAAATGTAAAGTTTGATTATAATTCATAGTCTAAAAGTCTTCTAAAATCCGTTTCTTGTCATTCAGTGTAAGTAACTTGAAAATTCAGTTATTTTGTACATTAAATGTAAGAACATGAGCACGTTATTTAAAATTCTAATGAGGTACTTATTCCTTTAGACTCATGATTTTCTCTCGCACATCAGGTTTATTTAACAATCATATGAGAAAAATAAAATAAAGTTTAATGTTTTCAAATATAACAATAAGCCTTCTGAGCTCTTACAGTAAGATGCAGTTCGATGACAAAGTTCTGACATTTGTATGTTTCTGGACATGGCAGAAAAGGATGAATCCATTAGAGTTTTAGGGAAGTTTGTTTTGCAGGTGTGTTTATTAGTATGCGAATCAGAATGTTTGCGTCTCTTTTTGTTGAATGCAAACAAATTTTTAAACTGGAAAATGGCATCAGTTCGAAAGAAATCAAGTATGCTAAACGAACCAAAATGAGAATGAAATATGGCACATTCCTTATACCAGCAGTTTTCCCCCTTGAACATGAATGGATTTTTATTGGCACTTTTCCAGTCAGAGATTTTTTTTTTTGTTAAACTGTATTTTGTGAAAATCAAGGTGCAAGAGAAACGACCCAGCATATTTTAGAAACACGTTAAAGACAAGTTAGCCATGGACTTCACCTACTTCTCCAAGCTTGCTGAAAGAATGCTTAAACGACCGCAGATCGCGGAGAAGTGTAAAGGAGACATGATAAGCAATAAAACACCCATAATAAAACTTGTGAATGGTTATTTTTTTTTGTTTCTTTTACTTTGCAGATTTTTTCTTTATCTTTTTTTTTTTTTTTTTTTTGACTGCCACTCTAGACAAAAAAGACAGAGAAAAGATGATGATAAATGTTTACTACAAACAAAAGTCAAAAAAACTTTGCAATAAAATGTAAGAAAAGAAACAGCATGCTTGAGAAACCTTGGAAAAATTTTTAATTTGATAAAACTCTCAAGAACAAATAAACCTTTTTTTTTATTGAATAATTTTTATATTTGTAAGAAAACAGATATTTATAAGACGCCTGAGTATTTTTAGAGTGAATCCTTCCTATGCCAGTGTGTATGGAATGAGTACTTAAATCCTTTAGAAGTAAAGAAGTGCATGGCTAATCTTGATGTTAGAAAAAATGAATCCTTCAATAGGATGGTAAGCATTTGGAACAGTTTGTAGGAGTCGGTTGTTACTTGTAGCGGTATGAATTTATATAGTTTAAGAAAGCTCTTGATCTGCATTGAAGATTGATAAATGGACTAGGACGAACCTATCAGAACACAGAGCATAATTGCTGGCCTTTGGTAGCTGTAAATGGTGCACATAAATTATTTATCTCAGTTGATTAGGAAACTAAATCCTGCAAGAGACCTTCATACTTGCAAGCTTAAAGCCATTAAAGGCATTAAAGTGTTAGCTGTAATAAATTTATTTTGTAGAAGTAATCAAAAATTAATACTGTAAAGTATGAGCATCTAGTTACCTTCTTGAAGAGTCGAAATTTGTGACTCAAAAACAGTCATGTCATGAAATTTCATAGGGTCTTAAGAAATCTTTTTACATATTTTTTAATAAAGTTTTTAAAATTTCCCTATAGTTAAATGATCTCACATTGTCTCTACAGTGTCTTATTATTACTGTTTTTAAGTAAGAAAAATGAAGTTGAAAGAAGCTTTCATGATTCAAACTGAAGTGAAATATTTTTTTTTTTTTTTTCCTCTCTTTTATCAGTTTAATTTTGGTTGTGATAAAATAATATTTTATTTTTGTGAATTTTCTTATGTACTTTTATTAAATAATTACATAAAAGAGAGAGAGACTAAAATCTGATACCAAAGCAAATAATCAGTTGCTGAAATAACTTTCTTTTTAACTAGATGTACTTATTTTTGTATCTTTAATTACTTGTTTATTTTTCTGGAATCTACATCAGATCGTAGATTCTGAGTTGCAACCTCTTGGGTTTTTCTCACGTCAGCTCAACTCTTCTGAACTGGCATACAGCGCTTACGACCGCGAGCTATTGGCTGCTTACTCATCAATTCGCCACTTCCAGTACATGTTGGAGGCTAGGGAATTTACCCTGTACAGTGACCACAAGCCTTTAACATTTGCTTTCAGGCAAAAATTTGATAAGTGCTCTCCAAGACAGATTCGTCAGTTGGATTTCATATCCCAATTCACCACTAATATTCAACACATCCGCGGGATTAACAACATTGCTGCTGATGTAATGTCTCGCATCTCTTCAATACATATGCCTAGCACTATTGATTACAACAGTATTGCAACATCCCAGAAAACTGATCCTGAGCTTGCTAAGTTGTTGGCATCGGATTCCCCTCTACAACTCAGAAGAATCATCCTTCCTGAGTCTGATGTTGAGATAGTGGTTGATCTGTCAACAGGAACAGCGCGCCCTTACATCCCCAAAGAGCAGCGACAACAAGTATTTTCTGCCTTACATAACTTGGCACATCCAGGTATACGTCGCACAGTGCATTTGTTAAAGAAGCGTTTTGTTTGGCCTTCAATTTCAACTGATGTCGCTCACTGGGCGAAGCATTGTGTCGCATGCCAAAAATCAAAGGTTCATCGCCACACACGAGCACCATTAGCATCCTTCCAAGAACCTTTCGGCCGCTTTGATCATGTACATCTAGACATCATTGGACCACTTCCACCATCAAATGGTTTCACGCATTGTCTGACAATGATCGACAGATTTTCCCGGTGGCCAGAGGCTCAACCTTTGAAGGAGATAACCGCCACTGCAGTTGCTGAAGGTTTTTTTACATGTTGGGTATCCCGTTACGGTGTTCCCTCCATTGTAACAACAGATCAGGGTCGTCAGTTTGAGGCGTCCCTATTCAAAGAGCTTGCCAGGCTGTTAGGTGTGCACAAGACCCGTACAACTGCCTACCACCCACAATGCAATGGGTTAATTGAGGAGTTTCACCGTCCCCTGAAAAGTGCCCTCAAGTGCTATGCTACAGAGCGTTGGACGGAAGTGCTCCCTTTGCTTTTATTGGGTCTGCGAGCTGCACTGAAAGAGGATATAAAGTGTACCCCTGCCGAAATGGTGTTTGGTACTTCTCCCAGGCTGCCAGGAGAGTTCTTTAACCCCACGAAGCCAGTAGCTGACACAATCGATTTTGTCACTAAACTAAAAGCACATATGCAGGCACTTCGACCGTTGGCGCCTAAGCAGCATGGAAAGCGCCCCATATTCATCCACAAAAATTTAGCCACTTCCTCACATGTCTTTCTTCGCAGGGACATGATTAGACGTCCACTTCAGCAACCCTACGATGGCCCATTTAGGGTCATCAGCAGGACAGACAAGGTGTTCACGTTGGATGCAAATGGCAAAGATATCACAGTTTCCATTGATCGTGTCAAGCCAGCATTTGTGTTGTCCTTACCCGAAGATATGGCTGTGCAGCCGTCACCACCAGTACAACTTGAGACTGTGCCACCACCATCGCAGCCTTCAGTGCCAGTGACACGATATGGCAGAAAAGTTCACTTCCCCGATCGATATCGTTGTCACTGGAGGGGGAGTATGCAGCGGTAGGCTGCTCAACTCGACCAACGGGAAGAGTGAAGTGAAGTCACGTTTGTTGATGTCGATTCCTTCCCACTTGCACGCAGTTGCACTTGCTCGCTTGCACGCGTTTGCACTCGCTCGCTCGTACGCGACTGCACCAAATGTTTTCCGATAGTTAACTTGTTTTATACGTTATGTTATTTCTAGTTATGTTTAACTTGTTTCTAGTCATGTTTATTGTTGCATTAAAGTTTTGTTACTTAACCTCAAGTGTGTTGCTAGTCACCCGCTAAATCTGGTGACCCGGCATTTACGCACGCAGCAATGGAGATCCGAACACTCCACAGATGGCGCCACGAGATGACTTGCTCGCACGCATTCGTGCAGTCTGCACGCGCTCGCACTTGAGCCCAGCCACGGATCCGAGCAAACAGGCTCAAACTTCACTCACTCACGCAGCAACCTCACGCAGCCTTTCTCTCGCGCTGGTGCACCCATCTGTGGTAAAATATCGTTCACTCTTCCCCTACTCGTTCACTGGGGGCGGAGTATGTAGCGGTGCGAGTCAGTCCTTCAAATAGCCCTCTTTGCTCCTGCCCAGGGGGCGCGCCTTTTGGGAAAGCGGTAAAGAATGCGGCTACCACCAAAAAGATCTTGGTTCGACTCCCGGCGCTTCACGGCCACACTCGCACCGTTACAGATTAAACGTGTTTATTATTATGGCAAAAAAGGAAATAAAATCGGTTTATATCTTACGATCTAAAATTTTCCATTCTTTGAAAGAAAAAAAAAAAGAGAGTCCCTTCCCCCCATAAGCATTTTCTCCTCTGAGTTATGACTTGGAAAAATCAGTTTTAGTTTCTTCGGCCCACCTTGGCCGTGTATCATCTGTATCTTCTTTTTTCCTTTGAAAGTATACTCACGCAACAAAAACCGATTTACAGTAATGCATTGTGTTTGAAAGGCCTATACGGTGGGCCAAAAAAAAAATACAAACTTTTTTTTTTCTAATGGTAAAGCAGCTTAAAAGCTGTGAATTTGGGAGACTGAAAATGGTTTGTAAAAAAAAAAACAAATAAAATCGGTGTACATCTTCCATTCGCCCATGTGCTTCAAAATTTGCAAGCATTTTTAAAAACGCACATTTTTGCGATCATTTTTAAAATTTTTAAATTGACCTCTTCCCGAATGAAACAGTTCAGTTTCTTACGTATTACAAACTCAGAAAGTCATATTTAAATATTATTGAAAACCGTAAACAACTTCCGATCGTCTATTGTCTCCAAATGTAATGAAATTTTGTTTAAAAAAAAAATAAGGATAGATTACAGTTTAAAGAAAAACTTTCTAAAAACTTCACAGATATTTTTTAATTATTAAATGCAAGTTTAAACGTTAAGAAAAATTTATTTTAGATCTTTTGTAATATTTTCAGGAATATTTTTGATCAGACTTCTAAAAGTTTTGGGAAACTTTGGAGCACACCTTGTGGCGACCGGATGATCTTAACCGATTTTTTTTTTTTTTTTTTGTTAAACGTACATAGTGCTATGTACGAAGGAGTATGCATACACACTCTCAACTCAAAAATCTATTTCTTTACATCTAATAAATAGCTGAGAAAGTTAAAGCCTCATTTATCTGATAAAAAAAGTTTAAAAAATTAACTTCACTTTATTTAATTAACAAGAAGCTACAGAGCTGTTGTTATTGTTCATAAAAAGTTACCATACGAACGCTTGTCTTTCACTAGAATCAACTAAGAATACACGAATGGGCAATCAAGAAGGAATAAATTGACTTAGGGCTATGGGATGCACCCATAAGCAAATTGACCGATTACCGATTAATTCTAATCTGTCCATCATTAGTCTTTTAGTTTTACAGAATTAGCAAAAAATTTTCCCCATTTTCATATTTTTGTGAACCAATTTTCTTATTGTTAAATAAAATCACATTCCGTTAACTAGACCTGAAAATTCAAACATTTAGATAGTAGCCAGTGGCCAGTAGACACTTTTAATTCAGTGGCACTATTTTCATTATTTAGAAGCCACTTTATCCCGAAAATATCTGTAAAGCAATCTCAAAGCACTATTTTAGAGCTAGATTATGAAGGAAAATATTGATACACGAGAAATGTTGCAATATAGTATGCATTTTTAAATAAAATAGAAAAAAAATGAAATCAATACTAATAATAAAATTGCATCAAACATTCATCTTGTGAAAGAAGTTAAATGTGTGTGCATGTAAATTTTTAAAAGTCAAAAGTTATTTAATAGAGTTCCCACTTTTTCATTTATTCATTTTTTTTTTTTTTTGCAAAGCAAAGATCAACTTTTCTGGACTTATTTTTAAAGAATTAAGGATCTGAAAAATACAACAGAAGATCTTAGCGCATGCCTAAGGACAGATTTCTAATCAAATACTGCAGGTGGTGAAAATTCCATGTAAAAGTGGATATCGTTTTGAAAGGGTTCATTCATAAATGATGTCACGCTTCGAGGAGGAGGGGGGTTCGCGAAATTGTGACGAGGGGAGGGGGTAACAAGAAGTGTAACATCCCTGCTTATGCAACATAGCGTGACATGTAACAAAGGGGGGGAGGGGGTCTGTTGAAGTGTGACATTTTGTGACAAAGGGGGGAGGGGGTCAAATATGTGGGGAAAAAGCGTGACATCATTTATGAACGGTCCCAAACATTATAAACTGAAAAAATTTAGCAAGTATTACTTTCTTGTGTTTTTTGGGATACAGAAGTTATTTCTACCCCCTTGTGAGAAAAAACTTCTTCACAATAAACAATTTGGCTGTCACTTGATGAACATTAGAAGCCTGTTTTTCTTTCGAGTTGCGTCAGTTACTATTATTTTTTGTATTTTGAGTCATCTGAAGCTATTTAATGGGAAATATCTCATAGAAAATATAGTAATACGGAAAATTGATGTAAACTGTGCCCTACAATGGAACAGTTGGTCAAGCTTAATTCCCACACAACATCGAAAGTGAAGCAGCACGGGCCATGGGAGCTGGTGCAGGTAAAATCCGTCGTGGCTCCAAATATCCTCCAAGTTTGAAATAATGCCTCTGGGGTGCAATTTTATGTAGGTGGTGTTGTAAAATCAATTCAAATAGTGCTGTTGTAAATTTCCGTATTTTCTTATCAGTCATATTTTGATGAATGTTACCCTGATAATTTTCTAATTGATGATTTTTTTTTTTTTTTTGGAGCTTATTATAATAAAGTCATTCAGCAGTTTTTCTTGTTTTTTGACATTCTAAAAGTATTTTTAATAAAAAAACTAATTATTTGCCGATTAATTGGCAAAATTTGCCAGATTATAAATAATCCGCAAAGTGGCCGATTACCTATTACTGCTGATTGATCGGTGCATCCCTAGTTAGAACCTCGTGGGATATAAACTTGTATCTTTGATAAGTATCAAGTAAAAAGTAGTTGCTCGATGTTCCAATCACTCTCTGCCTCTTCTCAAACTCTTTTTTTTTTTTTTTCCCCTTTCCCCTTTATACTCGTATTTTAAGACAAGTGCGCCTGTTGTAAAGCTTTTCTGCGGTGTAAATATCAGCACACTGAAACAACATTTACGACAACAAAGTACGACTAGACTAAACAGCGATTCCCAAAATGTTTTCGACTACAGATTCCTTAAGAAGTAAAACCCTTACTTTTAAGTAACGGAAACTTATCATTTTGCACGAAAAATAAAAATTAAACAACTTTTTAAAAAGTTGTTTAGCTTTATTGTTTAGCTAAAAGCTGTTTGACCATCCTAGCTGGGCCGTGATCCTGTTACTGGTCGTCACTTTCGTAATATTTGTATTTATTTATCTTTTGGACGTGTTTGTATCCGTTCGCTTACATGTCTCTTTTTTGCACCTTACTTTTACTCTGAGGAAGTATAAGTCATTAATTTGCTTTTCAGAACAAGCTTGTTGCTTTTTCTTGTAGGAAACAAAGCGACTTCGAGTTTTCCCAAGAATTTCGGCAAGATAAATTTCATCATCCAACTTCTTCCTCAACATCTTCTTCTAGAAAACAATTGGGCTTCACAGGACGAGACTTGTAGAGTTCTACATCTTCATTAAGAACTTTTCTTAAGTCCTGTTGTGCTTTCATTGACATGTGTAATGGAATATTTTTTCTCATTTCATCTAGCAGTCGCCCAGCCCTAAATCAAGTTATCTACGTTAAACTGTAGATCAAGAATAACAAAAACATAATAAAATAACTACTTTGTAATTATTAATGAATATCTTAATCTGAATTTCAAGACACATTCACCGAATAAAAATTTTGATAGACACTTTTATATACTGAGGCTGCGCAGCATCGTGTCAAATGAATGGATCCAAAGGTAGGAGATGTGTCTCTTACTCATTGTAGTTCACAAATGTAATGTATAATTTTATGCATTAACTTGATGACGAAATCTCTATCATCCTGCTGTCGAGCTAACGCACTTTGGAAAATGCCAATTTAAATACTTATTTGTTTACATTGACAAGAATAACTTATGGCTCAATACTAATTATTATTACTAAAAATCAATTCTGCCACAGAATAAACATTCCTTTCCAGTTATATAAGTATTTTGACCATATTTAATTTCTTTCCATAGCTGGTGCATTTAACAGACGAAGTGCTGATATTTATTCAATAATTTGGTTAATAATAATTAGTTTGCCAGCACTCATGCTGTCAGAGTTGATAATAATAGTGATTAATGTTAGTGTTCAAAGTAATTGTTTTGAATTAAACTTTAGAAATAGAGACATGAAATAGAAAATGAAACTTAAAATTAAACCTGCAATTTAAATCTGTTAATCTTTCGAATTGCAAATTAATTATTAAGAATGAATCTTACTCTTGATATTAAAAATTAAGTTTTTAATAACCTTTTTACTGTTGCACAAAAACTAACAATATAGTTTAAAGTTTTCCAATTAGTGAACCTTGAAAAGAAAGAGAAAACGAGAATAAAATTCTTATTCTTTTATACAGCACAAAAAAAAAAAAAAAAAATTGCTGTCAGAAAAGAAAAAGAATTAAAACAAAATACATATATGTAGAACAAAGAACAAAAAAGAAATTTTAAGGTAAAAACGAAATTAAAGGAAAGTTTACAACACTTGAAAATCCTTGTTCCATGCATACATATATGAATACTCATACATCAAACAGAATGGCTTAAGAATAAACAATTTAAACACATTTTTCCAAACCTAGTCTGTCCCACTTTTGATTATATAACACCAATAGGGAAAAAATATATCTGAATTGGCTGCATTACCTTTTATGAAAATAATTTTAACCTTATTTTAATGTATCAGAATTAATTTTTTAAAAATACAATGTTCATGCATTCACCACCATTTATACTCTATCATATCTTTCGAAAATTGAGCCTCAAAAATGTGCATTTTAAATGGAAAACTTTTGGCACAAAATTTTAGCATGAAAGCCAAAATTGTTCTGGAAAATTTTGTCTTATCAGATTCTAATGGTGGACAATTGCGGAACTTCCTTGAGTTCCGTATTTAACTAGCGTAAATTTGAATTCAAAAGAGTCTGAATGTTCCTTTTGTAGGTTCATTTATTTATGATATCAACATCAGAAATGGATCATCTGAAAATGGATCATCAATTTGAGAAATAATGCATATTATATTGGCTGGGAACTAATATTGTTAGAAATGAAAGAAGACCAAGCATTTTAAATGCAGTACAGACCTACTTCATTAATTGAGCGTTGGAAATATCTGCTATTATTATAAACTGCTTGCATTTAATTTCAATTTTTAAAATGACAACAGAGCAATTTAATGCAGCTTAATGATGTGAAACTTTGTACTTCACTATGACTTTCGTAAAATTGAAATATCATTCACAGTTGACTAGTAAGCCAGTAATCATCTTACAAAACTTTTGTGGAAGAAATTTTTGCCAAACTTCAAACATTTGACCAAATGACTTAGTTAAATATTTTGCACGTTATAAATATATTTTTAGTCTATTTTACTTACATCACAAAGTTTTTCAGATAATTATTCTGTAAAATCCTTTAATTTAATTGTTGTATAGTTTTATGTGCATTTTATAATTTCAATTAAATTAAAGATGACTATGTATTTAATGCTATGGAAATATGCTGTGGTTTTCTATAAGGCTGAAAAATTTGAAAATGATTGACCACATATTTGATTGGTCACAAATTTTAAGCTATTAACCAACACTTCTAATATTCAAGTAAATTCTGAAGGCTTTTAACTTTCAATCCAAAATTTTATTATTATTGTCTATAAAATGTTATGTGAAATGAAACAAATGCAATTAAAATATTCATTAACACAAGAAATGAAAAACCATTTATTTCACATTTTATACAAATGATTATCAGGAATCACCAACCAGCTTTTCGTTGCTTACTTCCGTTTTACTTGGCTGCTCTATAGTATCAGTTTGAGTTCTGCAATCTAGTGATTTTTCAACATTTATGGGTACTGTTTCTGACAAATTATACTTTTTAAATTCCTTAAATTTCCTCAAAAATCCAATACAACACATATTACGCATAATATCAACAGATAAAACAACTTCTGGATTTAATAAACTCACAGACCATTTAGGGACAAACTTTTCCATTGATTCTCTCACATACCATAATATATGAGATGATGTAATGTTTTGGTTTTGTCGAATATTGCACTCAACTTTATACAACAAATTTTGGTTTTCTTCCTTTTGAGAGTACTCAGATAAAAATGCATTAAGAGCTTTACTAATATCAGCTTGAAATGCTTTACATGTTATGGATATAGGCTTCAACTTTTGAATGAATCTGGTTTTTCTTTTTTCTGATTCCAGTACACTTTCAAAAATTGTAGTAACTAATTGTATAGGATCAGGAACCTAAATTTTCAGATAGAAAAAACAAAAAATATAGCAATATAAAAAGGTTGCAAAAGACAAGCATTAAAAATATAAATAAAAAAATAAATAAATAAGAATAATAAAATACAAACAATCCGTTTTCAAGAAAATGAAAAACGTTTTTAAAAAATATTTTTAAGTTCAGAATTGATGTAATTAGTAATTATTAGCTCAGTATGAGACATTGGCTTCCAAATATATTTAAACTACCTGGAAGATCCACCCTTACATAAAATTTTGCACAATTCTGATAAGGAGGAATCATACAGGCACTTAAAGATAGCTTACTTTTTCCTTCTTTATTTATTTTTTCAATTAAATATAAATGCTATTTGTAAAATCTAACTTTATTTTAATAGTTAGATAAGCAACTACCTACAAAATTAGATTACAACTGGAGGTTAAATTTATGTAATGTTTATTTAACTATGCATCAACAAAATAATCAAAAGAAATTCACATCTGTGAAAAATTATCAGATAAATACTCAGTAAGTTCTAAAAAAATAGCAAAACTCTTTACAATGCCAACCCCCCCCCCCCCCTAAAAAAATAATAAAGTAAAGAAGCATATTTGTTCTTATGTTTGCTTTTCTTTCTATTAAAATAACTAGCCGAAAAAACTAAGCAAGAGTTTTATTCCTTTTCCTGTTGCATTGCAAATGAAATGTAACATAAAATTTTGCAAATATTCAATTAGTAGAACATACAAATAACCTCTCTCATTTTTTACTTAAAAATCTAAAAGTGTTACGATCAAAAGCACAAATAAATACATAAAAGAAATCATACAATAGTTAACATCATTACTAATTTAATTTAATCTAAAGTTTATATCAACTATCTGCCAAATGATAATTATTTCTTAGTTTTAGAAAAATAAAAGTAATTTTTTAAGTTTCTAAATTATAATTTTTATGCAATGCAATATTGTTTGAATATTTTACAAAGAGTGGCTGAGACACCTTGAATTGACATTTATTCCTTCATTTAATGTCAGTTTGCTAACATATCACTGCAGCACAATACTACAGAACAAAGTTTATGATTTATCTAAAGCATTGTTAATTTTCTTTCCTGCTGTTATAGAAGGTTCTTAAATCGACACATCAAGATCAAATTTTACACCCAAGATAACAGTTTCACTTTTATTAATAGGCTTTTAATTAGTTTCTCAGACTAAACAGTTGGTAATTGACTTTCAGATTATGATCATCAAAACAATTCTTTGTGTCACAGTCTTCTTAAGGTATAATTGTTATATCATAGTTGTGTCAAAGAAGCTTGTAATGGAGCACTCTGAACAAGAAGAAACAGAGCAACTAGAACTTAATGTCCAACCTGCCCCATCAATTGAAGTTACATTTTTCTTTATTATTATTTTTATTATGTACTCATTACGTTTTTTCTAATGTATAGTACAGGGTTTTTTTTTTTAAAGTATTTAACATCTAATATAAAGCATAAAAATGATTTAAATATTAAACCAGAAACAAAATGATTTAAAAATCAATCATAAAGTAAAATGTTAATTAAAATCAAGAATTTTAAGTAAAACAAGAAAAATTGTTTAAAATATCATTTTAATAACAACAAATTTGATGTTTTCACAAAATTTAAAAAAATAAATATTGAAAAGTTATTTATAAATTATTAAACTTGTAACAGTTAAGTGAGTAGAACCTTTTTTTTTTTTTTTTTTTGCTATTATGCCATTACCTAAGATTGTATTGATACAAGAGGCTTTTAGATTTTAATTAATGAAGAAACTTCGTTAAACATGCCCCTTAATTGTTTCAAAAACATACATGAATGCCCTTTTATTGATATTTAAAAAAAGAAAATTAATTTTATTGCTTTTATTCTTTTGATTTCCTAAAGGGCTGTTTACATTTTTTGTACCACCAAAAAGGATACTTTGAGTCATTTTACACCATATTTAAAAAATTAGTTTTCTCTATGGTCTTTATGCAGTAAAATTAATTTTATATGTAGTTTGATTTATTGATCGATTAGTTTTCATAGAATATGAAAGTTTTGATATTTTATATTAGCTTTACTTGCACATCCATAATGTCTGAAACTTAAATATGCTCCACTCTTTGTCTGCTATTGTTAATAAAGGCGCTGGTAGCCTAGTGGTCAGGGTGTCCTTCTTCGAACCGAAAGGTTTTGGGTTCGGAACCTAACCCGCCGAAGACCCACCATGTACTCTTGGGGATACGAGCAAGTGACATCTGTGGACCTTGAAGTCCTGAGGCAGTTCCAAGGGTACCAGAGGCTGGAGAAAATTTCCTTTCCTTCAGCTTCAGGTCCAAAAAGGGAAGTGGCGTAGTTGTGGTGGTGCCATCTGGTGTCAGCCACCTACAGAGTGTTAGGGTTAATGCTGGCCACCTATCAGGTGACCCTTCACAAATGGCCAGAAATTCCTGTGGCTTTGAAAAGGGCGAATGCCAACAAGTCAACTTTACATTGTGGATAACATATTTCAAATCACGTCTGCTTTTTAAAAATCTGTCTTTTCCCACTGGTTGATAATTTTATTATTATGCATGTTTCTCACTTAAGTTCAATTAAATCACATATTGATTTTTTTAAATTAAAGTCTATTTAGATTAATTTTGAACTTAAAATAATTTTTGTTTTGCAGTTCCGCAGCATAAAATATTAGAATAAGTGATGTTAAAGAGAAAGAGATAACATAAAGAACGACTTTAAAAAGTCAATGAAACACTTATCTTTATGTAACAAAAAGTAACTTAATAAATAATTCATGAAATAATTTCACAATGCATTATAATTTAGTCTTGACAATGTGCATAGGAAAAGCCTCTTTTTACAATACAGTTATGTAAATTTAACTGATGTATGGAGCAGTTATCTGATAGTATTAATGAGTTCCCAGGAACAACAGACAAGTGTGATGAGTGAAGAATTGCATATATAGCTTTTAAGATGGTGTTCAAAAGATTATTTTTTTCATATAAAAAGGTGTGAATAACCATTGTTTCTCCACCCCCTTACTTTTATACTGTATTACAAGATTTGTGAATCAACTTGCATTATAAATAAAAACTTACAAGGCAATAACTACAAGCAATTAACTAAAATGAATTACAATGCCTTTTTTAAGTAACCAAAGTCACGCAGTGGTGTAGTAAAGAGGTCCACATACCATCATTTTTTTATTTCAACTCAAGCGTCCCCCACCTTTTTAAAATTTTTACACAAGCGTTCCCCCAGTTTTTTACCTTTGCATATGTAAGAGTCTTTCCACTTTTTTCCCAGGACTACACAACTGAAGCCAACACATGGAAAATTTGCATACTGTTACATAATTTTGATTTTAACTTAATGTTATATTGAAAAATAAGTATTAGGAAAGAATAAATTAGGATTCTGGCTAACAATAAAATGAGAAAACTTACAGTTGTTTTGATAAATAAAACACCCTTCACCATTGTACAAACTTGTTGAAACCTTTTGAACTTTGATTTGACAGTTTGTAATTCTTTCGCCAACTGTTCTTCGATGTCAACTTCACCTGAAAAAGCATTCTCAGAATTCTGAAAAATAAAAGTCATCAATTGAATTATAAAGCAAATATATTAAAGATTTGTACATAATTTTCATGCAGTATAGAAAAGGAAAGACTATATTTACATTCATGAGGAACATGCCGTTTTAATTATTATAGAAGCTCACTAAGAATTGTTCAGAATAAATTTAATGTAAGGAAAATGGGATTTAAAAAAATTAATTATAGCTCAACAAGGAATTTTTTAAGGTCAATTACACCATGTTGTTCATATAATTGAATATTCCAATTTAAAGCACAAACTTGCCATGAAAATTGCAGAACATGAGTTTTATAGTGGAAGAATGCAAGAAAACTGGTCGTTTTACTGGTGACAAATTATTGCAAAATAAAAAATACAAACATATTGGGAGAGCCATCAATTTTATCTACTAGAATTCAGGAAATTATTCTGTGGAAAATTTCTTAACAATGTAAAACTTAGTTCTTTAAAGTTACTACAGAAATAACTATATGAAAGTCGTTACTTTTGTCAGTTTTGTTATAAAGTTCCTTTTTTTTCTTCTTCTCAGGGTAAACTAACAAAACATCCAGGTGCGTAGGAAAGGGGGAGACTCAGGGGGCTTAAGCCCCTCCCATTAGAAATCATGCTCCATAAGGATTTTGGTTATTTTGTGAAAACTATGAATTTATTTTAATGATCTTTAAAAATATTCATTTATTAGTGATTTTTTGTGATTAATATTAATAATAATGAGTGCATACTAATTACTTTTTAATTGTTAATTGGTTTTTCATTGAAATCATTTTGAGGATTTGGAAATAAAATTGTTTGAGCCCCCCCCCTCCCCTGATTTTTAAAGTGCTACGCTCCTGAAAACATCACTTTCATTTGCAAAAAAAAAAAAGAAAAATAATGTACTTTTAATTTTATGATCAATGTTTCAGATGAGATGTAACAGTAAAGGTTTGGAAAAATCCTGAAGATTAAAGGGAATATTAAAATTTATTTTCAAAAATGTTTGGGAAGACGTATGGCTTGGAGTTCTATTTTTTGCTCATCGCCTCATTCATTTTTGTGCACTGAAAAATGAATCTCGAGACACTCTACACAGAATTCTACTTTTGCATGAAACTTTTTTTATGAATATTTTATTCATCTATAAATGTTTAAACATATTTAAAATCTACATATGTTTTGGAGTTTAAATCAGTAATATATTTTTGCAACAAAGATTTTTTAAAATTATTTTTGATCATAAGAACAGATAGCTGTTCTTGAAAGCATCAATTTTAGCATAAAGTCTCAAACTTTATGCGATTAAAGCCATCTTTGGAATAAAATTTTAGTTAAAGTCTAAATACTTCATAAATTGCATTACTGAAGTTTAACCGATAAAACCGCGGGTATATATTTTAAGTACACATAAAAAGTTCATGCCGTGGAAATTGCGGGATGAGCAACTTTCACTACATTTACGTTGCACATGGAAATTGCGGGATAAGCAATCAGAGGTACATTCAAAATAGATATTTCACTTAGTTTTTATGAGGGTTATTTTATTTAACCCAAGTGGAACAAACTAATTAATCAGTATTTGTGCACTGAAGCTCTAGAAGATAAAGAACCTGCAGTGAATTTTGTGAATATTTCAATTTATAAGTTTTCCCAAAAGTCAAGAAAAGTATATATTTAGTTCTTCATGCTGTTTTTTAAATTATAAATGAGATATTTTTCAGTAGTCCTGATATAATGCCAAATAATTCATCTATTACCAAAGTGAGAAGGAAAAATATTTATTTGGCTTAAAATCAAATTTAAAAGCTTCTCGTAATTGAATGAGCAATATGCCACATATGTAGGAAAGAGCATCGGCTACTTTGAGTATTATAGTGGAGCATCAAATTATCAGACTAAAAATGAACTGAAACATGGAGTGCCTTTATTGTTTAGCTCCAATGCTTCAAGAAATCATGTGTTGAAAACTGTTCAAGTAAAATAAGCTATAAACACTCATTCAAAGAAATGCATAGGTATCAATAAACTTTCTGTTCACTGGATAGCATACAAAAAAATCTGTGTAAAGACCACTACTTTTACAGAATGGCTTGTCTAGAGGTCAAATATTACAAGAATTGAAATATCTTGAAATTAAAGTTTTTTTTTTAATCTTGATAATGCACCATTGTGTTCTAAGTTAACTAATTATGCAAAATGTATTCCTGCCACTCACTGGTGTGGAAGAAATTCTCAATTATGGGTTGTATCAAACGAATTAAGTTTGCATAAACTGATTTAAACTAGGAATTGAAATTATTTTTGAAATGCAATGCATATTTTTGAATTTTATTTTTGAAATGCAATCCTACATATTAGATATTAGGGTATTTTTTTGTTGTTGTTCTAAAATTTCATTGCTAAAATGTATGTGTCACTCAAATTATAATATGAAATATACATTTCATTTGAAATGTATGTTTTCATCTCTTACATGTAGGTTTACAAAATAATGCAAATTTCATAAAATAAAACCTTACCTCAAATTCAGGTCCATATAACTCATCTGCATATTCATTCAGTAAATTATATGCTTCCTTAATGCACAGATGTTCCTTGTTACAAGTAATCAGAAATCCTTTCAATCCAGGTTCTAAAATGCCAGACTTCGGCTTTTTTGAAGTTTGATAATATTTTTTCTTATTTTTACGTTTAACTTTCTTGGAAGAGGACATTGCAGGATTCTAAACAAAATGAAGAAGCAAAGAATAAAAGCATTGCAGATTTTTAACAGCAGAAAAATTCAATAATAAGTATTTAACTTAAATATGATTTTAAATTTAATCTTCAATATCTCGATCAGACCATGGGTGAAAGTAAAAAATTTTCAAAGGACGGAAGTTTTAAAAAAAAAAAACTATAATCAAAGACATGCATTTTCCAAAAATTATCTTAATACAGTAGAGCCTTGATTATCCAAGGTAATGTGGACCGAGGGTACCTCGGATAATCGAAAACTCGGATAACACGGACTCTGTCCAAATCGAGAGGGAAACATGGGTTGAAATAAATGAAAATGTTGTCAAATATGTAACAAAAAAGGTATTTACTCTACATATCACTTATAGAAATGAACAGTGTCATATCTGCAAAATGGAAATTTTTCAAGAAAGGAGTTTGAACGTTTTACAAGTTTTATTTAATTACCTTATTTGTTTCAATGGTTACTATAATCGATTTTGTTCAGAAAATAGTGACTTCTCTAGTTTTCTCTCACATGATGTTATGTTATTGATGTCAAAAAAATTAGAAATAACTGTAAAAAGTATTTATTACAGCATTGCACCAAAAAAATAAAGGTAGCCTCTACCCTTAATTTTTGAACATTTACTTGTGGCAGTTATCTCAATATAAAAAGCTAAAAAATTTGAAAATTTTGATATTAAAACCAAAAAACAGATTTTTTTGCAGATATAGATATATGACACTGTTCATTTCTATAAGTATTATTATTAAATGAAAAAATTACGTTACATACATACAAATATCTAATTTACAGGTACACATCAGTAGAGTACATGTTACAGTTAAAGTTGTTTTTTGAAGAAGTCTATATATATATACTATATTGTTTTCTGTTGAACAGAACTCGCTTGCTTCTTTGCTGCCATTTTACGCAAAGGTTGTCGCCATAAAAGGTCTGTTGGAGTTGTCTCTGACTGTTGTTCTAGGTCTTTATATCACCAGAAAATAAAATTAAAATGCAACTTATGCCATTGAATGGCGGACATCATTCAGTGACGCCGCCATAAGGCGCAAAAAAAAAAAAAAATCAAGGGCAAATGTACCTTTTGTAACCCGGAACTCGGTTAGTCAGGGCTCGGATAACCGAGGCTCTACTGTATATTGCATGTATTAATAATTTAGTCTTTTTATTTTTCATAATAGGCTAATAATAAAATTTCATAATTAAGGTGCTCAAGTTGAACATTTTTCGAATAATTCTTAAGCATTTAAAAAAAAAATTACTAAATTTATTACAATTAGCAACCATTACACATTAAGATCTTAAATGAAGCAATATTAGAAAACATTTATAACAGGCTTAAATCTATATTGTAAATCATTCCATCCTTTCCCATCTAACGATTTATAAAACAAGACGGAAATCAGTCTATAGACGGAACACTTTCACCCGTGATCCAGAGTGAGTGACAAAGAATATTCTACATTTTATCATTTTTAAATATAATTCCAACTAGTAGTGAAGCAAGAGATTTTTCATTATGTGTGTGTGTGGAGGGAGGGAGGAGAACAACAGCATGTTTAACACATGCATCCATGAATACATACATAAACATGTATATGTATAGTATGGCTCTGATAACATGATACATGTCCTTTTCGAGAGAGAGTTCATTTTTCTCTCGTGGGTATTAAGGAGAAGAATTCTTATACTGGCACCGATAACTATGATTAGTACATTATTAGCAAGGCAAAATGACTTTCCTCACCCATATGAGGGAGTGTCACATGACCATCAATTCCCCCTTCCTTTGCTGCATTCTAATGCTTTTTTTTTAAATATGCATACCCTTTGCCCATCCTGTAAAATTTTGAATTGACAGAACTGATCTAGGCTACACAGGGGTCCCCATTTCAGGTGGTACTTGAGTACCCTTCAATATATTAGTGGGCACTTGGACATTTCTCTCATACTTTCACGATTAGTCTATAACAGAACCCGCTTTCTTCTACACGTTTCATGATTAAAACATATTACCTTTTATGTGGATTTGTTTCACTGGTTTTTTGTCATCACGATTATGACAAAAATAATTGTAATATTCTTTTGCAGAGAAGACACTTAATAGAACCGAATTTGATACAGCTTGCATAATTATTCAACATCAATAATAATTTTTAAAAAAGAACCCAAAGCACATTTTCATAAAGCTTAAATATTTAAATTAATCCTTTTTATGTCCACAGTGCTATTAGACCTACAGATTATATGCAAGAATGCAAAAATACTGTACAAATGGGCACTTAGGAATTAACAATGTTAAAAGATATGATTTTTGTGCTTGCATAGAAATTCATCTATGTTTTCGGCATTTTTTCCCCTCCAAATGAAGAATTAAAAATATTCTTTAGATCTATCTTCCTTGGATCAATACAAGGCCATATCCAGAGGGGGGGGGGGGGGGTGCCCGACGCCCCCACCCCCGAAATTTTCCGTAATGTAGCATATATTCCTCCCTGAAACTTTCCTCAACACTAGTGTTTCAAAGTCTTGCCCCCCCTCCCCCCCGAAAAAAATTTCTGGCTACGGCCTTGGATCAATAACCTATCATATGTGTGAGTATATGAACTGTAACCTGAATAAATAATCTAGTTTTTCTCAGTTCTTCACAAAATTTGGCCATGAGGCACTATGATGTCAAGGAACTCACCATTTTGTTTCCAAAAATTGAAACAGCTCTAGAGCAATCAAGCAACTATAGAGCAATAAAATTGCTATTTTCTAAACAAACAATATGAGCAATGGCTTTAGATCTGGCTTGGGAACAAAGATTTATTATCATGAGTGCCTCGTGGCACCCATCTTTCAGTGATACCCTAGAGTACAGCGGTATCCAGTTTAGTTATTTGTGTTATTTTGTATATTATTATGATTTTTAAATAGCAGTTTAAGTGCATACCATTTTTAAAATAAATAAAAAGAAACTAGAAAAGTTATCTGGCAGTCCAATGCAACAATTATAGAAAATATACTAGCATTAACTGAAACTTGGTCGTAAAAAATTAGCCATTCAGCTCTGCGAACAACCAAGATGGCAACTATATTCTCATAGCCACACGTTTGGTCAAAGGGAATTGGCAGCATTACTTAATTGGCTTACATTTCCCGTTGCAATTGAGGACTTAAAAATTTGTTATTAAAATAAAATGTAACTGAAAATAAACCATGTCTTGAATCTAAAGCACTATGAAGGTACTATGTGCTGACCAAACATGGTGCTCTCTCTCTAGTAAATTAGACAATTTTAAATGGAACATGAGCTTTTAGTGTTTCAGCACAAATATAGAAAAGGGGGTTTTTTTTCAGTAAAAAAATAAACGGAACTGCTTTTTCAGAGAGGAAATTTTTCCATGACTTAAAAATAAAATTCCAATACTTTAAATTAAAGTATTAATTTTCCATACCTTTTCCAGTTCTGAAATTTATTGGAATCCCCCCCCCCCCCCCCATGACTTTCATGATACATACAAACCCTGACTATGGGATAAAATTCAAATCTTTAAGGTTGAAGAGTAAGCTTTATGTGCGGAAGGGATCGCATCGCTGTTTTGGGTGGGAGGAAAATAATAATATTATATAACCATTTCAGCCTTGTTTTCCCATATTGCAATTTTGAGTGTGATCTGTTATGTATTTTACGTTTTCTTAATTGCTTGCAATTTTTACTAGATTTAAATTTTTAACATTTCAAGTCCCAATCAAGAAGAAATGTTACTTTTAGTAGAAAAAGTAATTAGAAAAAGAAGTTTTGTAACAAAAAAGAGAACATTTGTAACATTTTTAGTAATTTGTTTCCATGCACAATAATAAAGCATTCATAAATATGCAGTTTAAACAATATAAAAAATATATATTCATCCGCACTTTAGTGAATTAAGGATGCAAAAAACATTGCCCATCTTACTTTACCTGCTGTTTAAGACATCAAAAAAGTTGAAAGGGAAAGATTATATCCCTTTTTATGAAAATAAACATTTCTATTTTAGAAATGCAGCAAATTAAACAAAAGAAAAAGTAAGTTCAAAATTGGCATAAAAATATTTTATTTAGAAGAATAAATTTCCTTTTTACAAATCTGGGATCATAAAAGGCCACTAATATTATTTATAGTAAACTATAACCACAAGAAACAGAAGTGAAATGAAAACACATGAATCACTGGGTCTTTATGTGATGATCAAGAACAATTACTTTTCAAACAGTATTCAATACAGGTTTAAAATATAATGAAGGTGATCTCCGAATTTCTTCATCAGTCAATGAACTTAAAGACTGAAGAGACAGCTCATCAAAGTCCTTATCCAAATTTGGCAATGAGATATTGCTACTTGCAGGTGCATCAGAAGAATCAATTCTTAAATCCTGATTGTTTGAACCTCTTCTGTTACTGCATTCATCAATTGAATCAGATAGTACTGATGCATTATCTTCATTGACAGGAATAGAAGAAAAATTAAAATCTCCACAAGTACCAACATCAGCTGCGATGAATCCTGTGCTTTCTTGTTTTTTGCATTTATAGGCTTTTACTTTAGGTGACTTTAAATTAATTTGGTGCGTTTTGTACCGAGATTTCACTGGTCCAGAAAATGTAATTTTTCTAGACTTCTGTATTCTCATTTTTGCCAACGTTTCATGATGTGCATAAGAATTAATATTATTATACACTTCCATAAATTTTTTATTTTTTTTACACTGTAAGTCCCTTTCAGTGCTCAGAAGTTTCTTTTTTTTCTCGTATGTTGCTGTAGGAACTCGATTTGCATTAGGTGGAATATTGAGATTTTGCAGTTTTTGTTCAAGAAGGAAATTGACATCCAAATATTTTTCTCGAACAATATCTGTTCCAGAATGATGTACATCATTCACTTGATCACCGGACTTGCAAGTTTCTGGACTAACACTTTCATTACCTTCAGCTGTCAAAGATTTAGAATGCTTTTTTAGGTACTTAGGTATCATTTTAGAGTTATGTGATGCCTTTGAATTTTCTATTAACCAACATAACTTCTTTTCAAGGTTGCTTTCAAACTGTTTGTACATGTCTGGTGAATTTATTTGTTGATAGACAGATTGCATTATATGATGAAGTTTATCCATTTCATTTTTCAGATCAGGATATTTTTCTTGCCATGATATTTCTTCATCAAATTTTTCCAAAAACATGGCCTGTAAGTCAGACATAAGAACTTGTTTCAGTTTTAAAGCATCAGTTTTTTGATTCTGAAGATTTTTTTTTTCATCATGGGAAATTTTCTTTTGTATTTCTTGCTTAAATAACATATCGTCCTTCACAACAATTCGAAGCTCCTCCACTTGTGTACATAAACTTTTAACAAAGCCTTCAATTTCAAACATCTTCGTTTTCAGTTCATCATATTCTTTACATTTTGTAATTGTGGTAATAGGTTCATCAGAAACGAGTTTCACATTTTCGACAACCTCAATATTTTTAGCTGATGATGATTCATGTAATGTTTGTTTTAACTCGCCACAAGACTTCTGACAAGTGTTATTAGCAACGTGTTGCTTCACGCTTTCCAGTTCTTTCTTAATGATGTCGAAATGTTCATTTATATTTTTATTAATGCTTTGGGTAGATACATGTTCATCACCTGCTGCCGATTTCGATATACCAATTATTTTACCATGCAATGACAGGAGATTATCAGTATGTCGCCGAAATATATGTTTTATTAAATATTTTGAGTTGATGAAAACCTTGGGACAATAACAACAAGTGCAATATGACTCCAAGTTACCAGGCAAATTACTTTCTTTCACATTCACAACTCCGTGTTCTGCCTGTTTCCCCAGCTTAACATCATTTAATAATCGGCAAGCTTTTTCACGTACTTTATCCATGGATGACTGCCACTACAGATAAATTTCATGTACAAACAAATAATTTTGATAGTTACAAATGTCAATATAACGAGTTTTGTGACACGTTCATTTTAAAATATTAAGCACATATATTTTTTTCTACATAAAATTTTGAACATGAAGTTCACATAACTTAAATAAATGTATGATCCTTTTTAAGGTAATGAGGAACAAAATTAATGTAAATCATAATCAATTACCAAGTTCTCAGTTTAAAAACTTACGTTTTGTTCTTGGTGGACGCTAGTTCGCACCCCTTTGGAATCGTGACGTCACGCCAGGTGGCGTAGAGCTCTGACGTCACTCTGTTTAAGCCGCATGCGCAGCGTTTTCGTTCTCTGCGTTGAGTGTGTGAGTATAGTTTTTGCTTCTAATAACAGATCTAAATAAATTAACGTTCCAGATAAGAGGAGATTGCTCTCATTTATTATTGTTAATATAATTTTTTTTCAATAAAAACTTTGTGTAATTTTTTTTTACTACTGTTAATTTTTTTTTTAAACTTTGTATTTTTGTTTTTTTTCAATAAAATGTGTGTTCTTCAATAAAACACACATTTTTGTTTTGAATGAAAATAAGGAATATTGGGAAATGTACGGGGGTTTTTTTCAGTTAATTTTTCTGAGAAAATTTAAATTACCTCCAACTAGTTTTAAAAAAAATTATTGCGTGTAAAGGAATTGATGACAGAAATAATTTGCAAATACTTTTGATTTAGAATATGAGATTGTTCATTAAAACTTTGTCAAAATGCAACCAAACATTAAGTTGAAGTATGAATTTGATTTAAAAAAATAAAAAAATCATATACATTTGTTCATAATTATTTATTTCTTTTTTATAGCATAAATCCCAAACAAATTAAAATTTGAAATCACATTTGACAAATTTGAAAAAAAAAAAAAAAAAATTGTATTACTTGAACGCAAAAAAAAAAAAAAAAAACTAGTTGCGAAATTCTCATAAATAAGAAACAAATTAAAATTAGCAATCACATTCGACAAATTTGAAAACAAAACAAAACAAAAACAAATTGCATTAGCATCAAACAAGTTTGAATCTACAGCAAAATCCTTGTAGGAAAATAATTTGTGCTGCATAAAAGTACCACATCATGTAATCATGCAACAGATACTTGCATACCAAGCTGACATTCAATCCTTGGAGACTTTCAAAAAAATTCAAGATTACTTAAAAAAATATGAAGGACACAATTTTTGAAGGATTACAAATTTTAAGGATCAAACTGTAGAATTAAAATTGCAACACACATACCATTTGAAAAATAAATCAATGGATCTCTAACAAACAAATCCAATTTCTTTTTAAATTTATAGTAAAAAAATCAAAAATAATGTACAAAGTATATAAAGCAAATTTGTATGCACTTTTTCTTTTTTTGAACACCAGGCAAAACCATATTTACAAATATATTTTTTTTCTTTCTACAAGATGTTTTTATATTGTTTGATTATTGCTTTTGTAAATATGGTTTTGCCTGGTGTTCAAAAAAAGAAAAAGTGTGCATACAAATTTGCTTTATATACTTTGTACATTATTTTTGATTTTTTTACTATAAATTTAAAAAGAAATTGGATTTGTTTGTTATAGAGATCCATTGATTTATTTTTCAAATGGTATGTGTGTTGCAATTTTAATTCTACAGTTTGATCCTTAAAATTTGTAATCCTTCAAAAATTGTGTCCTTCATATTTTTTTAAGTAATCTTGAATTTTTTTGAAAGTCTCCAAGGATTGAATGTCAGCTTGGTATGCAAGTATCTGTTGCATGATTACATGATGTGGTACTTTTATGCAGCACAAATTATTTTCCTACAAGGATTTTGCTGTAGATTCAAACTTGTTTGATGCTAATGCAATTTGTTTTTGTTTTGTTTTGTTTTCAAATTTGTCGAATGTGATTGCTAATTTTAATTTGTTTCTTATTTATGAGAATTTCGCAACTAGTTTTTTTTTTTTTTTTTTTTTTTTGCGTTCAAGTAATACAATTTTTTTTTTTTTTTTTTTCAAATTTGTCAAATGTGATTTCAAATTTTAATTTGTTTGGGATTTATGCTATAAAAAAGAAATAAATAATTATGAACAAATGTATATGATTTTTTTTATTTTTTTAAATCAAATTCATACTTCAACTTAATGTTTGGTTGCATTTTGACAAAGTTTTAATGAACAATCTCATATTCTAAATCAAAAGTATTTGCAAATTATTTCTGTCATCAATTCCTTTACACGCAATAATTTTTTTTTAAACTAGTTGGAGGTAATTTAAATTTTCTCAGAAAAATTAACTGAAAAAAACCCCCGTACATTTCCCAATATTCCTTATTTTCATTCAAAACAAAAATGTGTGTTTTATTGAAAAACACACATTTTATTGAAAAAAAAAACAAAAATACAAAGTTTTAAAAAAAAATTAACAGTAGTAAAAAAAAATTACACAAAGTTTTTATTGAAAAAAAATTATATTAACAATAATAAATGAGAGCAATCTCCTCTTATCTGGAACGTTAATTTATTTAGATCTGTTATTAGAAGCAAAAACTATACTCACACACTCAACGCAGAAAACGAAAACGGTGCGCATCCGGCTTAAACAGAGGGACGTCACGATTCCAAAGGGGTGCGAACTAGCGTCCACCTTTGTTTTTGTTTATCCTTCTTGAATTTCAATGCCAGATTCAAAGCAAAAAATGTTTCAAAAAATAAACTGCTGCCAGATTTGTAAAATTTAAACGAGATCGAACTCCAAGCCGCCAAACGTAAAGAATCAAAAGCAAAAGATAGTCTGCTATCGTTAGTGTGTCATTGTCATCATTTCTGCTAGAAAGTTAAGATTTAATTTTGATTTTCTAATGAAATGAATCCTGTACGACGAAAGGAAGAACTTCTGCGTGAGGCATCTGCTTACGGTGACGAAGACAATGTAAAAGCGCTATTGAAGTCGGGAGTTGATATAAATGCACAACACAGTGTAAATGGATGGTAAATATACTCAAAAAATTGGGTTTCCATTTTTTCCATCTTATTAAGTACAAAATAATCTTCTCTAATAAGTAAAGAATTTAATCCGGCAGAAAAGAAGAATTTTACCAATTGGATCTAAAATTCATAAGCATTTAATTTGATGAGTTTTTAATATGAATTAATAATAAGGCCATATCCAAAAAAAAAAAAATTAATGTGAGGGAGACTAGGGTGGACCTAGCTTCTGATTTTAGTAGTTGTCCCTCTCCTTTTCATTCCAGAGATTAGTGTCAGAGAAGAAAATAAGCAACAGGATAACCTTGATCAGTGAAGCCCTAATGAAAGTCCAAACTAGGGATTTAGGGAACGTCCCCTAATAATTTTTAGAAATTGAATTCCTTTAACAATAAACCTTTTTAAGCTCTCGTCGAATGACAGTGTCACAACCACAGTAGTGCAGTCCTGAAATAAATGTTGGGAGATGCTTAATTTCGAAAAAAAAGAAAGAAACCCTTAAATAAAAATACAGTGGAGAATGCAATCTCCCAGCACATCTTTACTATTACGACCCTCTCCATTGGATCTACTTGGGGAAAAAAAAGGATGGAGATGGCAAACAATGCCTTCAAATAATCCCTTTTCTCCTGTAATTTGATAGGATTCAAAAATTTATCCATTTTCCCTTTCCCGGGGCTGTAAAAAATTGCCATTGATGCACATAACTGTCTTAAATTTGAGTATGGTTTGGGACGAAATTTAACCATTGCCAATGGACCCCTGAATTGGTAACAGGGTTGTCCATTTTTTTCCACCTCGGATAAAACTCACAGACAAAATATTGTTCTGTCCTTTTTATTCATTTTTTTTTTTTTTTTTGCAAACTAAAAATTTAAACATATTCAAAACTAAAAATGCAGAATTTAATAATGAAAAATAAATATGTTGATTCTTTCTATTCAAAAACATCTATTATGTAAAAAATATATAACACATAAAATATTTTGTTTAGAAATAAAAAGAAAATAACTTTAGCTCCTTGAAATGCTTTTTTATGTAAATATGTTTATAAAATGAATATATTGATAAATTAGCAATAACTTAATATTGATCAAATTTTGTGCTTTATGATTGTTAAATAATAATATAATTATAAAACATATAATTTGCAGCCACTTTTACTGTTCATCTGTCATGTGGCTGTTTTGCCTTTGGTTTTATTGTCAGTCAATAATATGTTTACAAAATTGAAATAGAAATTTTAAAATGTAAAAATGCTTGATAGAACAGTTTCATTAAAATGAAACCTGTGCTTATAGTCACATCAGTGTATTGCATAAAAACATTCAATATGTACTCATTTTACTATGGTACGTACATTAGTATATTTTAAGTAAATCTTTAAAAATATTTCATTATTAATAAATAGTGTAGAAATGTACATCATAGTAATAATTTTTTACATCGTAGGGATAATTTTATATGTCAAACACAAATAAAATCAAATTTTTATTTTATCCAATTTCTTCTATCATCCCGGACTTTTTACAAGCAAGTGGGCAAATCAGCAACCCTGATCGGCAAAGCACCAATTAATTTTTATTTTGACACATCATTCTTTTAGGTCAAAATTAAAAGTTACCTCCATATTTTGGGAGATGTTTTTTTTTTTTTTTTTTTTTTTTGAAGCAGAAGGAAAATTTACAATAAGCACTTGCAATCTTTTTGCACAGCTGGTGGAATATTTCATAGAAGTTGTTCAAGAGGATTTGCAATTTATGTGAGGGTAACATGATTTTCATTTCCACAAGGCAACAACACCCTGGATGGTGTAAATGTGATGAATTTATTTTTTGGGTGTTGACTGCATTAAAAAGCTGACTACTTTAGAATCAAGGTTGGGTTTCTTCTGGAAGAAACAATCAGGAAATAAAACAAGCATTAAAAGTCAAAATATAATAAATAAATGGCATAATTAATCAATTTGTTGTATATCAGATGTAAAGCAGATTATTAATGTGAAAAATGCTAAATTTTAAAATAAGTTATGTTTAATAACAAACAGCTATTTATGGGTAACAGTTATTACAATGTTAGAAGGGGATTTGTTACAACTTGTTCATCAATGGAATGTTTTTTACCCATTTGTGGGAAAGCATACTTTAAAAATGGTAGATCGGATATTTTCATTTAAAAGAGTTTTATGTAAAAATACATTAGTATTTTAAAATATATTGTGCAACACATAAAACAAACTATTAGTCATTTTAGCATACATGTCTAAATGATGAGTTTTAAAGACTAATGATCTAAAACTTTTCACATGAGTATTAATTATTATCACTAATAAAGTATAAGTGATTTGATTAATCTAAAGTTTAGCTAAAATATGTTTTCTTAAATTCTTAACAAACAAGATTTTACCATTTCTTCATTCTTTCCACTTCAGAAGAAAACTCCCAACTCTCATGTGTATATTTTATGTCTTTAATTTTGAAGTAGGTAGCATTCAAACTCAACAAAACAGAAAATATTTGAGTACCTACTGTGAATTGTTAAATGTAAATTATAAGTTTAAATAATAAACAATTATGCTGTTTAACTTAAAGCTTATTAAGTAGCTTAATTATTAGATTATCATATGTAATTAAATTCTTTAAGTCTAAATATTTGTACTTAAAATTTACTTCAGAAATACATTTATTTTATCTTACAAAATTACAACTTATATGGTAAACTCTGGATGAATAAGTTTCTTCCAGCCATTTTTTTTTTTTTTTCTGCTTTGGAAGACCCTGTTTTCAATTATCTGGATCCTTGACCGTTGTGCTGTGTCTAGAAGCAATTGCAGAATTCGACAGGAAAAAAAGACAAATTTGGGGTGGGACGTACATAGAAAAAAGGAAATGCCTGAAGCATTTCAAGGAGGAACCGGTCCTTATGTTGTCCTTCCTTGGTATGGCTTTTGTGTATTATAAAATAGCAATATTAGGACTATTTCAGCTTTTTGTTAAAGCTCACAAGCATAAGTTCTATTTCTGGTAGAATATAAAGAAACTAAAATTTTCTCCGGTAGAGGAAAAGATGCTCATAACTCCTTCTTACATGCAGAGATGTTATCATACTAGAATTTGCAATTTTGTAGTTTTCAACCAAGGGCTCTCAGGAGGATTTTTGAATTTTAGAATCAGTTTAGATCTAAGTTATGACTTTCTTTTATAAGATTTTTAATATACAAAAATAGTTAATTGCATTTATAACAATTTCATGATTAGATGACAATGTTTGCAAATGCTTCATTTATTTTTATCAACACTTTTTTTTTAAATGTGCATATTCTGTCTTCCATCTCCTATTCAGTGAAGTATAAAGAATTACCTTTCCACTTTATGTTTCATAAAATATATCGTCTTCGCTGTATAAAATTATTTTATTTACTATCCTTGATTTTACAGGACTGCATTGCATTGGGCTGCTAAAAGGGGTCATTCAAGCATAGTCAATTACTTGCTTTCTCATGGTGCTGATGCTTCTCTTACATCCAACTATGGGGAAACGCCATTTGCTTTGGCCAACAAAGAAGACATAAAATCAGTTTTGCCAAGTTAGTATTTTTGTATTATTTTTTCTACACTTACACATTTCACACACATATACATTGTAGAGCTTTTGGTCTATAATGTACCTGGGTACATAATACCAGTATTGGCACATATGTATCACTTGATATATGTCATCATGCATATCCAACCACCAAATTTGCATTATTTAAAGTTGATCTCTTTAAATTCCTCTTAGATTACCTTGATTCACGCCTAAGGTAATAAAATATTAAGAAAATATAATTCTGTAAGAGGAAGCGTAATGAAACTAGATTTATGAGGGCTGGATAATGATGAGCCTGAAAATGAGAAAATTCACAATGATAGTGATTCTCTCATTTAAGTTCAGTCATCACTCATTAAACTGGTAGCGTAAAGTCATTTTCTCCAAGTTAATTTTCTAACCTTAAGCATGACACCAATCAACATCATTATAAACTTTTACTGTTACATTTCTGTAATTCTGATATTATATCAAAATAAAAAGTATGTATTAATCATTGCGTAATTGGTATTTTCTCATAATTAGGAAATTTACATTAATTACATAAGATGTAATGTAAAAATGTACTACACACAACATAAGGGATACACATTTATATAAACCTAATTTTTGTGTTAAGTGAAGTAATTATTAAAAATCTTGATATACAGTGATCCCTCGTTTTTCGCGGTTAATGGGGACCAGAGCCTTCCGCGAAAACTGAAAAACCGCGAAGTAGGATTTGCCCCTAAGAATTTTCGTGTATGCGAGTACACGAATGTTTTAAATATGTAAACAGTATTTATACTTCAGACATTTAAGCCGAAAATTACAACAGTATACGTATTTACTGAAACGTGTCGGTGCTAATTAATAAAGTTAATTGCAAAACGTTATAGTTCAGTAATAAACATTAATCTACATTGCTTCCTGAGAGAGGCGAAGAGTCTTGTGATGGTGGGAGCTTTTGAGAGCCCGTGGTACGTACTCTGAGTCAACTCATCTCTTTGTTTGACATGCAGAGATCCTTCCCTCTCGCGTATCAACATGAAACAACGCTCCTTTCCGCAATGTGGCTGCCGACGTGGTTGTATTTTTTCATTTTTAATTTTTGAAGAATATTTTGGAAAACCCCACGAAGCACTGAAGCTGCGAAACATGAAGCGGTAAGTGGCGAGGGAATACTGTATTAATATTTTTTATAAATACAAGCAAATTTGTACTGACAAAGTGAGGTTTAAGTAATAATCAACATCCTTATCAATATTCTGGTTTATATAATATTGCAATTTATGTAAACATAGTTTTCAAATGGTTTATATGAATGCATCTGTGGTGCAGTCATTCAGGGTAGCTTTGAACAACATCATATTTATTAGTATATTTGACTTAATTTAAAAATTAAGAGTGAAAAACTGATTTCATAACCTATTTAACTGAGTGCAGCACTGCACTGTCCAGTTTCTTTTTTAGTCACTAAAAGAGATAACATGGTTCAAAGTTTTCCCCCCATGGTTCAAAGTTTTCTCCCATGGTTCAAAGTTATCCTGAATCAGTGTACTCATACTTGATATCCCTGTAGCAAAAAATTGTCTTGAACCCTTTTTGCCTGCAACAATAAAAACAATTTTAAAATTTGCTGCAATTTTCTGACACGTATTTTTACCACAACAGCACGCAGACTTGTGCATCTTTTCCACCCTGTCTCTGAGACATTGCAGGGGGGACTTTTTCTTTAGAAGCACAGAAAGACAGGCATTTATCACACCAGACTTTTGTCATGAAAACTCATAAACAAAGAAAACCAGAATACATCATGCTTATGAAGTTTCAAGTAAAATTATAAAAAACTGCTAATTTATTGCATGATTGTACACAAAATTTGGGGGCTGATTATGAAATTAGAAAAGCTTGTTGCAGACGGCTGCGTAACTTTCTGCCACTGTGCTTGTTATATATATATCCAATATATCATAAATATTTGATATTTATATAAATAACATGATATTTTCTAATGCTGGCTGACAGTGACCAACATTGGTATGCAGTCATTCAGTGTTCATCTTTAAAGACATATTCTTCCTGTTAAGATACATTTTATAAGGTTGCCAGGTTTTCTCCCAAAAAGAGCAGACAACCACAAGGGAAACATGAAAAAAATATAGCCAACTGTCCGTTCTAACAATGGTCACATGGCAACTTTAACATTTTAGTAAAATGACCTTTTGTATGTAGTATCATTTTCATTAAGCCTGACTTAAAATCATAGAAATTCACTGTTGTTTCAAATTTGATGGATATTTGTGTCTTTAAAAATCTCTTTGTACATTTGAAAATCATAACAAAATTCCATTTTGGGAAGTTTTTTTAAACCTCCTATTCTTTAGTGTGCTTCTCAATGCAATGTAATTAATTTGCGTTTAAATATTACACCATATTAATTATTAAAACATTATGAGCAATGCTGGTTTATTTATAAAATACATGTGAAAATAAAAAAGACGCTGCTGTGATTCAATATGAAGCAAAGGGGTGTAAGTGACAAAATGGAAAATGTGGGGATAACTAGTGAAAATGATAGGGAAAGCACTATTCTATGCTGTGGCAAAATTCTTTAGTGATAGCTCTAATGTGTGTTTAACCCTAACGTGATTTAGAAAAGAATTAACATTGAAGCTCCCATAAGATCCAAACTTTGAACGTGTTTTACTCAGAATCGTTTTTTGGTCACTTACATGCCTATGCTTCTCACTGCCTCATATGTAAAATTTTTGCATCATGTATCTTCAGAAGTTGGTTTAAAATTTTTAATCAAAGTGAATTTGTGTCATTTTTTTAAACATTGATTAAAGTTATAAAATTTATTCTTTTTTTGTGTGTGAAAACATAAATTCATAAACTAATATAAAATTATAGTAAATATGAAAGACCTCAATGTAAAGTTAAAGTCAGAAATAAAAATTTCTACAGATTGAATACCCTTGAATGTTAAAATAACATTTATAATACTTTGCTCTTAATTTCAGTGACTTCATAAGTTAGTTATATGACATTTATCAGGCGGAAAGTGCTTTGTATGTTTTAATCTTGCATTCAATAACACTTTTAAGTTTTAACCACACATTTATTAATTTCTAAATTGTAACAAAATAATACAATGTGCATAATAGACATTTTTTTGTTGTTGTTGTAAATGAAATGCTATGCTTTCTTCCATTAATTATGTTTGTTAAATAAAAAATATTCTCCCTCAGATAATTGCTCTGAAGATTCTCCAGATAAATCGAATGATTCTCCACTTCCTATAACTCCAAATTACTTAACAAATCCATCATTAGCTCAAACCATAGATATGCAAAATTTAATGAATTCAGAATTTTCGAAATCAGTCCATTCCAGCAGTCATTTTGATAAACATGTTGATGACGGTAAGTTGTTTTCTTATAGAATTTTAAAATTTATATTATTGTTGTTTTTATTGTTATTAAAATTTAAAGCATATTATAATAAATATTCAGTTATGTTTTTGCAGAATTGGTACTTAAAGTAAGAACATCTGATCCACCTAATCAAGATTTTATTGAAGTTGAAGTTCCAAGAAAAGATCTATCATATGAAAATGTTTTTAAAATATGCTGTGAAGAATTAGAAATATTACCAAAAAATGTAAGTTTTTATTTACTTAATTTTCAAAGAGATTTAATTGGGCCATTTCACAGTATTTTCTAAAAATGTGGAGTCCGCAACATGACACTTTTTTTGATACAACTACGTAATTTACAGTTTAATTATCACTAAATTTTATTTTCAAATAATGTGCTCAACACATTATTTGAAAATAAAATTTGGTGATAATTAAACTGTAAATTACGTAGTTATAACAAAAAAAGTCATGTTGCGGACTCTACGTTTGGACAAAATACTCTGAAATGGCCCAATTATTAGTGATATGATCAAGTTACTTTGATAAGTAGGGCTAACAAAGAGTATATGCTTCTCATGAAGAACTCTCTCGTGGTGTTCATAAATTGCTCAGTTGGAAAAATAACTTTTTCAGGAAAAGACTGAAATTTTTGTCAGCTGAAGCATGATGTTAGAACTGGTTTTCTCTTTAACATTCTTTTTAAAACTTTACTGTACAAGTTATTTTTATTTTCTTAGACTTTAGCCATTTTATAATTTGATATAGATGTATAAATGCATTAATCATGCATTTTATAGTGGTTAACATAAATTAAAAAGACATTGTACCATATAATCCCAATTATCACCTGCTCATTTTTTTAAAGGTTTATGAATCAGAGTGGGGGGGGGGGGGGGGGGAGAGTAAATTAAAAAATTAAATCCCGTTTCTGAGGGATTTCATTTTGTATTATCATATTATTCTGACTGCATATCAAGTAGGCTCTGTTGACTTGATTTTCATTATATTTGTAACTCCCACTGCCCCGGCATGTAGAAAGTTGACTGCTATGCTGCTGTGGGCAGTTTCTTTTTTGAAGATGTTTTATAATTATTCCCTTAATAAGGGTGTTATTAGAGATTATATGTTATGCACAAGTGCACACATATTTTCCCTGAGAAAAAATTTCTTTGGTATTCTTTTATCTTACTCATGCATGCTGATTGTTTTCTTCCACAAAATATGAAATTTTTCCTCTAAAATAAATAAAGCCTTAGTTTTGTCAATTAAATTTGTCATTTAAGCAGTTTTGATAAATTGCACTGTTAAAGTTTATTAAATGGAATATTTTTTTGCATAGGTTTTTAGATTAAGAAAGTTGCCAAACACTATAGTTCGTAAAGACAAAGATGTTTTGAGATTCCAAAACTTTCAAGAGTTGGAGCTAGTGATAAACATGCCCTTAAACGCAAAGCAAACGACACAATCTGTTAAGGACTGCCAAAAAGCAAGTAGCAATGGATGTGAAGATGCTGCTAAATTTGTCTCAAAATCAAGCCTAGTAAATAACTCAAACTTTTGTAAAAATGGTGAAATTCTCTATTAAATAATATTAACTGCTGCCTCTCTCTCCCCAAGAAATTTATTCAAGTTTCGGAGGTTTTAACTGAGGCTATATATTTTGGCTTGTCGACAGGGTTGGCGCATGCCTCGTACGCCCAAGATCGCGGGTTCAAACCTGGCCCAAGTCGGTGGATTTTCAAGATGCAGAAAATCGTCTGCGCCCATGTCGTATGATTATGCGGCAGGTAAAAGATCCCTTGAGTAGACATTTGGCTTAGATACTCTCGGCTAAATTAAATTCCTAGTGCATATTGCATCAATGAGAGCCCAGGTACCGCCATCTATGGGTAACTGAACGTCAAAATTCTCATGCGGCGAAGGTACTACACTCATTGTGGTGCCGCTGAAAGAGATGGTACCAATTACTGGGGAACGCACTAGGTCTGCAATGGTTGAGGACCAATACCGCAGCCCCATTGGAAAGAAAAAATATATATATATATTTTGGCTTAATTTCAATTTGAATGAAAAACAATATGCTTATGCATGTATAAAATATACTGATAGAGATGGTAATGATACCAAATGATATTCTACAGAGAAAATTTATAGAGATAGACAAAAAGAAAATATTTTGTATTATTTATGAAAAGTAGTTCTTAGGATCTTTAAAAGTGGAAGAAATGTAAGAGGAATGATTATTTATTGACATTGCCCAACCCATTCATTTTTTAATTGACTTAATTTCATTTGTTCATCACACTTCAAATACTATTCCTGAAAAGGAAAAATACTTGGCTACAAGGAAAAAACTACATAAAGAATAAATATACCTACTTCCCCCCCCCCCCCCCCCCCGCAAGCTCTTTAAAGCTGATTTTTAATGAAAAATTGATGTATCAAAATGTGGGATTAATGTTTAAAACTTCAATAAAGTAACCAAAAACACATCAAAGATTTCTACTTATTACCATTACTTGTCTGCTTAAAATTAAAATGAGATTAAAGTGTCAAAACATATCGATCTCAACACTGTTTATTCAAGATAGCTTTTTGACTAGGTTTTTCTACCAATTTATTTCTTGTTTTGCCACAAAAATAATATATAATATTTTTTCAAAATAATATTGTTACCTATTTTATATTTTTTAAAAAAATGAGTTTGTTCTTTTCAGTGTCATATATAAAATTGAGAAAAGAAATGGATTCTTAATTTTTTTTCTGAAAAAACTATATATTTAAAATAGGCTTCTTAAGAAACAACATATGCATAACCAGAAATGAATGAATTATTGAAAGCAATGCGAAAATTACTTACAATTGTTGCTCCTAGCATGAGAGCTTTAGCATTGTCTGGTTAGTACATCTTTTGTCTGCAAGTGCATACTATGAAGAAAAGAATACTGCTAGGCAGATAGCCATTACATACGTCATGGAGCAACAGTATTATTTCTTTAGTTTTAGGAAAAAAGATTCTTAGAACTATATTTCACTTGTTTACTGAAAAAAAAATTCAGTGGCACACCAGCCCTTTTGGGAGCCATGGCCTACTGTGGCCATCCCAGCTTATGAGACCGAGGGCCCTGGCGTGCAGAAGCAGAAGTTCCGGTCAAGTGGTCAGCCTGACGCGGAACCCCCAGTGTTTAGTTCCCAAGCATGCTTGGTCCTCATTTTATCGACCCCCTTGTTTACTGCCCTTTTACTTATTTTTGGTGAAACTATTTTCATTAAACTAGAATATTTATCTGGAATCTAATCGACAAAAATATCAGAATTTTAGATTTTTTAGTTTTATATCACATAACACATGTCTATGTAATTTTTACCACTCCAGCATCTTTGTGAAAGTCAGCATTAAGAATAATACTATCATTTTCAGTAGCATCTTTGTTTCAGACATTGCTAGAATCAGAAAGAAAAGAAATAAAAAACAGCAATTTCAATGCATAAATGATAAATTCATGTCATTCATAACTTGCTAACCCAATAACTCCGAATAATCCAGTATATATAGAAAGGAAAACAAATCAGGGAGAAAGATTCTATATCTTTAAACGTTTCAGAAACACAATACAGAACAGGATACCACATTTTTGTTGAAAGAAATGATTATTGCTTGCAATGTTACCATAGTTTAGTAAATTAGACATTTCAGATAAAGTTCATTACAAGCATAATCATTTGGGCTATTTTGTGGTGCAATAATATTTCTTTCTATAATCATTACATACTATGTTATAGATAAATGTGCCACAAAACCTTGCTTAAAAAGGACAAACCATTAAATTTAAAAACTTCTAAATTGAATTTTAAAATTTGAAGTGGATTTGGACCCTTGAGACAAAGCATGAATCAAATTCTTGGATGTAAGTATAATACATTTGGCTGAGCTCACACGGACACTTCAATTTATAAGTAGAGAATAGACTTAATACCTTTTCCTTTTATTCAATAACATACCTTTTGTTCAGAAATTATGTTAAATAAAATAATGTTTTGAAACTTCTTCCCGATTAATATCAATCAGAATCAAACAAAAGTTAATCATGCCAATTAAATATTTATTTTTATTCATCTCTTGAAAATTAAATATTTTTAAAGGTCCAAAGTCAGTCACTTAATAACCTGTCCTATACTAGTTTTATGCCCATTATCAGGCTCGTCATTTCAAAATTTTCCAGGGTGAGTGGAGGAATATGTTTAATGCATATTATAGGTAAAAAACAACAAAATACATAAACACATGTGCAAACACAATGTATTTCTAAAAGTCAGGAGGGGGAAGCAAGTGACCCCTCCCCCCTGATCCCCCAAATGACGGGCCTGCCCATTACCCCACTAAATAATTAAAACAAAGTAAAAAATCAGCATTTCTACATAAGTTCAATTCTGTAATTTTGGGGCACATCTTTTGGAAGCGTGTTGGCTTTTCAAAGTCAATGTGGACTTTCTTATTCTTTTGAGAGGACAAATGTTAGGTCTGCCTACAACTGGGCCTAAATTCAGCTCTGCTGAGAAGCTTCAATTTTCTGTAATTCTAAACCCTGCTAAAAGCATTGTAAACATAGGTAGCAGTCTTGGAAAAGTCTCAAAACTAAAAAATATATTTTGATTGAATTTTTTTTTTTCATGTTATTTTGTTTAAGATATCAAGTAATATGCTAGAAAACTATGCACTTGTTAGCAAAGATCCTGTCACACCATATTTATTCTTCGACTCTTTCATAATATGAAATCAATCTACATATTATACATAGTAATAGTTTTTTATGAACTTTTTATGAATTTGACACATGTTTAATTCAAGCTGCAGTGCATTTTACTATTTTTTGTTGTTTTGTCTAATATTATTGTTTTATAATGTATACTGTGATATTTTATGTAACACTGCTAATAAATTACTCTATCATGTATATATCTATTTTCGTTCTTTTTCGCTTTATATTGCTGCTCTAGTTTGAGTTACAATGAGACATCTTTAAAAAAAAAAGGCATCTCTAAGTGCCTCATTGCAAAGTAGAGACTAGTATGATGTCCAACTCTATTTTCTTTGGTATATTTCCTGAATTACAGTGCAGAAAATAAATGTTTTACTGCGTTTATCTCAAAACAGCAGTTTAACATGTTTTAGTATTGAAGTAGGGAAGTGATATATTTCATCATATATTTGTTTACAAAAGGAAGAAATCTTTAGGCAAACTAATAATTATAAAGAATCTTTAAATTTAATTAATTTGACATTTTAAAAGCTTCTCATTGTAACATAAAACTTAATACAGATTTGCAGTCAGAGGATGTGAAAGAAGCTCAAATTTATCAGAGACTTTTGTCGCAATATGGGGAAATTGCTTTATCTCATAAAAATGTTTTTTTGTGAATCCAAATCTTTAAAAGTAGCTGCACGAGTGTAGCACAATCAACCTGGACCACTGACAACCTTTAGCAAACTTGGGAGATTGTTGCAGCAGATAGACGAGTGGCCAAAGATGAGATTGCATCTTTTTTAAACATCAATCGTGGTTTTGCCTATCACATTATCCATGAAACTCAAATCTATGAACAGAGCGCAATGAGTCTCACAAACGCTTACGCAGAAAACAATGCCATAACACCATACAAAAATGAAAAGGAACACTTTTAGTATACCCCAGATCTTGCTCTCTGAGACTGTTATCTCTTTGGACCACTAAAGATACCTTTAAAGGTTGTTGCTTTGCCTAAACGGTTTTAGACGTCTGGGATGCACCGCACAAGTGACTTCAAGACCAACCCAAAACCTTCTACCAGGAGGGCATACAGAAGCTTGCGGCTCATTTGAACAAAGGCATTGCTCAAGGGGGAGACTATATCAAAAAATAATATATCTATTTGTACACCCATCTTCGCTAAAGTTGTAGAATGAAAAGTGTAAGTAATTTTTTTATTTACCCTCGTACATAATCTAGAACTTTTGGAGAAAAATTTGAAGATAACCAGTGCGAATAATAGGGAAAACACTATTCTATATTGTGGCAAGAGATGGTAGTGGTAACTCTAACATGTGCTGCTTTCCAATGTGATGCAGAAATAAATATTGAAGCACCCAACGGATCAAAACTTTCAACATGTTTTCCTCAAAATTCTTTGATTACTTATATGCCTTTGCTTCTCACAACCTTGATAACCAATGCTTCTGATACATTTACATAAAAATAATAGTAATCATATCAAAATGTCTGAAGAAAAGTCAATTTAAAATAAAAATTTATTTTTTAAACACATAGATCAGTTTAGAATACATTTTATACTTGGATAATTAATAAGTATACAGTAAAACTAATACATTTTCCTTTTTTTATTTCCTTTCTTTAAGGCATTCAAATTCTTTGTATTATGTTTTCGCTTTTTTTGCCTAGGTTCTTTATTCTTCACCTTTGATTCATTGTCTGACTCACTGTCATTAACCTTCTGCACAAATACGTGTCCATCTCTGTACACTTTAACTCTGGTATTTGGTAACGTACTTAAATCTTCCGCATCAACACGTTCTCGTTTGTGATCTTTTCTCATGGATACATCATTTACACTATCTACAAAAAGAAAAGGAAAAAAAGTATCAGTTTAATTACAATTTTATTATGATGAAAAATATCCATTCAAATATTATCCATATCATGAAAAAGTAAATGTTTTTGTCTTTAACTCTATTGGAAAAATATATACAGTGATAGCTTGTTAAAGGCCAAATCACAAAGAACCTTTTTTTTTCAACTGAACTGGCATAAGTATCTGCAGTATACAATTTTATCACAAGAATATTTACCAGGGTTCCCATTCTTTTTTTATAACTAAAAATAAGTACTTTCTAAGACTTTTTCAGTGATATTCTAAGACTTTAAATAAAATATTGTGGAACACACACAATCCAATTTAATAGATGATAATCTATTTCGATCAAGTTGAACGTTCTTACAAATAAGTTAAACTTTTAACATTTAAGCGTATCTTCCCAAAAAGTTATACATAAAAGCATAAAGACAGTCTCGCTTTTACAAATATGCATATTGTGTATACGTATAAATAATATGTAAAGAAATATTAGAATAGAGATATCAAGAAAAATGGAAACTTACTACAATCTTCAAGGTTTAAACACTAAAAATCTTGACTTAATACAATAATGATAGTACTTGAATGCTACACTTATTATGTTTGTACTCTTTTTTTTCTTTTTGATATCAAAAAAATCTTTTAAAAAATAGAACAAATATTTGCATGAGAGTCATTCGATGGTGACCATCTTTTTTTTTTTCTGAAATGGATCTAAATTATTATAATAATAAAGCAAAATAACACTACCCTCCCATGTTGTCCGGCATTAGAAGCTTAGGTTGGGGGGGGGGGGGGGGGGACTTTTTTAATGTCCCTACGAAGTGAATTGGCTTTTATAAAAAGTGAAATCTTTTTGGATGACTCTACCTTATAACACAGCTCTTCTACTGAATTTTTCATAGCTGTGACATCAGCTTGAAATTATAAATAATTTAAATCTTCTTTTTTTTTTCTTTTTCTATTGTCATCAGAAAATTTTTTTCTTCTAAAATTTTTGTTGCTCTTCTAAATGGAGCGTATATATTTGCCTTAAAGAAGAGAATCTCATTTCTTTCATAATGATAGTTTCATGAATTTCATTACAATTATTGGCATTCTCAAAAATGAGCCTAGCAAATAGAAAGCTAGCAAATAAATTTTTTCTCGCTATATATTATCTTGCAAGAGTTGCCATTCAAGCAAGCAGGTTCTCCAAGTTTCGATAATCTTCACTCTTAA